>OU015623.1:2502500-5002500 GCA_907165235.1 Zeuzera pyrina
AACACTAATTTCATATGTAATATACACTGAGCATGTTCCGTACGGAATTTATGAATGTGAGAGGCGACCCCTACAAAATCTACGAAAGACTTGCATTCGGAACGATTCTACTCCTTACGGGATTCCAAATGCACCGACTACCATGCGGAATTTCGAATCAGAAAAAATTTTGAACGGTAAAGTAGATGTGTGTGATAGATTCTTGAATTTGTACGGATTTGCTGCCTTCGAAATTCCGAATCGATATTTCGACTGGTTAAAGTAATTGTAAATAATTGAATTGAAAAGTTATAACTGAGTTTCTTGACGGTTCTTCTCCATGTATGTTTTTTTCTAAACAGTTACTAAAAGGCATATTAGAAGGCTTTAATTAATTAAATTAAATTTAAATACTAATTTCAAGAACATTCAATTAGGCTATTCCAGCTCTTTAGCTCCACGGCAAGGTCTCTGGCGCGTCGCCTATAACTCCCGTGGATTACCCTCGCCACCTTCTAAAGCCGGTGGCATATGTTACTAATTGATGCGCCCCGTGAGGAATAAAAACTACCAGATTAGGACTCCGGCTCGACTGTTCAGTATAACATTTTGAGGACAAGTTTGAAGTTTATTGTATACTGATTTTTGTCAGTAACTCCGTTTGCGTGGGTTACGAAAAATGTTAATAGTGTTAGTTTAGAAAGTTATAAACATTTGTCTTTGGAGAAAGTGTGTGAGAGGTTCATAGAGGCGAAAGAAGTATGTGAGGAGGCCTATGTTTAACGATCAGTCCTCCCTGTTAGGGTTGTCGCGTCAAGGTATGCATCTATGTATGGGCGGAGAAATGTTTATTTACCTTGTTAGAATCAGTATGTTACATTCAGAGTTCAATGTTATAACTCAGTAATACCCGCACTCGCAATAAAGGTAACGTGATTCCTTATTGCAATATATTCAGTAGTTACTTAGCGAAAATCATATAAACAAACATACAAACGCAGAAACAAACAAAAATACGGACAAGAATTTAAAAAGTTTCCTTTTCGAATCAAAATAGACTAAAAGCCTACGCCAACATTTTTTTTTTTAATATCTTCGTTGGATTCTGTTACCATCCGCTTTCGCTCTGTTTATTTTATTCGCCAATCGTACATAGATCATTCTATCTGCCCGAACTATTAAGCATTTCTTTTTTCATTTGTACATTTACACTGTCATTCAACCCTTCCACATTGTTTATCTATTCAATGCTTATTTTGTCAGCAAGGGCAACACCGTAGTTCACCGTCATATGTATTTCTGAGAGTTCGCATTTCCACTCCATTCATATTACTTTTACTTGATTTCGGGCATATCTATTGGAACAATAGTATGTATAATTTTAATTTCGATGAAATAATAAAGTTCGTATTGAATACTTACTAATAATTTTGTTATTCAGTTATAAACAATAATAGGCAACTCAATGTGAATGCTATGTTAACAATAACAAGAACAAGGCAAGACGCGAACAAGAAGTATCCTTGAAATAATAAATTAATGAAATGTTTTCAATGATCTCAAAATTTCAGGGATATTTCTGTGTTAAACTTGTGCGTTTAACACAGAAGTTCATAATTTAACGTTGTTGTTTCTCTCCTTAAGTGTACGTCCACACTAAATCTAAAAGCGCTGATGTGCGTTCTTAGATGTGAGATGACGAATTAAGAATGATGTATCTGTCAAGAATAGAGAATGACATTTCTTTTTTTACCAGCAAAAAGTGGGTTATAATGAGTTTAGCAGTTATGTTCATATGTTCCCACATAGAGCCTAAACCACTTCATCGATTTTGTGTATGAGGTTTCGTGTTTATACACATTTCTACTTTTACTAAACTACGGCGAAGCAAATAGAAGATTATAATTTTAGCAGCGTATATAATTCCATCTGTTCCCTAACAAAGTTGAAACCTCTTAACTCCGATTTCAACGTATGAAGTACTAACATTGGTTTCGTAAAAAAATATAGCTTTATGATGTCATAAAACATGACATATCCATGGATAGGACCCTATCATAATAGATATCAAATTCAAGAACTTGAAAAGTCCATTTCAAAATTGTACAACAATTGAAAAGACATACTGTGATGCAGAACAATATTTAAAAAAAGGGATGCAGCTTTTAATGGCACTTCAAAATTTGTGAAAATATAGACAAAATTGCTATGAATTGCTATTAAATAATGTAATGTTATACAATAAAATGTTATTTCTTCATTAAAAAGATATTAGCATAAAAAAATGATTCTATTAAATATTTATAACCCATAGGAAAAAATTGAAATTATTTAAATTAATAGTTTGTATTATTAAAACTGATAAAATCTATTTAAAATCAGAGAACAAACTTTTTAAACTGTCAAAACATTTCAAAGTTGTACAACAATTGAAACAACATACTGTGATGCAGAACAATATTTAAAAAAAATAAAAAAAGGGATGCAGCATTTAATGGCACTTCAAAATTTGTGAAAATATAGACAAAATTGCTATGAATTGCTATTAAATAATGTAATGTTATACAATAAAATGTTATTTCTTCATTAAAAAGATATTAGCATAAAAAAATGATTCTATTAAATATTTATAACCCATAGGAAAAAATTGAAATTATTTAAATTAATAGTTTGTATTATTAAAACTGATAAAATCTATTTAAAATCAGAGAACAAACTTTTTAAACTGTCAAAACATTTCAAAGTTGTACAACAATTGAAACAACATACTGTGATGCAGAACAATATTTAAAAAAAAATAAAAAAAGGGATGCAGCATTTAATGGCACTTCAAAATTTGTGAAAATATAGACAAAATTGCTATGAATTGCTATTAAATAATGTAATGTTATACAATAAAATGTTGTTTCTTCATTAAAAAGATATTAGCATAAAAAAATGATTCTATTAAATATTTATAACCCATAGGAAAAAATTGAAATTATTTAAATTAATAGTTTGTATTATTAAAACTTATAAAATCTATTTAAAATCAGAGAACAAACTTTTTAAACTGTCGAATTGTCATTCTAACAATGAATTATGCCATAAAGTTTCTGTTAAATTTAATTACATACTTACATAAGTCTTTGTATCGTGTTTGTAAAGTTATTTTTGTACTTGAGTTTTGATTAGTAACGGATAGTTATTTTGCACTTTTCAGCGTTTTTTTTTGAAGACGATTTAATTTTTTTCTTAAAGTTTTTTCAAATAAAAATCATCCAACGTAATACATTTTATGTGCAGAAGTTCTTTGATCCGAAGGATCGATCATTTAGAGTTTTTAGAGTATTCAGTATATATGCAATCTATCTGAGCACCTTTGTCCATTTTCCTGATTACACTGTCTGCTCTGTAAAGACAGCTGAATTGGTGACGCTAGAATGATGGCACATCTTAGTTCATGGAAGTAATCTTCACAATAGGTACTACTGTATAACTGGTCAATCACGATCTTTTCTAATTGTTTGCTTAGCACAGATAATATCGAAACTGGTCTGTACTTGTCAAACTGAAACCCAAGTCCAATCTTATGGAAAGATGTAATTTGTGCCTCTTTCCACTTTTTTGGAAAGATTAATCGAGCAATCGACTTTCGGAAAATAAAATAGGGATTTACTATTAGTGGACGTTTTCACAAAGATAGGCGCCACGTTGTCGCTGCCTGGACCTTTATTACAATTTTTTACATTTAAATATTTTAGTACTAAATCAGTGAAAATATGTCCTGTGTTTAGTGTATTCAAATCACAAACATATCCACCATCAGAATCATTATTAAAAGTTCTCTAAATTGATTGAAAATAATCTAAAAATTGATTACTTTGTCATGTCATGTCTTTGTCATTGAGATCTATCATGTATACAATTTATTTGTATCCTGTGAGATGCATTTACGAATTTCATTATGTCTTAAGACTCAAAATTTCGAGGACTATTTAGGGTCTGCAAAAATAGGACTCTCACTTTTAGTTATAAAATTAAAATAACAGTGCTTTTGTACTCTTTTCTGGCGCTCCCTAAGAATTTTAAATATATTATCTAATGGTTAAATTAATTATAGTATATTTAAATATTGTCTACCTACGAGAAAAGAGTTTAGTTACAGTACGAAGAGACTAAGAAATGACATCAGGATTTTGTATAGTTCTAATGTACCTGTTTTTATTGTATATTTTATTAGTGATTGATATTTCATTGGGAAATATATAAAGAAGCGACAGAATTGTTTATTCAAAACATTATATATTTTCCAATTTCTGATTTAAATCATGTACAATTTAATAGAACCAGTTTCCACAATTATGTATTATTTTAGCCATTTAATTATTGTAAACTATAAAATTACTGCACACGTTAAATTGTTTTAACTTAAATTATACTTATGCATAACTCACGGCCAGATATCATCGGGAAGACGGCAGAAATTATATTCGAAAAAGTCTATATACCTATTGTTTTGGATACATAAATGTTCCCAAATAAAATACTTGAGATAATAATGCGATTTAGTATATTTATAGAAATTAGAACAAACGGTCACCTTTAGCGAGTGACTTGTCAATCGATTGTAATAACAGTTATAATAATATGAACATTTGAATTGTGGGTAATAAAGTAAAACATGTAACAGTATAAATTTCAAACAAAAAGCGCCTACGAAGTTGAACAGATTGATTTGCTATGACTATTGGTGAGGCGTTAACACCTATACATATGGAGTTGTATTTTATTATTGCAAATTATTATCTTATGCAATTTCAATCTTCATTTGTATACAATGAATCTTTTGTAGCGTCATCATATTTATTCGAATTAGTATATTTTTAACGAAGAGGTAAAATATTAATGGAAGGTATTGTATATTTTATAGCTATTGAAATAGATTTTGTTATTTTATTAATTTTAAATTGTCTATAAATATATCCTTTTTCCCTTTGGTGTGGACGCTCACTAAATCTCGTCGAGCCCAAATCTATATACCCGGCTATTTCATATGATTTACGAGTCTATACATTTTTTAATTTCGTGTAGAAAATTTCTGTTACAGGAGTTCCGTTGTAGTTTTTAATACAGGGCGGTCAGAGCCGGCATGCCAATTTCGATGAAATTGAAAAAGTTGTGCGGTTATTGGTTCTAAAGTTGGAGGTGTACAGAGACACCTATTGTGGTTAATCTTGGTTGGCCGCACTTAAAGTTGTAAAGTGGAAAAGTTTGTTTGTGGAGCCGTGGAGTTATGTACACACGCTAATGAAAATAAAACTAACTCAGGCACGCAGACATAATAAAAAGATAAACTCCACACGTACCTACCTACCTATGAACCTACTTTAAAAAGTAGTATATATTAAGTTGTCCTGCTTAAAAATGTATTTACGAATAGCTTTTTCTCTTCCCAAATAGCGAACAATGCCTATTTTTTAAAACATGTTTTGAAAATATTATAGCATAATATTATAACATATTTCCAAGAATACAAGACAATGTTTGTCTGTGCACTCGCTTATAATTTCTATATTTCTAAATTAACTTCAATGTGGTTTTCACTATCATTTGGAAAATTTTCCGAGGGAAGTTTATTTCAATTATAATTACATATAACAATAAACTAGACGTCGCCCGGAGGTCGTAATTCGACCGTAAATATAAATTTAAGCTTATAATATAAACTCTTTGGCGGCAATCGCTAGTCTGTGCCACTGTTTGGTCCAAGGAGTATTACGAGTCTTTTTTACTTTTGACATTGGCAGTATGAACGTAAACAATGAGTGTTTTATTTAATTTTTTGTATTTGTGACACATCTATACTACTATATAAATCTCTGCGTCTGTCTGTAAATTCACTTATTTTTGTAAAATGTTGCGATAAATAGTCGTTTTATGACTTACTGATTTCATTCTCTCATTTTTTCTCATGTCTGTCTGTCTGTCTGTTCTTTTGTAACTGAAGAACGGTTTGACCGATCTTAATTAAAATCAATAAGTAGTAAGAACATGTGATTGTGTTCATGATAGGCTACTTACTTTTTAGAAAATCTAACTCTAAAAGGATGAAAAGGGGGGTGAAATTTTGTATGGGAAATGGTTAACCGCTGAACCGATTATGATGAAATTTGGCAAGAAGATAGTTTGACATCAGAAGACATAGGTTACTTCTTATAAGAAACTCTACCCCTAAGAGGGTGAAAAGGGGGATGAAACTTTGTATGGGGAACGCTAAATCTAGGGAATGATAAAATTTGGTGCGGTAATAAGATATTGTTTATCAAAATTACATACACTACTATTTTTATCAAAAATCTGTAAAATGGGGGACGAGAGGGAGAGGTACACATCTTTGTACGGGAAATGCTAAACCACGCTAAGCCACGAAAAAATTTTCCGCGCAGACGAAGTCGCGGGTACAGCTAGTATTACATAAAAATGTAGCTTTCTGCGCTACTTGATCATATAAACTTTAACCATGCCAAACTTTCACACTCCTCCTTCCGCGCGATATTCTTGAAAAGGCACGTATTTATTAATGACTGAATTTTTTTTTTCAAACTATAAATGCACTAGACCATTATTTCTCAACCAGTATATGTCGCGACCCACGAAAAATCTAAAGAGTTAAGTATAAACTCTTGCGATCCCTTCACTATTAAATTATAATTATAATAATGTTTAAGGGGAGTTAGACAGACAGACAGGATAAACAATGAAGAGATACGCAGTATGATAGAGTTGCACAACAGTGTTATTGTAAAAATGAAGAAAGGAATGCTTAGATGGTTCGGGCACTTAGAAAGAATGAGTGATGAAAGACTGACGAAGAAAATCTACAGAGTGAAAGTGAGAGGTAAAAAAGCCAAGGAAGACCAAGGCTGACTTATGCAGATCAAATAGCCAGAGTGTTAGCAGACGGAAAGTCAAAAGCACTCGCATACCTCGGCGAAAATGTGTGAGGAAAATGTTGAGATTTGAAGAAGCGAAAGAGGTGTGTAAGGACCGCGACTCCTGGCGCTCCGTCCTCTCTGACTACCCCGTTAGGGATACAGCGTGAAGATATGTATGTATGTATTTAAGGGGAGTTCTGACATCTGAGTTGAAAAATAAAGTATTGTGGTTTAACGGGCCTGATTTTTTTTTGAAAAAAATATAAATTTCATGAAGCCCACCGATCTAAATACGGAATTGGAAGCTGTAAAAGTGCATAATGCAATAAAGGAAGTTGAAATTTGGGAAAGGTTTTCATCATTATCAAGGCTAATAGGAGTTATAGCATATTGCAGGAGATTTTTCCAAATGAAGAAGAACCAAAATCGGAAAGAAAAAATAAAAGTTATTTGGAAACTGAAGAATTAGAAGAAGTATTGGAAGTATGCATAAAGAGAGAGCAGGAAATTTATTTTGAAGATGAAATTAAAGCTATTAAAACTAACAGAGCTGTTAAGAAGAGTAGTTCTTTAAAACTAACTGCTTAAGGGATAAATATTTTATAATACGCGCAAAGCAATTGGTCAAAGCTTTTGTAAGAAAATGTGTGCAATGTGAAAAAAATGTTGGACGTACTCACCAACAGTTGATGGGTCTACTGCCTCCAGCTCGCGTTACACCAGCTCGTCCGTTTCGTCATAATGGAGTCGATTTTGCCGATCCAATCCAAATGCGTACAGCTAGAGGGCGTGGTCATAAATCGTACAAAGGATACATCTGTTTATTCGTTTGTATGTCTACCAAACCTATGCACGTTGAAGCAGTTAGTGATCTTATTACTAAAGGCTTTCTTCAAGCGTTTAAAAGATTTGTTGCAAAACGAAATATGCCTTCGATGTCTGGTGAAACGATGAAGAAAATGACCAGGTTATACAACAACACACTTAAAATATGGATTTATTGCATTGGATGACAACCCACAATGTATTGCTTGTTTTCAAGTCCTATCCGCGGAAAGCACGAAGCCTTCAAAATTACTCCGGCATCTGGAAACAAGATACCTGTCTTAACGAAACAAACCGTTTTTTTTTTATGTTGCTTTAAAATGGAAACCGCTGACGGTTTATAGTTTCCATTTCAATTAATAATCATAATATTTAATTGAAAATAGTACACTAGTAATAGAGAAGCATCTTGAAGCTTTGAAGAACTATAGTAATCAAATCTATGAGTAATATATATGGCATCAGGTGACTCGCTAGCTCGTTTGTCTCTTCGTTCAATAAAAAAAGAAAGCGCCCCGTTGATATTGATATCAGTTCTGCGTACACTACTTTATGTTGAATACGTCGCTTCCTTTTAATAAACCTTTTGCAATGTGCATTCATGCTGTTTCGTTGAAAGAATAGGTAACGGTCAACGATATGTATGTAGTACTAGATTTCAACTTCGGTTCAAGAACCACACCCAACTGTGGTTCAACTGCGGCTCAAGAACCACACCCTGCTCACATGTGGTTTGACGTTTTGCAGTGAACAACACAGCGTATTTAACTTAATTTCATACTTATTAACGATTAATTAAAAAAACAATATCGATAAATTTTACACTTATGTAATAATTTTATGGTAAGTAATAACGAGAATTAAAATAAGTACGCAAAATTAAAAATCGTGGACAAGTCCATTATCGCACTTTGAATTGAACTTGCTCATTCAGAGTACCGAAATGATAGCAATGTCTCGCTTTTACTTACGGCGAAGCACTATGCGTTAGAGAAGATAGAGCTATTTTTCGCGTCACGCTCTGCCGGCGTGTTTGATTTGATTTAGATAGATAGATGATTTAATCGACATCACAAAAGTATCAGCAATAAACAGTGTACAGTGACAATAAGCAACAAAAAAAGAAAAGTACTATAGTGTGATGCGATGTCGAATGGGTCTCAAGCTCAGCATATGCCAAAGTTGTTACGCTGTGGCGCTTATTTTCAGCCGAGGCAAAATTGTATGTTTGTATATATAATACGTTTGTATATATAATAATAATATATATATATATATATAGATGTTATCTTCACACTCCAAGACCGCTCCACCAATCACCATGAATATTGGTATGTAAATGTGTTACGGCCAAATGCCTATATCCCTAACAATAATTATTTATATATACCCACAATTGTCATAGTATCTGTCATTTTCCGCCGCTTCATTTTACTACTTGTTTTTATGAGTAGTCTATGATCGACCTCTGACACCGTCGCTATACGATCGGGCTACTTAACCGCGCCGCGCTGGTCACTGTGACCCTATCTACTACGCAACATCCACTGAATTCGAAGGCCGCTAAATACAGCAAGAGTAGAGAGCAGAGGAGCTGCAGCTACCAAGTATTCGGATCATCTCAGGGGTGATCGTAGATGTTTGGAACGGCTACTTCTAAAGAAAGGTACCTATTGAACCATTTATCCATCCGCCTCGAGTGCTCGTATTGACGGTTGTATTGCTCAATCGCTGCGGCACTCACATAAATTTTCTGGCCTTCGAGCCGGCTTATCTCTAATTCTTGTCAAATTCTCGCTTTATAGCAATATCTCCTACCTACGTACCTACATCATATTTATAGTTCATTCACGCTCCCGGTCTTTACTTCTCATTACGTAATTATTAGCTCAATAAAATTCCCTATATATTTAAACTAAATAATAATTAGTTAAAGTAAAATAATTTTCTTTCGCTTCCTAAAGGATTGGATTTATTTGTTTTATTTATTGTCTAAAAATAGTTCATTAACAATTTATTTTGAGGGTGGTTGGTTATTCATAACCGACGCATCGCGTACCGCTGGCGAAGTAACGAGCTCGCGACTAACTTCACTGTGTGTAGCAGTCAGTGACCTAAATTTGTAATTTTTACAAAATGACTAGTACTCGAAGGAATGTCGATGAAGGTGCTTCAAAGAGTTTTGATAAACGTTCGCTAACACTTAAGAAACTTGTTGCAAAGCGTAATACTATTTTCGCTTCAGTACAAACTACATATAATTACTCCTTGAACGCTTTAGAGGACGAATCATCACGCGAATTATTTTTAAGTAATGTATTGACACTTGAAACTTCACGCTCAGAGTATTGTAGTATTCTCGATGAAATTAATGAAATAGAAATGGCGTTGAATCCGGACTTTGAACCTAACTATCAAAATTGGTTATCTTTTAATGATTTGTATTGTCGTTCTAAACGTGTTTCACAAAAACTATCGGAGGATACTATTTCGGAATGTGTTAAAACTGAGGAACGAGCATTAGAACCCGCTTTTAAAAGGCCTTCTATAAAGTTACCGAAATTAGATCTTGTAAGCTTTTCAGGAGAACCAACTAAGTGGCCTATATTTTATGAGACATTTAAAAATACTATTCATACAAATCCGAACTTATCGGATAATGAACGCGTACAATATTTGTTGGGTAAATTGTCTGGCCGGGCACTTTCCGTTTGTACTGGAATCGCACCAACCGCTAATAACTACAACATAATATGGCGAACACTCGTTGACAAGTATGAAGATAAGCGCAGTTTAGCCACGGCATACTTGGATCAAATGTTTGATTTCAAAGCGTTTAATGTAGCTAATTCAAAAAATTTAGATTCGTTTTTAGAAAGGTTTCATTCCGCAGTTTCTTGTTTACAGTCTTTAAAAATAGATGATTTAGCTGATTTTATTATGTTTTACGTCGCATTAAAAAAGATCGATAGGGAAACGGCGCATAATTTTGAAAATTTTAATCGAACTAAGTCTATACCGAGTTATAATAATTTGATTGATTTTTTACGTGAACAATCAAAAATATTGGAACGCACGTCGACGCATGTTGTTCCTAAAAACTACGATAATAAGCTTAGTTCTAATAAATATACTCATGCTTTAGTATCCGCTTCGCTCACAACAAATACTTCTTGTCCGCTTTGTAAACAGAACGATCATTTTAACTTGTATAAATGTAAATCATTTCATAACTTAAATATACACCAGAAATTTAATTATATAAAAAAGAAAGATGGTTGTACTAATTGTTTGAACCTATCTCACACAAACGCGACTTGTAAATCTGTTAATTTGTGTCGTTATTGTAATTGTAAGCATCATTCATTGCTTTGTCGTAAACAAATGACAACTACGACGCATACTCCGCGAACAGTCGCAGGCGCAGCGTCGCATCACAATGACAGTGCATGGCGAGGCGCAACCTCCCCCCGTACCGCGTCCTCCCAACAGGTGGCTAACTCACCGCAGGCCGTGAATGTTGTGAACGATTCGAATAATACTCGACAAAACATATCTTTATGTAATTTACAAACTCATATTTCGCAGGATTATACATGTTTATTGGGTACGGTACAAGTCATCGCATTTTGTGGTCAATCACGTTTTGTTCTACGCGCTCTAATAGACTCGGGTTCACAAAATAACTTCATTACAACATCTTGTTGCAATAAATTAAATTTAAATATTAAAAAGTTGTCAAATTCGGTCGTTAGAGGAATAGGCTCATCTTCTAACATTATTAAGGGTGCAACTACACTAGAGTTGTTTTCACGTTTTGATGACAATATTTCAATCTCGCTCGATTCTTTTGTTATAGACCGCATTACAAGTAAGTTACCAACGATACAAGTGGAAAGGTCTGTGTTCTCGTATTTAAAAAATATACCTCTCACTGATGACGACTTCTGCACTCCGGGAGAGATAGACATTCTTATCGGCGCACCACTTTATTCTGATATTTTATTATCACGACGTATCACCGGACCTCCGGGAACTCCCACAGGATTCGAAACAATTTTCGGCTATTTGATTATAGGTAACGCTCCTATTAAAAATATTAATAATGACCATATCACTTCATTATGTTGTACTGTTGAACAACAAAGCTCAATAGAAACGCTTTTACAAAAATTTTGGCAATTAGAAGAAGTGCCTTTTGAGCCTATCTCGTGCGAGGCGGACCGCGAATGCGAGAATACTTTTGTTAACTACGTGTCACGTGATAGTTCAGGCCGCTATTCAGTCACTATACCCTTTAGTGGCGACCCTTCTACATTAGGTAACTCATATTTAACTGCGAAAAAACGTTTTCTCACTCTAGAACGCAAATTACTTTCTTCTTCAAACTTACGTATGGAGTATGACGCAATTATTAGCGACTATTTATCTAAAAAATACATATCACCGTTTACGGATAGCGACCAATCATTAGGTTATTATATTCCTCATCATGCGGTTGTGCGCTCTGATAAAACTACCACTAAGGTTCGCATGGTAATGGACGCGAGTGCTAAAACCGACACAGGTGTGTCATTAAATGATATAATTCACGCTGGACAAAATTTGCAGAATGATTTGTTTTCAATATTGCTCGACTTTCGCTTATATACTGTTGCTTTTACTTCGGATATTCGACAAATGTACTTACAAATTTTAGTTTTAGAAAATGACCACAAGTATCAAAGGTTTTTATATCGCTTTGACCCGTCTCAACAGCTTACTGCTTATTGTTTTAATCGTGTATGCTTCGGATTAAGAAGCAGTCCCTTTCTCGCTATGCGTGTTGTTAATCAGTTGTGTGAAGATGAGGGCTCCTCGTACCCGCTCGCCGCCGCTGTTGCGTCTCGTAATATTTACATGGACGATATTTGTTACTCCGCTCCCGACACCGAGACATCCTTGCGGCTCAGAGATGAGCTGCTAGGTATGTTCAAGGCCGGGGGTTTTGAACTTGTCAAGTGGTCCAGTAACTCAGATGAGTTATTGAACACACTACCAGACACGCATCGCTATACATCTGACATTGTCTTTGAGGAGAAGGAACGGACCCAAAAGGTGCTTGGTTTGCAGTGGTCACCTCCTACAGATAACTTCTCTTTTATTATCGTCATAGAAAATCGCCCTTGTACAAAAAGAAATATTTTAAGCACAATAGCACGTCAATATGACATTTTAGGTTTTATTGCACCGGTAATTTTATATGCTAAATTAATTCTACAAAGGCTTTTTATTTTAAAATTAGATTGGGACGAAGAGCCGCCATCCGATATTGTGCATGTGTGGAAGATTTATATGAATGAATTACATAGTCTAAAGGAACTACGCATTTCCCGCCATTTAGGTGTATTAAAACATTCGAATATTTCAATTATTGCTTTCGCAGACGCAAGCGAGCGTGCTTACGGATGTGTAATGTATATGAAAGTCAAAGACGAGTTGCGCACCTGCCCAGTGGTGAAATTAGTGTGCGCCAAGTCTAAGGTTGCACCTCTTAAAACCATATCTGTGGCTAGACTTGAGCTTTGTGCTATTTTACTTATGGCGAAATTAGTACGCAAAGTTGTGAACACCTATAAAATACGTCATCAAATTAGTGATGTATATTGTTTCACAGACTCAATGGTTGCTTTGCATTGGGTACACGCGTCTCCACACAGATTTAAAACATTCGTATCAACGCGTATAACTAAAATATTATCTTATTTTCCCGCAAAACATTTCTACCACATACCGGGTATACAGAACCCAGCCGATTGTCTTTCACGTGGACTCACACCTGCGCAGCTTATTCAACACGAAAGCTGGTTCCATGGACCACCATGGTTGTCTAAGGAGGTCGAAACATGGCCTATAACATCAATCAATTTTGCCTGTAGTAGTGATGTCTTACCTGAGTCCAAAGTTATTTCTCTCACAGTTATTGATAACAATACTCTTATCAGTCCACTTTTGTCGCTCGCAGATCGCGTATCTTCTTGGCTTATACTTTTACACGCAGTTATTTATGTATACCGCTTTATCAAAAAATTACCGCGCTCTAATATTTTAACCGCTTCAGATCTCAACTACGCAGAAATTAAGATTCTAAAAGTTCTTCAGTCATTTCATTTTACAGATGACTTAAAACGCATAAAACACAATAAATTATGTTCTCCCGCTATAAATAAATTAATGCCGTTTTTAGATAAAGATGGTCTGTTACGTGTAGGTGGCCGACTTCGGAACGCTAATTTATCCTACGACCAACAACACCCTGTATTGTTGCCTCGTAAAACTCGTATTGTCGAACTTGTAATTACGCATTACCATCGGAAATATTGTCACGCAGGACCCGCGACTCTCATGTCAATTTTACGCCAAAGGTATTGGATATTGTCATGTAGAAGCATAGTTAGACATATTGTGCATAAATGTAATTACTGTTTTAGGGTTAAGCCCAAACAAACGTTTCCGCTCATGGCCGATCTACCTGCTTGTAGGATAAACGAGGCGAAAGCATTCACGCATACAGCCGTAGATTACGCAGGCCCTATTAGTATTATTCCTTATAGAAAAAGAGGTGTTAGGTCTATGAAATCATATTTATGCATATTTGTATGTTTAGTAACTCGTGCGGTGCATGTAGAATTAACCACAGACCTAAGTACCGATACGTTTCTTTCCGCTTTTAAACGTTTCTTGTCTCGTCGTGGAGCAGTGTCGTGCATGTATAGTGACAACGGAACAACATTCGTTGGTGCTAAAAACGTACTATCAGAACTACAATGTTTTGTCAATTCTGATATATTTTTAAACGCTATTACTAATGAACTCGCGGACAGTAGAATTTCTTGGAAATTTAATCCACCTCAAGCACCACATTTCAACGGCCATTGTGAGATATACGTTAAGGCTTTTAAAATGCATTTATATCGAGTAATTGGTTCTCAACTTCTCACGTATGAGGAAATGCTGACGATTTTAACACAGATCGAAAGTATAATTAATTCGCGCCCGCTTACTACTCTGAGTGATGATCCGTCCGAACTTAGTGCTTTAACGCCGTCACACTTTCTTATGTCAACACCTTTGAAGCAACTTCCCATGTATACCGACATAAATAATAAACTATCAAATTTAATAGCTCGTTATGCGTTGCTGGACCGAATGGTTCAGTCGTTTGCGGTGCGGTGGAAAAGGGACTACCTTCACTTACTCCAATCTAGAGGGAAATGGAATTCTCCTTCCAATCCAATCAAAATTGGAACGGTTGTTGTTTTGCAAGTTGACAACACACCTCCTCTTATTTGGCCACTCGGCATCGTCGTTGCCACATATCCTGGTGACGACGGCGTATGCAGGGTCGTTTCTGTTAAGACGTCCTCAGGAACTTATAAAAGGCCTGTTGTCCGTCTCTGTCCGTTACCCACACAATAACTATATTTTTCCGCTATATTATTATATTATTTTCCCGCTACCGCCATTATATTATTTTCCCGCTACCGCTATTATATTATTTTCGCGCATTTTTTGTTATTTTTCCGCTTTCTTTATTATTTCTTTTCTTTAAAACCGATGGTTTTAAGGCCGGGGGCAATGTTACGGCCAAATGCCTATATCCCTGACAATAATTATTTATATATACCCACAATTGTCATAGTATCTGTCATTTTCCGCCGCTTCATTTTACTACTTGTTTTTATGAGTAGTCTATGATCGACCTCTGACACCGTCGCTATACGATCGGGCTACTTAACCGCGCCGCGCTGGTCACTGTGACCCTATCTACTACGCAACATCCACTGAATTCGAAGGCCGCTAAATACAGCAAGAGTAGAGAGCAGAGGAGCTGCAGCTACCAAGTATTCGGATCATCTCAGGGGTGATCGTAGATGTTTGGAACGGCTACTTCTAAAGAAAGGTACCTATTGAACCATTTATCCATCCGCCTCGAGTGCTCGTATTGACGGTTGTATTGCTCAATCGCTGCGGCACTCACAAAATGTGTTTTTTTTATTCCATTCTTTTTTTCCATCCTCTCTTTTTTTCCCTCCCTTTCTCCTTCTCTCCTTTTCGAGGCACAGCTAATATAAAATATAAAACCCAACCAACTAAATCATACAAGACTTTGACTTGCCAGACTGAGAAAACTAGTGCAAAATTTGCTGTTCTAGTGTAACATTATTCAACGGTTATGTTCATCGCCGTTTCGTTTCGTTAAATAAAAGTATAGCTGAATCAGTCAACTAGTTTATTGAATGAAGATAACAGTTGATTTGTTTACCAAAGATCAACGTTATTTAAATAATTCGTTGAATAGACGTTAACCTCTACAAGTTTAGTTAAAGGATTACAAAAAAAATTAGTGATGTTATATCGACATAAGCAATTTTCTTCAGAAGGGTAATAAAGATGATGTTTTGAACACGGTTATTACACTGCTGCAAATAAATAGCCCACTGCGTGGCGAGTAGATACTAAAAATCGATAAAGAAACTATCAAGTACACGTTATTAAATAAAGATGGGACGGCAACTGACGGGACGTATATATCTATCAAGCGCTAGGTAAACTTACTCAGCTTTAAGAAATTCCAGCACCAAATATTTGGCTGTTTCACGCCATTTTCACACTAATTTCTTATAATGTTTAAGAGTTAGATTGGCTTGTGCTATTCGTACTCGCATTCGTAAATAATTCCCTTGCGGACATGAATCGAGCTGAGGGTAAGCCAGTTATGTTAGGTACCTTTAGCGAATTGGGAGTGACTGATTTCAATTGAGTCGCTACGACTGTTTTTGTGGTAACATTGGCAATAGTATTCGCTTTGAAGTGATTGAGTTAGTAAATTTGTATAGTTACAGCAGTTTCAGAAAACTTAGTGTATTGATATTATGTTTTTGATTACAAATCGATATTCAATCGTTTTATTCAGTTAGGAATTATATCGGAGAATTAAAAAAAAAGTAACCTTTGTAGTTTCATCATGTCTGTTTGTATCTCTGTCAGTCCTTATTTATTTATTTTTTCCAGAAAAAATAAAAATTTCGATTCTCCTACGCACACATACACTCGTATATAACAGCAAGAGATAGAAATATCACTGCGAATTTATGTATAGAGCTAACGAACCTAGCGCCGCACGTCGCGTGGGTCCCGCGGCTCTCGCTCCACGGTTTTTCCTTACGTGACGATTTCTATAAACTCAAACCTCCCGCAAGCTGCGTTAAAGAACTTCGTTCCAAAAAACCCGATAGCGGCTATTATGAAAACTGCTCTAGTTACGAAATATATATTACATCCAACAAAACATGTCTAAAGGCCTTTACTTAATACATATATTGCGAATGTTGTAAGCAAGGTCCGGGTGTTTAAGCCTAACCGTACTAGGATTATCCGTAAATCAGATTTAAAGCAATAACCGTCCGGATACGTCCGGACGTCTGAGCAGTTGGGATCGGCCCGAAATAAGATTTGTTGCTTCAGGATTAAGGCACAACGTTAATGATTAAAAGTAAACAAAACAGACTGGGCATTAGGCACTGATGGGTTTATGCGTCGTGTCTCTAAGAGACATTTTATGAACCTGTTATAATCAATAACTTCAGCAAACTCTAGATTACGTTATGACATAGATTGGATAGCCATTGAAGGTGACAAGAGAAGATTTGAGACAAGATTTGAGAGACAAGATTATCAACACGCTTTGTATTACAATGTCATTGTAATAATTAAAGACAAAAATCATTTACATTAGATTTTTTGGATCAAAATGAAATTTACTCGTGACGATAAGATTTATTGATTAATATGAGTTTCATGTAGAAACAAAAAATATGGCCTCGTTTTGAGTCAAATGTCCAAAAGTTATATTATTCTTTGTCTGTTTTACTGTAAAAGAACGTCAAAACTACTAAACTTTCTTTAAGTTGCCATATCCAAACCAAAATGCAATGTTTTCGTGTCAATCAAAGACTAAAAGGTATTGGTTAGAGAATCGTAGATTTGAACTCTTTGAAATTTCCTATTACTTGTTAGATATTTATTGCTATTAATATTATTCATTGAGAAATATGAATATTGGAGTAAAATATACACAGATGTTATTATGGTTCCTATCAATTCGTATTGTTATTTTTTATGTGAATCTTGATGTCCTATTCCTTTATACATATATAGCATTTCTAATATCACTGAGATTTTTTTGGAGAATTTTCTCCGCGGCGGCTTCAGCCTTAAATGGAGTGTTACTTCTGCATCTAATTATTTGATGACTTTTATCCAATATTCGCACGCAACAACACTTTAGTATACTTTAGAGACAAAAGAGACTTGGCATTTATTTATAAGGATTTTAATGTTATTACAAAGTCTTCGTTCACAGCTCGGTTCCTTGTTTCTAGATGTATAGAAAATACACTTCGTTATGTCTTAAAAGACAAAAATAAGAGTTTATTCTTATTATTAGACTAGATGAAGAATGAAGAAAGGAATGCCTAGATGGTTCGGGCACATGGAAAGAATGAGTGATGAAAGACTGACGAAGAAAATATACAGAGCGAAAGTGAGTGGTAA
Source organism: Zeuzera pyrina (assembly GCA_907165235.1). NCBI lineage: Eukaryota > Metazoa > Arthropoda > Insecta > Lepidoptera > Cossidae > Zeuzera > Zeuzera pyrina. The sequence continues at coordinate 2,520,818 of OU015623.1, forward strand.
AAGAAGCCAAGGAAGACCAAGGCTGACTTATGAAGATCAAATAGCCAGAGTGTTAGCAGACGGAAATGTCAAAAGCACTCGCATACCTAGGCGAAAATGTGTGAGGAGAATGATGAGATTTGAGGAAGCGAAAGAGGTGTGTAAGGACCGCGACTCCTGGCGCTCCGTCCTCTCTGACTACCCCGTTGGGGATACAGCGTGAAGTTATGTTATGTTATGTTATTAGACTAGATTTGTTTTAAGAGCCACAGGATCCTTATTAATTTAGATCTGTATACGTAAATCTTTTAAATTAATGATACAATATGGGAATTAAACGCTACCTTAGTTTTATAAGAGAGTTTGTTAGGTAAATATCAAATTCTAAGAAAAATACTAGAAGTGAAAATAAAGGGACAAAGAAATAGAGGACGAAGAAAGTTAGCCTGGTTGGACAACATTAAACGCTGGACAAATATTGATGACGCTGCCAGCCTGAGCAGGATGGCATAGGATAGATATAAGTACGCTCGATTAAGGATAAGGATATATATAAGTACCCTTGATTAAGACATGGCACATGAAGAAGAAGATTACATACAAACAAACAAAATTTACCTCTTTACAATTTTAGTAAGATAAAATAAGCGGACCAGCCCCTATTCGAACGGGTGTAATTTTTTTTGAAAATACCTATTTTACTCGCTGATAATGCAGCTTTCTATTGGCGAAATAAATTTTGAAATCAGTTGAGTCGTTTTTGAGTTTATCTATTACATACAAATACATATATAATATTTACATATGCATACATAGATAACAAACGAACAGTATTTAATTTTTATTTATATATACATACATAGATAAACATTGCCATATTTTGTAACGACTCAAAGAGATTGCTCACCTTTTGGCACATTGCTTTGAAACAAGGTCCATATTATGACATTATATTAGAAGTAAATACATAATTACTCATGTACGTAAATATATCTCTTCTAAGGGTATTTATGTACACATTACTCATGCATGATCATAATATGTAAACATCTTTGGGAAATATATAAACGAGCAAGAATTAATTACTCATACTAAATATGACTTATAATAAATATAAACTTAATAGTTTCCTCTTAAAACTATTAATAACTTCAATCATAGGTATTATAAAATTATTAGATCCTGCAAAAAATTTATTGGAAATTTGAAAACTAATACTGTGTATATTTTTAATTTAATATATTTTTTTTAATTATGTCATGTAAACTTCTTGGAAATGTCATTGTTAGGGTAACAGCAGAGACTATATTGGAAAAAATTGTATACAGAGCCGCATTGTGGTATACCTGTACTATTATCACATGTTTCATTTTTTATAGATTACGGTTATTTTATAACGTCGTTATATTCTCTCAAATTAGTGCATTAATAACGAAGTGGTTACACTTCATTGTTGTAGTTTAAGGCGCTTCCCCTATTCAAATACTGTTTTATTGCTAGTTTTAGACTCTATCTTCTCGTTATTTGAAAATATATAAAATGTAATAAAAATATTGTAATAATTTTCGACATTTTAACAACACTTTTGCCGTCTCACATTTTTCAGTTATATATAAAATACATATAAAATCTATATTCAAAAGAAAGCCTAAAAATTAGATATACATGCATCTACTCCATAAATAGAAGTTATATTTAGTTGCGATATACAATAATATATAGATAATTTTATGATATAAAACTTGACCATTTTAATTTTTTCAAAAGACCCTTTTTTCATAAGTAAAATCAATAATTACTAGATTACATGAAGACTTTTTCGAATTTTAGTATGAGTTGCTCTATACGTTTGCCTGCTGCTTGCCTGGGGGAACGCCTTAAATTAATTTGTAACGTGAAATAACAATTGAATGTTTTGCTTATTTTTATTAAACACTGGCTGTACCCGGTAGTCCTAGCATATGTTCAAATGCGTCACATAACATACAGAGACCTTCCCCGACGTATACCCTTTCACTTGATATCCATTTTATGATTTTGGAGCATATTGGGTTTATGATGACGTCACATATACAGAAATCTTCCCCTCCGTCTCCTATGCGTTCCCTTTCATTCAATACTTATATTGTTAGGGGTTTTGCAAAAAGAAGTTACTTCCTATCTTGGAGCATTCGCCATATTGGATTTATCATGACGTCACATATACAGAAATTTTTCCCGCTGTTTCATCATAAAGTTTCTTCACAACTGGATAAATTATATAAGAATACATAGAGGACTAAGATACAAAAAATCATTAATTTTTATGTATATCAAATACACGAATATAGCGTTCAAATGCATCCCATAAACTTTAAATCATATAAATAAGTACACGAGTTTTCATTACGAGGTGTATTTGAATATCTTTGCTATTACATAATGCGGACTATCGCAGGCATCAACTAGTCTACGTACAAAGTTGTAAGCGAGGTACCATTTAGCAAAGTGTGTTAGTTCATGCTGGTTCCATTTCAATATTGGAAACTGCAGGTAAGTTTAGATTGAAATGGCGACGTGATCCCTTTTTTGGTAATATCATAAATCGACATGCTTTTTCTACTTTGCATTTCATTTTTAGAAACTGAAATTTATAACCGGACTATCAATTATTTAGTTTGGTAGAAAGCTTTATGGATTTGATTCTTCTGTACGGTGTGTATGTAATAGAAATGTTTGTGTGCGAGTCCCTGGATGGTTTGGATGCACAATAGGACCCGGTAGGTGGCGCTACAATCGGGTTCTAGGATTTTTTATCTTGGGCAGAACAACGTCTGTCAGATCAGCTAGTATGCAATAAATGAGTAACAATATTAACTGAAGTAGTAATCCAAACTAAAACTTTTTATACTAAAAATTAATAAGTAGTTTTCACTATAGCATTATTATTTCAGACACGGAAGAGCCTGGTTCAATTACTAAAAATACTAAAAAAATACCAAATTTAACTAGTCTATGTATATTAAATCAATTTAAGTCTCTGTATCGCTTATAGACTCGAATACCAGTCCGAAAATAATGTAATGTTACGTTAGTAATTTTACATTCTCTTTGGATTGGTAATCGAGTCTATAAACGACACATAGACTAAAATTGATTAAAAATACATAAACTAGTTAAATTTGCTATTTTTTAGTTTTCTTTGTATTAGTATTGTTATTATTAGATATTATTATATATATTATTAACAGTATTGATTCCCCGGACATTGTGGGTTGTGGGTGTCCATGGGCGGAGGTGATTACTTTCCATCAGGTGACTCGCTTGCTCGTTTGCCTATTCCGCCATAAAAAAAAACGTAGATTACTCCCTGAAAAATTCTCTCCTACCAATAAGTTCCATCAATATCAGTTCAGCTGTTCTGGAAATTAGCCAGGACAGACAAACAGACAAAAATTTAAAACGAATATTTGGGTATTGGTAGCCGACAGACATTTATGTTTTATTATAAATAATATTACTAAACTTTATTAATAACAAAAAAGTACATACATACGTTAATATTTACAAACTTAAAACTACACTACTAAGATAATCTAGTATATAATAATAAGTAGATTATAGATGTGTAAATGTACATAAAATGTATTAGTGTTAGCAGACGGAAATGTCAAAAGCACTCGTATAACTAGGCGAAAATGTGTGAGGAGAATGAAGAGATTTGAAGAAGAGAAAGAGGTATGTAAGGACCGCGACTCCTGGCGCTCTGTCCTCGTTGACTACCCCGTTAGGGATACAGCGTGAAGATATGTATGTATGTATGTATGTATGTATGTATGTATGTATAAAGTGTATCTAAATATGAGAGTATATCTATACAGGGTTATTGTGAAACGGTGTATAAATCCACTGGGATTTTAACGTGTCACTGTTGACTGTTATATTGCAGGTGTAATACTCGTAGTTACGGGATACGTTCATTTTTTTTTCCATACGAAAAAAAACATTCATTTAGTAGAAACAAAATGTACAACCCTATCATTATGCTTTACATTTCAAAGATTTGCTAATGACGTAAAATCGCTGATATTAGGGTTGCCTCACTTTTTTTTTAAAACTGAGGTGTTACACTTAGAACTATTGACTTATGGCGAAGTTGTAGAACACAAGTTTTCCGTTGTCATGGGTACTTTGATACCCTTTCGCATTTACTCATCCTTTCGAAATAACCTTGTATATAAGCGGCAATCGTTGTAACCTTCATTTTGCTACAATACATAAACGTCGCAGTTAGGATCGCGGAGTGCGGCAGGAAGGAAGGAGGAAGCCCCTTCAATTTGCGAGACCATAAACATGCTTTACGAGTCGGACCTTAGCTGACGGACACACCAACAAGCGTGTTATATGCTTTGTTGAACAATATATCGCAGTTAAGTGCCGACGTCATCGCCTTTACAGGCCAACTTGTAATTTAGTGCCGTAAATTTGAACATTTAGTTACGGTAAACTGAAGGAATTCAAATATCAGTAGAAGTGAATATTGTATGGACACTATTTTTGTTGAATTGATTTTCCCATGCTTATTATTGGATTGCAATCTGACACAATTCGCGTTTGAAATTGTATGGTTGACTTCATAAAAGCAGAAGGTTCTCAATTCGCCTGTATATATTTTTTTTGTGTATGTTCGGGCATAACTTTTTTGTTTATGAACCGATTTCAATTTTTTTTTTCAATTGGGTTCAGTATAATTCCAAAGTGGTCTCATGTTAATTTCATCGGTATTGGAACATGGACTTCGACGATACATCACATTCTTCAAACGGTTTATTTATTTTGATAATTCTTTTTATATTTCGTTCGAGAATTGGAATTAAGTTAGTTGTAAACCTACCTAAACCTAGATAATTATTAGGCCAAGGTCACTTAAAAAGGAAAAATGAATATCTTTAAAAAAAAATTAAGCAATTTTAAAATAAGAACAGTGAAAATTACAAAATAATTATCCTTTACTAATCAAAACTTTGGTACAAAAATAACTATAAATACGACACATATACCTATATAATAAAATTGGACAGTTATTGAAATCGGTTCCAAATCAATGAACAACAATAGAAAGTCTACTACAGTCTAACTTTCAATTCGGTACAGTGATTTGATGTTTTAATGTGTCAAAATTCTAAATAATATGGCCAGCTAAAAATAGTTTTGTCAAATGATGATTTGAGTCGATATCGATTCAACTAAACCGATCGACTAGTTTAACGATTAATTCATTGAATTTGGTGTTAACATGGCATGGTGTTCATAATGTATTAAATTAGGTAGCCTTGGCGCCGACTTCAGTAACTGTCAATTTTGTTTAGGTATGTGAGTATTATTAGTAGATATTGCATTTATGAAGTTATAAATCAGATGACATATAAATTAACGAAACAGATAGACGGACAGACAGACACGACGGAACTATATAGATTATTGTATAATGTATAGACTCAGATGTTACTTTGGGGAAATCCATTTCAAATGATAAATTTTTATAGTTAGTTATCCTCCGCCCAAAATTCCAAACCCACTAATCGACACGTATTTTGAAGAAATTCGTGCCGAATAAACACGCCCTTAAGGCTAAATAGAGTAGTATTAGTAACACTCAGGATTGCTTGTACCAGCTATTTAAACTCGATTTAAGGAACTGACATCTCGCTTGGACCGACTGTTAAAGGGTTGGTGCAAGCGAAATGTGAAATCCTTAAATCGAGCTTAAATAGTTGGTGCAAGCGACCCTCAGATTCCATGAGATGATGACACTATATTTACTGAAGTTCATTCCTCGTTCTCTACATTGATCTGGGCAAAAGTCGAATATGAGACTATCAGTTTAGAAGGCAAACATTTTGAAACCTTTGTATTAAATTGGTCAATTAAAATTTTGTGAGTTTATAAACAAAAAGCTATACTTATCTACTATACTTAGCTATACTTAGCTATTTTAAGATCTGACTACACTTGCGAGCAGAAAAAGGTCCGTACAATTGTCGCTACGATCCATCAGAGATTCGACGTCAAGTCTGGCGTTCTTATTAGTTACTACGTTCTTTATTTGTGGTCGAAGGTTATTACTCTGGACTCTCCTTTTACTTAATAACTATAAATGTTTATATCTTATATATCTTTATATACAAACAATAATTTGGGTCTTAGTAATAACGCGATATGAAGAAAGAAGATTATATTTAAAATGTAGGTAACTTATGTGGTCACATATTATTAACGACATTTACTACAGACATTTAATAATTGGAATTCATACTAAGAATGTGACTTATTCACCTTCAACTTTTAAATAATGGCTCCTAATTTAAGACGACGCGTTGGAAATTTTGACGGCAGGGATCACAATTTTTCCATAGTGACTACAAAATGTATGGAACTGATATTTGGTAACCTGATTCTTCATTTCATTAAAATCATTTTGTCAGTTGCGATACACGATTGGTTAACTTTTGTAACACAAAAAAATCAAAGGAACCTATTTTAAAACAGAGATATACATTTTTTTTGAGTAAAAGGACCGATTTATGTTTTTAAATTTTCTGTATAGTTTAATCCAAACATGTTCTTCAAAATGTCAATTGGATTTTTTTAAATTAATTACAGTTTTTAAAATCAACAAAAATAACTGTATTTTCGTACTTGTACGTGTACTTTTTCCATAGCTATTGGTATAGTATTGACTTAACTTTTGTATGCTAACTTGTTAGCGAAATGTGTGTTACTTATAATATTTGCACAATCTCCGTTTGATATACCATATTTCTTACGAATAAATAATTATTATTATTATTATTCGTATTTTTCAAGAGCTAGCGCGCGCATGTTTGCATAGACCAGAAGGTCTATTTTAGATAAAATGATTGTTTATCAATGCGTCGCCTTAATCATTTTTAGACCAACTGTTGGTCAAGCCATTCAATATAATTTACAAATTAAGATTTACGATTTAGGTAATTAAGTAGTTACAACAGCCACACTTCTGGCAATAAAAACGTCTGGCTTGGCTCTACATGAGATTTCTTCTTACGGCGATAAAATCGTGAGATTTAGCTTAAATGATTTTAATTTAATGTTTTTGAAAATATTTAATTATGTAATAATTATAGCTAAAAAGGGCTCTAAGATGGTGTTCATGTATCTATGATACTTAAACACTTGAATTATTCTGTCTTATAGAATTCGAACCATGGCATTTTCACTTTACCATAGTTAATTCATAATTTCGCCATAATTTTGATAGTGTTTTTAGGATAATACACAAATTTGACGTAAAAGCACTATCATAAGTACTGAAATACAAACAATAGAAATACCACTGTTTTATTAAACAAACTTTTGTTGAATTGACTATGGTAAAGGGAAAAATACGGCGTTATGACTAATAAAACAGGGTTCTTGCTGGAACATTCCAAGGAAAGTATAATTACAGTGATCACATAGTGGCAATAAGTCGGAATATTTCAGGTCCAGTAGTTTACTTGTGTGTGTAACCATATGTATGCATGAGTGATCTTAAAAGATCATTAAAATGAAAAAAGTGTAATTCTAACCGATTTTTTTGCTTGCAAGTATTTAGGGTGATTCGGACTATCCTTTGCTATTATTTTGATAGTATCCACGAAGCGGAGGGTGTCCGTAATGCCGTGTTTATGGCCGGCTGACCCTTGGCCTGTAACTTTGCCGATTGAAGGCGATTAACTGCTCAACTAGCCGATTAATCGTACGCTACCGTAGTGCAATTACCCGAATAGTTACGTCGTCTTTGGGCTGAATGTTGCTTACTAACTTCTAAGTACTTATAAGCTGAAACTGGTTAATGCGGAGTTCAGTACTTTTAAACTATTGGCATAATTTACACGAGATTAGTAGTTATCATTAGTACTTATCATTTAGTATTATGCCCTTTAGTGACAAGTGTTATACTTTTGTATAATACATTGCATTCTTATAACAATAATAATAATAATGCGCCGGACAATACGAACCAATCATCTGGTCTCGAATTAGGGTATTCCTTGTGCTATGAGAACCAGACAACGACTATTGGGGCGTCTTCCAGTACACCAAGACCTGAGTCAATCTAGAAAATCTCGCTTCCTTAATGGACTCGACCGGGAATCGAACCCGGAACCTTCCGTGCTTGACTGCAACGTCTAAACCACTGTGCCATCGAGATTGTCGAATCAAAAGTAGGGTCTATTAAAAAATTTACACGAAGTCAATTAAATTTATTGAAGTAAACCCCATTGCAAGGTATTTTTGAACCTCAAATCTACTTTGGTTCGGATCGAAAAGAAAATTTGGACAGAAGAACTGACAAGAAAGTCTGTCAGCTATCATTTTTTCAACATCATCACAAAACGATTGCTTGGACTTCGAAGATATAACAAATAACACCAAACAACGCGACCGGTTATAACTTTTATTTATATTGATGATTCTCTTATATATCGTTGCGCTTCAGAATTAGAGAGAAGTTAATTGACCTGCCCTAGATATTTATTCAGGTCAAGGTCACTCAAAAGGGAGAAATGAAAAAAATTTAAGAAAAAAAATTAAACCGCCTTTAAAAAAACACTGAAAAGTACAAAATAAGTTTTCTTTACTAATCAAACTCAAGTACAATAATAATTACTTTATAACTACGATACACATACCTATATAATTAAATTTGACAGTTATTGAAGTTGCCAAATCAATGTGCAACAACAGAAAGTTTATTAGTTTGGTTGGCTTGGCACCGACTTCGGTAACTGACAAATTTAATTATATAGGTATATGTATCGTACTTACAAAATAATTTTTATTGTACTTGAGTTTTGATTAGTAAAGGATAGTTATTTTGTACTTTCCAGTGTTCTTTTTAGGGCGGTTTAATTTTTTTAAATTGCAATTTACAATTCATTTCACCAGAAATCATAAAAAAATGAGTCATAAGAGAAACTAAAACCCTAAATAATTCTAATAGCTCTAAAAACAGAAATCGTGGCCAGGTGTTTTTAGTTCAGTGTGTGAAGCGAAAGCGAAATGCTTTCCCATCGACCATCGAATTACATCAAATAAACTAATCAGTAATTGGGTTAAAAAAGGCGCACCAAATAATGATTTAAATAACATTATGGCGGTGTTTTATAGCGAACTAGATAGTGATGGGATGATAACCTATCCCCTGTACAAAGGTATGTACTAGAGATTCTGCCAAATATGCTTATAAATATATTAAGTGTGTGTTATATTAGACTTGAATTAAATGACAGTGTTAATTGTTCAATTTAAAAAGTAGTTATTATCTTTTATAGTACGTATAATAATATACTCGTATTAAACTAAATATTGACTAAACTGTTAAAAATCTTCATCTTAACAGAAAACTTTATGACATAAATTTTTCATGTAAATGTTGTTTAATGTATGAGATATAAGGAGGCGGAATAAGTATGCATCGACCGCGATGTTTGGCATTCAGTCTTCACTGTTACCCCGTCACGGATACAGCGTGAGGATATGTTTGTATGTATGTATTACTATAAACATTCTGTTTCAGTATTAATACAATTATTGTTTTGGTATTAGGTAATATAGTTATTCTAAGCCGCATTACTGTTGTATGTATAATTTTGGTGCAGTTTAATGTAGGTATTCCGAATATTCATGTACGTTTTCAGAGACATCTCAATAATGGCTAGTGATGACCATAGCTCAGTCTGTTACAGTTATCGATACGTATTTATATTGATTTTAATTTTACATAACTATATGTTGATACCTATATGTTATATATATATGTTATATAACCTATATGTTATATACCATAATAATATGTTGATTAATTCTTTCAAATTAGTAATTGGATGTGACTATTGGTAATAAGATCCCTGTCCCTGCTGTAGATTTGAAGTTTCAAATTGAATACAAGGTAGGTTTGAACTCATTGAAATTGGTTCCAAAGTACCTTGGAATTGGGTTTGCCCAACTAAATGCCATTGGGTTTTAGTTTTAAAAAGGTGTATTTGAATTCTCTTGGGTTTAATTTCCAGCCTGATTAGGAAATCATTTTTTTATTGTAATAATTTGTTGCTTGATACCCATCAAATAAGCATCGAATAATTTGGAGTCAAACAATAGTATGCTTGTCTATAAATTGGATTGTTAATTACAATAAGTGTATGTGATTAAGCAACCGATTTTGAAAAAAATATTCTCTACATCATTTGTATGATCCCATAAAATTAAATATTCCAAATTAAGCACAAAACTTGCGCTGTGGATATTACACAACGATTCGACAAAGCTTCCAGTGACACCTAAACTCCTAGTCAATTTAGTTCCATTTTTAAATAAATCTGCCGGGAATTAAACTTGGAACCCTTGTAAGGTATACACATTAACGAACAAGCGCGCAATTTTTATTTTCGAATGATGAAATGTTATTATCGTGAGCGTAAAATCGATGAGAAAGTTTAGATATTTAGCAGCCCTATTAATGTGCTAAGTTCGCAGCGATACATAACAGTCCGCCACGCCCTCAGGCCAACATAAACACACCAAACACATTTCAGTATTACATAGGATTTAGGCTTTAATGAATTGTTCGAAATTTCAAGAGTACATACATAACTATAGTTTGCTTATGCATATTCAATAAATATTTTAATGCCTCGAATTCAATAGTTACTCATTATGGCTTCATTCAATAGATAAACACAAAAATAAATATTTATTGTCTAGAAAAAACGTGGAAATGCCTTGGAACTGAGTTTCCTTGAATAGATAACTGAATTTAAAAGTAAAAGGTAATTTTTAAAACATTAAGTGACACGGGAATCACCAGCGATTGGTTCTGAATTTGTGGCATCGTGGAGGTCACTGGTGAATCCAATGAGATTAAAGTATTGTCGTAATGCTCTAAAGCGTAGTCAGATATAATAAATATATCTTCGCGCTGTATCCCTAAAAAGGTAGCCAGAGAGGACGAGGCGCGAAGCTTAGCGCTTCTTACATACTTCTTTCGCCTCCTCAAATCATCGTTCTTCTGACATATTTTCGCCGAGGTATGCGGGTGCTTTTGACATTTCCGTCAGCTAACCGCTATTTGATTTTCGTAAGTTATCCTAGGCGTTCCTTGGCTTTTACTACCACTCACTTTCGCTCTGTAGATTTTCTTCGTCAGTCTTTCTATGTGCCCGAACCATTTAAGCAACCCTTTCGGCATTTTACAACACTACCACATATAATAAACGAAAAGTATTAATATATAGAACACCAATTTTCGCATCATATACAAACTTTCTATAAGTCTTTGGTCGACTTTTACAAGCGTCTATATGTACGGTGGTCTATACCATATGCGTACCTAACATACCTACAATATACCTAGATACATAATTCGAAAAATTATAATTTAAATCCGGGCTTAAGGTTGTTACTGGTGAAATCCTTTAAAATTAATGCGGCGTATTCACCAACATTGAAATGTTTTACGATGTCGTAACATTTTACATTCATATACGTTCGCGTGAACACAATAAAACACGTATTTGCATAAAAACAAAAAGCGAAATCTATGATTTTTACGATTTTAATAGCGTTATAAATCAGAGTGATAAAAACGGCGAATCTGATGTCCCATTTTAGGAGCATGTGACATATGCCCTTTTGATTGCATTCCGTTTATTTTTATCTTTTCCACGTAACGTGTAGGGATGAGAGAGATTTGTAACGATAATAATTTACTGTACGGGAAAATTAAATGTTGTTTTGTTACATTTGTCACTTTTTAAGAAGTATTTATTATCGCACGCTATTTAGGTGTCAAACGAAAAAAGAGCGATCTCTGAACTTCAGTTTACGATTGTGTAAAAAACTGCAGTCGATTTAGAATGGGCATGATGACGGTATTAAAGAATCAAAGAATAAATAGTTTTAGAGAAAAATATATGTTGAAATGATTCTAAACATCGACTCAGTTTTAATTTATGCATTGAGATTAATAATATTTTTAATAAAATAAAAGTATAAAATACTGCAATCGGCCATGTTAACTGAAATACCAACCAGAGCGAATGACGTCACGCCTAAATAAATATAACTTTTGTACTCTATCTAATTTGTGAATGTAACCATAATAACGTAATGTAGAACAATATTTACCTAGGCGTGACGTCACAAGCGGACGCCATGACACCTACTAGCGTTTTCGCGCTTAATTCAAATTACATAGATAAATCTGCAGTAATTGGCGTTAAAACTTAGTTTATTGCTGAAATAATATTTTGCTGAAATAATATTTTCTTCGGAAATAGTAGACGTGTGTCTACATTATAGAACGGGATTTCAAAATTTGTCATCCTGCCTATTATTTTTTTGTGCAAAAAAACTGCAACCCTTTTTGAGCATATTGCCAGCACGGAGAAGAATGACATTTTGGCATGCTTAGTTAGTTTTTTTTTTATAAGAGAGGGGGCAAACGAGCAAGCGGGTCACCTGATGGAGAGTAACCAACCGCCGCCCATGGACACCCGCAACATCCGGAGAATCACGGGAGCGTTGCCGGCCTTTAGGGAAATGGGGAAAGGAGGGAAAGGAGAGGGAGGGGTGATGGGCCACCGGCACTCTCACTCACCGAACGAAACACAACAGCAATAGATACTGTTATTTCACGTCGATATTCTATGAGAGGGTGGTATTTCACCGGGCGAGCCGGCCCTATTCGTGCTGCAATGCAGCATGGCTCTACCACCTTTAATTACCACATTTAATAGTTATATAGAGGAGTGCAGAACGCCAAAATTTATTTAATGTATATACATACATATCGACAAGCTGTATCCCTAACGGGGTAGTCAGAAATGACGGAGAGTCAAGCGTCGCGGTCCTTACACATACTTCTTTCGCTTCCTCAAATCTGATTCTCGTCACACATTTTCGCCTAGGTATGGGATTGCTTTTGACCATTTCTGTCATATGTAATATTTACTTTAATACCAAGTATTATCTTATATAATAGAGTTTATGGACGTTACTGCTTAGAAAACTGTTATTGCTCAGGCCTATAGTAGACTGGCAGCAATACCTCTTTGAATAACCAAACTGATTTGTTGGCGGAGGAAGCTGCCAACCCGGCGGTCTTCCGTAGCGTAAGTCAGATGTTTCCAAATCGATACGCTGTATATATTTATACGCTATCGATATACATTCCTCTTATCTGTGTGATTTGATTGGATGTCTAGGATGCTAGTCTAATTATTCATATGTTATTACTGTGCCAAACATGTTTGCACGCCACATAGTTCTTGAGAAAATGGACTGTTAGAGACAGACAGACTGTTGAAAGATCTCAGGGATTAAGAGTACCGTTTTTGTTTTTAAAGCACGGAAAGCTAAAAATGTTTTTCGTGGCCTAAAGGTGGCATATTTCGTAATAGTATTTCCAGTCTAGTGTGAAAATGTGTTCACCATAATGTACAGCTCTTATTAATTTGCGAGTGAACATTCGACGAGGCAACAGTAGTTAACCAATAGTTTCTGCGAGGAAACCATTCATATTGAGTAATGTTTCCTCCCGTTTCCTTTATTACGCGTACCTCCATTCCGCTGGAAGACATTCGCAGCTTAAGTATTTTCGGTTCGACGCCCGACAGAACGAATTATCCTTTGAGGGTTGTTTTTCTTCTGTCAGACAATTTTTCTTCAATTTTTTCCTCGATCCGAACAGTATATTACTTCGTTTTCGAATTTTGGTAATCGGAAGACTATCATAACTTTATCGGTGTAATTCATTTTCAGTTAAGACAAGTTAGTTTTGTCTGTGGTTTCTTCAATAACAAATTAGTTCAAATTGTCGTTTAGACACTTTGTAAAGATATTTTTTGCATTAAAACTCAATTGAAACATCATCTTGAAAAGTATGTATAGTAATTTCACCATTACTGTCATTTTATTTATTGTATTTTTAATATTTAATTTTAACAGAAATTAACAAGACAATTGATACTTCAATGCTCTTAAAAAATTAAAAGAAGATTCTCTATTTTATCTGTATTTATATATGTATGTATAAAATGTTTCATGGTTTTTGGAACTCACAGAAAATATTTATTTTTCCATATATAAAATGATGCAAAATAATAAATTTCAGAAATGTACCCAATTTCAAATAGATAGCGTCAGTAGTGTTGTTAATTTCAGAAATGTACCCAATTTCAAATAGATAGCGTCAGTAGTATTGTTAACGGCCATAGGTGATTCGTCGTAAGGGCTCTTTTTTATTTTTAACTAGAGAACTCTAAAAACCACATTGGCATATTGAATTTACAATTATCGTATTGTTAATTTTTTAAATGATACTGATGTATAATAAAGATGCATTACTATAACGATATTGTATATTCGATCACCACATAAATCGCACCTTGACCGTGTACTAATGACGACGCGCGTTCCCCGTTTCACATATCAGCAGACATTGGCCTAATGGGATAAATGGCTGCTTAGAGCAAGGTTGTGACGTTCCGACCCAGGCAGTCCTGCGGGTCCCGGCCGCGCCATCGCCCGAGTCCACACAAGCCCGGCCAATTGCGTCTAATGATACCTCTCGAATGCGTATCCGTTCAATCAACTTTAAGACAAGTGGTTCCATCAGTCCATTCTCAAGCTTACAACACCGTGGTACTGTAAATTTGTTTGTTTTGCTCTCAAGAACGTGGCTTTCGTGTAGTGATAGTGTCGTCTTATAAGTGTTACGGAATGGAGTGATAACAAATACGTCTAAAATTGCATTATGAGGATCTGCAACTCTACGAAGGACCCGTCGAGATCCTTGAGATAATCTGTTATGTTTACTTGGTAACGATGATTGATTAATCTTCAACCAGAGCCTAATATAAATTTGGACAATATGAATGGAATAAGCGTTTCCGCTGATAAACCAGGAGAAGTGGAGTCACCAGGGAAAGATGAGTCAAAAAACAAGAAATCGGGCGTGAGGGAAAAGTTAATGCAAATTAGATCGAATATAACAGTGGAGCCTATAATTGCCTGCTATATTATGTCGAATGTATTTTCGGGATTAGCTGTGCAAAATTTAAATTTGGAAAAGGCCTGTCGTGTCAATTTGGGTTACAGTGATGAAGTGTGTTCAGCATTGAACAGACGGCAAACCGAAAATTATACATTAGAAGAAGCGGAAGTACAGAAGTTGACTGCTTCTGTGCAGGCGTGGAAAAATATTGTCCAAACGGCGTTTCCTTGTATATTGGTGTTATTTGTTGGATCATGGAGCGACAAAACAGGGAAAAGAAAAGCATGTATATTACTACCTATATTTGGGGAAGTGCTATGTTGTACAAGTTTCATTCTAAACACATATTTTTTCTACGAATTGCCTCTGGAGGTCACGGCCCTCTCAGACTTGTTTCCGTCGTTAACCGGTGGATGGATAACTGTTTGTGTCGGTGTATTCAGCTACATAGGTGACGTAACTACAAAAGAAATGAGAACATTCAGAGTTGGAGTGGCCAATTTGTGCATGTCGCTTGGAATACCTATCGGAATGTCTTTGAGTGGGATATTGTTACAGCAAATAGGGTACTACGGGATATTTTTAATATCGAACTGTCTTTATTTTACGAGCTTAATCTACGGGTACATAAGGCTAAAAGATCCGGTCATGGCTCAGGATAGACACAGAGTAAGTCGACGGATTTTTGTCATCGTTCTCAGCTTAATTTTCCTCTTCCTTAAAAATATTCTGTCAAAAGACCTAGCGGCTATTTGTTTTGAGTTTAGAATGGCTTGCGATAATTCACAGGGGTGCTATCAATACGTGCGACGATCTTAGATCGAAGTGTTCGGTTCATAGCGTCTCCGTAGGTGTTCCGATAAGGTGCGGCGCGTTGGGGCCATACATCATCTGTAGAGTGGCTCGACAGCCGGTTAGTCCTATGTCTAAGTGATAAATTGCTCTGCGCGCACTACGCAAATTCGAACGAAGGGGGACATAGTAACGCAATCAACGTTTACACGAGGCTCAGATAGGTGTCGACTGCGATTTATATGCTGCTAATCTGTCCCAATAGGACACTGCACTGTGCTCAAAACTGTTATGGTTTATGCTTTGGTAGTTACGGCTGTTATATTTCAGTTATATTTCTTTGGATATTTTTAATAAAATTGCATTAGGCGTACATAATTTCTCAAGCTTTTCTTACTGATTTGTTTTATTTATTATTTATATATATATATACACTTATAAAGAGATAAGTTTATGTACAAAGGTTGGACTTATTTCAAAATTAAATTTCCTTCAGCAGACCTATAAAACAGGAAAAGCGTTAAACTAGCAAAAAATATGTATATACATATTAATTATACTGTATTCGATACATACAAATATAAACTAAAAATTGAGGAAAAGGAAAGGTAGTGATTTAATATATTCAATAATATAGACTGCGTTGCTTGACGCTCGTCTTCTTTGTCGAGCCATATAATAAGAATATTATGTCGTGAAGATATATAAAAAGTATATATTTTAAAATAGTCGCTGTCAAATTTTAAAAACACCGACACGAAAGATAAAAAGGACCAATTTTAATCGACCTGAAATACAAAATGTTCTTAGACTAACATGCTTAAAATATTCTCAAAAACAGAGCTTTCAGACAAATAAATCACATTCAAATCGATTCGTCTGTTCAGATGTTATAAATGAACGTATAGACCGACAATATTTTCGTCGGTTGTTAAGAAATGATGCTAGTTTTCGTTATGTTTAATCTATTGTAGTATGTCATACCAGACAATGCTTTACAGTTTAGTATCAAGCTAGTAGTATATTTTGTTGTTTGTTATTTATCTAATTTGATTTGGGAATTAAAGTTAGACTCTTGAGTAGGTCCTAAGTTGTCTTATTGGCAGGACGTCACACATATCTTAAAGTAAAGTTTAATAAAATCTGTCTTATTATATTACGGAGTGGACGAAATTTAGTTTTCTGTACCAACTTCGAATTTACAGAAAATAACTATTGAAAGAATGCTAACACATTCTACAATTTCCAATTTCATGAAGAGTTTTTGGCAGGATTTTATGGAGAGCAGTTGGGTGTTAATTTTAAGTATTTGCAAATTGTTTCCAGTGGATATTGTAATGTAAAACTTGCGTAGTTTAGCGTCCGAAATATCTGCGTTGTTGTGCAATATGTGAAATTGTTAAAATAAGAGCTTAGCTAGTAATGTAATGCTTACCTAGTAACATCACACTGCCTCAGCTATCTTAATAGAAAGGCTGCCTAAATATATTTGTCGCCAGAAACTCTAAAAAGCATTAAAACGTATAACGTTGTAGTTTCAATGAAATAATATTAAGAATATGTGTATTTATTATTAAAGAAATCAGCTGTATAGCCATAGATCCCTTTGCTTTCCGTCTCAACAGAGAATCGTACAAACAACAACCAATTTTATGAATTCTTGCCTTATCGTATTTTGTAACTGAACAATTACTATTTAAAAAAAGTAAAGTGACATGAGCATAATTTTAGCTGACAAAAATGTTAAGCACATGCGTATGTCGGCTATAATATCTGAAGAGAATAAAGATTCGAGGTAGTGAAAGAGTAAGATCTCTTCGTCTATGTCTATGCTATTAGGATTTAGAATGAAGATATATTGTGTATGACAGGACTGTTGATTTTTAGTTCGTTCGTATTTAAAAGGGCATACTCGTAAACTACACGAAATAAAGAGGGATCATCGTCGGATTTGCTGTGGAACGCGAAATTGCACTTATGTGTTCGGTTTAATGACGTAGTCCTCGACGGTCAGTGTAGATCCCTTTACGTCTCTCATTTCATATTTTATTTATTCTTTTTTTGTTTGTAGGCAGTATTCTTCGTAAACCATATAAATGGAGTTCTCTATTTGACCGTTTGAAATAGCGCACGCATTAGAGGTTCACATCAAAGCTTTGTAAGAAAACGAAGTTGAAGTTGGTGGTGCTATCCAATTCATCTACTGTAAAAAACTAATAACTGGCTATTTTACTGTACCAAAAATAATTAACAAAATGTATAGCTTGAAATAGAGAGACGTCTTCTCTTTTATATACTGGCAGGTCGTTTTATATTTATTAGAAATACTCTTGCCATTCTCATGTAAAAGAGTGGTAGGTATAGATGCAAAATGTCTGTCCCCTAATCCTCCACGGTAAAGTGAAAGCAGGCTTTACTGGATTTAAAAATAACAATAATGAAAGACAGAAAGAATGAGTGATGATGACTGACGAAGAAAATCTACAGAACGAAAGTGAGTGGTAGATAAGCCAAGGAGGACCAAGGTTGACTTACAAAGATCAAATAGCCAGAGCTGATGAAAATGTCTAAAGCACTCGCATACCTTGGCGAAAATGTCTGAGAAGAACGATGAGATTTGAGGAAGCGAAAAAATATGTAAGAAGCGTGATGCTTGGCGCTCCGTCCTCTCTGACTACCCCGTTAGGGATACAGCGCGAAGATGTATATGTAAAAATGACTTCTTAGAATAACGCGACAACTTCAGTTGCATATATTCATTAAAATTTTCCATTCTTCAACTCTCGCACATAATTTTTATGCACGATATACTAAATACTTTTGCATTTTGAAACTTCCATAAACACAAAAAACAGAAATCTCAAAAAATGCCAACTTTACTTTTCCCGTTCCTGCCAACAAGTCCGATCATAAATTAATAAAGTAATTAATAGTATGGATAGGCTTCCGGAATCTGAAACTTAAAATTTTCATTTTTTTATTAAGTTATTAAACGATGAAATAACAAAATTTTTAGGTATTACCGTTTTATTATTTAGAAATACCAAATTATTAATTTTACTAATGCAACTGTACAATGCAAACTTAAAACTTTTATCAACAGCAAGTTATCGTTTTTGCTATTGTATTTTACTTTAGTCCACATTTTCGTAGTTTATACACGTTTTGTTTCTGAAATTATAAATCGTTTATTTTGAAATATCATTTACAAGATTTTTTTTTTAACGTAAAAAAATTCTTGAAATTGTGAACTTCCTAAATAGTGAATCATGCGATCCACTATTTTGGAAGTACAAGCAATACAATTTTTTTTTTCTAAAAGTACATATAATTCCGTTTTTCCGGATTCATGAAATAACTTAACCTATTTGGACGTATCCA
Source organism: Zeuzera pyrina (assembly GCA_907165235.1). Classification (NCBI taxonomy): domain Eukaryota; kingdom Metazoa; phylum Arthropoda; class Insecta; order Lepidoptera; family Cossidae; genus Zeuzera; species Zeuzera pyrina. Next base: position 2,540,028 of record OU015623.1, read on the forward strand.
TGCTATGCCGTCGTTACAAAAGTATGTATATGAAAGAAATACACCTAATCCGATCTATGCAAATGATTGAATGAAAAGGAATCAAAAGGAAACTGCCACTGCCACAAAAAATTGCTACCCATAAAAAGAAGTATGACATATTTATAATTTCGAACACTTCGAACGAAAATACTTTTTTGATAAATGATAAGAAGTAACTTATTTGACTAGTAGTCAGCTAGATAACTAATTACAAAAACCAAAACCCGACACTTCCATAATCCACACTGCTCTGAGAAAGAAAGTAAAATGACTATATAATACTGCTGCTTATTTATTTCCCTGCGTTAGTAGAACGGACCTTAAATAGGGTGGACACTCTCCCACTAATAAGTCCAAATACATAGGTACGTTCAAAGACCAAGCCAGAAACCACGTTTCATTTCTTCACCTGTTTCGATGTTCATAATACCCGTATTAAGAGTTCGCCGTGTTGCAATTATTTCCATTTTATTTTTTTTATGAGCAAGAATCTGCAGCATTTCTTATATATGTGTATATTTTACTGAACTACATCTTACTGTAAATTTTGACAATTAATTCAATTGATTGTAATTGCTACCAGAATCTATTAAAGGTTACGAGATGTAGCAGCTGTAAATTAATAACTATCTCAGTTATTAAATTTTTTCTTTACATACATACATATCTTCATGCTGTATTCGTAACGGGGTAGTCAGAGAGGACGGAGCGGCAAGCGTCGCGGTCCTTACATATTTCTTTCGCTTAAAGCATTAAGTCATGTTTCATCCAAAGACACATTTTGCCAATTTTAAATTTTTTTCACTTGCCGTAAAAAAGTATACCTAGCCATCACGATATCGAATATTTCCATCAATATTTTGCGTTTGTTACACTGTTTGTATCGAAATCCAACGGTCTCCAAAATCTTCGTTAACGAACTTTCCCCACCGGAGAATAATCCAGCTTACTTCAGTGATTGCACTATAACTTTTTCTCGTTGGATACTCCTTACGTGAATAGTAGTCGTACAGATGTCTTCGGATAGCATCGGCATCAAAGTTATCGGCGCCTACGACTGGTATTGATCGTTTTCTGTTCATTGGTGTGTGAAGTTTATTTTCTTCTGTGCCAGTCTCGCCATATTTTTCTTTAGTTATTCATCTAAGAGTTCGTTGTCCAATATTAAGCGCATCAGCTACGCGTTCAACCACTGACGTTATAGGTAAAATCGGCCCTCATTTTAGAGACTCACGTTCGAAATAGTTAGGATGTCGTATAACGAACTCACGTGTCTAACTGTTTAAAACAGTTCTCTGCGTACGTTCAGCCATATCGACCAAATCCACAACAAGAGGCGTAAACAGAGTCCAAATTAACGAGCAAGGGTCAACAGTAATGCAGTATCAATATCCGAAATCCAAAGCCAGGTCAAAACTACATCACAATCGCAGCGCACTCACAGTTTGTTCTTTTCGAAGCAACGTCAAGTCGAAACTGCTTTGTTTTGCATTGAGCATTGATGCGAGTTTGCCGGAGGTAGTAGTTGTGCTGGCCAGCGATCCTATATGTGTTAATAAAATGCAATCTAATACGATCATCAGATCGTATTAGATTGCATTTTATTAAATTTCGAATTTCGAAAAATGTAAATGCCGAGTTGTGTAGTAAATAAGTACACTAATAATTATAGACGGAGCCCTAAGCGTCGCGGTTCTTACATACTTCTTTCGCTTCCTCAAATTTCATCATTCTCCTCACAAATTTTCACCTAGGCATGCGAGTGCTTTTGACATTTCCGTCGGCTAACACTCTGGCTATTTGATCTTCATAAGTCGACCTTGGTCTTCTTTGGCTACTTTTACCTCTCACTTTCGCTTTGTATATTTTCTTCGACAGTCTTTCATCACTCATTCTTTCTATGTAGTAGTGCAGATTAATTAGTTACTAACGTAAAATAATAGAATAATCAATTTATATAATTGACTTAGTCCATTAAGGATTCTGTAAAATGGCTCTGTATTTTTGTCAGTAAAAACATGAAAAGATATTGTATAGACTCAGGTGTTACTTTGCGGAAATCCATTTCATGTGATTTCTAAAATCTTTAGCTAATTTCCGCTCAAACTCCAAAAACCACCAATCGACACGTGTTTCGCTTCTCAACAAAGCATCCTCAGGATATACCAGAGATAGGATTCGGTCAGTTAACAAGCACCGAATCATTGATTCGGTTTTTGGAGTTCCAGCGGGAAATAGCTAAAAATTTTAGGAAATTATCACGTGAAAAGATTTGTTCGCGGGACCACATTATATAGTTAGACCATAATATATATAGTTCAGAAATCAAGGTAATAAATTAATTTTGTGTCCTAAAATTATACTTTCGATAAATTTTATAACTAACTGCACGTCACTATTGACAACAAAGAACAGAAATTTGCTTCTTCTAACGTAGTTACTAATTTATTCGAAACTTCGTTAGCGGAGAAACGTCAAAACGGCCATCATAGCGTGCCGCTACTAAAATTAATCGAATATGTATGTTATATGGATTTAAAAAAAAACTCTATTAGAAACTTCGTAGTGTTATATTTTTATTGACACTGGCACATAAGTCATTTACGTATTTAAACGATCGAATATCTTTTGTTCGAAAATCTGATGTTCTCGCACTCTTCCAAGAAGTCCTTCCTTTATAACTTCAGTAAAGCCTACTATCGCTTTACTGGAGGAGTTTTACGATAAGAATAAACTAATTTACGTGTGATTCTACTTATTGATACGTAACATTGGCAAATGCGCTAAACTGTGCGCCATGCCAAAATGAAAGAAAAAAAAATCTTTTGTTCCTTTTTTAGTAGCTTAGCGCAATAAGAGAATAAAGTGTAAAAAGACTTTTTTGCCGGAACGGGAGAATTGGAGTTGGCATTTTGTTCAGATTGTTTATTTTTTACATTTTTGGGAGTTTTAAAATGCAAAAGTGATAGTATATTATGTTTTAAAATTCTGTATAAGTGAAAAGAATAGAATATATGTAAATAAACATGTGTATCTGAAGTTCTCGAGCTATTCCAAGAAGTCCTTTATAATTTCAGTAAAACCTACTATCACTTTACTGGAGGAGTTTTACATACATACATACATATCTTCACGCCGTATCCCCAACGAGGTAGTCAGAGAGGACGGAGCGCCAAGCGTTGCGATCCTTACATACTTCTTTCGCTTCCTCAAATCTCATCATTCTCCTTACACATTTTCGCCTGGGTATGCGAGTGCTTTTGACATTTCATTCGCTCTATAGATTTTCTTCGTCAGTCTTTCATCACTCATTCTTTTCATGTGCTCGAACCATCTTAGCATTTCTTTCTTCATTTTTTCAATAACACTATCGTGCAAGCCTGTCATACTGCGTATCTCTTTATTGCTTATTTTGTCTGCTAGGGTGACACCGCACATATTTCTAAGAGATCGCATTTCTACTGCATTTATGTTACTTTCATTCGATTTCGGGCATATCCTGGACTCACTACCATATAATAAAGTTGGCACCAACACCACATTATGTATGGCCATTTTGGCTGAGTTAGATATATTCATACTGCTTACTAATGCGGACAGAGCACCGTTCACTTTATTGCCGGCTGCTACCTGTCTCTCCACATCCAACTCACATCTTCCTTCTCTCGAAAACGCACTCCCCAGATATACTATTTCGTTCACTTGTTCTAGACATTTTCCATTTACTCATATTTAACACTTTGTCTGTACATCTTCTCTTTCAAACACCAGAACCTTAGTTTTATTTACATTCACATTTAATTCTTTCACTTCACAATCTTCTTTCATGTATGTAACTAGTGTCTGCAACTCCGCTTCTGATGGTGCTATAGGCACAGCATCGTCAGCGTACAATAGGCAGTTTACCAGTGTACCATCACATATCATACCACTCATACTACCTTTCAATGTCTGGAGGCAACTGTCCAAATAAAGCACGAATAGCCAGGCAGACATCACATAGCCCTGTCTGACGCCTGAACAGACTTCGAACCAGGACGACATGTCACCATCTATCCTTACGAGTTTTACGATAAGAAAAAACTAATTTACTTGTGATTCTATTTATTAAAACGTGACTTTGGTAAATGCGCTGAACTGTGCGCCATGCCATAAAAAAAAAACAAAAAATGTGTAAAAAAATATCTGACATGCGGACTGTTTTGGCGGGAAAGAAAAAACTAGTTGGCATTTCGTTTAGTTGTTTTGTGCACTTCGAAGTTATGTACTTAAAATGTTTAGACTATTTGGTCGGAACGGGAGAAGAACAGTTGACATATTATTTACATTTTTTATTTTTTCATTTTTGAGTTTTAAAATACAAAAGTGATAGCATATTGTGAGAATCGCAGAAACAAATATGAAACGAGTTGCCAGTATATGAAAGAGAAGAAGAATATTGTGCTTATTTTGCCAAAAAAATGTTCATTAATGTGTTCGACAAATTGATGGAAATTAGTAAAGTGAACATTTAGTCTAGATTTGTCATTTCTCGACTTTATAAAACATAAAAAAACATGTTTTAGAAAATATGTAGTTATCCTACTGAAACTATTTTAATGTGGTGTGGAGAACTCTGGGGAAAGGCACAGGCTAACATTACAAAACAAAAAAAAATTCTATCCGATCAAATAGGCAGGAAATAGCTAGACTATTGATAAATTTATCTTAAGTTCTACATTAGTGTATGTACAACTATTAGGGAATCTAAATATTCGTGTGCGTTCTTCCCAAATGACCTTTATACCGTCCAACTTGAGTACAGTTTGCTGTGATACCAATAATTGTGAAGCAGAGAGAAACGCATTTCTTTATGTTGTTACAATTCTATCCTCAAATCATGATTCATTGTGTATTCTAATTTGTGTTTTAGGTATTTATGAAATTTCATCGTTGTTTTGTTCTTGGCTCTTACCTTTACTAAAGGTTCCGCGAACATATTTACATATATGTATAATACCGCACTATATATGTTTGGTAGAGCCATGACGCATTGCAGCACAAACTGGGCCTGCTCGTTCAGTGAAATACCACCCTCTCACAGAATATCGGCGTGAAATAACAGCATCGATTGCTGTTGTTTCGTTCGGTGAGTGAGAGCCGGTGGCTCATCACCCCCCTCCCCCTCTTTTCCTTAAAGGCCGGTAACGCACCCGTGATTCACCGGACGTTGCGAGTGTCCATGGGCGGTGGTGATCACTTTCCATCAGGTGAGTCGCTTGCTCGTTTGTCCCCTCTTTTTATAAAATACAACCATGAATAAGAATTGCCAGCATAACTAAATTTGCTTGACGAGAGGCAAATAATATTGCTTACGTTGACACTATATGAAATGTATGGAAAAATTAAGTTTCTAAAACAAAAAATCAATTTATATTTTGAAATTAGAGGTTAACAGAATCCTCTTTTTACTCGTGATGTGAAGCGTTCTTTGATTCTTTTCTAGATTCTCTACAGGTTTTGATGATCGGCCAGTGTTCACTGCTTCAATTAAGACATGTACTTACAAACACTAATTCTGCCACGATAGACAGATAGAATGGAAACTAAGACATCGCAGTCCTTAGGCATGTAAGGATTTATAGAAGTCTGTATATTGCGTACGTTAGGACATATAACAGGCCGTATATTACGTATGTTAGGACTTGTTAAAGCCCCCGATCTTTTTAAAGGCGAAAGAAGTAATTCTTTCGTTTTTAAACGAAAATACGAATTCGTTTCGTTTTTAAATGAACACGCGAAAATAAAATAAAAATTGGTGATTGGCAATTTTTTACCAATATTCCAAATACTTATTTTTAGTGTAATGATAAAAGTTCCGTATAAAAAACAGCGCAATTTTTACCCTTTTATGAAAAATTCATAATGGCTCGACCGATTTATAAGATTTTCCTACAATTTTCGTCTATTTAAACTAGACGTATGTTTTTTAAATCCTTTGACTATTTTCAACAATACCTAGGCGGAAGTGTGTGAGGAGAATGATGAGACTTGAGGAAGCGAAAAAAGTATCTCAGGACCCCGATATTGGTTCTCCATCCTCTCTGACTACCGTTAGGGATACAGCGTGAAGGTGTTATTGTTGTTATATTTAATAAATATTTACATATATATTTTGCATACATAATTACATGTATTTTAGTATTTAAAATATTAACTAGTAATCAATGTATGCATGTAGCTTGTATGGTAATCAAGAGATATCGCTATACCAACAATTTTACGCTATGTAAGTATAGTCTCTGAGAAAATCTGTTATTTATTAGGGGAGTTCATTTCAAGGAAGTAAATATTCAGGTGGAATTTACTTCCTACTATAAAAACAATCCAAGACACTTTTCCAAAAACAGTGAAAATATTCTATTCTGCAGTTAAATTACAGTGTTTATTTAGATCGCGGTGCGGTAGGGGTTTACGAGTAGCTTTAGTAAACAGTGCTTGGTATCTTTTATTTGATGCTGAAATAAACTTGGCAAAACTGACGTACGTCTAGTATTTACGTAGACCTGTGCCTCACTTGTTTTTTACGAAGTGTTATGATATCCACTGCGCCGAAGGGTATTATGCCTTGTATTTGTATTTGTATTTTTGCCTGTAATTCAAAAATTATTAATATTTAACAAAAAAAAAAATTCTTAGACGAGAAATTTCCTAAAAAAGAAGTCCCTTCTTCCTGAACTCTACCTTCATTATTTATTATCATACATACATATCTTCACGCCGTATCCCCAACGAGGTAGTCAGACAGGACGGAGTGTCAAGCGTCGCGATCCTTACATACTTCTTTCGCTTCCTCAAATCTCATCATTCTTCTCACACATTTTCGCCTAGGTATGCGAGTACTTTTGACATTTCCGTCAATTAGTATAGTATTTATTATCCCAAAAAAAAGAAATTGTCCAAGTGCTATGCCAAATTGATAACAGAATTTTATTTTTGCGTTTTTGTTAAATTGATTCTATTTATCGAAAAGGACTAAAATGTAGTATAAGCAGTTTGACACGAGAAAGTCTATTGTAGTATAGATCAAGTACAAACAATCATTTTTTAAATTTTTTTTAATTTTTTTCCATTTGTACTCTACAACTAATTATTGTTATTTAAAAAATTAAGTTACTTAAATGCAAAACTAAGATTTGTTTTATAGTTATCGATGTACATAAAAATTAAATGTCGTTCGTCGTTAAGCGCATACCTTGAAAACAGCTGCACCGATTTGTCTAATTTTTTCTTAATTTCCTTATATTGGCTTTAAGTAAAAGATAATTATACTATACGTTTAAGAGTGGTAGAGCCATGCTGCATTGCAGTACGTTGGGCCGGCTCGCTCGGTAAAAAAAAAAAATACTGAAATCTAGAACTCAGACTCAAAATTCGTGTCGACTGGTGATTATCTCTTCTGTGGGTGGCTATAATAGTGCTATTGTCTACACTGTTATAAACCATTGCTATTAATTAAAAGGAAGGCGTTAACTGTGGCGTTAACGCAAGCGCCTGGTGTATGGATCTCTTACACATATTTCAGTCCAATATTTTTTTTTTAATTTTATTATTTTTTAAACTTTTTCAGAGCCGAATTAAAACAACCCGAAAATAAAAAAGGTGAAAGAAAGCCCGTATAAAAATAATTTTTGTATTACAAAGTGAGAGATGTTATTAAATATTTACGAATTTATTAATGATAATAATAAGTATGTAAGTACATACATATGTTAATATTTACAAACTTAAAACTACACATTATCTTAAATAATAAACTTCCTCAAAGTTGCCGCTTAGAAAGCTGTCATTGCTCAAGGTACCTAGCAGACTGGCAGCATTGCCTCTTTGAATAGCCAAACTGATTCGTTGGCGGAAGAAGCTGCCAGCCCGGCGGTCTCCCGAAGCCTCGACCAGTCTCTTACAAATATCAGAAACCAGTCGATGGGCTTCGGGGCCCCAGGGACCCAAAGTTTCGACTGCAAAGGGCGTAAATATGAAACTCTCAGAGAGAGTCGCATACTTACGCCGCTTCAAGTTCTCGGCAGTGCTGGCCGCGGCACCTGCTGACTTGGAAGTCGCCGGCACATGGGAAACAGCAAGTGTATCGACACAAGTGGCATCCCACACCAGCGATCTTCCAAGTTTCCAAGGAATGAGCGTCAAACCATCCGGTCTCCTGCCGTCGCTGCGCACAATACCTACAGGCTCTAAGACTGCAGGAACGCCAGCGGCGACAAGAGCCCGCCGAATGACGTCATTCAAGGCAGCATGTCGTGACATGCGGCCCGCACTACGTAAACAGGATGAACCGTGGTGACCTAGTACATCGACGAGATCACCACAGCGGCAACGGTGAAGAAGGTTAGTCCTGGCCCCCAGACGAAGGGATACTATGAGAGAAAGCGTGGTATTGTCGATTAAGGTTCCTAAGTTTTTTGAAGGTATTACCTTCAACCAGTGTCCTGACTCCTTCTCAGAAACAGCTAGGAGGCGAGACCGATCTTTTTCGGTACTACAAGAATCTAAAAGTTGTAAATGAACATTTTTGCATAGAGGCTCATCCCAGTGTTTCTGAGAAAAGGTCGAGGTAGGCAGGTTAGTACTCGGACAAACACTTAACCAAGCATTTCGAGCATCAGTCAAGCACGGCACCTCAACCGATCCTAAGGAAGGGCGAATAACAGATAGGAAAAGGTTTTCCGTGCTGTAGGCTGACGAAAGAAAAGCTGGCAGTGACACACTCGAGATTTTGCGTATGCCCAGGCCTCCATAACAGATGGGAAGCGAGGCTTGATTCCAGACCCTGTCATCAACAAAGGAGCAATTTAATATTTTAGATAATGTATTTTTTAGAATATTGTCTACAGATTTTAAAAGCGTTTGAAATTTAAAAAGCTGAGAACAGCGAAGAGCATATGTAAATTTTGGAACAAAAAGGCAAAAGCGGACAATGAGGAGAGCCATGTGGGAATTAATTTTGAAAAGTTTGTCTGAAGACTGGCTAAATTTTTGTATTTGATCATTGATAAAGCAGGGTATGGAGTCATCTAAGACGGGAGCACCTAGGAGGTACAGCGATCCTTTTGACAAGACTTTAATACCTGGTGCCAGATTGTTAAATTTATTAATTATTTCATTTTTTGTAATAGTTGGAACAGAATCGGAAACAAAGAGTTCACATTTAGAAAAATTTAATTCTAAGCCAATATCTTTAAACCTTTGAATGAGGGTTTTAAGGTCTTCTAAAACAGTAATTGCTTTACCTCCTATTGCTCCGTCGTCAAGGTACCAAATATTAAATTTGGAATTTAAATTACAAATCGCAGGATGGATAGCCAGACTAAAAATAGCTGGTCCGAGAGGATCACCTTGTTGACAGCCAACTTCGGAATGTAATAAATTATCTTTATATATTAATTTTGAAGGACTGCTGTAAGATTGCCAGAGGTAGGGATATATGTCCGGAACATGCTGTTTTATCTGTGTCAACAAGGTGGATCTATCAACAGAATTAAATGCATTTTTTATGTCTACTTTGAGGAGTACCTCACCTCCATCATGTGTCAAGAAAGCACGCGCCGCATGCACTGCCGCTTCACATCCTCTCTTTGAGCCAAAACCTACTTGTGTAGGACAAAAATAGTTTGATACGGTAGAGAGAATGTGACGGCAACAAATTTTGGAGGCAATGCGGCGTATAGTTGCACCTACGGCAATTGGCCTAACGCCACCGTCTTTTTTTTCAGGGCACATAAATTGGCACCATACAGGATGTCGGTTATCTCCGGGGGCACCTTACCAGCCAGTATAACGTTTATTAGAGCTGTTAAACTAGATAAGAGTGTCTTACCGGTATCACCGACAGAGCCTGTAATCAGATCTTTATAATGTTGTGGCGTTAAGCCATCGAGACCTCCCGCGGAACCGCTTTTAAAAGAATTTATTGCGGCAAGCACATCTTCCTCCGTAGCTCGAGTGGACACATCATTTGGTTGTGGGGGATCTGGCAGACAACAAGCCACAGAGGAAGAGGGATGCTTTGATCTGAGAGCAAAAAGAGTCTCGGCCGTATTCGGTGCCAAAACATCGCTGGAAAATAGCAAGTGGGCGGCACCTCTTAGATCGCCGTCGCTAATTTTTGTTTCTATTTTTGGAATACTGTCTGAATTGAAAGATTTATAAATGGGCCGAACATGAATGCTCGGAACTGAAGAGTTTGAGCACTTATGTTTAATTTTTTGTGTTAAGGAAATTTTGTCTTTATCGTTTTGTTCCAAACATAATGTTCTATAACCGAAAATGAGCAGTTCTTCCCAATCGCATTTGTCATTTCGGTTTAATATTCTTTGTATTATTAAATTAAGAGATTTGGCAACGCTGATGCGTGCGCCACGTGGAATACGCTTTATTAAGCATACATTGTTTTTGAGCGAACCAATATATTTCCAAAAAGGTGTGCGATTGTGATTGGAATTTGAGGAATTAGTCAAATTATTGGACTGAGATGGCACTGATTAGGAAGTGGGGCCTGAAGCAATGCCGGCAGTGTCACACCGTTTGTGTACCCTGCCGACATGAATCTTCAAGCCCCTATTTCCACGAATAAAACGAGGTTGGGAACACTGCTCACATTTTATTAAATTTTCCAACGATGTGTCATTAATTATAATATGTGAGCTAGAGGAAGGTGAGGATGTGAGGGCCGGGAGCATATCACGACATAATATTACGAAAAATTACAAAAAAACTACAGTGAAAAATAAGCTATAAGCGCTAAAATCTCTAAGCAACCGTTCTTGTTGACGTTGCTATGGCAGAACTGTCACACCCGGCCGGATGAGAAAAACCCAGCAATATGTGGACTGCAGCTGCGTCCACCACCTGAAACAAAAACACCACTGTGAGAACCAGATATGGGGAAAATGATGGTAATGAAATTTGACCAAAAAAAGGCGAAAGGACTTTAAAATAATTTTAAGAAAGAAGAGCCAAACAGTTGTCAGTGATGATGTAATGTGTATGTATATGTAAGTTATGTTATTAAATAGAGATATTTTGGTTTTTATGCCATTACAATTTTTATTTTTATTTTTATTTTGTTACTAACGGGGTACTTAGTCAGAGAGGACGGAGTGCCAAGCTCCGCAGTCCTTACGTACTTCAATTAATGTTATATATTTATTATTCATGAGTTTATTTGCGTTATTTTATTTATAATACGTAAATATTATTATATCGTTTGATTAATACATTTTTAATTTTGACATCTTATAGAATTATAGACTTCGTATTACTTGTATTATTTCAATTAATTAATCCAATTAAATATTAAATAGAGAATATTTACAGTTCATTATCTTTTAGTTTATATGAACTGTTATACAGTTACATTTATATTCTAATGTAAATATTAGTATTATTATTTTATATACGCATAACGATAGCGTGTCTCACTCTCGCTAGTCTATTATGACATTCTATCTCTCTTACTGCTGGCATGTAACATGCAGTGTCCCTGTGTGTGTATCTGGTGACGTATTGTATCTCAGGATATTTGGAAGGTCAAAATCATTCTAATGATACTTGATGCTATGATTATCCGTTTGGGTTGCCGAGCGTAATATAAACACAGACTGATGACTTTACCTTGAGATTTTGCCGGTAGTTGAGTAATAAGGAAACGTTCTTCTAAAAGTGGTGTTTATTTCGCCAAACAGTTATTTCGGACGTACTCTCCACAATTTATTTGATCCCGACTTGCTCAAGGTCTTCAGAGGAAGTATAAACTCAGTAGCTGCTAGGTAATTGCACCGATCATTAAGCAATCTTCTTTTATGCCGCAAAGTTAACTAACGTGCGGCCCGTTTGATGGTAAGCCGTTACCATAATCTATGATTTCTTAAAAAGGAATCTTATCACGTCCTCTTTTAAGAACCCCATGTTTAAGAAGTTTCATAGGAAGCCTTCTTTCACCACCACACCTAAGTACTCTGGATCTTGCATTTAAGTCTTGATTAACTTGTAACAGACTAGCTATTACCCTGATCCTCATCCATTTATTTTCTTCTACTATCGGCGCTGGTCCAAGTCACTGCGAAGAATAATCTTTATTACTTAAATAAGAATAAACTCCAACCAGGCAAATTGTAAGACCTTAGACTATGATTTAAGCATGCAACGATGTCCAATATAACATCTGTAAGTAATTTGCGACATTAGATTCAGGACAACGTCCTGTCACGATGTCTAATTTATGATGGCTGATTTAAGTGTACAATTTTGTAGTTTTATTTCGATATCCGAATTAGAGAAATGTAAATCGCAGTCTTATTTTCCAGGAGAAACCAGTGGGCTGCCGAGGATGGGTGTGCTCCTTCTTCGATGCGCGCCACGTGCGCGAAACTTTAACGGTAGCGTTCCGGAGTGGATCACGGCGGCGGCGACTTAGGGTGTCTTTACTTATTGTCGTCGTCTGCGTCATATTCGGACCACTACATGGTATGGAGTAAATATTTAGTAACAGTTCGTAGGATGACCTCTAATATGTTATAGTTAAAAACTGAAATGTTGATTTAGATTATATTCTGCATGCCGCTTGGTTAGTTAAAGGTGGAAAATCGGAAATTATGAAAAAAATATTTAATGCTACGGAGCAGTATATAAACAGGAGGCCGCATTCCGAGTAGTTTATCCTTGAAACATAGCTATACTCCTCCATCTCTTTTTATTTTTTGCTGTTGGTATTTCTATATATAACAGTCAGTCTATTCGACAAGTTCAAAATGGTGTTAATTCTTGATAAAGGTCCAAAAAATATGTGCGATAACTCATTGGATTCGGAATCACGTTTAGAAAAATGTATTTTAAGGATTTTACAGCACGTTAAATTTTTTGCCTGTAATTCAAAAACTATTAATATTTAACAAAAAAAAATCTTAGAGGAGAAATTTCCTAAAAAAGAAGTCCCTTCTTCCGGAACTCTACCTTCATTATTTATTATCAGACAATAATTCGCTTAGGTTTTATAGATTGTGAATCTAGTTCTTTATTTGTGATCGAAGCCAGTGTATGATAAATGTATATGTATGTCGGAAATGACACATGGCAATTTGTGCTTTTGCGACTCAGCTATGAGAAATAGGTTCCTAATCTTACAAGAGGCGAATTACTCTACAAAATACCACGTTAAGACAAAGTTAATGTGCAAACAACAGAAAACTCTTTATAACAATTATTACGTAGGTAATTGGAAATTTAATAATGGCAAACGACCCGTCGGAGAAATGCTATCGCACCGGCCACCGTAGTCCAACGGATTGCCAGCGCCTGCCCCGATGTTCCGTTAGCGCGCATCCTTTCCAAACTGGAAGACGCGTTTTGCCTTAGTATAGTCAAATTAGTGCCTTTTATTAATTCTACCGATGTGTACATGTTTGAGCAAATAATCTAACTATTCCTACTGACATGAACTTTGCATAACTGACATTTTTTCTTTGAAGTTTTGTTTTTTAACAGGCGAAATGAACGTGCTGTATCTGTTCATGCGGTATCGATTTAACTGGGACGAGGTCCAGTTTAGTATGTTCTGCACTTACAGTATCATCACGAATTTAGTAGGTAAGACTCTTATTTTGTTTTATTTTCCAGTGAGGCAAAAGGAATGAAGTCTATTCGAACACTCTCTCTGTAATTCATATCTCATATAATTTTATGACGATCGTAGTGTTCAGTAATTTACAGACATTTCTTCTTTTTATTAACTTCTAGCAATAAGTATTGGGGTTTATACGATGTTATTTCGAAAGGATGGTTAAATGCGAAAGGGTATTAAAGTATCCATGATGATGGACAACTTGCGATCTACGACTTCGCCAAAAGTCTGTAGTTCTAGAATAACACTTCAGTTTAAAGAAAAATGAAGGTAGGTCAATCCTAATATCAGCGTTTCTACGTCGCTAGCAAACATTTGGAATATAGGACATAATGATAGGGTTGTACAATTTTTTTATATCAAATGAATGTTTTTTTTTGCATAATGAACAAAATAAACATACAAGAAAAAAGGTACAAAGTATAAAAAAAAGTGAGGCAATCCTAATATCAGCGTTTTTACGCTCTAGCAATCTTTTGGAATATATGGCATAATGATAGGGTTGTACATTTTCAGTATTAATTTTTTTTTTTTGAAATGACCTCTTTTAATTCAGTAACTATAGAGCACTAGGAAATATGATGAACTCTATTTAGTCCAAGACATATTGTTTTATTTAATAGGTACGCTGTTCTCCATCAGCATCTTCAGTGACTTCATGAAGTTAGACGACACTCTTGTGGGCATTATCTCCTGTACGAGCAAAATCTTCGCGTCCTTCATATTCGCTTTCGCCACAACCACTACCGAGATATACATTGGCAAGTATCTATTTTATACTATAATTACGATAACTAACATTTGCCCGCGACTTCTTACGTGTGGTGGCCATTTACAACAAAGGGGATAGCATAAAAACGTTCTCCATGAGAAAATACATATACGTGCCAACTTTTATGGTCCTTCCTCCTTCCCTTTCCTTCTCCTGGCTTTAGTCCCATTTCAATTGGGGTCAGCCCTCCTTGTACATTTTCGCCACAAGAATCTATTTTGTGTTGTCAATGCGTCTACATTTAAAGATTTAAGGTCTTTTTCGATGGTGCTCCTCCAAGTGATAGGCGGCCGGCCTCGCCCCCGCTTCCCCTCCTCAACCTGTATCACTTGTCTAGTCATGTGGTTTTGGTCACGCCTCATAACGTGCCCATACCACCTCAAGCGATTTTCTCTCAGTTTGTCTTCAATCTTTGCAACCCTAAACGTTCCCCTGACATGTTCGTTCCTTATCTTGTCCAGTCTCGTAACTCCTCCCGCCCAGCGCAGCATTTTCATTTCTGTGACATGCATCTTCCGTTCGTCTGCTTTTTTCATTGGCCAGCATTCAGACCAGTACAACAGTGCTGGTCGGACTGCCTGTTTATATATCTTGCCTTTGAGCTTGATGGGCATTCTAGTATCGCATAGCACACCCGAGAGTGACCTCCACTTGAGCCAGGCGGCAGTTATTCTGTGCTGAATGTCTTCGTCAGTTATTTGTTGTGGAGATACGATTGAGCCGAGATATTTAAATTGTTGTACCTTATTTAGAGAGGTATCTTCGATCATTATTGAGATATTATTATGTGCGTTGTTTCCAGATAAGTCACACAGCATGTATTCGATTTTGTCTCTGTTCACCCGAAGTCCATGTCTCTCCAAAGCCCGTTGCCATGCATTGAGCTGTTCTTGCGCATCCGCTAGAGTTTCTGCGATAAGGACTATATCATCAGCGTACAGCAAATTCCAATGTGGAGGGCGTTGCAGGTGTTTCGTGATATAGTTCATGATTAAATTAAACAATAACGGGCTCAGGGCGGAACCCTGGTGCACCCCGACTTTTACCTCAAAATCATCCGTCCGGCCTGAAGGATTAATGACTCGAGTAGTTATTTCGTGATAGAGATCTTTTATCAAAGATATATAGTGTTCTGGGACCAATTGCGACCGTAAAGCTTGCCAAATCAGTGACCTAGGAACACGGTCAAAAGCTTTTTCAAGATCGATGAATACAAGGTGGAGGTCTTTCTTTAGCGATCTATATTTTTCAATAAGAATCTTTACGCTGTGTATTGCATCTATCGTCCCTATTCCGCTTGTAAAACCACACTGATTAGGAGTTAGTTCGACAATTTTATTTAGTCGGTTGGCAAGGACAATTTCCCAAATTTTTAAGTTGTAAGATGTTAGCTTGATGCCACGGTAGTTACCAAAGTTTGCCACATCACCTTTGTTCTTGTAGAATGGGACTAAGTTGCTAACCCTCCACATATCCGGTATCTTGCCGTCAGTCATGATATGATTGAGAAGATTTGTTAACCAGGTCTCTCCGGTGCTTACAGTCCCTTTCCATACTTCCACCGGTATCTCATCAGGTCCTATAGCTTTCCTGTTCTTCATTTTGTATAATGCTCTTCTGACTTCCGAGATTGTGATTTCTTCAACAGGGTCTTGTGCGGGGGAAGTTAGGTCTAGCGACTCATGCGGAAACTCCTCGTTTAGCAGATTCTGATAGTAATCCTGCCATCTTTTATTTATATCTTCATTTCGAGTCAATAACCTGCCCGACGGATCCCTAATGTACTTGTTACTCTTTATATCCTTTGTCTGGTTTAGACGTACTTTTGCAAGTTTGAACATTTCGTTTTCTGATTGAGCTGCCTCCAAGGCTTCGTAAAAAGTGTCTCTGCTTTGAGCTCTGGCAACTGCTACACAGGACTTAGCTATTTTCTTTGCTCGCATATAGTCTTCCCTGTCGGTGACCGATCCTGAAGCTTGCCACCTTTTAAATATAACTTTTTTGTTCCTCAGTGCCGATTTCACTTCTTCATTCTACCACGCAGGATCTTTGTTGGTTTTCAACTTTCCTTTCGATATGCCTAAACATGTCCAAGCAGATTTTATGCAGTTAGAATGGAACTCGTCCCACTGAGTATTAGCGTCACGTATATCAGATCTTGCAAATGAACTTTCAAGAAACTTTTTTGTTTGGTCTATGAAGGTCTTACCAGGTTGTTTGCTTAAATTATACCATTTTATGCGTGTTTGTGGTTTGGGATCAAACTGTGGTCTCGAGAACCAAGACGGGATCTTTAAAACCGCTACCAGTAGCCTGTGTTGAGTAGTGAGAGCTTCGCCGGGATGACCTGGCAGTCCTTAAAGCACTTGAAGATCGATCTGTCACACATAAAATAATCTATTTGCGAGACTGAGCATCCACTCTTGAATGTTATGAGATGTTCGTTTTTCGTTTTGAAAAAAGTGTTTACAATGGGTAGGTCGAACTGGGTTGCCATGTCAATGATAATTTTTCCCTGTGTGTTTAATATACCGAATCCCATATTTCCATGGACTCGTGTATTCATCGGTGCAGTACATCCTACGTGTCCGTTTAGATCTCCACCGATAATCTTCTTCTCCTCCATAGGTATTGATTGGATTAGGTCATGGAGTTCTTGCCAAAAGGATTCTTTGTCCTCCTGTGAGCAGCCCACCTGCGGAGCGTAGACTGAAATGATATTTAGAGGGGGATAGTTATCAAGGGCTATTTTGACACTTATCATTCTGTCGCTTGGCCTGTCAACTTTTATTAAACGTTGTTTTAGATTCTGATCGAGGACTATGCCAACCCCATTTCTGTTTGATGTTGTTCCACTGTAGAGGAGCTGGTATTCTCCGCCAACATCTCAGGACTTGGCGCCTTTCCATTTTAGTTCCGCAGACAGCAAATGTTGATATTTCGTCGATGCAAAATCTCCGCCAGTTCTTGACTGCGTCCGGTCAGTGATCCAATATTCCACGATGCTATGCGCATATTGTTAGCGCTGCGTCTTGAGTCGTCGCCTACGGGGGACGCCCTAGTCTTTGCATCCATCTTTATTCCCCGAGACATCTTATAAGCTCTTTAAATCAGTTTAACTACTATAGCTATAGAAGAGATGATTCGACGAATAGCTAAAGGTATTATCTAAGTCACCGATCCAGTAAGCGACCGCATACAATATTGCTTAACTTTAAAAGCGGTGTATGGTACACTTTGTGGATCAAATACATGTTGATGAAGGATAGGTTGTTGTTAGAAAACTTCTAAAATAGTACGTGTAGTTTTTGTTACATTATATCAAAACTCAATTCATGTATTTTCTTTAATCAATACTCGTCACAATATTGTTCAGAATCGTATACAGAACGTGACCTTAAAAAAATTTTTAACAAAGGTTGAACACATTTTTCTGTGTTCAGCATCAGCAAGAATCAGCATTGGCCTTTGTGTGACGGAATATGTTCTGTCTCTATCTAACTTCATTAGTTAGTCTCAATCGCTTGTTCCAAACAGTGGGACCTATACCAATACCAATGTATAGTTAAAAGTGTGGATCAAATCGAACAGAGGCAGAGGGAGGTCGTTTACTGACTGTACCTATCCATACAGTGTCCCTGAATAAATGGATCAAAATCGAACAGGGTGAATGTAGATCGTTTATTGATTACTAGCAAACCCGGCCCGTTTCACTGGGCGCTGGTTAAAGTTAAAATAAATTAAAGTTTTTGTAATTATTTTGATACTGCAAAAAAAAATCAAAAAAAAAAATCTACTGACCTGATCACTACTAAACTTTACAGGAACACCCGCTAGGCCAATCTGAAGATTCCCTGAAAATTTCATCGAAATCGGTCCAGCCGTTTCGGAGTCCATAAGGAACATACATACATACATACATACATCGCCTTTTATATATATAGATAACTGACTACACAGTGTCCCTAAAATATCTAAATCATATTAAACAAGAGCAGAGAGACGTTGTTCATTGACTGCAACTAACTATACAAGTATGTCTAAAAATAGATACCAGATCGAACTAAGGCAAACAGAGGTCGTTTATGGACTATAACCGACTACCGATGTCCCTTAAAATTTGGATCGAAACCGTTTCAAAATAAATATTTGTGCTCATTTTGCGGTAGCAGAAGCCAAGGCAGACTAAGGCTGAATTATGAAAATCAAGTAGCCAGAGTGTTAGTTGGTGGAACTGATGAAACGATTCACTTATCGCGATGAGTGAGTAGAATGATGATAATGAGATTTGAAGAAGTGGAAGAAGTATGCAGGAACCGTGTCGCTTGATGTTCTATCCGTCTTTATTCCTGACTTGATAAGGGTACAACGTAAAGATATATCTGTATTATAATTAGTTATATTAGAACTGTTAGACGCGATCTAAACTAAAATTGCGCGACTTTCCATTGCGTTTACTCGTGCATGCAGATTATGTGTGTACTACAGACGCAAAACACAATTATTTGTAGTCATCATTGGTCAAGAAGTCTGGCTCGGATTCCAGTACAATACTGCAGTGTGTATCTCTAATTGAGCACCCTTTAGAAAGGGATTGCTGCTACGTGTGATGAACGTCGGATCGTCTTGTAATTATTTTAATAATTGTTTAATCATTATTTTAATAATTGTTTGTATTCCAAACGCGAAATATCCATGAACTCAATTTTGTCCAAATCAGTCCTCTGACGAAAAAAGTTTTTTAATTATTTGAAAATCAAGATTAAAAAAACGAGAAAAAGAAATTGAAATCTGCTAATTTATTTTCATTTCTGTTATTTTTTTTATCTATTCTATAAGTAATATTATATAAGTATGTCTGACCTAACCACAACTATATATGAAGGCATAAAATTTGTGTATACTGGCGTATAGACGAACATGGAGCTCGTTGACGCGTGACGATTTTTAATTTGTCAATGTCACCTATGAAATGAATGATTCCCTTGATTATCGCGGTATGTAATATCACAATCACATATAGAATATCAATCAATACAGTGTTTCTTTGTAATAAAACAGGAATGACACAAAATAATAAAATAAGTCAACAGCGTTCTCCACAGCGTGACGACTTGTAACGACCTGTCATTCAAAAAGAATTACAATATATACAATAGCGTTTCGTTTGCTGTCCCTTTCCTACGCGTGTCACTATCATTACATTCTCACTCACACTCTTTGTACGTCTATACACCAGTACTTATATAAGTACTAAGTTTATGTTTGAAGGTTCATTCTAGTTTCAAATTTAAAAAATTAATAATTTTTCGCATTTGCTATTTCTATCGGAAGTAACGAAGAAAACAGCACTACATCAAGGTGGCATGCCAAACGAAGGAACAAACGAGGAACGATATGATTTCGAAATGTCGTTATTTTCTTAAAAGTCGCAGTGATATACTTAGGCATCCATGTTTAGTTAAAATACTAGGTATACCTAGCTACTAATATGTAGAAGATTATACAGGTAGATCGGCAGAAACTCGCTATTAAACAATACAGATTCTAAATTACAGATCGCCGCGCATAGTATTCCTCTTGTCGATATCACTCACACGCAAAATGACTTCTCTTCTCGTTCATGCAAGTACTTGCATGTCTTATGTCTTATGGTCTGCTACTGTGGGGATCAGCGGCGCATATGAAATCTATCTTTATTTTACAAAAGAGGGCAATACGTACTATCTACAGTATGAACGCACGTGAGTCGCTGAGAGATCATTTTAAAGACATTGATGTACTCACCTTACCCTCGTTATACATCTATGAAAACATAATGTACACTAGAAAAAATTTAGACCTATTTCAAAAGAAAGGCGTTGTTAATGGTATGGAAACTCGTGGTCGTGACAGCTAGTTATTCCTAAATTTAAATTACAAAAGTCAAGTGGTTCATTTTTGGGTAACTGTGTTCGTTTTTATAATAAAATTCCTCAAGAAATTACTCAACTAACGGAAAAGAGATTTAAACTTGTCATTAAACGCACACTGATTGGAAAAGCATACTACAAAATTAGCGATTTCATTGAAGACACAACAATAGACTGGAAGTGATCCTCTCTGCATATGCATTTACTGGCTTTATAAATATTGTATTTTTAAATAACTGTTGTAGAATGATGTTGAAAAAATGATACCTGACTGAGTTTCTTGTCGGTTCTTCTCAGTATTCAGGTTTCCTTTTTGAACCGAACTAAAGTAGATTTGACGTTCAAAAATACCTTGCATTTGGGTTTACTTGAATAAATTGATTTGACTTTGACTTTGACTTTAGACACCAAATAGATTGCAAAAAAACGTATGCCATTAGTGGTTGGCACGTTTCTCATATTAGACAATGCATTTAGAATTTTGCCAATATGCGTCATTGACAATGGCCATGGAGCACTCAACCTATAGAGTTGCAATGGCATGTATTTTGTATGAAAACAATTTACGTCTAAACACTGTTGCGGTTACAGACTTTTGTTTTCTAGTTTGATTTTTTGCTGATTTTGCCACACTATCGAACAGAACAATAGCCATTACATCAATATTTAAATATCTGTTGGAATATATAGAGATGTGCACACAGGTCCAGTATAGCTTATGTACTGATTAATGGGAGCGAGAGTTGATATTTGTTAATGTAAATAAACTGAGCAGTGGTGAATAAGATAGTCCGACATTTCGTTTCTATAGATTGAGTGCTCCGTGACCTTGTCAATAGTAAATTATTATGCCGGATTGTGCCGTGAAATTGTGACAAAATTTCACACAACATTATGCGGAGAAAACACCTAAAAACGCAATATATTTCTTACATAAGTAAATCTTAGAATTTCTTCATGAGTTTTTGAAAAAAACAATTATTTATTTTCCTTTTTTTTATATTACTTGAATTACTCCTGGTGATACCATTTTCTTGATTGGGGAACTTACTAAAATGAGGGTAATATAATATTACTAATATTGTTTTTAGGTGTAAAACAAATTCAATTAGTACAATACAATATTATTGCATAATGATTTAAGTAGGTTTTTATAACAGAATAAAAGTTTCTGTCTGTTGATCAGCCTAAAATGAAACTTGTAACAATTGCGGTTTCACGTCACCGTTCGTCTGACTAATGTCAAAATGACTGCAATCGTCTACAAAATAACATTTTGCTAATCATTTTACGATTAAATGTTTTAGGTTTCCTACGGCCTCACAAGACTTCAGTAGTGCCAAATAATATGTAGAAAAGAAGGCTTACTCCCGCCTTATGCGATGCGTAACGGAATTGCCTATTGTCGGCCAGATATTAGGGTTGTTGCGTAGGGTGTGAGATGCGGAGAACATATCGTTTACTCATACATTTAGTACATAATAATAGAAAACAATGCACACCGATAAGGTTTTCGTGTTTGTTAAATTTAATTTCTTATAGTTATGTTTAACAATGATAACTGCATTCGAATGACTAAAATAATTTTGGGATTTAAGGACATTATAACACGTTTGTTTATACGATTTAGATATTTTCGTCTTTGTGACGATGTGACGAACGAATTAAAGACAAACGAAAGCGGTCGCATGTTGCATCGCGTGCGACCCCGTAGCACCAGCTACGATAATTACCATATTCGACCAAAATATTGCCGTCGTGTGCGTGCCACGGCGTGTGCGTATTAACACTCACACATACAATCCATCCGCGTACGTTAGCTTTCTATGAAGAGATTCTACTGTTATATTTGTATCGTAATAGTGCATCCTTTACGGTTTGCATTTTATAAATAGTATGTACATGTATCAACAACAAATAACGGGGAGACAGTTTTTAGTTTTTTATTATAGTATAATAAGATTATTAATATTGTTGTTTTAAACTTCATTAACTATGTGTACGAATAGTACAAATTAAAAATCAAAGGCAATATTTTTAGAAGGAGATACTTTTATTGGTTAGAACACGAAATATTTTAAACGACCTTGCCTAGGTTATTGGATGGCACACTCTACATTTTTTTAGTCTTACAAACTAGCATTAAATAGTGACCAACAAGTCAGATATTTTAATGGATTTAAAAGGAAGGATAGTTCAGCGAACCTATATCCAAGACCCATGTCCGTAGACCTGTATAAGTCCGACCATGTGTATTATGATTATCGTATCATTCTCTCGCATAAGTTAATATAATTCTATTATACTGGCGTACAACTGATATCAAAAGCCGCTTCTATAACCTATTACCATTAAACGATTTTATCGCCACGATTTTACCGTCCACGATACTATAGGCTTACATACCACCGCCCTGCGATGCCACTTCGTACCTTTTTATAATTATGTAAGAAAAAATATAATGTTTGTCTCCGACATGTAATTTATTTATTTGGACTTATAACAAATGAAGATGAAATGAACACGAAATTGAACTTCAAAAAGGAGTATTTTGCTTACCTATTGTTTCGTGGACGGTAAAATCGTGACGATAAAAACATTCGAAGATAAATACGAAAGCGGCCAAAGGATACGTATCCGATTTTCGCTCGAATGTATATCCCTTAGTAGTATAGTAGTATCCCTCACAAGGGATACACATACGGATTCTATCAGGACTCTGGTATGGAAACAAACACCATCTTTGTAATATTAATATTAATATACTCGGACATTTCACACAGCGCCATCTAGTCCCAAAGTAAGCTGCATAGCGCTTGTGTTATGGGTACTAGACAACTGATATACTACTTATATACTTTTCTTTTGTAAATAAATACATATTATACATAAACACCCAGACTCGAGACGGGAATCGAACCCGCAACCCCCGTTTTTTACTTTCCGACGCGCTAAGCCATTGCGCCACGGAGGTCGTCAAGACAATATCATTACGCCAAATATTAAAATCTTTATTCTACAACGAGAGAAATACAGTTTGTCAAATATATCTTCAATATCAATGTCATCACGTCTTCAGTATAGTTATTTCAGCATCAAATATTTTACGTACAGTTTTTTTTTAAAAGAAATCGACACAATTGGGTCTCTATTGTTACAAGTTATTTATAAGTTTAAAGTAAACAAAAAAAACATATTTTGCATATTATGGATAAACATGTTTATTAAATTCAAAATATTTAAAGAAAATCGTATTCATTAGGTTTATTTGGTTTTTCAGCTCCATTGGTTGAAATCTTCAATGGGACTTCGTTCATAGCGATGCGTTCTATAGCCTCCAAACTAGTGACTAGCGAAGAACTAGGTAAGATCAAACAAGTTTAACCTTTAACTTTGAAATTAACTTTTTTCCCCATCTTAATACAAGTACTATTACTCGTTCTTTTCTGACCGAACTTTTTGGGGTGTTGCAAAACTTACAACATTTAAGACACTTGTTATTAATAGATATTCTGTCTTCGTTACTACTACTACGTTAAAGTTCAAAAATTCGAACAAAGACTATTAGACTAAAGACTATATATATAAATTTTACTTATAAAAAATTAGGGATTTTTATGGTGTCACGCCTATCAGTTCGGAATTTAGTCAAATTCATTTCACAGTATATAACTGTAACAAAAAGCCTAATTGAGAAAAATGATCTCACATTTAATCAACGAAACGTAAACTTTTTACCCAATTACGGCGAAGCCATGAGGAGGAGAGTACTTCACCGTATGTGTAGTGTGTATGTACATCTGTTTGTGTGTATGTAGCATTTCATATTACTTGTTTTACATAAAAGAAGGGACTAACGAGTAAGCAAACAAGCGAGTAACCTGATGGAAAGTGACCGCCACCCATGAACATCCGAAACGTTCGGGGATTCACGGGTGCGTTGCCGATCTTTAAAGAAAGGCGGGGGAGGGGGCAGATAGTACACCGGCACTCTCACTCACCAAACGAAACACAACTGCAATAGATGCTGTTATTTCACGCCGATATTCTGTGAAAGGGTGGTATTTCACCGGGCGGAGGTCATTTCTTTTAGTTATACTTATAGTACATACAATAATAAAAAAAACGATGCACGGGGGTAAGTTTGTCATGTTTGTTTAGTTTAATTTCTTGTAGTTACGTTGAAGGACAAGAACTGTGGATTCGAATAACTAAAATTAATCAGGCATCCAAGAGCATAATATGTTTATGCGAATTAAACATTTTTGTATTCGTGAAGAACGAATAAAAGACAAATGAAAGCGTTTGTATATTTGCGTCGCGTGCGCTACAAAATTCACCCATAATCACCCTAAATATTGTTGCTGTGCGCGTGCCACAGTGCGTGCGCGGGCACACACACAAACCGCGTACGCTGGCTGTCTATGAAGACATCCCATTGTTATATGCGTACTGTGACCTCCAAAATGAATTCAAGGAGTTCTTTTAAATACTAACTTTTAAATATTTAACCTTGTTTTTTAGTTTTTGCGGAAGGAGTTCGGTTTTTGTTGTTACATATACTTTCGGATTTGCGGACAAAAATGTAATTGTTAGTTTATTAAATGGCATTGTAGTTATGTAAGGTTAATGAGGCACATTATACGTACCGACACAATGAGGACAATACAATACTTGTTACTTTACGTAAGCAGGTACAATATGTACAAATAAAAAAGTTATTCATGTTTCAATGGTTTTTATATTTTAATAGGTTACACATATCAAATAATGCCTACTACTAAATAATGTATACTACGAGTAGTACTTAATGCTAATTGCGCCAGACAATACAAACCAATCACCTGGTCTCGAACTAGGTCGTTCCCTGTGTTATGAGAACCAGACGACGACTATTAGGGGCGTCTCCCAGTACATCCAGACCCGAGACAATCTAGAAAGTTCGCTTCCTAAATTAACTGTAGTGTAGACTCTATACAAGCAATAAAAGAAATACAAAATGTTGCAGGTGTATAGTATGTACCTATGTATAATGCATTGACGGTAGATAAATATTCATAAAGAATTATCATGTAATGAATTTTTTTAACTTTAACCGCCCAAACTTCCGAACTCAATAATCGACACGTGTTTCGGCGCTTGTTAGCTGACCGAGCCTGGTCTCTATCCTGAGGATGCTTCCTTAAGAGGCGAAACACGTGTCCATTAGTGAGTTTTGAATTTTGTGTGGAGGACTGGTAAAAATTTCCGCAAAGTAACACCTGAGTCTATACAAAAAAGACAATTATCTACACCATAGGTTCCCAACCTTCTCTGAACCATCGCCCTCAGAACAAAAATTTCAATGCCCCCCTAGTTCCTAGTCCACAATAGTACATTTTATAAGAAATATTAAAATATTTGTCGCATATTATCTGCACCTAATTTCTCTATTTATTATTTATTAAAAATCGCGAAACGAAAATTAATAAAACGACAACCATAATGTAATAAAATCGTTTATTAAAATTAAAAAAATAAGTTCAGAATCAACGAGAAATAAAAAATATTAGATTAATTTATTTAACCATGATCCACATCGTATATAACCTCACTCTATGCCCCAACTAAGCCCAACTTGTATCATGGGTGTTATTACGAACCCAGTAAATTTCGGCTCAAAATTCTTTTCATTTGTATCATAACTTTATTTTGTTGCAGGTAAAGTAAATTCCCTTTTCGGATTGGCAGAAGCAATGATGCCACTGGTATATGGGCCTCTCTACTCCAGGGTTTACATGGCGACTCTCAACATCCTACCTGGAGCGGTGTTCCTCCTCGGAGCTGCTATGACAGTTCCGGCTGTTGCTATTTTTGGGTAATTCAATATTATTACATTCCTCACGTTCCATCCTTAACGGGGTAGTCAGAGAGGATGGAGCGCCAATCATCGCGGTCTTTATTTACTTTTTTCGCCTGTTTAAATGTCGTTTTCTTTTCTCCTCACACTCTTTCGCCGAGGTATACGAGTGTTTTTAGCATTTCTGGCAGATAAATAAACATATGGTACATTATATTACGATATTAAGGCGCATTGCAGGCAATTGCATGCGCATTATATAAAAGCGCTTGAAGCCGCTGTGTGCTAAGCAGAACCTATCTTGTCAGAATGGTTTAAGTCTAAAATCATTAATATGTGATGTAAAGCGTGATTTGAAAAAAATAATACAAAAGAATAATAGAAAAGATGAAAATACTGCATTTCGTACGTAGAACGATGAGAGAAATAACAAAAATTAATATATTGTGACAATGACAAGTCAAAAATAGAAATTTGTAAAAAGAAAGTTTCTTTTTGAACCCACTTCCATTTTCATAAGGTTAAACAGAGAACAAGAGCTCGCACTAAAGCGTCATTTTAAACGTTTTTTACAATGTAATTATAAAAGTTTGGAAAGCAGTGACAAAATTTGTTTTCTTAGCCGATGTACTTTAAACATTTCTCTACGTGATTTTCTGTATGATGATCTTCGTTGCTACAGTTTGTTAATTTTAATTTGAACTTCTGAACATTAAACATCAAAAGGTTGAGGTAGGTTCAAAAAGATGAAATCAGAAAAGCTTTTAATAGATGAGAAATTCATAAAAGTCAGAACTCAACTATTGAAATAAATATAACAAATATAAAACAAATGTTTAACCTATAAATTTCCTATAACACTTCTTATTTGTAGTCTAAATCTGAGTTTAAAGTTACTGTTTTTTTCCAGGTGGATGTATTTTGAGCAGAAGAAAGACAGTAAACAAGTGGACGAAATGGAGGGCGTGAATAAAGAAGTATAAACAAATGGACTTAAACAGCATTTATTTATAAGTACGACAAGTGTAGTGGATTATTTGTAATGGGTGCATTATTTAAGCGAGAAAGTCAATAAAAAATCTATTATGAATATGGTTTTTAATTTACCTTTTAAAATATTACGTGGTATAATGATGCTCTCTAATAATATCGTTGCTTTCAATTCCACTGCTTATGACAGTTTTACTTTAGTTTTCACGCTGATTTAACGACAGTAAAAAAGAAATACCATTGTTCGTTAATAGAACCACACAATAACATACACATTCGATTTGCTGTCGGTAGCAGTGGTATGCCGTTTCGTGTTTTACTTCTAAGTGAAGTACATTTATTATGATATTATAATAATAATTTGACGCAAGTAAAGTTGTCTGATTCGATATTAATAGTCTCTTTCAGTTTGAATTGAATCGATTTTACAAGTGTGTGAATTATAAAAGTCAATAAACTGTGATTAATATGGATCGTTCCGACGACTTAGAAGAAAATGCATCAGAAGAGAAAGCAGAACAAGTACCTTTAAGAATGGAAACGGCTGCAAAAACATGAAACGTGACATTTTTAGAGAAGCTGAAATACTTTAAAAATAATGTCACTGTGGAGCCTGTTGCTGGTTTATATATAATGGGAAGTGCAATGCTTATACTTTCGTTGCAGAATTTTCATTTGGAAAAGGCGTGTTTAGTTAATTTAAAATATGATGAAAATGTGTGTACAGATTTAAAACTGAAGAAAACAGTTAATCATAGCTTAGAAGAATACGAAATTCAGAAGTCAATGGCTTCAGCCTACGCGTGGCGAAATTTTTTGTTTGCAATATTACCTATAACAACAATTTTGTTTTTGGGCGCATGGAGTGATAAAACTGGTAAAAGGAAGATATGCCTGTTACTACCAATTACAGGGGACCTCGTAACCTGCGCATTCAGTTTATTGATGGTTTATTACTTTTACGAAATATCATTGGAGTTGACAATACTTCTACAAATATTTTTCCTTGCCATGACCGGAGGATGGCATACTATAACACTCGGCACATTTAGTTATATAAGTGACGTAGTCTCGGAGGAAACGAGGACGTTTCGGCTTGGGGTATTAAATTTGTGTATTATGATTGAATTTCCCATAGGAATGAGTTTTAGCGGTGTTTTAGTTCAAAAAGTTGGTTATTACGGAGTAATTTCAATAGCTATGATTGTCTTTCTTTGTCTTTTTTGCTATGTTTGTTTCGTTATTGAAGATCATAATTGGCTTGAAGATAAAGCTAAGGTAAAGTAGATCTAACATTTTAATAAAGTTGCATTTCATTTAAAGAATTTGTTGTGACGTATCTAATATTTTTTCAGAGGAAAAGAAAAGGATGTACTGCTTGTTTATTAACATTTTTTGATATGGAAACTTTAAAAGAGACGCTAGGCATAATCTTCAATAAAGGACCTAAAAACAGAAGACTTAAGATATGTTTAATCATGGTTGTGACTTCTTTGTATTACGCGCCATACTCAGGTACGTGTTTGTCGAAAATAGTACACAATCATTTTATAAATAAATAGGTGACATAATTTTATAACTTCACATTTTCACACAAATCTTGCGGATTGAGCTTCTCAACGAAGCTTTCATGAAAATTACGGAAGTCCTATTGTCAATATTCGTGGCACTCCTATATTTGTAATCATTGATGAATGACAGAGTTATTAAAGTCGGCTCCAAATCAATGTGCTACAACCGAAAGTCTATAAGTCTACTTCAATAACTGTCAAATTTATGTATATTAAATATGGCGAGGAGGGCTCCTTACTCCAGCTGTAAGGTCATTATATCGAAGCCACAGAGCCTGTGTAAAGATATGTTGTGACTTGTCGCCCTGGTTTGAAGTCTGTTCAGGCGTCAGACAGGATTGTGTGATGTCTGCCTGTCTGGTTACTGCTGTATTTGGAAAGTTGCCTCTAGACTTTGCAAAGTAGTATGAGTGATATGATATGTGATGGTACAGTGGTAAACTGCCTTTTGTACGCTGACGATGCTGTGCTTATAGCACCATCAGAAGTGGAGTTGCTGACACTAGTTACGTGCATGAAAGAAGATTGAGAAGTGAAAGGATTGAATGTGAATGTGAAAGAAGATGTGGGTTGGATGTGGAGAGACGGGTAGCAGCCGGCAATAAAATGAATGGTGCTCTGTCTGCATTAGTAAGCAGTATGAATATATCTAACTCAGCCAAAATGGCCATACATAATGCGGTGTTAGTGCCGGCTTTATTATATGGTAGTGAGTCCTGGATATGCCCGAAATCGAGTGAAAGTAACACGCATGAAGAAAGACTGAAGTGAAAAGATTGAATATGAATGTGAACAAAACTAAGGTTCTAGTGTTTGAAAGGGAAGTTGTACAGACAAAGTGTGAAATATGGGTAAATGGAAAATGTCAAGAACAAGTGAAAGAAGTTGTGTATCTGGGAAGTGCGGGTTCTACGAATGAAAAATGTGATTTGGATGTGGAGAGACGGGTAGCAGCTGGCAATAAAGTGAACGGTGCTTTGTCTGCATTAGTAGGCAGTGTGAATATATCTAACTCAGTCAAAATGGCCATAAACGATGCGGTGTCGGTTCCAACTTCATTACATGGTAGTGAGACTTGGATATGCCCGATCTCTTAGAAATATTTGCGGTATCACCCTTGCAAACAAAATAAGCACTAAAGAGATACGCAGTTTCACAGAGTCGCACGACAGGGTCATTGTAAAAATCAAAAAAAGAATGCTTATATGGTTCGGGCACATACAAAAAATGAGTGATGAAATACTGACGAAGAAAATCTACAGAGCCAAAGTGAGTGGTAAAAGAAGCCAAGGAAGACCAAAGCTGACTTATGAAGATTAAATAGCCAGTGTTAGCCGACGGAAATGTCAAAAGCATTCGCATACCTGGGCGAAAATGTGTGCGGAGAATGATGAAATTTGAAGAAGCGAAAGAAGTATGTAAGGACCGCGACGCTTGGCGCTCCGTCCTCTCTGACTACCCCGTTAGGTACAGATACAGCGTGAAGATATGAGTGTATGTCTGTAATAACTGTCAAATTTGATTATATAGGTATTTCTATCGTATTTATAACATTATTTTTGTACTTGATTATTGATTAATGAAGGATAGTCATTTCGTACTTTTCAGAGATTTTTTTTTAATTATATAGATTTTGCGAATTGGTATTTTCCAATGTCAAAAAAATAAGTCGGTCGAGAAATACACGAGCTAGCGAAAGCATATCTTTTTAATATATCTAAATATTTCCTACGTGTCCACTCACGTCAATATCCTAGAAGAATGAAAAGCATTCATCCCATTTTTATAACGATTATTAATGTTACGAGCTGAGGGTAATAAGATGCCGGTTAAGGGTGCAAAGAGTTTATTTTCCTTCGTACAAGCAGATGTCAAGAATACGCGAACTTAATTACGGCGGTTCCTAATCCTCGTAGTCGCCCTCGAAGTAGGTACTCGCGTAGTAGTCACCGAAGGTACATACACACTTCACTCAATAACAACGTTCCCGAATCGCAGAGTTTTTCTATCCAAGGTCGTCGCAGTAGTCGTCGTAGTGGTCCTCGTAATTCGCCTTGATGTCGCCTGGATCGCTAGTTGAGAAACACTGACTCGGCGGCGGACACGGAGCTCTATTTATAGTCGGATAAAACGAGGGTGGAACTTTCTAGCTAATTACGCTCGTTAACGGTAATTCGACATTGTTCTCGACGCCGCCTGTTTGCATGAGTCATAGGTACATGACACGTCATCGCTCGGGAATATTCGAGGTGCAATTTGGTTCTTTTTTCTTAATTTGACTTATACCATTCGATAGTAGGCCTTAAACCTAGCAATGCGTTTTTAGGTCATAACTCGATAAAGCCTAGGTCTCGAGATATAAGCACTAAAAGTTACGTTTCTAGTTCCACCAAAAATCGACCTTATTCCCTACGCATAAGGTCCAATTGTAACATTAAGATTGAATTGGCACAATACAGTTAAATAAATATCTGCTTAAAACTAAATACTATCTTTAAAAATAGGTTTCCTAAAAGTTGCCGCTTAGAAAGCTATCATTGCTTAGGGTGTCCAGAAGACTGGCAACATTACCTACCTTGAATCGCCAAACCGATTCAGTTAAATATAATATTATTTTAACGTGAATAAAATATTTACAATTTTTCCCTATTTGTCTGTACTTTGAATCGGAATGCCATTGATGTAATATGTGTAATTGAAGACGTAACTTGCAAGCTGTATAAACAAAGCTCTGGAAAATCTTGTGAAAAAATGTTTCACGTATGAATTGGTTTCGTTTTTTGCTTTTGTCATTTATAAGGTAATTCGTCGTTAATAAGTTTTGATTAATCATAACATTTTTTATGGCAAGTGAAATGAGTATTCTGTACATATTCACTCGGTATCGCTTCAACTGGGACGAAGTGAATTACCGTGTCTTCTACACTCATTACCTTGTCGTTCGTTCCATTGGTATGTTCAATTTTTTTATTATGAGGTAAACTTTGTTTGTTTGCCTGTAATGGATAAACTCAAAAACTATTTAACCGATTTCGAAAATTCTTTCACCTTTAGAAAGCTACATTATCAGCGAGTAAAATGAGTTGTATTTTATTTGCAAAAAAAATTCTACCCGTGCGAGCCCTAAGCGGGTCGCTGGTTATTTATAAAACGGAATTCTATTTTAAAGGTTATCTATTTATGGGAAGATCTTTCGGATAGTTACTATTTATTTGTAGTTCATACTTCTCAAAACTGATTAAAGAAAGTTCTCATGGAATAATTTTAGTATCTGCCTAGTATCTTTTCTTTACACTACCTGATGAGAGAAAGCTTTTTAATCGATATTTTTAAAGCATTCAAAAATGAACTGTCCGTTTTTATGTCGGGCCTAGTATCGCAATGAACGGAGGGTTTGCTTTGAAAGCGTGTCTTTACAGTGTCCGTTTTTTGGTGGCCGACTACCTAGATTTTTAATAATGTGCGTGACTAGGAAAGGTAGATCATAGCAATTGAAGATATCCTACAAATTTAATTTTTTAGATTACATATTTTGATCATAATACAGGTGGACCATAAGTCCTCTAAATTTCCTATAACGCTTCTTTTTTGTAGTCTAAATCTGAGTTTAAAGTTACGGTTTTGTTTTTCCAGGTGGATGTATTTTGAGCAGAAGAAGACAATAAACAAGCGTACGAAATGGAAGGCGTGAAGAACGAAGTATAAACAATCGCACTTAAACAGCATTTATTTATAAGTACGTCAAGTCAATAAAAAATCTATTATGAATATGGTTTTTAATTTATCTTTTAAAATATTACGTGGTATAATGAGGCTCTCTAATAATATCGTTGCTTTCAATTCCACTGCTTATGACAGTTTTACTTCAGTTTTCACGCTGATTTAACGACAGTAAAAAAGAAATACCAATGTTCGTTAACATAACCACACAATAGCATACGCATTGATTCGCTGTCGGTAGCAGTGGTATGCCGTTTCGTGTTTTATTTCTAAGTGAAGTCCATTTATTATGATATTACAATAATAATATGACGCAAATAAAGTTGATTGATTCGATATTAATAGTCTCTTTCAGTTTGAATTGAATCGATCTTGAACGTATGTGAATTATAAAAGTCAATAAACTGTGATTAATATGGATCGTCCCGACGACTTAGAAGAAAATACATCAGAAGAGAAAGCAGAACAAGTACCTTTAAGAATGGAAACGGCTGCAAAAACACGAAACGTGACATTTTTAGAGAAGCTGAAATACTTTAAAAATAATGTCACTGTGGAGCCTGTCGCTGGTTTATATATAATGGGAAGTGCAATGCTTATAGTTTCGTTGCAGAATTTTTATTTGGAAAAAGCGTGTTTAGTTAATTTAAAATATGATGAAAATGTGTGTACAGATTTAAAACTGAGGAAAACAGTTAATCATAGCTTAGAAGAATACGAAATTCAGAAGTCAATGGCTTCAGCCTACGCGTGGCGAAATTTTTTGTTTGCAATATTACCTATAACAACAATTTTGTTTTTGGGCGCATGGAGTGATAAAACTGGTAAAAGGAAGATATGCCTGTTACTACCAATTACAGGGGACCTCGTAACCTGCGCATTCAGTTTATTGATGGTTTATTACTTTTACGAAATATCATTGGAGTTGACAATACTTCTACAAATATTTTTCCTTGCCATGACCGGAGGATGGCATACTATAACACTCGGCACATTTAGTTATATAAGTGACGTAGTCTCGGAGGAAACGAGGACGTTTCGGCTTGGGGTATTAAATTTGTGTATTATGATTGGGTTTCCCATAGGAATGAGTTTTAGCGGTGTTTTAGTTCAAAAAGTTGGTTATTATGGAGTAATTTCAATAGCTATGATTGTTTTTCTTTGTCTTTTTTGCTATGTTTGTTTCGTTATTGAAGATCATAATTGGCTTGAAGATAAAACTAAGGTAAAGTAGATCTAACATTTTAATAAAGTTGCATTTCATTTAAAGAATTTGTTGTGACGTATCTAATATTTTTTCAGAGGAAAAGAAAAGGATGTACTGGTTATTTATCGTCATTTTTTGATATAGAAACTTTAAAAGAGACGCTAGGCATAATCTTCAATAAAGGACCTAAAAACAGAAGACTTAAGATATGTTTAATCATGGTTGTGACTTCTTTGTATTACGCGCCATACTCAGGTACGTGTTTGTCGAAAGTAGTTATATTATAGTCTTTCTATAAATAAATAGGTGCGCAAATGTATAACTTCACATTTCCCACAATCTTGCGGATTGAGCTTCTCAATGAAGCTTTCATGAAAATTACGTAAGTCCTATTGTCAATATTCGTGGCACTGCTATAATTGTAATCATTGACGGATGACGATGTTATTGAAGTCGGTGCCAAATCAACGTGCAACAACAGAAAGTCTATTAGTTTAGTAAGCTTGGCACCAACTTCAGTAACTATCAAATTTAATTATACAGGATGTATATGAAAACGGGACAGTTACTTTAATGGATGAAAGGGCATAACTTTAGTATGTAGTTACAAAAAGAATCATCGAAAAAAACGTATCCGTTTAAGAGTTATGACCGTTTTAATTTTCAAGTGTTATCCCCACCATTTCTCGTAAAATTGGGTTGATCGTGTACAGTTACAGATTTTAAATCTTACGTTTTTTTTTATTTTGTAATAATTTTATCCGTTACTGAAATACAGCCTGAAAACCATTTTCGAAAATAATGCGTATACCCCCATGGGGGTTTTCAGGCTGTATTTCAGTAACGGATGAAATTATTACAAAATAAAAAAAAACGTAAGATTTAAAATCTGTAACTGTACACGATCAACCCAAATTTACGAGAAATGGTGGGGATAACACTTGAAAATTAAAATGGTCATAACTCTTAAACGGATACGTTTTTTTCGATAATTCTTTTTGTAACTACATACTAAAGTTATGCCCTTTCATCCATTAAAGTAACTGTCCCGTTTTCATATACACCCTGTATAAATATTTGTATCGTGGTTGTAGAGTTATTTTTGTGCTTGAGTATTGATTAGGAAAGGGTATTTCGTACATTACATTGATTTTTTTTATTTATATAGACTACGGTATTTTCGAAAATCGAAAAAAGAAGTCAGTCTTACGTAGTGATTATACTTTCTTTGAGTCAGTCGAAAAATACACAAGCTAGCGAAAGCACATCTTTTCATTATAATATTTAAGTATTTCCTATGTTTCCATCCACGTCAATATGCTAGAAAAACAAAAAGTTTTCATTATACTTTTATAACGGTTATTAAGATTGAATTGGCATAGTACAGTTAACTAAATATGTTAATGTCGATATTTAAAAACTTAAAAATAAAAATTATATTATACGTCTTCCTCTAAGCTGCCGCTTAGAAAGCTGTCATACCTTAAGGTGTCCCGCAGATTGACAGCATTACCTCTTTGAATAGGTAAATCGATTTAGCTAAATATAATATTATTTAATGAGACTAAAATATTTATAATTCTTCTCAATCCGTCTGTACATCGCATCAGAATGCCACTGATGTATTATAGTAATTTAAGACGTAACTTGCAAGCTGTATAAACAGAGGTCTGGAAAAAAACAGTGAAAAAAATGTTTCACATATGAATTAGTTTTATTTTCTGCTTTCGTCAAACGAAAGTCATTTTCAGATTGTTGAAAGTCAATAAGTTTTTGTTAATCGTGATATCTTTTATGCCAGGTGAAATGAGTATTCTGTACATATTCACTCGGTATCGTTTCAACTGGGACGAAGTGAAATACAGTGTCTTCTACACTTACTATCTTGTCATTCGTTCCATTGGTAAGTTTAATTTTTATTATAAAGAGGTAAGCTGTGTTTGTATGTAATGAATACACTCAAAACCTACTTAACCGATTTCAAAAATTCTTTCACTTATAGAAAGCTACATTATCAGCGAGTAAAACGGGGTGTATTTCATTTACAAAAATATCTAATTATTTATAAAAAGGAATTATATTTTAAAGACTAGCTGCACCTGCGACTTCGTCTGCGAGGAAAATTTTTTCGTAGCTTTCCCAGATTAGGTTAGATTACACGTACAATTTACATGTATATATGTACAAAGCTTAAGGTTTAGCATTTCTCATTCAAACTTTCATTCTCTTTTCACCTTCTGAGAAGTAGATTTTTGATAAAAAAGTAGCCTATGTTCATTTTCTGATGTCAAACTATCTCCATACCCATCATAATCGGTTCAGCGGTTTACCATTTCCCGTACAAAGTTTCATCCCACTTTTCACCTTTTTAGGGGTAGAATTTATAAAAAATTAGTAGCCTGTCATATGAGCAATTACATGTTCTTACTATGTAACAATTTCCATCAAGATCAGTCGTATTTCTCGAGTTATAAAAGGACAGAAAGAGATAGAAAGACAGACAACAATTCTAAAAATCATTGAATCGAAGTCAGTCATAAAATGATTATCTATCCAAAATTTCACAGTAAAATTTTAATTACACAGATGCTACAGATTTATATATTAGTATAGATGACTAATTTTTTTTCTGAATTTGTTTACATAGATGTATAATGGGGAATGGGTCCCGGGACGTCTCGTGTCTCGAAGTCACGGGATTGTAGCCAAAACACGTCTCGTGTTCCGGGACTTTTGAATCGAGACTTGAGTCGAGACATTATCTATACTAATATTATGAAGATGTAAACTTTGTTTGTATGTAATAGATAAACTGAAAGACTATTCAACCGATTTCAAAAATCCTTTCGCCTATAAAAACCTACATTATCAGCGAGTAAAATGGGCTGTATTTTATTTAAAAAAAAATCTACCCGTGCGAAGCCGGGGCACGTCGCTAGTGACATATATATGAACACTGTTCATAAATGTTATAATGACATTCGTTACGAAAAGTCATTTAACTTAAATAATGGAAATGTTAGAGTTTTATTATTTCGTGGATTTTCTTAAGCTGGCGATTTACGATCAGTTATTAATTGATAATTAAAATTTTTTTGATAATTGCTTTAATTAACGTTACAAATGTAATAATGTGTTTTTTTTATTAAAATTAATATTTTATGGATACATCTCACTGAAAATGTATTCTACATAGCTTTTGCCCGCGACTTCGTTCGCGTATAAATTATAGCCTATGTGTTATTCTGATGTATAAGCTTGTAGGTACAGTAAATCTGATGTATAAAATTGTAAAGTTTCATCAAAATCCGTTCAGAAGTTTTTGCGTGAAAGAGTAACAAACATCCATACATCCGACCGCAAAAACTTTCACATTTATAATATTTGTAGGAATTTATCCAAAAAAAGTAATATTCGCCATCTTGGATTTGAAAATGAACGTCATTTTTGTAACCAGTACCCCGAGAAATCTAGAATATGATACCCATGTCGATTTATCTAAAAAATTAAAAGCAGGTTATGGAAACGAGAGCACACAGAGGAGCTATCTGGGAACAGACCACTTTCTAGTGGTAACTAGAATAATGGGTCTGCTTGCCGCATGGCGACATCGCGTAGTGTCCAAACCTGCAGCGGTTTGTCTAAAAGCTGGAAACTACAAGATGCGACCACCAGGAATGAATATGAAAGGGTATTATCCAGTAAGCTTGATGATAGATTGAAAGTGATGACCGAGGATGTTGAAGATTGGTAATGGAAAAAGAGTGATGTGTGGTGGGATGACGAGGTGAAAGTGTCTGTGTATAAGAAGAAGAAAGCATGGGGGGACTACCTTGCTACCAAAAATGACTGTGGTATGAAGAATTTGATGAAAGACAGATATAAGCTGCAGAAAGCAGAAACAAAGGCAATAGTGAAAGAGAAGCGTGAAAGGTGTAGGGTATTAGACGAAAACAAGATGTTGGACAACTTCGAGGAAAATTCCAAATTCTTTTGGAAAGAAGTACGTAAGTACCGAAGTGGTCTGGCACCTTGTAGAATGAATAAAGTGCGTTCGAAAGAAAACCGCCTGCTAACAAATAAAAAAGATGTTCTGCAGCGATGGAGTGAATACTATGGAGAACTGTATGAGAGTGGCGACTCCGTCTCTGATACTGAGAGTGATTCTAATGAATTGCCACACTCGGGTCAGGGACTGGAGGATGCCATTAGTATGAAAGATATCGAAAAAGTTATAAAAAGTCTGAAACGTGGAAAAGCTGCGGGAAATGATAAGATGACTGCTGAGATGATCAAGTATGGTGGTCCTAGGGTCTGGGATACCTTCTGTGCACTGTGTAACCTTTGTTGGCAGAAGGGAGAGGTGCCAGAGTACTGGCGCACCGCAGTCATAGTGTCTCTCTATAAAGGGAAAGGTTCTCATTTGGACTGTGCTTGCTATAGGGCCATCAGCTTGGTGGGCTTAGCAAGTAAAGTCTATACCAAGGTACTGACTGAACGTATGAAAGATGTTTCTGAAAGATATTTGTGGGAAGCGCAAGGTGGTTTTAAGAACGGTAGAGGTTGTATGGATCAGATTTTCTCGCTTCGCGTTATCGTGAGGAAGTTTATAGCTATAGTAGTGGGAAAGAAATTCTGGAGTCATCTGCCTGAATATGACGTGGAGGGCCCCTTACTGCAGGCTGTGAGGTCATTATATCGTGGCTACAGAGCCTGTGTAAGGATAGATGGTGACATGTCGCCCTGGTTCGAAGTCTGTTCAGGCGTCAGATAGGGCTGCGTGATGTCTGCCTGGCTATTCGTGTTTTATTTGGACAGTTGCCTCCAGACATTGAAAGGTAGTATGAGTGGTATGAAGTGTGATGGTACAGTGGTAAACTGCCTATTGTACCCTGACGATGCTGTGCTTATAGCACTATCAGAAGCGGAGTTGCAGACACTAGTTACGTGCATGAAAGAAGACTGTGAAGTGAAAGGATTGAATAAAACTAAGGTTCTGGTGTTTGAAAGAGAAGATGTACAGACAAATTGTGAAATATGGGTAAATGGAAAGTGTCTAGAACAGGTGAACAAAATTGTATATCTGGGGAGTGTGTTTTCGAGGGATGGAAGATGTGAGTTGGATGTGGAGAGACGGGTAGTAGCCGGCAATAAAGTGAACGGTGCTCTGTCCGCATTCGTAAGCAATATGAATATATCTAACTCAGCCAAAATAGCCATACATAATGCGGTGTTGGTGCCAACTTTATTGTATGGTAGAGAGTCCTGGAGTGAAAGTAAGATAAATGTAGTAGAAATGCGATCTCTTAAGAATATGTGCGGTGTCACCTTTGCAGATAAAATAAGCAATAAAGA
Organism: Zeuzera pyrina; assembly: GCA_907165235.1. Taxonomy (NCBI): domain Eukaryota; kingdom Metazoa; phylum Arthropoda; class Insecta; order Lepidoptera; family Cossidae; genus Zeuzera; species Zeuzera pyrina. The sequence continues at coordinate 2,579,087 of OU015623.1, forward strand.
GATACGCAATATGACAGGCTTGCACGACAGCGTTATTGAAAAAATGAAGAAAGGAATGCCAAGATGGTTTGGGCACATAGACAGAATGGGTGATGAAAGATTGACAAACAAAATCTATAGAGCGAAAGTAAGTGGTAAAAGAAGCCAAGGAAGACCAAGGTTGATTTATGAAGATCAAATAGCTAGAGTGTTAGCCGACGGAAATGTCAAAAGTACTTGCATACCTAGGTGAAAATGTGTGAGAAGAATGATGAGATTTGAAGAAGCGAAAGAAGTATTTAAAGATCGCGACGCTTGGCACTCCGCCCTCTCTGACTACCTCGTTGGGGATATGGCGTGAAGATATGTTATGTTATTAATATTCGCTGTTGAATTTGAAAATAAACATCATTTTCATAATCAGCACCCCGAAATACCTAGAATTTGACACCCATATCGATTTACGCAAAAAAATAATAATCACCATCTTGGATTTGAAAATGAACGTCATTCTCGTAATCAGCACCCCGAGAAATCTAGAATAATGACACCCATATCGGTTTGTACAAAAAAACTAATATTCGCCATCTTGAATTTGAAAATGAACGTCATTCTTGTAATCAGCACTCCGAGAAACCTAGAATATGATACCCATGTCGATTTATCCAAATAGTATTATATGAACACTGTTCATAAATCATAATATATAATTGCCATATATATATGTACAATTGCCATACTTACTACAGCTAGCTGTTTTACTAATGGTTACGGTGTTTCAGATAAAAAGAGACAGAAAATTCGTTTGGTACACGGTGGTAAGAGAAAAAAAATGCCTAGTACTCTGAAATGAAAATTGTGTTATGTATATTTTCTTTTTATTGAAAAATTAGGAACATAAAATATCTGGTAAAAAAAATTTTTACTTCATAGCAATTTTATTATTCGATGCTTAGGAATGCTTTTTAAAATAAAGTACGCCTACTAATGCTTTCTCCTTTTTTCTCATACGAGTGTAAATAATGCTCTTACTCGCGCAAATCTCGTCAGTTGCCTTTCATTCAAGGCCTTAATTACTTCGCAACTTTCGTAACCGATCATGAATAAAATCTTTATTTCAGGTACTTTATTTTCCATCACGGTGTTCAGCAAGATATTAAAGATGGACGACGCCATCCTTGGAATGATCTCAGCTACCAGTAAGATTTGTGGTGCTTTAGTGTTGGCGTTCGCCAAATACGATTACGAGGCCTATTTATGTTAGTGTATTTGCATACTTACAAATGAAACATTGGTTTTATTTATATTTAGAATAATAATTGCAATAGAAATGCGATCCAGCGAAAATCTATCCATATCAAACCGTCAAATTGTGAAATGTGTGTGGGAAAAGACTGTTGCGAATAATTCTTTTTAAACATGAATGACATAAATATTCAGACTTTCAAATGTGCACATAACTGTGAAACGCACTGTGCAAGTTAAATTACTGTAAAAGAATTGCACGAACGCAGAATGGTGTTTTGAATACTATTCTGCATCATCAAAACTACGTACAGGTGGTAGGTGGTTAAGATTTAACAATAATAAAATAATATTTACTTTTATTTCCAGTTCCTCTAGTGGAAATGTTTAATGGAACTACAGAGATTGCGTTTAAATCTCTAGTTTCGAAGTTAGCGTCTCAACAAGAGCTAGGTGAGCTATTATATACACCTATTACATACACTAGTTTTATATTTATTAATGTGGGCGAATTCCGCTTTGTAAAGATTAACAAATATTGATAAACGAATGAAATGCTTAACATGTCTATGCCATACCGAATATCATATGCATAACATATGATATTCGGCATGCTTCAGTGTTTTCTAACGTGAAATTGTTTTTTTGAATGATGATGTGTCGGTATATTTAATGATTTCTTAATTTTTCAATTATTGTAAAACTCGCAATATCAATCAATATCAATATACGGAAGTTATATTTGCTCTCGTAATTTAAGGGCACGTTAAAGAAATATTAATTGTTTTTCAATTTGCAATTACCTATTGATTGATTTTAAGTACTTTCCAAATTTAAAATGCCTGCAATTAGTTGTGTCATAATTTTATGTACTGGCAACAACCCGTAGATAATTATTGCGAACGACTTGTTCGGATAAGACACTGTACGGTATGCTAAAAATGGTGATTCATATTGTCTAAAATTCTAGGTCGATGATTAGTTCAAAATTTGTTTTATTTCTTTTTAGGCAAGCTGTTTTCGTTGATTGGTATAACAGAAGCGCTAACGTCTCTTGTAGTTAGTCCAATTTACTCATGGATATACGTGAAAACTCTTCACATCCTGCCTGGTGCCTTCATGTTGTTCAGTACGCTAGTAACCATACCAGCGTTTTTCATATTCGCGTAAGAGTAATTTTGTTAATATTCCATTATTGGGTTAGATCTGGGGCTGTAATTAATCTAATTTTTTTTTGCGAATGACGTTGAGAATAGTTGATCGACTACGCTCAACGTCATTCTCATAAAAAAATTCTAAGAAGAAATTAAAATGAATGACAGTTGCTGGTTGATATAATAAAAAAAATGTACAGTTGAATGATATTTTTTCAGTTGGTTCTACTACGAGCGGAAGAAAGATCAAAAAGAAATAAATATCTTGGAGTAAACTAACGAACACGCTCAAATTTTAGAAGATTTATACCTACATTTTTAAAGAAATACCAAATTAAAGAAAAACGTAGTTGATAACGACGGAAGAAATAATAGTAGGTAACGCACGCATAGTAAAATTAAGCAGCAAATAGTAGTATAGGACTTTTTGGCGGGAACGGGAGAAGCGAGGTCGTCATTTTGTTTAGATTATCTATTTTTTACATTTTTGGGAGTTTTATAATACAAAAGTGATAGTATATTGTGTTTTAAAGTTCTGTGTAAATGAAAAGAATGGAGTAGGTCTAAATAAACATGTGTATCTGAAGTTCTCGCGCTCTTCCAAGAAGTTCTATAAAACTTTAGTAAAGTCTCCTATCACTTTACTGGAGAAGTTTTACGATAATGATTCTACTTCATAATACAATACGTGAGATTGGCAAATGTGCTAATGTATGCGCCATGCCGTGAAGAAAGAAAAAAAAAATAGTAGTGTATTTTACAACGTAGTAGTCTTATTGACTTTGACTTAATTTGATCTAATATCGATTCAGAACGCGATAGCAGATGGGCATAAAGAATAAGCACCCATTTCTTATACCTACCTTCTGCAATTAAAGTTATAGACCGCGTAACTATGAGTTACATCCTTATTGTCAACCTCGTATTTATTTTGATTTAGTATGTTGTACAAAGGTTGTACACAAATTCTAAAATTTTACATTTTAATTTACATTTTACACTTTGTCTTCTTGACCTTGTTAATACATTGACTGTTTGAATAAAGTTAATAAATACACTGACTGTTTGAATAAAGTAAGCTGTCGCGATATATGCAAATAAATAAAATGGAAGTGTCTGCTTGTGATTTCAAAATAAAGGCTAATAAATCTTAAGCTAATATGGTTATTTACCCGTTATCAAAATCCAAATTGTGTGTGTGTTTTTAAAATTTTCGTTTGTCTGTTTGTTTGTCCGGGCTAGTCTCCAAATTGGATGAACTGACTATGACGGCAATTTCATTGGTAGGTTAGACTTATCAGAAAGTAAGACGAGTAATGTTAAAAAAACACCGATGTCGACGTCGATGCTTGTAACACATTTTTTTTTGTAGGTATATACTTACGGTTCATTACATACAAATTAGACTCGATCACAAATGTTATTTATATTCCACTATAATATGTTGAGGTTAGTGTGTGACAGCTGACAATTATTTTTATTTATTTATATTTCTTAAGGCATTGGTAACAAGACCATCAGCCTAATGACGTAACTTCTGAAGAAACATTAACTGTCCCTAACACTCCTCCAGTAAAGTGATAGTAGGCTTTACTGAAGTTAAAAATGACTACTTGAAAGAGCGCGAAAACTTCGGTTACACATGTTTATTTAGATCTCCTCTATCCTTTTTACACAGAACTTTAAAACACAATATACTATCACTGTTGTACTTTAAAACTCCTAAAAATGTAAAAAATAGGAAATCTAAAAAAAATGACAACCTCACTTCTCCCGTTCCCGCCAAAAAGTCTGACAGATGACAATTGTCTACGATACAATGATTAAATTTGTTCGCAATTGAGTACCTAGTACTACTTCATTCCTTCTCAAGGAAAATCAATAAATATTGCAATTTAAGTGTATATTATTCAAACCAGAACGTAATATAGTAAACTTTTAATTATTTAGTTGTTTTCATTGTAATGTTCGTTATTACTTTCGTTAAAATCTACATTCACTTACGTTTCGTTCTGTAATCACATTGAATGTTTGGATACATCGATAGTGATAATTATCGTGGTAATAAATCAGTAATCGATTTTGTTTGTATAAAATATACATTTGTCATAAACAAAATAAAACAATTTTAGGTGGTAATGATTTGATTCGGTTTTAATATAATTTATCCAGGTTTGCTTTTCCATTTTGACGATGAGATAAATAAATTAAGTTTTACAAATTTAAATATGAGTAATTCCTAATAATCGATTGTATTCGATAAAGGAGAGACGAGTGTTCAAGTAGAATAGAATGTTCGATCAAATGGGTATTGCTTCCGATTTGTTTTTCAGTGGCTCCTTTTATCTAGATCATTCTAATTCTTTTGTAGAACTATCAATCTGACATTTTGATGTTGTCACTTAGAAATTTTCAGACCCTTCCTATTGCTCGATATTTTTTCAGAGACTTGCTGTCTCTCTCTTATGTCGGAAACCTCACTGAAATCTGAGTAGTTTTCAGTAACATTATAATGACGTTAGAGGGTACAAATTTTGTCGAGGTGTAGTATCAATTATGGAAGGAGCCATCCACTTTTGGTGGTGGTTAACTGGCCGACAAAAAGGGAAATATATATGTGCAAAATATATATGCCTATGTAGTTAAGATGGTTATAGTGGTTTTAAGAAGCTTTCTTTATTATTTCTAATATTTTGAAATCCCATGATAGACCTCATGGTAAATAGAAAGTGGAAATTGTAGTTTTCTTTTAAAAGGATTGTCCTTGCCTAGTCTAGTGTATTAACCCTAGGAATTTTGTTACAGGGTTCTAGGCTAAGGCTAAGATAAATAAACATCGATGTTTGATTAATACGAAATAAAAATGTCGATGTTTGGAAACATCGATAATTTGGTGCTAAAATCGATTACGAAATTAAAATATGTGTATTTGTGTACAGATTAATTAAAAGTAGTTTTAATATTTTTATTTTTGTATGATAAATTTTATACCTTGAAGGTCTAAATTGGCATAGGATTTTAACAACAAACAAATGTAGAAACAACGATTTTCGATTTTTTTGTGCACAACATCAATAGATCGATGTTTTAGCGGACCAAATCAAAATATTTATGTTAAAACACCAATGTTTTGATAATATTGATTCAATTCAATTTTATTCGTCTGTGATTATACATTGTATATATATACAGATAGTAAACAATAAAACACAGTCCCCTGTAATCTGCCAAAAGCGTACAGACATCGATGAATATTGATCATCTCAAAAGGCTACTTCTTTATTTATAACAAAAAAGTTCATACATATCCTAAGGTTAATATTTACAAACACTAAACTAAACATTATCTTAAATAATAGACTTCCTCTATGTTGCCGCTTAGACAGCTGTCATGGCTTAGGGTGCAAACTGGGAGCATTTCCTCTTGGAATAGCCAAACTGATTCATTGGCGGAAGAAGCTGCCAGCCCGGCGGTCTCCCGAAGCCTTGACCAGTTTCTTACAAATATCAGAAACAAGTCGGTGGGCTGGGAGGCTCCAGGGACCCAATGTTTCGACTACAAAAGGCGTATATATGGCGTAAAATAAAGTTCTCGGCAGTGTTGGTCGCGGCACCTGCTGACTTGGAAGTAGCCGGTACATGGGAAACAGAAAGTGTATTGACACAAATGGCGTCCCACACCAACGATCTTCCAAGGTTCCAAGTAATGAGTGTCGAACCATCTTGTTTCCTGCCGTCGCTGCGCGCAACACCTACAGACTCTAAGACTGAAGGAACGCCAGTGGCGACAAGAGCCTGTCAAATGACGTCATTCAAGGCAGCATGTCGTGACATGCGGCCCGCACTACGTAAGCAGGATAAATCGTAGTGACTTAGTACATCGACGAGATCACCACAGCGGCTCTCATAGTATCCCAGACAAGAGATACTACGAGAGAAAGTGTGATATTGTCAAGTAAGAATCCTAAATTTTTTTAAGGTATTATCTGCAACCAGTGTCCTGTCTTCTTCTCAGAAACAGCCGATATGACAGATATTTTTCAATACTATATACATGAATCTAAAAGTTGTAAATGAACATTTTCTGTTTCTGACAAAAGATCGAGGTAGGTAGGTTAGTAGGCGGACAAACACTTAATCAGGCATTTATAGTATCAGTCAACCACCGGCATCTCAACCGATTCTAAGGAAGGGTGAATAACAGATAAGAAAAGGTTTTCCGTGCTGCAGGCTGACGAAAGAAAAGCTGGCAGTGACACACTCGAGATTTTGGGTACACCCAGGCCTCCATAATGGATAGGAAGCGAGGCTTGATTCCAGACCTTGTCATCCACAAAGGAGCAATTTAATATTTTAGGTAATGTATTTTTGAGATTGTTGTCTACAGATATTACTTCTTATCTCAGAAAAATGACAAATTTGATGTCGAAGAAATGGGGCACAGCTAGTATGTAATAAAGACTTAATTATTTTACTATAAATGGCATATAATATAATACAATATTTATGTATGTATGTACAACCCCACTTTTTTTGTGAAAACATTGAACAATGAAGTGCCAATACTTATGTTTTTCAACTTAATTATGTAGTAGTGTTTGCATTGAAGCCACCGCCAGCACAAGTTTTCTATACAAATGGTTTCGTTTTAACATATCGACGTGTTTATTTTTACTACAATTTAAAAAGATAAATGCAAAATTCGTCCAAATTGAACTTGATCAAGTCTTTCCATTTTGGATTTAAAACAAATTTAGTCAATATGGATGCTTCAAACGATTTAGAAGACGACATATCACGGGAAAAAGTAGAACAAGTGCCCTTAAGGATGGATGTAGATATTGAAATAAAAAACATGACAAAACTAGAAAAACTTAAATACATAAAGGACAATATAACCGTAGAGCCTGTTTCTGCTCTCTATATAGCGGCAAGTTCATTGCTTATACTTTCTATGCAGAATCTTTGTTTGGAGAAGGCGTTTGGTTGATTTAAAATTTAGTGAAGACGTGTGTACAGATTTGAAACTCAGGAAAACAACTTTTCATAGTTTAGAGGAATACGAAGTGCAAAATGTAATGGCTTCAGTCCTAGCATGGTGCAATTTTCTTTTTGCTATATTGCCTGTAATCACAATTTTGTTTTTGGGCGCATGGAGCGACAAACTGGTAGGAGGAAGATATGTCTCCTACTGCCCATTATTGGAGATCTCGTCGTCTTGTGATGAATGTATTGAGCGTTTACTTCTACGAAATTCCAGTGAACTTGATGACGTTTTTGCAAGTATTTTTTTTTGGCTATGACAGGCGGATGGTACACTATAATCCTGGGTTCGTTTAGTTACGTAAGTGACATAACTTCGAAGAAAACGAGAACATTTCGGCTTGGGATACTGACGTCGTTTTCTGTTGGATTTCCCGTAGGAATGGGTCTGAGCAGGATTTTAGTTCACCAATTCGGGAACTATGGAGTGATTTCAATATCGATGACTACATTAGTTATTATTTTTTGCTACGTTTATTTTGTTATTGAGGAATGATCCAAGTATGAACTTGGCTTGAAGATAAAGAAAAGGTAAATTGAATCGATCTCAAATATATTGTAATTTCTCATTGTACTTTTAATTAATAATTATAGTTTATTATGAAATATTTGTCATTGTTTCAGACAAGAAGAAAAGAAATAACTGGTTGCCTAACATCATTTTTCGATGCAGAAATTTTGAAAGAGATGTTAGGGTTAATATTCAAAAGGGTTCGAAAAACAAGAAATTTAAAATTTGTTTATTGATGATAATGACTTCTTTATTTTACGGACCGTATTTGGGTATGTTAACTTTTGATAGACATTAAAAAAATGGAATTTGTTACTGATTTAGCATAATTGATGACTATATAAATGACTTTTTATTAAGAAAAAACTAAACTGACTTCAAAATAAAAATACTGAAAACTACAAAATAATTATTTTTCACTCATCAAAACTCAAGTACAAAGATGTCTGCCATGGTACAATTACCCGCAAAATGAAATTAAATTTTCGAAGTAGGTGCCAAGCCTACCAAGCCTTCTGTTGGTTTGGCACCGATCTTAATAATTGTCAAATTTAATTATGCAGGTATTTGTATCATATTTATGAACTTATTTTTGTATTTGAGTTTCGATTAGTAAAGGATAATTATTTTGTAGTTTTCAGTGGTTTTATCTTGAAGTCTGTTTAATTTTTTTCTTAAAGAGTTATTTATTTTTTCGTTTTGAGTGAACTTGTTCTCAATAAGCATCTAGAGTACAACAAACAATACGTACCAGGTCTACAACAAACTTGTCCAAGTCTGGAACGAAGCATTAAATAAAAAAATCACCTACATCTCAAATCGTTGAGAATTTAAACTGAATTTTAGTAAAAACACCCTTGACATACCTTTTGAAATAAAAAATAATAACTAATATCGATGCACAAATAGCGGAGAAAACGGTGAAAAAAAAATTAGACATTCCGACGTATTGAGAACCTCCTCCTTTTTTAATACGGTTAAGTAGTAGGTACAATAATCGTACTTCTTACATGTATTTATTATCATTATATTACATTGTCGAATTATGTGAAATGACTTGTTTATAAATAATTATTCACACATCTGTGACTTTGTATTGAATATTAAAACTCAGCTTTACATTACTTTGCAATATTTTCACAGCTGAATTATAACTTATAACTTAGTTTATATTACCTACATTTTTTCAAATGTATTTATAAAATTCGATTTCATACGCCTACGTAAATATTATTATGCTACGTAATGAAACGTAACTGAATTCGGTATTTACCTATCGACTAAAAGATGTTTCGAGGTTAACTTGAACTACTAATTAGAATTATATTATTTGGCGAACTTTAACATTGATTAACGTTTTTTTTATTACTAATGCGGGATAAACAGTATCTAAATGCACATTTTTGCGGTTGATAAGTAGCCTTTTCTCATTTTACAATGTGAGATAAGTTTACTTGTCGCACGGGAACGGGCGCGGGCGGTGGTGCACCCCTCTCTCCGCTATGCGGGGGAGAGAGGCCGACAAGATGGCGCGTGGTGCCGCGTCGCGTTACAATAATATATAATAATAAAGTTATTACTTTCTAAAATTTTTCTTTGTACCGAAATTATCTTCGCATTAGTAATAAAAAATAGTATCTGCAACTCGTGCGGTGTTGTCGATTGCCCACTCGAGCGAATGAGCACACTCGCTTCGCTCGTGCGCTCAACTTCGTTCGAGTGGGCAATCGACAACTTACCGCACTTGTTGCACAATATACTATTGTGATCATAGTTTAGTGTTTTTAGAGTTCTATAAGGTAATGTTTTCAGCCCACTATATTGCTAATGTATAACTACTGTTGCATTGAACGAACGTAGTAAGAATGTGTAAACGGATGTATGTAGATAACTGAGAGATATATATCGATCTGTTTCTGTTGGTGTCGGTGTGAAAGATCTCCAGCGACTTTAAGCTTTAGAAGTCTCCTATGAGGAACCAACCCTCCTGTTGCAGAGGACAATACGGAGAGATGCTCGCAATGGTATATTTTTAAATTTCACTTCGAACTTACCATTACAACAGTACTTCTGACTGTTTTATAGACATTTGCTCAACAAATAAGAACGAAGGTGGAACGTTGGACCTTATACTATGTATATAGCTCGTGGCGTAGTTAATGCAGTCGTTAATAGACGTCAGCCAATGTAGCTCAGGCCTGAGAATAAGGCTACGATGTTCCCTGTCTGTCATAAGAAGTCACTAAGGATGACTTTGGAGTTGCGGCCGATCGAAGTGAAGGTTCCGGTTGTCTATCAATGCAACCTTGAGGAGAGCGACACTGCGAGAGGTCCGCCCTGTCTTCCTCTTGAAAAAAAAAGTCGTTTGTAGACGATATTAACATCAATTTAGATATTTCATCGTATTCACCAAACTTGTAAATATGGAGCCGGACGGTCTTTTGAAGTCTCGTCCAGTCTATTACAAATCTAGGAAACTAGTTGATGGCCTTCAGAGCCCAAAGGTCCCCCGAAGTTTCAAATTCAAAGGGCGTAAATATGAAATTCTTGAAGAGAACCGCACACATTTGTATTAAAAAAACCTAAATGTTAAAGGTTTTGTTGTTCAGGCTTTATGATGACCCTCTTACCGTTATATTGGCTTGAACAAAAATTTGCTGAACTGACTCATTATGGTTACACAACGGTACAAAATATTCGATGTTTAATAGAAACCAAATATAGCTTTCAGTGCACTCGGTACCGTTTTAAAATTTAAAGATGTGGTTTGGACATGTTGTGCCGCAATAACTGATTTCTTATGACATCTACAATGAGTATCTTCATATGCTTAGAAGAAATATCGCAACACGATTACTAGCAATCTCGTACTGCCTCTTTTCTTGTCTTTCTATTAGGAAAAAATAAACCGTCTGTGTTAAAATAGAGACGAATTTATTTGCCTTAATTAGTTAGTGTCATTTAAATGTTTTGATGATATTGGGAATGGAAATAGGTTAAGTCCCGGAGAAGGATACAGGCTATTCATTTAATTTACGCGAACGAAATTGCGGGCAACAACTAGTTACAAATATGATATTTTTGATCGCAGGTGAAACAGGAATTTTATATACTTTTGCTCGATATCGTTTCAACTGGAATAAAGTGCAGTACAGTGTCTTCTACGCTTAGTATCTTGTTTTTCATATTGCGGGTGAGTTCAATTTTTAACTAATATTTATACTTATGTATTAGTTGATATTTATCTACACACGACTGAACCTTTTGGGCCATTTATGATCACAGAAATCATAGATGTCTCATAGTGACATTTGGTCATTATCTATATTCCAGGTACTTTATTTTCCATCACTGTGTTCAGCAAGATATTGAAGATGGATGATGCCGTCCTGGGTATGATATCAGCCTCTAGTAAAATCTGCGGTGCCTTAGTGTTGGTGTTTGCTAGATATGACCATGAAGGCTACTTATGTTAGTGGTTTTTTAAATAAAGCAGTTCTGAGTTTATTTATTCTGATGTTACTTTTCGAGAAATCACCACGTGGTTTATTAATTGCTAGTACATATAATATTATATACATATTTACTGTATCACAAATAACTACAAAGACAATACAAATACCTACCTTATATATTTATAATTGACAGTTACTGAAGTCGATGCCAAGCCTACCAACACATTGATATGGCACAGACTTCAATAACTGTGAAATTTAATTATATAGGTATTTGTATCGTATTTATAGTTATTTTTGTACTTGAGTTTTGATTAGTTAATGATAGTTATTTCGTGCTTTTTAGTGTTTTTGAAGTCGATTTAATTTTTTTATATATTATTTTATTTCTCCCTTTTGAGTGACCTTGGCCTAAATAAATATATTCTTTATTGCACATGAATTTCACAAATTTAATTAAAAGGTGGACTTATCCCTAGAAGAGATCTCTTCCAGCCAACCCATGGTAATGAGATAGTGGCATATTCACGGGCTGTAATAGCACGACAAGTACAACAAAAAAAAATAAATACAAAAAATAATATAACAGTATAAAATCATAATATATATAAAATAATATAACATAAAGATATAATTAGACAAATTATCTCAAAATAATATGAATACATACAAAGATAATGTATATATATGCACATACACATATACAAAATAAAAAAATTTATAATATAAAATTTCATGACACAGACTAATAACACATATTTCAGCTACGCTAAAGTGAGCTGTGATAGAAAATGCTCTTTAAGCTTTTTTTTAAAGGAACTAATTGAGGGACTTTCCTGGATTACCTTGGGAAGCTTATTCCAAAGTCGGGTAGCGTATACAGAAAAGGAGTCATATAAGAACTTGATATTACTTCTAGGCACAACAAGCATCGAAGTAATATGGGACGCCTGGATCGTGTGGGAGAGGAAAGCAGATTAAAGCGGGAACGAAGGTAGGGAGGACAATTTAAATCATTCAGGATGTTGTAAAGAACAGAAAGGATGTGCATATCTCGACGAAGGCGAATAGGAAGCCACTTAAGTTGAGCACGAAAATTAGATACGTGGTCATACTTACGAAGACCAAAAATAAAGCGTATGGCGAGATTCTGGAGACGCTCAAGTTTGTTAAGCAGTTCCTCAGTTACATTCAAATAGCAAACGTCGGCGTAGTCGGGGATAGGTAAGAGAAGAGTTTGCGCAAGCATAATTTTAGTACAGTAAGGGAGAAAAAATTGGAGACGCTTGAGAGAGTGAAAGGTATAATGCATGCGTCTACTAATATCGTTGATGTGTTGCACCCAAGTCATGTTGCAGTCCATAATTAGCCCGAGGTTCCTCACCTTGTCACAATAAGGTACATGTGTGCTCGCATATTTAAGTACAGGTACAGAACTCCAGTCCAACCTCCCTCGCAACCTACTACTACCAATAATTATGGCTTGAGATTTGAAAGGGTTCAGCCCAAGCCTTGACAGAAACCAAATCTCCATTCAAAGCGTTAATAGCCTCGGGCATCTCATTTAACTGAAAATGTCTACAGTTGCAAATCATCCGCATAGAGGTGAAAGGGAGAAGATATAACTTGAGCTATATTATTGATAAAGAGGAAGAAAAGTAATGGTGAGAGGACGCCGCCTTGAGGAACACCAGAAGTGAAATCAGCCCAGTCTTATGAGGCATCATCATTCCTCACACACTGCGAGCGGCCGCAGAGATAGGAGCGAAACCAGTCAATAACGGAAGAAGGAATGTTAACTGCAGTAAGAGAGCCAAGGAGAATGTCAAAATCAACAGAGCAGAAGGCGCTGCTAAAGTCCAAGAGGGCCATGACTGTGAGCTTGGTGTCCTCCATAGCCATTCGAATGTCCTCCGTTATATTCAGCAGCGCACTCACAGTGCTGTGAGAGGGACGAAAGCCAGATTGGAAAGGACATAATAAATTGTAGGAGGAAAGATAGAAGTACAATTGTCTGTGAACTACTGTTTCTAACACTTTCGAAAGGAGAGGTAGGATAGATATGGGACGATAGTCAGAGAAAGAAGTGGGGTTTGAAGTTTTAGGCCCTCCTCCACGAGGCCGAAAAGATATTACATGTGAGTGAGAAATTAATAATGTGAGTGATCACGGGTGCGATATCTTCCAGCACAGGAAGGATCATGTCCATGCTCAAGCCATCAGTACCAATAGCCTTCGTTGAGATGGAACGAATACACTTCTTGACGTTATCTGCAGAGACAGTTTCGAAAAAAAAAGAAGGACAGTTGGCAGGGGCAAGATTAGAAAGATGGGAAAGAGTAGCTGACTTTGAAAGAGGATCCAAAACAACAAGTGGAGTAAAGAAGTGAATATTTAGAGCATTCAAATCTAAGGCACTTTGAGAGATACCCATAGTCTTGCCCACACCCAATCTGCGTAAGAATCTCCAAACTTCAGCTTGGCCGAGATCCTGAAGGGTGAAGTGAATATAGCGGCGTTTTGCATCCCTGCACATTTTGTTGCAAATGTTTCGCAACTTTTTGTACGACTCGAGGTGTTCCCGAGACGGATATTTTTTGTGTCGAGCTTTGGCTCTATCACATTAAATATCCAGTATTATAAATAAAGCTTTAAAGCAGTTCGCGTTATTTGGTCTATCTTTGAAGTACAAAGCTCCAAAACCAATTAAATTTAAATTCTTTCAATTAAAAAAAGAAATTTCCAAGTCGGTTTATAAATGACGGAGTTCTGAGGTAACAACCAAAAAAAAAAACAACCGAATCGGGAACCTCCTCCTTTTCTTGAAGTCTAATTTTCTGTTAAGTTTCTGTTAAGTAAGTGTTAATCTAATTTTCTTATATAATGGAAACGCCTAGCTATTATTCAAACTGAGAATTATTTTAATTTCGTGGTAATTGCAACATCTAAGAGCCTGCGAAATCAGTAACTATAGTTTTATTTGCAGCTCCACTCGTAGATGTATTTAAAGGGACAACAGAAATCGCTATGTAATCCTTAGCTTCGAATTTAGTAACCCAACAAGAGCTAGGTAAGTTTATATTTATTGTTCTAGCACTGTAAGTTCAGTATAAGCCAGAAATGCTATGACTGTGATCGAATCTAATTTTTGACTTCGATGGAAAAGACTTGTATTGATCCAAGTTAAACCAAATTATTAAAATATCTAAAACGGGAAATTTAACGCGATTACCTTTTTATATTGGCTTGACGTTTCGACCGAGTTGCATCGGCCGTGGTCTCAAGCACGTTATAAAATATCTAAAACAGGAAATTTAACGCGATTGCCTTTTTATATTGGATTGACGTTTAGACAGAGATAATTTGGTTTATAAACTTTTAAACTTTCGCGTTATATTATAAAATATCTAAAACGAGAAATTTAACGCGATCACCTTTTTATACTGGCTTGACACTTCGACTGAGTTGCATCGGCCGTGCTCGAGACCACGGTCGATGCAACTCGGTCGAATCGTCAAGCCAATATAAAATGGTAATCGCGTTAAATTTCCCGTTTCAGATATTTTATAACGTGCTTGAGACCGATTCGATGAAATCGTTTATCTTATAGTATGATTTCCCAGAAGATTTGTATGTATATATGATTTCCCATACAGTTGCGTTTAATAACGAGTTTAAATTTATTTTCCGTAAATTGAATGACTTTCTAAGTGTATTACTGAGGTGTCAGTGATAGAATTTGTTTTTCAAAGTCAAATCAATTTATTCAAGTAAATCCAATTGAAAGGTGTTTTCGAACGTCAAATGTACTTAAAGTTGGGTTCGAAAAGAAATCCTGGACGCTGAGAAGAACTGACAAGAAACTCAGTCAGGTATTATTCGATCATACCTGTTTATAATTTTTAGCCGACTTCAAAAAAGTTTTTAATTCGACTGTATGTTTTTTTTTGTATGTTTGTTACGCGATTACTCCGTTAATTATGAATTGATTTCGATGATTCTTTCATTCCATTTCAATTTCTCCGGTATTGGAGCTTGGACTTTGAAGATACACCAAATAACACGACCTGGTTATAAGCTTTATTTATATTGATGATTCTCTTGTATAGGTCGTGTTATTTGGTGTATTTTCGAAGTCCAAGATATCGTTGCGCTTCAGAATTAGAAAGAAGTTAATTGCAGGTCTGCCCTAGATATTTAATTAGGTCAAGATCACTCAAAAGGGAAAAATCGAAAAATTAAAAAAAAAAAAATCGCCTTCAGAAAAAACACTGAAAAGTACAAAATATTATCATTTACTCGTACTAATCAAAACTCAAGTACAACAAAAACAACTTTATGAGTATGATACACATATCTATATGATTAAATTTGTCAGTTACTAAAGTCTGTGCCAGGTCTACCAAACTAATAAACTTCTGTTGTTGCACATTGATTTGGCATCGACTTCAGTAACTGTCAAATTCAAAGAATGGTTAAAAAAAACTTAACGCTGAAGTCTTTCACTTCTGATTTAACCGCCAGAAATCGTTTTTGGGTAGAAAAGATTTCATAAAGCGAAAGTTTGTTTTTGGAATTTGACTAATGCTGAAAAAACCTATGTACAACCTGAAAAAAGCTATGTAGGCACAGTTTTGGTTCCCAAATACTAGTTAACAATATCTGCTTTCAAGTATTAAAACGGCAAGCAGTAGTTATGGTAATGCTTAGCCAGATCTTCACCTATGAACATTTTTAAAGGATATAATTTCTTATGATGTTATTGGTTGTAACGGTGATTTTTAATTTTATTACATATGCCTATAACAATTCATCAAATAGTTACAATGATTTGTTGTAATTATCTTAAAATTCTTTTAGGCAAGCTGTTTTCGTTGAAAGGTCTAATATCTAGGTTCCCAAACTTATTTTGTCTACTGAGTCGAGAGCTCATGCAGTCGTTGTCTAAGATGCCTCCTAGCTAAATGAAATTACAAATCACCCCCCAGGCCTCTACACAACGCCCCCATTTTTTTTCTGGGTCTCTTACCGCCTCCCTTTAGCCTGCCTGTAGCCTGCAGCGCCCACAGGGGGGCGTTATCGCCCACTTTGGGAATGGGTGGTCTAATAGAAGCGCTTACAACCCTCGCATTCGGTTACGTCTACTCATGGGTATATGTAAAAACTCTACTTATTCTACCCGGCGCCTTCATGGCATTGAGTGCGTAAGTTTTCATTATTATCTTTATAAAAGAGAATTTAAAGCAGAATGGTCTGGAAGAGAAAGAAAAGCAATACGCCGCAGCAGCACGCAGCTTTATATCTTTCCGTATAAGTTCTTGAATGACGACCACGACAGAAGAATCATTATAAGAATTTGTATATAGGCTCATCTACAACCTTACAACCTACTTGTAAACTCGTTGGGTTCGCATCCAAGGTATAGCGGTCTAAGAGGCTCTGAATCTACAGCGACTGCAAACCATTCGAAGAATAATTTTTAACCAATTGAAATTCAACAAGACAATTTTATTTAGCTTGTCTAAGCTTAAGCCTGTTTGTTTAAAGCAAAATAGGCATCAAATGTTTGGATATAGTTGTCATTTATTTCTACACTGTTGGGTCGTTTTAACATGACACAATTGCGAAATCAGAACTAACTTATTGTTTAATTTTGTTTTCTTGAGTTGAAAGGGCCCCGTCGAACCTGAATTAATTGCCCAGGGCCCGTTAGCTAACTCATATAGACGGAGCAGCAATCTGTTACTATCTGCCATGCAATTTTGTAAAAATATGAATCGTTCAAACGAGATTCGCTCGACAATTCACCTCACTTCGCATTCGAACACAGTACTTGACCTTCAAATGGAATTCTCTAAACCAAACATACTAGAAGCGAAGTGAAGAACCTTGGATACGAGTTCGGGGACTGCTTTAAGAGTAAACAACTCAGTCGATATTTCGTCTAAATTACGTGAAATAAAACTTGTTTTATTTGGATTAAATTAGATACCTATATTTCGAAACGCCAAAAAATTCATTTTCGATAGTTCGGCTCGCCGCCGTTCTCATCGAGGCGAGGCAAGTATCTCTGTTGACTTAAGAGAATACCAGTTCACGGTTCACAATCTCACCATGGGTTCAGAGGTGGATTTGACTAATTTGCGTTAGAGAATCGTGCTGCTGGTTTCTTTTTATCATCTATAAGGACAGGTATTTGTTTCATTGTGCTGAGAGTGTCGGAAAGACGTGATTTTGTTGCGCCTTAGTATTCAGTCCATTTCAAAAGTATATACTTATATGTATGTAATTGAAAATATAAATATGTCCAAATTTTCAACATTATTTGGTTCGAAATGTTTAAAAGTTCAGAATTAAAAGTCAAGTTTTTAGATTTATGGTATTATAAAAGTAAAATTTTATTTCAGATGATTTTATTATGAACAGAAGAAAGAACAAAATGAGAAACTTGTGTCGGAATAGATTATAAGAATTATGTAAATATAGATAGATAACTTAGTTCTAGTGAATTACTTACATTTAAATATAAGTCGTTTTAGACCCATTGCGTAATTACTCTGTAAAAACAATACCAATAAGTCTTTTAAGAAAATAAAAACTAAAGAAGGTGAACACCTGTTTGACCCTGAAACTATATACTACAGCGTACGCTCTCGGCACGTGTAAATGGCGGTTCTACTGCAATGTTTTTTTTGGTGGGTGTGCGATGAATCAGAACAGTCTAGTTTATATAGTTGCTATTAACGATCTATCTGAAGTAGTTGACATTGTATTTGTTTTAATTTTATCTTTCCTATCCAAGTAAAAAGAAAAATATACGTATATACAAGGTTATTGTGAACGGGGGTATAAATCCGCCAGAGTTTCAACACGTCAATGTTGGCTGCTATATTCCAGGATATAAAAATTATGGAATACGTTTATTTTGTTGTCCATACAAAAAAAATTATAGAAAAAAATTTACAACCCTGTCGTCATAACGACATTCCAATTGTTTGCTAGCGACGTAAAACGCTGATATTAGGGTTGCCTTATCTTTATTTCTCTTAAAACTTTGAGGTGTTATGCTAATAGAATTATTGACTTATGGCGAAGTTGCAGAACGCAAATTTTCTGTTGTCATGGGTATTTCAATACCTTTTCGCATTTACACATCCTTTCGAAATAACCGTGTATATATTATATACTATATATACCTATTACCTACATAGGTAAGTCACGATTAATGTAATTGTTTCAATTTTTTTTTAACGTATTTACATGTGATCACATAAAGTTAATTGACGATCTCGATGGCCGCAGTGGTTCAGGTGTTGCACCCAAACGCGGGAGGTTCCGGGTTCGATTCCCGGTCCAGTCAATTTTGGAAACGAACTTTTCTAGATTGTTTCGGATCTGGGTGTATTAGGAACGCCCCTGGTAGTCGTCGTCTGGTTCTCATAGCACAGGGAATGCCCTAGTTTGAGACCAGTAGTGCTATTCACAACACGTAAACATCCTTGCATAGGATGAAACATCCGTAAGCTTTAAATTGTAATGAGCCAAGGTTGTTTGCATCCGATGATCACATCCGATGTACGAATTTTCCATACTAATTTATGAAATTGGCATTCACAACTTCACGGATGTAAAATTGTGAGAAAGAGAAGTCCGATAACCTCTCGTTCTCAACCTCGACTTTAGCTGTCAAAATGTAATTTTGACACTTCGTCGCGTGCAACGTTGAGTACATCCTCGCGCTCGTGAACTGTCGAATGTATGAAAACATCCACGAGAGAAAAGCTACTTTCTATTAGACGAGTTCTACGATGTTAAGCTATTTTCTCGGTGAACAGTTAAAGTTTTGGATGTTTTTCTTAAAATAATTAAAATATACTCTATTTTCAACGTGTGATACATGTGTCATAAAGTTACGTGCAATTTTATTGAACAAAAAAACTAATTTTGTGAAGGAGGACGCTTAGTATGGAAATTCACATCAAGATGGTAAACTTATTATTAGTAGAAAAGGAGCGAATAAATTTAGCGATTTTCAATATCTTTTCTATATGCAAAATGTTCATTTTGCTGTTAGTGTTTGCAGACGAAGGTGAGGTTACCATGAATATTGCAATTGTTTTCTTGGATTGAATTTTATTACTAAATTATAATTAATGTTATAAATGATTAATTTCATAAAATTAGTAAGTACATGTAACTGTAGGTGCGATTGCGTATATGATATAAAGTTATTTTAAGTAAAATTTAAGTCTAGCGGTGAAAAATTGTGGTAATATTTTGTCGTCCTAGTTTTGGATTGAAGCACACCCAGGCCACAATAAAATATCTCAATATTCATATGTAAACAAAGTTATGAACAAAAACGAGGTTTTGCCATGTAGTTAACAATTTATATACGTAGGTATTTATTTTGCTCTTGAGTACAAAATACAAATCTTGTCTGGATTATATTTGTGTTAAAGTGTAGTGATTTTTTAGTTACCCGGTGACACTATATTAATAATAAAGCAACACTAGTCTATTAGTATTTAGTTAGTAATGTGAGATCAAAGATGTAAGATTTAATTTGATACACAATCAGACATAATGAAATAAATCTAAACAACAATAGGTAAACCTACAACCTATAGGTACCTACTGAAACTGACTGCTGTTTTCACATTGCTATATGAGCAAACTAATACTGACTTAAACCAAAACTTAAAACTGACTCAAATTTACATGCATAATCCTGCAACAACTTCACTAATCTTGTTTTTAGTTATAAACATTATATCTCTATGTAACCTAGTTAATACTTTTAATATTATTGTATTACAGGTAACTCGGCTAACTAACCTACCTATAAAACACCATGTCTAAGGTTTGCAAGAAATCTTCCAAAATGTATATAATGTATTGAATAAGTTAAAAATATTTTAGAGATATTATTTAGCAAAGTAAACATGAGTACTTAGTAAAAATAAAACATGAAATACAATAGGAGTTTTAATTACATGAATTAGCTGTAGTGTGATAATTGATAAATATAATATGAATCAGGATAATTAGATTACTGAAATAGGTATATTATATAGTTCACAGATAATAATTTGAAACTTCCAGATCGAGGCCATTTTATGTAGGAATTAGCATTCTTTAAAGGTGTATCCTTTATTGTTTTCAATGTTTATTGAAGTTTAAAGTTCACTTTTAACTTTCATTTTCATCCCTTTTCACATAACTAACTTTCTAGTAGATAATACCTAAGCAGTAATTTTATTCAATTTTAATATATTCCCAACCTCACAAGTCACAATACCGAAAAATTAGTAAAATATTCAATGTAATAATAGGTAGGTACTCTTAACTCTAATTACTGGGTAATATTATGCAATATCATTACAATGAAGTATATGGTCTTAATATCACAGTAGGTATTTATTAAAAATTTATTGTTTTCTGTTTGTGATTGGTCTCTTTAACACCATCATTGCTTTATAAATTAAGACTAAAAAGACTAAAGCATAAAAAATCATAGCAACACATGAGCAATACATTTAAACTACATAAGTATAGTAAGTACATAAAATATTTCTATCGCATGGAGGATAAGTAGGTACTTAATAGCATGAAGGGATAAGCTATTAACCTGCCAACTTACATCATGAATATACCTAAGTATGCATTGAACTGAAAATCGATATTTTAATTTTAAATAGTTTCCAAACACATTCCCCTTAGAAAGTAGGCATATAAACCTAATCTCTATAATTTGATTTTAAAATCAGTCTAATCTAATTACACATTACAAACTATTATACAATAAATTGTAGGTATGTGATAAATTATTAAAATTTCACTTGCCGGTTTTAAATAAGTCCTTATTTCTAGCGGTAAATCATACAATTTAACGTAAGGGCGTTTCATTGGCCGACACGATAACGATAATATCGTATCCGTCACACGTAGATATTTTATTATCTTGAAACTTTTTGACTCAACGACACGGTACCAATATCGATGGCGACAAAACAAAAACAGAACTTTCATGTCTCAATGACAAACATTACACCTTCGAGATCAGTGCGTTAACTATAAAACTACTCGTATACTTATTCAATATGGCAGACGACAAATTATATTTAGTTATTTAGTATATCTGCTTTACTTACGTCTAACGTATCTCACGTTGAAGGAACTTATTTAAAACTCATTTTGAATATTTAATCGAACTGTTCAGTACAATGGAGTAGAGCGAACGACAGATTAGCGGGGAGGTGGGAGGGTGGTGACGTTGAACCCACACATGCACCATTGTGTAATTATATCATACATTCTTGATTTTATCGGGACGATTCTATGGGGAGCGGACGTAGTACTGACTAGGGAAGGCGATTCTCTCGCAAAAAGATCGATCTTCGAATCGATTCAACTCGAAGTATGAAAAATCGATTCATAGAAAAATGGATTCATAGAAAAATCGATCTCTCGAAAATCGATTTTTCATCGACTTACTATAATAAGTTTGTATTGATGACAGATATGAATGTAATTATAGAAAACTTGGAAGATGCTAAAATAATCAATCTAATCAGTTTTAATGAATTAAGCAATTACAACTGTATATAAATGTTACATGTTTAAGAACTTCTACTTAAGATAAAAATTTTTTTATAATATTTAAGTTAAAAAATTATAAAATTCACAGTTCCTACATTCAACTCATTCTAAACAGTTTTATATTTCTTATCATAACAAAAATTATCGAATCTCGATTTTAAAGGTAAAGTATCGATTCACTGAATCGATTCACTACAAAATATCGATTAAAAATCGATTTATTTGGTTGTGCGATTAATCGATCTTAGATCGCCATCCCTAGTACTGACATGTCGTCGCCGATCGCCGGCGACGATAAATCGGGGTCGCGTCGTTCAGTGAAAAAGCGTCGCTCCATAGATTTCTGTGCCCCGATATCAATGAGTCTGCATCTGCGACGATATATCGTTATCGTGTCAGCCAATGAAAAAACGCTCCAACGAAAATACTAAGCTTTGTATTTAAACATCATCGGAATGATCAGAACAATTTTAAAAACAAATTTGTTTTTTATATTATACTATTAAATTTCATTTTTATCACATGTGTAGGTTGTAAAAAGTTTTTGCTGCCAACTCCTTGGCTGTTACATCGTAGGAAAATCCTTGCGAACAACCGATGTAATTTTTCATCGATGTTGTCAACGATGCGTTCATCTGATGTTTCATCCGATGAAATGAAGTTGTGAATAGCACTACAGATGATTGGAGTGAGTGAGTCTGGCGTATTTATTTATTTATTATTTCACTTAAATTAGGACACACCGCACTATTGGATACGTATAAACAATCTATCTTACCAAGTTCTTTTTTTTTTTTAAAAAGGCACTATTCAGAGTGAGAGAGTAACGCTATGAGACATTTCCTTAAGTGGTAAGGTTGAAAATAATGTAATAATAATAAACATTATAAGGTTCTTATATTTGATTTGAATTTATCTTAAACATAGCTGGCTTCGATATATATTTTAATAAATCAATACGTATTTAAATAAAATACATACGATTTGAAAATATAATTCGTAATAAGACATTCGTAATTAGACAAACATCGCTGAGACATAACACAACCGTCGCTAACTAAAATTTTGAGCGACATGACGACATGGCATGATGCCGCCATACACGTTAAAGTATGCAGGATACAAATCAGTGATGCAGGACGCTTGTGGCTTGATCAAGCCGACAGAAGCGAAAAACGATTTGCTTCAAGTAAAACTGATCATGCCAAATCGACTGCCACACACATTCAAATTTACTTGATACAACCTTCGCTTTATGCAAACTGGACGGGCTTGATCATGCATACTTGATTGTGTGGCCGGCGTAAGTGTCCCTTCTCTCGTTCTTAAAGTTTTTATTTCAGATAGTATATCTATATTCCCACGCTTCTTTAGCAATTCCAACTATAGGTATAAGTGAACAAATATAAAAAAAACAAACGGTAATCTCTTTTTATTTCGCGCGAAAATTACTCAACCTAAACCTTGCTCAGACCTCACATTGACTACGGCTGTATGTCTAACCAAACTTGTGCAAAGTTATAATAGAAAGATATAAAGATAAGATGAAATAAATCTACTATTAACGTCAAATAAGCCGAACAGTTGCAATTTCGTTATAAAACAGCACGGAAAGCAGAACCGCAAATATTGAAATCGGCGCTTATTGTACGAGTAAGCACTGCATTAGTGCAAAGAGTGATGAATCTACAAAAAATGATGCATCAAATCATTTAGAAATTTATTTTTCTGCTGATATCATCATTATTCTACGACCATAAAATGCACTTTTCGCGGTTATTTTAGCGCCACTATACACATTACATTACACAAATCCTCGTTGTGACAGCACATATCGCGCGATATTGGCTGTCGCATGCTGTCTACCAATTACGTAATAAGCGCGCGGGTGCGAAGATTCGTGTAATAATTTTCATGGTAGACCTTCTGTTTTTAATATTTGATTAATTTAATTACATAACATTCAAATTAATGTAGAAAAAGAATATCCTAACTTCAACATATCTGCAACATTTAGTCAAATATTTAATATACTGAAATAATTGTTATACATCAATAAGCAAATGAGACTCAATTATATATATATAGAAAACAAATATTGTTTATATTGAATTTAGCGCCTAGAGTTGTTTGAATTTAACGTAGCTCATGTTACTTATGTCACGTTTATTGTGTAATCACCATCTTTTCGCATAAAAGAGTAATAAAGCAATATTAATATTTGCTAACAGAACAAACAACTGACGCGCATAATGGTTATAATGGCAGTAACTAATATTGTAGAATAATGTAATTCGATCAATGAAAAAGACGCGTTTAGTAATATTTTAATACAGTCGAAACTTCATTCTGTTTAGTACCGGCTAACCTTCTTTGATTTACATTTTACAATCGATTATTGATACGCGAATAATTCATGATGTTTCGGGATACTACCGAGGATTTAGAAGAAAATTTACCGCAAGGAAAAGAAGAAGAATTACCCCTGAAGACAGAAACGGATACACAAACAAAAAAAATAACAACAATAGAAAAATTTAAATACTTTAAGAATAATATAAGCGTAGAGCTTGTTGCTGCTTTTTATATAATGGCGAGTGCGATACTTATGATTTCGATGCAGAACCTCTGTCTAGAAAAGGCATGTTTAGTTAATCTAAAGTTTTCAAATGATGTGTGCACAGATTTGAAATTGAGAAGAACAGCTAATCATAGTTTAGAAGAAGACGAAGTACAGAAGTTAATGGCTTCGGTTCAAGGGATGAAAAATTCTTTACCATCGATATTACCTATCATCGCTATTTTGTTTTTGGGTGCGTGGAGTGACAAAACTGGTAGAAGGAAGATATGTCTGTTATTGCCCATTATAGGGGATCTCGTCACTTGTGTAATCAATGTGTTAAGTATTTATTTCTTCTACGAAATGCCAGTGCGAATAACAGCGTTTTTGCAAATATTCTTCCTAGCGTTGTCCGGAGGATGGTATACTATGATACTTGGGACATTTAGCTACTTAAGTGACATAACTTCAAAAGAAACAAGGACTTTTCGACTTGGTATTCTGAATCTGTGTATTTCAACTGGATTTCCTGTAGGCATGGGTTTGAGTGGAATTCTAACTCATTGGCTCGGTTATTACGGAGTGATTTCAATATCATCAACCGTATTCATTATTAATTTTTGTTACGTGTGTTTTGTTATTGAAGATCATACTTGGCTTGAAGATAAAGAAAAGGTAATGTTGATCACAGTTTAAGTGGCTTTTATAATTACAATTAGTAGAATTATCAACATATAACGTTGTTTCAGTCGAAAAGAAAGGGGTGTACTGGTTGTCTATTATCGTTCTGTGATATGAGAACTCTAAAAGAGACTGTAGAGATATTGACAAAAAAAGGACCGAACAATAGAAGATTTAAGATGTGCATAATTATGATTGTGACTTGCTTATTTTACGGACCGTCTTGGGGTACGTATATGTCTAAATTATTTATAAAATATATTGTATATATGAATGCTAAATTGTGTACAATGAAAATGCAAGTGTTTGTATATTCAACGCATGCCTCAGCAACGCGTGGCTGGGAACCAGCTAATTAGATATATATATCAAATAATAGTGTTGGTTAATTTTTGAAAACTAAAACGATAATTTATGGGGTTCTGTATGTTAAAAGAGTAAAGGGAATAAAAAAAATAAAAATTCAACCGTCCATTCGTCTGTGTCTGTAACATTCAATTTTCTCAGAAATTACGCGACGCGGACGTTTAAAATTGATTTGACATAGCAATACGGCTTACATATTTAAAAATATTCACAGGAGAATTAATAGAGAAAATTAGGACTCCAACTTAACCGTTCCCTCTCTTTATTTTCGACAATAATAGCCTTAGAATTTTAATAGATGGGACAACATAATATGTAGTCCTACTTGAGTTTGCAGGAAAAATATAATAAATATCTTAGGTTTTACAGAACTGCAGAAAGTAAAAATATAATCTTATCATTTTATAAATATAGCACGTAACATGTCGTATCGTATCAAAACCTGCGACTCAAATGCCCGATTTAACCAACGCTATCTAAGTGTACATATTTGTGTGGAGTACATATTTATGTGACGACATAAATATGTACTCCCTATATTAAAGAACCCCTAAATCAGTTTTTAAATAATATTCGTTTTCTCCAATCTAATGGTTCCCTAGTAATGTCAGATATAGTTGCGGGACGCTTTATTTTTCCCATAGTGACTATTCGTTCACAA
Organism: Zeuzera pyrina; assembly: GCA_907165235.1. Classification (NCBI taxonomy): domain Eukaryota; kingdom Metazoa; phylum Arthropoda; class Insecta; order Lepidoptera; family Cossidae; genus Zeuzera; species Zeuzera pyrina. The sequence goes on from OU015623.1 coordinate 2,605,344, forward strand.
AAGTTTATTGGTAAAACAGATATTATTTATTGTTTTACTTCTGAACTACACAATATAATAAACATTATTACATTTTGATGAAATAATGTGAAGAAATTATACTATTTATCAATTTAATTGCAATTAATGTAAAAATATAATAATTAAATAATATATAATCTAAAACGGACATATAAAATATACAAAGGAATACGGTATTTAAAATAAATATTATATATTTTAAATGAAAAAACGCCGTGCGCCGTGAAAACTAAATCGGAAACCGGCCATTTTTTTGGATTGCAGTGTGTTTGTATGGTAGTATTCTACCTGTGATGGTGAAATTAGACTGTTATGATGACAAGTTCTGATGAAAGAGATAAAAGTGATAACACGTGCCTAATTGCGGGCTAAATAAAGGTGCTTGGCTCCAGCTGCTTGTACAGTAGATTGAGGGAGCCTTCAGGAGAAGGCTCCAACAAACAGCTAATAGAGGTAACCGAAGGAATAGACGAGAGAAAGGAAAATTGGTGGAGGAAACGTGGTCGATGCGGAGAGATAAATTTGCAGACGCTCGGGTACAGCAAGGAGACTGAGGACCTAACAGGAAGAGACAGGAATCGAGAGAGAAATATTAGAAAACTAAGACTTGAAAAATTTGTATAGATAGGACAAGTCGAAGTAAAGTTATAGTGTACAAACTTGTAGTGAGTAGTTGAATTTGAGGTTATGAATTGCTTTATTGAAAAAATGTAGTTAAAACAAGGATTAAATAATTAGGAAATCCTGCGACGTTGGAGTATTGCTACCTGTAGTGTACTTAACATTTTATTTTATTAGACGATGATTTTTATAGTACAATTAAGTACCTAAATGTAGTGACTTGAGGTAACTACATATCCCTATTTTCAATTGTGTAATTTTGATTTGAGTGTTGACTTCGAGGTACCTACACTTATCTTGTACTTACTATTCTTATTAAATTATTTATTGAGATGATTGTTGATTTATTTTCCTTTTATTCAACGAAAAGGGTGATACGATTTTTGATATTTCTGAAATTTGTATAAATTTGGTAAAATGACTAAATAAGTTGTTTATTCTAATGTTTATTTCGCGTCAATTTAATTAATTTTTATCTTTAAATAAGTTCCACGCTATTTATTTTAGTGAGTATTTAGAATTTTTAAGTTTCCTGATGAAATAGCGCATTGTTGTTCCGTATTAATCAATTTGAATTAGTTTTGGGTTGAGACCCCTCGTAATAAGAATAACAAGGCTCCCTCTTTTTTGCTTTTTTTTTGCTTTGACACACATATTTTGTAATAGGTACTATGAGTGGGTCTTCTATTGGGTTGACATGTCCCCACTGCCCCAACTCGTCTCGCACGTTTGGTGCGCACGGCCTCAGTGTTCACATAGGGCGCATGCACGGGTCTGTAGCTCGTCCCTGCGCCCGCCCCCCTCCTGCTCGGAATGCTCCTCATGGTTGTTGGGCCCAAAGTATTGGTGCGCGCCCTCGGCTTTCGCGACCGGATATCAATATTTTAGAGGGACTCTCAACTCTTAGGAGCTCAGTGCATGTGCTTCGCCATGTTCCCAAGGGGGCAAGAAACCTAGCGGCGGGAAGGTTATGCGATCTAATTGGTAAAAGCATTGCGTTACTTACCTTCGCATATTCAGCTTTTAAAGCCCCGGACAAACAAGATCCAGGCAACCTAACAGCCAAGGTAAAGGCCAATATAGACTCCGGTTCAAATCTGGTGTTCAACGAGTTGGATGAGGGAGGTGTCGCCCGCCGGTCGTCGACCATTATTAGGGCGATTGAGTCAAAGGTATACGAGGGTGACTTGAGGGGTGCTGTTCGTGTTTTGATGTCCGATGATGCAGTGGCGCCGCCGGGCCCGGAGACCCTTGCCTCACTCCAGTCGAAGCACCCATTCCCTTCTCGTCCGCTGGTTTTCCCGAAGGCGCCAGGTGGGGCCACCCCCGCCTTAGTAGTTAGGGTGGAAGATGTGGCTCTGGCGCTAGGTAGTTTCCACAGCGGGTCAGCCGCGGGGTTGGATGGACTTCGACCAGCTCATTTAAAAGAGCTAACTTCGATATCTGCTGGTGACAATGGTCAGCGCTTGCTGGAGGCTCTGGTGAGGCTGTGCAACTTCTTGCTGAGCGGACAGCTTAACCAGGAGGTTTGCCCGTATATGTATGGAGCGACCCTGTGCGCATTGTCGAAAAACGAGGGAGGTATCAGACCGATTGCTGTTGGAAGTGTATTCCGCCGTTTGGTGGCAAAGTTGGGGTGTCGCGCTGTCAGAGAGGAGATAGCTGCATATTTGCAGCCGCACCAGGTGGAGTTCGGTACACAAATGGGGTGTGAAGCGGCAATACACGCAGTGCGTGCGTTAACAGCAGAGCCAGGTAACACAGATTCCATTATCATCCAATTAGACGTCAAAAACGAGTTCAATAGCGTGGAAAGAGATGTACTTCTTGGCGAGGTGAGGGAGAAGGTTCCTTCGTTATATCCTTACCTTTATCAGGTCTATCAGTGTCCTTCTAACTTATTTTACGATAGATCTTTAATCCTTTCTCAGGCGGGTGCGCAGCGGGGGGACCCGCTGTGGCCGCTTATCTTCAGCCTCGCTATTCACGCAGCCATATCGAATATTATATCTCCCCTCAATATATGGTACCTGGATGACGGTGCCATAGGCGGGGAGCTGGAAGATGTGAAGCAGGATTTGCTTATGTTGCTCCCCTGTTTTAATGAGATGGGGTTGGAAGTAAATGCGGCTAAATGCGAGTTCTACCCTTGCGGACCCTCCGCCTATCCTTGCTTTTCTTCTTTCGGTTCCTTACTGCCTGGTTTAAAAGAACTATCCCCGGGAACATTCAGTCTCCTCGGCTCGCCCATTTTCCCAGAGCCTATACCTGAGGCCATAGCGACCAGGAGAGCTCTCCTTCTCGACACTCGGGATCGTCTTGGGAATGTATCGGCGCACGTTGCTCTGGTTCTGTTGAGAATGTGCTTTGCTGGTCCAAAGATTATGTATCTCTCTTCGACGACACTCTAAAATCCACGGTCGAGACAATAATAAATGTGTCTCTGAGTGACGACCAATGGAGTCAGGCCTCTTTACCCATTGGACACGGGGGCTGGGTGCGCGGCGTGTCGGTGATGTCGGCCTGCCGGCTTTTCTTGCCTCGTCGCGTGGGGCTGCTGATCTTGTCTCTAAAATTTTGAGTGCGCATGGAGACCGGGTTAGCATGCCGTTTGCGGCGGAGGCGTTGGTAGAGTGGACGACCCGCTTTCCGACTGTTTCCGTACCTGAAGCTCCGAGTGTCCAGCGAGGCAGACGAGGCTGGGGTCGGGGATGCCCAAAACCGACTTGTGAGTTAGGCTGCAGGCGCGGATTTGGCTAGGCTCAAGGCAGTGTCAAGAGCGGAGTCCGGTGCATGGTTGCGGGCATTCCCTTCCCCACATTTGGGAACACTCCTTGACGATGACTCTTTGCGTGTGGCGGTTGCTCTCCGCCTGGGCTGCGATGTTTGCGAACCACATCAATGCATCTGCGGGGCCCAGGTGGGGCCGAATGGTCATCACGCTTTGAGTTGCTGTCGATGTTCTGGAAGGTTTCCACACCATCATGCCCTCAATGACATCATCGGGCAATGGTCTCGGCCAATATTTATTTTATTTTATTTTTTTATTAGAGATCAAACAGCCACAAACAAGTTATTATAAAAACAATACAATGTATGTTTACAAAAATAAGCCTATAGTCTCCTTAATGATTAACAAGAATATGTATTGTAATGAAAGCGAAGAGCCCAAATCGTACGGCACGTCAAAACTATGAACTATATTTTGACCTACCGCACGACGGCACTGAATGGAATATTAATTAAGTAGGTAAACTGCTGTGTTACAATAATCAACAGCCAACAATAATCATTTAACTAACAGTTACAACAAATTAACAATTTCTAAAGTTAAGATTGCTTCTGGCTAATGGGCTTCAATAGACATTTTCTCTTTAACATATTTTTTGAATGTAACAAAAGAAATATTAAATATGTCAAAGTCGGACAATTTATCATTATATAATCGACAGGCACGCCTAACAAAACTGTTCCTAGCATAGCATGTGTTACAAGGACCAATAGTAAATAAATTTTTTACTCGACATCTGCGACTTCGCATCTGCGAGGCACTCTAATATTAATATCTTTCAGCAATTCCGGGGCATCAATCAGATTATTCATTATTCTATAAAGTATAAAAACGTCAAAGCAGTCCCGCCGATGGGACAGTAGCTGAATTTTGTGTTTTCGAGCTGATGCATGATAGTCATGATAATTGTCACCTATTCTATATTCAAGTGTCTTAACGAACTTCTTTTGTAACCTCTCAAGTCTATCAATATGCACAGTATAATGTGGATGCCAGACTGGACATGCAAATTCCAGCCTACTGCGAACAAAACTGTTGTACAGAATTTTATAAGTAATAGAGTTTCTGAAGGGTTTTCCAGCTCTTAGAATAAAACCCAATTGCTTATACGATCTGTTTAGTATTGCGTCAATGTGTGGGACAAAAGAAAGCTGCGAGTCAATTAATACTCCCAAGTCACGAATTTGCGAAACACGTTTAAGATCGCTATTACATAATTTATAATTGTATGAAATACTATGCTTTTTCCTGGTAAAACTAATTACGGTACATTTTTCTGGGTTTAAAAATAAATTGTTTTCTTTACAAAACCTCTCAAAGCTATGTAAATCGTTTTGTAAATCGTGACAGTCACTAAGGTTTTTTATTATTTTAAACAATTTTGTGTCGTCAGCGTAAATTAAAGTATTTGAATACTTCATATTATGTGAAATATTATTAATGTATAATATAAATAACAGAGGCTCCAGATGGAAGCCTTGTGGAACCCCTGATGTTATGGGTATATAATTGGAACAATAACCACCAAGTACAACAGCTTGACTGCGATTTGTGACGTAAGATTCTATCCAACGCAAGAGATCACCATGTATACCGAGTTGCCATAGTTTTAGTAGTAACGTGTTGTGATTTATTTTGTCAAATGCCTTGGCGAAATCAGTACACACGGCGTCCACCTGGTATTTATTATCCAAAGCATTTAAAATAAACTCGGTAAAGCTAAGTAAATTAGTCTCCACACTGCGTCCTTTATAAAAACCGTGTTGATTAGGAGCAATGTGACGGCGTACAGCAGAAGCTAATTGAGCAGTCACAATTTTTTCAAGAATCCTTCCCATTTGACACAGTTTAGATATAGGTCTGAACTTCTCTATATCACCACTAACCACTCCTTTAGGGATTGGTGTAACCCACGCTCGTTTCCAAATATTTGGGACGTGAAACTCGTTTATTGACTTGGAAAACAAAATACTAATCGGTAAAGTTAATAAAGCAGCACATTTACTAATATTCCGTGTGTGCTGGAACCACCGGGTCTCAGTCGCTCGGACGGGAAGAGACTGGACGGCTTGACACTAGTGCCGTGGCAGAGAGGACAGTGTCTGTTGTGGGATGCTACGTGCATCAATACTGTCGCTGCCTCTCATCTCCGCCGCACGATGCGATCGGCCGGGGCCGCAGCTGACGCCGTGGCGGTTATGAAGCGGGACAAATACGCACACTTGGCAAATTATTACTTTGTGCCATTTGCGTGTGAGACGATGGGTTGCTGGGGGGCAGAGGCGGTAGCTTTCGTAACGGAGATTGGACGTCGATTGCGAGAGAGGGGGCATGATTCCCGCGCTGGATCGTACTTGGCACAAAGATTATCCATCGCAATTCAACGGGGTAACGCCATAAGTTTGATGGGATCCTTTGCGCCGGGTGCAGCTTGCGGCGGTCTTTTGGACTAGTTGTCGTTGTAAATTTTTGACTTGTAACTTTGTTTTTTTTTATGTTACGTGTGTATTCATTTTGTTAAATTATTTCTGTGATATAATAAATAACTCTCCATATTGTCAAAAACTAACACGCAAAACTGTCACATAGTGTTATGGGTTTGAAAATAGTTTCTTTTAGGGAATCTTTTAACTACGTTGGGGCTCTTAACGTTTCGTGAAACGCAAAACTATCGTTAGCGGATCCCTTTCCTTTTTAAGGGTTCGCTAAGTATTAGGGGACTGGTGAAACCGGTCAGGAGTCGTATATATTACAATCAATCTTCCAACTTACATTTACTAGTCTGTGTGTTCATGCATTCATTGGCCAAAATCAGTCATTGGCAATGACTGATTTTGGAAACTGTCTATAATACTTTTGAATGAAAGAAAAGTAGATATAGCATTGGCCAGCTGTTTGTCTGTTTGTTTTATTTCTTGTTTGCTGCCAATCTGTTCGGCACCCTAAGAAATGACAACTTTTGGAATAGCGGCTCAGGCGAAGTCTATTTTTTAAGGTAATAATTACTTTAAGTTTGTAAATACTACCCTGTCAAGAAAGTACTGGGAAAAGATCAATAATACACGAAATGTTAGTTATTCATCCAAATTTATTTTATCACCTTCAAAGTATGCTCCTTCAGAAACGATACACTTACGCCAACGAATAATTCAATCATCAAAACATTTTTTAAACGCTTTTTCCGGAATTGAGTTCAGTGCTCGCCGCGAATTCTCTTTTATGTCTTCTACCGAATGAAAACGGATGCCACGAAGTGGTAATTTGAGTTTAGGAAAAAGAAGTCGACTGGAGCCATATCTGGTCAATAAAGTGGTTTCTCGATGGTATTTATTGACTTTTTGGTCAAAAATTCGTTCACAATGATGGCTTTGTGCGAAGGCGCATTATAGTGGTGCAAAATCCAAGAATTTTCTTTCCACAAATCTGGCCTTTTTTGTCGAATTTGCTTTCTTAAACGCCGCATAACGCCCATATAATATTCTTTATTTACCGTTTGACCTTCCGACAAGAATTCCAAGTGCACAACACCGCGATAGTTAAAGAAAACAGTCAACATGACTTTGACTTTTGATCGACTTTGGCGTGGTTTTTTCGGTTTCGGTTCAGCTGGAAGGCGCCACTCCGAAGCTTGTTGACTAATTTGCATGTCAAACTCGTAAACCCACGTCTCGTCACCAGTAACAATGCGTTTCATGACTGTTAGATCGGAATTGACTCGGTCTAGCATGTCCTCGGCGACTCTTATGCGATTGAGTTTTTGGAGAAAATTCAGGTCTTTTGGGACTAGGCGAGCGGCAACATGTTTCATATCCAAGTGATTATTTAAAATGTTACGGATCGACTCGTGAGACACAGAAAGTTCGCCGGCTATCTCTCTCAAACTTGAATGAGGATTTTCAGTCACTATTTCCTTCACTTTTGCGATGTTAACTTCAGTTGCAGACGTTGATGGCCTACCAGAGCGAGGCAAATCTTCCATCACATCTCGACCGCTTTTGAACGCTTTGTACCACTCGTAAGCACGTGTTTTTGATAAAGTCGATTCACCATAAGCATTCCGTAACATTTTCAGTGACTCCGAACATGAAATTCCATTGGCGATGCAAAATTTAAGACAAAGTCTTTGTTCGATGTTTTTGTTCATTATGAAATTCGCAATACACGCTGGATATGATATAACTAAAAACAGCACTGTATTTAATCTAAAAAACAGATGCAACTCAAACTCCGCGCCAAAATGGAAAACAGTTGTGCCAATCTAACAACAACAAAAAAAAAACAAAAAATTGAATTTAGTCATAAACAAATCATCCATTCCCGATACTTTCTTGACTGAATGTATATCATAATTATGTAATTTTACCTTACTTATGAATTATGATAAGAAGATTGCAAGAATATTTTCAAGCTATAAAGTTTTTATAACATTTTCAAGTCACGATTTTTTAATGAAAATAAAATCACGATTTATCATGTGTTAGAAAAGATAAGTAAATAAGTATTTACTGTATGCAGTATAGAGTAAATTTACAGTTATATGTTATCATCGCTGAATTTATTGGCCGCATGTTATTATTGCTTCGAAAATTTCAACTACTGCTCAGAGCGGAAAAAATATTTCCTGTCTTCTATAATGAGTACATAATAGAAGAATCTGACTGACTGACATCAACGCATAGCCGCCGAATCTAGAAATTAGAAATTAAGTAACTCGCTAAGAAAGGATTTTTGTAAATTATACTCTCAAGCGGGTAAAATAGAGCATAAAATTAAGTACGACTGACGAGTACGAAATCCGTAATAAAGCTATAAAAATTTATTTTCAACTTTTGCGTTAGAACTGAGGAAATAAATATATCAGAATATTTGAAATTTTATTCCTTAAGGGGGTAAAATATATGAAGAAAATTTGTATAGGCATTCTGTTATTTTTTAGTTGAAAATGAACATTGATATTCAGTCTTTTGGTTGGAAGTTAAGATTGACGTTTTCAGCGTTTTTGCATTGTCCCCTAAGGGAAGAAAAATAGGAAGTGTTATTTCTATGCGAGTTCCAAAAGGAACATCATAAACTTACGCCTCACTTATTTCGGTCTAACTTTTGCTGTGACTTCATCTGTGTAGAGTTCAATTTTTTCCATGCTGTTTTCGATACCACTTTTTAAGCCATTTGAAAAGTAAGTCTATTTTAGGGGCCTGATTTTTTAAAATCGTTAAAATAGTTGATAGATTATATACATAATAAATTACTTGAAAAAAGCAATGAGTTGTTGTTTGCATTTTTATTTTTTTTTAACTCAAAAGAAGCGGCTACTTTTTAGACCTTCAGACATTGCATTTCAAAAAGTCCTTTTTTAGCGTTCGTGCATTATAAAAACAATCTGTGCTGTCCAATATTTTAAAGTCGGCTGTTAAGGCGGAACGTTGATATATCATTCTAGTTTGTTTTTTTTGAGATAACAAGTACCGATTTATTTTATACATATGCTAGGCGATGGTCTACTATAATGCGACCTATCGGTTCTAGAATAGCTATAAAACATCGTCTCGACAAAATATTATTATAAGAATATGACCTCCGACGGCCATGGTGTTCAGGTGTTATACCATAAGTTATTGAAATATTGATGTTGTATCTTTATATGTTAAAAATATAATGTTTGTTACATTATTTTTTAACTAGTGACCCACTCCGGCTTCGCCCGGGGTGGGATCTATTGTAATCTAATATACAAAAATCAATTTTTGTTTGTTTGTATTTTATGGGCTGCCACGTTCATCCAATTGCAATGAAATTTGAAATGGAGATAGCTTGAATCCTGGGGAACGACAATTTATTGCTATTTTAAAAATAAAAACGCACACGAAATTGCGGGCATCAGTTAGTATATCTATAAAAAACCTTTCGTAAGAAATTCTCCAAATAATAATAATAATAATCTCAGACAATTCACACAGCGCCATCTAGTCTCAAAAGTAAGTAGCACAGCGCTTGTGTTATAAGTACTAGACAACTGATATACTAGTTATATATTTTTCTTTTGTAAATAAATACATATAATACATAGACACCCAGACTCGGGGCGGGAATCGAACCCGCAACCCCCGTTTTATTTTCTGACGCGCTTAACCGTTGCGCCACGGAGGTCGTATATTATAGTAAAAACCGCATAAAAATCTATAGCGTACTTTAAAAGAGCTACACGCACAAACAGACAGACAGTAGCTAGTAGTGACTTTGTTTTATATATTTATAGATAGATAGTTTAATAACATTTTTGATGGCAGGTGAAATGAGCATTCTCTACATCTTCACTCGGTACCGCTTCAACTGGGACGAAGTGCAGTACAGTTTCTTTTATACTTATTACCTATTCATTCATTCTGTCGGTAAGTAACTCTCTGATTAACATTTGAAGCGAAATATGTATTTCATACTGAACTTTCTTAAAAGCACAGCTTATGAGAAGAACAGTTCAAAAATATGTATGAAATTTGTGCAATATATTTATTAAAACTTGCACGCGATGCAATTACAACGATTTATTTGTTGGATTCACAGTTCAATTTCATAAAAAAAATTATGTGCAACAGCTGATAAAGACTAAGAATCTACCAAATAAATTGTTGTAATTGCAACTTTTTTAAATGTACAGCCACATAGCCGGGTGGTTTTGTAAATATAGTATCTTAAAATTACGTATATTTAACGATTATAATAAGAAATTTCTTATTCAGATTTTTTCAGATCGTATTTTTACTGGGCTCAAGGAAATACAGTTATTTTATCTTGATTGCAAGTTTTTGTAAAATATTATGTAGTCTGGTCTTTTAAAGTTATACTTCTTTCGGCATGTTCATTGAAAAAGATCAGAGTAATTTCAGCAGCCAACAAACGTTACGTGGTCAGTGTAACACACCTAAGGTGATTAACCAACCAACAACCAACCACGAAGTAAGCAACGAAAGTTGCGCGCGTCAATCCATAACAATACAGTAGTTAGTAACGAAGAAAGTTTTTTTTCTTCTATTTTTTTTCTTCTTCCAGTAAAAAGATAGTAGGATTTACTGAAGTTATAAAGGACTTCTTGGAAAAGTGCGAGAACTTCAGCTACATATGTTCATTTAGACCTACTCCATTGTTTTCACTTATAACTTTAAAACACAATATACTATCACTTTGTACTTTAAAATTCTCAAGAATGTAAAAAATAGAAAATTTAAATAAAATGACACCCTCACTTTTCCCTTTCCCGCCAAAATGTCCCGAAGAACTCGTATCAAGCAGTCAGTTTTAATTTTCTTTATGTGCGATTAGTTTTAATTTTTATCTCATTCATTTCTAGCAGCTAGTTTTAAATTTCTTTATATGTGACCAGTTTTAATTTTGATATCACTCATTTTAAGTTGTAATTTTCTGTTCACCCTAATTCTTTGGAGCTTCATAAAAGTGCGTACATTGTGTAAGTACACGCGCGCTTTTTTTAGTTTCTTAATTTTCATTTTCATTTACGATTTTTCATATGAAAAATAATGCTCTATATTCACTTTTTGGCCTATGCACTAAGTATATTATATTTTTAAAATGGCCTTCGCAAATTCTTGAATTCGATAATCATAATGTTGAATGTTATTTTTTGTCCTTGACTTTGTGAAGTTTTACAGACAAGTATTTTATTTATTTAATATTTAATATTTTTTAAAATAACGAAACGCGTGTGATCTAAACAACTTTCAGGCGACGCATTGATAAATAATAATGTAATCCAAGTCTATGCAAAAGTGCACGCGCTAGCTTACGAAAAATACGAAAAAGTAGTTATTTTCGTTTATTTTAAAAACTATAATTAATTTTAAAAATCCAACTGTCATTTTAAAGAATATGTTTAGATTAAAACTATACAGAAAATTTAGAAACATAACTTGGTCTCGTTACTCTTAAAAATGTAAATCTCTGTTTTAAAAGAGGCTTCTTTGATATTTTTTTTTGTACTACAAAAGTTAACCAATCGTGTATCCCAACTGTAAAAATAAAGTCAAGAAAATGAAGAATCAGGTTACCAAATATCACTTTCATGAGTTTTGTAGTCACTTAGAAATATTGAGATCCCTGCCGTCAAAATTTCCAATGCGTCGCCTGACAGCTCATACGTTCAAATCGGTTAAATGATTTCGGTTCTGTGAGGGAACATATTATGTAGATTTTATATGTATACGCCACTAAAATTAGAACCCTTTTTTAACCAAATTTTGGATATTTGTTGGATATTTATTAATATAACTACATTAGGGTTAAATCATAATAATAAAAAGATTAACTTTGCGTCGCACACTTCATAAGTTAAGCAACTAAAATAAATTAGTTAGTAAAACTCCACATCTAGTAATGGAAATCATTGGAAATTATATGAAGTAAGTAAGTACATGTATGTCGTAACTCTTAAGTAATTACATTGTAGTTTTTTGGTTGCTTAACGTTTGATACTCGCGATGCGGAGAATATTCTTTCGTATCTTTTTTTTTATTTATACAGTAGATCCGCGGTAATCCGACAAACGTTTTGCAAGGCGGTGTCGGATTAACGAATTCGGACTACAGAGTACTGCTACCGACCACTTACAGTCCGGATTTTTGAGAAAAGGAGTACTTTGTAATCCGGACAATTACATACATACCTATAAAAAAAGATCATACCTATAGGACTTAGTGAGTTATACAACACAATAGATAGCATGGGATTTACTATAAAATTAGCGTCATTAACCCTATAGCACATACAAAAATATGAACTGAACATATTAATTAATTATTATGTATTAATTATAATATATTATATAATAGTTATTAATTATAATAATATTAATTACTAAAAATATTAATGTCAGTCAATTACATACAACATATGTAAGTACATATTTCCAAAGTACATCTTAACTTGATAAATGGATAAAAAGGCATGTTGGATTACTGGGGATGCCGGCTTCGAAATAGGCTGGATTACCGCGGCTCTACTGCTACTTCACCTCTCTTGGTCAATATAATTTTTTTATTATTAATACCTTGCAATTTCTTTTCTTCTACATCTTTATTTGTTTATACTCGTATCATCTTGCAACAACTCTTGATCAATGTTTGCATTTATTTACATTGCAAATTCTCTTGAACAATAACTGAATTTATTTATATCACTCTGCAACCACTTTTAATCAGTATCTGTATTTATATTACCTTGCAATCATTCTTAATCAATATCTGTATTTATTTTTATGTATCACGTTGCGTCCTCTCTTAACTAATATCTTTATTTTCAGGTACTTTGTTTTCCATTACCGTCTTCAGTAAAATACTAAAAATGGACGACGCTTGTCTTGGCATGATATCAGCGGCCAGTAAAATCATTGGTTCCTTAGTGCTAGCGTTCGCCAGATACGACTATGAAGCCTATCTATGTTAGTAGCTTTTGAGCAAGTACTTTAAATCATATTAATAAGAAAGACAATGATCACTGTTGCATTACGAAACAGTGTTGATATAGAATTCTTTTTTAAACTGAAATGTATGTTTGCATCTATTTTCTCTTGTCGCATTTGACAGAAGACTCATTCTCACTCATTAAACTGCTTAAGTTGTATGAATGAGGAAAACATTCCTGATCCTAGCATTTACCAAATAGCTTCGTGCGAGTAAAATAAATGTCAATAGCATAAAGATGAGGAATCAACCTGCGTCTGGTTGTTAGAAGGTACAGTGAAGACAGTGAATCTAGAATATGCAACTCTGACGCATTCTGACAGTTGCAAGATTTGATGGATCAAAAAGAGATAGACATTTATAGGAAAAACAAGAACAAAATTTCATCAAATTACTAAGAAAGGTTAATGCCTAGTCTAATCATCTTTTTTGCAAGTATCATGTTTCAAATTAGACTGAAAAGTGAAGTTAATAGATGCTGTGATTCAAATTATATTTTTGGGATTACTGAGTAATTTGGCATTTAAATTTTTTTACTAAAGATGTAAATAATCTTCTGAGCATCTATCCGAAAGGTTGATGGATGTGCTTTGAATGCCTGTCTTAATAAGCTTATCATCACCTATGCGCTGTGTGATTTGGCATGCATTTGTCTAGCAACAATCAGATATCTGATCCACGCACGGCTCGAATAAAACTAATCTGGTCCAATCCCAACAAGTCTTAACTAATTTTAATTACAATTCCGGTCAGTTTAATTAGGAAGCAAACTTTTCTCAATTGGCTTAGAGTCTGGGTTGTGGGTTGGTTGAGTGGTACCCATAGTACAAGTCTAGTGCTTGGTCTGGAGTCATACAATTTGTGTAATTGTCATAATAATATACGTAACTGACTTTTTTGTTGATTCTTCTTAATGCAGGTTCTTTCCGAACATGTGGTCGATTTAACGTTCAGAATTACTTCGTAATGTAGTTTAATTGGATAAGAATAATTCGGCTTAGATTAGATCTCCACAGAAATAGTAAGCATATCCAATATTATTATACAAGCAATATTTGTATATTTGTAAACAGGTTCTCGGAAACGGCTCTAACAATTTCGATGATATTTATAATATAGAGGTGTACGGGCGCGAAAAATCGTTCTAGGTCTCAATTCTCTGTATTTTCATGTGTAAAACACTGTTATTTTATGGACTTAATACTTTGAAACTTGGCAGCGAAATATAATAATTAGTAAGTTCACAAAAAGCGTTAACCTTCTCAATAGCACAGTGGTTAGAGCATAGGTCTACTACATCCAAGTACTCAGGTTCAATTCCTGCATTGTGGTCAGGTGTTTTTAATTTTTTTATAATTAATCAAACCTAAAAGACACCGAACAAAGCTCGGTCGTCCAGATATTTAATATAATATGAGCAATAATATTTCAACATGTTTGCAGCTCCTCTCGTAGAGATATTGAACGGGACAGCAGATATTGCTTTGAAATCTTTAGCTTCAAAATTAGTGACTCAGCAAGAATTGGGTAAGTTTTTATTGAGTCTTCTATATATTATTAAATTTTTTCCATCTCTTGCAGCTCGTAAGTTCGACTTATATAATTATGATAGAAAATTCAACGTATACTTACACTTCAATGCCTAAAATAGAAACTTACTGTGCTGATTCTGTCTGAGTTTGTTGGAGTAGTGACTGCTTTTTCCTTGCAATAAGCCGAGGGTTCCAGATTCGATTCTAGGCGACGTCAATTTGGGAAATGAATGTATCCAACTTGTCTTGAAGCTTGTGTTTTTAGGTGCTTCTCCAGTTATTTATGTAGCACCCATAGTAGAAGCATAGTGTAATAGTTTGAGGTCACACTATTGGCGTATAATAATTGTCGAGAGAATTATTACTATTATTTATACAATTTTAAATAATTTCCTCTTTTGAGATTAGCATTTTAGAATTGGTAAAATTGACTATAGAAATGCTATTTATCGCTATAAAAATGGACTATAATAAAATGTTACGTTATTTATTATTAAAAAGGTACGAAGTTGAAAAATATTGCGACTCTAATAAAATAACCGTGGGCTAAATAAAAATATAAATGATACTTTAAAATACGTACGTTCCATATACAGTTTTATCCAATACAATTTCTGTTGTTATTTTTATAATAATATCTCTCAATGATTTATTCAAACGTTATACAAAATGCATGACAATATTTGCATGACGATATGCTAAATTTTCGTAGCTGCATCTTTGGACCTAGGTTTATTATGCTTTGACTGAAAACCAACCTAGCATGTAATGGCCGCCTTAAATTTAATTAAAATAAATTAGTGAGAAAATTATTAATTTGAAAACATACAGTAGTTGGTCGCTAATTTTGTGGTTAAAAGTTTCTGAACACAGGTCTTAAGGGAAAGGTCGGGACTTACGCGTGGCGATCGTAGAATGTATTTCCTGATGTTACTTTACGAGCACATACATACTTTCCACATTTATTATTATTTTGATAACTGTGTGCGTCTGTGTGTGTTGGGGTGTGCGCATCAATGCATAAGGTGTTTGATTCGCGCCGCGCAAATTCGGTATCCACGAAATACTTGAAGTGACAGGACACTCGAGCCCATAACCCAACAGTAGTTAATGTTTAAAACTGGTAAATTAATTGAGGAAATCTTGACTGTATACGATTTAAATAAGAAACAGTAAACGTTATTGTGGAAACTACTAATTTCAATTACCTTAACTAGTTCATTATAGTTGAATTACTTATTTTGTTGCTCAGTCGTATATTTTTCTTTGGTTTTCAGGTAAACTATTTTCCGTGATTGGAATAGTGGAATCGCTGGCATCTACTGCATTTGCTCCGATCTACTCATGGGTTTACACCAAAACCCTTCACACATTGCCCGGAGCGTTCATGGTGTTGAGTACGCTAGTCACCGTGCCAATGTTTCTTATATTCGCGTAAGAGTTTATTCATATTCTTTTATTTATCAAATATTTTTATGTTATTGAGAACAAGCCATACAAAATTAAATAATTTAAAAAAATCCCAACACGAGTAATTATTTAGCTCGACTTCCACGAAATGTAATTCAGGACGTTATCGAAAATTGCATTTTCAAACGAAATACACAGGCTAAGAAAGTGTCGGATATTTAAATTATTTCAATTTTTTTTTACGTTTAAATTAAATTAGAATTACGTAGCTATTTCGTTCAATATATAGTTAAAAGAAAAATTTATCCAGATCCGGATGTTTATTTCTGTAAATACATTTCATCACTTTGCACTATTCCGCGGCCCCGGCGAGGAACTTTTCGCAACGTGAGCAACTACATAACACATTAGAAGCGTGCCCGTACGCATGTGAAACTTTTCTCCATTTATTTGATATCGCTTGTAAACAGTAAACACTCCTAAGTGTTATTATTCTAAAAACTAATTTATTACCTAGTATTATTAACTAGTTTATTGCTATAAAAAACACACATCTCACAATAAAATGTTCATTAAAAATATACTAACTGTAAATATATAATGACACTACGAAATAATTATAACCCACAAAACAACTAAAACGATTTAAAATTATCGGTTGTACTATTAAAATATTCCGTTTGCAATTTTTTTCAATATAATTTCTACTGTCATCCTGACAATAACGTATATGCCCGTGATTACAATATGGTTCAAGTTTAAAAAAAGTTATAAAGTATTTTGTATGAAAATTGTAAATTAATTTTAAATTGTAGATAATTTAAATCAGAAATTCTAAATTAAATACATATGTAAACTTATTAACTTTCAATAAGTTGCAGTTTTTCGGAATTAAAATTGTAATATTTACTCACGGGTCTATTTATGTCGCGTTTAGACCACGATCGGTGCAATCCGGTCGAAACGTCGGGATAAAATAGGCAATTAGCCTTAAAGTATAAACGCAACATAGACCCGTAATGAAATATTCTAAGATGTGTACAAGTCGTGAAAGGTTAGAAACATTAATTAAAATTGTAGTACTTGCTAATGGTGTTCTGATCGATATTTCTATGTATTGTTACAATTAAATATTTTTTCTAGGTGGTTCTATTACGACAATAAAAAACAGCAAATACAGCAACAAGTGCAACTAGAGCAACAAGAGAAAATTATGTCGAATTAGAATCTAATGTCCGTTTTCACTAGGAATTCCTTAATTTTAGGTAACTTTGACAATTTAAGTGATGCTTAGAGTTACTTTTGTTTCCATCAATATTCAGGGGACACCTAAATTATAAAAAGCAGTAAGGTGAAATATGTACCTATGTAAGAGATTTCATAAATTAAAAACCTATTAAAGGTACAGTTTAGACCACTTATAGTACGTTGGTGAAAACATTGTATAAATGTTATTACATATTTCTTTTACACAAGAATATGATTGAAGTGTAAAACTCCCTATTAATTATGTATTTTGTCACTAACAAAAATTGATTGAGTCTTTGTTACTTGGTAAATAAATAAATAATAATAATAATAATGCATTCTTAATGTGTTAAATTTTCTGTATATACATAGGTTATTTTTGATCCCTTTATAAGAATGTTGCATCTATTGTATAAAATAAGTTTAGATATGGGTTTAGTTGTATTATGTAAAATTGAATAAGAGATCTAGCTGTAACATAATTAGACTATTATACCACTTCTAACAGTTGGTATTTCTGATTACTGGCAAAGCGGTGCCGTAAGGGTGCCGTATAGAAATACATGTTAGTTCATCGTCTATACATGTTTCTTCTAATTATTAATTATCTCTTACGTATTCTATTCCATAGAAATAAAACATTCCATATGCAAAATTTGACATATGGTTTCATCAGTTTTAGAATTAAAGAAATATCGTTCTGTTACTAAAGATATATTGAGTTAGAATTTGTAAATTAAGCATAACACACAGATATGGTTTCCCGGACTTTTTTACAGATCTTTTTAAGCTCTTCAACTTTTCCATAGTAATCATGTATACATATGTAATTAACATTCAATGTGTTGGAGTCTAATATAATCCGATAATGAATTTAAGAAACTATAATAAGGTATGTCTTTGCATGTTTTTTTGTCTAATTTTAGTTTTACGACTTATTATTTTATAGCATCATATAAACTTGACTTATTATTATTATTATTTTATAACAATAAATGAACAGGTTCTTACCGCTATATTAAATTTCGAGTTTCCCGATATTTCTAGTTATTAATACTTATTTATGTAACATAACATTACCACTGTACTATATTTTAGGCTCTGCCAAACAGCAATACAATTTATTTAATTTTTAATAGAAACAATATTACTGTATATTTCACATTTTTACCTTACCTATGTGTTGTGTTTATTTTTTGAAATAGCGATCTCAATTTCTTGAAATTGATAGCTATCATGATGGAGTCCTATGATCTTTTATCCTGGACTTTGTCTATACTACAGACGCCATATTGAATTCAAAAACTAACCTATATCACACGAGTATTTGAGTAATTGAACAAAATGATAGGATACGTTTTAAATCAAATCGGTGACATTACATAAGCTGCTAAAGTCACAACACATCTTTTGCTCCATTGTAGTCAGGTAAAATCATTTGTCGATGTGTTGATACACGCGCGAAATGTAAAGAAAAGTCGACTTATAAGCTAAAAAGTAGTAGCATAAAAATAGAAAATAATGCAATAAAATGCGATAAGGTTTATACGTTTGGGACTTGAATATGAGTAATGTCCGTTCGAAAAGTAACATGTATTTGATTTTATTTCAGCACAAGTTATATTTAGAAGATGAGGATAGAATCAGTTCAGAGAAATGTAATGTCGGTGATAAAGCCTATGACAAAAACGCCGTTATACTACTCTGTCAAGAAAGTACCGGAAAAGATCAATAATACACGAAATGTTAATTATTCATCTAAATTTATTTTATCACTTTCAAAGTATGCTCCTTCAGAAACGATACACTTACGCCAACGAATAATCCAATCATCAAAACATTTTTTAAACGCTTTTTCCGGAATTGAGTTCAGTGCTCGCCGCGAATTCTCCTTTATGTCTTCTACCGAATGAAAACGGGTGCCACGAAGTGGTAATTTGAGTTTAGGAAAAAGAAAGAAGTCGGCTGGAGCCATATTCTGTGAATACGGTGGTTGATCGATGGTATTTGTTGAGTTTTTGGTCAAAAATTCATTCACAATGATGGCCTTGTGCGAAGGCGCATTATCGTGGTGCAAAATCCAAGAATTTTCTTTCCACAAATCTGGCCTTTTTCGTCGAATTATTTTTAATTATATTTGCCGTTTGACCTTCCGGCAAGAATTCCGAGTGCACAACACCGCGATAGTTAAAGAAAACAGTCAACATGACTTTGACTTTTGATCGACTTTGGTGTGGTTTTTTCGGTTTCGGTTCAATTGGAAGGCGCCACTCCGAAGCTTGTTGACTAGTTCGCATGTCAAACTCGTAAACCCTCGTCTCGTCACCAGTAAGAATGCGTTTCATGAATGTTGGATCGGAATTGACTCGTTCTATCATGTCCTCAGCGACTCTTATGCGATTGAGTTTTTGGAGAAAATTCAGGTCTTTTGGGACTAGCCAAGCGGCAACATGTTTCATTCCCAAGTGATTATTTAAAATGGTACGGATCGACTCGTGAGACACAGAAAGTTCGCCGGCTATCTCTCTCAAACTTGAATGAGGATTTTCAGTCACTATTTCCTTCACTTTTGCGATGTTAACTTCAGTTGCAGACGTTGATGGCCTACCAGAGCGAGGCAAATCTTCCATCACATCTCGACCGCCTTTCAACGCTTTGTACCACTCATAAGCACGTGTTTTTGGTAAAGTCGATTCACCGTAAGCCTTCTGTAACATTTTCAGTGACTCCTAACACGAAACTTCATTGGCGATGCAAAATTTAAGTCAAACTCTTTGTTCGATGTTTTTGTCCATTATGAAATTCGCAATGTACACTAGAATGATATAACTTAAAACAGCACTGTATTTAATCTAAATAACAGATGCAACTCAAACTCCGCGCCAAAATGGAAAACAGTTGTGCCAATCTAACAACAACAAAAAAAAAACAAAAAATTGAATTTGGAACCATAAACAAATCATCCATTCCCGATACTTTCTTGACTGAATGTACATTGATTTAATAAACAAAAAGAAGATACGGTAATTTTGACCAGTAAAGCTCAAGCCCCTTGCTCTTGGTTGAATAGATCCGTCGAAGTCAGTATGGAAACATTTAAAATTGCGTTCAATGATTTCAATTTTATGTAAAGAAAATTTTTTCGTGGCTCTCGCGGAATGGCCGCTTTTATTATTTTCCGGTGATCGTTTCTATCGCCATGTTACAATGGGGAAGCAAAATGTATGGAGTTGTATGGAGACGCTTTTATATTTCCGTGCACGATAACGTCATTTCGTGAACGTTGAAAAAGCGTCTTATCGACGACATAATAGGGAAGTATTTTGCTTGCCTGTTGTATTTTGGATGATAAAAATGTGGCGATAAAATCGTTCAACTGTAAATTATAAAAGCGTCCAATAGGTTAGATTACATGTGCATGTAAATAATTACAAAGATTGTTATTGAAAAAAGTCTACGTCTAGCCTCCGTCCACATACTATCTCTGTACTAAATTTTATCATTATTGGTACAATTTGACATTTCTCATTCAAAGATTTGTCCCCCTTTTCATCCCATTAGAGATAAGTTTTTGATAAAAAAGCAGCCTACGTTCATTCCCAGGTATCAAACTATCTCCGTGGCACATCCTAATCAGTTCGGCAGTATATCATTTACCATACAAAGTTTCATTCTTGTTTTCATTCCTTTAGGGTCTAGGTTCCCAAACTTATTTTGTCTACTGAGTCGAGAGCTCATGCAGTCGTTGTCTAAGATGCCTCCTAGCTAAATGAAATTACAAATCACCCCCCAGGCCTCTACACAACGCCCCCATTTTTTTTCTGGGTCTCTTACCGCACCCCTTTAGGCTTGCAGCGCCCACAGGGGGGCGTTATCGCCCACTTTGGGAATGGGTGCTTTAGGGGTAGATTGTTGAGAAAAACGTTGCTTGTGTCCCGCTGTACTCGCGGCTTGATCTGCGCGGAAAATTTTTTCGTGGCTTCCCGGATTAGGTTAGATTACATGTACATGTATATATGAATAATAGAAAGATCGTTTTTCAAAAAGAGCCTATGTATAGCCTATGTCTGCCCCCGGGCACGTACTATCTCTGAACAAAACATCATTTATCATATATCACCATAGTTCAGCGGTTTAGCAATTCCCATTTGAAGTTTCATTCTCCTTCTCATCCCCTTAAGAGTAGGTTTTTGATAAAAAAGTAGCCTATGTGTCAAACTACCAACCCCAACCCAAGTGCCAATCTATCTTCGTGCCACATCGTAATCAGTACAGCAGTTTAGCATTTACCATACAAAGTTTCATCCCCTTCTTCACCTTTTTAGGTATAGATATTTGATAAAAAAGTAGTCCGTCTTTTTGATAAAAAAAGTTTCTCACTGCTTCAAATTTTATCATAACCAATGTTTAGCATTTCCCATACAAAGTTTCGTCCCCCTTTCCCCTCTTAGGAACAGATTTTTGATAAAAAGTAGTCTATATTTTTTTGAAAAAAAAGTCTAACTGCACCAAATTTTATTATAACCGAAGTTTATCATTTCCCATACAAAGATTCATCCTCTTTTTCACCTTCTTAAGGATAGATTTTTAATAAAAAAAATTAGCTTATGTCCACTCTCTGACGTTATCCTATCTCTATTTCCATGTCAAATTTCATCATAATCGGTTCAGCGATTTAGCATTTTCCATACAAAGTTTCATCCCCTTTTCACTAATTTAGGGGTAGGTTTTCCGAAAAATAAGGAGCCTATCATGTGCGCCATCATATGGTCTTACTACTTACCAAAAGTCATCAAGATCGGTCAAGCCCTTCTTTAGTTACAAAAAGACATACAGACAGACAGGCAAAAATTAAAAAAATGGTAGAAACGAAGTCGGTTAGTTATAAATGACTATCTATTACAAAATTGGCAGTACAATTGTATTTAGAGACAGACACTACAGATTTATGTAATACAGTATAGAAGAAGTATAAATATAAATTTGATAGATATGGATGACAGATAGAGCCTACCCACCTTTTTAGTTATTTCCGACTAATCTGTCCATCCCTAGTTTGTCTGGAAGAGAGCGCTGTTAGCGATAAGACCGCCCGTTGTATTTTACAATGTATATATTACATTAACTTGTCTTTCTTTTGTTTTGTGCGCAATAAAGTATATTATGATTATTGTCATTATCCTATCATAAGCGCAATCACATGTTCTAAGTACGTACCAATTTTCATCAAGTTTGGTCAAGCCGTTCTTCAGTTATAAAAGGACATACAGATAGAAATCAGATAGACTATCTATCACAAAATTTGACAGTAAAATCATAATTACAGACAGACGCTAGAGATTTATAGTAATACCTATAGAGAAGATGTATCGCTGTATTTGACCAATTTTAAAATATCAACCACATTATAGTGTTTCGAATGTCAAATCTACCATGGGTTTCTAAAGTAAAACCCGCATTGAGAAGGGTCGACAAAAAAACTCAAGTATAATTTGTTCAACATTACGTAATTTAACAATAAAATGTTATTGTTATAATTACAATTTACTAAAAGCCGATGACGAACTCATGTGCAGAGAGTACAACCTCTAGACTATAATCCAGTATTCGATAAAATCGTTAACCATGTATAAGTTTTTCTGTGAATTTGCTAAATTTCTGAGGCACCTTATAAACAAACGAATGCAGCGGCCTAAAAATATTTTTTTAATTTTTGTAATTTAAATTCAGAAATAATAACCAGTTTACTAAGATTTCGGATCTTCACACATCTAGTCTTCATAGAAAGCTAGCGTACGCGGTTTGAATGTGTGCACACTAATGCGCACGCGCCATGACACGCACGCAACGTAATATTTAAGGTGGTTATGGGTGATTATTGTAGTGCCAGTCGGTGTCGGCGTTTATTTTGTTCTTCACATTGACACGAATACAAAAATGTTGAAAGCACATAAACGAATGTGTTATGATGTTCTTGAATGCTTTAATAATTTTAGTTATTCGAATTTATAGTTATCACTCTTCTACATAACAACAAGAAATGAAAAACAAACACGAAAAACGCACCCGTGTGCCTTGTTTTTTATCATTAATACTCTCACACCCGACTCGACAACTCAACGTATCCGGCCGATAGTAAGCAGTTCCGTTACAGCGGCCTTCTTTTATGCATATTCTCTGCCTCTAGTGTCACTTCTCTTCTCTTTAAACTAAATAATCTACATTTATTCGAGTAGCCTAATACTTATTTTGTATTCTCAGAAACGTACAGAGACGGCAGAATAAGTATGATAGAGTGTCAGATATTTAAAAATAATACATACATAAATATATATCGTAACGCTGTATCGCTAACGGTGATATATTTAAACATAATAAAATCAATAAAACAGCTATCAAGGCAGGAGTGGATCCATTCCACTAGAAAACAAATCTAGCTATAATACATATTATGTTATAATAGTATGGTTGTAAAATCTCAGAAATCAGGCTATCGGAAAAAACAATAGGCGCAGGTGTAAATATTTGACTATCGAACAAATTTTCCAAATCAATGGACGTAGAATTTTGTTAGTATTCACAACATTCTACATTTGATATAGTGCTATCATAAATCCAAACGAAAAAGTCCATTTTGAAGTAGATATTGAATTTGATACGTTTGAAGCGAACATGCTGTTCATTCAACATTTTTTAATTTACTTTGTCGATATCGGATATTTTTTTAAATTGTTTACTGTGGTTCAAACAGACATGTCCTAAAGACAGACGCATGGAATAATGCAAAAGAGTTCTCTTTCTATTTCATGTATAGTAAGTATCCTAAAAAAGTTAATAGGCGTAGCTTCGCTGCTAAACGAATGTTATATATTGTAAAGTAGATTGTTTTCCCTTTAATCTGAGATTAATCCTAATTTTAACAGAATTAACGGCGAACTCGACGCTAATCAGAGAGATGTGGAATGTTTAATTAACTCTTATACGACAATGAGTCGCACAATAATTGCCTAAAGCCGCATGTATATTGTGCACATTTAGCCAAAAACAAACGTGCACAAACCAAGGCGGTGGAACTGTCAATTATCAAAAGTTTCTTTATATTCAGTTAAATGTGATTATTCTAATACTACAGATCTTCTTATATTATTTAAGTACTAACTGTGCCTCACGGTTTCGCTCGTGCCGAATTGTTATTTAAAAAAAATATATATATTTCGATTTGAAATATGTACAACATTATCTAGATTGGTCAGTAACTTAAAACTTTACCATGTAAATTCTTATCAATGCGTTTTTCCATTTTTTCTTGTAACGAAATCTTTCGGCAATCTGAAACTCCCGTTTATTAGTTGTAAAATTACATTTCTTTACAAAAACCTGGTTTCGTTATTAATCTGTTAATTCAGCGATATTAAAATAATTAGTACACTGTATAATTGCTTTCTTCTTATTTGTTGTGAGTGCGCCTTTAGTCTATTTCTAACTTGCTCTACAAGACACCCCAAAAACTGCAAGACGAACGGCGCGGCTGTAAGTGAAAAGCAATGTTTTGCGCGGACTGATTTGCCTAAATCTAAATAATGGTTTGCATTACGAGAATTATAAATTCCGTCGTTGTTTTGCGGCAAGAATTAATGCTGCCAAGTTGGAGTTCTTAACTCCGCCTACACATATGTCTTTATTTGAGGATTATAAGTTTTTTACACTTGGGTACCTACGAGTGAAGGAAATTGGATTACAGCTATTTCTCTTCAGGCATATAAAACATATCTCTTCTTATGTATATAAAATAAAAGAGGTAATCGAGTGAATTATTGTCATATTAACATAAACAATTGAGTCAACGAACTTCAAATTTTTTATACGAAATCGTTTATGAAAATTTAACACATCTTTTATTTAGAATTTTTTTAATAAACTGACGCTAGTTTTGCCTTGCCACTGACGATATAAATACGATAGTATATAATCCTATTCATTCCATCCACTGATACTAATTACATAATTCTACAAAAGTTTTTATGGCCTACAACAATATTAAAGTTCTTCGTCTGGAACGCTATAAAATATTGTGTACCTATATTTGTAATATTAGTAGTTACGGCTTGTAACGTTCAAGAGACGAATAGAATACGGGCGATAAAGTACTCCATGCTTATTTATTACCGAAGTCTTCCGACCACACTGAGGCCGTTGGCCATTTTTGGTTTTTAAAAGGTACCCGGGGAAGAGATAGGCTTATATGGGACTTCCTTAAAGCCCTTAAAATGGTCGTTGACTCAGCATATTGAAGGGTTTCAGAAGGGATGGCTAATCGATCCAATTTAACGCCGCAGTATCATGGCAGTGTTACAAAAGCTCTCATGATGATCATTCTCTTCATAGTTTCTCTTGAATCATTCATTCTCTGTCACAGTTTCCCAGAGCATGTCGACGAACTCCGGATTTTAGAATGAGGAAGGCTGAGCGGTTCTCTAGAGCACCCATTCCCAAAGTGGGCGATAACGCCCCCCTGTGGGCGCTGCAGGTCTAAAGGGGAGCGGTAAGAGACCCAGAAAAAAATGGGGGCGTTATGTAGAAGCCTGGGGGGTGATTTGTAATTTCATTTAGCTAGGAGGCATCTTAGACAACGACTGCATGAGCTCTCGACTCAGTAGACAAAATAAGTTTGGGAACCTAGACTCTAGAGCATCCTCGCAGTGCTACGTTACTGTGAAGGCCTGTGACCTGGTTTAATGACTACCGTAATTTAGCTATAGCTAGAACTATTGGCTTAAGAAAGTTTAATTTGGACTGATCACTACAAATCAGTAAAATCATTTTACTAATTGAATCTGCAAGAAACATTTTTTATTTGGTTTGGTTTATTTATGGAGCACTTAACATAAAGAGTGAAAATGAAATATATTTTGTTTTAAAACAATTTACGTCATAACATTGCCACAGTTACTGCGCACCTATTGGTCAGCCCAAAATTAAATAAAACCTGTGTACGTACACGTGCGTATAAATAGACTGAGATACCGTAATAGAGGTTGCACTAAGGTGAAAGCAAGACGAAAAGATACACGTCATTGAGAAGGTCAATTGATAATAATTTAATAGTCCAGTTTAACTTGACCTGTGATAAAATAAATGTGAATTTAAAAATTGTATAACTATTTGCTGTTATTTACCGATGAAAAGAGATTGTGTCTGATTTATAGCTTGATTAAGGGAACGGTACGCAATTATATAAGTATTTAAAAATCTGTCAAAATATACAGAGATGTACACACAGGTCCAGTATGGGTTATGTACTGTTTTAATGCGAGCAAGAGTGGATATTTATCAGTGTAAAAAAATTGAGCAGTGTTGAGTCAGATGATCTGATATTTAGGCTCTGTAAGTTAAGTGCTCTATAGATTTAGATTTATATAAATATATAATTTAGATATATAATTTAGATTTAAATAAATATAGATAAAGATTTAGAGAATAAGTCAATGAATTTTTCTTTTTTTTAATTTAAATCTTTAATACCTTTTTACAGCGAAAACTGTAAAGACACAAACCTTTATGATTTTTCTTTGCATCATGAAATCACAGTAAATACAGTAAACATTATACATTTCCAAATGTGGGTAAATATTAACTATTATTGTATGCACTATGCACCTGTAGGTAGGTAGGTAGGTTCTTTACAACAAACTATAATTGCACTTTATTAAGATAGTGTTTTACTTTACTTACTTTTTTAGTTCTCTTAGATATTTATTTAGTATAATGCAATCTATGAATTCTCTAGGTAGTTCTACTGATTAATTTATTATCTATTCTAATATTCTATTATAATATTAATTTATTATATATATTTGATTATCTATTCTAGGTAATTCTACTGATTAATTTGTAAGAACGGCTAATCAATGGCAATTAGTCTTATAAGTTCTCTTAGGCTCATGTGGAAACATTACAAATCAGTCTGTGGTTACAAGTAATTGTTAGTGTTAGCAGCAGATCAGTAATATAAAGTAATTAGTGATAGTTGTTATCAAACATCACAATACAATTATAAATTACTTACAGTAATATTACTTATTAACTCATTAAGTAATCTGTTTCTCCTTCAAACTAATTTTCACAACAATATTGCCTAGAATTAAAGTTAAAAAATTAAAGTTAAAGTTTATTAGAAGCAGTTACAATAAAATGTACGTATATTTACTTACATAAGTTCCCGTGAAAAGGGTGAAATAGACCGTTTTTTAAATTTCTTTTTCTGTGTTGGCAGTATTGTGAAACAAATGATAGTGATGACGTACGTTTGACTTATTCCGTGTAATACGCATCCAACGATTCGATCCATACGTACCCAACGATACGTGCCATACGCACCCAACGATACATGCTATACGCACCCAACGCTATCTACGTAATACTAGGTTGAATCTTTGAAAGGGTCGCTATGTTCCACTCTACTGAGCTTCGGGAACCACATCTAGCACACATGCACTTTGAAGGGTATGCGTTAAACAATATAAGTAGTGTATTTAACTTAATTACCTGCATACTATTATTAATCAATAAACAATTGAATAATTTTGCTCTCTACTTTAATGGCAAGTAATATAGTGTATTGTGCAACAAGTGCGGTAAGTTGTCGATTACCCATTCGAATACGCTCGTGTGCTCATTCGCTCGAGTGGGCAGACGACAACACCGCACGAGTTGCAGATACTATTTTTTGTTACTAATTCGGAGATAATTTCGGTACAAAGAAAAATTATAGAAAGTAATAACTTTATTGCAAACAACGAACACGTTGTTTAACAAGAGCAATTAATTATTTTTCCATTTAAGTAAACAGTTTTATTTGAACAATTTGAAAACGTAATGTTGATATTTTTTCAGTTTTTTGTAGAAATTGAATATAAAACTTCGAAATCAAGATTTTCTTTATCTTTCACACTGATGTCAATGGGTACTAAAATCGATTATGTTTTTCTTTAGATATTCATTTTACATTCTTTTTTTAAATCGAATATTTTCGACGAGAATTTGGACGAGTGCAGTTAAAATTTATTTTATTTAATAAATACGGTGAATCGATTTCGTTTCTCATAATTTTGAATAAAAACATTATATCTTGGAAAGTGCGGCGGCTTTTTAAGGTGGGCAGGTCATTCACAAATGATTGCTGTTCACACTGTTGTTGTTACCACCATCTATAACTGCATATGTGGAATAGATGCTGTCCATTCGTCGGGTAAGAAAATTCCTTACCTACCCTCGTTTTTCCTGTTCCCTTAACACGTCTACACAAAAAGAAGTTCGAGTTGGACAGTCGCGCGAACCAGCAGCCGTTGTGGTTATTACGCCTATATTGTTTTATCCCGCTGACGAGTGATTGTGCTCTGTTCATATATCTGTACTCATATTTGTGTGTGTTATTAAACTTTGCGATACCAACAAAATAAGCCAAGCACCAAGATGTGATCCTTGTGGTACACCCGAATAAGCTGGCAAAAAAGACGAACAAAAACCTCTCACTGCAACCGCCTGGCGGCGATCACGTAAATAGGACTCAATCCAACGAAGAAGATCACCATGTATACCGATTTGTTCAAGTTTTTTAAAATAGAATGTGATGTGAAATTTTATCAAACGCCTTTGAGTAGTCTGTATATACGACATCGACCTGAAATGAATTTTGCATTGCGCGAGTTACCTCATCCGTGAATTCACACAAATTAGTTTCAGTTCATTTTTTATTAACAAGACCATGTTGCTCTATCTATCTATTATGTAAGATCTTAAAATAGGAAAAATCAGATCATAAATTATTTTTTCAAAGAGTTTAGGGATAATACTAAGTTTAGAAATGGGCCTATAACTTTCTATGTCGTGAATATTACCTGATTTGAAAATGAGTGTCAAGAACGATTTTTTCCATATATTAGCTACCATCCCCAAACTCAAAGACCCAAAAAGTATAGTTAAGGGCACACAGATGATAACAACATTCTCTCAAAAAAATAGGAGGTGGGCCAGCGTTCTTTTTTATGTCTCAGTTTTTTAAATAAACAAATCGCAGATTTCGCGACCGTTGGAAGTAGAGCCCAAGAACAGTGTATCGGGAAGATCGGATGTGTTCTTTTTTGATTTTATATAATTATAAAAGAATTTACTGTTCTCATGAATTTTTGTTTCGACAGTTAAGAGAAAATTATTCTAACGTTGCTTGTATAACTTTTTGCCTTTCACGCAATAAAGAAAACGTATCGTAATCTTCAAAACGCCCGTAAATTTTGCATTTCTTATGAAACTTTAATTTTTCATTTATGATTTTTATTAATGGTTTAGAGAACCAAACAGAAGATCTACGATTACCGCGCACAACCCTAGTAGGGACATACTGAGATATAACAGAGTCTAACAATGTGTAAAATTTGTCAACCGCTTCATCTATATTATTTGTATCTAATTCAAGCTCCCAATCAACAGATGATAAAACAGAATTAATCATTATATAATCTGCAGCATGAAAAAGCTTAACTTTGTGGGGAGGAGAACCCAGTACACTACAATTAAAACCGATAATCGCAGCAAGCAAAGCGGGATGATATTCATCTTCTTTAATTAGTGAGAAAGAAGCATGCCTAACCGTGCATTCAAAATTGGCTATAATAAGATCCAATTGTCCATTATTTTTATTTTTAATTAAATTAAACTGTTGAAAGTTGTTAAATGACAGAAAGGCTGACAAGGATTCCACCAGTTGCATGCCGAAATCGCCGACCAGATTGCACCTGAACCCACAGACTCTCCTTACCAATGTGCCTGTCGAATATTAAATCTCCCAAGATGAAAAAGTTTTCATCAGAGTGGTCAAAAACACACTTCAAAACATATTCATAGAACTCTAGCTCGGAATCTCCAAGAGAACCGCAGGGTGGGAAATAGCAACAGAACAAATTAAAACGGGTTATGGAATATCCATGATTTATATTTAAGGAAACACTCAAAATATCCGATATATTATTACTCGATTGCACGCGCTTAATCCTCTCTACCATTAAATTACGATGGACGGCTACAAGAACACCACCTCCCAAAGTATCACCACGAGAAGAATTATCACGATCACATCTATAGTGAGTCCAATAATTCGACATTGAAAATTCCAGATAACTATAACGTGGCCTCGGTGATATTAACTTTGAATGTTCTATTATTGGTAGGCATGAACTACTCAGGATATTGGGTTTCTTTAGGGCCACCCTGGAGAGGAATACAGAGTAAATTTTTATAAGGGCGCCTTCTCTGTATTGCTACAATCGATTTCGGTTGTGAAATAAATACACACTTTAATACAACCTTCACCAATTTATTAAAGAATTATAATTATCCCTAAATATAGATCTCATGAGCTCACTAAATGAAATCTTAAATGTTATATAGAAGAATTTTAAATGAGATTTTACATATAAAACAAACAAATTACATCTGTATTGGAAATTACAAAAATGAGTACTGTAACCAATAATAAGTGTAACTGTTTCTTAATATTTGGTATAACTAAAACATTAAGATGAAATACAATAACAAAATATAAGGTTAGTTATGTACATTTATTCTTGAATGTTAATAATTTTTATATATGCTTGTACATTACCATCCAAGGAGATAACCATGTATGTATATAGCTAGTCGAGTTGTCCCACCAATGGTCCATAAGAATATCCACGGTGTTCACTAAACTCTTAGTGACTGCACAATTAAGTTAGGTCTTCTGCAAGCCGAGTTGTCCCTCCAATGGTCTCAAAGTATGTCCATGAAGTCCACTATACTCGTAACTCACTAATAAATCTCAAGGAAAAGAGACTAAATATGTATTAAGGTAATCCAACCTCATACTGCAATGCACAAACAAACGATCCGAGAAGGTAACTGATCAGGTATCTTTAAAGAAAATATCCAACTAGATGTGGAATACACCGTCATTCCACGGTGTTTATGAGATTAAGTAGATAACATTAGTCCACTGGGTTTATGGAACTATGAGTACACCATTAGTACTTGGTGTTTATAGAATTAAACTTGGAATTAAGTATGGAAATAAAATATACCATCAATCCGCTAATCCACGGTATTTATATAAATAACATATGGGATTTAGCCTGGAATTTAAACATGGAACTTAGCCTGGGATTTAAACATGACACTTAGCCTGGAACCCTGTAACAAAATTCCTAGGGTTAATACACTAGATTATGCAAGGAAAATCCTTTTAAAAAGAAAACTACAACTTCTACATTCTACTTACCATGAGGTCTATCATGGGACTTTTACATATTAAATATAATAAAAAAAAAACTTCTTAACACTACTCGAAACATCCTAAATATATAGGCATGTCTATTCTATTTCTATATGGGCATTTTTGTCTGCCACTTAACCACCACCAAAAGTGGATGGCTCCTTCCATGACTGATACTACACCTCGACAAAATTTGTACCCTCTAACGTCATTATTAATGTAACTGAAAACTACTCAGATTTCAGTGAGGTTTCCGTCATAAGAAAGAGACAGCAAGTCTCTGAAAAGACATCGACCAATGGGAAGTGTCTGAAAATTTGTAAGTGACAACATCAAAATGTCAGATTGACAGATCCACAATAGAATTAGAAAGATCTAGATTAAAGTAGCCACTGAAAAACAAGACGGAAGCAATGTCCATTTGCTTATCACCAAAGTATTATCACCTAAAATTGTTTTATTTTGTTTATAACAAAACTATATTTTATACAAAAGAAAATCGATTATCGATTTATTACCACGATAATTATTACTATCGATGTGTCCAAACATTCAATGTAATTACTGAACGTGACGTAAGTAAATGTAGATTTTAATGAAAGTAACAATGAACTTTATAATGAAACAACTAAATAATTAAAAGTTTAGTATATTATGTTCTGGTTTAAATAATATACACTTAAAGTGCAATATTTATTGATTTTACCTGAGAAGAAATGACGTAGTACTACGTACTCGATTGCGAACAACTTTCCGAACGCGTTACCTATTAATCATTGCATCGTAGACAATTGTCATCTGTCACACACTAACCTCAACAAATATTACTGTGGAATGCAAATGAAATTTGTGATCGATTCTAATTTGTATGTAATTAACCGTAAGTATATATCTACGAAAAAAAAGTGTTACATAACAACCAAGCCTTAAACAGACAATATCAAATTCAGTACATGAGACGTTTTTAAAGAAATCATTAGTTTTAGTTCGTAAACCGCGCACATTCTGATAATAAACTTTCAGTACATCATCCATTGGTGAATAAAATAAAATTAATATATAGATATAAAAGCATACTTATAACATTGTAAAAGTAGGAAACAAAATCGACCACAAGGCATACCATTAGAAAATACTGTGAATAAGGTAGAAAATGAAAAACAATATTCTCGTCAGAAATGACTACTGCCACACATAAACTCATGTTGGATACCAAATTTAAAATTATTGTAATAATTTCATATATGAATGTACATGGAAAAACAGAATCAATAAAGTTGCCGCACAAAAATGCACTAAAGTACAAAAAATACATAATATGAAATAATATTTATACCAATTTTTTTAAATGAAATCTAGATGAAATGTGAATTATAGGGCTAATGTCGTCTCGGCGAGCAAATATAGAACAGTGCTTGCTTTATCCATATATATTTATATTCTTTGATTATTTTTTTGCTTCATGAAGTAATTGTTTATTATTTCGAGTTAAATGATCATTAAAATAAATGTAACTGTTAAAATTTTCAAACCCAAGGTCATAGGCCTTAATGTCTTTAAGTTTTCGGAGACGATTTAAACAGCCATCCTTTTTATACCGTGCATGAAAACGTACAATTATAGGTTTAGGTTTTTTTATTATTCTTTGAACTCGATGATACCCTCGTTACAAAGTCAATGTCTGCTACTGGATCTATTTCAAAACCAGCTCGCTTAGTTAAATTGCATAGAATATCCAATAAATTTTCTCCTTTCTTTTCCGGTATTCAAATTATCTCTATATTTGACCTTCTGCCCCACTGTTCACGTGTGTTAATATTGCCCTCAAAAAATTGGATAAAAATCCAACCTGCCATTCATTTCCCTCATACTTTCAGCTTTAACAGATGTTAGTGAATTTTTAAATTCTTCCTCAATGGTATTTTTTTTTTTACAGCTCCCCTAACTTAATTTATCAGGGACTTTTTTGTTCCTTAATTTTTTTTTATCTTTATTTAACCATTATAAACATCTTTGTTTAACAATTACGCACTTACGTCTATTTCCATTTTCTTATACAGTCTTTGGTGTTGTCCTTCTACAATTGTCTTATAACAATTGTTTACATTTGACATAATCTTATTTTATCGTAATACTTTATTACATTTCTATATTATTTATATTTAACATTTTATTTATGTCTTATTTCCTATTTTCTTATTTCTATACCTTTAAACTGGTTTTTTAGTTTACAACATTATTCCATTTCCTCAGTTTATACATTTTTAGTTTTATTCTTTTTTATTGTTTTAGTGGCTACATTTTTGCAAAATTTTAAAAATTTGTCCCTTTTGGCTTTGTCCATCATTATTTTACAAATTTCCATTTCCTCAATTTTATTATCTATTTCCACTTCTAATTCGCTTCTCTGTTTCCCATAAATCGGGCAGTCTACTAATAAGTGAATTACACCCTCGTCTACACCTGGTTCATAGTGGCACGATGGATCTCCCTTGCACCGGAATCGGTGCAAGTATTCGGAGAATCCACCGTGCCCCGTGAAGATTTGGACCAAGATGGGGTCCAGATCAATCTTCCTAATCACGGAGTATGCACCTACAACCTCGGGAAAGAAGGATTTCGTCACTTTGGCTGTTTGTTCATTTTTGTATCTCCGGTTCTATTCATCAAGCGTCAGCATTCTAATTTGACGCCTGACAAATGAAACCGGACACACATCATATATTGGCTTTGTTTTTTTGTGTGCGGCTTCCTTTGCCAGTGTGTCAGCCCTTTCATTTCCTTCCAACCCCACATGCGCTTTAACCCTATAAAATCTTAATGATTTTCGTTCCATTATTTTATCTATATTGGTTCTGGTGTTAATTGCTAGAGGGTGAGGGATTTACCGCCTAGTACTGCTTCGAGAGCCGAAGGCGAATCACTAATTATACAGCAGTCGGCCGAGGCACAAACTAGCACACATTCCGTCGCCTTGAACAGGGCTAGGAGCTCAGCCTGGAAGACGGTACAGTAGCTGTCTAATTTAAATTTTTTCGATGAAATCTCCACGGCGCCGTTCCATACGGACAGCGCCGCGCCGACCATTCCGTCTATTTTGCTTCCATCGGTGTATACTGCTATTTTATTTTGGTCTATAATTTCAGCCACTGTACCCTCCTCCAGACAAGCATACCCCAGCCCCATCCAATCTGCCGGATGAGGCAACTCTACGTACGGAGTCGGTCTCTCAATTTCCCGGTCTCCTAGTACCCGCTGGGAATACCCTTTCCTGGACTCATAAAGAAGGGCTATTTCACGGATCCTCAAGTCCAGGGGAAGGATCCCGGTGAGTAGCAGCGCCAAGTTCAAAGAGACCGTCCTGTACGATTTTACGATTTTTTATGCCATACTCCTCTGCAGCCCGCCCACCTGCTTTCGAGCTCCTATTTTATGTGCTGTGGATGCCCACGCTGGGGCTGTGGATGCCCACGCTGGGGCCGCGTATAATATAATCGGTTCGACCTCTGCCGTGTATATGGTCCTGATGATCTCCGGCGATAGACACCAGTTGATCCCGGCGGCTCTGGAGAGTTGTTTGTAGATGTTACGCGTCTTGTTGCAGGCGTACGTTATATGTGTGTTAAATGTCAATTTCTTGTCTATTATCAACCCCAGGACCTTAATCTCCCTCGAAAGACCGACGCTCATCCCCCCATGCTCAGAGCTGGTGCATCATATTTGAGTTTGTTTGTGATCAGCATCACTTTTATTTTTTTAGCTTATTTAGCTATTAGCCCAAAATTTAGCTTATTTTTCTTGCCCCAGCTCTTAACACAGTCGAGGGCGTCCCCGATCCGTCGATAGAGACATCCGGTGTACCATGTACACACTCTTTAGCCGTTAACTTTTCGCACTCGGCTCCCGCATACCTTAACTTTATCCTTCTCTCCCTCAGGTAATCGTCGACCATCCTCCTGAGGTTATACGCCTGCGAGCCCACAGCTTATGGCCGGCCACCACGCATTATCGAACGCCCCCTCTATGTCCAATGAGATTAATATGACCATTTTCTTTGCCTTAACTTTCTCTCTGATATAGTTTATAAGGATATAGGGGGAGTCTTCGGTTCCCTTCGGCGGTACAAATCCAAACTGGTTTGGGCTCGCTTGCGGTAAGACGTACCACCGTATCCTCTGAATTAACATTTTTTCCAGTATTTTACCTAATATAGGCAAAAGTCCTATAGGTCGATACGATTTCGGGTCGGTGTACGCCTCTCTGCCCGGCTTCCTCAGGACAACAATCGCTGCCATCTTCCACAAGGTGGGGAAACACGAGAGGGCCTCAATGGTATTCATGTGTGAAGAAATTCCCTCATATTTACTGTTAATGAAGCTGATTGAGTTTTTAACTTCTTGAATTTCTAAACGGATAGGCTTCAATTCTTCTCTAATTGATACATTCAAAGAGATTTCTAATTCACTTCTCGTATTCATCGACTCGGACCTCAGCATTTCTTTCAAAATATGAAGTAGTTCAGGATGCACAAGACTCTGATTAGACACTGATGGAGAAACTTTTGGATAATCAGAATCAATATTACTCTCCGGGCTCTAAACCAAATCAATACTACGCAGCGGCGTATTTGTATTATCTGTCCTGGGCTTTTTACTCAAGCATCCCGGACAAGACCAAGAGCCCTTATAAGATTTAGATTGTTTTTTATACGTTCCAGGAGTTATTCCCAGACATTTGTAATGATACTGACCACTACATGAGATACACTGCATTAATTCCGCTGGTGATACAGACTTATTGCATACCAAGCAGATAATAAAAATCGAAGAATAAAAATAATTAGAAATGAAGATATGATCCTACGTGTAACGTGTGTGGTATATAAATAATTTATGAAGTTCGTATCACTCGTCCACTCATCAATTATCTAATATGTTGAAAAATATATAGCTTGAAGTTAAATAGTAGCTTTATTATTGTTACAATGGTAGGGTAGTTTCAATGAATTGGAGCAAACTCAAAAGTCACTGAACCTAACGTTAAATTTTTTTAAACACTTTCTTTCCGATATCTCACTTATGCAATTATTGTACGCAACTTTGAATACACAACTTTAATGAGTACAGAAACATTGAAAAATGGCACAAAACCCAAACGTTAAAAACACAACTTTTACCCTAAAATTTCAAACAAAATATGTAAACAAACGGAATACACTGTACATTCTATGACACTTGAACTGTCACTGTTGTAGTGTCACGATTGTTTCAATAAACGCATGAAGCTCATTGTAGTATAATAGATATAACGATATGTTCTTGATCAGTCATAATTAATAATACTATGTTTTTTTTGTTTGTTTCTGAGGGAGTGAAAAATTCCTACTCACACTCAGCCCGACTGTACGCCGACTGAGTAGCGTCAGACGCGAACCCAGTAAAACTCCCCTCTTTGAAGTTTTTTATTATTATTTTACTGCTTCCCCTAACCTAAGGAAAGGAAAGGAAAGAACACCTTGGTAGTCAGGGCCGTTTCTCCCTCCTTATATCGTGTATTCCATTCGTCAATCGTTTCAACACGAATTTCCCGCTTGACGAATAAAAGCGGGCACCTGTCATAGTCAGGCTTTGTCTTTTTGTGGAGCGCGGCGTTCTTTGCCAGCTCATCAGCTCTCTCATTTTCCTTTATTCCAATATGCGACTTAATCCAATATAATTTAAAAATTTTTTCCCCTTTTAAAATTCCCTTTATTAGGTTTCTCGTTTTTGCCGCCAAGGTGTGGAATGAGTATCCGCCAACTACCGCTCCTAATACGGACCTCTAGTGTCGCTGAAGATGCCGACAGAGGACACCCCGGTCTTCAAAGCACTTACAACAGCTACCGATAACGCCAGTAATTCCGCTTGATCCTTCTTTGCTGTTAGCCCTAGTGGCTTTTACAGCGTCACCGGTCGCGTTGGGGCGAGCGCTAAAGGCGCCCTGCCAGATGGTCGACCGCCGCCTCTCCAGCCGAGAGATACCTCGTATGGAGGGCGGACCTCGGCTCAAGGCATTGTCAGGGGAGTTTTCCGCACTTGCATGCATTTTAACGGGGTTCCTATTCGGGTCAGCGCCGGGCCTCTAGCGGCCGGTGAGACGGCTGAAGATCGAAACAGTATAATGTCTCACTCCTGCCATATATGTACCATTATATCATTCTGTCACTTTCGCTGCTGATCATACACAGCGTAATGTAATTCAAGTTGTTAGCGTTTCTCTATCGGGTTCTATGATCCGAGTACAGAGTTCTAAAAAATCCCTTTCTTTGTTATTTTTTACACTATTAAGAAAACAAGTGAGAAAATAGTCCATTTGATGATAAGTGAATTAAGGTCCATGAACTTTTACATTATCAAGACTAAAAAGTCACTTCACGTTACGATATGAATGCGTCGACAACCCTGCAGACAAAGACGTTGTGTTTCTTGTGCCAGAAGTTTCAAGGACTGTGTTGCCTTCCACTTCACAACCGTTATGCCGTTCCATTCTAGTGTTACGTTCAGTAATAAGTGTAATTGAAAGAATACGAAGTATGCATCTCAACGCCATCGCAGCGCTGTAACAAAGGCGTTTCTCTTAGAGACTAACACTGCTGAACACAACATTGAAGTCACTGCTGTTTATAGATAGGATTAGTGAGAGAGTAAACATAACATAACATATCTTCACGCTGTATCCCCAACGGGGTAGTCAGAGAGGACGGAGCGCCAGGAGTCGCGGTCCTTACACACCTCTTTCGCTTCCTCAAAACTCATCATTCTCTTCACACATTTTCGCCTAGGTATGCGAGTGCTTTTGACATTTCCGTCGGCTAACACTGGCTATTTGATCTTCATAAGTCAGCCTTCCTTGGTCTTCCTTGGCTTCTTTTACCACTCACTTTCGCTCTGTAGATTTTCTTCGTCAGTCTTTCATCACTCATTCTTTCCAAGTGCCTGAACCATCTAAGCATTCCTTTCTTCATTTTTCAATAACACTGTTGTGCAACCCTGTGAGCGAGTATCACCTGCTAATTGTTTATATCAATGAATAAAATATTTTGATTTAAAAACAACGTCTCTGTCTAATGTCTTCGAGCTGATGAGTAGTTTGCGAGTATAGCCGGGGCACGTTGACTGTATTCTAATACATTACGTACAAACTCGAGGTAGAAAGCTTGTAACGCATTCAAAGCGGTTAAATATTGAGAGTGACGTAGCGCTCGGATAAACGCAACTGACACAAAGCCGGGCATTATTCAGCGCAAGATCGTTAATTATTTTCAAAACAGCCTTTAAAATTTGAAAACCTCATTAAGATCGCGCGAGACGGCACATAAAGGGTTTTGGAATAATACAAAAGGTAATTTTCGCTTATTCATTAACGTAATTAAAATGGGGGAACGATAATGATGAACAAAATTAATAACGCGACTAAAATGGCGAATGTCTATGCGTGTGTGCGTGTCATCGTGTGATAGGCGGTGAGTGCGTGATCTGGTTCCTTACGCGATGCCTCAGTACATATTTTGGGAGGTCACGTAGGAAATCATTCCTATTTTCACCTCGTAATTGAATCAGGTATTTGCCGCTAAGAATCGAAAATGTTACCTCAATTGAAAATTAAAAAAAAACAAGATGGACGTATCCATTGATATAATAAAATGTTGGACTCGGCATCTTATATTTTATTTTTATTTGATTTTACAGCACATAAAAAATTGCAAAAGTTATTAAAAAATTAAGATGAAAAAAACTTATTTAGTATTTCGCCTTTAATTCAAAAACTATTAATATTTAAGAAATTCAAAAAAGATTCTTGAAAAGTAAGAAATTTCCTAAAAAAGTCTCATCCCTTCCATTATTATAACTACCTCCACTATTTATAAGAATAGAGTACACCACGTAAAATAATGTTTTTATAGTATTAAATATCAATATTAAAATTTGAAAAAAATATGGTGTCATCAGAACACTTCAAAAAAATAAAGCCCCGTTGGTAAATAATTTTTACATTGAATTTTGACAAGTGTTGCAATTGTTATCTAAATAATTTTTCGCGGACTTCCGTTTTCGCACAAGGTGACATTAAAGTTTAAATAATAATAATAAAATAAATTTCTAACTAATTATTTAAACAATGCTAAAGTAGTTAATTAAATAATTAGGACAGAAATTATTTTTTAGAAATTAATTTTAAAGGATAAAAAAGGTTAAGAAAAACATTTTCGTATAAAAAATCATTATTTTGCCATGACAACAAAATAGTAAAAAAAACTGGACTATGCTTTTTTAACGTTTTTAAGCAAAATTGGCCACATATGAAAAACCAAAACTGGCCACATATAAAAAGAATAAAACTGGCCGCTTGCAATGAATACAATAAAAATTATGAAATCATTTCACACTAATCAATACTTATATTTAATATGAAAAACCAAAACTGGCCACATATAAAAAGAATAAAACTGGCCGCTTGCAATGAATACAATAAAAATTATGAAATCATTCACACTAATCAATACTTATATTTAATTTAATGCACTATAAAACTCACTAATTACTCATTAAAACACTACATATAAAACTCACTGAATAATTACTGCATACTGAATAACTCACTGAACACTAATTTTAGGTATATTTTAACAACTACGTTTCGCGGATACAGCTAAAGATATACTAACTCTGATTGCACTAGACTACTTCTATTTAACAGCGCATGGCTGAGGGTATAATTAAATTATTTCTGTCTACCTCCATTAAAATAAACTGTACACGATCGCTTGTTGCTACTTGATAACTACTACACAAAGACCAACGCCAGATTCTTTTATAGCCTCATTAATACGTAGGAAAAGTATTTTAACCCCACTTTTGCTATCAAAACGTCACAAAATTGTCATAGATGAGTAATTGACGTGATTAGAATATAGGGAAGCTAACATATGTGTTACACCGGCGCGCGCAACTTCGTCACATGCTAAAAAATATACTGATCTGTTTTTCCAAATGGATCAAAAAAAATATAACTTGAAAAACTCAACTGGATAGTTGACATTCGACAACTAGGCCAAACAATTAGGTACTTTTATTCATCCGTTGAAAATGCAATATTAACATAAACGGTGACGTCATAGCCTTTATTATTCACGAGTTTTTTCTCAATATGGGTAATATAATTTAAAAATGGAAACCGATTGGCTTATTTGATTTAAATGTGTGTCGGTATACAGCCTATCTTACTTTCATTGTTTTACTTTTGAAGAGCGCGAAATAGGAGTCTATCGTTTTATTTCGTCTATGGTAAATGTTCAAATAGAAACTTTCGTTTGTAATGAAGTATTGATTTAGCCTCATTGATAGATAATTTCTTCCGACTGAAACCTGTGACTTTTCTACTGGATCAGCCTTGATGCGAACTTGAGCTACGTTTCATTCTTGGTATTTTGAAGTTTAGTTTTATTAATATTGTTTACATTGGTAACTACCCTTGTCGCACGTAGTTTGCCTTCTGACGGGTTCTAATTGGATCTTGTATAATTCTTCAGAACTTTGCAGCGCCCCTGCGAGCCTTAATTCGAATGAGTGTCAAATTAAATCTGCCAACTTTTTAGAAGAGCTCCTTAAATAGGGTTGTCGCAATTTAAATCTGTATATTTATAACGATTTGTTTTTGAGTATTTTGGCTTTACCATTATGGAAAATTGATTATTTTAAATGTTTGACGTCGCTGATCATTTCATTCATGTCCTATATAGTCCCTATCTGTGAAGATACGCAAGTGACAACTATATCATTTTCTTAATTCTCTACCACACATAATCTATCAAACCGGTACGTACATTTTTGAAATGAAGTTTTTGAAAATGGAACGAAAAGATTAAAGAAGTTTATAGTGGGTACTTCTGAATTCGAAATCTGTTGGCGACGAGCTAACGAGACACCATTCAACTAGCAGTGAACTTAACGCCGCGAGATCACTTCAGGTCTAAATTAACGTCGAGTCAGGTTTGGATGTAAGTAGTTAGGTGTGCAAAAGTTGTCTATCTATGTGTAAAGTGAGAATTGGAAAGGTATAATTACAGTTCGTTTCAATTAATAGGAGCTGTCAGAAAGCTAGTTATCGAAGTTCGATTCAAATTCAAACTTATTGTATAAGGGTACTTATAAATATAAGTTGAAAACTGCTTAAATCGATTTGGCTTCACAGAGTGCAAAATAATAAACGAGTTGGAATTAAGTTCCGTTAAGTGGTCAAGCTATTAATCGTTGAAATGTTGCTAAAAATTAAGGTGTCCTGTCGCATTTCGTCACTTGGGAATTAACCTACTCATTAACGGCATTATAATTGTAGTGCAAAGATAAGAATAATAAGCTTCACCTCATGAGTTTTTTGATGACATGATTTTTTTCCACTTTTTCATTTTTTTCTTTACTTCGTTACAAATAATGTTTTACATCTTTCCGTAATGTTAATTTCTTTCTTGATTTGTATTCGAAAACTATTTATTTACATATCTGTGGACATTTTTATTAGCATTGTTAATTATTATATCTTCAAAATCTATATTTGTTATTGTGCTGTAAATCTTCCCAAAAAAATCACATAAAGAATGTCAATATTTAGAATTCAGTATTTCGAACTTTTAATTAATATAAGCTCTTTAAAATGATATTCTGGAATTATTAAATTCAACCTATGATTTTTGAGATTTTACTGATTTATTTTTTAAAATGTGATTGACTCTAATTTTTCTCGTTGACAAGCAATGATTTAGAAACAACCTCACATGTGGAAAAAGTTTTATTTTAATAAATATATATTATACATACATATGTAGTATTACACAGAATAATGAACAATGGCGACGATTTTATATTTTTTAATTTTTTTTATAAATTTAAACGAAAATATTAATGTCTTGATATGAAAACTGCAACAGTATTAAAATAAAATTAGTCACAGAGTATGTTACTTATTTGTCAGGGTATCAGTGGCGCTATCTATTTAAACTTTATAATTATTATTGGTGGCAGTTTGACAACGTAACGTAACGTTAGTAACGTTATTTGTTATTGTGGTAGCCACGAGAATAATTTTTTATTACTCATGCGGGATAAACAGTATCTAAACGCATATTTTTGCGGTTGACAAGTAGCTATTTGCTCATCTTAACAATTTGAGTGCGACAAGTTTACTTGTCGCACGTAAGTTTTCTAAAAAAAAGCACAATCGATTTTGGTACCCATTGACATCAGTGTGAAATCTTGTCTTCGAAGTTTTAGATTAATATAATAATAAATAATGATAAAGTTATTACTTTCTATAATTTTTCTTTGTACCGAAATTATTTCCGCATTAGTAATAAAAAATAGTACCTGCAACTCGTGCGGTGTTGTCGATTGCCGACTCGAGCGTTCGAGGGCAATCGACAACTTACCGCACTTATTGCACAATATACTATTTTCGAAGACAACAAAAATGAAATCATTTCACCTTTTTGGAACATTTCTGTTTCACTCTTTTGTCAAATCAATAAATTAAAAAAATATTTATTTGTCTAATAGAAGATAGAAAAGATCACTGACGTTTTTCAGGTTTATACTACAGTCTTGTTTTATGATCCGTAGTGCAAACTCCATTATAGTTCAAATCTTAGGAAGCTATCTTACCGGTCACTTCTTGTATCGGAAGTGACGTGAACCGCATGTGATTGATAGATCACCGACATTAATTTATATTTAAGATTTTCTTCGAATGTCTCATGTTTAAACTGTTAAGTCATTAGAACTATTTTTCCAACCCTTTGCTATTCTTACGTTATTTAGATCTTAATGCGGTTTGATTAGTTCCGAGGTTTTGTACACACTGAGTGAATAAATAAATGTGCTAGACAACACGCATTAATCGTCGTCGTCTGGTCTCAAACTGGGGTCATTAATGTGCTACCAGAACCATACGACTACTAGGGGCGTTCTCAGTACGTCCAACCCCGAGACAATTTAAAAAAGTTCGTTTTCTTAATTGACCCGACCAGGCAGGTTATTCACAAACGTCGGAAAGTCAACTTTCCGTATCCGACAGGAAACTTTTCGATGTCTATACGCGATTTACAAATCCGAAATCGTATTATATTTATATTATATATATATCATATTATATATAGTCGTATTCACAAATCCAAGTCGTCGGATTGAAATTATGAATTTCGACGATCGGTCTTTCCGCCACGGAAAGTTTCCGACGTTTGTGAATAACTCCCCAGAAATCGAACCAGGAAACTTCCGCGCTTGGGTGCAACACCTGAACCACTGCGCCATCGAGGTCGTCTTTCGTGGTAACGCGTTATTATTTATATGAAGCATTTAGTGTTTACGATTTATTTAGTTACGAATTATTACATTTTAGTAGTTTTTACACAGTTTATCTGTTTATTATCTAAAAATATATTCCTTATCAATAAATCCTTTTTATCTTTCACAGCTTCTCTCTAATAAAACAATTTTTAAGATTAGTTAAGAAAACACAGATTTTATTATCTTTATAATGGTGTTTCCAGAAACTGTAAATTAATATCTTAACACGTGATTGTAAGTGACATTTAATGTGACAAAATACAATTAGATTTATACAACTTATTAAAATATTTTACAAAATCGAAACCTCTTCTCTTTACACCCTATACATGTAAGTGCATAAATTGTAAACGAATGTCAAGTGAAATAAAAAAATAATTACTGCTTTTCCTTTTCGTGAGCCATTGTTGCTTCATTTCTTAATATGTCTTTCCTATGTTCAAAATATAACCATCTGAAAAGGAAAATGTTAAAATCATTGTTTAAACAATAATCCTTGAAAACCGTGGACGCGTTTTTATGTTAAACTATTTCTAATTACGTACGATTACTTTGTAATAAAAATATATCTTCACATTAAAGCGGCAAAGGGATAGTGCGGATAAATCACTATGGATCAATAATCATAATATATTTGCTCCAAAATAATAGTAATTCCTACACAAATATGTCATTTTATGACCTCGCGATGAGGCTCCAGGCTCATATTATAGGTGACATCAATGGATGGTGAGTACCCATTTATAAGCCCGTGAGATTTGACGTTTCTTAATTTTCATGCCGCTATAACTTTGCATCAACGTTCCTGATATCTAATACAAATTCAATTACGTAAATGCTGAATAAATAAACGTTATTTATTTTTCCCACTACTGATCATTATACAAAACTACTAACTTTGATTTCTTTTAGTTAAAAACACAGATATTTCGTTATATATCTTCAAAAGAATTTTCTAAATGGACGTTGTTACAATGTTATATCACGAGGCGTATTGCTCTAGTACTGCTACCATTTGCAATCGTTTCGTTACCAAACGAAATCGATAATCGATTGAAATGTCGTAATAATCGAATAAT
Source organism: Zeuzera pyrina (assembly GCA_907165235.1). NCBI lineage: Eukaryota > Metazoa > Arthropoda > Insecta > Lepidoptera > Cossidae > Zeuzera > Zeuzera pyrina. The sequence continues at coordinate 2,650,195 of OU015623.1, forward strand.
TTAAAATTAAGACATTATTATATTTTTTAAATAATTTTAGTTCTGTATTGTTTTTTTGATGAGTACTGACAGAAGCATGTAATCAAATATCAAAGGATGACTGGGCTAAGGTGGTGGAGAAAACAAAAAAAAAATTAAGGAAGACTTTGAAAGAGACGTCAGAATAGACAATTTAATTGAAAATGAATTAATCATAATAGTGGGAGACGAAGATAGCTCTACGGACATGGATCCAAGTTCAGAAAATGATTAAATATTTATTTTTCACCAATATTACAGTCTGCCTTTATTTTGAGGAAGTTTTTTATATATTAGTCCCAAAAAATAAATATATCGAATTAAGTTTATTCATATACTTAAATATGTATTACTGTAACAAATACCATATCTCAACAAACGTACTATGTAGCTAACAAACTAATAATCATAAGTGAAATATTACGATGTTATTATGTTATTAAACAATAGTATCGATTTTCGTTAGAATCGAAAAATAATCGAGACATATTTGTTTGGTCCCATAACTAGTCGCAGCCATGTGACAGATGTCAAATCCGACCTATTAAATCTCACGGACTATAGTAATATTTTTACTTCAATACAGTTAAAAATGTGCAATTTTAATTCTCTAGGGCACTTAATATATGTTTAGTGGTTAGATTAAAATCATACGATCGTCGTATTTGTTTGATGGAATATTATTCTGAGATAACAGGGCGAAAGTTTCTCTTAAAAAAGTTTCTTACGTAAATATGGCGATGGATGGTAAGGTTAGGACAGCTCCCAATAAAAATACCGCTCCTGGCAGGATAGTAAGTGTTGACATGTATACCCTAGAATATAGAGGTCCATACACCAGAGGCATAGTAGCTTCGGCTAGGCCGAAAAGAGAGTTCACTTTACCTGTAACAAAGAGAATAAACAACGGTAATTAAAAAAAAAAAGTTAAAAATTTTTTTATACAGGAGTCGGGTTTTTTAGGTTTTGTAGTTACTGTTAATTTATTCTCAGCTTTTTATACATATTACTTGTATACATTTTTGTCATCGACTGTTAAAACTTCATTTTTTACTCCACTTGTTAGGTAAGGAAGGTCAAACACATACCCTACAACCCTAGTTAGTTTTGAAAGCGTAAATTGAAATTAGTCCCTACGTATTTTTACTATATGTTGCTTTTTTAACGTTTTTTGAGAAAATGCTTATATCACATACATACATTCAGACAAAAAAGTATCGAGAATGGATGATTTGTTTATGACTCTAAATTCAATTTTTTGTTTTTTTTTGTCGTTGTTAGATTGGCACAACTGTTTTCCATTTTGGCGCGGAGTTTGAGTTGCATCTTTTATTTAGATTAAATACAGTGCTGTTTTTAGTTATATCATATCCAGAGTGTATTGCGAATTTCATAATGGACAAAAACATCGAACAAAGAGTTTGTCTTAAATTATGCATCGTCAATGGAATTTCGTATTCGGAGTCACTGAAAATGTTACAGAAGGCTTACGGTGAATCGACTTTATCAAAAACATGTGCTTATGAGTGGTATAAAGCGTTGAAAAGCGGTCGAGATGTGATGGAAGATTTGCCTCGCTCTGGTAGGCCATCAACGTCTGCAACTGAAGTTAACATCGCAAAAGTGAAGGTAATAGTGACTTAAAATCCTCATTCAAGTTTGAGAGAGATAGCCGCCGAGCTTTCTGTGTTTCACGAGTCGATTCGTACCATTTTAAATAATTACTTGGGTATGAAACATGTTGCCGCTCGGCTAGTCCCAAAAGACCTGAATTTTCTCCAAAAACTCAATCGAATAAGAGTCGCTGAGGACATGCTAGAACGAGTCAATTCCGACCCAACATTCATGAAACGCATTGTTACTGGTGACGAGACGTGGGTTTACGAGTTTGACATGCAAACTAGTCAACAAGCTTCGGAGTGGCGCCTTCCAACGGGACCGAAACCGAAAAAACCACGCCAAATTCGATCAAAAGTCAAAGTCATGTTAACTGTTTTCTTTTACTATCGCGGTGTTGTACACTTGGAATTCTTGCCGGAAGGTCAAACGGTAAATGAAGAATATTATTTGAGCGTTATGCGGCGTTTAAGAGAGCAAATTTGACGAAAAAGCCCATATTTGTGGAAGGCAAATTCTTGGATTTTGCACCGCAATAATGCTCTTTCGCACAAGGTCATCATTGTGAACGAATTTTTGACCAAAAACTCAACAAATACCATCGAGCAACCACCTTATTCACAAGATATGGCTCCAGCCGACTTCTTTCTTTTTCTTAAACTGAAATTACCACTTCGTGGCACCCGTTTTCATTCGGTAGAAGACATAAAGAAGAATTCGAGGCGAGAACTGAACTCAATTCAGGAAAAAGCATTTAAAAAATGTTTTGATGATTGGATTATTCATTGGCGTAAGTGTATCGTTTCTGAAGGAGCATACTTTGAAGGTGATAAAATAAATTTGGATGAATAACTAACATTTTGGGTATTGATCTTTTCCCGGTACTTTCTTGACAGAGTAGTACGTATAATATATCTTCACACTGTGTCCTTAACGGGGTAGACAGAGAGGACGGAGCGCCAAGCATCGCGGTCCTTACATACTTCTTTCGCTTCCTCAAATCTCATCATTCTCCTCACACATTTTCGCCTAGGTATGCGAGTGCTTTTGACATTTCTGTCAGCCAATACTCTGGCTATTTGATCTTCATAAGTTAGCCTTAGTATTCCTAGGCTTCTTTTACCACTCACTTTTGCTCTGTAGATTTTCTTCGTCAGTCTTTCATCACTCATTCTTTCTATGTGCCCGAGCCATCTAAGCATTCCTTTCTTCATTTTTACAGTAACACTGTCGTGCAATCCTGCCATACTACGTATCTCTTCATTGCTTATTTTGTCCGCAAGAGTGACACTGCATATATTTCTAAGAGATCTCATTTTTACTGCACATTTATCTTCTTTTCAATCCAGGCCGTACAATAAAATTGATATCAACACCGCATTATGTATGACCATTTTGGCCGAGTTAGATATATTCACACTGCCTACTAATGCGAACAGAGCACCGTTTACTTTATTGACAGCTGCTACCCGTCTCTCCACATCCAACTCACATCTTCCATCTCTCGAAAACGCACTCCCCAGATATACAATTTCGTCCACTTGTTCTAGACATTTTCCATTTGCCCATATTTCACCCATATTTATGTTATATAAACTTTATAATTATTTATTTTCTCCTCATATTTAACAAACAATTATAACATAAGTACCAGACAATACACAACAATCATCTAGTCTCAAACTTGGGCATTGACTGTGCAATGAGAACCAGACGACGACTACTACTACGGATGTTTCCCGGTACTGTGATCAGATCTGTGATAATCTAGAAAAGGGCATTGCCTAACTGCCTCGACCGGTAATCGGACCCGGAACCTTCCGCGTTTATATGCAACACCTAAACCACTGCGCCGTCGAGGTCTTCCAAAAGAATAAAGTGTAGTTTTACATTATATAATTTACTTCACTTTTATGACGAGAAAGCTCTCCAACCAACACTGTTACAAGATTTTATTCAACTTTAATTTTCAACCGTGTTTTAAATCAGTTCGAACCAACCCATTGAGCCTTGAAATGAAGAATTCTTGGTGGGGATTGGGAGTCTTTATTAGCAACATCACAATGTATTCGTTACCCAGATAACACATAAAATTGTTGCGTGTTTTATTTCTCTTTGATTGTTAATTGCTATATCAAATATGACTAAATAAGTTTTTACATTTAATGAGTAAAAAAGTAAGTTCAAAAGCTAAAGCTCGACTACTGAAATTCACGCTTTAAAAAGTATGAAACAAGAAAATATCCTGATCTGAAATTGTTACGTTACAACTATTCAATTGTGAAAACTGTTAATTTCAAAGTTTGTAATTTTTTTATAGAGAAGACCAATAATTTAAAAAAAGATGTGATTTACATCAAAAGTAGCAAATTTATAGAGAAAACCGTAAATTTTAAATAGTGAGATTTGTAGATAAAATTACTAATTCTATAGCTCCATGATATTTATCCCATAAAAAAGCATCATATAGTGTATAGTTCGAAAGTGTTAAACAGAACTTTTGTGTGTATGCAGAAGTAAATAAGTCTATTGTTAAATTCGTTATTGTAAGCACTAAGAGAACTAATAATAAAAATTATATGCCATTTCAAAACTAATAAAATTAGTTAATGTACAAAATAATGAACTCACCTGGACAGTAGCACCTCAAAAGACTAGTCTATTACATAAACAACTTACACGTAATATATTTTAATGTATTTAAAACATATTATTCATAGTGATGTTCAGAGGATAGCCGTGGTCATATGCCACTTTACCGCTTTGCCGCTAACTACTGTTAGAATTTATTGTTTTGTTAAGGTAGGTGGCAGGTTTTAAAAAATTTTAAAGTAGAATGAAAAATTATAACCCTCTTTTTTACTTCGCTGTAGTCGGGTAAATTGTTTTAAAGTAGAATGAAAAAATGAAAACAAATATGTCATTCCTATAATTCTAATAAACAAAAAAATTTTTTAGTTCATGACTATGTCCTCTAGAGGGTGCCATACGAATATGCAATTTAATGTGACGTCACATAACCTATAACCAGATGACGATCAAGACGCTTCCAACGACACCTCATTTGTCAAATTATTATAAGTAGTTTAGAAGTTATGGGGGAACGGATGAACATACATACATATCCACATACATACCGGTCAAAATCATAACCCTCCTTTTTCCTTTACCGTATCGGGTAAAAACTGATATGACAACAATGTTTTTGACAATATTGTTTCAATCTTATTTTTTTTAGCAGGTATCAAGTTTATGTTTATATTTTGGTACGTACCTTTGTGTATTACCACGCATTTCCTTCTGGTACGACAATAGAGTGTCGTACCCATGGAGCACTCAACCTATAGAGTGGCAATGTCATTTATTTTGTATGAAAACAATTTACGTATAAACACTGTCGCGGTTACTGCATTCTGTTTTATAGTTTGATTTTTTGCTGTTTTTGCCATAACACCGAATGGAACAATAAGCCATTACATAAATATTTAAATATCTGTCAGAATATATAGATGTACGCACAGGTCCAGTATTGGTACTGCTCAATGCGAGCGAGTTGATATTTGGTAGTGTAATTAAACTGAGCAGTGGTGAATACGATGGTCCGATATTTTCTCTCTAGAGTGCTCCATGATCGTAGGTCTTACGTGTTTGGTATGTCAACATTTTGTCTTTGTCGAGTGGTAACTATAATTCAAACTTGCCTCAAGTGTATACAGTTGTGATGCAAACTTCATGCACGCCTGGTTGAAGTTTAAATTGCAGTTTGGGTAATTTCTATAGCACTGGAGTTAAGAAAATCTGTCATTAATATCTGATTAATTTCAAACTCACCAAATTCTTCTCCACTGACCAATTTCGATCCAATCGACCTCATCGCTATAAAAGATGTCCCGTTCAATATTTCCAGTAAAGGTGCTGAAACGCAGAATAGATATAAATGTAAATAATATTAGTGTAATAATTTTCCAGCTAGATTTTGATTTATTTAAATAAGTGCTATGACTTTTATTTCTGCTTCAAAACATGGTAACTCGTTAAACTTTCAAGGTCAGCGCAATAGGTCTGGTATTTGCTAAACTTTAATTCACTAAAAATATAGAATCTTCACATTGACCTTGGCACTAATTGTGTTGTTAATTTGATAAGCGTAATTTAAATAAGCAACTGAATTATTCAAACTAAAACATTTGTTCCTATATTTGTACGTACGTACCATAAACTTAGTATGTACGTGCGTATAGGCGAACATAGAGATCGTTGACGCCTGACGATTTTAATTGTCAATGTCACCTAGAAGTGAATGATTCACTTGATTAGTACGATAAATAATATCACAATCACATATAGAACACGTAACCATTATTGAAAAATACAGTGCTTCTTTAAAATTAACAGGAATAACACAAAATAATAAAATAAGCCAACAGCTATATCCCCAGTGTGACGACTTTTGACGACGTGTCATTCAGAACGGGTAACAATAGCGTCCCATTCGCTGTCCCTTTCCTACTCGTGGTACTATCATAAAAGATTACATTCTCATTCGCACTCTTTGTACGTCTATACGTCAGTAACTATATACTAAGTTTATGGTATGGTATATATAGTACGCCGTTATCTAAACTATTATTATAAAGAGGCAAACATTGTTTGTTTATATGTAATGGGTAAACTCAATAACTAATCAACCGCTTTCAAAAATTCTTTAAATTAAATTAAATTATTTTTTATTTAAATTATTATTTATTTTTAAATTAAATTATCAGCGAGTAACATGGGCTGTACTTTATTTTCAAAAAAATTACTACCTGTGCTAAGCCGGGGCGGGTCGCTAGTCTCTAATGTCATAACTAAAACATAATATTATGTCTAATAGATTTTACAAAAAAGGAGTTTGAAGATTTTGGCATATTCATCAGCCACCGATTTAATTTTTCTCGAATGTGGCGGTGCGCAATGTAACCCTTGGAGCAAAAATCAAATCGGACGGAGTCATAAGGTAAGTTGCCGCTCTTATCACAGTGTCTAACGAATTTTTGTGTCTCTCTTTCTATCCCATCGAGCGTGACTAAGAGTAAAGTTAGGTACAGTGAGTATGGCAATTTCGTACTGTCGATGTAATTCAAGTCAGCTCATGACCGACTTGACGTTCAAAACACAATTATTTCCAAAATACTTGTAAATCTTAAGTGTTTTGGATACTTATATTCACAAAAATAAAAATATGTCATGTTCAGCTGTGCATTGTGACCTTCCCTAGTCACGCACATTAGTAAAAGTAGAGAAACTAGGTCAACAAATAACGGTCACGTTCTTAGAGAGCAAAAGGTTCTTCCATTTTGATTTTTGGTCCGAGATGTAACCTATACATATCGATTGAGGACACTTAAAAGATACTAAGGTTGCTATGTTCTAAAGTGTTACGTAACAGACAAGTTATTTGCAGGAAGAGTTCGATTTATGAGGACTTCAATGCGGAATAAAATGCCAGGTTAAATTAACTTAAAACAGTCGTTTTTCGTTCTTAAAATTACACCATGATGAACTCCTAACCCAGATGAATATAAATTACCATTACTTATCGGGTTCTTCATATGTGCATTATCTCTACAGTGCGATACTTCGACATGACAGTGGGTGATGGAAATAAAACGTGAGCATATGCTATTACTCACATTTTTAAGGCAATGCCTGAGGTTTATGTGAATAGACTTCAGCAAAAGCTTATTGTTACTTGAAGTTCATTTTATTTTTCCGTAAGCAAATTCGAGCCAAATCTAGCTATGACTAAAAAGTGTGAACAAAGATTTACTAAAATCAGTAACAGATAAACGAAAGCGACTGCTATGAGTAAGAGCTTATACTAACCATAAACTTAGTATATTACTAGAGTATACTAAGTAGTATGTGATACTAATTAATTAATGCTTATACTAAATACTAGAAGCAATTGCTTTTGTATCATTCATATCACCTATTAAGGTTCAAAAATATGCATCCGCTAATACCATTTAGAATAAACGAATGCTAGAGAATACGTATAAATATTTAGAGTAAAATGTTACTATTTGAATACAACATGTCTAAAAATATGTGTAGTAATACCACAGATTAATTAGGGTAATTCATTGTTAAGAGAAAATATTATGTAGGAAACAATAAAGCAAGTGTCCACGTTTACTTATAATTTTAATGTTTTAATGTAGGTGTACAATGGACTAATCTAATAATTCTAGTTTCCTTACTAACGCCATCTGTTGTGAGATTAAGTAATATATGTATAACTAATCTACGATAATGAATTATGAAATCTTTTTACTTTAATTAAAGCTACCGTAAGATGGCGTTAACATTTATACTCATTGCATTGAAATTTTCGTACATCGATTTTTTTTAAATAACTATGTAACGTGACACTTCAGAATATAGTAACCTTAATTAACAAAAGATTTAAGGACTCAAGTTATTTTTTGTTCGTTTAAGTGCCCCAATCGTTTTATATAGGTTACATCGTGCGCCGTAATTTAAATAAAAAGAAAATGCCAGCCTCCGAACAAAAATCTTCAAACCTCAACTTCTGATTTAAATCACATACAATTTAAATTAATACTTTCCATAATATAACTATTTTCAACCATTCACTATAGTACATATCTAAACCTAATACATTATTTATTTTCATGTTTTAGCCTGTATCTGTATCATATAGGTAAAGAATGTAAGCCATGGGCGGAAGGGCCACGATAACAGTAAATTATTCTTTTTTTATTTTATTTTCTTTTAATTTTTATGTACCTATTCTAGAACTATTTTGTAACATTATTATTATATTATATTTTTAAAATAATATAATTATTAATTTAAGTGTAACTTTATTGTAGAGCGATATATTTCTTGTAGCGATGAATACCACTTTAATCGTTATTTCTACCAATTTTTAAGTACTTTTAAGAATATCCTTAGATATTATTATTGAGGTGTGGCTAGTTATCACATTATCTCAGATTTCTCAATGCAAATTAAGCTGTGAGTGCATAAATAACTATTGTAACGCTTATCGATACCTTTCATCGTATCAGAGGTGATAACATTGGGTTATCTTACTCATTTGTTTCATTGTGTACCGAATTGCACTTTTTTATTTTTTTGAAGAGAAATACACAAGTTGTGTAACCCTCAGACACTCACACAGACATAGAGAAACACTCAGACTCCAAGCCGATTTAGAAAAGTTCTTCCCTAAATTGACCTGACCGGGGATCGAACCCAGGGACCCGGCTTGGAAAGCAAATATTCTCCCATTGTGACAACGGTACAGTCGAAATACACTTCCCATTTTTAGTTTATCGAGCATAAATTTAATGTTTTGTAGACATTAAATATAGATACAGTTTATTTTTATATTTTTTTAACTTTGTCTACTATTACTATGATACTATGCTAAGAGACAGTGTCTGTGGTGGGCAATTACTTGATTTTTTCCATAAACATTAAATTGTAAAAACTATAGACACCATAGAATGAGGAAAACGAAATCAAATATAATGTGGATGTGTGTGTAAATGCATTGAGGGATACCATGTGAACAGAATATTTACCTAAAATCATATTTTTATATCAAACATTCTTCTTTCATGCTTAAGTACATTTTTTACTATCTTATCTTACATGAAATGAAAGGTCAATGCCTATTTGTAATTACAGTTCTACTGAATCGGTTTTATTACAGTTTTCATATTTGCATAGGATTTTGTTCTAATAAAAATGAACGCTGAAATTTTATGGCCTGGCGCACAGTTTAGCGCATTTGCCAATGTCACGTATTAATAAGTAGAATCACACGTAAATTAGTTTATTCTTATCATAAAACTTCTCCAGTCATGTTCTTGGTTACTTTCGTTAAAATGTACATTTACTTACGTTTCGTTCAGTAATTACGTTGAATATTTGTATACATCGATAGTAATAATTGTCGTGGTGATCAATTGATAATCGATTTTTTTGTATAAAATATATATTTGTTATAAACAAAATAAAGTTTGAGTAATAATAATTCAATTCGGTATTAACATGATTTGTCCAGGTTTGCTTTCCCATTTTGACGATGAGATAAATAGATTAAGTATTAAAAATTGTAAATACGAGTAATTCCTAATAATCGTTTGTATTCGATAAAAGAGAGACGAGTGTTGCTATATATATCTGTTTCACGAATCAAGTACGCTAGAATGTTCGAGCAAATGGTCATTGCTTCCGGTTTGTTTTTCAGTGGCTACTTTTATCTAGATCATTCTAATTCTTTTGTGGAACTGTCAATCTGACAATTAGTTTCTGTCACTTTGAAATTTTTAGACACTTCCTATTGGTCGATGTCTTTTCAGAAACTTGCTGTCTCTTTCTAATGTCGGAAACCTCAGACTGAAATCTGAGTAGTTTCAGTAACAAATAATGATGATATTAGAGGATACAAATTTTGTCGAGGTGTAGTTCCATCATGGAAGGAGCCATCCACTTTTGGTGATGGTTAAGTGGCAGACAAAAGTGGAAATATAGGAATAAAATTTATCTGCCTATATATTTAGGATGTCATTAGTGTTAAGAAGTTTTTTTCATTATTTTTAATATTTTAAAGGCCCATGATAGACCTCATGGTAAGTAGAATGTGGAAGTTGTAGTTTTCTTTTAAAAGGATTTTCCTTGGTGCTTAGTCTAGTGTATTAACCCTAGGAATTTTGTTACAGGGTTCCATATCTTATTTCCATAAAGACCATGTACTAATAGTGTATTCATAGTTCCATAAACACCGTGGATTAATGGTGTATCCTTATTTCCATGAACACCATGTACTAATGAAGTGTTCTTAATTCCATAAACACCATATACTAATGAAGTGTTCTTAATTCCGTAATCTGGTGGATTTTATACTCGGATCATTTGTTTGTGCATTGCAGTATGAGGTTGAATTACCTCTAAGCATATTTAGTCTCTTTTCTTTGAGATTTATTTGTGAGCTACGAGTATAGTGGACATCATGGGAATTCTTTGAAACCATTGGAGGGACGACTCGGCTTGCGGAATACCTAACTTAATTGTGCAGTCAATAAAGGTTTAGCGAACACCGTGGATAATGTTATGGACCATTGGTGGGAGAACTCGACTGGCTATACATGGTTATCTCGTTAGATGGTACTCGTAATGTACAAGCAAATATAAAAATTCTTAACAATCTGTAATAAATATACTTAACTAACTTTATGTTTCGTTATTGAAGAACATCTTAGTGTTTTAAATTATAATTAATATTAAGAAGCTGATGTTGCAGTTATTAACGGTTGTAACATTTATATTGTAATTTCAGATACAAGTGTATTTTATATGATTGTAAAATTAGAATTATCATTTTAATAACTAACAATTAAGATTCCATAGACAGTGAATATGGAATTCATGAGAATAAATTAGGGGATGTATTTTTTAATAAATTGGTGAAGGTTGGAATATTCTTATTTCACAACTGAAATCGATTGTAGTAATACAGTGAAGGCGCCCTAATAAAAATTTAATCTGTATTTCTCTCCAGGGTGGCCTTAATGAAACCCAATACCCTTAGTATCTCATATCTACCGATAAACCACATTACAAAATTAACACCTACGCGCGGCCACGTTACATGGAGTGTTGTGTAAGCGTTACCTTTTGTTATTACTACTATTCTATCTACTTTTATGTGTACATATGTTTTTATGTGTAATAATGGCTACTATTTCGGTTTGATGAAGTTTCTGTTACATTTTTTAAAAACAATTTTTCGTCATTGAAATTTTTATCTTAAGCCAAAATTTATTATTGTTTTTTTTTCATGGCATGGCGTACAGACTATAAGTATAAGTAGAATCATTATCGTAAAACTCCTCCAGAAAAGTGATAGTATGCTTTACTGAAGTTATAAAGGACTTCGACGAGCGCGAGAACTACAGCTACACATGTTTATTTAGACCTATTCCATTATTTTCCCTTATACAGAACTTTAAAACACAATATATTATTATGTACTATCACTTTTGTACTTTAAAACTCCCAAAAATCTAAAAAATACAAAATCTAAACAAAATGTCAACCTCACTTCTTCCGTTCCCGCCAAAAAGTCAACGCTGAATTTTTCGTCCCTAAAACAAATTACAGTCAAAGAGTGTATTCGCAACTGGTATGAAAATTATAGGTACCAACTGCCTGTGTGGACAACTTGCGAGGATTGGTATTAATAAAATAAATCGGCACCTCGAACGCCGATTCTCCTCTTTAAAAGTTGGTTAAACAGAAACCTTATCAAAAATACTGATTTACTTAAAGAAACGAAATTGAAGAGAATATTTTTTTCCCAGTTTTTTCTGGGTAATTACGCATTTAATTTTTAGCAACACTAATCATGACTTCGAGATTTTATAACCAAAAATAGTTTTTAGTTAATTTGCTATGTTTCATATTAAAATATTATTCTTTGTTGTTATTTGTGAGATATATAATTATTTCTATTCTATTTAACCAAATAAGAATTAATTTTTTTTATGAACCAATAAATAAAACCAATGTTGTTTTCTATCGAAATGACAGGTGTTCGGCTTAAGTGATAATAATTGTGTGTCATGTGTATAGGTCAGCCGGCGTATTTGACTTCTCTCACCGTTTGCTCTGCGAGACCGGTGTCCATAGTTTTCATTACGTCTATAATTTTTTCATTAAAAACGCATTAAAAATCTGTAGAAAATTTGACGCCTTTGAAAACATCTCAAAGAATAGTAAAATTGTCCCTTGGACAAGTGAAATTGCTTTATTTCCTGGAGAACTACTAAAGTAGGGAAAAGTATCGAGATATTGTTAAAAGTTAATTTAATACATTCACGGGATATATTAGCTTTAAATCAATACCTAACTATATTTTCCGAGGAATTTTTATCGGGAATTCGGGGACAACGATGAGATAAATAGTTGACCGACAAATAGTAGTTGAATTGGATTATTAATTAAACATTTATTAGGTCGCATACAAGTAAGTACTTACCTAAATATATTTCTAAGTCGTTCCTTGCGAATGCATATGCGAAAGCCGCGACGATTTTGCTTGTGTTAGATATAATTCCCAATATCGTGTCATCGAATTTCAAATATTTGCTGAATAGACTTATAGAGAAGAGGGTACCTACAATTATTTTAAATATTAGCAATATTTATTTAGTTTGTATAAGACATTTTTAAATGAATTGGAATGTTCTTAAACTGTATAAATATTTGTAGTTTAATATAATTTACGCTAGTAACTACAATTATAGGACTATATTTTTATTTTATTGCTGATTCACCTAAACGTCACTTTATAACTTACCATTGAACGACTTTATCGTCAACGATAACGTCACGACGGAGACGTTATCGTTGACGGAAATTTAAAAGCGTCTTCATACAGCTGCGTACATTTTGCTTGCCTATTGTATCGTGGACGGTAATGTCGTGACGACACAATCGTTCAACAGATAATTATAAAAAAGGCGAAAAGTTTTGTTGCATCTTAAGTTCTAAAGATGTCTTGACTTCTTTAGTTAGGGAATTGAGGTCATTTTCGAGAAAAAGCCTCAAAATGTGTATTTGAAAGTTACAGTTGCGATTTCGAAGTGGTGATAATGATCTGGAGCAAATTTCATTGGTTTAAATTTCAAATTATGATTTATGAAATCAAAAAACATAGCTTTAAAGTTCCAATTATGATTTTAAAATTATGATATCAAACCTTATTTTAGTCTAATATCAGTTTATAATAGGGCAATGAGGTTTGTGATGTTATATTACATAAGAGGCAACATTTTTACACCACTGCACGAAGAGAAGGAGGGTAATGTTTCTCGAGTGTATGTACTATGTGTTTATGTCTTTGGCATGCTCTGTATCCTAATTTAGTAAATTAAATTATAAAAAAAAGGAAACACATACCCATTAAGTTAGTTATGATGCTGTAAGTAGACCACATACTGTATTGAACTTCGTTCCAGTTAAATCTGTATCTTGTGAATAAATACATAATTGAAAATTCGCCTGAAACAGAGAAAAGCAGTTTAGTAGTATTTAGGGTTCCGTACATAAGCTTAAAATGGAACTCTTGTCTATCCGTATTTCACACTCAAAGTCAAAGTCAAATCAATTTATTCAAGTAAACCTAAATGCAAGATATTTTTGAACGTCAAATCTACTTTATTTCGGTTCGAAAAGAAAACCTGGATACTGAGAAGAACCGACAAGAAACTCAGTCAGGTATCATTTTTTCATCATTATTCTGCAATATTTAAATAAATATAATTTGAAATACAATATTTATAAAGCCCGTAAATGTATGTGCAGAGAGGATTATTCCCAGACTATTGTTTTTTCTTCAATGAAATCGCTTTTGTAGTAGTATGCTTTCCCAATCAGTGTGCGTTTAATAACAAGTTCAAATCTTGAATTTCCATTAAATTGGGTAATTTGTTGAAAAACTTTGTTATAAAAACGGACACTAGTAGTTGCCCAAAAATGACCCAATTTATTTTTGTAATTTAAATTTAGGAATAGCTAGCTGATCACGACCTCGAGTTTCCATACCATCGATAACGGCTTTCTTTTGAAATAGATCAAGATTTTTTCTAGTATACATTATATTATCAAAGATGTCATCATCATCATCATCATCAGCCCGTGTTCGTCCACTGCTGGACATAAGCCTTTCCAATATTGTGCCATCATATCCGGTCCTCGGCTCTCCGCATTCATCCGCTTCCCGCCATTCACTTCAGGTTCAGGTGTAAAGGAGCCTTAACATCTCAGTGTCTCCAAAACTGACAACCTCACCTGCCCGTGGTGCACTCTGCTGATTAACGAACGAGGCTCTGACGACCGATCGATGGCGGAATACCCATCCAATCTACTATGCTGTAAATATAGCTGTGACGGGCAGTAGCATCACATGCGTAAGACAGCACGGTACTGCGCTCGCCAATCCGATCTTCCCCACCGTGTGCGAGTATGGGCAAATCTTACAAAAATGAGCAGCATCACAGATGTAATACGAGATTAATGTTAGTACATACATACATATCTTCACGCCGTATCCCTAACGCGGTAGTCAGAGTTAGTACATCATGTTAGTACATCAATGTCTTTAAAACGATCTCTTAATTATTCTCGTGCATTCATACTGTGGATGACACGTCTTTCGTAAAATAAAGAGAGGCTTCCTATGCGCTGTTGATCCCCACAGTAGCACAATCAATTTGTTCTGTTATCTTAAATCTATTACGCCGAAGTTTTGTATAGAGACATAAATTGGTATCCCAAACCCAGAAGTGAAAAATAAAATTATATAAAATTTTCTAAAAACATGGGAACTTAAGGCGACGCATTGGAAAATTTGACCTTAGGAATCTCAATTTTTCTAAGTGACTACAAAATGTATGAAAGTCATATTTGGTAACCTGAATTTACATTTCATTGATTTTATTTTGACAATTGCGATACACGATTGGTTAACTTTTGCAACACAAAAAAAATACCAAAAAACGTCTTTTAAAACAGAGATTTACATTTTTAGGAGTAACGGGACCGATTTATGTTTCTAAATTTTCTGTGTAGTTTTAATCTAAGCATATTCTTCAAAATGTCATTTGGATTTTTTAAAATTAATTATAGTTTTTCAAATATAGGCAAATAACTAAAAGCCAAGCGAAAAGCTAGCGCGCGCACTGTTGCATGGACTAGAAGGTCGATTTTACATTAAATTATTGTTTGTCAATGCGTTGCCTTAACGCGATAACCTTATATTTGGTTCGACAGTTCGATCGAGTTGAAATAAAACTAACGCAATAGTCGCAGCAGCAAGAGACCACGGCCGATGCAACTCGGCCGAAATGTGAAGCCAAACAAAAGGTAATTCATTAATTTCCCGCGTTTTTAGATATTTTACAATGTAATGCTAAAGTTTCAAAGTTTGTACTTTAATATTTAATGTACTGTAGGTATTTTGGATCCGATTTTCTTATTTATTCTCCAATTTAACTTTTTTCTTATACGCAATTGCTATGGAACCTTCAGTTAATGCAACGCATGTCCAATACGGTCTCTTTTGTGAGATGGGAATTGTGTTATAATATATACTAGCTTTTGCCCGTGACTTCGTCCGCGTGGTGGCGACTTACAATAAAGTGGATGGCATAAAAACCTTATCTGTACCCTTTGCTCAAATTCTCTATGTGTAATCTTGTTTTTGTGTATGTTGCATACACAATAAATATTTAAATAAATAAGTATTATTATAAATTAATTAAACACTTGCGTTGTTACGAGAGCTGTGCACACTTGTGACTCAATTCAATAACAACCATAGCTAATCTAGTCATGATTGTATTACTTAATAAATAAGTTACTGATGTGCGTTAAATAAATAAAATATTGCAAGACAAAGACGTTGCATGGAAAAGTTTATATATAAACATCCATATGTATATAATTCTCATCTAGAAATTATTATTAGAGCTTGCATATTATTCTGTGTACTGTCTACAAAATTAGGTTGTGTTATAAGGAAAATTATATCTGTCCAGCAAATTCTAAGAAAGTCACAGACACACGAGAACATAGAAATATAATATTGATTGAGAAATATAATGATTTCCAAATCTATGAGACAAGACTGGTTGGACATTTCCTATAGTTAATGATTAATGAGTTTAAGTAAAATTTGAATTACAATTGATTTGGAGACGGCTGTGAGGTCATGTCAAATTGCATTTGAGTATTGTTTCATACGAGACAATCTAGAATTTTATTCATATTCTAGAATTATTTTAGCAAACGAAATAATCGATTAAAACATCCACCATCGCACAACATTACTCGTAATTACTAACCGTGCTGTGGTCCGAATACCACGCATACAACGATAAGAAGCAGACACACTCTCAGACGTCTGTTGCCAGGACCTTTTTTGAAAACCACTTTGAATGTTTCCATTACTAACGAGATATCGAAGAATTCCCTAAAGAAGCTACAGCATCCAGATTTTTCCTGAAAATGTCACGTTTTTTTAAATTTTGAATTTACGTTACAGTGCGTACGGTATGAATTGTAGCGAGTTATCTAAGAGGAATGCATTTATTCTGAATGATTTTTTTTAACGTTAAAGCGCTGTATAGGTTGGTATCGTCACCAATTTGAAAATATTTGTAATAGATATTTTGTGAAAAATAAAAATAAAGTTAAGAGTACATTATCTACTAGCTAAATGAATTAATAAATATAATAAAAACAAATAAGCATATAGTGTGTCCTTATAACCATTCTTTGCTATGTCTTAATTAAAATCCAAAAGAAATATTTTTATTAAGATTTTGCTGAAAATATATACATACAACATATTATATTCACGCTGTATCCCTAACGGGACACAATTCTATTAGCTAAAAATTACTTACTACATACATACATACATCTTCACGCTATGCCTAACGCGGTAGTCAGAGAGGACGGAGCGCCAAGCTTCGCGGTCAAATCTTATCGTATCGTATCGTCAAATCTCCTTATTCTCGTTACACATTTTCGCCTAGGAATGCGAGTGCTTTCGACATTTCCGTCGGCTAACAATTCGGCTATTTGATCTTAGTTTTTTCGATTTTGTTCGTCAGTCTTTCATCACTCGTTTTTTCAATGTGCTATCCATTTATGCATTCCTGTCTTCATGCAGTTATTTGTTCTTATTATTACAGTACCTAGGTGGCCGAGCTTTGTTGGGTGTCTTTTAGGTTTGATTGCAAAAAAACTAAGAAAAAGTTTGATTAGACTTGCGCTGTGGAGTCTAGACATTATATTGAGAAGGTAAACTTCGTAGCAAAATTACTAATCACATTTCGAGGGCAAGTTTTCAAGTTTGAAGAGCGTGAAAACACAGGGGAAGAGAATTTTCCCAGAATAGCGATCTAGCTATATCGATTTTTCATCTTCGTATACCCCTATCCCCTATATTGTAAATTTCATCGAAATCCTTAGAGCCGTTTTCGACAATGCGATTACAGATATGTACAAATATTGCTGGTATAATGCTACAGGTTAATACATCTTTAGTTATGTAATTACATGTAATATACCCTTAGTTATAATAACAAAATATCATCGAGATTAAAATCTTTATCAACTAGCTTTGTTAAAAATATTATTTAGTGTTTTTGAAGCAAACTTTTTTTTATTAAAAAAAGTCATGTTATATGTGAAACTGGTCGTAACAATAGTTGTTATAATTACCTTTTTCGTGATAATCTTCTTTTTGGGATCTTCTAAACAGTAGAAACCATAAATCAAACTAAAAAGATAAAGGCTTGCGGACAGCGAAAATATACCATAATAGCCGATCCAAGTTAACAGAACACCGCTTAACGCACTGCCGATCGGGTAACCTAATGACATGCATAAATTCACCATACCGACTCTATATGTTCTATCTTCTTTTGTAGTTATGTCACCGATGTAACTAAAAACACCAATGAAATTAGTGAACCATCCACCAGTAATAGCAGGAAATATGGATTCTGTTAGTGCAGCCACTTCGACGGGTAATTCGTAGAAGAAATATGTATTAATAATGAATCCTATACACGTCAGAAATTCACCGACAATTGGCATAAGGATACAAGCTTTCCTTTTACCAGTTTTATCGCTCCAAGCACCTACAAATAATATCAACATGACAGGTATTGCCGTTTGGACAATGTTTTTCCAAGCTTGAATACTTGCTGTAAGTGTTTGAACTTCGTTTTCATATTTAGTATAGTTTTCAGTTAGCCTTAACGTCAGTGCATCACAAATTTCGCTACTATAGTTAAGGTTGACACGGCAAGCCTTCTCTAAGTTTAAATTTTGAGTAGCTAACGATGCAAGTACACTGGGCATTACATAACAGGCCATTATGGGTTCTACAGTAATATTATCTTTTATTAATTTTAATCTTTCTTTAAGTGTTAATCTTTTTTTAGCTTCAACATTTTGCGGTTCATTAGCTTCTTCGGATTTCGTTTTCAGTGGTGAAAGTTCATTAGTTTCTTCTTTGATAGTTGTTTCTACTTCATTTTCTTCAAGAGCGTTAATTTGTACTTCTTTCGGTGGATACATGATTATTATTAATATTTCAGCGATCTACTTATTTCTAAATATAACACTACAGGTTTTTACATTTCAAATGTTATTTGTTCTTCAAATGCGATATACGAATGACATGAAAATGAAACTATTAATTGTAGTCTTCAAATGCGTATATTTGTATTTTAATTATTTGCTTTGGATTTTGTTCTAGACTATACAATATCTTGTCTTATATGATATTTACAAAGGTATATTATTATTTGTTCTTGATAAGGATGTATGATAGCTGATATGAGATTGCGTTGACAGCTATCAAAGCCATATCCATAACTTGTGCCAATAAAGTATCCAATTTTAGCTGCATATGTTTTTATATGCGAAACAAATTGTTAACAAAGCATCAATAATTATTACTGTTTTACAAAAATAGAATAATTAATAAGGATAAATTTACAGAATATAGCTTTTTTTTTAATTATCGGTTATTTACTTTCAAACAGTATTCTTAAAAACATTCATTTCTTGCGATTTCGTACTTCAATACTAATATTATTAAGAGGTAAACTTTGTTTGTTTGTATGTAGTGGATAAACTCAAAAACTCCTAAACCGATTTCAAAAATTCTTTCACCTATAGAAAGTTAGATTATTAGCGAGTAACAGGGGCTGTATTTTATTTCCAAAAAAATTTCTAACCGTGCGAAGCCGGGGCGGGTCTCTAGTAAATTACAATTAAACTCAATATTTTTTTTAAAGGAATAAGATCATGTAAAATAAATAAAGTGAAAAAAATAAAGATAAATAAATAAAAAAAAAATAAAAAAAAAGAAAAATAATAAAAAATAAATAGATAAATAATTTTTACTATTACTTTACTTTAATTACAGTATTTTTATTTTATTTTGTAAGAACACAAAATTTTTACTGCGTAACCGAGAAGGACACTTTTTTATTGGCACGAGTTACACAACTTTTCTTATGCCATAATTACGAGTATACAAACAGAATGTACCTTAAAGAGATTTATATTTATAATTACTAAATGTTTCTATAATTATATATTTCTATATTCGATGAAAATAGATGCTTTAATCTTGCGCAATATCGTCTCGTTTGGATTTTCTTATTTCTTTTTTGTGTTCGCACAACAACCATCTGAAAACATTTCAGTTAAAAAATTGAGTACATACGTGGCTTATTTTTATAGCTGTTTAAATAATAATAATATTGAAGGTAACTATTAAAAATGTTTTAAATGTTTTTGTTTTTATTTTGAGATAAAGAATCCAGAATAGAGAGGATCGTTTCGGATCGGAACATTTCATTAGAGAACTGTCCAAATACTTGACATATTTGGGCAGTTAGTGTTACACAGTATTAGAATTTAACATAAATTTAATATAATACATAAAGATTTACAATGCAAAAGAGAAGGAGCACAGTGTACGCGTGTACGCGTACGCGAGCGAGATAGACAAGACCATGAAAGAAGAACGAGACCATTCACGTATATGCTATGGCCTTGTATGAACCTGACGTTAATCATGAATTCCGCTTATTATTGCAAAATCTAAGGTTTTTCAAGTGTAACTTCGTGTTTATTACGCATGTTTAATTAGTTTTTTTTTGTCGATCTGTATTACAGTAGATAATACATCTGTGGTTGTTACCGACTGCGAAACGAAGTCCTTGTTTTTTTTTTGGAAAACCTCTAAAAAACTTTAATTGATGTGTTACACATTTTTCAATTCGTACTTATAAGATTTACTGTATTAACTTATTTTAATGGTTTAGTAAAATTCAGTTAAACTTTCTACTTGAGTCTTGGAAATTAAACCATAAGGTCAAAATTCAACTTTTGAAGCTCATAGTCACATTTGTAACTCGTGTAACTTTTTTGGTTCAGGACTCCTGGCAATATGGGTATAGAAGGAAAGGGAATACGCAGGGGAAGGTTTTTATACGTGACGTCATCGTAAATCCAATATGGTGGACAAAATGCAAAAGGGAATGGTTAGCGTAATAATGTGCGGTATTGCAACGCATCAAATGTTGGTGAACTTACATGAACGCGGCAACGGCTGGTAAAGTCATAGCGGATCCCATCAGATAGACTGCTCCCGGGAGGACTTCCATTGTAGCGGTATATACTTTGGTGTAAAGAGGAACATAAAGCAAAGGCATTAAGTTCTCCGTCAGACCAAATATAGAATTCACTTTACCTGTAACAACATTCTCAATTTGAATACTTCATTTAAATTGAAATATCAGTTATAATAAACACTTAAATGCATAATGGAAAAGAATAAAGCGCTAGGTTATCTACATCTTAAATGAAATTATTTGAAGATGAAAATTCTATGCATCATAAACAAATTCAATTTAATATTGTAGTTTTTTGATGATATCGAGCAAAAAATGAATAACAAACAAAAAAGTTTAAAAATATATTTTACACGTAACAATGTTTTCGCTTTTTATTTGATTGATTTTCGTTGTTTATAGATTATACTCAGTATATTACGTAGGTGTAACGTTGCTCTGTATTAGGTATAGTTTTGCTACGATGAGCGCTCACAAAGGCACTGTGCACGCGAACAACACATAGAGTTGCGCAGCAAGCAGTTTAAAAATAAGTAACGTGCGAGGGCCTCCTTTTACAAACGAGCTAGCACAGTGTGCTAGCACGTTTTTGGAGTCTGGACCCTGGAGAGATGGGTGGGTGCCTGTTGACAATGCACGGTGCATGTTGCACGCTCTGTGCAATTGTGCATGAAGCGACGAATCCCGAGTGGCGAAGAAAGCCAAAAGAGGAAAGTAAATTTTATACGCCCCTTCCCTCGCACGCAACAAGTACGAAAGAAATGTACATATTATCTATGTATACCTACAGTGACCAGCTTAAATTATCTACTTGTACGAAATTAAACATTATGTCATTAGCCATAGATAATAAAACTTCGAGTGATCTGTGAATCGATAACTCAACTCGCGCCTCACTGCATCGCGGTTCGCGACCTGAGCGACTAGACAAGTGGCAAGCGCTTCGTTCAGTCGAAACGCTCGCTGGCGATATTGCTCGTAAAGTGCCACCTGGGGGGTTAATCACAAACATCGAAAACTTTCCGTGGCCGAAAGGCCGATCGTCGAAAAGCATAAATTCGATCCGACAGCTTGGATTTGTTAATACGACTATATATAATATAAATATAATACGATTTCAGATTTGTGAATCGCGAATAGACAAAATCATCGAAAAGTTCCCTGACGGATACGGAAAGTTGACTTTCCGACGTTTGTGAATTACCCGCTGGCTACGTTTTATACAATAGTTTTCACTCGACTTTACATTTCGTTTGAGATATAAGAAAGTTGATAACGTTTCACTAACAATTTAAAATTCGTTACGCTAGATTTCGTGGTATTTGTCTTTCTATTCTACTACCGTATACGACAATTGAGCCGCTTGTCTGGGGCTCCTGTTCAGTTGTGTAACTGTGCTAGTGTGCTACCACATTTTCATTCTACGATGCACTCCCTCTTTCCAAAACTGTGCTGGTATAATTGTGCTTACTCGCGTGCTGCTTACTCAAGACTAACAACACAGTGAGGCCAGGTTTTTAACATACGGTTTGCATGCAGTACGTAGGCTCGTGTTGTTATTGTTCCTAGTACCCTAGTTATTATAAAAATAACGTTATCATTAATGACGTTATTCTATTAAAATTACTTTATTAGTAACATGTTTCTATAACACGACGTTGATAAACTATTTAATGATAGTCTATAATAAAAAGTTACGTGGGCGACCAATCTTTGCTAATTGATTGTATATAAAAAATAAAATAAAAAAAGGCTGACCTCATTGTACGATTTGAACCCACGTACTTCGGCGTTGTAGACCCACGTTCAAGCCACTGTGCCATTTAGAAGGTAAACTTTTTACGAAATTACCAACTAATACCAGTTACCAATTCTAAGTGTGTGAAAACACAGGAAAAACGATTTTCCCAGAATTGTGACGTAGCTAGATCGATTTATCGCCCTCGTAAACGTCTATACAGTAAATTACATCAAAATCGTTAAAGCCGTTTTCGGGAAGCTATTGCAAATATAGATATAAATATATCGCTTTTGTAATGCTATTTGTTCGATGCCTGTAAGTTCTATTGTATTAAAAAAAAAAACAGAAAAGAATTCTGACTACATCGAAGAATTCGACCCCGCGCACTTCGGTATAAGTAGACCTACGCTTTAGCCACTGTGCTATTGAGAAGGTAAACTCTGTAACAAAATTACTATAGTTTAGAAGTTTTAAGTGTGTGAAAGTACGAAGAACTTTATCTGTAATATAGTTCGTCGAATTACGTTGCGAAATTGGTCTCCACCAAAGGCTCTTTTAATTTAACGTGATTATATACAGTCTAGGTCCACCCTGAAGGCCCATTAAATAATGGTGAAAGGATTTTTGAAATCCAAACTTACAAACTTTATTTCTTTATAATATAACTAGCAACTCGCCCCGACTTCGCACGGGTGCAATATAGATAGTAATTCCTCGTATCCGTCTAAATAGCTTTCCAAACTCCACATAATTTGCACAAATTTTTTTAAACATTAATATGGTTATAGAAGCTTATCCGTATAATATAGATATGTATATGCCATCGCTGACTTTTTTGTAGCTCTAAAAAAGAGTAACAATTTTCGATGAAAGCTCTCTGTCAGATGGATTTTTTCCGATATCTTGACCTACTATCGTTATACCTCAACAAATTAACACAAAACAATATTAAACTATACGTATAAACCTTCCTCTTGAACTATGTACACGTAAATACGCAAACAAAGTTTGCGTTCATTGTATGGTTATAATAAAATATACAAAAAGTTTTTAATAATGCTATCTTATAAATTACGTACCATTTGAGTTACAAAATAAATAATGTTATTTTGTATTTTTAAATACATACAAAATACATTATTTATTTATCCGGCCTCTCTCACTACCCCGTTAGGGATACAGACAGCGTGAAGACATGTACACTCTGTCAAGAAAGTACCGGGAAAAAATCAATAATACACGAAATGTTAGTTATTCATCCAAATTTATTTTATCACCTTCAAAGTATGCTCCTTCGGAATCGATACACTTACGCCAACGAATAACCCAATCATCAAAACATTTTTCAACGCTGTTTCCGGAATTGAGTTCAGTGCTCGCCGCGAATTCTCCTTGTCTTCTACCGAATGAAAACGGGTGCTACGAAGTGGTAATTTGAGTTTAGGAAAAAGAAAGAAGTCGGCTGGTGAATAAGGTGGTTGCTCGATGGTATTTGTTGAGTTTTTGGTCAAAAATTCGTTCACAATGATGGCCTTGTGCGAGGGCGCTTTATCGTGGTGCAAAATCCAAGAATTTTCTTTCCACAAATCTGGCCTTTTTCGTCGAATTTGCTCTCTTAAACGCCGCATAACGCCCAAATAATATTCTTTATTTACCGTTTGATCTTTCGGCGAGAATTTCGAGTGCACAACACCGCGATAGTTAAAGAAAACAGTCAACATGACTTTGACTTTTGATCGACTTTGGCGTGGTTTTTTCGGTTTCAGTTCAGTTGGAAGGCGCCACTCTGAAGCTTGTTGACTAGTTTGCATGTCAAACTCGTAAACCCACGTCTCGTCACCAGTAACAATGCGTTTCATGAATGTTGGATCGGAATTGACTCGTTCTAGCATGTCCTCAGCGACTCTTATGCGATTGAGTTTTTGGAGAAAATTCAGGCCTTTTGGGACTAGCCGTTCGGCAACATGTTTCATACCCAAGTGATTATTTAAAATGGTACGGATCGACTCGTGAGACACAGAAAGTTCGGCGGCTATCTCTCTCAAACTTGAATGAGGATTTTCAGTCACTATTTCCTTCACTTTTGCGATGTTAACTTCAGTTGCAAGCGTTGATGGCCTACCAGAGCGAGGCAAATCTTCCATCACATCTCGACCGCTTTTGAACGCTTTGTACCACTCATAAGCACGTGCTTTTGATAAAGTCGATTCACCGTAAGCCTTCTATAACATTTTCAGTGACTCCGAACACGGAATTCCATTGGCGATGCAAAATTTAAGACAAACTCTTTGTTCGATGTTTTTGTCCATTGTGAAATTCGCAATATACACTAGATTCATATAACTAAAAACAGAACTGTATTTAATCTAAATAACAGATGCAACTCAAACTCCGCGCCAAAATGGAAAACAGTTGTGCCAATCTAACAACAACAAAAAAAAAAAAACAAAAAATTGAATTTGGAACCATAAACAAATCATCCATTCCCTATACTTTCTTGACAGAATGTATGTATATATGTAAATAAAATGAAGTCAGACAATCCTATGATACAATGATAAAATCAAAAAGGATGATCTAACTAAAATAAATAAATTTATTCATTTTTAAAAGTTATTTTTAACAAATTAGTACAAAGTAACTCCTCCTCTAGCTCGAACACATGTGGATCAAGTTTCCAGTAACTCTTGCGGTAACTTGTCCCATTCTTGAATGGCAGCTTCTCTGATCTCTGACAGGGTCTGTGGGGGTGGCTGGCGATTCCAAATAGCTTGCTTAAGAGTATCCCATACATGCTCGATTAGGTTTAAGCTAGTCGACCCGGCCGGCTAATCAGTTCGGGAGATGTTGTACTCTCGGAACAACAGTGAACGGTGTTCATTTGCTCAGCTCGACGTGCAGACACGGACTCGTAGATTATCTGGGTGAGTACTGATCCAGGTTTCGTCTACGAAAAGGCAATTTTCCAACATGTCTATGTCCGCATCTTTTTCACTTTGACGCTGCCTTGCCCATTGTAATTGCTTTATCATCTTTGCCATATGTTCAGTGGTGCTCTCCAGGACCTCATTGCTCGTAATACTAACTGGTGTAAGCAATTCTGAATGGTTTGAGTGCTAATTTTACGTCCGATAGTTTGCAACTGAGATCTCATTCGAGTAGCGTTGACTGTTGGACTAGGGGCAGTCAGCACTCTGATATAATGCTTCTGGAACAGCAGTAAGATCAATTTAGCGGCCCCTACAAGGATCGGCCGAGTTATCCGTGCTCTGGTACCTTTGCAACGTGGTTACTACGCAGGTTTGTGCGCGATACTGTGCGCTATTTCTCTAGAGAGTAACTTTCTTTACTCAAAGTTCATCACACATACATCTTGCTCGCAAAACTTCCAATAATCTTCGTGGCATTTTGAAGCTAAAAAAAAACAATAACAAATATTTCAGATACATACACCGACTAAACTATCTTGCTGGCAGAAATAAAAATAAGCGTCAAAAAGCATTGATTTCATTTTATATGAAAAAAAACAATAGAAGTTTTACAATTTTTTTTGTTGGAAACAGTTAACAGAAACTTTAATAAGGTGGTAATAAATATTTGGAAGGACATTATGAAGACAAAGGTAGGCTAAGATTTAAATTGTTTAGTTTGGGTAAAATTTTGCAAATTTTTTTTGTAATGTTAGGCAATTATTTCACACTACACAACACACAAGGTATACATAATACACAAGGTATTTCCTATAAGTATTTCAGATTTAAATTGTCGCTTCACAAGTTTAAATTTTTTAACATATTAATTTTGTAATTTCTACATGAACGTATGTTCATCAAGATTTAAGTTGTCGCTACGCAAGTTTAAATTTTTTACGTATTAATTTTTTAATTTCTACATGAACACTCTTTTTGGTTAGGTATTTTTACTGTAACGCGCGAACCGAGCGAGAGTAGCGAGCGTGCCGCGGCAGCGGTTGGCGCAGCTTCAGTTCAGAATCCGTTCTATAAGAACACTAACATAAACTTACTAACTTAAACTTTTATAAACTTCCGTAATTTGCCCCCCTTACCTGAATATTATTAACCCCATCTCTCTACACTCCCTTTATCCTCTCTTACGCAGGAAGTACACTTAGTACAGTACGCTTCTCGAATACAGATGTAACGACAGATTTCCTATCATTTTCATTATTTTATTACTAAGCATGTACTTATTTTTTTCTTCAACATACCTTATACCGGAACGAGTAAAATGGGCTTGAGAATTCGAACCACTTAAGAAAGTTCTTGTTATACATTTCTTGTTCGGTTTCTTGTGATCACCCTATGATCACCAAGAAAAGCATAGAATACTAATATAGTAGAGTAAAGAAAGAGCCTAAACGGAACCACGTCATTGTCAGGATTACAGCTCGACAGCTTGTTCAGTTCATTTTATTTAGTCCCAGACCAAAAAAGATAATGGACAAAGTCACAATAAGTCGCCGCTCTTAGCACCGTATGTCAAACGAAATTTTCTGTCTCTTTCTATCTCATTGTGAGTAACCACGAGTAGTAAAACAGTTAGTAATAGCAATCTAGCACTGTCAGTGTATTTTGTGTCAGTTTGTGAGGCGGTCATGAAATAATTTGTAAATTACTCGTAAATCTAAGTGTTTTGGCTATTAGTACACACAAAAATAAAAAAATGTCATGTGCAGCTGTGTATCGTTGCAACGTGACGTTCTCTAGTCACGTGTATTAGTAATAATCTAGAAAGTCGGTCAACAAAAAAAGGACAATTTAAGGACATGCTTTTGAAGTAAATGCTCCGTCCATTGATACTTGGTTCGAAATTTAGTTAGAGAATTTTAGTTTTTATTGGACAATCTAATATTTGAAATGATTACTTATTTTTATATTTGAGCTATGATTATTTAACAGCGTCTACAAATTTTTTAAAGCTAATATATTTGTTGAAGGAGTAACGTTTAATTGTATGACGTTATATTTTTGTGTAGCAATTAATAGCGATTTTTCCACTTTTGCGCCAATATTGAAGACGGGTCAAATGTATTTCTTTTTTTATCTCTTACCGTTAAGGCAGCGTTCATCTGAAACGCATTCGCCTGACCGTGCTTTCGTCGATTTACATTGCAAAATTAGTCTCTATGAAATATTCTTTTATTTTAACGGGATATTGTACGGCTTGTGTCCACTCTGAAGGTCCGTTCTAAATATTGCTGAAATAATTTGTGAAAATGACGGAGGAAGCAAACAACCAGGCGAGTCACCTGATGGAAAGGGATCATCGCCGCCCATGGACACCCGCAACGTCCAGGGAATCATGGGTGGGTTGCTGGCCTTTTAAGAAATAGTAGGCTCGTTTCTTGAAGGTTCCTAAGTCGTGTCGGTCCGGGAATACCGCCGCTATAAGCTGGTTCCATAAAATTGCCGTACGTGGCAGAGAATATCGTAAAAAATACACAGTTGTAGACCGCCATCCATCAAGGTGGTGGAGATGGAAGGAATTAAATGAGTAGTTTCGGAAATTACCTCCTGTATGCAGTCTTACAAACTTTAAATCTTTAAATATTAGTTTAGATAGATGAGACGTAATTCCATTCTGCTTTTTATTTTTTGAACATTGGTTCTCGCAAACTTTAATCATACAATTTCACATTTTCACAAAAAAAATTTTTTTGTAATTACGTCATGCTCACATAACATACTAGCTTAAATAATAACTAATGCTAGGCGTAGTTTGGTTGCACGTCCGTAGTTAATGGTAAGTGGGCTGAGGCCCAAGGACATTTGTAGGCTAAGAAACTACCTACTATCCAAGCAACAAAAAGTGGTGTAGTAATTATCCTGGAACCACCAATTTATCAGGACTATAACCGGATAGTAAGCGCTTAAAACAACGGAAAAGGGCCCAATTTATAGGCGTATTTATACTAATAAAACTCTCATAGTAGACTTGGTGACTACCACTTAGACCACTGGTTCCCAAACTTATTTTGTCTACTGAGTCGAGAGCTCATGCAGTCGTTGTCTAAGATGCCTCCTAGCTAAATGAAATTACAAATCACCTCCCAGGCCTCTACACAACGCCCCCATTTTTTTTCTGGATCTCTTACCGCCCCCCTTTAGGCCTGCAGCGCCCACAAGGGGGCGTTATCGCCCACTTTGGGAATGGCTGACTTAGACCAATAGTAACCTTATAGCTGGACTACGCAAAACTATCTGCTCCCGTGAAGATAAGCGACTAACAAAACCAAACACGACTCTAACGTACCGCGTGCTTCTGTTACAAGCTCTTTCAATAACTGTGAATATGTGCGGACATTGATAAAAAATATTAAAATATTTGATAAAAAGGTAAGCTATCTACCCATTTCCTTTAAAAAATATTGTATTTATAGTGTGTTATGTATAAAAAGTACATATGTCCGCATGGCAAAATAATATTTTCGGTGAAGTATACTATGTTTTAAATCTAAGTTTTCACTCGCCTCTTGAAATTGGCATATTTAGTAAGTTACATTTGAAAATAATATTGTTTTCAATAGGATATGCCATGAAAAGTTGCCATTTTTTTAGAACTAGTATTTTAAAGTACATTACCACACCCTTACAGGGGTACTTGGTTTAATAATGGTGTTCATCAGAACCAACGGCATCATCGCCATATTGTTAGAAATTAGGGTTCCACAATACGATATTCAAATACTTTTGGGAAACCATTTAAGATTATTCATTATGATGTGTTTTAAATACACAATATTAATATTTCCTGTCGAGTTACTCTATTTCCAGTAAAGATACAAACGTCCACATTACGTCATTTTTCAGTAAATAATCTCTAAATTGTATTTGTCTTTAGCACTTGTTTGTGTATACAGTGTACTTTTTTTGAAATGATCATTTACAAATGGTAAACAGTGCCAATGTGCATAAATACATCGAAAAATACTGTCGATAAATCGTGAAACGTGACATAATAGCGTAAATCAGAACATCTGGACGCAGAGCGGGGGTCATCACGCGTTTTCTGCTTTTGAACACTATTGAACACTGGCAACCCATCAATATTTATATTCAAAGAAATTTCATCAGGTGGAAAAGAAAGCTGTCGAAAAATGTTCAAACATTTGATTAGGCCATTATGCCAATATTCTCCTGGAGCTGAAAAATGTATGTCCAGATTTTCTTTGTTTGTGTGAAGAAGTGTTCGAGCGTCTTTAGGTAGGAAATCTTTTATTTTTTTTATTTAAAATTTCTAATAAAGAGTTTAATGCCGCATATCGTATATTGCATTCTACAGCCCATTTTCTAACATCACTACGCAATTGAAAATTTATCTCATGTTTTGAATTGGATTGGTCTTCAATATCACTTTCATCTTCGTACAAAGATTCCTCGTTAATACTCTCCTCGTGGTCTGAATCTAAATCACGTATTGTTGATAAAGGGTCATTTTGTATAGAACCATCAATATTCACATTTTGTTTAAAATTTTCAAAGTGACTGTTTTGTCCGGAACCTTTGTCAATTTCTACGATATGTCCTTTGCCCGATATAAAGCTAGAATCTGACACTTGCATTATTTGTTGATATGTTTTCTGAACTTTTCCCTTGTATGAACCACTTTTTTTCAATCGCTTCCATTTATTTAAATCCATTTTTGTAAACGAGTTGTGCCCAAAGTAAAAGGAATAAAGAGAAAGCCAACGAACATACTACGATACAAGAAATCAAAATGTCCGTGATGAGACCATAACGGCATTTACAAGACCATTAAAAACAATTGAACTCTTTTACGGGACTTCACGAAGATGATTTTGGATACTAATTGTATCACAGTAGACCCTTATAAACATGTTAAGATTATAACAACATTTGATTAATCCACAATAAAACAAGCACACTTACTCTTGGAATAAGCCGTTAAATAACTAATTTATTTGTAATTGATCCACAAAGTGGACTTATAAACTCTTATTAATTCAAGTAACAAGTGCAAATGGTTTCCAGTACGTTTAATTTTACTTGTTACTCTTGTTAGCATACTTTATTTATAATGGATTTATATTGCTTCTTATAAACAATTATAAGTATAGCTTACCAGAGTACGTATTCTCAAGCACATTTACAGCTTTGAAACACTTTTATAAGACACCTTAACTTATATTGTGCCACTAATTTGGACTTATAGGCGATAATAAGTTCACTTATAAGAAAAGATGTGCTAGAAGGTCAAACAAACTCCGTGTATGCTGTTATAAGCATAACAACAAATACTAGAACCATTAAAAGAGAGTTATTAGTGCTAGAGGGCTATAAAGTGTGCACTATAGGATAATTTTGCTGCTTGGGTACTGATTGCAAACACAGATTATAAACTACATCTCACCCAGTTCATCCGGTTCAACTGTTTTCGAGACTATGGATCTCATAGCTAAGAGTGAGGTGCCATTTAAGATCTCCACTAGCGGCGCTGAAAAATAAACGGTTATTATTCAGAGTCTAAATAACATTAAATATAGGAAATAAATTTTTCAATTTTTTAAAAACCGATAAGAAAATACATTGTAATAATATAAAATGCTATTAAGTACTCTTTATGTATTTGTTTCCATTTCTCCGTCTATGAGCCCAAATACATATTGCCAGAAATGGCATCAGTCCCGTATCAATGCAAGATTTTGTTACACGAAATGAGGTGAAGTTATCCATGAATGGAATGAGTGTTGATATTTATAAACAGTAGCATCATAAATCGTTTGTTCGTAACTTAGGACCAAGAACCAAATTGGACAGAGCTTTTGCTTTAAGAGTGTGTCCGTTTTTTGTTGACCTAGTTTCTAGATTTGTGTTAATTTGCGTGACTAGGGAAAGGTTACAGTACAACGATACAAAGCTGGGTAGACATGACGCATTTTTATTTTCGATAATATTAGTAGTTTTGGCTATACTCACTTAAGATTTGTACAAAAATATTTTAGTACTGCGATATTTTGTACGTAAAGTCGGTCGTAACACGACACGTATTACAACGGCAGCATGAGATTGCCATAGTTACTACAGCTAACTGTTTTACTCGTGATTACGCTCAATGAGATAGAAAGAGAGACAAAAATTCGTTCGACACACGTGATAAGAGCAGCAACTCATTTAGCCTCCGTCCGTTTCGATTTTTGGTTCGAGTTCGTAACACTCACTTTTATTTGCAAAATATTACTGACAACAGATGACATATAAATATACATACTCCCAGATAGAAGCCAGGCTAAAACAAAAACTCAATGACGTCTCTCTTACTCAGTTTCTGTAACGATGGTGTATGCGTTTGAATGAAACAAATAGCAGTTGTTGTTTTAACGTTGACACGTAACAATGTGCCACGATGTTTTTAAAATAAATAATATGAAAAGGACTTGACGAGTCTAGGACAGTTTATAATAACCGACCATACAACCAATTATTATGCATTAGTTTTTAATGTCCTGTCAGTCCCGTATCTAAGCATAAAACAAGAATTATCGGTTCTGCTTTGTAACTATTTTAAACTGACTTCTATGCCATTGTTATTCTAGGTACAAACTAAACATAAATAATATGAAAATCGAATCGGCTTTGTCAGGACTGCGTTCTGGTAGTCAAAATTCGTCCTCGTGTAAGTAATAATTCCCTAAATGCACTCAGAAAGGTAATTTCTACTTTCATAATGACATCTCTGATGAACTTTTATTTTCACGGGGACGTTTCTGATCAAATCCAACATGGCAGCAAAAATTACATTTTGGACTCATTAAAAAACACTTATTTTGGATTTTAATCACAATATGATTAATTGTAACCATAATTTGATTAATTGTAAACATAATATAATTAATGATTGGAATAACTCGAAGTAAATTGATTGAAAGTAGAAAAAACAAACCTATGAAGAAAATTTTTTCATTCGGAGCAAAACAGTATACGAATGAGGCGGCGATTTTACTCACTGTTGATATAATTCCCAATATGGAATCATGCCATTGTAGATATTTACTAAACACCGTTATCGAGAATATCGTACCTAGGGACAAAAAAAAAGAGATTAATATCGATACTTATCACATAATAAATAAATGTGATAAATTCCCAAAATCTTTAGCTATTTTCCGCTCTAACTCCAAAAACCACCAATCGACACTAACCACTAACTAACCACACTAACCACTAACTAACACTAACCAGCACCGAATCTGAATCACGGAAGCTAACCGAATCCTATCTGAATAGCTAAAGATTTTGGGAATTTATCACATGAAATGGATTTCCGCAAAGTAACACCTGAGTGTATACAATATAATAAATAAAGCTATATTTATTACATTATATTGCTAGTTATAATATTATAACTTGCGATTTTTGCTTAACTTAAAACATTTCGCTCGTCTTTTACTCGGATCAAGAATCAAATTGGACGGCGCATTTGTTCTAAGAGCGTGTTTTTTTGTTGAACAAGTTTCTTGAATTTTACTAATGTGCGTGACTTGGGAAGGGTCATAGTACTAGCAGTACTATATACAGCTGAACATGACATTTCTATTTCTGTTAATACTAATAGCCGAAAAAACTTAAGATTTACGAGTATTTTGCAAATAATTATTTAAGTATTGTACGTAAAGTCAGTCGTGACCTGACACGAATTCACGAATTACACTGAAAGTGCGAGGTTGCCATACTTACTATAGCTAACCGTTTTACTTGTAGTTACGCTCAATAAGATAGAAAGAGACATGAAAATTCGTTTGATAAAAGGATCACCTTTAATCGCTCTTATCAAAGAGCGGCCAGTTATAGTTCCGTCTTAAATGTTTCTTGGTCCGACGTTTTTATGTACCTACATTTTTTAATTTTAAAATACGCTAATAATTGTCAAATGACATTGTAATTTGCATAAAATTTCGATAAAAAGTTGATCAGCTATTCCTCAGCGACATCTGTCATGATCTAAAGAATACGTGTTCTTATTGATTTTGCTAACGGCATGTTTGAATCAGGGGCGATTGTTATGAATACTCTAAAGTTCATTATAGTAAAAGTATTTGATATAGAGACTTTTATTGAGTTCATAGTGATCTCTATTTTATCTTTTCGTCTTTAATAAATATAATTACAAAAATAAAAACGCATTAATATCATTAATATAAGTGCGAAAGTTATGTCTGTCTAGTTGGCTTTTATTGCTAAACTGCGGGACCAATTTTGATAAAATTTGGAATGCAGATAAATTAAACCCTACTAAGGACACAGGCTACTTTTTTAATACCACGTGAACAAAGTCACGGATAATAAAATAATAAAGATAAGATGATACGACTTTCCACTCGACTTACTTTTATTGAACGGTCATCTTGCATTCGTTAGTTTTAATTGATAGTAATAAAATACTAAAACAATTGCGATTAGTACAGTGAAAAATGATGAAGCAAAGTCTGTATTGTGTTTGCAGCTTGTCATATGTGATATTTATATGAATCGATTCTAACCGCGCCGACGCAAGTGATTTTAATCGCAGGTGCCAAAGTAGATTGCTGAATTTATCATACGACGATGAGCCACATGGATTTTTATCGTCTGCTATGATTGGATCGTATATTTGTGGACTGTTGGACATAAACAGAGATCTATATCCACCCCTCAAAGTTTTAAATGTGGGGTGGAAAAATCTTAAAGAATTTCAGACAGTAGAACATAAAAAGGACTTGCAATAAACATTTATCTTATTAAAATATGTTTAGTAGTTTCCGAAATATGGGGTGTTTTCGGTTACACCTCAGCGACCGCAAAAATAACTTGCATCATTGAGAAACATTAAGAAATGCAAATTTATTTATGCTATCAATTAATTGAATATTGTGCTTTCCGTCTATAGAACACTTCACTGTGCGTGGTCCGACATGCTCTTGGTTTTTCTATTCATTTTCAGAGGGCCATTTATGGCTTCCAGTAAATCACTTTAATTTTATGCGCTTAAGCGCTTTCTAAGCATTACAAGTGTTCATGAGATTATTTAATTTTAGCAATATCATGATGAGTTTTGATAATGTAAATATAATATTTATTATTATCTTAGGATTATATGGCTCATGGAGTACGACTTAATTGAGTTCTCGTAAGATAATAAAATACATACATACCAATTGTGTGAGTTATGAAGTTGTAAGTTTGAAAAATGCTGAATCTAACCTCATCCCAATTGAATCTGTATCTCGTTAAAAGGTATAAAATGGAAACTTCACCTGAAAAAATAATTATATCGTGTTAGCAACACTAACAGATATTCTGTTATGGCAACACTGCTGCCATCAACATTCTGTCTGTCCCACTTTGTAACTCTTACAGTACTGTACGCATTCATGTAATAAATTCTAAGAATACATAATACAGGGTTTTCTTAAGTAAACATATGAAATGTAACATGCGATACAGACATTATAGTGTCAACCCGTAACAATCGGCTTAAATTTTTCTCTCCACAATGGGGCAAAGAGATACAACACGAATTACCCAGTGATAATATTGGATGTTTTTGTTTACCCCTTTAGTTTTTATTTCTAGTTCTTCAGACATTTGTTCCATGTTAATTTAATGAGATAGAATAATATTCATAATAATAATAATAATATGCACATCAGATTTACTACTAACAGACAACGCGATGATGTGGCCAGTTGACACCATAGTTTTTCCTGCTTTAACAGCATATTTTGGCAAACCAGCCTTTGCAGCCTAAAGTACTGCATTCCACCATCACGCTCAAAAGAGTATCTTACGCATCGTATTACCCATATTACCCCACTGAATTACCCCTGTACGTATTTTGAAACAATTGACCACAACGTTACACGAGGACTGGTGTCAAAATATTGTTTGACGTTACTTTAAAACGACATAACAGTAATCGAGAACTACGTGAACATGTTCTAAAAGCATTTTTTCGTTAAGAATTGTTTTGCGACTTAGTAAATGCAGAAAAAACGAGGAATTTCTGTTTTTGTATTCTTTTCTTTGTCCCGGTTTTATCTTTAAAATTTGTGGATCAAAGTAGTCATTGATCAGCCATATTATGCTCTTACAATACCAACTTTCGCTTTAGAAATTCGAGCCGCATTAGACCCATTGTTTTCTAATCGAATTACACGCATTAATTAGGTTTATTGTGTAGAAATTGTTATCCAACTCTAATAACTGTAAATCATTCCATTATCAATACTTATGGCTTTAGACGATAGTACCTGTTACATTGACATAGTAAACAAGTTTATCAATGATATTTATATACGAGTAGATATATCGAAAAAAATGTAATCCGAACGTGTGCAGAAGTGATATCTTTACCAGTTTAAAACTAATAGCTCTAGAAGATTTTTGTGAACAAATGCTTGATATACGTCTCTTGAGATTAATTAGATTGAAAACAATACTCTCAACATTTTCACTGTTTGATTGTTGCATCATTACTCAGTAACTACACAAAAGATTTGGTATAATAGTGCCTGGGCGACTGAGCTATGCTCGTTGATTGTGCATAAAAAACAAAAAATAAGTCTGACCCAATGATGTTATATTTACAAAAGAGGTAGATAAGTTACATGCACTCAAAAAATGGCACCTCAAAACTTTGCTAATTAGCCGACCCGGACTTGGTCAAAGAATATGAAAAGTAATGTTACAGAACCAACAATGTCATGCAATGCCTGTTGCTCATTCAAAATTCTAAAATCTTTTAATAATCGAAACCTTTTTTATAATATACACGATCATGTGATGACGCAGTCACCCAGTTTTAATCATAGTTTACATTTATTAAAAGCAATAATATAAAAATACAATTCAATGTCCGACTTCATTCTATGCATATAAATAACTCAAAATGGAAAAAAAATATCAAAAAGGGAAGAGAAACGAATTAAATTTATTTGAAGGTAATTAGATATAATAATTGCTATATTTTTCTCTCATAGTAAAAGCATAATAAAAAATATTGGCGATCTTTTTAAATAAATCTGTTGTTATGTACATGATTCAAGAAAAACGAAATTAAAAAAAACCAACATAATTTTTTAATTTCATCCCATTAATCAATCATAATTTTTTTAAATTGTTTAAGTTTGTGATCACTAATCACATATACGTAACCTCCTTGGATCAAACCTAAACAGGCGCACCGAGTAGAGATTTTTTATTTTTATTAAGCTACTTGACCTGACGTACACAAAGAGAGGGTCCTTATTCATCTTAGTAATTTTTATCTCTCTTTCATTTCTCCTGAGGTCATTCCTTCTTTCATACTTTCCTATCTTTTTTTATTTATTTCTTACCTACAATTATCTTTGTTTCTATAGCATTTACCCTTATTCTATTACATGTATGTTTATCTAATACATTTTCATTTCTTACCATTAACCACACTTATTTCTTAATTCTAATTCTGTATATTCTATTACTTATATCTGCCTATATCTAATATGACGGCTCTTATCACAATGTTGTTGTTTTATTGCATTGCAATTTTATCACTGTGTCTTATTCTATTGATATATAATCTACTACATTTTCTGTTTTTTACTTTTTTTTATTACACTTCATTTATTTATTTCTTTTAATTACTTTTGATACCATTTCTTTACTTTACTTTATGAATTTTTATCTCTTTGGATTATCTTTCATTACATAATGTATAGAAATAATTTCCAATTTGCACTCTATTGCCACTTTTAATTTGTGTTTTTCATAATTAAGCAGAATTGGGCACTCTACCAGTACATGAATCACACTTTTGTCCATACCTGTTTCACATAGGCACTTTGGGTTCTCTTTGCGCCTAAAACGATATAGATACTCAGAGAATCTTCCGCGTCTTGTCAAGATTTGGACAAAAATGTGATCCATGTCTAACTTCTTCACCACCGAGTAGGCGATGGCGGCATCAGAGAACAATATCTTAGTGCCAGAGGCTGTTTGCTCACTTTTATACCTACTGTTTTATTCGTCAATCGACTACATTAATATTTGTCGTTTGACGAATGAAACGGCACGCTTCGACACAGAGTAGAGATTGTCGCCAACGAGTTTATAATTTAAGTTTATATTTATGGTCGAATTTCGACCACAGGACGACCTCTAGTAGTATTTATTTTGAATTTATGTAAACTTTTATTAGGGGCTAACAGACTCATTAAGTTATGAATCTAAAGTATTGTGAACTAACAAAATTAACGTTGTCTGACACTCACCGTACATAGGCCCGAAGAGTATGCTGACAACAGCCAAGAGTATGGATATTCGTAACCTCCTCTTTTTCGGCTCATTTTTAAATACAACCCTCACAGTTTCTTTGATATTGGTCAGATCGAAGAAAGTGCGTGCGAAGTAGAGAAATCCTCGGCCGTCATTCTGTTGATCATAAATTTTATGAATATTTAAGTAATAGAAGCTTGTCAATAAATTAAAATAACGAAATAAGTATTACTAAAAAATATGTTAGATTTTAAATATAGGTATTACTATAACGAAAAATAAATATTTTACTATTTTTTTTAATTTTAACAAATAAAATAACACTACTAGGTACTATACTAGTTTATTTTCTGCTTATGTTTATTAAGCTGTGTTGATTGCTTATACTTTGACACATAATATGTATGCATGTATGACTGCACAAAATATGCAATTATGTATATAATGGGTGTTCCAAAATTCATGCGAGAATTAATTTTGATGGAAAATACGAGTTTTTAATAAAAATGGTAATTTTTTTTATTGTTTCATAACGTATACTGTATAGGATTAAGGGAAAAATATCGAAATATTGTTAAAAGTAATTTGATATATTGTTGGAGTTGATATTAGCTTTATGACAAATACAATATTTATATATGAAATCAATACGTAACTATATTTATTATTAGTCACTTTTGTCAGGAATTCGGGGATAGGAACGAGACAAAACATACCTAGTAAATTGACCCGTGTATGTTATTGGACAGTAAATCAGGTTACGTATACTCAGATACGTTACACAATTTCCACAAAAAAGTATATAATATACATACACTTTCAAAGCCTTGTTGGACAGTATATTTTTGGACAGTAGATATATTACGTTACATTAGGTTACATATACTCAGACATGTCATGCAGTTAACAGTACATAAAGAATAGTACATAATGTCCATAATATATTTATAATATCTTGTTAGTGCCAAATTATTGCTTGTTTGTTGTCAAAGGACACAGTCAACAAACAATTCATGAAGATACCAATTCATAAAGATGAATTGGAAGGTCGTTTTTACTTAATTCGTGTTCCTTATTCTCAGTCCCAAGTGTCGACAGCAAAATTAACTTTGTTGTACAGCTTTTTATTTATGCTAAGAAACCTGAACTAATATTATAAAAAGGTAAAGTTTGTGAGTTCGGATGTAGGAGGTAATCTTCGAAACTACTTGTCCGATTTCAAAATTCTTTCACCAATGTTTAGAATGGACTTCAGGTTAGGTATAGGCTGTGTATTCAAAGTTGCAGGCAACAGTTAGTCATCTAATATAATGCAACCCTAATAATTTTCCATCAATCTATAATAATATTTAAAATGTACCTACGTTTTTTTCAGATTTTTAATGTGAATCTTGAAGATTCCAATGGCATGCGTGCTATTGATGGCACGTGACAAAATAATTGGGGCACGGCGATAACTAAAGGATTTAGGTACTTAATCGAAATAGTTTATTTTTTTATGTACATTTGTTGTTCTTTTTTTCCAATTGATGGCACGTTATGGCCTCGTTAAATATTTCTTTAGAAAAAAAACCGCTAGGATAAATAATGCTTCGCCGTCCATGGTATAGGGTATAGAGTTTGAAAGACTTTTTTTAAAAAAGTGAAAAAAGAACACTAAGGAACTTGCTCATTTCATTTGTTGACCCCAAAAAAATTCTCGGTAAGCCCCCACATCAAACCCTTTAAGCCAAAATCCAACTTTTAAAGTTTCAATTGGGTTACAAACGCTGAAATTAACTTACTTGAATTAACTACAATTTATGACAAATAAGGGCAAATAATAGTTAAGAATAACTGCCACGACAGACAGACGCCGATTTGATTCTACAAGTAAATCCACCAATTTTAATACACTTTTTTAAACTCACGGTTTGTATCCAATATAACAATAAATTATGATATAGTGAGTATGCACTGTCGAGGGGACTTTCGAGTGAGTTCCGGTAGTGATGGTGAAGTATAACCAACTACGAGCCAGAAAGAGGGTAGACTGAAATATGTGCTCTCGAATATCCACCCGCAGTCTCGCCAGTTAAGCTGTGAACATGGTGCTTGCAACAGCATCGAAATATCGGGAAACTCAAAAATATCTAATATCGCGGTAAGAACCCGTTAATTTATTGTTATAATCCAATTTTTAGTTTTAGAAAGATATTTTATTAGCTTTTGCCCGCGACTTCGACAGCGTGGTGGGGACTTACAATAAAGGGGACTGCATAAAAACCTTCTCCATGAAAAAATACATATACGTATCAACTTTCATGGTGATTGGGCAAACGGTGTTGGGGTTTAGCGATTACATATGTACAGGGTTCATTTAAAAATGCTAATAACCTCTTAATATTTTGTACTAAACATTATCCCCAATAACTTTTGTCCTATGACTTTTAAAAATTCATAGTTTTTTTCTTTCATACAAAATTCCATACAAAAATACATTAAATGTTTCTGAAAATGGCACCTACTCTACCCGGTCGCTAAAGCGGCACACGCACAGCAAGGCGCTGAGGCTCGGTGCGCTTGCACTGTACCATTGGAATACGTACACAGAGTAATTACGTTTCAGACATTACAGCAAAACTAAACAAATATTTTTGACGAATGTATAAAGTTTTGAAATAAGTCGTAGAACAAAAGTTGTTAGGTATTATGACAGGAATTTTGCACTAAGGGGTTATTAGTATTTTTCAATTAACCCTGTATACAAACATCTATTTTTATATATAAAAATATTGAGAAAAAGGGAATATAAACTATTCGTTTCATTATCTGTTTGCACTTTTACGCATATACTAAGTACTAAACTAATTGAGCTGGAATTTTGTATACAGAATTGCGATGAAAATTAATGTGTGGCATATTATGTGCAGGTTTTGATCAGAAGTAACCAAAACATTGGGCTTCTACTTATCACTTACCATAAATTAATAAATAATCGATAGCAAAATGTCTCTAAAAGTAACAAAATGAATGTCAAGTATGTGTAATTTGAATTTGTTACGAATTTCTGTAAATTTCATTTTCTTGGATAATGCTAAAACAGTATCTTCATACGAACCTTTTTCTGGTCAGATGTCCTCTTCGGGTCTTTTAATACAAAAATAACATATAGTAGATTGATAGTATGCAAAGAAGCTGCTACGCCAAAACCACCATAGTAACCATATTTTTTAATCAATACTCCACTGATTCCCATTCCGATGGGAAAACCTACTGTCAAACTGAAGTTCGCTAAGCCCATTCTGAAGGTCCTAGTTTTCTCAGTTGTTATGGAACTTATGTAGGCAAAAACAGTAAGAAAGGTTACACACCAGCCTCCAGAGAAACCTTCGATTACAGCTTCCATTAATATGACTATCTCTAAGCGGAACAGAAGGAGAAAATAAGAATGAAATATGCCGTTGAGACACACTAATATCTGTCCAGTGATGGGAATCGCCAAAAATATTTTCCTGTGGCCGGTTTTGTCTGACCAAGAGCCAATCAGCAAAGCTAATATGCAAGGTATGGTAGCTGTCAAGTAAGTCCTCCATGCCATGTTCTTTGCCAACAATATCTGAGCCTCTTTTTCGTATTCATTTTGGGTGTCCACTTGCTGCTCTTTAAGTAAGTTACAAATTTCCTCGGTGTAATTTAGATTGACTCTACAGGCTTTTTGTAAATTTAAGTTTTGTGCAGTCATCATAGTCACTATGCAAGATAGCACGAACAGTAACATTACTGGCTCTACAGTCACATTTTTCAGCACAAAAAGACATGTTTCTCGAAAACTTCTTTCCACTTTTATTTTTGTTTCTATACCATTTTGCTTTAAAGGATCCTCTTCTGTGAATTCTTCTGGACCGTGGGCACCATTATTTTGTTTTTCTGATGACATCTTTACGTGTGCACTTTGTTTGTCTTATTTTATTATTATCTCATTATTAACAAATTAACAATCAACTATTTATCCAATCTGCACGTTATGTTATTGAAGTGGTCTAGAGGCATGTGATAAGACGTTGCGATTATCGTAAGTTTATCTATTAACGGTTTAGGTTGTAATAATTTATCAATTAATATTCTTCATTGAATACATATATAAGTTGCTGGTGTAAACTGTATCCTTGTGAAGTGATCAAATACATTTATTCCATTTTCTATTACAAATAAATATGGTTAATTGAACTTAATTTGTAATAATGTGTCAACAGTGTTTGAACTAATTAATATTATCAATGTTTTTAAATATTTCTATTGCTTTGTAAAAAAAATTGCATTTGGTGCAGTTTGACTTGAATCTAATTTTCAAATTAATTGTTCGTTATATTTTTTACAGAAGTCTTTGTTTTTGTCATATAAAACAATTGATATTCTGCTCATCATTTGGCTTGCTTATCAAACTAGATGTGGAAATAGTGTACTAAGTAAAAAGCCAATAATAGTGAGTCAAACAGTAAATAACCGGCCAAGTGCGAGTCAAACTCGCGCACCGAGTGTTCCATACCAACACTTAATGTATTTGTGTCATGTATTTACAAAAAAATATGTAGAATTCAAAAACAAATTTAACTTTGCGGTTTCAAGACACATTCTCCCATAATCTCCAACTGCAAATTTAAGTTCGTAATCGCAAAAATTTTTTTTTAATACATTTGTTTAAAAAGTAGACTTTTCCATGTGTGTTTAGTGTTCGGAAAGTTA
Source organism: Zeuzera pyrina (assembly GCA_907165235.1). Classification (NCBI taxonomy): domain Eukaryota; kingdom Metazoa; phylum Arthropoda; class Insecta; order Lepidoptera; family Cossidae; genus Zeuzera; species Zeuzera pyrina. The sequence continues at coordinate 2,692,818 of OU015623.1, forward strand.
TTCTTTTCCACACAAGTGCTTTTTGTTTTCCTACTGCATATAAAATCCAAATGCATAAAGGTTTTTAATCAAAAAGTTTTCTTTACAAAATTTTTGTATGAAATGACTATTTTACAGCGTAAATACTATTAATACATGAATTAAATTTAAAATATTTTTTTTTAATATATACGTATAATGTAAATAAATAAATAACGCAATTAAAATTATTTTCAATTTAGATAAATTATTGTCACTGAATTGGCTGAATGCATAGAAACCGTTGCCCTGCCATGTCCTGTAAAAAAAAAGAAACACTCGCGAAATTACATTTCTTAATTTTTTTTATTTATTTATATTTTTTTTGCAAATGTATTAATAAACGTCGTTCGATGCACGTGTGGATTTGTCATTTCCACTCGTCCCTATTGTTGACCCGCGCCTTCGGCTTGGGCCAACAAACCGGGACTCGTGAGGAAATGACATACTTTCCACACTTGTATCGAAATGTACTATTTTCAAGTGATAAACTACAAATTAACTTTTTTCCAGTTTTTCCTTTTACTTGTGCTATAAGACACTGCTTCTTGCAAAATTTCTTGATTTCTCTTTCTTGAGGTCAACGGAAAGTACCCTATAGGTTTTGATTAGCTTGCGAGTGTCAAAATATGCGGCATAAACGGCCGTATAATTTGATTGCATTGACTTAGAAGTTTGATTTTTTCACAGCTTCAAGAGATAGCAGACTTCAGTACTTGATATTAATTTCAACTTGATACTCTCACGCGTTCCTGAAAAAAAGGGTCTTAACAGAAAGACAGACAGACGAACAACGAAGTGATCCTATAGGGGTTCCTTTTTTCCGTTGACCTACGGAACCCCAAAAAGATAGTCAATTAATTTTACTCTAAAGTCAGCGGCGCGGCGCTGAAGGCCGGTGCGCTTGCACTGTACCATTGGAAATACGTACAGAGTAATTAGGTTTCAGACAGGACAATAAAACTTAACAAATATTGTTTGAGGAACGTATTAAGTTTTGAAAAAAGTCGTGGAACAAAATTTGTTTGGTATGATAACAAGAATTTTGCACTAAGATGTTATTAGTATTTTTCAATTAACCCTGTATGCACGAAATTATGAAATATTAATATATAACACTAAATATTATCCAATATAGTACAGCATTGCAGAAATTTCGGTTATTTGTCAAGCGTTTTGTTTAAAATTTGCATGTCACTTAAAGGTTGCCTATATTCCTAGATCAAAATAGTGTCATAAATGAATTCACTGAGGTTCACTCTAATATGTGAATGACATAATTTATTCAAAATGTAAGACAGAATAATAACAGAAGAATATTATTAATTGCGATGTGCAAACAATATTAATCTCATATTCTTCATTTTTAAGTGTTTTGATTCATGGTGGTTTTTTTGAAGCACAAACACACAAACGGACAAAATTCTAGAAATGTTTTGTTTTAAATAAATATGACAACTGAATCAATCATGTGCGAACTAGCCCATCTTTAGTTATGTTATAAATGTCTAAAGACGAAAATGAAAAAATAAGATATAAAAAGTCTGGTCAAGTGTGAGCAAGACTGGCGCAGGAGTTCCACACGTCTATTTTATTTTATTTTATTATATTATATTAAGGAAACAGTCAGTAATTTGACATTTAAAAGTAATACAAAACATAGCGGAAATTTAAATATGCCAAATTACTTTTCATTTTTGAATTTTAACAGATATGAGTAACATGCAAACAGAATTTAAACATTCTCCATCACTTTTTCATCTCAAGTAATTACAGTTAATTTTAATTTTTTGATAGTAGGTAGATATACAATTAAATGATTACAGGAAAATAAATTATTGCAGTGTGTACCTCATTCTATTTACTAAAAGCTCTAAAAATATAACGGTTTGCACTAAATAATGTAACCATTTCTGACATTAAAAATGGTTAACCTCGGAACATAATTCTATTTTCCATTATAAACAATTTTTTGCAACAAAAAATTGAAGTATTTAAATTTAATTTCTGAAAGTCTATAAAACGTTAAACTTTCGTTTATATTTTTCCAGTAACTTTTAGTTAAGGTTGTTTTTTAAAACTCTTGATCCTACAATACTTTTGGAAATAAGAATAGGAGGCTATATCGACTACGAGTAATTGTTGTTTGTTTTTTATCCTTGAATGTTTCAAGACCAGGTTTTCCAAAATACCCCATTACGAGATAGTACTTTGACGACAAAGAATCGACACTTCTACTGTAGCTACAAATGCAGAAAAAAAAACAGAAAAATATTCAATGTAATACTTAATCGAACAGAATTATTAACACATACAGTGTTTTTTTTAACCGGGACAGTATGGAGAAATCTGAATCCATAAGAGATACAGGGAAACTGTTTTAGAAACCTTTTGCTCATTTTTGTGACAACAATTTTCAAGTCAAGCGTGAGATGTCCATAAAAATTAGCAAATTTGGTAAAAAAAGTTTTTAATGCGGATTGACTCAGTTTCATGTAAGCATCATTTCATTGCACCGAAGTTTACAGCAGAAGACCATATTTTTTTACTCAATACAGTATGGGGAAATCTGAATCCATAACAGATACAAAGAAACCATCTTAGGCATCATTCGGTCCTTTTTGTGAAAACAATTTTGGCATTATACATTTTTTGTTCAAGCGTGAGTTGTCCATACAAATTTGAAAACTTGACTATTTCTTTTTTTTAATGCAGATCGACCCAGTTTTATGTAAGCGTCATTTCATTGTATTGGACGAAAAAAATTTGGACAGCAGAAGTTGCTTAAGTTTTATGAACATTTTTTCATGCAATGGAAGAATCCAATGTACTAAATCATAGTCGACTTACTCGAGAACAATTCATTCAAAATAGTCCAAAACTGAATTTCGTGTCGATCCGTCTTACACAAAATTCAAATATAGAACACTTTTTTAGCATACAGAAATTTTTATCACTTTGAATGAATTGTTTCGAAGTAAATCGACTGTGACTTAATACATTGGATTACATTAAATATTCTTCTATTGCATGAAAAATTTTTCATTACATTTGACCTTCTTCTGCTGTCTTTTTTTCATCCGATACAATGAAATGACGCTTACTCATTTTACTCACAGTTTTACTCATTTTTATGGACTACTCACGATTGACCAAAAAATTGATAATGCCAAAGTAGTTTTTACAAAAGTGACCGATTGGTACCTAAGACGGTATCTTTGTATATCCTATAGATTCGGATTTTCCCATACTGTATTGTGTAAAAAAATATTCTATTAAATTCGACCAATATAATGAATGTCTAATATAATGAAATAATGCTTACATGAAACTGAGACGACCCGCATAAAAATAAAAATTGCCAATTTTACTAATTTTTTTGGACATCTCACGCTTGACCAAAAAATTGATAATGTCAAAATTGTTATCACAAGAAAGACCGAATGGTTTTTAAAAAAGTTCCCCTGTATCTCTCATGGATTCGGATTTGATCATACTGTACCAGTTAAAAAAAACACTATGTAATATATAAAACATGTATTTTACACAACCGAAACAAAGCTTCGTTTCGAGCTTTTTGTTTATTTCAGCGATAACAATATGTTTTTTTAAATAGGAACGCCTAGAAAGCTAGCGTACACGATTTGCATTTATGCCCGCTGATACGCACACGCCGGAGCACGCACACAACTGCAATATTTTGGACGAATATGGGTAATTATTGTAGTGCCAGTTGGGATTGCACGCGACGCAAAAATGCGACCACTTCCGTTTTTCTTTAATTTGTTCTTCACATTGTCACAAATATAAAAACGTCTGAATAGCCTAAACGAACGTACTATGTCCTTAGATGGTTAAATAATGTTAGTTATTCAGATCCAGTATAATTCTTCACTATAACTATAATAAATTAAATTTAACTATAATGACAAACTTACTCTTATGCATTGTTTTTTTATTATTTTATACTAAATATATACTAAGTAAACGAGATGCTCTCCGCAAGTCGCAGCCAATGAAACAACCCTACGTATTCGGCCGAGAGTAATTCTGTTACGCAAAAGGCGGGAGTCCGTCTTCTTTTTTTGATATTCTTTGCCTCTGCCTCATCCTCTTTCCTCGTTCTTTATCTGGAAAGACGTGGTCTTCAAATGATAAATAATTACTGTCACTTGTGGGTTAACACATATTTTTTGAAAAATTCGTCTGTGATAAATGGACAGACAGACGAGCAGAAATAGAACGACAGACGGACGGACGCTAATCGATCTTATAATGTATTTAATTCTAATCTTAATTCCGTACTGAGTTGCGGAATCCTGATAATGGAAATTGAGAATTATGTTCTAGAACTGCTTATTAAACATAGACATTGACGACCTCCGTGGCGCAACGACTAAGCGCGTCGGAAAGTAAACGGGGGTTGCAGGTTCGATTCCCGCCCCGAGTCTGAGTGTTTATATATAATATGTATTTATTTACGGGTAGCAGTCGGCAATAAAGTGAACGGTGCTCTGTCCGCATTAGTAAGCAGTATGAATATATCTAACTCAGCCAAGATGGCCATACACAATGCGGTGTTGGTGCCAACTTTATTGTATGGTAGTGAGTCCTGGATATGCCCGAAATCGAGTGTAAGTAAGATAAATGCAGTAGAAATGCGATCTCTTAGAAATGTGTGCGGTGTCACCCTCGCAGACAAAATAAGCAATAAAGAGATACGCAGTACGACTGGCCTGCACGACAGTATTATTGAAAAAATGAAGAAAGGAATGCTAAGATGGTTCGGGCACATGGAAAGAATGAGTGATGAAAACTGACGAAGAAAATCTATAGAGCGAAAGTGAGTGGTAAAAGAGGCCAGGGAAGACCAAGGCTGACTTATGAAGATCAAATAGCTAGAGTGTTAGCCGACGGAAATATCAAAAGCAGTCGCATACCTAGGCGAAAATGTGTGAGGAGAATGATGAGATTTGAGGAAGCGAAAGAGGTATGTAAGGATCGCAACGCTTGGCGCTCCGTCCTCTCTGACTACCTCGTTGGGGATACGGCGTGAAGATATGTATGTATGTATGTATTTATTTACAAAAGAAAAGTATATAAGAGGTATATCAGTTGTTGTACCCACAACACAAGCGCAGTGCTGCTTACTTTGGGACTAGATGACGCTGTGTGAAATGTCTGAGTATATTATTATTAATATTCATTTCATGTCTATGTCATATCTCTTCTTTTCAGTACATACGCTTTTTTCCTTAGTTGATAAAATACAATTTTAACTTACAAGAATTTCCTGTAAGGTCGTAGTTTCATTTTGTATTGAATTTTTTACATAAATGATTGAATTACCGTGTAACGATTTTTATCTAAATAATTATCTAAAATGTTTGAAGGGAAAAGTTTGACAAGATAAACTGTTATCTGTGATTATCTTTATAGAACGAACACCTAATTATATTCATTTATTTAATTATGTATTCATTAAATTATTTATATACATACATACAGACATTTAAGTGATACATTAAATGAATATTACGTACAAAGGTAGTGCTTATTTCATAATGAAATGTTAAGAAAACGAAATTTAATGCGTGAATAACAAAAAACCATACAAAAATATAATAATCATATAATGATTATTATATACAATATATGAGTCATACATATAATCATACGATATATTATCTAAACTAATATTACAAAGAAGTAGATTGTAAGTTTGGACGTAGGAGATAATCTCATGAACTACTCATCCGATTTTAAAAATTCTCTCACCAATATTTAGAATTGACCTTAATGGTGGACAAAGGCTGTATATTATCTCGTTTCCCGCGCGGACGAAGTCGTGGAAGTAGCTATTATAAGTATATTACACAAATACCACATTTAATATTACATACCAAAATTTATATACTGTATTGCAATTATGTATAGTAGATTTTGGTCATATCAACATTGCGCGCACGCAATATAGTGCAATGGAGCGATAAAGATATTCTCTAACTCGTTTTTTAAAAATGTAAACCGTATTAAAGTCTCTAATATGAGGCGGAAATGAGTTCCACAATCTAATTACATGGAAAGAGAAGGAATTAAACTAGAAGAAATTTCTTTAGTGACGGAATTAATGAAAACAGAACATAGTGAAGGTTAAGTACTCCACCCTGGGGCGCACTGGTACTGATATAACACTAGTCTGAGAAGAACTCATTAAAACGAACTCATTATAAGCAGCCCTTTAGATAAAAATGAAACCAAGATATAGTGGAAGAAGAGATTAATGGAACGGAGCATTTTGAAGAGAATATCGAAATCTACCGAATTTAAAGCACTACTAAAGTCAAAGAAAATGAGTGTAGAGAGAGAGAGACTTGTTTTCCATAATCTAGAGGATATTGTCAATGACCTTAAGAAAAACTGTCCCTGTACTATGGCGCGGGTGGAAGACAGATTGGTAAGAATTAATGAGATTGTTGGAGATTAAAAAAAACAGTTGCTTATGAACAATGTGCTAAACTACTTTCAACAAAAGGAGTCAAATAGAAAGGGCTTGAAAATGAGACAGCCTAGATTAGAAACCTTAGGTAGAGGAATAATGTGTGCTTGTCTCCAAACCGAGGAAAAAGGAAAGGGAGATAAAGAGTAGTCCAAAATATGGATAATAATAGGAAGAACCAAGAGAAGTAGAGAGTGATGATTTTTAAGCACAAATCATCGTTTTTGACAGTAGTGGAGGAATAAAATAGAATAGAATTGCAAGCATAGACTTCTCAACGTTTTCCTCCGTCACCGCCGCCTTAAAGTTAAATGAAAAATGAGGACAATGTGGTACTAGCAAGTTGGAAATCTCTACCAATGTATTAGCTTTAACGCGAGGTTAGAAAGAAATTGGCGAGAGAGTAAAATGCTGATAACCAGTGTTCTGCTCAACTGTCTTACAACCAGTGACAGATGATTCACCAATGCCAGTTGACTTTAAAGACTTCCACACTAGTGTCTAATTACAATTTTGTAAGGAATCGTGAAAGTAATGTCTTTTTGTATCTCATCACATACGACTATAAACGGTTGCGTAAGACTTTAATTCTAGTAAGGTTTCGCTCTGATAGACGATATTCGTACGTCTCTTCCCTCTATCTTTACGGCCCATAACATCCTAAATATGAGGCGTAATCCAGGAAGCAGAATTGTGCTTCGTTTTAATTCGTTTCAGTAGAAATTATAGAAGCCGAGGATTTTGACATTAAATTCATTAAACATTTCATCGACATCGGCACCATCGATCACGGATAAATAATTAATCAATAGCTCCGGCATCACACAATAATCATTCATTGTCTACATTCTTGTAAATACGAAGTAATGTATATTGGGCTTACGCTTAGGAGGACGAATATGGTACGATAAATGAGTTAAGTATTGATAACAGAGAGGAGCAGTAATTTATAAGCCATGAGCAACGACGTTATCGAAAGACGATACAATCATTAAATCTGATGAGATGGAAAACAATTAATTAAATAGTTGGTGACGGTAAGAGATAAGATATGCAGATTTGAGGAGGACAAAATAGACAGAATTTTCTGCGAGCTATAATTGCCTTTGATCAGGCATGTATTAAAGTCATGATCATAGACAGGGCACAAATCGTTTAAAAGATTATCGAGGTTGTCAAAACAATTCATATCAAGATTGGGACTATTAAATACTGCCAGTAGAATTTTGGTGCGATGAATTGAGATTTCAAGAAAGAGATGTGTGATGTGATGAGAAAGAGATGTTCCGCTGATTTCGAATACAGAGAAGGAGATGCGATAATTATTCGGTAAGACAAATCACCAAGTAGATAAATTGCGATTCCATCACAAACTTTACCTCTTCTATCATTATGATTTAGGATAAAACCAGAGAGTGCAAACTGGGAGAAAAGAAGAAAAAGATTCAGAAATTAATAATGCGTCAACAGGAGCGCTGTTAACGGAAGTCTGAAGATTCGAATAATGAGCGGGAGCATTCTTAATATTAATGTTAAGTACTCTATAATGAAATTATTAGGATAGTTAGAAGAAAAACAAAAGATTTGGTCACATACATTTAAAGAAGTGGAGGAGTCACTATTAGTTCTAAGAAAACTACCTAATGATGACGAGTACGAATAAAAACTATCCACTAAAACAATATAAATTATAAAAATAAAAATGTTTTACACAAGTCTAGTTATAACTACAAATATAATAAAAAAGTAAGGAAAGATATAAAATAAGGAACATGAAATATACGTAAGAACTTAAAGTGTAATAAAAGTATTTAAGATGCTAAATCCACCTACCACTCGTTACTAAATATTTATGTAAGTATATACGAAGAAACTTCACAATGTTACGCAAAGTGCAATGCGCAAGAACAGAACTGTCTTAATGCCTACATAATTAGTATACTACGAGTATTACACAATGTTATTAAATTGGAAATAATTTTGACAAAAATAGAGAAAAGAAATAAAAACTCGTAAACTATTTTATATTATTCTGACTTTAGAGACATTAGAGATAAAGTGTGAAGATATATTATGTTAAGTGTATTTAAGAAAAACGTGGGTATGTAGTTATAACAGAACTCAACTGTTAAACGACATGAATGGTAATCCAACCTCGTTCGCATGGCAGAAATTATACAGTATTTGAAAATTTATTGAATGACATTAAATCGGTACATACATAATATCTTAACGTTAATATTTATAAGCTTAAAACTAAGCGTTATCATAAATAAAAGAAAAGCTGTCATTTCTTATGGTGCCCAGCAGACTGGCATTACTTATTCGAATAGCCAAAAACGGATTTGTTGGCGGGCGAAGCTGTTAGCCCGACGAACGGTCCCCTGAAGCCTCCGTCAGTCGTTTGCAAATTTATGAAACTAAATGATGGGTTTCGGGGCCCCAGGGCCCCAAATTTTCAATGGAAAGGGGGTGAATATGAAACTCTCAGAGAGAGTCGCATACTTACGCAGCTGTAAGTTCTCGACAGTGCTGAGAATAAATTATAAATAGATGGAAAGTAAAAATAATGAATAAATAAAAATACTAAGAGAGATAATCTGACCTCAGTCACAACATGACAGAAATTACATAATGTATGAAAATTTATGTAAAAATATTAACATTGTTTTGAAAAATCTACATGCTATGTTTATCTATACAAATATATGAATCTGTAGCGTCTGTTTGTAATTACAATTTTATTACAAAATTAATGAACACGGCTATACTCACGTCTAATCGGTGTATCTTTGTAGCCTTGATCAGGTTGAGTGGGATGAAGGACCTCCGATAGGTCTGAAACTAGTCGGTACCTACACCGATTACACGTGAGTTTAGCCATGCTCATTAATTTTTATAATTTTACTGTCAATTTTGTGATAGATAGTCATTTTATGACTAACTGACTTCGCTTCTACCTGGCTTGGCTAAGTACTCTGTCAGTCTATGTACAGTTAATGTTCTGCGATATGGTTATACGCTACAGTGACTAAACCAGTGAGTTATGTTGTAACTAGGTGTTGGCAATTCAGTCAATGCACACACTTATCTTTTTTTTTCTTTCTTTATGGCATGGCGCACAGAGTAGCGCATTTGCCAATGTCACGCATTAATAACTAGAATCACAGGTAAATTAGTTTTTTCTTGTCGTAAAACTCCTCCAGTAAAGTGATAGGCTTTACTGAAGTCACTCGTATAGAACTTTAAAGTACAATATACTATCACTTTTGTACTTTAAAACTCCTAAAAATCTAATGAATAGAAAATCTAAATAAAATGACAACCTCCCTGCTCACGTTCCCGCCAAAAAGTCCTATACTATTATATTATTTATTACAATTTACAATACTTAGGCGAAAATGTGTGAGGAGAACGATGAGATTTGAGGAAGCGAAAGAGGCAAGTAAGGACCGCGACGCTTGGCACTCCGTCCTCTCTGACTACCCCGTTCGGAATACAGCATGAAGATATGTATGTATGTACAATACTTAATATTGAGTTGATTATACATTGCTGAATAATATTAAACCATTCGTTACTTAATTTTGTATTGTTTTTAAAATCACTTTAGTATTTCACATGTACATGCATTGTTGTTTAGACAAGTTTCTCAGTGAAACCCCATTTTGAAAAAATATGTTGTAATTGCATTTCATTTTTTACTTACTTAGATGTACATGTTTCAGATGTCTTTCTTAACAAAGGCAAACTCTATATGCGACTCTTAAACTGCATGGGTTTCTGCCAAACTTCTTTGCGTGTTAACACCGCGACTTGCGAGCTAGCGTTTCAAAGATACACCAAAAAACACCAAATAACGCGAACTGGTTAACACCTTTATTTATTTGTAAGGATGAGTCTCTTGTACGTCATTGCGCTCTAGAATTAGAAAAGAAGTTAATTGTAGACCTGTCTTAGATATTTATGTATTTAGGTCAAGGTCACTCAAAATGAAGAAATAAAAAAAAATTAAACCGACTTCAAAAAAAAGCACTGAAAAGTACGAAATAACGATTCTTTACTAATCACAACTTAAGTACAAAAGTAACTTTATAAATACGATACAAATGCCCATATCATTAAATTTGACAGTTATTGAAGTCAGTGCCAAATCAATGTGCAAGAACAGAAAGTCTATTAGTTTAGTACGCTTGGCACAGACTTCAGAATTGTCAAATTTTATGATATGGATATTTGTATCGTATTTATAAAGTTATTTTAGTACTTAAGTTTTGATTAGTAAAGAATAGTTACGTCGTACTTTTCAGTGCTTTTTTTAGAAATCGGATTAATTTTTTAATTAATTTTTTGTATGTTTATTATGAGTAATTTAATTTATTTGTAAATAATATTTAACATTAACTTTTGATTGAATAATAATTAAAGTTAACTAAGAAAAGTGATTTAGGAAACGAAGTACATTAAAACGGAAATTTTAAATATTTTACCTTTAAACATACTATTACTAATAAACTTCTTAACAAATGTTTTTTTTAAAGGTCAAATCTGTCAACACTTCGGAAAAACTTCAACTTTAAATCAAAATTGTTTTACGACGATGCTTCACGAAGGATTATTTCTAAAGTTGGTTTCTATTATAGCAAAATAAAATTATTCTTAACTCAGTGGCGTGCCTAGGGCTTCAGGATAGAGCAAGCCTGGCATACATGTTCTTCATTGTTTTTGTAAAAGTGAAGGGAAGGCTAAAATATTAGAGATTACTAATTAATCATGACTGGCACGACCGGTGGACAAGAATACATAAAAGAGATCGCTTCCCGAGTTATCTTTCAACAAAACAACTTTTATAATATTTTGCTATTGAACATGTACAGGTGTAAATATTTTATCAATTCTTAACATATTAATGTCTCAATTCGTTGTTTATTCTAATTACTAAAAGAAGTCACTGTATTCATGTGATTTTGAAAATTCATGTCTTTTATGGCGACACTAAAGTTTATAAATCATCATAAACAGTTGGCTAATTGTCTAACTTAACTCGTAATCGTAATCAAAATTGATACTGAAGGCGGTCACGTTCAAAGCGATTACGTTTAGTAAAATTAAATAGAATTGTTTATGTCAAACGGACAACAGCTAATCGCCATCGTCTTCAATTTTATCGACTACTAGCAAACCTGGCCCGTTTTAATGGGCGTTAGTTGAAGTTAAAATAAATTAAACAGTTTAAAAAAAAAAACGAAAAAAAAATTCTACTGATCCGATCGCCACCAAACTTTACAGGAACACCCGCTAGGGCAATCTGAAGATTCTCTGAAAATTTCATCGAAATCGGTCCAGTCGTTTCGGAGTCCATAAGGAACATACATACATCGCCTTTTATATTATATAGATTTATAAAGAACGAATAAAGTATTATACAACTAAATTGTCAATTAAATCATGTTATTTATTTTTAAGCGCAAATTTACCTCTTCATTTTATACCTCTTTTTGAATGACACTTGCCATTATATGGTTATTTCAAAATATTTATTATTTATAAATATCTACCCAATTTAATAAACGAAAGCACCTATTTTTAATTTTAAATCGGTAATTAAATTATTAAAAATGTCGGCAAGAAGAAAAGTTAGCTACCAATAATCGTTCTCCTAGTTGAAGCTATGGAGGATAGCAAACTTAGCGTGGTCGGTATCCACTTGGACCTTTGAGCATTGCTGCTAATATATCGAACGCGATTGCTGCTAAGTTAAATGCTGTTGACGTGGTTGTCACGAAAAAGGCGAAGAATGACGCTAAGTAAGTTAAGTATATTTGTATAGTTTTTAATTTAATTACAAAGCATTAACTGTGCTAAAAAATCGTTGCATATTTTCTTGCTTGATATTTCAAAAGTAAGTAATTGACGTTTCATTATTTTCTTTAGTTTTGGCATATCTGAAATATAATATCAAATAAAAAGTCTGTTCACATGCATGCTATTAGCACTGGTGATAGTCTTCCAAAGAAACCACTCACTTAGCTAGAAGAGCGAATATTAGCTGTAATTGGTAAAAAACAATGTCCGGTATTAATGGTGTCCGAATATGACTAAATGGAAGGTTCGCCTTTACTTCCAGTTTAATAATTATAATTTGAATTTAATTATTAACTTAGGGAATGCGATTAATAGTATTATTAAATTGGTGAAAATAATGATAAAATGCTATTTATCACTATAAGAAAAAACTATTGTATATTGATCAAATGCCTTCACAGGGGATGTCGAAGGTTTCTTTTTTAGCAAGAGAAGAAAATAGAGCTTCTGCACCTAAGATATATTTGAAAAAATATAACCGATATAAGAAATGTAAAACTAACAATATTTTACACAACAACAAATTAATATTATTTTGTATTTTGTAACTTCATGAAATAATACTGTCGCAGGAGACGTTAGTAGATGCTATAGAGAATAAACTGTAGGTACCTAATTCGCACATCTATGGTATATTTAAAAAAATATATTTACATTTAAAAAAATATATACGCTGCTATGTAACATTTTTAATATAATATTAACATTTTTAATTTAATATTAATATTAAATTAAAATGTTACATAAGCGCGAGTTTTTAGCTAGGCGGTTATCATACATGGCAGCACTGCCTACATATAATGTATGAAATATTATAGTGTTAAAATTTGAGTATAGTCTTCGATCACAAATAAAGAACTACATTTACAATCTTTTGTAAAATTTAAAAAAATTATTGTCCAAATTGACATATACATTTTTAATATCGTATAGTACTATCGGTAATATTGTGTTAATCTAAAGACCATACCTTTGAACATACCGTCAAAACATAAGATATATTTTTAATGTAAAGCATCTATAGAGCGTTTTATACTTTTTCTGCGCACTTATCGTCGAATCATTTTATTTTATTATCACTTAAGAGTCCGCTTATGCAGTTCAGTGCAATCGAATTTGTTCATTACCCCCGCGCCCTATGACGATAGCAATAAAGTTGATTTTCGCAGTACCGGTTTGATCATATTTTAGCGTGGAGTAATCTCATCACTTGTCTTTACACATAAATGTAATGTGCAAAAAAACTAAAAACCAATTAAAAAACTGACTTTTTAGAGATTAGATATTGTAATTGTCTATCCATTTTAGTAAAAAATAATTTTTAAATTCTGTAGAATTTCGGAGATGCAACTGAATCTCTGTGCAAAACAGGGTTTTTTTCTGAATTTCTTTTTAGAGAGATTTTTAATCAATCATGTTTCCACGTTTAAAGATTTCAAGATAATAATTTGAAGTTGTATGTATCCAAATACCTAACTCTCAGTCTTCTTAGATATCGTGATCCAGGTCACCATACACACCAAAGTCTGCAGTAGGCGGACTCTAAATTATATAAACATATTATGACTGTTCATTCTCATATTCAAATAGTTTATTCAAAAGCACTGATGGTTTGGAACAGGCTTGTAAGTAAGTAAGTAGAACTAGCAAAAAAGAGTTCAACATTATTTTATCAACGATTTACAAGAGATTATAATTATAAAGTTTTCAGAAGCCAAGAAACATGCACGTACAGAGAGTATTCAAACTACAATTCTATCTATTCTATCTTCAAAGTCTTCGATGTGATAATATGATTTTTGAATCATGTCGTCAACTGGGTAATTGGTAATTTTGTTAATTGGGCGACGTCTGAAGAAATTTTATTTTGTTATTTTAATACACTTCAGTTTATTAATTGAACATTGTCTGATTGAATTATTAATAACGTGATTAAGTATGATCCTTAAGTTGGTCGTTTTTCATAAAGTCGTTGTGATTTTCATTGGAGTTGTTTATTTATTTATTTAAATATTTAAGTACTTACATAACATAAAAAACATAACATAACTTCACGCCGTATCCCCAACGGGGTAGTCAGAGAGGACGGAGCGCCAGGTGTTGTACTTACACACACTTGTAAAAGAGACATGAAATGTAACTTATGCACAAAGGTACTGCTTATTTCAAAATGAAATTTCTTCCAGCAGACATATGATAGCAAAGCTGTTAAAGTAGCAAAATTTAATGTGTATGAATGAGAGATAATAAAGATACATATTTGACACTCATTTGACTATACCATGGCAAAGCGCGACTAACGGAACGTCGGGGCCGGCGCTGAGTCTGTTAGACTACGGCGGCCGGTGCGATAGCATTTCTCCGACGGATCGTTTGCCATTATTAAATTTCCAATTACCTACATAATAATTGTTACAGAGTTTGCTGTCGTCTGCACATTAACTTTGTCTTAATGTTGTATTTTATGGAGTAGTTCCTCTCTTGTAAGATTAGGTACCTATTTCTCATGGCTGAGTAGCAAAAGCACGAATTGCCCCGTGTCTTTTCCAACATATATATCTACAACATACAACATACATATTAAATATACTGTATGTAATACATACACAGATAAGTAGGCTAGTTTGTCTGTGAATACATACGTATAAATAAACTATAAATATCTACGCATTACGTAAACATATCAGTTTATGGAGACAAAAAAACATGGTGATTTTTGACTCGTCATTTAAAAATTGATACGGAATTAGAAACTCGAACATGAGGCGGAAATGAGTTTCACAGCCAAATCACATGAACAGTGAACGAATAATAATGGAAATAAAATAATAGAAATCAATATTATGTGAAGGGAACTTCAGAAGAAATCTAAGATGCTGCCTGCGTGGGATATTCAATAGACGGGCATAGCAGAAACGCATTTTCAAGTAGGAGGGGAAAAAAGGACCGTATTATATATTGAAAAGGAGGTTGTTCAACATATTAATATTAAAGACGCCGAATACTACACTAAAGATAAACAATTTAGATAACCTAAATAACCTTGATGTTAGGGTTATCACACAGTACTAAATTGATCATGAAGTTAAAGCATTTATTAGAATTCTTATCATAATTACACGTGCGATAAATAAATGCATGTAAATATTTAAATTCTCGTCATACATTTATGTCTAGTAATAAAATATGTGCTTTTGATATATCAGGTAACATTTAATTGCATTTAAGTAATATTTACTAGGGGACCCGTGATGCTCCGCAGCATTGTGTTGATAACGTAATTCAAAAATTTTTATTAAAAAAATTAAACCGCCTTCAAAAAAACACTGAAAAGTATAAAATAACTATCCTTTACTAATCAAAACTCAAGTACAATTAAAATAACTTTATAAATACGATACACATACCTATATAATTAAATTTGACAGTTACTGAAGTCGGTGCCAAGCCCACCAAACTAATAGACTTTATGTTGTTGCACATTGATTTGGCAATAAATATCTAGGGCAGGTCTGCAATTAACTTCATTCTAATTTCGGAGCGTAACGATATACAAGTGTCGTTAATATAAATAAAGTTTGTAACCAGGTCGTGTTATCTAGTGTATCTTCGAAATCCAAGCTCCAATATCGGTGAAATTTAAATGGAACCACCTCTGAAGTATTACCTACCAAACGAAAAAAGAATTTTTCAAATCGGTTCATAAATGACGAAGTTATGAGGTAACAAACATACAAAAAAAAAACAACATACAGACGAATTGACAACCTCCTTCTTTTTTTGAAGTCTGTTAAAAATAACGCTTTTACATGATGAGTAATTGTAACAACCTATGTTGATTACAAAAATTGAAAGTCAAGTTGAATGTTCACACCTAACTTCCCTCCAACTCAATCAATTTAAGTGGGCAACAACTCAAATGAAAGAGCTCGTTCCAGTGAGAGTTCTTAAACCAAACCAAACCGCGTACCGTAATTAGAACCGGAGTTGTAGAGAAAGAAAATTATGAAAGCATGTACAGGAGGAAATCCGCGTTTGAGTATAACTTGAGAAGGGTGAAAGTTAGGTGATTTACAATGCTTGATGGAAAATCTGTGCATCAATACCTTTCATTAAAAAAAATAAGCAAATCGGTTGGATAGAACGGCCGGACGGACTCGTAATAGATTTCATAAATTTTTCAGTATATAGAAGATTCTTTGAGACACTTTTTTTTTTTTTGCTCTTCTATTACTTTTCTTATCGACAGGAATATTGTTATCGTTTTTCATTTAATCTCTTTATGAGATTGCCCTGTTACTAGAGTTTCTGAAACGAACGTTCTAGGTACAATACCCATACAATTTTATTAGAAAATTTATGCTTTTTGACTTGATCTGGTGTTACTGAGTACTGTTGCGTTATATCGTTTAGTGTGGAGTCTATAATAGGCAAAATAAGGAACTTATTACACCTGTTTCTGTTCCAATGAAATAACAGTTCCAGTAGCCTGTTCCATAATAAGAGCCTGTTCCATTACAACAGAATATTGTAAGACCAACGGTATCACAGGAACTGTGGAATAGTTTCAGTACATGACTTTCAAATGGAAACCATCCTTCATGTTTTAGAGGCTTAGAATTGACAGCTTATTTAAAAATTAAAACTAAATTTTCGTAATTTAGGCAAAATACTTAACATAACAAGAAACAAGCTGGCGGATTTAAAGGTTTATAAATATATTATCATAATTGTATATAAATAATGCATATTTTTGCGGTCGTTAGTTCACATACAATTTTATACATTCTAAGTTCTAAAATACCAGCAGCTGCAGTTTTCTAACTGTTCCTTTGTTAGTTTGGTCGGCTCGGTCCTTTGTGGAACAGGAATTATTTTGATAGTTTAGAGGCAACAGTTCCATGTTGTTATTTTCTAAAATTTAGGAGCTTAATTTTTAGCAAAGGATTAGCCGAGTGGATTAACTATTTTTCATACTGGTTGGTTAGCTTAGTAAATTATTTTTTTAGAAAAAGATAAATAATAAATTTACCATAAACATAGTATACTGGCGTGTTGTACTCACTTTATGAAATTTACATATTTACAAGTCTGTGCTGAGCAACGTATTTTTTTAACATTCAAAAACTGATAAAACTTTAGCGAACAGTAAAATTGTCCCTTTGACAACTGAAAGTGCTTTGTCTCCTAGGAAACCATTAAAGTACGGAAAATATCGAAATATTCTTGAAAGTTACTTTAATGTGTTGATGGAATTAACATTGGTTTTACGAATTGAATACCTAATTATATTCTCCGAGTAATGTTTGTCAAGAATTCGGGCACAGAAGCCAGACAAAAAAAAATCGATTGACGCAGTCCTACTCAATCAATCTGTAAATTATTTTAATGTGAATCTTACTGTTATTTAACCTCAGTTGAAATGCAAACCGCATTATCCTTTGAGTAACATTTGCTTAGAAATTTTGATAACTATTATTTTAATGGTCGAAATTGGTCGAAACTTCATTTTTTGTAGTAAAATAGATACATAGTAGAGTCCCTGATCCGAGACAGTTAAGAAGAAGCGTATTTTAAACAAAAATAATTTCAGCTTGGTCTCTATTTATACAACTTAATCTTTGTAGAAATTGGAAATCGATTTATTTTTAAAGTTAAATCAATTGAGTATCAGTGGGTACCATGTCAAAATATTTACCGCTCAGTCGTTTTGATATAGGGACTGTATTAAACATATTGATAATATAAAAAAAGAATTACTTATTTTTTCTTGGAAATATTCATCGTTTTTTTTATTACGCAGAGCGTAGGAGAAATAATTACACAAATTGTAATATTTTTTCGCAGAAAATTAATATTTTTGAGAGCTGGACTTTCCAATGATACCTAATAAAAAACTCATCGACACGTGTAAGTTGTTCAAGATTACAAAGCCATAGAATTTTTTTTTGTACGACTTTTCCTCGAGAGAAAAGGCAAAGGGATCTACCGACGCCCAAACAGCCAATGTCTTCGGCATAATATTTCATTATGTTTCATTAAAATGTCGACGTAATACATTTTGGAGTTTTTGGCGACAACTATATCAAGGCAGTCTTTCTAGTAGAATCCATTAAAAATATTTCACCATCACGCTACTAAGTAAGCACTTATTTTAACAATCACACGTATTGCACAACAGCGTAGGGACGCAAAACTACGCCAGTTTTAAATCACAATATCCACTAGAAACTATTTGCGAATAATTAAATAAACGCCCAGCTGCTCTCTATAAAATCCCGCTAAAAACTCGATGCCATGTACTTGGTTATTGCTTGGGTCATTGAAGCCAACATTTTATATCTAGTATTAAATAAATGTCCGGTGTTTAAGTGTCCGATGTCGAATAACCCCACGTTGTTCTTTCTTTTGCATGAAGTTTATTATTATTTGCTATGGAGGTGCATTGGACGTTTTGGATATTAAGGGTGGCTTGCACCATTTAAGCTCGATTTAAGGAACTTGCTTCTCGCTCGCACCAACTATTATATCGTTGGTGCAAACGAAATGTTAAATCCTTTTGTTTTGAGATGTCAAAGTTTTTAATAGAAGTCGAGGTTAACCGACGGGCGCGATTTTCGGTTCAGTTTGAAATTCAGTGTAATTATAGAAGTAGGTAGTTATAATGTTCTACGTGGTAAGAAAATGATATATGCAATAAAAAATTAACATATATACTTTATTTTTATAGTATGAAAAACATATTTATTCTAAGAACAAAAGTTTTTACAAAACGAATTTTTTAAAACATTTTAATACTTATCGGTATCATAGTTCATAGGTATACATATGAACATACATAAAATAATTTGTTTTAGAAGGCTTTCTACAAATAAAATAACGCTTATCACTTATCACAGTAAATGTTGCATCTACAACGCGTCGGGAACATATATGAATGTGTCTATCACATTTAACCCTCGCCTACATTTGTCAACCTGGGAATGAATTTAAAAGTAAAGCAGTGGTCATTACTCGGACCGAGTATCACAACGGACGGAGCATTCGCTCTAAGAACGTGTCCTCATGAATTGTCCATTTTCGTTGACCGAGTTTCTAGATTTTTTCTAATGTGCATGACTAGGGAAGCTCATAGTACAACGATACACGGCTGAATATGACACATTTGTTTTTGTGAATTAGGTAGCCGACATACTTAACATTTACGAATGTTTTGCAAATAATTATTTCATGACCGACTCATAAGCTGACACGAAATACATTGACAGTGCGAGGTTGTCGTAATTACTATAGCTGTTTTACTAGTGGTTACGCACAATGAGATAGAAAGAGACGAAAATTCATTTGACACACATGATAAGAGCGGCAACTTATTATGACTTCGTCCATAAGGTTTCGTGATCCGAGGGTCATTATCTCAATACAATAGGACAAGTGAAATTCCGACGAGTTGTATTCGAGGTGACCAGTTTCATGTAGTGCTCTCCTAAATTTTCTTAATGTTGTCTAATTCTTTCTTTTCTTCCACATGAAATGCGAGAGTTCTAACATTTTTTAAATTATCTTTCTTATTTTCTGCATCAAATGCTTTTTTCCTTGCGTTCTTAAGTTCCATTCTGTGTTGGATGTAGAAGAAACTGAAAGAAATAAGAAAACATATTACATAATTACTGTGAAATATATTATGTGTTCGTATAAATAAAAGAATGATATTAAACAATAAATTATTTCACCTGTATAACACGTTTAATGTAGGAGATGCCTCTCCGGTAGTGATACAGAAATAATAATTACTGCTTTATTATTGGACGGGTAAACCTAATTTTTTTTATTAACTTTCGAATTTGATATTTTTTATTTTTCCGTTGCTATATTAACATTATTTCTTTTATTTATTCAATAACAATAAGTTTTGTAAGTTCTTAATTCTTATATTCATATCATGTTGCAGCGCATTAAAGAGGTTCATTGTATTGCATTATTATTATTTTTTTTTTTTTTGAATACAGCCTATATTTTTCCCATATTTTGTAAGAAGAAAACTCAGTGCAGTGAAGCATACATCTGGCGCATTATTATTATAATATATTATGTAGGTAGTTGTTATTTGTAACTTATTCGTGAAATAGCTTTAATTTATTTAGTGAAAGCATTTAAAAGCATGACATAAAACATTCTTTTCAATAAAGTCTATTATTTATTGTGCAAATCGTACTTATTACATTTGGCTGTGATATTTCTTATACGTACATCCATATATTCACGCTGTATCTCTAACGGGGTAGTCAGAGAGGACGGAGCACCTAACTTCGCCGCTCTTGCATACTTCTTACGCTTCCTCAAATCTCATCACCCTTCTCACACATGATCGCCTAGGTATGCGAGTACTTTTCACATTACCGTCATCTAACACTATAACTATTTGATCTTCGTAAGTCAGCCTTGGTCTTCCTTGTCTTCTGTTACCACTCACTTTCGCTCTGTAGATTTTCTTCGTCAATCGTTCATCACTTATTCTTTCTATGTGCCCAAACCATCTAAGCATTCCTTGCTTCATTTTAACAATAACACTGTCCTGCAACCCTGTTGTACTGCGTCCGCAATATTTCTTATAATAATCTTTTTTAATAATATTCTTATAATAATAATCGATTAATGTTTTCTGAGAATAAGAAAAATAACAAATTTATTCAGTTTTGGATTTATTAACCTTTGTAATGTTTTCAAATCTTCACGACTTATGCACACCTTACAGTTCAACTAAACGGATATATAGACATCGTGTGAATATTTTACTTCAAGGCTTTACGTACTTTCTAAAAAAATTACATTAAATAATTATTTAATATTTACTTCAAATACCCTTTTTATTTAAAAAGGCCCTAACGTAAATATCTACACTATATAGACGGATACCTATAGCATACATAACAGTAGGACGTCTTCATAGAAATCTAGCGTACGCGGTTTGTACGTATGCGCGCTAATACACACGCGCTGTGGCACGCACACAACGGCAATATTTTGGGCGAATATGGGTAATTATTGTAGCACCAGCGGGGTCGCACACAACGCAAACATATGATCGCTTTACGTTTATGTGTAAATCTCATGAACTAACGTAATTATAATGTCCTTAGATGTTTAAATAATTTTAGTTAGTTATAATCATTAGTTTTGATTGATGGCTAATAATACTCCATTAATATTTTGTAAAGTTGTACATTACGAAACATTCTTTAATGGTGTGGGAGAATAAGGAAATTTAAACTATGCCAGCTTCGCCTAAGTTAGCGAAGGGATAGAGACTAGCACATATTACGGCCTAGGAATACGACTGCCAGATATAGGCTTATAATTTCCTGAACATTACTGCACTCATGCCAGAAATTGGATTAAAGTGATTAGAAGTATTTTTATAAGGGTACTCGTATATTAAACATGTTTTTATGAATTAGTGATCTAAAGATATAAAACAGGAAAAATGGGAAGAAAAATTTACCATAACTCTTCATATAATTTTTAATAAACTTAGGTAAAAATTAACGTTTAGTGTAACTCATTGACGATGAGGTTCTAGACGATAGACAGACTTTCGCAATCTCTTCCAAATACTTATATTTAATCCTACCGAAGTTAAGAGAACAAGCGAATTATTTTCTTTTTATGATTATAGAGTTCTTACAGTTACTTACACAAGTATGAAAGAAGCTGGGATAATTAGTCCTGCTGTGGTCAGGAATACTGCCCCTGGAAGTACGTGCAGAGTCCTCATATACATCCAGGAGTAGAATGGATGGAAGACCAGGGAGGACAACGTCTCCGTTAGTGAGAACACAGAGTTCACTTTTGCTGTAAAATGAGAAATAAAATAGTTATGGTAATTTAGATATATGTAAGTATAATTTGTCAAATCAAACAAAATCCGAATGTGGTTTTATCATTAATTTACATAGACACCGAAAAGATTGGTGGAGATTTCTATACAACTGTAAAAAGGTAGATGATGTGATGTCTGGTCAATCACTCACACTCACACACACATATTCTCTTACACAATCCGTGCATGCGCAAGCACGTACATTTGCAAATCCTCATAAACAAAGTCATTCATTTAGTATGGTTATTTTGCACTTAAAACAATGTACATACGTGTCTCCATTCACAAAATTAATCAACTTCTTGTTGCTATGTAGCTCTTCTACATGTACTTAATCTGAACCAGTTAGCCCAGCTGTGGTTGATGTACCTCATTTGGAAAACGGCAGAAAACATCGGCAACCGTAAAATAAAGCATATTAGATAACTGTGGAATTAACGAAAAAAAATGACTAATATGAAGTCAAGAGGAACCTAGTTATCCACAATACAGGATATCCTAGTGTGGAAGCTAAAATTACTATTGTATGTAATATTGTGTGAAATTTATTGTACATTAATAAATAAATATTTCATTTCATAAAATTATAAACAGAAACGGTACGGTTTTGCCTGTTCGGCCGAATTTGAAACCAAATCTACTAATTATTGTCAACTCTATGCAGTACTAAATTGAGTGTTCGAAAAAATGACTATGTTCCACTCAATTAAACAACAAACAAAAAAACATTGATGCTCGGATTATTATTACACTGCAAAATATACATTTAAAATGGATTTTTAATGATTTAAATTTATGTCCATTATACGTGAGCAGATCTTGCCCATTCGGAGCGATGACACGTTAGCTCTGCCTCACTCTTACTTACGGTGAAGCGTCAGCTCCCGTGCCCCACTCTACCAGCGCGTGGGGGCACGATTATTGTTTTAATGTACTATTCTAGTGTAACATATAACTCAATTATTATTTTCTATGTGAAAAACGTACGTTTTTGAGTTACTTGGTAATTACAAAATTTGGAATAAATTCTATCTCGTATTAAATATTTCGCTACCCTACGAATAAAACAATCTATAAAATCTGTTTGTTTTTTATGTAATATATTTAAATTGTTGTCATGCTCAACGAAAACACTTGTCATATCATGAGCTTTAGAAATATAATGATGTAACTAACGATAATTCGTAACTGACCCTTCATCATCGTAATACGTGATGATATAGTCATATGGTATAGTCATGATGAGAAGTGAGTTATGTTGTCAGGTACCAGATACCTGCAATAAAGACAGTAAGAGCATTAATCACCTGTTTCCTGTTTTTCTACTAACTTCGATATGATTGAGCGCAGTGAAGTGAACGTTGTCGCATTTAGTACTTCTACTGCTGGTACTGTAGAGAAAAAACGTAAAAAATAGAGAAAACATGCATACTTAGAAGGATATTATATACCAAAAAATTCTGTAAGTCTTTTACTGTTACTTAATAGTTTGTAACCGCCGACTCAAAAAGAGGGGTGTTATAAGTTTGTTGGGGATACCTGCTATTGATCCAGAGATAATTTAATTCGCCAGTTACATTAACGCGCATGTTCACAATTTCGTAGTCACTTAACAACTAGCTCGTGTTTCTTACGCTAAATACATATTATGATGACACTCGTACATGTACATATGCATAATGCTGTTAACAATATTATACGTGTGCGTCTCACAAGTTCAACGTGTGTATCTGTGTGTCTGTCTGTAGCATCGTAGTTCCTAAACGGTTGAACCGATTTCGATTTAGTATTTTTTATTTGAAAGGTGACATGAGTGTTCTTAGCTATGATTCAAAACTCCGTTTAGTCGTTTGAAGATTATCAGCTCTTTTCTAGTTGTTGAAGGGATGTGTATTTAGTATCCTGTGATTTCAACAATATTACAATAACGTAGTAACCTTGATTAGATGCTGGAGCATCCTCTGGAATCAGAAAGTTACAGCAGAGGTATCGTGTTTGGGATCATTGGAATGGTCTCAATGAATAAATGGATAAATATTCAGAATACGCAGATTTCGGCGAAGCAAGATATCGTATCGCAATTTCGCGAATCGTCCCGGAAAGTATTTCCTCGCATGTTAAAAAGTGTGAACTAAAACTTACATTAAAAATAAAAAAAAACCCCCGACTCAAAAAACCTCTAAAAAGTTTAAAAAATTGACTATCGGCCTTTTAAATTTATGATAATTTGTAATATAAATAGTACTAGTAATACATCTAAGCGCATCCGCTACGTAAATAAAATAAAAACAAAAAGCAACTAAAAATGATAAAGTACATACATACATATCTTCACGCTGTATCCCTAACGGGGTAGTCAGAGACGACGGAGCGCTAAGCGTCGCGATCCTTACATATTTCTTTCGCTTCCTCAAATAAAGTAAAAAAAAGTAAAGTAATAAAGTAGGTAAATTTAAATACAAGTAATTTTCTTAGCGGTCTCCAGACGCGACGACGCTTGTATATATTACTACTAATATTTATGTCACAAATTATCATAAACTTAAAGAGCCAATAGGTACATATTATTTTTTTCCTTTTTAGAGGTTTTTTTTTATTCTTGTGCTTCCTTGATCGCGACTGCTAAATACGTCTACTGTACATTTGAAATGTTTAATAATAAGCCCTTTTTAGGTTTTACAAACCTTTACGTGAATAGAATACTACATAGAGTACGTAGTCTCATTTATAATTTTGCTAGTTGGACACCTGTACACGTACTTTACATAACACAATTTCCATTCGGAGTGGACAAAGTAGCCAAATCCAATAAAATCGCATTTGATCCTTAGATTATTACGTAAACTATGCAGATAGCGATAGCTGCGCCATAGTCGAGCGACTATTTTTTAAAATTGGTATAGAGATTGCGCGATTTTGGCACGCGGACGGTCAAATGACTTTTTGCCGCAGAAGTAGCAATAATAGTGGTAGTTTTTATTTCACTAATTGCTAGACAAAGGAAGCACTAGTAATTTGCGATAGCACGTGGATATCGTTTTGATGATAAAAACTTGAGATTATATTTAGTTTATATCTTGCCTTTGTATTTTGCTATAGGTAAAGTTAATACTAATGTACTAACCTAAGAACATCTCTATATCTGTTCGTACAAAGGCGGTCCATATCGCACCGATAAACTTGCTAAGAATCGAAATCAAGCATAACAGTGAGTCGTCCATCTGCAGTCGTTTGCTGAGAATCGTGATGGAGAACAACGCACCTGCAAAATAATTATAATAAAAAAACCTAACCCGGCTCCGCACGCGTAGAAATTTTTTGAAAATAAAATACAACCCATATTACTCGCTGATAATGTAGCTCTCCATAGGTGAAGAAATTTTTGAAATCAGTTGGGTAGTTTTTGAGTTTATTCATTACATACAAACAAACAAAGATTACCTCTTTATGATATTAGTTTAGACAAAATATTTTTGGACTTTTTGCCGATGATTTCTGATAGAAAATTTTAAAGGGATTGACATGCTTACCTTGCCGTCCCTACTCTTTATGTATAGTTGAAAAAAAATACTTACTGTAAGAAAAAACTAGACATATATTACAATTGTAGATAATAAAATTTATACATTGAAATGAGATTCAATATTAAATGTAGACTTTGTAGTGCTTAGTGACCTTGATCTCGATACCTAAGAAGATTTAGAGTTATATATTCGTATATACATTCAACAACTTGAGCTTTTTATTTTCAAACGCGATTGGAAATAAAACTCAATAAAGAAAAATCCTGAAAATATCATGTTTTGCGCAAAAATTCAGTTGGATCCTCGAAATTATACATGAACAATAGACAATAATATGTCAAATCGTTCAACCTATTCTCTTAATTGCTATTGTAGTTCACTCGCAAACTGCAATTACATACAAAACCAAAGTTTTAGATTCTTCAAGTAGTATTCTTCGATTAAATTGCAATTGTGAAAATCAACCCTTAAGCTGTTGCCATAGGACTTGGGGGTGAAGAACGAATTCTTTTGCGTTGGACTGCATAAGAAGATTCATAAGAAAGCGAATTAAAAGGTCGACAATTTTGCTGAAGATAAAAATAATATACATCGAGAATGATTGACTTTATGTCTAAGACATTGCAAATTGCAAAAATGATGTTTCTTGTCGATTCTTCTGAATATACATTTTTACGTGACTATTGGTACATTCGATTTAAAAAAAAATCTCATAAGTTTTACTTGAAATTTGAAATCAGTAATTAATTTTAGTTTTATGGGTACAGTATCTTAATAAATCCGTAAACTTACCTAGTGAATGCAACACAATAGAGTAGCTGGTAAAGAACCCATACTTGACTAAATCCCAATTCAGGGTGTTCCTTACAAACAGGTACATAATTCCGTGTTCAGCTGGTGATAAAAAAAGTATTTCATAAATTTAAGTGAATTTTCAAAAATCGAATGAGTAGACAGAGAGTCTTTGAAATCAAATTTTAAGCAGACAATGATCACGAGCAAAAATGAAACGAGAAAGAAAATATTTATTTTA
The DNA here is from genome assembly GCA_907165235.1 of Zeuzera pyrina. Lineage (NCBI taxonomy): Eukaryota > Metazoa > Arthropoda > Insecta > Lepidoptera > Cossidae > Zeuzera > Zeuzera pyrina. The sequence continues at coordinate 2,719,637 of OU015623.1, forward strand.
ATAGGTACGACTAAATTAAAATAAATAGAACTGATAAAGGACGTGTTAAAAACATTGACTTAGGGTTTCGCGGCTATTTCGGACAAACAAGAAGCTTGATGTAATATAGTTAAAATTAAAAAAAAACAAACGAGTCAGAGTTACAAATTTTACAGAGTTACAAAAAATACAGAGTTACCAATTTATGTCTATGTACGTTTCAGTTGCGAAGGTACAAAAACGATGGACTATATTGATGAGAGACAGACAGACAGGCGGACATGACGAGACTATAAGGTGATGCGTGTATAATTAATTTAAAAAAATCCAACTGTCACTTTTTAGAATATGTTTAGATTAAAACTATACAAAAAATTTAGATAAGTTTCTCGGTCCATCGGTCCTGTTACTCCTAAAAATGTAAATCTCTGTTTTAAAAGAGGGTTGTTTGATATTTTTTTGTGTTATGAAAGTTAACTAATCGTGTATCGTCACTGAAATGAAAAATCAGGTTACCAAATATATCTTTCATACGTTTTGTAGTCACTTATAAAAATTGAGATCCCTGCCATCAAAATTTCCAATGCGTCGCCTTAACAACCGTATTAACTATGAATTGTTGAAACTGCAGTTGAAATATACTAGGTTATTGTGAAAGGGATACAAATCCGCTGGGGCTTCAACGTGTCGCTGTTGATTGTAATATTACAGATATAATAATTACGGGATACGTTTATTTTGTTTCCCATGCAAAAAAAAACATTCATTTAAAAGGAAAAAATGTACAACCCTATCATTATGCCTATAATCCAAAGGTTTGTTAGCGACGGAAAAACGCTGTTATTAGGGTTGTCTCACCTTTATTTTTTTTTACTTTGAGGTGTTACACTAGAACTGTTGACTCTTGGCGAAGTTGTAGAACGCGAGTTTTTCGTTGTCATGAGTAGTTTAATACCCTTTCGTATTTACCCATCCTTTCGAAATAACCTTGTATATATATATATATGTAGGTGAATTATAGCAAACTACAAATTATATGCATATTATTACAAGGATTTGTAATAATTGCGTCTATTTTTTTTCAATTTAACAGAATCTAATCACTTTGTTATCATAATAATCTCGTCGCCTAGATATCAATTTGAATTTTTTAATTTAAATTTTAAATTAAGAACGTCACAGTCTTTTTGGTTGCAAAATCCTAAAAAGTCAGTTACGGTATTTCGTACACTATGTCGTTATATCTTTTAGCTTAGTAAAGTTAGGATATCGTTAAACATTATGTTGAAAAAAAAATATTTAACTTCTTGTTTTAATTGAAAGATCAAACTTTTTGTTACTAAATATAATACCTCCTGTATCTTTTAGTTGGACACCTAAAATATATATGAAAGTATTTTAAATTAAATAAATAAATGTATTTTAATTCTTAAAAATCATAAAAAATAGCATATGAATCAGTTGAATATTTTTTTAGTTTGTAAAAATTATTTCTCTCTTATTATATACCCAACATATTCAACTAATCTTCCGTAAAGCAATTTCTGAACGGAACAATCTTTAAAAGACTCCTTTACCTAGATTTGAAAATATTACTCTTATAAATTTTAATTTAGTGCACAAATAAAAAATGGGATTAAAGTCCTCATAAATTGTATAATATAATGTATCACAGTGCTCTTTTTTATGAAAACGATACAAAATAAAACTGTTATTGCAAATACATTTTGCAATAACATTTTATTAAACGTATAATTATTGTTTTATTAATATTAACTATGAATATTGACGTTTTTAGAAACTTCTTTTTCACATCTTACTTTTAGTGGGCTATTAATATACTCGGCGAAATAAACATAGAAATGTCCATAACTTTTGTGAAAAATTTACAAAAAAATTTTATAAGCCAATTTTAAAAGCTTGTTATGTGCTCTATTTTTTTTCACAGAACTTTTAGTTTCTTTTTTCTCAACGTTTATTAAGTCTACTACTAGATAAAGCCCTCTTGTAGATTTTTACAGTTATATTGAGCCTGTTAAAAGCTTATTGTTACTTTTGATGGACCTACAAAGATAGAACAGTGTCTATGATACACTCTATCATATCCCCAATAGTTATAATAAGTAAATACTTAACTATTTGTGAGGACTTTTTAGCGGGAACGAGAAAAGTGAGGTTGACATTTTGTTTAGATTTTTTACATTTTTGGGAGTTTTAAACTACAAAAGTGATAATATATTGTGTTTTAAAGTTCTGTGCAAGTGAAAAGAATGGAGTAGGTCTAAAAAAACATGCGTAGCTGAAGTTCTCGCGCTATTCCAAGAAATCCTTTATAACTTCAGTAAAGCTATCACTTTACTGGAGGAGTTTTAAATTTACTTGTGATCCTACTTATTAATACATGACTTTGACAAATACGCTAAACTGTGCGCCATGCCATAAAGAAAAAAAAAGTATTCGTGATATTCATGCTACTTATCCACAAGGCATAAATAGAGATACACATATTAATACATTATTGACAAAATCGTTATTATTTTGTTATGTAAATGAAAAATCTTAATATATTTTTAAGGTTAATTGTGACAAGTTCATGTAAAAAACTTACACATGGCGGGTCCAAAGAGTAAGACCACGGTAAACAGCGTTAGTAGCACTTTGACACGTCGGTTGCCTGTGCGTCTTCGGAACGCCACCGTTATCGTCTCCAAAACATGTGTTATGTTGAAAAACGACACGTTATTCTTGGGACGTTCTATCTGTTGGAAGGGGAAATATAAATGAGTATTGCATCTACAGATAACGAGCATGGTTTAATACTATCCATGAATACAATCTGAACAAAAAAAGATGTGTGTGTACTCATGCATGTACGAACGTATGAAGTTATACTTCTTTGACGTTTTTAAGCAAAACTGGCCATGTATACATAAACAAAACTGGCAACATATAAAAAAATTAAACTGGCTGCTTGAAATGAACGAAATAAAAAATAATAAATTGTGCGTTACATCCTAGTGGTAGATCTGTGGTTACATCGGCGCGCGCAGACTTTTTGGCGGGAACGGGAGATGTGAGGTTGTCATTTTATTTAGATTTTCTATTTTTTACATTTTTAGGAGTTTTAAAGTACAACAGTGATAGTATATTGTGTTTTAAAGTCCTGTGTAAGTGAAAAGAATTGAGGAGATCTAAATAAACATGTATAGCTGAAGTTTTCGCGCTCTTCCAAGAAGTCCTTTTTTAACTTCAGTAAATTATCAACACTTTACTGGAGGAGTGTTAGGGACAGTTAATGTTTCTCCAGAAGTTTCGTCATTAGGCTGATGGTCTTGTTACCAATGCCCTAAGAAATATAAATAAAAAAATCGGCGCGCGCAACCAAAAAATTCATTCCGATCTGTTTCCCACAGACTTTTTATAAATATTAGGAAGATTGTGGTTTTTTCAAACGCGTCAAAAGAAGTATAACTTCAATAAAACATGTAATTGTTTGTACCATCCATGAACAAAAAACGGAAAAATATATTTACAAATAATTTGAGGATTTTTAGATATATTCCGCAAAAATTTCCTTGTTTCGCTTTACAACAAAGCATCTTCTGGGAAAGATTAGATTAGCTAAGTTCTCACACCGAATGAAAAAATGAAATCGTATAATATTTCATATTTTTTTGTTAATTCACTTCATATTATGTTCTAAATTATTTTACATTTTAATGTAAAGAATAAAACGCAGCTGATCCATTCCTACATTCGGTGCGAGATAATTGACTTTTCTGAACTTACTTCGTTGAGAAGTGGAACACGTGATGATATTAATAAGTTTTAATTTTGACGGAATGTATCTAAGGAATATATAAAATAATTGTTACATAAATGGGTATACCCACTTCATGGTACTTGTCTAGTACTTCGTTTGGAGTAACACGAGTGTAATTATCTGAAATATTTTTTAAAATCAAATCAAAGGGTAATACAATTTTTAAAATAGATGCAGCGCTTCCGGCGATTATCCTCCCTAATAAACAAACCTACGAAATCCGCTTTTTCTCTTTATAATGTTAGTATAGGTTATAGTATATTATAGTATAGGTCAGCCATTCCCAAAGTGGGCGATAACGCCCCCTTGTGGGCGCTGCAGGCCTAAAGGGTAAGAGACCCAGAAAAAAAATGGGGGCGTTGTGTAGAGGCCTGGGGGTGATTTGTAACTTCATTTAGCTAGGAGGCATCTTAGACAACGACTGCATGAGCTCTCGACTCAGTAGACAAAATAAGTTTGGGAAGCAGTGGTATAGGTAAATGACATCTATTTTCAAATAATAGCGCCTGAATTAATGTAATAAAACTGAAAAAACGTTGCGGAATCTTTGCGAAGTCTCAGGAAAAGATATTTATTGGCTATTCCAAGAAATTCCTTTGAGTATTTTAGAGTTGTTATCGATTTGAGGTTCACTAAAACATATTAATAGGTATATACACATCCATGTAAGACATGTATGGTAATCACTCTTATCGCAGATAACACATTAGTTTTTAACAAAATACCATTATTATTAGTTGTAAACTAGAATAGTATGACTAAATTTGATAATGTAGGTGTTACGTGATACTTATCAGATCTTATGACACAAATTTAAACCATTAACGATGAATTGCGAATTCCTTCGTGCCTTTAAAAACCAAGTAAAATTTGATTTGCAAATTCGGGGCTATGTAAGTTGGACAGCCCCGTAATCCGGACCCGAGAATAAAGTAACGGTGTTCCTCGCTTGTCATAAGAGCCTGATAAAGAGAAGAGGCATTCGTGGTCGCTTCTGATCAGAGTGGGGGCTTCGGTCTTCCTTATATGCGACCCCGAGGATGATAACGCATGTGGTCTGCGCTCTCGTGGCACTGCGAGGGTGCAGGAGGGCTCTATGGCTGCTCTCAAAAGGAGCGCTTCGGGACAGCGTGAGAGGCGTTCCAATGCGTTCCGTAGAAAATCCCGGAGCGCCTTGATAACACGCTGAGGACGACCACAGCGGGAAGTTCGACATGTAAAAACTCCATATTACACAGTCTCTCCCCCAGAGGGCTGAGTATCTGTTTGCGTATAAAAAAATTGTGGTAAATTGGAGTTATCGTTCGCGTAGAATTTAAATTTTTCCATAACTTGGATGGATACCTTGTTTAATCCCTTTGGGGTTGACTTTTCAAAGTCGATGAATGTTTCATGATATAGCCAACCAATGGACTATTCGTATGATCCACAGGTCTACGAGAAGCTTACTCGTCACTGAACCGTGGATAAATTTTTCAATGATTTTTTTTACTTGTTTTGACATTTGAATGTACAATATAGATATTTTATTGTGCGTGTTGATTATTTCTTCACAAAATCTTTTGAGTTATTAAATGTTGTTTAAAATTTTTTAACCTATTAACTTTGACATAATTTTTCAACTTCTTAGGATTGAAAGTCTCAGAAATCCCTTTTTAGTGCTTGCTTACATCACACAAGGAGTCTTTGGTGCAAAATTTTAAGTTTCCATACTAAGAGATTTGGTCTGTGCGATGATAAACTATAAGTCAGTCATATTCTCCTTTTAAATCTATAATAGCCGTCGTCCGTGACTTCGTACGTAGTAGGCCTGGAATATCCATAGAATTGATTCAGCGACTCGCATTTAAAATATTAGTTTAAAATATAAATATAGATTAGAAGAGCTCTTTGTGTTCATAATACCTATTGCGTAGATGCGATACGTTCAATAGTTTTCCATTGTTTAGTTAATTATTTAAACAACGGCACATGTTTTGTGCATTTGTGTGTCTTCTCTATTTGTGCATCGAGTAAATATTTATTGCAATTAATGTCGGGCGTACGATGTTGCAAACTACGTCTTTTTCTTACGTCTTTTTGACCTTATTATTATTGAATAATAACGTGAATTGCTTATCGAGAGCAATTTGAAATTAATAATGTTTAAACAGTTTAATATAATCTTCGTTTACCACTTGCGACATGACAGTATAATTTGTGGGTAAATTCCTACTGTGTCTAGCTCTAATGTTGAATATATTGTCAAATATAATCCGAAAATATACAAGCACGCTAATGTTTAATCCCTTTCAATTATATGTCACACTTCATTCGATTTTTCTCAGTAAGTAGGTTTTCTTTGAACTTAAGGTAAAGATGTTCAAAAACACCTTGTGGTTAGGTTTACTTGTATAAATTTATTTGACTTTGTGACATTATTTTACATCCAAAGTCAAAGCAATTAATTCCCTGGCGTGTTCTCTGTCCCAGGTCACTCCTCCTAAATCTTTTACGCAACTCTTGGCGATTTTGCGTCATTTTTGGTGTTAAGTCCATTGCCAGCATGTCATCGTGGATGGTTTGTGTCCGAAGAGTTAGTGGGCAGTCTCTGCGTCTTTGTTTTCCTTTATTGCTAAGATTTATTGGGTTGTATGGTCTTACCTTGGCTCATCACGTGTCCAAGCCAACGTAAATGGCTCTCATAGATTTTTTACTGAATTTTAGCTACTTTGACGGTGCCTCAGATAGTCTCGTTTTGGATTTTATCCAATGTCGTGACACTATCTGCCCGTCGCAGTATTTTCATCTCCGTGGCAAGCATTTTTCACTTCCTATTTCTTTATCGCATAGCACTCTACTTCCATAGCATTGCCAATCTAATAGCTCGTTTATACACGATATCTTTAGTTTTAATAGGTCCAACGTCACAGAGGACCCCAAAGAGCAGCCGCCACTTGAACCAACCAGTTTTAATCCTCAATTCTCTATTTTAAAGAACAAAACGGGTTAATTTTAAACGACAAATAATCTACTACCGGTTCAGAAAGAATTTGCACTCAGAAGAACTGATACCCAACGAAATCATATTTTGATGACTTCTACCAATAACTATTTGGGCTTACAGATAGCAAATAGTGGAATCAGATAGCGACATAAAGTTAGCCTAATACATAATAAAGCCTTTTTTCCTTAATTAAAAAATCAATTTTTACCGTGTCAGGGTTTCCAGAAGTCCTTCTTACAGTAAAGCCTACTATTATACTAGGGATTATTAGAGATATTTTATATAAAATATGACATTTAGGGCTCAGGTGTCCCCCGTATTTGAGGTCGCGGCCCATCGGAAAGAGGACGCCAATCGTCCATCCACGCGCCTTCGACGATGTCTACGACGGTGCGTACGGTTCGTACTATCGAGTTTGGTTTCTAAACCCCCCCTAAGCGAAGCGCTTCCGCACTACGTTCCGCAAAAGATTCCGAAGCCCCTCGACACGCATCGAAGACAACCTCACAAAACTCGGTCCCACCCCTAGGGGGTTAAGTACTTGCACTACTGCAAAACAAAAGAGGTACTTTTGTCATATAACAAGTGAATATAATATAATGTATCTTTTATTTTTTGTTGTATGATTAAGGTATGGGAGCTGTTTGAATAAATACTTATTTGGTGATATCGTCGGTTTAAAGGGGCCATTCACGTTGCAACAGTCGCAAGGACTGTCAATCAAACCTTTGCAATGCCAGTTCTATTACCACACATACGTTGCGACTTGGTCGTACAGATTGTCCTACAGAAATGTATCACAGTTGTCAGATGCTTTTAGTGTGAAGTGGGATGCTCTTGCTTTGATATATCAATATGAATATTATGAGTAAAAAGACAAAAGCTGCACTTACTGTAGCATTATCAGAGTGCATGAATGAAAGAAAAAGGAAATGTAAGTGGTCAAAAAAATGGTTGCTCAGAAGAAATATATGTCGAAAAAGACACGGGGCAATTCGTGCTTTTGCTACTCAGTCATGAGAAATAAGTACCTAATCTTACAAGAGGCGAACTACTCCATAAAATACAAAGTTAAGACAAAGTTAAAGTGCAAACGACAGAAAACTCTTTGTAACAATTATTACGTAGGTAATATGAAATTTAATAATGGCAAACGATCCGTCGGAGAAATGCTATCGCACCGGCCGCCGTAGTCTAACAGACTCAGCGCCGGCCCCGACGTTCCGTTAGCGCGTCATCGGAAGTCGCGCTTTGCCATGGTATAGTCAAATGAGTGCCTTTTATTATTTCCACCGACATATATATAGCTACTGACATGAGCTTGCTCGATGAATTAGTAACAAGAAAAAAAAGAATTAGCTTGGTCGCACTGGCCGTCTCAAACATCAACACTCACGTTACGACCGGTGTGATCGTGTCGCAAGGTTTGATGACTATTTCAACGGACTTGCGACATGACCTTGGTCGTACTGTCCGCTTTACGACCGATACATTCACGATCGAACTTGTCGCATACGACCAAAGTTCGTATGACGATCCATACAACCTTTGCAATGTGAATGGCCTCTTTTAAAGATAAATTTCATTAAATGATATTTTTAGTAAAATTTAGTTTTTTTATGTAGCACCGCAGTCAGGGCGAAGTCTTCGTTAGAAAAACGTAATATTGTTCAAGAAATAACATTTAGCTCATTATAGCTCATTTTGATTGTACTTCGGAAAAATTAAATTTATGGAAATCATCTTACATCTCACTTGAAATAGCTTAACTCTAATAATGGTAATTAGCAACTAATGAGTTTTACCTTTAAACCGACCTATTACATATTTGGTCCTAATTTTGCAAAACGCAACTCTTAAATAAACTAACTGTATACATAGTTATATAGGTTTTTGCTGAAGACTTTGAAATAAAGAACTCAATGTCCGTCTACTTGAGAATTTGAGGCGTACAATTGAAAGGAAAATAAGGCGTTAATTAACCGAACATGAATTTTAAAATTCATCAATTTAGTAAGTCAAAAACGCAATATACATACATATCTTCACGCTGTCTCTCCAATGGGGTAGTCAGAGAGGACGAAGCGCCAAGCGTCGCGGTCCTTACATACTTCTTTCGCTTCCTCAAATCTTCCTCAGACGCAGTCTACACTTTTCAATATTCGATTTAACGTATTTTCGATTGAAAACGTAATTAATTCGAATTACTCATAAATAATCATATCATTATCAGTATAGTTAATTATATAGATAAAAATATTTATTATTTATGAACATGTATATGCTATTATATGCTACTGATATTTGAAGTCTGTAGAAAAATTCAAATCGTATAGAACATACCTGTTAGTCGAAAAATTTGCTATGAAATAGGAATTTATTTAATTAGATATTTTATAGATTCACATATTAGTTTTGGTGCTTGTTAGCTGACCGAGTATGATCTCTATATTCTCCTGAGGACATTTCGTTAAGAGTCGAAATACATGTCGATTAATAAGTTTAACCCTGTGGGCGGAATTTAAGACGTTTAAAAGTTATAAGAGTTCATACATATATCAGTACATACACTTATATAATACGTTAAAAAGCGTGTACGTTTTGTGAAAATATTATAAGATATAGAAGTGCAGTTTTATTTATGTAATCCTTTTCAGATAAGAATTAATAAAAATACCCCGGATGAAATAAAATTTAATTAAATGAGGAAATTTTCATGGCAATGCATGGCATGGCAAGCAGCGCGAGGGGCGACGCACACCGCCTGTATAACGTTGTCGCCAATTACGACGGCGTTGTCGTAGAAAATTCCTAGATTTTAGGGTAACTGAAACCTTATTTCGTAAGGAACGAGTATTTAAAATAACATTTACACTTTCAAGAATACAATTTTATTAATTTTTGTTTTGGTAAAGTCATTGAGATTTATTTATTTATTTTAGGTTCACCAGCAGATATAACATTATTACATACCACAGTATAAGTTAACACTTATTGATAAACTAAATGCACATCCTAGAGGTAAACACCGCATGCAAAAATGAAGAAAATGAGAAGAATATACGACAGATATCATTACACTACGTACGTACTGCGTACGTAAGTAATTTCAATTTTAGAAGAAGCTAGACGGTTTATTTTTAATATTTCTTTTTTTTTCTTTACAAGACACTTAATGTTTTGTTCCGAAATTTATAATAAAAATTAGCATGTATGTCTACTGACGCACTACATCCATTGTATAATTTACATAAACGTGGTATCGCAGAATTCGTACCAAGAACAGACCTTCTCAAATGGGATACTATTCAAGTGCTCAAGTGTTCTTCCAGATCAAAGCAGATCAGGGCTTGTTTAAATACTGCATTTACACATATTATTTTTAGTGTATGACGACCTCCGTGGCGCAACGGCTAAGGGCGTCGGAAAGTAAATAGGGGTTGCGGATTCGATTCCACTCCGAGTCTGGGTGTTTATGTATAATATGTACTTATTCACAAAGGAAAAGTATATAAGTAATATATCAGTTGTCTAGTACCCATAACACAAGGGCTGCGCTGCTTACTTTGGGACTAGATGGCTCTGTGTGAAATGTCTGAGTATTTTATTATTTAAAAAAAAAGTGTTTTGTTCTAAAATTTGACAGTTGCAAAATCAATTCGGTGTCATTCTATCTGTCTGACTGTCAAAGCCGTTTCCTCAGAGGCTATTTAACGGAAGCAGCTTTTGAAACAGTTCCAGTAAGTGATAGCTCAGAGACAGCTGTTAACTATAAAGGTAAAATTTCGGTATTGGAAGGTTGGTTTCGATACATTTTTGTAATCATTGTGTGGGGTCCCTACTAAGCTAGGGTCGTCAGGTTCCAAAATAATTTTTTTTTAAAATACGTTACGTTGAGCCAATCTTTTAACATTTTTTTTAACATGTGCATTCAAATTAAATTATGATTCTGTATTTGCATCATTTCGATTGATTAAGTATGAACTCATAAATTAGTACTTTTACCGCTGACGGCTAGGAAATGTCCCTAATAACAACACACATACACACATCCTACTGCTGGGAACTACATGTCTATTTTTTTAAATGTGGCGCGAAGCATCCTCCCAATAATATATTACGCGGATTAAGTGCAGTATTCGCAAACCTTATTTCGTAAACTTTGTTCTAATTTATGTAACATGAGTACACAATTATATCAAAGCAAAATAATGTTTAAATAACAATAAATATGGTATATTCGTAAGTTCATAACAGATTAACTTTTAGAAATACTTCAAACAATTATAACCGTGTGACTCCAAACTAAAAACTAAGCTATAACTTTGGGTACCACACAATGAACCGTGGGAACACGCAGTACCCAGACTCCAAGACAAATTAGAAAAGTTCGTTTCCTTAATTGACCTGGTTGACAATCAAACCCGAGTCCCTTTATAAACATGCACACCTATATTTTAGAGTATATTTGAAACGGTTAAGCAAAAAAGTATTAGATTTGATTACATTTTGATTTTACGTGCTTAAATATATAAATTTTATTTATACCCAGGACATATAAAGGCAAAGATGCACTAATCATCGTAGTAATGGGTGAGACCAAGCATTATCAAAACTAGGAAAAATAAGAAAACTATTATAAAAATGTATTTAAAGTAGTTTCGCTACTTACCACAGGCATGCCTTTTTCTTGGAGCCAAACATCGGGTTCCTTCAAAGATATATTTCCATAAATAATTACCAGGAAGAACAGGAAGGTTGTCATTGAGAATACACCATAATATCCCATTTTCTGTAGAAGCACTCCACTTGCTGCAATGCCTATAGGCAGCCCGGCCGTCATGCAAAAGTTGACCAAGCCAACCCTAAATGTCCGGGACTCTTCAGAAGTTATGTCGCTAATGTAGCTAAACACACCTAGAAACATCGTTACCCAACCACCTGTGAGAGAAGTGAATATTGTCTCCATAAACACTGTCATTTGCACTGGTATTTCATAAAAAAAGTAGACATTAACAAGGTTACTAATGGATGTTAGAATTTCGCCGTAAATTGGAAGTAAGATGCAAATCTTTCGTCTCCCAGTTCGGTCGCTCCATGCACCCAAAAACAAAATTATAATACACGGCAAAGCTGTATGAATTACACTTTTCCATATATCAATAGATGATACTAGCTTTTGAACTTCTTTTTCATAAAAGGAATAATTATTGTTCGATCTCTTGACCAATGCTTCGCAAATCTCATCGCCGTAATTCAAATTCACTCTGCATGCTTTATCTAAATTGAGATTACCCATAGCAAATCTTGATATTACACTGGGTATTATAAGTCCCGCTAATAAAGGCTCGACAGTTATGTTATCTTTTACATAATTGAGTTTCTCTTTAAAAGTTTTGTCCTTGTAAATTTGTGTAATGGGGTTTTCTTTGAGGGGCTTTTCTTCTACGTCTTCTACTGGTTTCTCTTTTTCTTCTGACATTTTATTTGGTTTTCTTTAACTGTTTTCGTTACTACACAAATATAAATTAATAAAAATATTTTATATTTTATTCGTCTGCCATTTTATTTTAATCGCATTGAAAATTCTCTTGCTCAATAGTCACAGGTGCAATGTAGAGCAAGCGACCGTTGACACAGAACACGCTATTGCGTTTATTATGTACTTGTTCGATATATGTATTTATTTGTTATCAATTACTCGTAGATAATGATAATTGTGTATTTAGACTGCTATTGATAAACTGTTAATGGATCTTTGTTTTGTAATAGACAAATTAACACGCATCGACTAAATGATTCGTTTAGTTTCAATATTGATTAAATTCGCCTTCATCGTCCTTTTCTATGCAACACCGTAGGGATAAATTAATTAATATTTCTGAAAATAAACACTGGAAGTTATTGTCATATTGGCTATTAATATATGTAAACAATAGCTCATACCAATGGAATTGATAGCTATATTTATAAATAGTTTAATCAAACGATTGTTAACATTGTTAGTCAATAAAAAGGAAAATTTTAAACAGAAATCGTCACAGTATCATCCAGCGGCGTATTTTGATTTGGCGCCATGGACTTGTTCTTCCCGCCCCATAAATTTTATTAAATAATAGTAAAAACATTTTAATGATTGAAAAGAGTACAAAAAATGTAAACGCGATTTCTTACACATTTTCATTTTTTTTGCGATGCATAAATTGGCTGACAGCCTACCTGGCGTAAATATCCCACTGGTATTATCTAGTTAATTCTTGAATCAATTAATGAGTCTATAAAAAAGAATTTATTGCAGTTACCTTTCTACATTTAAACATAGTTTACATTTCAACGTATATTCTTATCAATATTCTATTCAATGAAGTACATTAACTGTTTTAGTTTAAATTAATTTTGAAAAGTTAATCTAAACTGAATTATTTGGTAACTAATTTCTTACCAGAAAATAGTGTCTAGGAATCGTTTTTATTACCTTAAAAATTTTAAATGTAAATTCAAGTGATTGAGCAAACTAAACCCGTCCACTTAGTCTGAAATATTACTTGTAAGTCTAGAGTTTCCTATTAGCTGATGAATGATTATTTGGCCTGGTCATGTCACGGTACAGTGAGCGTGAAAATTTTGCTTTTAATCCTGTAATTTGTGAAAATTGTGCGAAATCTAGTGACGTTTAAAGTTTTCCATGCTTATTACTCTATACCAGCCATTCCCAAAGTGGGCGATAACGCCCCCTTGTGGGCGCTGCAGGCCTAAAGGGGGGCGGTAAGAGACCCAGAAAAAAAATGGGGGCGTTGTGTAGAGGCCTGGGGGGTGATTTGTAATTTCATTTAGCTAGGAGGCATCTTAGACAACGACTGCATGAGCTCTCGACTCAGTAGACAAAATAAGTTTGGGAACCAGTGCTCTATACCTACGTCTAGTGATGGCCACTTTATAAATTATACGTTAAGAATAACATTTTATTATTTTTGCTTCTGTTTACTATAAATCAATACTATGCCATTTCTTTTGGGCAGAAGCAGGCAGGGGAAATAAAATCCAAAGAAGGGAGTCACCCATTTGACATCGAAACTGTACCGCGTGTGCATGATTGTGTAAGTACTAGGTACTAGGGTTACTACAATGTTTTGCTTAATAGTTGCCTAATTCTAAAACATCTAGTTTAAATAGTCATTTGAAACGACTTCAAAAAAAGGAAGAGGTACTCAATTCGTCTTTACATTTTTTAACGTATGTTTGAGCATAACTTCTTTGTTTATTAACCGATTTCAATGATTTTTTCCGTTGGATTCAGTATAGTTATCTTGGAGTTCCAAGATAGTCCCATTTAAATTTCACTGATACTGGAACTTGGACTTCGACCAAATAATTCTAACTGCTTGTATGTTTTATTTCTATTGATAATTCTTTTGTATACCATTCTATTCCAGAATTAGAAAGGAAGTTAGTGGTAGACCTAATTTAGATATTTGTTCAGGCCAAGATCACTCAGAAGGCAAAAATTACAAATTTAAAAAAAAATATTAAACTGACTTAAAAAAAACACTGTAAAGTACAAAATAACTATCCTTAACTATTCGAAACTCAAGTACAACAATAACTACATAAATACGATACAAATACCTTCATATGGCAATTAAGACAGCTATTGAAGTTGGTACCAAATCAACGTGCAACAAAAGAAATTCTTCATATTGGTTTGGTATAGGCTTGGCTCCGACTTCAGTAACTGTCGAATTTAATTTGAATTCGAATATATTTTGTATCGAGTAACGACAAAACATGTAAACGTCACGCTAAATAATCGCATCTTCAGAATTAATCTGACCTATAAACTTTTAAACTTTAGCGTTGCATTATAAAATATCTAAAAGGGGAAATTTGACGCGATTATTTTTATTTTGGCTTGACGTTTTGACCGAATTGCATCGGCTGTTGTCTTAAGCAAACAGAAACTCAAAACGTCAAGCCAAAATAAAAAGTAATCACGTTAAATTTCCCGTTTTAGATATTTAATCTGACGTAATTCAAAACTTTGAGATTTCATTTTGGATAGTTACGACAATAATAATAAATAAATAACAAATAAATGCACCAGACAATACACATCGATCATCAGATCTCAAACTATGGCATTCCCTGTGCTATGCTATGGTACCTGTGCTATGAGAACCAGAGGACGACTACTGAGGGTCTCTCCCAGTACACCCAGACCCACAACAGTCAAATAAAATAATGAAATTGATTTGTCACGAATACGTGCTGAAATAATCTCAAGATATGTAAATGGGGCGAACAGATAGGTAGATACATCAGATACAGATCTAGATAGTAGATAGATTAAATTTATTATTATAATTCAAAATTCTGAAATTTTGAAAGGTCAGTTTCATTCTAAAAGAGCGATATATAAAAGCATATCCATATGCATATTCATGAGACCCAACAAATAAAAAAAAAATAGTTAAAATAACACTTTGGCCAGTTATTACACAGTTTACACATAATCTTAATTGCTACATATACACACACACACATACATACACATAGTAGTCAGAGGATGGAGGGCCAAGCGTTGCGGTCTTTACATGCTCTTCTTTCGCTTCCTCAAATCTCATCATTCTTCTCACACATTTTCGCCTAGGTACGCAAGTGCTTTTCACATTTCTATCAGTTAACACTTTGGCTATTTTATCTTCGTAAGACAGCCTTGGCCTTCCTTGGCTTCTTTTAATACTTGTTTTCGCTCTGTAGATTTTATTCGTCAGTCTTTTATTACTCATTCTTTCTATGTGTTCAAACCATCCAAGCATTTCTTTCTTCAATTTTACAGTAACACTTTCGTACAACCCTATCATACTG
Source organism: Zeuzera pyrina (assembly GCA_907165235.1). Classification (NCBI taxonomy): domain Eukaryota; kingdom Metazoa; phylum Arthropoda; class Insecta; order Lepidoptera; family Cossidae; genus Zeuzera; species Zeuzera pyrina. The sequence continues at coordinate 2,735,290 of OU015623.1, forward strand.
CGTATCTCTTCATTGCTTATCCTGTCCGCAAGGGTGACACCGCACATATTTCTAAGAGATCACATTTCTCCTGCATTTATCATACTTTCGTTCGATTTCAGACATATCCAAGCCTCGCTACCGTAAAATAAAGTTGGAACCAACACTGCATTGTGGACGGCAATTTTGGCTGTGTTAGAGAATGTTCACACTGCGTACTAATGCGGACAGAGCACTGTTCACTTAAACGTCAGCTGCTAACCGCCTCTCCACATCCAACTCACATCTTTCATCCCTCGAAAACGCACTCCTTAGATACACAATTTCATTCACTTGTTCTAGACTTTTTCCATGTTCCCATATCTCACATTTCGTCTATACCGCTTCGCTTTCAAAGATCAGAACCTTAGTTCTGTTCACGTTCATATTCAATCCTTTCACTTCGCACTCTTCTTTCATGCACGTGACGAGTATCTGCTACACAACTACATATATTCATGTTTATCTTCGCGTCATATTTCTAATGGGATAGTTTTTAATTTCTGTTGGTCGATAACGGGGAATGTGCAAATAGATTTGACGCCACCAGAAGCCACTAGCTACTAAGGGATTGCTGTAGTTGCTAAATGTCGTGTAAATGAGTATTTTTACAACACGAATCCGTTTTTAACAAGTATTAAGTTCCTCTTCTCTTAATTTTATTTTATCTAGTTACAGTCTACAATAACAATAACAATAATATTCTAGACATACACATCTTCATGCTGTATCCCTAACGTGGTAGTCAGCTTGGTTTTCCCTGGCTTTTGCCACCACTAGCTTTTGCTCTGTAGATTTTCTTCGTCAGTCTTTTATCACTCATTCTTTCTGTGTCCGACCCATTTAAGCATTCTATTTTTCGTTTTTACAATAACACTGTTGTGCAACCCTGTCATACTGCGTCATAATACTCTAAACCCGTGCTTTTCAACCTGTCGGTCGTGACCTCTAGGAGATAACAGTCTTGATCGGGGGGGTCGCGGTCGTAATCTAGGCAAAAGTAAAAACAAGGATTGTTGGTCCTATACTGTAATAAAAATACATGCGTTTCGGTGAAAAAACTGTACAGTACTCGTATATCTGTTTATTATTTAGTAATTTGTCGTCACGCACGCCTCTTTCTCTTCAAAATATATCATTGTCTGCAGCGCACTACTTTAAACAGTGCACTTGATATTTCGATCAGTATAATTTCAATGGAATAGTATATTGTGCAACAAGTGCGGTAAGTTGAGCGGACGAGCAAAGCGAGTGTGCTCATTCGCTCGAGTGGGCAATCGACAATACCGCACGAGTTGCAGATACTATTTTTTATTACTAATGCGGAGATAATTTCGGTACAAAGAAAAATTACAGAAAGTAATAACTTTATTATTATTATACTCGTATTAATCTAAAATTTCGAAATCAAAATTTTCTTTATCTTTCACACTGATGTCAATGGGTAGGTACTAAAATCGATTGTGTTTTTTTTAGATATTCATTTTACATTCTTTTTTTAAATCGTGAATTTGCGTGTGCCAAGCAACATTTGCGTGCGACAAGTAAACTTGTCGCACTCAAATTGTAATATGACGAAATAGCTACTTATCAACCGCAAAAATGAGCGTTTAGATACTGTTTATCCCACATGAATAATAAAAAGAAAATAAAACATGTCATATTTGAAATTACTGACATAATTTTATTTTACGTTAGTTATTACGTAACTAATTATTCTGTGGTTTTATTACAGTCCTGGAGTGTCGTGTCGGAGAGTGACCTATAGTACAAACCTAAGCAATAGGTTTGTACTATAGGTACCACACAACAAAGTTGCTTGGGGGGCTTCTAGTAACACCCAGACTACAAGTCAATTTACAAAAATTCGTTTCTAAAGTTGATCAAAGTCAAAATCACAATTTTTTTATTTCGTAAGTATTTTTAAAATACACTTGAAATCATTGAGAATTATGATATATAATCGAGAATATGATATATAGTCGAGAATTGTGATCTGACTGGTAATCAAACCTGGCACCCTGGTTAGGACAACAGATGCTCTGCCACCGCGCCTATGGGCCAACCGTTTCTGTCGATTTGGATATTTTCCATCAAATCCAACATTCTCATTGTAATAATGTCTGATTGACATTCGTCAATGAAAATACGAAATTGATGTCTATTTTGTTTTCTTTCTTCATTGCGTGGCGCACAGATTAGCGCGTTTGCCAACCTCACGTATTAATAAGTAAAATCGACATGAAGCACGCTCGAAGTTTTCGTTTCTTCTTCTTATCGTAAAAGTTCTCCAGTAAAGGGATAGTAGGTTTTACTGAAATTTTAAAGGACTATTTTAAAGAGCGCGAGAACTTCAGCTACACATGTTTATTTAGACGTACTCCATTGGTTTCACATATACAAAACTTTAAAACACAGTATACTATCACTTTTGTATTTTAAAACTTCTAAAAATGTAAAAAATAGAAAATCTAAATAAAATGACAACCTCACCTCTCCCGTTCTCGCCAAAAGTCTTGATGTCTATTTGTGGTCAATGAAACTTACACAAACTGGGTCTCCGGTAAATAATCTCCGTCGAAAATTCTTTTTTCTCAAAAACTTAAGTAGTGTGTGTCTATCACAGATAAACCACTAATAGCTATCGGCTTTCACACGTCACGAATGACTGAAAGAAATACGAGGCATGCCTTTTAAGTTTTGTAGTTTAAAGAAAAAAACACAACTAGAACCTTATAGTACTTTTTATTGTTTTTCAAAGTATTCACCACGTAGCTTAATACACTTTTCCATTCGCTCAAACCAGTTATTATAACATTTATTCCACTCTAAAGTGGGGGTGTTCAAAATGGCTGACTTGAAAGCGTCGACTGCTTCTTCACCGGACTGGAACCTTTGACCACGAAGACTTTTCTTAATTTTAGGAAATGTAAAGAAATCATTAGGGCTTAGGTCTGGAATGTATGGAGGATGGTCAAGAATTTCTACTTTTTCCTGCTTCAAATACTCAATCGTTTGACGAGCGCTGTGTGAGCTTGCGTTGTCGTGGTGCAGGATGATGCGTCGCTTTGAGTTAGATTTACGAAGTACGGCGATGACTTGTGGTAAACAAACTGTGGTATACCACTCTGCGTTAACCGTTCTACGATTTTCAAGTGCAATAGTCGCAACATGGCCGGTTTTTCCAACGAACGTGGCCACCATCTTCTTTGAAGTGCTTCGAGAACGAACAACTTTAGTCGGCTTTGGCTCGTCTTGAAAGACCCAGATTGTAGATTGTTGTTTGGAATCAGGATCGTAGGCATAGATCCAAGATTCGTCACCACTGATGATGTCGTAGACGTGATTTGACTCTCCTCGGTTGAACCTTTGCAGAGCTTTCTTACACCATCTGACGCGGGCCGCCTTGTGATCGTCGGAAAGCAGATGCGGTATCCAACGGCAAACTAGCTTTCCCACACCGAGCGCTTCATGCAAGATCTTCTGAATGGTTGTCCCTGAGATGCCTACTAGAGCCTATATCTCTCAATACGTCACATGACGATCTTCGAGAATTAGTTGTCTCACAGCAATGATGTTATCTTCAGTGAAGGTGGATTTTGGGCGTCCTTCGCGAGATTTGTCACTAAATACCAGTGTTCGACAGTCCGCAGACATGGGGCTTTATCACTGAACACAGATGTTAGCTCTTCAAAACACTGAAGCCGTATCAGGCCTCTTCTAAAGTTGTAGAAAATTATTGCACGAACATTTTCCTTAGAAAGATTCATTTTCGTACGTAACCTGACGGATTCCAATCGACGCTGTGACTAAACAATAGCATTAATCCTAATACTTTCAACTGTTTTGAGATTCAAAATTTAAACACATTCGAATATAGAACAGTTCCAAATTCAAAATTGCCGGGAAATATGGAAACGACAGAACTTAAAAGGCATGCCTAGTATATGGCGTAAGCCTACAATAGAAAGGAATGGGAATACACATGTTTCGTCTCTATTGGTATGCTCAATGTTCAAGACTTTTATGCTGTTATATTTGACGGACCTATGACACAAAATAAATTTTTGTTCATTAGTACTTATAAGTTTTTTAATTATCTTTGAACTTTATGTGAAAAATTAATATATTTTTTTTTGTAAATATATGTGAGATAGAGACACTTTTGGCGCGATGGTAGAATGCAGTCTTTTAGACTGCAAAGACCGGTTTGACAATCACAGGACGTCAAAGCGAGAAAGACTATAAGTGGCCACATCTCGGATCAAGAAACATACTGATTCAGTGTTGGTTAGCTGACCGAATCCTATCTCTGGAATATCCTGAGGATGCTTCGTTGAGAGGCGAAACACGTGTCGATTGGTGGGTTTTGGAGTTTGAGCGGAAAACAGCTAAAGATTTTGGGAATCTATCACATGAAATGGATTTCCGCAAAGTATGAGTCTGAATCTGAGTCTATACAATATAATGGAGCCATACTAAGTTGCTGCTCTCGTCACCGTGTGTCAAATGAATTTACGTATCTCGTGTGTTTGAATCAATGAATGTAACCACGAGTAAAACAGATAGCTATAGTAAGTAGGGCAACCTCGCACTGTCGGTGTAACTCCTGTTAGTTCACGACCGACTTTACGTACATTAGTGAAATAATTATTTGCAAAATATTCGTAAATCCTTAGTGTTTTAGCTACTAGTATTCACAAAAACAAAAATATGTCACGTTCAGTTGTGCATTGTTTTATTTCAACCCTTCCTTAGTCACGCTTATTAATAAAAGTCTAAATACTAGGTCAATAAAAAACGGACACGCTCTTAAAGCAAATGCTCCATCCATTTTGATTTGTGATCGGAAGGGTGCAACAACGCAATATAATGTATTAGTGGTAGATCTGGGGTGTGTGCGAACATTTTTATTAGAATAATATCAGTTATAAAACGTTAGTCATTTTCTGAGTTTTTTATTTAGTAAATAAGAGAACATTTTCATAAACATTGATGTTATGCCTGTCAGCTGTCACATATAAATATATACGAAATGATATCTTTAGCGGAAATAAGTGCCTCTACGATTCGCGTAAACTATGTAATTATTCCTTTAGTCGAATGATATTCAAGAGAATTGTGCTAATAACAGCGAAAAAATTGCAAGTAATACGTTACGTTTAACAAGCAGACATTCGTTTTTTTAAGGAATAGTAGTTTTTTTATTTGTTGCTGAACAGTAAAATGTTAATATTAATAAATGAAATGAGTGGGCCGTTGGCTCGGTGGCAGAGCATCTGCATTCCAAGCCGGCGTCTCGGGTTTGATCCCTGGTCAGGTTAATTCAGGTGACGAACTTCTTTAAATTAGCTTAGTCTGGATGTTACTGGGAGGTCCCCCAGTTCAATATATGATACACATAGACGCCCACAGTACAAACCTATGTTAGTGTGTGATCATACAATTTGTGTAACTGTTTGAAGTATTGTTATTATTAACAGAACAACGTTTTTAATCAATCATTTAAATTTGTATTGCTGAATAATAAAATGTTAAGTTTGAACACCGAAATTACCGACAGTGATCTAAAGTCGTCTTATTATCGGATTTACTACATATTACGTGAACTGCTAACATTAGCTCATGCATATGAGTACAATTAACGACAAAATTATTAATGTCCGAATGCAATCAAAAGTTATCTTATAAAAAACCTTTTATCATCAAAATACTTCCACATTATTATATTCACACAGGAAACCGCATTGAATAAAGCGTAAACAAATTTTGTGGCAAAATTGTACAAAAAAAAAGGTATTTTTTTGTTACATAATCGCCAAATGGTAAATTATGCACAGTTTAAATAAACATAATTCTAACTCTACACAATGCTTCGCTTTTACAATAGGTGTGTTGCAGTAAATTATGTGTAATACATAATAATAACTACTGTTATTACGTTTGTTTATCGACTTACCCGTCACGAAAACGGAATAAATGTACCTGGAAAAATTTTATTATAGTCGACGACCGGTAAACAGGAAAGTGGTTTTTTGTACGTTAACTGTGACTGTCAGTTTTTCTTTTGATAACTGATTACATACCATTGTATGTATACATATATGAAGCACGACTGACCGTATGTGAAGATCGCATGAACTGTTATTACCGATGTACTACGGGCGATCATTATAAAGGTGGTTATACATTGGGTCAGTGACAAGTGTTTGCTGAGAGTTTTTCCCTAGACTACGTCTATATTTGAGTGTTGTGTAAGAATAATGTACATAAATAAAAAAATTAACGTTGGTTTGTTAAAAATCTTAAATCTTTTAATGTAAATATTTTTAAACTTCCACGACTTGTATACGTCTTATAATATTTAATTACGGGTCTATGTCGCGTTTATACTTTAAGGTTAACTACCTATTTTATCCGACGTTTCGACCGGATTGCACCCGATCGTGGTCACGGGCAGACTGATGAGGATGAATGTCATCTACATAGTGTGCGGTTTCTTGCAACTACCCACACTCATCATTTTAAATTTTTTATTTTTGTCACTGTCGATACTTCGACACACTACACTAACGACATCTACACACTGGCGACGTCCGGTTTTCCGGCTATTTTAATGTTTGTCATCGATTGATTTGTTTTAAAACAATGTTGCGTTCCAATGCATGCATCTTTTTATACACCTACTAGGGACTCCTTCCAGCTTCGCTCGGCGTCGTAAGAGAATATGCAGAAAAGAACGCAGACTCATGCCTCATGCGTAACGGAATTGTCTAAGTACTCTCGGATATGTAGGATTGTTTCGTTTGGTGAGAGATGTAGAGAGCATTTCGTTTAGTAATAACATTTAGAACATAATAATTAAAAACAATGCACACACGTAAGTTTTTCATGTCCGTAAATTTAATTTCTTAGTTTTATTGAATAATGATTAACTCTGGATTCGAAAAACTAAAATTATTTAGTCATCTAAGGACATCGTAATACGTTCGTTTAAGCGATTTAGACATTTTTGTATTTGCGACGACGTGAAGAACGAATTAAAAACAAATGGAAGCGGTCGCAAGTTTGCATTGCTTGCGACTCCGACTGGTGTTACAATAATTGCCCATATTCGTCCAAAATATTGCCGTTGTGTGCGTCTCACAACGCGTGCGTATAAGCGCGTACACATACAAACCGCGCACGTAGGATTTCTATGAAGACATCCTACTGTCATGCTTATATTGTAGCGTCGTTTGGGTTTAATCAGTAAGTTCTTATAAGTATCATATACTTGATAATAAAAAAAATGTACATATATACATACATACACATCTTCACGCTGTATTCCAAGGGCTAGTCAGAGAGGACGGAACACCAAGCGTTGTGGTTCTTACATACCTCTTTCGCTTCCTATAATCTCATCATTCTCATCACACATTTTCGCCTAGGTATGCGAGTGTTTTTGACATATGTACTTATTTGCCTAATAATATGTATTGTCCAAAATTAAACGCGCCTGCGCGTTGTGTGGTATTTGTGAGACCGTTAGTGTTGCTAAAATCAATCAAGAGACTGCCTTATTGTAGCAAGACCAAGATCAAGACAAACCCTGCAAGATTTAAGCAAGAACAAGACTAAGTTTATCGAGACTATTGCGTCTTGCAGTAACGTAGTAAAAGCGTAGTAACGTTAAACCTTAGCTTTTTAAATATTATTATTATTAAGTCGATCGAAAATTTCGTTTTTAGTAATAATTACCTTAAATCTGTGTATTCTGTACTAGAGCAATTAAACGTAGTGCATTATACGTTAGTGAAAGAAGATCTTTTAAGCATTTCTATTATTAGTATTAAAAAAATTATAAATAACAAATTCTAAAAAATCAATGAAATAGTAATTGTGTCGGGGTAATCAACGATCTAACGAAACAAGACAAGAGTGTCTTGTGTTAATTTTGAGAGTATTTTATTAGTGAAGTTTGATTCATTTTAAATACAATGTAATAAATGTTACAGTATAATATTAATTTGTCCATTAATTTTACGTGTTGATAAAGACAAAGAGAAAGTTAACTTTTCGGTTAGAAAAAAGAAATTGTGAATAAAATAGTCGACCAGTTAACCAACCACAAATACATAATATAGGCTTGGTGCAGATAAACGCTGCTGGATGATTTATTCGATAAATAAAGAATAATTAAAAATATGAATGAATGAAGAAATGAATGCTAAGATGGTTCGGAAAGAATGAGTGATGAATGACTGACGAAGAAAATCTATAGAGCGAAAGTGAGTGGTAAAAGAAGCCAAGGAAGGCCAAGGCGGACTTATGAAGATCAAATAGGTAGAGTGTTAACCAACGGAAATGTCATAAGCACTCGTATATTTAAGCGAAAATGTGTGGGGAGAATGAGATTTGAGGAAGCGAAAGAAGTATGTAAGGACTGCAACGCATGGCGCTCCGTCCTCTCTGACTACCCCGTTAGGGATACGGCGTGAAGATATGTATGTATGTATTTATGATTAAAAATATTCGTACAAAATATTTCTAAGGTCAAATCGGCCATTAGTTCATACAGATTGAGAACAAAATTCAGCCAAAACCGTGGTGGGCTTGTCCACACAAGTCGATTCTGTAGCCATTGAACTGTCTCTTTTACCGAAGTCGTGCTATCTCTTGAAGAGATTGTAACACATTTTTTATAGGTATATACGGTTTAATTACATACAAATTAGATTCAATCAGGAATTTTTTTTATATCCACAATAATACTAGAGGTTAGTGTGTGACAGATGACAATTGTCTGCGATAAAATGGATAATAGGTAACGCGTTCGGAAATTTGTTCGGAATCGAGTACCTAGTACTACTTCATTTCTTCTTAAGAAAATCAATACATATTACAATTTAAGTGTTTGTTATTTGTCGCAGATTGTTTAGAAATTGTAAGAGAAGACGAACGTTTCCAGCACTATTTGTTAAAATGATTATTGTTTTAGTGATTTTTTGATAATGAGTTATCAAAGCGTTGACTAGTTATTATATATGCTGTATATATGTGGATACATCTAGGCTGATGTATTTCGCATATTTCCATAGTTTAATGTTCTATAACCTTCTTCTGTGGGATCGGCGGCGTATTTATTCCCTTTTTTATGTAATAAGGAACGGCAATATAAGTTATCTGTGTTGGACAAGCACAAGAGTTGATAGAGAAAGTTGACCTAACTCACCGAGCAGCCGCGACTTGCTTTCATAATCGTAAAGTAAAATTCGCGCCCGTAAAAGCCAATGAATCACTAATAGGCGATCAAGAGTTTTCAATTCTTTGTCTATCTTATAGTTATTTGGAAGTCTGTGTTCTAGTTTCACTAGATGGCATCCTAACTATATCCACCCAAACTAGTAAGCTAACATGAGAAAACAATGATTCCTCCCTCCACTTCTCGCCGCGTGAAAACAACGATCTCTTTAGTATACATTTATTTGTTCTAACTCTAATGAAAAAGTAGAAACAAATTTTAAATAGGTATACTTGTTTTTACTCTCAACTTCCTCCAAGCTAAAGATGAAATTGCGGCTGTAATCTTTCTAGCTGCAATTTCATCTTTAACTTGAAGGAAGTTTCATGAAGATAAAGAAAAATCAATTTAGAAAAGAAAGACGTATCTAAAAAGAAACGACTGGAAAGCAGTGAGAATCACAAATAGTAATTGTTGAAAATCAGAAAAAGAAGACGAAAGAAAGTGTTAAGAGAAAAGTTCAAAGTTAAATAAAAAACTGTAAATATTGGATTTTGTTGTATGAAATGGTAACGTATTACCACAATAATAAATCAGTACATTATAGTCTATTATAAACTGTTCTGATACGAAGATATTAGTACATAAAGTAATAATTTCTAGCTTGGTTAGTTTCAGTTAAGTTTGTCTCAACTTAATCACGAAATTGTAGTTAATCTACCCTTTGTTGAAAAATTCCCTGGGACGACGTCGTTTGTGGCTAGCGACGCCATTGTTTTCTAACACTAATTTACAGCCGACATATTTTTGTTCTAAGCGTCCGAATGAGGAATAGTTTTGCTCTCAGTCACACTACAGTTTACCTAATTTAGGGGACTGGTAAATTATCAATTAAGTCTTTATCATTTTACGTTTGCCAATGTTGACTTCTCAATGTGCATCGTGAGAAAAATCGTAATTACACTATCTATCTCAAAGTTCAGTGGTTTTGTTGGTGTATACTCTATAATTGGGAGTGTAAGAAAGCATGTCCGTTTTTCTAGACTTTTACTAACGTGCGTGACCAGGGAAGGGTCATAGTACAACAATACACAGCCAAATATGACATATTTTTATTTTTGTGATCACTAGTAGTCAAAGCATTTAAGATACGATACCATTTCATACGAGTTTTTGGCAAATAATTATTTCTATAATGTACATAGTCAAAGCTGACACGAATTACATCGACAGTGCGAGGTTATCATACTATAGATAACTGTTTTACTCGTGGTTACACTAAATAAGATAGAAAGAGAGACGAAACTTCGTTTGGTACGCGTTGATAAGAGCGACAGCGTTTTATGGCGCCGTCCTTTATATTTCCATGGTCCGAGATATTAATTTATATTTCCATGGTCCGAGATATTAATAAGTAGCCTTTAAATAATGTAATTCACATTCAAATACATTCACAGCTGTCTAGGCAAGCAAACAGATAAAAATTGTAATAAGATGAATGTTGTATTCAGAAATATTTGAAACCCATCTCAATCATCTCTTTCAAAATATCTTCAAAGTACGGACATAGGTCTGCTACAGTTTTATAATGCTGAAATAGGTTACGAAAATATCATTTTCTTGTAACACAATAAATTTAAATGAAATATTTATTCATATTTTTACAAAATAGGTTATTAACAGGTACATACGTTTTTTGTACTATAATGAATAAAATATTTACTTCCATATTTTACCATGTGTAAATCACCAAGCAATGTTACGTGTGTAGATCGGGTGAAAGTCGCGACATGCCCGGCCCTCTGAGGATGATTTGCCTAATTCTTGTTACCGTCGGTGGTTATGATGCTCAATAATATATGTAAATGGGTTCTGAATTTTGAGGGGGTCGAATCATTTCGTGTCTTCTGTCGGCACATCCAACCACAACAAAAATAAGCACAAATATTTAAGATATTGGTGTTGTATACATACCTATTATAATATTACTGAGTCTTGCTTCACAAACATTTTGTTAAATACCTACACATGCGTATTTTCGTTCATATGAATGTGATATGAATTACTTTATGATTTTACTGAATTTTTTATGAGCTTTCATAAGCGCGTATCACTTATTACGTTTTGAAATAGTTTTAAAGAACTTGACTAAACTAACCAGCAGCGTTTTTCTGCACCAAGCCTTATTGTTATCTATTTATGGTTGGTGAACTGGTCGTTCAGGTTATAATGGATAATGACTGCTCATATTGTAGACGACTTCTTGTTCACCTACAGTTTTTAACAGTTTAATTAACCTAAGTAAGAATCACATTATTTGATCCTGACGGTCACATCTTGACGTCAAACTAAGTAACAAGCATTAAGATTGTATTATTCACGCGACGAACTCATTTTCTCACATTATATCTTTAACAAGAAGAACAAGAAAAATAGCATAGAAATATTTATACTTTGTTGGTGAGAGAATAAAAAAATATGCAAAAAAATGATATACTTTTGTAATAAAAAAATAAAAATGAAATGCTTAATTATTATTTTATTATTTTAGCCATAATTTTTCTTTTATTTTCTGTTGGATTATTAAAAAAAAATTCGACAGATTTCAATGTGGACTGTTTGAAAGGATGATCCTGTATAATTATTATACATACATATTTTCAGGCTGTATCACAAAAGGGGTAGACAGTGGAGCGCCAAGCGTCACGGTTATACTTTTTTTTCATTTCCTTAAATATTTATTATAATGCCTGTATATTTAATATTATGATTATCTTGAAAATCCTTGAGGAGAATGATGAGATTTGAGGAAGCGAAAGAAATATGTAAAGACCGCGACGCTTGGCGCTCCGTCCTCTCTGATTACCCCGTTAGGGATACAGCATAAAGATATGTATGTGTGTATGTATGTCTATCTTTATACTAAGGAGATAAAGGTCATTGAAATTTAAACGTATACGTAATAATAATGTTAAAAGTCGAACAGAATTGCTGGAAACTGGAATTAATTACAGAGGTACATATATGTACGCACGTATGTATACTTTATCTATATGTATACATAGGTAAAAATCAACTAAATGCTAGTCGGACTTGCGCTCCAAGGGTTCTATACCAATACTTTATTTATTATAATGTACAGTTTACCTCAGATAGTCTACGAGAAAAACGCCTGTGACAACTAGCAGACGAACACTAAGGAAATTCACTAGTAATCTTTTTTACAATTTTGGAACCGAACACAAACAAACAATTGTTGGAATGAATATTCATTTAGTCATTCGAAAAAGAGTAGTTTCTGCTTTTTAACTATTTCTGTTTACGCTGTATATTCTTATAGTCGTGTGATCCAGAGGTAAATAAATAGAGAGAACAGTCAAACATTATTTTTTTATTTTACTGTATGTAACAAATTTCAGAAAATATAAAACCTTACCTAATAATTATAATCGCAGGTTTCATAGATTTGCAGAAACTATTTATAAATATAATCATTTATGCTCCGATCGAAGTCGGACTTGATCAATTATTTATTTAAAGAAAAAAAACAGTTGTTTGTTGATCAATAATATACTGTAGATTTAACAATATACACTCATCAAAAGTGTTTAGGGATCAAGTACGTTTTAGAGTATTGCCGCAATTGAGGATTATTATTTTAACTTTTTTGGATCGTTATTGATTCTTTTTAGTGATTTTCACTATTTGAATAAAGAATTTTCTTTAAATTTTGATTAAAAGTAGAAAATGAACTGTCAATCAGGATTCCCATAAAAGTGTGTAATAGCGTTTTTACAAAACCATTACAATTTCTGCATCGGAACAGAAAAAATTGCATCGATATGGAGCGACGACATCATTTGACACGAGAAGAGATCATGAGAGCCGTCGAAATGTTGCAAGCTGGTTCCAGGCAACGTACTGTGGCTGTCGCTCTTGGCACTACACAGAGTATCATAACCCGTATCTGGACACGCTATCGTATCACGGGCAGCGTGGCCGAGCGACATAGAGGATGATCTCGCATCACCACTCGCAGACAGGGCCGGTACATCCAAAATATTACTCGACGGAATCGTACTATAGCCGCCATGATGTTGGCTACGAGGCTCCACAGCTCTTTAGGCTTGCTGATAAGCAAGATTCGTTGCTGATAAGCGACAAAACTATCCGAAATCGTTTACGTGAAGTGAGTCTGCGTTCCCTAAGGCAACTGAGAGTTCTGCCTATAGCACCCTGCAATCGTAGGCCCCGTTTACAATGGGCTCGCGAACACAGAAATTGAGAGAAAGAAGACTGGCGTTGTGTTTGCTTTTCCGATGAATCTCGTTTCGGTATGAGGCCGGATACAAGACGTACTCGAGTTTGGAGGACCTCTGGACGTCAAGAACGTTTGAAATTTTGTCAGGAAGTTCATTCATACGGAGGGGGAACAATAATAGTTTGGGCCGGTATTTGGATCGGTGGAAGAACCGATCTCATTTGGATCAGGGGCAACCTCAATGCTCAGATTTATGCGGAGAGGATTGTTTCAGACGTGATCATCCCTCTGCGAAGCCGGTTGGATGATTCGTTTCGACTAATGCCCGACAATGCACGTCCACACAAAGCTAGAGTCGTAACACGTGCTCTTGGCGACGCTCGCATCAACGTTCTGCCGTGGCCTGCTCAATCGTCACAACTTTTTGACTTGTTAGAAAGAATGCGGGCGGCCATTCCTCAAAGTGATTTTGATGAACTGATTTTAAGCATGCCAAATCGCTGTGATTGTGTAATTCGTGTCAATGGTGGAAACACAGATTATTAATTTTATTATCTTAACAATAAAAATTTAAAAAATCCTCATTTTTGCCTTTTTTGCCAATTAATTGACGACATTAACTGAGGTTAATTTCCCACAATTTGCAAAAATTTTTTTTTAAAATTTTTACAAAATATAGGAAGTTGTAAACTTAAACATAGGAATAATAACATAGGAATAAGTAAGAAGCCAATCTGGAAGACTAGATTTGACAAATATTAATTGGATAACTTTTTTTATAGTTAAAAATGTACTTGATCGTTTGATCGTTTGTGTACAAACTACACACTTTTGATGTATGTGGACTGGACATTTTCGACTTTCTGAGTTCATGTGTCTCTTAGACACTAGTCACTTGCATGAAAGAAGAATGCGAAGTGAAAGGACTGAATATAAATGTGAATAAAACTATGGTTCTGGTGGTTGAAAAAGATGATGTGCAGACGAAGTGTGAAATGTGAGTAAACGGAAAATGTCTAGAACAAATGAATGAAATAATATAACTGGGGAGGGCGTTTCCGAGGGATGGAAGATGTGCGTTAGATGTGGAGAGGTGGGTAGGTTAGCAATAAAGTGGCAGGTGCTCTGTACGTATTAGTAAGCTGCATGAATGTGTCCAACTCGATCAAAATGGCCATCCACAATGAGGTGTTGGTGCCGATTTTATTACTTGGTGGTTAGGCCTAAATTTGCCCAAAATTGAGTGAAAGTAAAGAGAGATAAGCAGTATTATAGGGTTGGATGACAGTGTTATTGTAAATATGAATAAAGGAATGCTTAGATGGTTCGGGCACATAGAAAGAATGAGTGATGAAATACTACAGAAGAAAATCTACAGAGCGAAAGTGAGTGATAGCAGAACCGTGAGCGATAGCAGAACCCAAGGAAGACCGCGGCTGACTTACGAACATCAAATAGCCAGAGTTATAGTTGACGGAAATGTCAAAAGCATTCTTATACCTAGGCCCACAGAATGAATGAAAGAAAGAATGTGTGAGGAGAATGATTAGAATTGAGGAAATGAAAGAAATGTCCGTCCTCTCTGACTACCCGGATACGAAGTGAAGATATGTATATATGTCTGTATGTGCTACGTATGTACTATGTATCTGGGGCTCTTCATTTTGTTGTGTAGTACGTGTAGAAAAAAAAAACAATTTTTCTCCAGAACTAATGTTATTCCGTTCGGTAGAGTCGATATTTTTGCGTTCAAATCTATATATGACCTATATATATAGACCTATATATTTACTTTTCAATTTAAAAATAATATCTGGTACTAAGTACGTTTTTAATGAGTTTTGACAGTAAAAAGAGAGTACGACACATTTTTTCAATAAATAATAGCTTCATGTGTGATGTTATTTAGTTTAAAGTATTTGTTTTAGTCGTGTTTGCTTTTCTGTGGCATCCGGTTAGGAGGACCAAAAATCGTTGTGTTGTAAACCTGGGAAAAGTGAAACAGATCATTCATTAGTCGAATCCACTGATTTCGAGACCTCGAGATATAAAAAAGAAGATATTAATAATATGTAGCGATCTGGCAATTCTATAAAGCTGAATTGCATTCATGCACAATGACAGTGTATGCGTGGCTCGCCAGTCGCTTACATGTCACCGCCCTGCCATGACACTTTTGTGTAATTGTGTAAGACAGAACAAATAGTTAACCTCAACGTGTAATTTACTTATTTGGACCTATACCAGAAGGACATAAGTGAACACTTAAAATTTTAATTAATAATTTATATATATTTATGACAGCAATAATTGAGGAGTGTCTGTCCAAAAGGATATATTTCCACCTTAACAAAAGTTAGAATAAATGAAAATAACGTCTAAATAAGTCAAATTGTTTTTTTTTAAATCTTAGCAGTAAATATTGATAAAAGGATATTCACTCGAATGTAGATTTTTCTTTTTTTTTAAGTTAATAATTAATTTTATAATAAAATTTAAAGTTTGGAAATAACCACTTTTGAATGAGATTTAAAGAAATAACTCCTTCAGGTTGGGATAATTTTGAAATAACCCTATTTGTTTAGAACAATTTAGGAAATATCTCTTTATGGTTAGTTACCCCGTTAGGGATACAGCGAGAAGATATGTATGTATAAAATGTATAGCAGGTATTTCAATAAAATTATTACAAATTATATTGTCAACATCAATTTATTAAATATGCTAATTACCACACATTACACTTTTAAATCGCCAATATCGTTTTCAATGAAAATATAGGCCTCATCTGAGTCATCATCTTATATCACCTCTTCGGCTTCTACTAAATTATATTAATTTCTTAAAATTGTCTTGTACCATATCTATTCTGGCAGACGGTCTTCACTTCCAAACTGTTTTTATAATAATTCCTCAACATCTTTCTTTGTCAAAGCCTTTAAACCATGTTCCATCACTTCTAATTCCCTTAAAGAAAGCAGATGTCTCTTTCCCCTTTTAAGTAAAGAATAATATTCAATATTGCTTGTTTCATATCTGTAGTATTCTGAATTTCTAATTTTACAATCTAAAACATTTCCTCTTCTAGGCATCAATTTCTTTAAAAATATTCTTATTGCTTTCTGTATTCCTTCAAATTTTTTATAGTTTTTACTTTAACAGTTTATGTCATAAAGGAACCACTGGTCACCCAAGACCATGATTTTGCCGTGTTTTTTAAAGACGTCATAATATTACTCTTTGGTGGTAATCATTAAAAGCTTTCTTAGGTCTTTTTCTAACCTGCCGAATACGCGGTCAGCAGGCAAAAAACTATGACCTCTGACTAGGAAAAAGATTTGAATCTCAGTTAGATGTCGAGTTGAATAATACACACATACATACATATCTTCAATCCGTATCCCTAACGGGGTAGTCAGAATAATTATGTAGATAAAATAATAAAATGTGTTCATTCTACTATTTAGATTCAATGAATTGCTATTGCTACTTTTCTGCACAACAGATGACGAGAAAGAAAATGTCAGTTTGAATCTTCTATAAATTTATCTCTTTTTGATTGATATATTTTGAATGTAATGGAAATATATCTATTTGAACAAAACAATCTTTTAAAATATTTTGTTTGTATTGGAAATAACGCTTTCTGCCGCAGTCTGTAAAGTACAGATGATGTGAACCAACTACAACCACACATTAAAAAAATAAAACAAAAAACTATGGACTGTGGAAATATCTCCTTTTGAACAGACACTCCTCAATTATAAAATCACATTTTAAAGACATTGATGTACTCACCTTACCCTCATTATATACCTTTGAAAACATTATTATAATTTTTTTTATAAAAGAGGGGGCAAAAGGGAAGCGAGTGACCTGGTGGAAAGTAACTACCGTCGCCAATGGACACCCGCAACATCTGCAGAATCTCAAGTACGCCTTTAGAGAAAGAGAGAAAGGAGGAAAAAGAGTGGGAGAGGGAGATGGGTCACCGGCACTCTTACCGATCGAAACAGCAATAGATGCTGTTATTTCACGCCGATGTTCTGTGAAAGGGTGGTATTTCACCGGGCGAGCCGGCCCAATTCGTGCTGCAATACAGCATGACTCTCCACACCAAAACATAACGTACATAAGGAAAATATTTAAAAAAAGGCATTATTAATGGTATGGAAACTCGAGTTCATGATCAGCAGGTTATATCTAAATTAAAATTACAAAAGTCGTGGGTTATTTTTGGGCAACCGTTTTCGCTTTATAATAAAATTCCTCAAGAAATTACTCAATTCACGGAAAGAAAAGATTTAAATTCGTTACTAAACGCACACAGGTTGAAAAAGCATAGGTACCATAAAATTAGAGTTTTCATTAAAGATTAATAGTCTGGAAACAATCCTCACTGTACATGCATTTACTGGGTTTATGAATATTGAATTTTAAATAACTATTGTGGAATGACGTTGAAAGATTGAGACCTGAGTTTTTTTTCGGTTTTTCTCGGTGGCTTGCCTTTTATAATTTCGGCAGGGTATCAAACGCGCCGGAAACTGCAGGATATGGCGCTAATAAATAAAATTTTGCTAATAAGAAAGGCTAAATACATTTGATGTCCGTTAGTCTTCAAGGGTGGTGAAAGTTGGAGTTGGAAAGCCACAAAACGGAAGATAGATCCACTTATCACCTTCCTAACCTCTTTGCCTACCACTTCAATAATTATATAGTAACAGTAATGTAAAACAATTAAATACCAATTCCTATAAGTCGGCGAACACAACATAACATATAAACACAACACGGCAGAATTCCTTTCAACTTCAAAAAAAAAGATAATTGAGATTTACAACCAATATTCCATAAACTTTCCCTTTTTCTTATCACAAAGCAACCGACCCTCTATTAGAGTTCTTTAAAACAACTTCAATTCAGACACTCCATTACCCTCATACACAAAAAAAAAACTAAACCGGCGCTGACGGAACAACTAGCGCCATCTCTTGGTATCGAGGAACTATAGAAACAATAAAATGTTTTATTCCTAACATCCAGGTTTTCCTTTCGAACCGAACTAAAGTGGATTTGACGTTCAAAAGTACCTTGCGATTGGGTTTACTTGAATAAATTGATTTGAATTCGAACTAAAACTCTAAAAACATATATATCTGTACAAGTAAAAATCAATTCCATGTGCATGACGGAGCATCACTTGAGAATATCTTTACCGATTTGGCTAATTACTTATTTGTTGCGTTTGGAACTGTCAGGAAAAGGTTTCTATTATGAAAGGTAACATTTTTGGAAAATCCACGGAAAATCGGAAATTTTGGATGGTACTTTTGTTCAGTTTGAAAAAAAATTTGGTATGTTGCAGACATTCAACATCCGGGGAAGCCGGAGCGGGTCATGTAACGAGCCTATGGTAGTCCTATATAAAAATAGGCATATTTCAGGCTATAAATAAGCGTGTAAAATAATAGACTATATACATATTATCTGTGTGTACTACGATGAATAACCAAATTTTAAGTAACAAAAGGACGAGAGCTGTTGTTCTAAACACCATGGGAAAGCGAGTGCAATATAAGACGATTTACAATTTTTTGTTATATTCGGCCGTCTCATAAACCATGCTTAAGCACTTACAAACGTCCAAGTAATTGAAAAACAAGTTTGGGGAAAACGAAAGATATCGCCACATGTGCAAGTTCTTTGTCTCGAACTATCGGTATGGTCATAAATTTAACAAGTTTATTAGTGCCTAAGTGTTTTGAGAAATATTAGAAATGTTTGACAAAAAATTGAAATACTACAAAAAATAAATGCTTGTGAGTTTTGGAGAGAGAGCGAGGCGTTAGTTAAGGGACTGGACTTTCAGCCACGGCGGAGGATGGACGTCCTAGTTATTTGCCTAATACTGTGCATAGAATTGAATAATACAAGTGATAGTGATACAGTGAAGTCGCATTTCTAGAGGACCCCGGTGAGCCCGTTCTGATTGCCATGCTTTGTATAATCACTATATATTTGTTACGAATTTAATTATATATAAATATGAATAATGTATATTATGTACAAATCTAAAACCTCCAATTCACTACAGGAGTTCTTTGAACCCTCCATAACAAAGCGAACCATGGTATATTCCTATCAGCCATCGAATGTATGTTTGATTATTTATAATATTTATACAAACGTACTAACCTGCGCAGCCTCATAGTATCAGCTGTGATTACCTTCGTTCCCTCCATAAATGAGGACGAACCATATTGTATCGACAACAAACCATCAGAATTGTGGAACCAATATTTTGTCGCTGTTGCCCATGAGCTATGACCCGGGACGAGCTACGGAAACACTATCGCTATATGCGCAACGATATATTATACCTCATCATGAAACCAACGACATTATCTACAGAACCGAGCCTCTCAGTGGTTTATACGACTTGTGCACGTGACACGATGAGTATCAGGTTTCACAATTCCTTAGAAACGCAACAAATAGTAAAATCTATGAATAACGGTATTTGACATTTATTGAATGGAACGTACCATGGTGGACTGCCACATGCACTCAACTGTTTTACTCAGGGTTTCGCGACTCTAAACCATTACTGCACATTGGGTGACTCCAGTGTGCTCTGGTGGGCGATGCAACTCACTGGCGCTCATGACGGACCTACGATGATTAGGAACCCGGATCCTTGAGCGAGACCTGCGGGTGCTCTTGTGTACGAAAGGTGTACAAAAGTCTAGGACGGAGGGGCGCCATGTGATTGTATCGTTATAAGACCCGGACCACGCTGGACCACTCCACCAAACATTACACCATTCTGCCATCGGAGGCAGGCTAATAGGACACTTACACAATGCCTGGGTTAGGCTAGGGCCCCTAATACCGTCGGGTGGTGGAAGTTGAGCGAAGTGTATATTAGAGGGGCGCTGTGGTTTGTGCCTTGGCTCGTCAATTCCAATGCCGACTATAACTTAATACTATAAATAAATATGATAAGCATGACTTATTATTACGAATCATCAAGACTACTCTCCGAAGTCCCCACATGGCGTGCGGATGGATGAGTCAGCCTTTGATATGCACGGTCGGGTTGTAGGTGTGTTTGGGAGACCCGAATGCCCCCACGATATTAGGATATTATCACGACTGGCAGAACTAGGTCCATCAGACGGGGCCTGATTCGCCTTGTTGTGCCAAGACTGTTAAATCTTATTGTTCATAGGAAACCTTATTATACGACTACATATTTTATGTTATTGATAGTATATTGTGTACATGCTTGCATGATTAATAATAAGTATTATTAGAATTATATGCTGTCTTATTGCAATAATTATACGTCTCAATGTGTCTCTAGTAATTACTCATTCCTCATGAGCTAGAATAGACTTTAGTTGTGTGAACCGACTACCACGACGGGCCGACAATTAGACGTGCCTAGAAGGGAGAACGGGATTCCTGGAAACTAAGATAAGATGCATGCTTTCTCCTCTCTCTCCTATAATTTATAATTATAAGTTTATACTATATTTCTTTATGTTAATGATAGACGAAAGCATTATTCCACAACATTAGGGTCCGTATTAGGGAAATAGACGATCACGCCATGGCCAAATTATCCAAATTATATTAGATAAGATATAGATAGTCCTAGGTATCCTAAGTTAGGACACTAAAGACTAAGGTAGTGATAGGAAGCTATGATGTAGGGGATTAGAAATTAAATAGGTAGGTTGGGCGAGCGCGAATAGATGCGTGACGTCCGTGACGCACACCAACAAAAGGGATGGTTGTAGGTATGTGTGGTTGGTGGGTGTCGTTACAGTCCCTAGTAAAGATATAAAGAAGATTTAAATAAAGATACATACATGTGCTGTGTAATATACATGTACACACTGGCATGTTGAGGTAGTGGATAGTACATCTGGCCTCCCAATCAAGGGTCCAAGATTCAATTCCCAGTCAGGTTAATTTCAAAATATAACTTTTCCAAATTGATTTGGAGTCTGAGTATTACTGATTAAATCCTATGAAATTTATAGCAGATGCCTAGTACTCAATTGTAAGTAAAAACACTGTCTATTATCTGTGTAGTATATTAGTACCGGCATATATTATGTGTAAGTAATGATCATTGGAATTATTCAATGGATAGATTTTCATATTTTCAGTTATTTTTCCATTTTTGAAAATTTTCCGAAATTTTTCAAAACATGGTAAAATTATCCATCACTATGTGTAAGTATACATATGCATATACGAGTAGAACTATCCACATATGTATGTGGCACTGTATGTGTACTAATATTAGTACCTACCGGTGTTAGCTGTTCGCAAATCTTCTTTCTTCTGGTTATATTATGGTGTATTATGTTGCTCTCGGATTAAAAACACCTCAAATTATGACCGTCAGGTCACCCTCTGGCCTTGTCTTGGAGCAGTACTTGTGGTTTGACATTGCTACGGCTACACCACGCAATTGTGCATGTTTACAGACACTACTGAAAGGGTGCTTTAAGATTTTTAGCAGGATATTACAGACCTTATATAAAGTCTCAGGATTCAGCTGGTAGCTGTCTAATAATAAAGTCATCGTATACAAAGACTGTACAAACTCTTTAAAATCGTACAATAAAATTTGAATGGAATTTTCATCTACGTTCAAGTTAAATAACATTTGAATTGACGGTGCACGTCTGTCGGTCTAAAACTTTATCAGACATCAAATCGATAAAAGCGTCACAGGTGTCGCTACGACGATGCCACTCAAATTGGAATGACGCAGAGTAAATTAACGTAGTTGCTCACGCAATGAAGACTTGCAGAATTAAGAATAGTTCACATCTCTATTTTTTGCTAGATATATATGGAAATGCAGGTAGCGCAGCACAGACCTGAGCCGAAAAGCATAGGTAGGCAACCGTAAACAAGGTTATAGACAATCCATAAATATGTCTCCATTAATATCCTTCGTAAATATCTGACGACCTCAATAGCACAGTGGTTTAGGCGTTGCATCCAAGCGTGGAAGGTTCCGGGTTCGATTCCCGGTCGGGTCGGTGTAGGAAGCGAGCTTTTCCAGATTGTCTCGGGTCTGTGTGTGCTGGTAGACGCTCCTAGTAGTCGTCGTCTGGTTTTTAAAGCACAGGGAATGCCCTAGTTCGAAACCAGATAATCGGTGTGTAATGTCTGGCAATTTATTATTTTTATTATTATACCATGTGTTGCACCGCTGCTCTGCTGCGACCGACCAATTATGCGGTCAGTCACGTTACGACCGCTTGTTTATAAAGAGTAAAAGTATCGACAACTTTGTGGTTTCGTTTCGTCTCTGACCCCTAGTTAGATAGCACATTTGGTAGTATAAGCAGCGCGTGAACGCTCTTAAGAAACTGCAGTAAGTTGTTTAAATGAAGTATGCAATTTGAGCTCTCTTTCCATCGTTTGTTTGATTGAATAAGACTATTGAATGCGGTAGTGGCAGCGTAGTACATGAGATGTCTACGTATCCTGAGTCTTTGACCTATCTGCTTTATATGGTCACTATTAATTGTTGCTATTGTTAGTGGAAAATATAAGATTAAAGGTATTTAACGTTAGCTGTCGAAAGTTAGTCGTGTAACTTATCGTTAAACGTCAAATCCCAACAGTTTTCAACGTTCCTACATTTGCAATTTAGATATTTGTCTTGTGACTAATATCGATCCACGTAAATGCAGCTTCATATATATTAGATGCAGAAATAAAATAGTTTCTTGTTTTAGAATATGAGTATTAATACTTGTAGGTACATTTATTACGTCGATGTTATGACATTATGATGAATAACATGCATTGTTCCAAGTCAAACCATTAAATGATTTGCTCGGAACAATCAGTTTCAATGAACTTATTGTTAGTCATCATTACATTATGTTCTATAATTTCTATTTATATGATTTCACATATTATTTGAGATAAATGAAACAGGCCATACTCTGGAAAATTGTACCTATTTACTGAGCTTGTACTGTTGGTGTCCCATAATGAATCGACTACGAGATTGTCATTTAGACAAATTGTTTTCTTAAAATCGGGATTTCCGGTTCGACAGGCAAATGAAATAAACCAATTACTTTGTTATAATATGTATAAATACTTTTTTATTAGCATTCAGTACCAAAACTGAAATTAAAAACATTTAGGTATACGTAGCATCCTACTTAAGTCGACTTAACAGGAAACTATTCTTTATTCGGAAATAAAAATGCACACGAGTGCGGTGCGCCACCTCGAAAGGGTCTAGCGGGATAAACATGGTGAAATGGCTCCCATGGCTAATGTGTACAATAATATCCGTTATGTTATTAGCAAACAATTAAAATATTAAACATACCTACCACTTTCGAGATCAATTCATGGATTAAATTTGTGATAGTGAGCAAAGATTACAATACAATACACTTTATTGCACCAGGACAAACATACAAAGTCACGAAGAAAAATGTAATTAAAATGTACAATTTAGGTGGCCTTATTGCTAGAGCAATCTCTTCCAGGCAACCTTAAGGTAAAGAGAAAAAAAAACAGGGAAAACCTGTGGGTGGTGCGAAAATAAAAATATTAATAAATATACATATACATCCATTACAAATATTATATAAATATATATAAAATTAATAATGATGAATTACCAACATAGTATAACTAATAACATTACAAATGAAATGACATTACCCTGCATCCACCTGCACCTTTATACAGGTAAATGCAAGGCAATGTCCAGAAGCTATAGAGAAAGATAGTAAATTTTGAGTTCACGTTGAAATTGAGCAAGTGTGTTAGCACTTCTTAACGTCACTCTCCCATTGACGTTCCATAAACGAACCGCTTGAACGCTGTAGCAATAAGAAAAGAACTTTGTAGTGCGGGAAGGAATTTCAAGACGAGTTTCACAGTGTAGTAGGCTTCGATCTTGACCACTGCGAAATTTAAAATTATTTTTCAAAGTCGTTTTTCTCAAAAACTATTATAAAAAAATATAGCTGATACAAATATAAAATAAAAAAACAAATTTAAGGAGAATCTATCAAAGAATAGTATAGATTTTCTTGATTTTTTATATGATTCTGATTTATATAAAATGCAATGATAATTTCATTTTTTTGTTTTAAGTTCACAAGATTATATTTTTACATTAAAATCGCGTAATGAATGCTTATAATTCTTAACTGTTTACCGCCTGAAATCTAAAACTGGTTTATCGACACGTGTTTCGCTTCTCAACGAAGCATAATTATATGCGTATGTACGGTTATATATGGTACACAGTTATACGTAAGTACATTTAAGGAATGTATAAAAAGCTGCAACTAACTTATTCCCTCAATCGGTATTAATTAGTTGACCGATATGAATTTCCTGAAGATACTTCGTTGAGAAGCAAAACACATGTCGATAAACACTGAGATTTCGAGTGGAATGGAAGTGGTTTTCCGGAATATAGCACCTGAATTTATACAATTAAGTGAAATTGAAAAGGTGTTATTCCAATAGTACGGATTTACTGGTAATAAATATTGCATTGGTATGGACTTTCTTGCTTCGACAACCTGTGTTTGTCAAACCGACCTTTGTGACCTAAAATACTCTGTATTCTTACTTCACTTTTACAAATATGTCATGTTAATATAAACTTGCAAAGTTCATAAATAAAAAAAAAGGTCGTTTGGTTCTTATGTCTGTCAAATGCAACAGCTTAACAGTCTTAAAACATTGAGTATACCGAAAGAGACGAAATATGTGTATCCGCATCCCTTTCTATTATAGGCTTACGCAATATATTTCTGTCAGTCGGACAATTCTTGACGCGTGAAAGGCGATATCTATTAGTGGTAAATCTAAGTCCAAAAGTATCGCTCAAAAAATTCTAAAAAATCCTCAATATTAGCTATTTTATTTTGTTATATTAATATATTTGAAATTTTAAGACTTTAAATTGTTATATGATAGGTATTTTTACATGAGATTTAGAATGATACATAATATATATATTATTGCAGATGGAATTTTTATTAACCATTTCTCTTTATTTTTCTCAAGCTACGAAATGATCATTAACAACTTATTTCAACTAATATTATTCAATAATAGACTTTTCTGCAATAGATTCTAATATTATGTCTTGATTTTCAGTCTTTTTTTCTTGCCGCTTCTCCTTTACTTCC
Organism: Zeuzera pyrina; assembly: GCA_907165235.1. Classification (NCBI taxonomy): domain Eukaryota; kingdom Metazoa; phylum Arthropoda; class Insecta; order Lepidoptera; family Cossidae; genus Zeuzera; species Zeuzera pyrina. The sequence continues at coordinate 2,761,013 of OU015623.1, forward strand.
CGTCGGTGTTGCATGAAGAACCACCTGAGAAAAGACAAGTTTTAAAACCAATTTCAATTTCAACACTTGCAACAGGTATGTGCAACTTAATGTTGTATCTTTTCAGTACACGGTAACCGTAACTGTAGCAATACACTAGAATCCACTTATAATGAATCCGCTTATGATCAAAGGGAACTGACAAATATGTCATACTAAGCGAACGTCATACAAAACATAATCTTAAAAATAAACGACTTTCTATTTCTGGTTGGTATTTCGAAGTCAATTAAATCACTTCATTCAAGTGAACCCAATTACAAGGTATTTTTGAACGTCAAATCTACTTTAGTTCGGTTCAAATAGAAAACCTGGACACTGGGAAGAACCGACGAGAAACTCAGTCAGGTATCATTTTTTCAACTTCATTTTACAATAAAATACAATATTTTCATTAAGCCAGTAAATGCATGTGCAGAGAAGATCATTTCCAGACTATTGTTTTATCTTCAATGAAATCGTTTTTTTTATTTACTTTAATTGAGAGAAAAACTACAAATTGTATGTATCTAACCCAAACTTAACTCAACAAGCAGGGAAAGGAGTGTGATGATCACGAAAACGAGCGAAGGTATTAGGAATCAAGTCGGTGATAACCGACATGATTTCTTAAAAATAGGTCTAGGTGACTAGTCACTATAAGAGACCAAGCGAAATCATTATATCCGAACATTTTAAAGAATTTTATATGAAAACCAAACTTTGCACTGCAATTACTTCATATTAAGCGGTTGGTCGATATAGGTGGTCATAATAAACGGATTCCACTGTACTGTGAAAGTACACGATAGATCGTTACGTGTACAAAATACCTTATAAAAAATGTAGGCACTTAAAGGTACATTTTTTTAACAATTTTTTAGAGTTCCTTAGCCACATTAAATTACATAAGTCAAATGTTTCATTTTTGGATAACTGTATTCGTTTTTATAACAAAGTTCCTCAAGAAATTACTCAATTAACAGAGAATAAATTTAGATTGGTTATAAAAGGCACATTGATTACACAATCATACTATAAAATAAACGATTTCATTGCAGATTAAACAATAGTATGGTAATGATGTTCTCTGCACATGCGTTTACTGGTTTAATAAAAATATTGTATTTCAATAAACCCTTTGTAAAATGAAGTTGGAAAAATGATACCTGACTGAGTTTCTTTGTCGGTTCTTCTCAGTGTCCAGGTTTTCTATTTGAACCGAACTAAAGTAGATTTGACGTTTAAAAATACCTTGTCATTGGGTTTACATGAATAAATTGATTTGACGTTGACACATCGATTATAATGGAATCTTTACAGTCTCATCACGTCTATCCATCTGTCTATTCATTTGTCACAAGTCACGACTGATGTCTTTCGCACTTTTACACTTACTAAACTAAAGAGTAAAGAGATATAAATTGGTAAGAATTTGGAAATGTGAAACCAAAAATTAATACCTATTGGGTATTTTGGATCCAAATTTTATAACATTTTTTTAAATTCGACTTCATATGAAATGTATGGAACCTATGTCTATAAGTCTATACTATACCATCCGACATAAGTCGGAAGTACCTATTTTGTAATGGCCGCCATTCTTAGCGCTCGATCTACTTGGTTTACTCTATTAAGAACACAACTTGAAGATAGAATACGTAGTGTTCGGAATTTGTAAATCGTTTTGTAATATTCATTTCCGAAAACGTGTAAAAAAATATTTTTTGACACATTTCTATTTAATTAAAAAAAAATTAAAAACGTACTTGTTTTTGGTCGAGTTTATTAAAGGGAATGTATTTAGAAAAACTTACAATAAAATAATGATGGCCGGAATTGTCATTTGGGCGCTGAATATGAACACTGCTCCCGTGAATAACTTAATCGTTTTGTAATACAGCATTGAATAAGTTGGGTCGAATACTAGAGCAGCTAGCGTCTCTATTAGACTGAACAATGAGTTCATTTTACCTGAAAAGACAAAAATAATAATTGTTAATGGTTTATAACTGATTTATTGTGTGTGGTTAAGTTCACCGAGTTTGAGGAAAAGTGTGCGCGGTCACGTAGTGTATAGATGATCTAATGGTATTCATGTCGAGTGGATCGAATTACATTGGCTGCAGGTCTTCTCCACCAATCGACACTGTTATTCCAGACTAGTATGAGAAGCTGAACTAAAAAATATCTCGCAATTTCAACTGGAAAGACGGATATCGTCTGTTGACATTTAACCCCGTAAAAATACGATTTAATAAAAAAAGTTAAAAAATTTTTTTTATAATCGTTGAATGTAAGTAATTTTAAGATAATATGTTTATGAATCAACCCAGTAATATTATCGTCGAATTAAAAAAAAAAATCAATTATAACGCTTTTTGGTGGATTCGCAGTTTAATATCTTAAAAAGGAGAACTATGGACATCTGATAAAGAATTTAAAAGCCTAAGCTTAGATATTTATTTATATAGTAATTCTGTTATTTATTATTCTTGCGCTATTACCATTTTTTTTATGCTAAATAAATTTTAAAGTTATATTCTAATGAGATTAGAAATAAGTATGGGTACTCACCCATTTCCTCACTAGGCACCAATTTGGAAGCCATTGCTCGCAACGATGTGAATGTTGTAGCGTTTAATATTTCTACGATGGGTACTGCAAAAATTTAAATTCAAAATGAAATTTATATTCAAGTAAATTGTACAAGGTATTATTGAAATTCGAATCTTTCATCGGTTTGGAAAGAAAGAAGCTGCTAAAAAACTGGGAAGAAATCCAGACCTGAGAGATATTTAAATTATGTTATTAATTAACATTGGTAATCATATAGATATCCGCATTTTTATTTCAGAATCAACTATTCTTCACATTGAAGAAGCTAATCTAATACTCGTAATATAGGTGTGATCAAAGAGGCTATAGCTTTACTCGCGTCCTAAAAAAAAGCTTCTGTACTTTTTCGTTGACATTCAAATAAAAAGGTATTTAACGTGTAGGTGGTAAAATACCCACGTACATTTACACATTTCCCAGATCCCACACAAATAATTACACAAGTACAATACATAAGTATGTATATGTGTTATAAAGGGAGTCTGTTTATGATGTTTTTTAACGATTTAGAACGAATTATTTGAAACGACTTGAACTCCAAATTTAGCAACAATGACAAGACCATACAGACCGCACACATATTTAGTTTCAAGATGGTTTTAAGTTATTTTTCTAATAGGATAGCCGATGGTAAATAACAAATATTGGAGTTCTGAATCTCTTTCGATCATTCAAATCTTATTCTGCATTCATACATTTCAACCAAAATATGTAAGTGATTTCTAAATTTCCCACTGAGGCTACCAGGATGAAATTGCATACTTCCATTTAATGTAGTAATGGAAATTCATTCATTCTGGCATTTCTGGGATCTGGCAAATTGATCGGAAAACCTAAGTTAATATGAGACCGACACAGTCTTGATCGTTTTTTCGAAGTTGTCTTGGAGACGTATCAGAGTACTTCCTAACTTTATTTTGTGGCGCAATGTGTTTTTATAGGAGCGAATTATTGTTTAAATTAAAAATTGCTCAGATTCCAGTGTTGCCTCAAATATAACCCTTTAGGGCGGTAAGATCAAGAGCAGTTAAAACTATGGATTTCGTAATCGACGATAAAATTTGATCGACAGTTTAATCCACTATCCTAATAGTCCGGGAGGTAGCGCTATAGTTAAGTGAGTCATTTTATACCGGCTGAAAATCATAACAATAATAGTTTTCCCCTAACACATAATAGCTCCGAACGTCAGCTGTTCCGATAGCGGTGGAGCTAAAGGAGACAGCATGAAAAAGTAATTGAAAAAAAATCTGCTCAGATGATTTTTATACCGAGCAAAAATGTATTAAATTATTGTTTCAATCACATTTAAAAAAAAAAAATCGTCAGCTGCATTGACGAAGCGGGGTTATGTGTCAGTCACGTGCATGAAGTTCATTGAAAATTTGGCAAATAAATTTATTTTATACCTTATGATATTTATAAGGGGTTTTCCAACAGGGATGATACGATTTTGAAGTGACGTTACGGCCATATGTAATAAGTCATGATCTGTCATTTGTTTTTCATTGTATTCAGTAGTGTTTACAATTTCATCATGGAGAGATATACGCAAGAACAACGTTTACAAATTATTCAGTTTTATTATCAAAATAATCGTTCTCCGATTGCAACTTTTCGTGCGCTGTTGCCATTTTATGGTCGTAATAATCGTCCAAGTGTGCTCGCTATTCATCGAATTATTGAAAATTTTGAGCTTACATTTTCTTTACATAATGTTCAAGTGCCAATAAGACAAAGAACCGCTCGAATCAATGCAAATATTGCTGCCGTTCAGGCAAGTGTTGCTGAAGACCGCAATTTGTTGATTCCAAGACGTTCTCAACAATTGGGACTGTCTCCAACCACAACCTGGCGGATTTTGAGAAAGGATTTGGGTTTGCATCCGTATAAAATTGTTCTCACTCAAGAACGTCGTGAATTTGCTGATTTTGCCTTGGAACAACTTCAAAACGATAACGATTTTTTTAAGAAAATCATCTTCTCCGATGAGGCTCACTTTCATCTGAGTGGTGCGGTAAATATACAAAACTGTCGATTCTGGTGCGAAGAAAATCCACAAATTATTCATGAAAAACCATTACATTCGCCTAAATTGGCAGTTTGGTGTGGTTTTTGGTCTGGTGGAATCATCGGTCCGTACTTCTTTCGAAATGAAGCTGATAACACCGTTAATGTCAATGGAGAGCGGTATAGATCGATGATAACCAACTTTTTATGGCCGAAATTGGAAGAAGTTGATCTTGACAACATTTAGTTCCAACAAGACGGGGCTACGTGCCACACAGCAAATGCAACAATTGAATTATTGCGAGAAAAGTTTGGAGATTCGATTATTTCAAGAAATTGTAATATTGAATGGCCTCCAAGAAGTTGTGATTTAACACCATTAGACTATTTCTTGTGGGGTTATTTGAAGTCATTGGTCTTTCGAAATAAACCAGACTCTCTTCAAGCTTTACAAGTCAATATTGAACGTGCCATTCATGACATACGACTTGATTTAGTGGAAAAAGTGCTCGAAAATTGGGTTCATCGAATTCGTTCCTGCAGAAGAAGTCGTGGATGCCATTTGAATGACGTTTTATTTAGAACTTAATTGTATCGATTGTACTTCACATTAAATAAAAAACTTTTGAATTTCCTCAACAATAATTGTGTTTTTTTTTCAAAGAAATCATATCACTCTTATTGGAAAACCTTATATATCTAAATTTTTATACTTTTAAAATTCTTTTAAAATAATAAAGAAAATCGTCAGCTGTATTTTTGGCGGGGGTAAGACCGTCAGTCAGCGTGATAAACATTTTGCGCGCTCAATGCATTTGAGCGTTACATAGTCTCTTTAGAAAATAAACTGACGATCTTTACACCCACAAACAATCAGCTGACGTTGATTTCTTGTTTTTTTTAACATTCAAATTGTCTTATATCTTGAATTCAATAAGTATAATATTATAGTTGTGAGGAAAGTGATGGATATGACACAGACACAACTGAAGATGTATTTGAAGAAGTAGAATAATAATTTATGTATCAATAGAAATCTAAGCTTTTTTGTCTTATTTGTTCATTAAAAAAAATTTAAGAGGTTCATGCACGTGACTGACATATAACCTCCCCTCGTCAGTACAGCTGACGATTTTTTTTTTTAAATGTAATTGAAACAATAATTTAATACATTTTTGCTCGGTATAAAAATCATGGGAGCAGATTTTTTTCCAATGACTTTTTTTTTAACTCCACCGCTAGTGCGACAACTGACGCTCACTTTACTCATTTCTTAACATTAAACAACTGTTGTATTATGTGATTATGTGTATTTTTGATTTTAAAAAATACCAATTGGATCACAAACATGATAATTATTGTTAAGTGGCAACACCCTCAAACGACGGTGTTGACATTTATTAATGACTATGATTGTAACTTTTAATCACGAGTATTAGATAACAATAGCTAACCTTATATCCATACATACACATATACCGGGTTAATTTAAAAATACTAATAACCTCTTACTATTTTGTACTAAACATTATCCCCAATAACTTTTCTTTTACGACTTTCAAAAATTCATAAGTTTTTTCTTTCATACACAAATAAAAATACATTAAATGTTTCTGAAAATGGTACCTACTTTACCCAGTCGCTAAAGCGGCACACGCACAGCGCGGCGCTGACGTCCGGTGCGCTTGCACTGCACCATTGAAAATACGTACAGAGTAATTATGTTTTAGACAGTATAAAAAAACTTAACAAATATTTTTTTAAGAACGTATTGAGTTTTGAAAAAAGTCGTAGAACAAAAGTTGCTAGGTATGTTGACAGGAATTTTGCACTAAGAAGTTATTAGTATTTTTAAATTAACTCTGTATAAGATTATGAGTAGGTTATAAGATATAAAACGAATTTCTTTTAGGCTTTGTGGTATGAGCTCCAAAAAGAACCGTTTTGTGAAAATAATAATTACTAACCCATTAACATGTGTATGTCGGTCTGAACAAAGGCAATGACAACCGAGCCAGCCAATTTGCTAACAACTGATATCAGGCACAATAGCGAATCATGCCAGTCCCATCGTTTACTAAACACGCTGATGGAGAAAAGAGCACCTGGAATTTAGAGAGAGTTGTTTATCATACACAATATGAACATAAATAGGGTTGCCAGGCTACAAAATACAAAAACCGGACTCGACGCCAAATTAGGCCGGACATTAAGTATAAAAAGCCGGACTTTATGCCTAAAAGCCGGACGTCATGCCTAAAAGCCGGACGTCGTTTTTAAAACTGGACATAACTTTTATATAATATTATATAATATTATTAAATGTTTATTAACATTAATTTTTTATTTTATTTTATTTGGTGCACACAACAGGCAACAGGCACAATAGATTCACGATACAATATGGATAAACACAACATAACTAGACTGAAAGCCAAAAGCGTGCATATACATTAAAACATTACAATTTGATGAAGAGAAACAAACAGCAAAATAATCAAATATATAAAAATTAACAATAACTTAAAAACAATATTGTGGATAGAAGAAAATAATCTATGGCAGTCGTTGGGCGAGTGCTATTTCAGTGTGGTTTCGATTTTGAAATATAAGTCTTCTGGAGACAATGCGTAAGGACTGGATAAAATCGAAGAACTCGAAACGCAATACGATAAGAGTTTTTATTATAGAATATTATAGAGATAAAAAATGTATCCTTTCTTCTAGAAAAAAGAAAACAAATGATTTCTTTGTGTTTATATCCATAAAATTATTGTGTAAATAAGTAATGAAATGTATTTGACAAAAACGCTAGCAAAAGCCGGACAGGCTGCGCACGTTAATATTTAGTCAGACATGTCTGTAAAAAACCAAACACATCCGGATAAAGGCGGACGCCCGGCAACCCTTTTTTTTTTCTTTTTTTTTGCGTCAGGAAATGCTTTATGCATTCCGATCCCGCGTGGGGGAGACGGGGGGATATGTGGGACTCCACGGCTGTAAGGTGCAATGCCGGGCTACCCACTAAAACCTGACGGTATTCCTCGACAGCCTTGATGCCGGGGCAAAGGGAGTGCGTTGGCATTCTTCCGCGACCCCGGCGGCTACGGCCAGCGATAAAACGCCGGCCTCGTCTCGTGTTTGGGCGGGCCTTGCCTGCCCGACTTCTGAAGAGGCGCGCGGGAAAACCGCGCGCGCCATCTCGAGGCTGTCTTAGAAGTGACTCTACGCCCGGCAACCCTACCATAACGCGTCCTATCTGAGATATACAGAACATCAATTTTTACAAAAAAGACATGTTGACGTCGCTTCTAGCTTGGGCAAAACAAAATTTTTATTCAGTCATCGCGGGCAATAGAATAAAACATTAAAAAAATAATATTTCAGAAATGTTAAACGATCGCTAAATATAGGTAGTCTATCATTTTTTGACTATCGTAGCCAAAACACCCAAATGGCAAAAACCGGAAACGATTTTGTCCTGTCGGTGTGTCTGTCAAAGCTATTTCTATTGGAGACTGTTAGAACTACATAGAGGAAATTTTGAATAGAGGTGTATTCTTTGAACCGCTACACAAAGGCGTAGGGAATTTAAAAAACAAAACAAAAACAGTGGCCGCATTCCACACATGTAACTAAGGAATTCAAAAAAAATTCCAGAGCACATTAGTGCATGGGGTGGGGCATTTTAGACATGGTTCGTGATTTTAAAATATTACAGACATAGATAATTCACGTGCGTAACAGTTACATTAATAATGGACGCCTATCAATTCTCAGATTAAAAAGATTAATGGAAGTAGACGAACATAAAAAAGTACTTTGATAATGTAAGAATAGTATGTAATGATTAAATGCATATTAAATTAGACTTAATCAGTAACCTTGGGATATTCCTAATACGCCCAAAGCGTACATTACAAACTTTATCACACTGACTATGCTCTTTTTTGTACAGACGATGAAATAAAAATATTACAAATTTGCTTTAGATATGTGACTCATAATAATTTTCATTGAAAGTTACGTAAATGTGAGAATCGACACTTTAGAAATTAGAGAGCAGACAGCCAATATAACCCTTTGTAAGTGAATATCTCTTAACTAAAGGGTTAGAATTATAGGATCCTTAAACATTTTTGTTACGTTTTAGAAGACCTATCTGATAACACTTGAGACTTGACCCTCTCGAAGGGTTGCGGCACGTTGTTGACCCTCAGCAGATAGGAGGAGTGTTGTAAGTTGGATGGTGTTGTCTGTTTTCTGTTCGTCTGTGACATTGTGATTTTGAATATAGGAACTGATTTGTATACAGTATTTTTGTTTGTAAGCTTCAGTTCCCAAGAACGTTCAATTAAGTGAAATTCAAACTATAATGTAATAAATAATAATAATAAATAAAATTGTTTATTTTCTCTCACAGAAGTTTACATTTCAAAGATCTTAATCAAAGTGTACTTCTTAATCAACGTTATCTCTGTGAGAGACTGGTGTCCGTACTAGGAAGCCTGTATGACAGATCACCAGCCTCTCCAACACTGGATCAAGTGGTGACAACTATGAATGAGTGTGCGTTTGTGTGTGTGTTGAGAATTGACAATCTCATTTCCGTTTGGTTAAAGACATTGTCTCTTTATTAGCTTGTGTGCGTGTGTTCAGCTAAGTAAACATTCACAGTGTTAGAAAAGCTTCGAATGTGTGTAAATATAGCCAACTTTCGAATTGTTTTTCGAGCGAGCGGTTGCCGTTACGCTTTCTTGTCGCGTTTTGATAAAGATAAAGCGAGCGCGGAAATTTTGAATATATGTTTTTGTTTGCAATGTATTTTTTATTTTCATTATCTAAATGTCTTTGTGGAATGCACGTCAGTGCTGTATATGACGGGATCTAAAAAAAATTTTTTTAACCCTCGTATTTAGGTGTAGTAAGTTATACAGTATATCGAACACCTCAGCTGATTTAATAAAGAAATAACGGATGACTTGAGATGCGCAGAAAGCGAAATTTACCACGGTTAAGAAAAATACTCGTATTGAAAAAAATCAGCAGTAACTCACTCTTTTATTTAGATATCACATTTTTAAACGAGTCAAAAACCTACGAGTTAGCTTATCAAGTTCTAATTTTCTTTAATATGCATATTTAAGTAGCGTAGGAGAGGTTGAGAAAAACACAAAGTACTACGCTTTATTTCGTTTAATCAATGATGTTATAATACAAAAAATGTAGATAGATTACGTTAGTACTAATCCAAGGAAAATATAGTCCCGGTTACAACCTTACAAAGTGAGACAAATATACATTGCACTGCGTCACTATGTAATGTAAAACTTAAATGCATTTCAAACTAACAAATCACATAGCTCTCTAAATCATTGTGATTGATCAATTTCAATTTCTTACTACATTTTAAGCGAATCCGTGACTAATTCATAGAATATTAGTAATTAATGCCAAAGAACAGACATTTAAAAAAAAATGATTGATACCTATTGAGATTAGACAGTAAAAAATGATTTTTTCTGATGCTTTTTGATGATGATTTTTGATGCTGATGATTTTTTTCTGATGAATGCTTTTCTTCGAATTTCGTTTTTCTTGAATCATGTACATGAGAACAGATTTATTTAAAAAGATCGCCAACATTTTTTAATTATAAATTTGAAAATGATGAAAATGAAACAACTACTTTCAAATAAAATGGCTATTATTTTTTATTATTTACTATGAAAGAAAAAGCAATTATTATTTCTGATTACCTTCAAATAAATTTAATTCATTTCTCTTGCCTTTTTGATATTTTTTTCCATTTTGAGTTATTTATGTGCATAGAATGAAGTCGGACATTGAATTATACTTTTATATTATTGCTTTTAATAAATGTAAACGATGATTAAAACTGGGTGGCTGCGTCATCACATGATCGTGTATATTATAAAAAACCTTTGGATTATTAAAAGATTTTAGAATTTTGAATGCGCAATAGGCATTGCATGACATTGTTGGTTCTGTAACATTACTTTTCATATTCTTTGACCAAGTCCGGGTTGGCTAATTAGCAAAGTTTTAGGGTGCCACTTTTCGAGTGCATGTAACTCACCTACGTCTTTTATAAGTCATCATTGCGTTTAATGCATTGATAATGATTAATTCCATGTAGACATACTACATTTGTGTTTGTCATCATCTGAAACCGTCTTAAGCAGAACCAGAAGAGTAACGACCATAATATCGAAACTATAGTTATAATTAATTAAATATGTAAGTGTACAGATGGGCAATATATTTGTATTTTTTCCATATTTCTTCTCGTGATTTTCATAATTTGAAGATTATTTGATTTTATATGAAAATTTAATTTTATAAATGAATGAAAGTTTGATTTTTGATGGAGGCGACATAGCAAAGCGAAAATTTATCGTTTTACTTAGATCTAAAAAAATACTTCCACTAAGACCTTTAATATTATTTCCATTAGAAATTAAAATTTCTAACTCAATTCTATAAAAAAGATATAGTCTTTTAAATCATATATTTATAGTAACAACGTAATCAATTTATCAAATCAAAAATCTATAGTTTACTTCCACAAAATTTAATACAAAATTTTTGTATGAATGTGAAGAATAATAATGTATAGAAATAAGAATAATATTTAAGATGGAGTATTAGAAAATACTAGGATATAAGTAGAATAATTAGAATGTGCAATAAAATAAAATAAATGAAAATGAATGTATTAGATATAAGAAACAGGTAAATATAGTATGTAAATATAGTAAATGAAGTTAAGATATAACTAAAAATAAGGTAATAAAACAAGATAATAGAAAAAAAATGAGTAAGAAAAATTAAAAGTAGAAAGAAACTTAGAGAAATGGTATAAAAGACTGATGAAAGAAAGATAAGGAACAAACGATCAAAATCAAAGACTGAAATGCTTTAGTCAGGGGAAGGAGTATAATACAAAAAAAATCTTGTATTGCAAGAAAAAAGATTAAATGCACGGAGTAAAAGAAAAACATTGAGAATGAATTACGTGTAATTCAGTAACGAGTTGTTATGAGTTTTCCAAAAACTGATAAAGAACCATGATAAGCAAACTTAAGGAGACGGCTCAATTCTTATCCATGATGCAAAAGCCTCGGTGGATGAGTAAGACTCGCTCTTGGCAGGTTTTATCTATGTGGGTGTATTCACTTATAAGGAGAGAGATGTGGTTAACATAGGAATGTTTAGCACTTGTCTTTATCTTAAGAGAAGTGGTTAGATTTTTGTTTCATCTTTAAAAGAAGCAAAGAATGACAACTTACCCAGAGAATGCGTGATAATGCTGTATGTAGAGTACAAGCTATATTTTACGGCATCCCACTTTAGACGGTACCTCACGTACATGTACATAATTATCCTTTCACCTGGAAAAAGAAATAATTGACTGCATGATTGTGACGTCAATCCCCATTTGGTGCCGACACAATTTCTATCAAGAGGCAAATAATGAGGGTTATATGATACAGCAGAGCTAGATCGCGGTAGGTAGCAAGCTCATCCCCTACATAAGTTAATGACCTTTCATGATCTGTGGGAGAAGATAAGCAGCTGATACTACTTAATTTCCTGGACAAGTGTGGAACCAAAAATGTCATTTTATATACATACAACTTTAAAAATTGAGTTTTAGACGAAAATGTCTAAATCACATAAACGAACGTATTCTAATGTCCTTAGATACCTAAATAATTGTAGTTATTCCAGAGTTTTCATTTTTCAACATAACAACACGAAATGAAATTTAACAAACAAAAAACTTATCCGTTGTTGTTTTCATTTTTTTATTATTATATATTAAATATACAACTAAACGAAATGCTTTTCACATCACACTCCCAACACAACAACCATGCGCATCCGGCCGAGAGTGGGCAATTCCGTTACGCACGAGGTGGGAGTCAACCTTCTTTTTTACATATACTCCGATTCTGCCATCGCTCCCAAAAGAGTCTCTATCTCACATACATTCACGAAAATGTTAATTTTAATTTTTTACTTGTGAAGTTCAAAAATAATAAAAAAATGTAGAAGTACTAACCTCGGACCAAGAAATAATGGACCGAACCATCATACGTTGCCGCTCTCACCACCGTGTGTCAAACGAATTTCTGTCTCTTTCTATCTCAATGAGAGTAACCACGAGTAAAACAGCTATAGTAAGTATGGCAACCTCGCACTGTCAGTGTATTTCGTGACAGCTTATGAGTCGACCATGAAATAATTATTTCCAAAATACTCGTAAATCTTAAGTGTTTCGAGTAAGTAGTATGCACAAAAATAAAAATATGTCACGCTTAACTGTGTATCGTTGTAATGTCACCTTCCCTAGTCACGCACATTAGTAAACATTTAGAAAGTTGGTCAACAAAAAAAGGAATCTTTAAGGACACGCTTCAAGAGCAAATATTCCGTCCATAGTGATACGTGGTCCGAGGTTACGGTAGTATTACGTAAAGTATTTGAATCTGTTTTAAAAATAATCCGTTACATGTTGATTTACTGGAAATTTAAAACATTATGAAGAAATATGAACTCGACTAATAAAGAGCATCCCCACAATAACCTTAATAATGCTTATTAAACACTGCCACAGGTACTACATGTGTGTTGTCAACATCAACTCCGATTTATTATGATTTGCTACTGTAAAAAGTTACCATATTTTGATGGAATTTGGTAGGTATATCAAAAGCTTGATTAGGACAGGACAGACAAAGGACATGAGAGGAAGAAGGATTTTAGACAGAAGGGTATAAAACTTATTTGTCATAATAATAGCCTAGCGAATTAAGTCGCGAATAACAGCTAGTAAGATTATCTATATATTTGTTAAAGTTTTTCCAAATGATTATTCCATACATTGATGAAAACTGTGTAAGTACGTCCTAATTCGTCCTGTAAAACTCAATTTGTAAATAGAATAATTAGCAAACAGATATTCTATAATTAAGCGAAAAATCGAGGAAATTATTTCTTGCACATTTTGTCCTGCCATAAAAAAGAAAAAGGTAAAAAAAATACAAGTAAACAAACCGTAAATATTTAACTTCGGAATCCCAAGAAAGCATAATTACTATAATTTCATTGTAAAACTGATTCGTTTGAATGAAAATCTACAGTGTAATATTCTACATACGTTAAGACGACACATTGATAAACAATAATTTAACCTAAAATAGACCTTCTGCTCAATGCAAACGTGCGCGCGCTAGCTTACGAAAAATACGATATAACAGTTATTTTCCTTCATTTTAAAATCTATAATTAATTTTATAAAATCCAACCGTCATTTTGAAGAATATGTTTAGATTAAACTATATAGAAAATTTAGAAACGTAAATCGGTCCCGTTGCTCCGAAAAATGTAAATCTCTCTTTTAATAGAGGTTTCTTTGATATTTATTTTGTGATACAAAAGTTAACCAATAGTGTAACGCAACTGGTAAAATGAAGTCAATGAAATGAATAATCAGGTTACCAAATATAATTTTCATACGTTTTGTAGTCACTTAGAAAAATTGAGATCCCTGCCGCCAAAATTTCCAATGCGTCGCCTTAACGTCTCGCAAGAACACAACATTGGCAACTATTCTATTGTAATGATTTGTATGTTTGACTTCAGCCCTGTCTGACGAAAAGCCAGGATAGGGTCGAACGTAAAACTGTATGCGTTGCATTGATCGGTTAAAATTGGTTGAGAAATTCATGGCTACTTAGTAAAATCATGAGATACGAAGTGGTTCAACTGTAAACCGATTTCTGAAATACACTTAGCTGGTGTATTTTCTAAACGGGAGATTCTGGGTTGGATCTTGGTCATGTTTTAGAAAGCATACTTTTCCTAATATTGATCTATAGTTTGGATACCGCTATTATATTAATAAACACAATAATAATTAAGTGTTTGTCTTTCAAATAAGTGTCACACAAATTCAGTAACAGAAGATAATGAAAAAGAAGACGAAAAGGTCTATGGTTCCCGTTCTACTTTGCTCTTTATCTATTGTAGGTAAATTCACGTCTATTTAATAGTTCATTGTGTGACACCCACGCTTGTACCACGTTTTAGTCTGGTGCTTAGGTTCATTGGTTTTATAAGGATATATTCTTCAAACTTATTGCACACATAACAACATAGGTATATTTAATTAGAAAAATACATACAAAAAGAAGGACAAAAGGTATCGCTTATTTCTATTAGAAATTTCTTCCAGCGGACCCTCTGAGACATGATTTTCCAATATGTATCTTTTTCTTGTTATTATTATTATAGATATTGATTACAACTGTGTTAGCTTACCATGGTTAGGTCCATATACAATCGCAACAACTAAAAGCGTCAAAATTATTTTCTTTCTATAATTGCTTTCTCTTTTTTTAAACGCAACCGCTGCAGTTTCCTTTACAAGTGATACCAAGTCAAAACACGACACCGATTGATGCTGAAAATTATATTTTATTCATTAGTTAAAGAAGTCATGAATAAATAATTGCTGTAATGATATTACACATATTTTTTATCTATTAAATCAAGACATTTATTCCAAAATAACTATGAAACAAAGTGAAAAGGGTTAAACATTACGAAAATTATAATCTGTATGTTTACTGACCTCATTATCTCCTGGTTTTGTTTTGGTCTTCAAACCATAAAACCCGTATAAGAAAGTTAGCAAGTATACAGAACCAGATATGGCAAAAATACCATAATAGCCCCACAGTTTCAACAATATGCCACTCAAGGCTGTGCCAACTGGAATCCCGGCTGTCATACATAAATTAACTAAGCCTACACGAAAAGTCCTAGATTCTTCAGTGGTAATGTCACTTATATAGCTAAAAACACCCAAGTAGACCATTACCCAACCACCTGTAATGGCGGGGAAGAAAGCCTCGAAAAACATGGTAGCTTCCACAGGAATCTCATAGAAGAATATTGTACTAACAATATTGCTTACACAAACCATGAATTCTCCAAAAATTGGTAATAAGATGCAAAGTTTTCTATTCCCAGTTCTGTCGCTCCAGGCGCCCATAAAAATCACCAATAATGTCGGCACCGCTGTTTGTATCACGCTCTTCCACGCTTCTATGGAGGATATGATTGCCTGTACATTTCCTTCATGGTAAGTCAAATTCCCTTCTCTTCGGATCAAAGCGTCACAGATTTCTTCGCCTAAATCCAATTTAACACGACATGCCTTGTCTAAATTTAAATTCTGAACAGCAAGTCTCGAGAGCATTGATGGAATGATCAATCCTGCCAATATGGGTTCCACTGATATATTTGATTTTATATAACAAAGCTTTTCATAAAAACTTTTCTTTTCGAATTCATTTGAAGCTTTTGATGCATTCCGAAGCGGTTCTTCTTCAGATTTTAATTTCTTTTTCTCTTTCTCAGAATTCATCGTTAAAATGTGCTTTAGGTCTAAATGCAAGCAAAAGGAATAGTGTTGTGACACTCTTATCTCTCTAGTAATTAATAAATTACTTTACAAGCTGCTCCGAAATTAGAAGTCAATGAACGTCGTTTACAGTCATATCTGTGTACATGGAGATACTAGTTGACGGTATAGTATTAATTAACTTCTATTGCATTTTCATAAAATATTTTGTCACTGTCTAACATTTTTAATATTGTGCTCTTTTAATACATTTATATGTATCTTTGTTCTATATTAACAATTGCTCTTCTTGTGCTGTTATTAATAAGTGTTTTCCTATTAGTTTTTATCAACAAATTCATCGAAATAAATTTCGAAATTAATTATACTTATTACAATCGGATATTTCATTCTTCTATTTCGAAAACAGATTTAATGCATTTAATTTAATAATAAAACTGTGACATCCTGTGAATACAATGTTTTATCAATATCACAAGGTATTTAAATAGCTGTTGTTTAAACAGTTAATGTGTGTTCAGCCACTGTGAGATGTATCGGCCATGATGTCTAGATAAGATGTGCAAATACAATTATCATTTCTTCACTACTTATTTAACATTTCTGTATTTGAAGATATAAGAATGGGTAATTATCTTGTTTTTGTACTTATGTGTTCTATTTAAGTGTAATAATAATGAATTTATAGTATATTATAGTATGTGTGTATGTACGTATGTTATGTTGATATCTTGTTTTCGAAGAAAAAGCAGATATGATTTTCCTCGTCCATTTGCTTTAACTTTGTAAATATTGTCGAAATAGCTTTAGAGCAAATTAAACGTTAAAAATTATATATTAAAACTAACATGAAACTGTAATATAAACATTATTCTCACTGTAGAAAATTAATTGCTTTGTTTCCAATTGATAACATAAGCGGAAAAGCGCACCTGACAAAAATATAACAATGAAATAATTATTTTTGTAAGAGGAAACTGATATTTTGTGTGTAAATATTTAACACTGACAATTTGTTAACTGATGTCATCTATCTTCTATCTTCTTCTATCTAACTATATATATAAAAGGCAATGTATGTATTTTCCTTATGGACTCCGAAACGACTGGACCGATTTCGATGAGATTTTCAGAGAATCTTCAGATTGGCCTAGCGAGTGATCCTTTAAATTTTGGTAGCGATCGGATTAGTAGAATTTTTTTTCTGTTTTTTACGCCCAGTGAAACTAACGCCCAGTGAAACGGGCCGGGTTTGCTAGTTGTGAATAAATCGCAGCCGCAGATGGAAAATACATGGAGTTTTGAATAAAAATAGTGCACAATACAATAAATTATACTAATTTCTGCATACAACTTTGTCAGCATGAACTATAGTGTTACATATACAGGTATACAGGGTGAATTTGAATTCATTCGACAAAGTCATGTGGATGGTTTAAGTCAAAATACATAATAAAGCTGTTTTAAACAATTTTTTGCATTGTGTTTGCACGCGCCCCGGGGTTTTGATGTTTGAGATATTGGCTATTCTTTCTAGCACATGTGTTTTAAAATTTGAAAATGAACAAAATGATATTTTAATATATTTCTGACCGTTTTATGATATTTAAATGCTTTAATGATATTTTTTTTTATTTGCTAAATTACTATTCCGAATTCATCTCAATTATGAATGGAGTTCCCCGTTTTTAACTGTCGAATGTTTAAGATTTCACACGGTATTGAATGAGCTATATTGAATGATTGGAATTGACGAACTCGGCGCAGTGGTTTAGGTGTTGTATCCAAGCGCGGGAGGTTCCGGTTTCGATTCCCGATCAGGTCATTTTAGGAAACGACCTTTTCTAGATTGTCGCGGGTCGGGGTGTACTAGGAAACGCCCATAGTAGCCATCGTTTGATCCTCATAGCACAGGAAATTACCCTAGTTTGAGACCACATGAATGATGTGTATTGACTGGGACACCATTATTATTATTACTGGGGGCATGGCGGGTGGCTGAGCGAATTTAAACACAACAGCGTAAAAGTATAAGTATATAAATTATGTGTATAAACTAATTGTGTATAATGTGATATGAGTTCCGTAAAATAGTATCCATGTCAGTACAATGTATAAAAGCAATTAATTTCACGCAATGAAAAAAAAAATTACCTTGTGCATTAATATCTGTATTGCGTTGCGATGTGTGCGATGTCCGCACCAACAGGACAAGTTAATTCCACGAATTATCTTTATTTGCAAATAGTAAAACTGATGTGCGACAATCGGCAGTGAAGGATCGAACGAGACTTTAATGTTGAATTTACGAAGAAAATGTACGAAGGAATCTTGATAAAGTGATTAGATAACTTGAACTTTATACGTACAGCGATAACGATGATTTTGCTACATTTCACACTTAGGATGACTTAGGAATATTTAACGTTTTGATATGTTAATAAATTTTTAATAACTATTTTATAATTGTTGTCGTTTACTCGATACTTTGGGGATCCTTTTTTGCGCAAACTACCAATTTGGGTCATGCACGTGCGTATCAATATATTACTTGTCGATTGTTAGTTTCGATATAGAAAATAAACATTAGAGAAGGGAATCACTTGACTCGCCTGGCTTTGAAACTATTTACCACGTGCGCTTTAGGTACGTGTAAAAAGATATTACATGTTTCATTTCATAGATGTTGTAACGTTATAACGTACATCTTATTTAATATTTTAATTTTGGTGATACGAGGGCTGCTATTTATGTATCTGGAACTGGCCAGTTACAGAACAATATTAAAAAAGTAATTATAACATTTAAAAATGAAACTCTTTGGCTGAAGAATACAATTTGTTTCATGTAGCTGTCATTTGTTTATCCTTTGTGCCGTCATTTTGAAAATTGCGAGTCTTTATCACCATGGATTTAAGTCGTGAAAATTTGCGTACTATGATTTATTACGATTTTCGGCGAGGGCTAACTCAAAAACAGTGTCGATCTACTCACTTCGTCTTTTGGGGACGAAGCACCATCGAAAACTACTGTGTATCACTGGTTTAGTGAGTTTAATCGTGGGCGGTCTGTGCTCACGAACGAAGTTAAAGAAGGTCACCCTAAATCGGTTGTTGTACCTCAAAATATTGATGCTGTGCGGGAACTAACAATGCGAGATCGTCATGTTACATATCGCGAGATAGAGGCGTCTCTGGGCATAAGTATGACGAATATATATAAAATATTACACGAACATTTAGCTGTAAAAAAAATTTGTTCACGTTGGATTCCGCACAACAACAACGTGTCGATTGGTGTGAAAAAATGTTACAAAAGTACAATCAGGGTGCGTCAAAAGCTGTCTATAATATCTACACAGGTGATGAATCTTGGATATATGCGTATGATCCTGAAACTAAACAACAATCAACGGTTTGGGTGTTCCAAGATGAGTCGAATCCAACAAAAGTCATTTGTTCAAAAAGCACTTTGAAGCAAATGCTCGCTTGTTTTTTGTGGTATAAATGGGCATATAGCTACAGTGCCACTAGAGGATCGTAAAATGGTTAATTCTGAATGGTACACGACCATTTGTTTGCCAGAAGTCTTTGAACAACCGACAACGCAGAATCTTTCTTCATTATGACAATGCTAGCTGCCACACATCGGCCGAAACAACTCGGTATTAGGAAGATCAAAAGATCGAATTAACGGGTCATCCGCCGTACAGCCCCGACTTGGCCCCCAACGACTTCACTTTATTCCCAACCATGAAGAATAAATTACGTGGTCAACGTTTTTCGAGCCGTGAAGAGGCTGTTGAAAATGCATGTGTTCAAAATGCACGTTTTGGAGATACCTCAATCTAAAGAATGGAAAAAGTGCTACGAAAATTGGTTGTAACGCATGCAAAAGTGCATCAATCATCATGGTGAATATTTTGAAAAGCAATAAAACTATAATAAATGCTATATGTTTGTTTCACTTTGTTATTCCGGATACATAAATAGCAACCCTCGTATATCTTGGATTTTAATATAAAAAAGGTTAACAAAGATTATTTTAATAGGCAAATATAATAAACAAATATAAAATTTGTTATTATAGAATACTTAAATTTGTCTCTGAACTAAAATACGAGTAATCTGGGCGACAGTACTTCTTCTTGCTCGCTATGCGCCTAGGCACTTAGTCGTTCTACCGCCATTGTTTTTGCAATTCCGCGCGACAAACCAAATGATCGACGGCGCTCAAAAATTGTTATTGTCGCTTTGCTGTTCTAAAAATATTTAAAAGTGATAATCAATACGTGATCGTTATTGTCTTCGTTCTCGTGTACGTAATTTACGTGGGAACAACATAATTTTATTATATATTTATCACCTCATTTAATTGGGTAAGTGAAGAACAATTTTAATCATGTTTAAATGCATTTACGAGAAGTTTAGAAGTGTAATAATATTCACGATTGTTTTCTTTGTTTAATTTAAACACATATATGTATATTTGCTTAATTGCTTATTTAAATTGTAACCTCCTGTCTAGTTGTTGAACACCGCTACCTTACCTACTTTATTAGCTTTCCTTCGATCTGTGCTTGCGGCGGTAGTTCAACAACAGAAATTTTGGAACATCAACTGATGCACTGGATGCTACGTTCCAGGATCCTTCGTGCGGGTTCAGTAGTGCCCCGACACCTGCTCTGTCGGGTGTATACTGCTGAACCGCGTGACTGCAGCCGCATCACCAACTTCCGAAATCGGATTATCTGCCGACCGCGGACAGTCAGGGAAGTCCTGCGCTGCGAGGCAGGGACCTTAGACGGGCGATCAACCCCGACCCTGTGTGGTATACCGAAAATAAATTTGTGTTTGCGTGCTCCCGACTTTTCTTAATTACCGTAACCGCCACAATGTTTAATGAATTTGAAAAGTTTAGCTTATGCAGTTATATTTAACAATATATTTGACGCTGTTATTGTTGCATTTATGTCGACTTCTCTTATATCGAGTCACGAAGAAACGTATATACGGGGTTAATTTAAAAATACTAACAACCGCTTAGTATTTTGTACTAAATATTATCCCCAATAACTTTTGTCTTACGACTTTCAAAAATTCATAAGTTTTTTCTTTTATACAAAAATAAAAATACATTTAATGTTTCTGAAAATGGCACCTACTCTACCCAGTCGCTAAAGTGGCACACGCACAGCGCGGCGCACAGCGCCGCACTGTGCGTGTGCCACTTTAGCGACTTGCACTGCACCATTGGCTGCACCATTGCGCTTCCACTGCACCATTGGAAATACCTACAGAGTAATTACGTTTCAGACAGTACAACAAAACTTAACAAATATTTTTTGACGAACGTATAAAGTTTTGAAAAAGTCATAGAACAAAAGTTGTTAGGTATGATGACAGGAATTTTGCATTAAGAGGTTATTAGTATTTTTATATTAATCCTGTATACGAATACAGCAAAATCGTTTATCACATACATTCAGTCAAGAAAGTATCGGGAATGGATGATTTGTTTATGATTCCAAATTCAATTTTTTGTTTTTTTTTGTTGTTGTTAGCTTGGCACAACTGTTTTCCATTTTGGCGCGGAGTTTGAGTTGCTTCTGTTATTTAGATTAAATACAGTGCTGTTTTTAGTTATATCATTCTAGTGTATATTGCGAATTTCATAATGGACAAAAACATCGAACAAAGAGTTTGTCTTAAATTTTGCATCGCCAATGGAATTTCGTGTTCGGAGTCTCTGAAAATGTTATAGAAGGCTTACGGTGAATCGACTTTATCAAAAACACGTGCTTATGAGTGGTACAAAGCGTTGAAAAGCGGTCGAGATGTGATGGAAGATTTGCCTCGCTCTGGTAGGCCATCAACGTTTGCAACTGAAGTTAACATCGCAAAAGTCAAGGAAATAGTGACTGAAAATCCTCATTCAAGTTTGAGAGAGATAGCCGCCGAACTTTCTGTGTCTCACGAGTCGATCTGTACCATTTTAAATAATCACTTGGGTATGAAACGTGTTGCCGCTCGCCTAGTCCCAAAAGACCTGAATTTTCTCCAAAAACTCAATCGCATAAAAGTCGCTGAGGACATCCTAGAACTAGTCAATTCCGATCCAACATTCATGAAACGCATTGTTACTGGTGACGAGACGTCGGTTTACGAGTTTGACATGCAAACTAGTCAACAAGCTTTGGAGTGGCGCCTTCTAACTGAACCCAAACCGAAAAAACCACGCCAAAGTCGATCAAAAGTCAAAGTCATGTTGACTGTGTTCTTTAACTATCGCGGTGTTGTGCACTCGGAATTCCTGCCGGAAGGTCAAACGGTAATTAAAAAATAATATTATTTGGGCGTTATGCGGCGTTTAAGAGAGTAAATTCGACGAAAACGGCCAGATTTGTGGAAAGAAAATTCTTGGATTTTGCATCACAATGATGGCCTTCGCATAAAGCCATCATTGTGAACGAATTTTTGACTAAAAACTCAACAAATACCATCGAGCAACCAACTTATTCACCAGATTACAAAATTACCACTTCGTGGCACCCGTTTTCATTCGGTAGAAGACATAAAAAAGCGTTTAAAAAATGTTTTGTTGATTGGATTATTCGTTGGCGTAAGTGTATCGTTTCTGAAGGAGCATAATTTGAAGGTGATTAAATAAATTTGGATGAATAACTAACGTTTCGAGTATTATTGATCTTTTCCCGGTACTTTCTTGACAGAGTTTTTCAATCAGTGTACGTTTAATCACAAGTTTAAATTTCTTTTCAGTCGATTGAGTCAGTTTCTCCTTTACAGGAAAAAAATAAAATGAGAGTCTTAAGTCTTATAGATTTCGTGACATTTAACCGACTTCAAAAAAGCAGGATGTTCTATATTCGTGCGTATGTATTTTTTTATGTATGTTCAGTATAACTTCATTGTTCATGAACCTATTTCAATGATTCTTTTTCCGTTGTATTCAGTAAGTACAGCTCCAAGCCAGTCCCATTTATATTTCTCTGATATCAAAGCTTGGATTTCAAAGATACACCAAATAACCACAACAGATTACAAGGGTTTATTTATATTGATTGTTCTTTTGTATATCAGTCCGTTACAGAAGTACAAAAGACGTAGACGTCAGTAAAGTTCACTCAAAACGGAGAAGTAAAAAATTTTTTAAGAAAAAAATTTAACCGACTTTAAGAAAAAAGTTTAAAGGTACAAAATAACCAATCTTTGTTAATCGAAACACATAAAAATAAGATTATGAATACGATACAAATACCTGCATAATTAAATTTGAAGTGTGTGCCAAATAATGAGCAACAACAGCAAATCTAATAATTTGGTAGGCTTGGCACCGACTTCAGTAACTGTCAATTTAAATTGTAATGGCATTTCTATCGTATTAATAAAGTTATTTTTGTAATTGAGGTTTGATTAGTAAATAATAGTTATTTTGTACTTTGTGTTTTTTTTTGAAGTCGGTTTATTTTTTCTTTAAAAGGTTTTTATAAATGCAATACAAAAGTGTTTACACGTGAGTCGAATATTCTTTGAAGAGGCCGCCTATGCAGGCCAACGAAATCAAATTTGTTTTTTACTCCCACATCCTATAGCAGCAATAAGATGATATTTTGCAGTTGCAGTTAGATTATATTTTAGCGCAGAGAAGTCTCGACATTTGGTTTTGTGCACAATTGTAATTTGCAATAAAATTTACATTACTAATAAAAACTGGTTTGAAAGATTAGCGAAATTATAATTAGCTATTCATTTTACTAAAAATAATTTTAAAATTCTTTAGAATTTCCGAGATGTAACTAAATTTTTGTGCAAAACAGGGTGTTATCTGGATATTTAAACGACAATTTTTTTCTGACAATAAAGTGAACGGTGCTCTGACGGCATTAGTAGGCAGTGTTAATATATTTAACTCAGCCAAAATGGTCATCCACAATGCGGTGTTGGTGTCAACTTTATTGTATAGTGTGGCCTGGATATGACCGAAATCGAGTAAAAGTAGAAATGCGATGTCTTAGAAATATGCACGGTGTCGTCCTTGCGGACAAGGTATGTAGAATGAAGAGATACGCTGTATGACAGTGTTGCACGACAATGTTATTGTGAAAATGAAGAAAGGAATGCTTAGATGGTTCGGGTACATACCATAGAAAGAATGAGTGATGAATGACTGACGAAGAAAATCTACAGAGCGAAAGTGAGTGGTAGGAGAAGTCAAAGGAGACCTAGACTGATTTACGAAGATCAAATAACCAAAGTGTTAGCTGATGGAAATGTCAACAGCACTCGCATACCTGGGCGAAAATGTGTGAGGAGAATGATGCGATTTGAGGAAACGAAATAAGTATGTAAGGACCGCGACGCTTCGCGCTTCATCTACTATGACTACTCCGTAAGGGATAAAAACGCATGTATGTAGGTACACAGATATAACTTGGTCAGGATATATTACTTTTTAAAATATCATAATTTAATTTTATTAATAATTATATTATTAAAGTGATTATATTACGAATATTACGTATTTTAAATTAATCTAGAAATATTTTCTCGTCAGCCAGGTCGATGCTACTGAATAACGAATCTTCTGTTTTCTTATTTTTGGAAGGATTTGATTCCAATTTTGGTTGAAGTCGGTTTTTCCTATGTTGAATGAAGAACCATCTGCAAAAATAGATAGGATACATCAAGAAAATAAATTCATAATTTTATGTTTTATGTATGTTCTAAGCCACTATTACGAGTAAGTTATCTTTGTCAAAAATTTTAGATCAGAAATTTCATAATATATTTTTTCTAAGAATAACAACATATTATATATTCGACAGTGCAGAAATTGATTCAACCAATCTCAACGGCATTGCTTTGATTTTGAAATTGCGTAACCTTCATTTCTGAAAATTTATGTCAATTTGATATTTTTGACTCATTGATTAAAGTTAATCACATACAACGGGAGTGCCTTAATTTAAGAACTATTATGTGAATTCCAATCAATATAATTTGTGCGTTCAGGTCTCAAATCAAATTAGGAAGATTTTCTAAACTTGCTTAGAGTCAAGGTGTTCTTCACACACTTTAGTGTTCAGTTGGAGGACACATAATCGGTGTGTTGCTCTATTAAATTATTTAAGTGACGCAGCGGTAGATTCCCCACCCCTGAAATATAGTGAACCTCATAACGATAAAGACCCTGAACGTATTTAAGAAAATATCTAAAGTCCTTCCCTTGTGCATTTTAACCAATATTATGTCGCCACGGATACGTGGGACATGATCCCATGTTCCACGGCCCGTGGAGGTCTCGAATATCCGAAATCTTATGTGTTCTGTTTAAGTCTAATAATAATTAATTTATAGTATATTATATTTTGTGTGTATGTACGTATGTTATGTTGATATCTTGTTTTATTATGTATCTACTATATATCTTGTTCATTTGCAATTGTATTAAATAATTGTCTAAGAAACATTTATTTCAGAGACTGGTTGGTTCTGATCTAAAGATGTAAATCCAAATGGAAATGGGACACTTATCTTTTGTATGAGCTAATAAGTCGCCACGGATACTTGGGACATGATCCCATGTTTCACGGCCCGTGGAGCCCTCGAAAACCCGAAATCCATGTCCATATATTGTTAACTAATTAAATTATCGATTGAAAAAGAACATCGCTTTCACACATCAACGTAAGCTTATCATTTTTATTTGTAAAAGCTAACAATAATGATTAAAAAGGTTGTCAAACAAAATTAAAAACAATAAATTCTGAAAAAAAAAGTCCGGAATGATTTCCATCAAACATAGCTAAAAACATTACCAACTGCAGTTTTAAATAAAAAAACTGCATGCGAATTGGTTCATCAGTAATTTTCACGAGCTACGATGGTGCAAACAAACACGCAACGACATTAAACTAATAACACCACCATTTTTCGTCAATAGTTAAAAAGTATATTCTGTTATAGTTATTTATGATTATTTGCTTCCTATTGGGCCTTCGAACTCATCTGTGCACAGTGCCCAAAAGATGACCAAATGGCCATAGGTACGTTACGTGCCAGTGGAGTGTAGCGAATTGCATGTAAATCAAAGTGTTAGCAAGTTGATAGCTGGAAGCTGGAATAAAGTCTGTCGTCTCTCTGATCGATTATGTATAGGTCCGTGGTCATGGAACCTGGATGTAGCTCTGTGGAGCTTAACGACAATCGGATCCGAATCTTTTAAAATGTCGAAGTTACCCATCTCATTCATTATCATTTGTGCCAGATATTACTCTGACACAGCACTTCGTAACCTCGTGCGTAATCGTAACCTACAAACAAAATATCTGCATTGCTGCTATTGCTAAGGAAATTGTCACGTACATATTTGATATAAATAGCTGTAAGAATTAGTATAAGGTATGAAATGTAAACGACAGCTCTGTGGCGTTACCACGCTGCACAGCGCTATGGCATCAACACGCCGAGTCAGTACAAATATGCCATCTACTACATACATAGTCCACAGTATTATTTTACCAACATGAAGAAAACCAAGAAGAAGTATTGTAACAGTGGATTTATAATTGTTTATAAAGTACTGTAACACATTCATACTCATTCAATCACAGTTTTTTATTTTTCAATTTTTTGATTGACAATTTATATTTTTTTCTGAACAATACTTTCTTTCTTTCATATAAAATTCTCACGAGTCCATGTAACATTCTCACATTGATCAATCTAATGACACCTCATTTATTAAAATCGATCAAGCCGATCAGGATATTAAATGCTCCTAAAGGAATCGATGTACGTGTATGAAAAATTTTAAAAAACATTACAGTCTGATAAAAATATTTTCTTAGATGTGAAGACAATACTTACAAAAATATTAAGATAGGTGGAATAGTCAATATAGCGCTGACATAATACACAATTCTGATGTCCACTGCTAATGTCATCATGTATGCCCACGAGTATAATGGTCCAAACACCATAGAGGTTAAAACTTCCATTAAGTTGAACAGAGATATCATTTTTCCTGAGAAAAGTATTATTATTACATGATCTATTTCACATGTTAGGAATTTTACGAACTTTAGAATTTACAAGAAATGTCATGACGAGTGGTACAGTTAATACAGTGCTGACATAATACACAATTCTGATATTCGTTTCTAATGTCATTATATCCAAGAGTATATTGGTCCAAAGCTGCCATAAGTTGAATAGAGATATCATTTTTCCTGAGAAAAGAATGATTACAACATCATGATTTATTTTACATATTATTAAGAATTTTAGGAATTTAAGAAACTAAAAGAAATATTAAGATGGGTTGTATAGTTAATACAGTGCTAACATAATATACGATTCTGATGTCCACTGCTAGCGTCATCATGAATGTCCATGAGTAAATTGGTCAAAACACCATAGACATAAGAATTTCCTTTAAGTTGAATAGAGATATTATTTTTCCTAAGAAAAGAATGATTACGTGGATCCTTTTCACATGTTAAGAATGTAGTGAACTTAATATTATTGAAAAAAAAAATGAGATTTAATACAATTCTGACATAATACACAATTGCGATGGCTATTGCTAATCTCATCATTGTCCATGTGAATTAATTCAACCACCATGGAGGGTAAAATTTCCACTAATTTGAAAAGAGATATAATTGTTCCCGGGAAAGATGATCCATTTTGCGTGTAATTTAAGTGAGCCTCACCAAAAGTTCACAGTAGATAAAGCTAAAGAAAATGCTAAATTTTACAGATCTCTAGAGATTGAACTTAGAACTTCACGATTTATAAAAATAAGCGGCGTATAGAAACTTCTTTGCGAGTCTAAAGAGGACTAGATCAATTTTATTTAGACATTATTTCTCTTTTATTTTTCTCCTACCTATCCACAGTCATCGCTATCAAATTCTCGTATTATCAATAGGACACTAAGGGACCTAAACTTAGTATCTATCACAACTGGCTTTGGGTGGTTGTATATAAAACTTTCCTTCCAAATTAAGGACCTTATGTTTTTTTCATGGGCAGGTTAATTTGCGAGTTTCGCTAAATCGTCTGGAGTTTAGGTGTTATTGAGCGCTCATCTAGTTTGTTATATTGTACTCTTAATGTAAACCTAACAGCTAGTTTGGTATCACGCAATTGTTAATACACTCGCGTTTTAGTTATTTTCATTGTAGGCAAATGAAATCTATGAAATACGTTACCTAATTCGTCGTTGGTGACCAGTTTAGATGATATCGCCCTAAGTGCAGTGAATGATGTTGCGTTAAATGTCTCTACGGCGACCGCTGAAACATGAAGATATTATCGTTTTTTTAGCAATAGCGTATACGGTTAATATATACACAGATATACACTACAATCGAGTCTAATGCGTATAATTTGGTATACCCTTGATATATTAGTAATAATAACGATATTTTCTCTTACACTTGCTACAGTTTACTGCGCAAATCTGTCTCTTTAGCTGCTGATTTGTGATACATAACATATTGGTGTGCGAATAGTCGAGTAAGTAATGTTATAATGTACCATATCTAAACCTTTATTGAATAAAAGGTTTGACAAATTCATAGAACTTTGATAATTAGTCGGCTATTTCATGGAATGGTGAAGTTTCCAAAATGCTCTGGCACGCCATTATCTGTCCAGTTCTACGAAGGTAATACGGTGCGACGATATATCTAAAGGAATTAATGGCCAGTATCTTCGAAATTAGCCTAATTTTTAACCGACTTCGAAAAAGGAAAAGGTTCTCAATCCATCTGTATACATATATGTATATATATATAAGTATATATGTATTTACGTATGTTCTGGCATAACTTCTTAATTTATAAACCGATTTCAATAATTCTTTCTCCGTCGGATTCAATGTAGTTTCAAGATGGTCCCATTTAAAACTCACTGGTATTGGAGTTTTACTTACAAAAAAATATGTTGAAAATAGGTAATGAAATTTAGAATAAAATAAAATGGTTCCTTTTTATGAAAACAATTTTTTAACTGTAAAACACGAAATTAACTATAAAGCATCCCTCTCACTTCGCTTCAGTAGCCCCCCAGACTCGAGGGTTAGGACCTGCGTCGCTATTATTGGCTCGCTGCGTTCCCCCGCTAATCGATCAGAATATCCAATATTTCTTGTAAATCATTCCGTGGTTGCATATAGTTAAAAATCAGTCTGTAAATATTGTTGTCGGTTCTGGCATTAATAATTAAACCGTAAATATTAGTTTAAGTTGTATGTAATTTATACCGTGACACAAAATTGTATATTTAATTCACGCGTCTGCGCTGCTTTCTCTGTCTCCGAGAAAGGTAGCACTAAATGCCTAATACTTTTGAAGATTTTGGCCGTAAAAGGACACACATTTATATCCTCACGCTACATCTCTATAGGGGTAGCCGAGAGGATGGAGCACAAGCTCTGGGCTCTTTAAACTTCATCATTCTCTTCACATATCGTCGTGATATCCGAGTTTTATGCCTGATATTAATATCAACACTTCGAATTCGAAGTGTTGATATTAATATCATCCCTAATTCGAAACACATCCCTAATTTTAAAAATCTCGCGACCTTAACAAATGTAATCTTACCAATATACATTTCCAGTGTGTTCCTGGCAAAAGCCGTTGCCAAAACACCGATGACTTTGCTCACATTTGATATTAAACCCAGTACCGAATCGTCCCATTTGAATCGGCGGCTAAACAGGCTTATTGAGATCAACGCGCCTGTGAAAATATGGTGGCTGTTAGTGTGGTATATTTCGGCAATCTGAATAATCGGATAATAAATTGTCGTCAAATGTCAAATCATTGAAGTTCGTTTTCCAAATTGACGAGACAAGATCGAATCCAAATAGAAAACAAATCTGAGAAAGTGTCAGCTCATGACCGACATCACGTACATTACCGAGATAATTATGTGCAAAATACACATAAATCTTAAGTTTCTTTGCTACTAGTACTCATAAAAATAAAAATATGTAATGTTCAGCTGTTCAGCTGTCTACTGTTGTACTATGACTCTTCCCTAATCACGCACATTGGTAAAAGTCCAGAAAATGGGTCAACAAAAAACTGATACGCTCTTAGAGCAAATGCTCCGCGATTTTCATTTTTGGTTCTAGGTTAGGTTCAATACAAATTTACTAAAAAGAAGAATCATTTTCGAGTCTTTTTGGATAAAATGAATGTTGTAGAATAAGATAAAGTTTATACGAGCTAGAACCATGTATTATTAAAGAGCCATTTTATGTAATTTATAACGTGTTTTTTTATTCATTTTAGGTACAATTTTTACCCAACTTCATCCATATTTCTGATGTTCTCGATTATTCTATATCGAAACTATCCAGTTATTCGACTAATAATATTTTCGATGTGACCTGTATTGGCTGTTACGGAATAGAACAATTAACATTAGAATCTATGCGTATATGGGTAAAGTTTAAAATACTTGCGTCACGCTATCGTGTTGTAGTGGATATACACTTACCGAGCGAATGTGTGCATATATAAAATGTATGGCATAAGCTATACTTGAGGGCATCCCAGTTGAACCTGTATCGAGTGTACAGATACCTTATAGTGAACTCGCCTGAAACAAACAATGCAATGTTATTGGCATTTACCACAGAATAAAGACACATGGCAATGACATAATGACATTGGTGGCGTAATGACATCGGTTCATGGCTCACTGCGATAGGCACAGATCATGGCACTTTGAAAAAGTTAAAAAAAATTAAAGGTAGTGGAACTTTACGAGTAGAAACGCTCAATGATATTTGGTTGGTATAAGATCGTTACATAGTTTTTGAGATAGAGGATATTTTTGGTTGTCATTGTCAACAAAACGATACAAAATAAAATTACTATCATTAAATCTATTATTAATTTAAAAACAGTGAACTTTCATTCCGACTACGGAACCTTTAACAGTTGCGTGGTAAGACACGGGCTTGGCTGGTTTTTTCTTTTCATTGAGTCATTTTAAACGTTTCTTTATTCTTAATTACTTGACTAGTTCTAGCAGAAATTTCATGTTTTTATGTACTTATATCTGTACACACGTAATGAAAATATAAATATTTTTTGTCTGTCTATCAATTAAAAACTAGTAAACGTATCGGCATGGGTCCTTGACCACTTGACGAGGAATTCTGTAAATGGTTTTTCGCTATTTTTTCATATCGTACACTGTCACTTTCTCACGAAATCCCGAAATTCCTGTCGTTTTAGATTTAACAAAAATGCGGCCAACTTCTATCGGTAAATATTATTTCCTCGTGAGCTACATTACTGTGGTTACTGGAAGTGTGAGTAATAATTACATTCGCATGTGTAAATAAGATAAAAAAAATTTGCTAAACTTCCGAAAATCATTCCCTCACTCTGTCCCGAACTTTTAAACCCTTTCGGGCTTTTAACTCAACAAATCCTTAACGACACTAATTTAAAGTTTTATAAACCGATAAAAAATATAATGCTTTTTCGAAAGTAGTTTTATTTTTTAAAACAGAAAAGTTAAAGAAGAAGTTGATAAATTATTTTCTATGTGTGTTCCAAGAAAAAACATCATTTCCTCACATCCTCACTGACAGCTTATTTGTGAACGCATCTTTAATCATGCGTTAACGCTTTGATTGCTTTTTGATACCTAGCAGTACCTACTATTCATTTTTAAATATTACTAGATTCCTCACGTAAATAGCCTGTAAGAGATTCTTTTAACATAAGGTTAATTCGTACTCTTCAAGAGTTACATTTTTGATCGTCATTACCTCCTGTCGTGGAATAAAAAGGTAATTACGTTTAATTCAATATTATTCATTCAACGACAAGGATTTTTGGGAACATTATTTCATATAAAAATTCGATACTGATGTAAGATTATGTCGCAAGTATTGTTCATTATTTATCATTTTGTCATTCCGTCATCCATCATTCCCATATATATTTATTAATTTGCCCTACATTAATTCCTATGTATATTTGAAACACATTTATTCTGGGAACCACGATTTTATCAAATACTGGGAACATAGGAAATGTGAAAAGCTCTCGTATACCTCGGCGAAAATGTGTGAGAAGAATGATGAGACTTGAGGAAGAGAAAGAAGTATGCAAGGACCGCCAAGCTTGGCGCTCTGTCCTCTGTAAGTACCCCTTTGGGGATACAGCGTCGAGATATGTGTGTGTGTAATTTCTTAAGATGAAATTTCAGGATTTCGTGAAAACTACCCAAATAATGATTGAACTTTATGAATACTTTCATAAATAATAACGAAGCGCGTCTTTTGTTTTTATGTACGCGTCATCATAATAACAAAAGACGCGCTTTTTCTTATTCATTTGATTTTCTTTTATTTATTTGTTTTTCAATCATGTCATATACAATTATTTTTGTTTATTTTTATTTAACCTAAAAAAAATTGGACTTTTTGACGGGAACGGGAGAATTGGGTTTGTCATTTTACTTAGTGATACAAAAGTGATAGTATATTGTGTTTTAAAATTCTGTAAAAGTGAAAAGAATGGAGTAGGTCTAAATAGCTGAATAGTGTAGCTGAAGTTCTCGCGCTCTTTCAAGAAATCCTTTATAACTTCAGTAAAGTCGACTATCACTTTACTGGAGGACTTTTACGATAAGAAGAAAAAACTAACTTACTTTAATACTACTTATTTAATACCTGATATTGGCAAATGCGCTAATCTGTGCGCCATGCCAATAAAAAAAAAATCTAACAAAATATTTATACATCAACACAAAATCGCTTAATTAAAATACCGCAGATATCGGACAATTACGGGTATTTATCTTTATAAAATTTGTGCTTGTATGCTAATCACGAGTTCGGTTTTAAAAATTGGTTACACTAGATCAGAAATCAAACTTTGGTACGCAATTTTTTCAGCCTGTCGATCCTTTTTTAGTCTTAGTCTAGTAATATTTCAGAATTAAAGTCAAAGTCTAAGTCAAATCAATTTATTCAAATAAACCCAATTACAAGGTATTTTTGAATAATGTATTTTTGAATAATGTATTTTTGAATAATGTATTTTGAATAATGTATTATTAATGTATTTTTGAACGTCATATCTACTTTAGATTGGTTCAAAGAGAAAACTTGGACACTGAGAAGAACCGACAAGAAATTCAGTCAGGTATCATTTCATTCTAGGATCTTCGATCCTTATGCCATTGGTGGCGCTTTTGTAACTTATGTTAAAGGATTTGATCGTCACGATTTCACGTCACGACATATCGTCACGACCGTTCACGAAACAATAGTCAAGCAACATATATTAACAGGTACTTGTTTTTTTGGCAATAAACTATTACTATTATTATTATATATTATTATTACATGTTTGCAGTTATAGACGCTTTTAAATTTCCGTCAACGATAAAATCGTGAGGATAATATCGTTCAACGATCAATTCTAAAAGCGGTCATTGAATACTTCGTTGAAGTGTACGAACAGAAATCGGAGCAACTTTCCGAATAATTAACTATGCACGTCTTTGGCTGATTTTTAATTAAACTCCTAAGGGGGTAAAAGTGGTGTCAAAACCAAAAAAAACTATCTGAACTCGCGGGTATACGCGCGTACGCAAACATATCAACAAGTAACACACATATATTCTTAACAATAATAATATTCTAATACTAATACAGATATTTAGAATCTATCAATTACTCTTTACGAGTAGGTACTCGCGTTTGAAAATTTAAAAAGAGCATGAAAGAATGACAAAGCAGTAATTTCAAATGTTTAATTTAAACTCTTTAAAACAATTTTTCCATTGTTTTGCAGTTAATATAATTATTATCATAACAGTATCTTTGTGTAAATGTGTTATGAAAATTCTTTAAAGAAATTTGTTTTGACGAACGTAATATTATTATTAATTTTACTTGAATATCAATTCTCACTTAACTATGTCTTTTAAATACATAAGTAGCCTACAACTTTGTCTGTGTGACATTTAATATTCTTCAACACTAACTTTGAAACCCCTTGATTGATATTTCAATAAAGGTCAAATACATCTTTTATTATTTATTCGATAGATTGTTTACATAAATGTTTTGGCTATTTTATATATTTTCAATTAATTTTTAGACTAATTTTGACAACCCTTCTCAATTTCTTAGAGGTCGAATTTTCAAAAAAATCTGTTCTCGGTGCTTGCCTATAAGTTTCTAAACAGGTTAGAGCTGTGCGACTGACTAATTCACTGATTAATATCGATAATATAACCAATCAGTGAATTAGTCAGTTTATTCTTTTAAATACAGAAGATACACATAGAAGATAGTTGGAAGACTTGATTTTCATATTTCTTTCGTCTGCACTACAGCAGATTTAAATTTGAATTTAAAGAAAATAAGGGTAGACAGACGGACAACAAAAGATAGCCACACGGTTTCCATTTTTTCTTTTTGACGTAACGAAACCTAAAAACAAAAAGAAATGCATTGACAATTCCAATCATTCTTCATGAATATCTAAATAATAAGTTATGTGTACAAACCATACGATGGTCCGTAAATAAAAACGATAGATGCCAAAACCAAAATAGATTTTGTTCGCCTTTTGTTGGGTCCTTTTTTGAATGCCACTGTTATTGTATCCCTCACATGTTTCATATCGAAGAAGGATTTAAGGAAAACCCACACGTTGAATGAGGCATCCTGTAATCACGTTGCTGTTAGTACATTTGCGATCATAAACATGAACTCACATTTTCGTAATTTACCCGTCTGTAACTTGTAGCCTATTACCTATAACTTTTATTTAGCTTATTAATTGAATGAAATGAACTCTACGTTTAATTTTTTTTTGGATCTCAGAGATAACTAATCAAATAGACATATAGTGTATATTATAATCTATCATACCGTAGAGTACAAGGCGATTCTGTTTTTGCCCGTGAGTGTAATATCTTTGTAGTCGGATTAACCGATACATGATTGAGGAACATACACGGTTTCATATAACCCTTTTTTTCTAGTCGCTAACATGTATTCGGTATTATTTTTTAAGCAAAAATAAATACAATAGAACTTACAAACATAGATATATAAGTATGTATGCCTTAATCCTTTCTCTATGTATATGTTACGTTGGTGTTTTATTTGTAACAAAATTGTTTTGCGAGTGAATGAGTGACACGAATTTATCGTTCATTGATATAAATGAAGGATTAGTTATGGTATGTTTATGGTACGTTTAAGCACTATGTATGTCCGTCTAACACAGAATGACTACTCGCATAGCAACACATCGTGTAGCATTAGAGATAGTTAAATGAGTATTTACTCGTATTTCAACTATAATATCTACTGCGTCTAAAAATATAACATGACTTTCATTCATACTACACAGAAACAACAATAGTATGTGTACATGTTTCTGCAGATGTTACTATTTCAAATTTGCTAAGATTTACTTATGAACGGGGCTAGTTTTACTCAACATGAGTTTTTCTCATGTCACTCTGTCTCACTCACTAAATGCTTCGAGGTACCATCACTATGTATTATACACCAGCGGCACAATAGCAGTGTATTATAGAGAGATAGAATGCGGAATACAATGTATTCTCATTTATTGCGACTGGACATGTCATATTATTCCTTTAGTTATATATGATGTCAACGCGCAAGATGTTAAAAGCGTTCCACCTTTTTGTTCATACCAATGAACATATTATTTAATTCGTATCGATAATCATAAAATCAGTTTAGTAGTACCTACTCGTGTACATATTATTGCAAGTATCAAGCAAAATTATTGACATACCTATGTATTACACTTCGCTATATTATATTCGTTACAGTTACATACTGCATTACATCTTACACCTTAATTCAATGCGTTGGACCTATATAGATTGAACCGTGGTTTGACTGACAACCCTTCACAACGAATCTAGCGTGTAGCAGCAAATTACGAAAAAAAAACGGCTTCAGGTCAAAGCTTAGTGTATAATAATAATTCCAATATTTGATATTAGTTTTCAATCAATGGAAATTACGCAATGAGTCGGCACTAAGTTTCTTTTCAGTTCTCCTCAATACAAGTTTTTTTTTAGAAATACTGTTAGATTTCACTCTTGTAGTAAGGCGATTAAAGGTTTGAGTTTTAATACATTTTTCGTTACGTAAGAAATTAATCGCGGTTATAAGTTTTATCAGTTGGTCCATTATGTAATATTTTTTTAACTTGCAACTGTGAACAGATATTGACACTTCAAAGGTAAGTTCATTCTATAATCAATGAACACTTTAGTGGCTAGAAAATAATTATTATGTTTTGTAAACGCATATTATGGTCATCAAATAACTATTACTTAATATCACACATTAATGTTAGTGAAAAAATATGCAGTACCTATCAAAAAATCGTCCAAACGTGAGCTGTATTACTATTTATTAAATACATGTGGATTGCAGTGAAATTACTTTCAATGAATAATTACTAAATTACTGTCAAATCAATACAAAATATATTAGTCAAAAAGAATTCTCTTGAGATACTTTTCGAAAGAAAATAAAGGAGATTACCAAAATTGGCCAGTAAAATAAGAATGAAGAGTATAATTTTAGTTCCGCCACAATGAGGCATTAAGCTCCTACAGGCTTTCTTTTAGGATTTTGATATTCTCTAAAAAAACTGTAAAATTTAAACATTTTAGTGAATGTTGTTTATTTCCGACTTTAACAATTTTATCGCTTTTCTTGGTATGCGGTTCGTAAAGTTCTTGATACAGTAGAGGACAGCAAAAAATTACGCTTACATTATAGGTTTTAATAATTATAAATAATTTTGAAGTTTACTAATAACATATTAATTAATAATAAGTTGGAAACAATACCTGAGATTTTTCCAAGACTGGCCTTTCAGGGTCTTTAATATAGACGAAACCGTATATTATACTGAAGAGAAACAGCAACGAACTCAGTGAGAACACACCATAGTATCCAATCTTCTCCAACAGAATTCCACTAAGCGCAGAGCCGATAGGGCCTCCAGCAGTTAGACAAAGATTTGCCACACCTATTCTAAACGTCCTTGATTCGTCACTGGATATATCACTGATATAACTAAAGGCTCCCATGTACGTAGTAATCCAGCCACCCGTAATAGCTGGAAAGAATGCTTCGAGAAACATAGTCACTTGTACAGGTAATTCGTAAAAGTAGTATGCATTCAGTATATTACTTAAACACATTAATAAATCGCCGATTATAGGCATCAATATGCATATTTTCCTCTTCCCAGTTCTGTCGCTCCAAGCTCCTAAAAATAGAATCAAGAAACTTGGTATAGCTGTGAGAATAACATTCTTCCAAGCTTCCATAGATGCTATCAATTCTTGAATAATTAATTCTTCTTTCTGATACTTATTATCTTCTCTCGAAATAAGAGCATCGCATACACTGTCGCTATAACCTAGATTCACTCTGCAGGCTTTATCTATGTTGAGGTTTTGGGTAGCTAGTCTGGCCAAAACACCTGGTACGACGTAACAAGCTAAAACAGGTTCTAATGTGATATTTTCTTTTATATGTTGCCATTTTTGTTTGAAATTTCTCTTTTCAGGTTTTGATGTTTTGGATTCAGATTTCAGTGGCTTTTCTTCAGCTACGTCCATGTTGTCTGAATGTCTGAGTGGGTGTTACAACAGTTTCGTAATGGAACTTTTCATTGCAGATAAATCTAATAAATATTAGTTTTGACGATGATAACGCTACGATTTGTAATAATGTTCAATGACAGTATTCTAAATTTACCGTAATAATCCTCAAGTAAATATAGCAATATTTATCTAGATATTTAGTTCTATATCAAATATTATAACGTCGTTATTTTAAAATAAAATTGTCATTGTCTGTTATCTGAGCGCGGATGATGAAAAAAATTGAAATGAAGATGTAATAATAATTATTTCTTATCAATTTCATCGAGAATGAGCTGTATAAAAATAACGTTATGAACCTATACTTAAGCACTTTTTTATGAAAATTGTAATATTTAAGCAATTCATGTTCATTTTTCGAGCTTAACGAGCAATATAATAGTTCATAAGTGTTACATTTTTACGAGTTACGCGTGTGTGGTATGATTGTTAGTTAGTAACAGTTAATATTTCCAGCTTTTTTTAAACAAACATACGCTGCCCCATGACAAAACGAAGTAAATCGTTTTGTAAAAAAATTAGACTTTGCTACAAATCGACTTCCCTTTTATGATAATTCTTGAACAAAATAGTTAAAAATAGAAATAATTCACAATTTTTTCAAGCAGTGAATCCTTAACCTAGTTCTTAACTCGTTAGAGTGATTTGACGTTTTAATGTGTCAAAGTTCTAAATAATGTGGCCAGATAAAATAGTGTTATCGAGTGATAGAACAGTCGATATCGATTCAACTAAGTCGATTAACTAGTCTAAAATTTGTTATATTCGTTTAGTTTGGCGCTAATATGCTGTGTTGCATCGCCATTTCATAATGTTTTATATAATCCGAATAAATAAACATCATATTTCATTTTTCCCTTTTTACTATTATATCAATTTTCCTTATTGCTACAAATGTTCACATATTTCGTATCTCATGAAAGGAATGATCCGAACAGGAGATTTCATGCGGATAACGTCGCGGGACAACCGCTTTAGACTAATAGTAATGAAGTCGA
Organism: Zeuzera pyrina; assembly: GCA_907165235.1. NCBI lineage: Eukaryota > Metazoa > Arthropoda > Insecta > Lepidoptera > Cossidae > Zeuzera > Zeuzera pyrina. Next base: position 2,799,874 of record OU015623.1, read on the forward strand.
CATTGAGGGACATCACTATTTAAAAAATTGCAAGAATTGCTTACCCTAGAAACGTTAAATTACTCTATCGAGCTAAATGTTGGAGTTGGAAGGTTTATGTTTATATGTTTGTCCGCGCATATCTCAAACACTATAAGTCGGATTACAAAAATTCTTTTTCAGTTGAACTAGAGATAATCCAACTTAGAGAAAACTGCAAATTTCATTGAAATTGGTTCAGTAGTTTTTAAGATAGAGAGTTAGGTGTGTATCAGTCACTAGGAAAACATGTTGTTGGCTTAACAGCGTAATACTAAAGCATGTCATTATGCATGTTGTTTTTTTTTAATGTTTTTAAGCTTAACTTTTGCACTTAGTCACGACAATTTTTTTTTTGAAATTTTTATTAATCATTACTTTGTTTTGTCATGGGACAGCCGAATATATACCGACGTCAGAAACAATAATTTTACTTTTTCTTTTGTAGATATTACATAAGATTATTTTCGTTACAAAAATATTTGTTACACAAGATAGGATATTGACATAAAGATATGAATTATTCTTTAATGTTATAGTTTTAAAATAAATGTCTTTTTAATATTTTTAAACTTTCGTCTCTTGTACACATCTTATCGTATCAATATTTAATTCAAATATAAAGTTAGTATACCTAGCGGAATAGAGGAACAAACATGAGTTGTCAGATGAAACCGGAATTCAATAGCACTTGAGTGTAAATTAGACAATTTGCCTATGAGTGAGTGAGTGTTTTTAGAGATGTTTTGGCACTAGCGACATTGTATCGATGGCTTGCAAACAATCACGCTCGAAATATACTAGCGTAATGAACTTAGTGTAGCATATATTAGCGTCACCTAGCATTACTTTCTTTTCGATTGGAAAGGTAGCTTTTTAAGTCATTATGGAATTTATACAATAAAATTTAATTATTTTACTTTACAAGTTTACACACAATGCAGTTTCACGGTGCATACATACGACTTCGTGTTAGGGAAACGTGTTTTACAAACAAATGCGCCCATTGAAGTGTACAGATTAAGTGTTTTACGTGCGTCGGGCAAATACTTTTCAATTAATCTTTGGATCGTAGACATATCACACTATCAATGTTATGAACTAATAAATAAAACATTGTGCAAGGGACAATGCAAAAAAAATGTAATTATTCTGAGAATTTTTTTTGACGACAGTCACGCGAGACGACAACATTCTCAGAAAAAGAATAATATTATTATAATTTTACAATAAAACAATTATTTTCGAATTGTTATTTTTATTTTATTTTTAATTCTGTTTTTTATGTTTTGCTGTTTCTTCTTGTTCTTTTAATTGTGAACACTTATTGATTTTTTTTTCTTAGCGTTAAATGATTTTGGCTGTGATGTTGAAAGTTCTCGCGAATTGTATCTGTAAGTGTACGACGCTACAGATCACTTGGGGGCTGAGATTTGTATTCACCTGTAACAAGATATAACTTTATAACACATTATAACAACCTGTATACATCAATCCACTGTTGAACAAAGGCCTACTCTTAAAAGGAGGAAATCGTAGTATTCATCATGCGTGGAAGAAATGGGGTTGTAATACGTAGGCGGTAGTTACCACAAGGAAAAATTACCAAAAGAAAAGCTACATGACGCCAGCAATAATTACAAATTAGCTACAATTGCAAATATTAATTCGTTACTATGTAGGTACTAACATTGTAATACATATAAACAAATACCAACCGCAACTGGGACAAATTCTGTGAACATACATTCTTCAAAATACTTCTGTGATTTTTTTTGATCAAACAGTTATGTTTGAAATGTCTGCTACACACCAATGAATTTTTGCGAAACTCCCAGTTTATTCGATTTAGCATTTGTGTCTATTTTTATCGAACTGTATTTACAAGAAATCTGGAAATTATTGACAGACGTTAAATATTTTTTTTGTGTCTGTTTAATATAGTTGTAAATAAAAGTTTCATTTTCGCTGTCCATAGAATAACATGAATAAAGATCGTTTATAAATAAAATATTCGAAAATATTGACTTGTCAATAAATTTTGTTCAATCTCTGCGATGAAATTTTCAAATTCGCGGATGTAATATTTTTTTATTTTACACATATAATTCAGAAATAATAAAGAATTAAGAAAATAGATGATTTATTGCGTGTTATTAAAGTATAATCAAGTAATTTTGAAAATAAATACAATGAAAATGGTACTGCGTATTTTGTATTTACTTGTGAAATGTATCTTTGTTTGGATTATTGTTGTAAACTATATCAAAATTTAACACTGAACACGTTGCAATGCAACTGCAATAAAATGTAATTTATTTAAAACAGGAGACTAATGGAGACTAAATAGGTTTTAAACTGGTTGAACGAACATTTTGTTTCCCTTAAAAAAATAAAAAAAAAAATAAAAAAAATTGAAGAATTTGAATTTGAATTTCCTTGCACGTAGCATTTGCCATAAGGACCGATTTGCTGTCACACACTTTTTTCGTTCAAAAGAAATAAATGTAATCAACCCATTTACTTATAAGTGTATAAATATAACAGACATATTTACTTTACATTTAATAATTACGAACATCTTCGTAGTAGTTTATTATTTTAATTTTGTTATTGTGTGATTCAAAAATCGATAAGTTTTAATATGCGTTTAAAGTCATTTTTAGCAAATCGCTTCACTCTTGTTTTAATTATGAAACTTTAAATGATCTAATATAAAACCGTATCGCCTTAACATTTGCAAATTAAAAAGGATTAGGCCCAGAACAGTTATTGCAGGTGCGCACCGTGTAATCTATTGTAACAATTCTGAATTTGTTTTGAATTGTCGGTTGATACACTGTTGTTTGGCGTGCAAGCTCCTCGGATTCCAGTCTGTGGAATACCAACGTTGTCATGAAACATTTTGTTTTTGGAGTTCAAATAGTCGCATTTTTATATTTGTAACCACAGATTTTATAACTTCAGACAGTCTATCCCAGGGGTGCCAACCGTCCTGTTTTCCCAGGACATGTCCTGGTTTTTGTAGTGTCCTGGGATGTCCTGGATAGTTTTTAAGCAGCGTTCTGGGTTTTTAAAGCGCCCTGATAAGGTTGCGTATTTTAAAATTCGCGCGCCACTTTTGCGAGTGTTCGCATTGCCCGGGCCTGTGCCCGTGTTGTTTCAAAACAAAGACGCAACATCCAACTTACTACGAGTATTTAGTTATCAACTTGTAAGTGAACAGGCTACACATTTGTTTTATATTTTAATAGCTCTTTTTCAACTTATATAATTTTATTCAAATATTTACATTAAAAATATATGATGATTATTATTATTTGAATTTCATTTAACCTATTTTCACTACATATTAATTTAGCTATGGCTACTCTATTACTGCATCCTGTTTTTAAACTGAATTGTCCTGGTTTTCCGACTTCAAATCCTGGTTTTTTAAATTTGGGGTTGGGAACCCTAGTCTATCCCATACTACGAAGTGAGGTAAATAAAATCTAATAAAATGTATGTACCAAGCTGTGCATTTTCTAATGGAATGGCGGCCGATCTGCTCTACACATATAACAAAGCAGTAGAAACCTTTTGTCTGTACATTGAATACATTTATCAAGAAATTAGTGTGAGCGACAAAAAAAAGAGTAAAAGAACACAAACAAGCAGTTTTGTCTGTCTATCTTGTCACGGTAATCCGAAACTACTGCACGGATTTTCTTGCGGTTTTCACAAGTAGATTAAGCTCAGCTTGGAGCAATATTTTGACTTTGTTTCATTGTAATCGGATAACGATGAAAAAAGTTATCGCCATTTAAAGATAATTTTAAATTCGCTGCTCGCCTGTTACAGGGTGCGTAATAAAACCGACATGGTGCATCAACCAATGTGGCAGAGCCTTTGTGGTACCAAGGTGGTAGAGCCATGCTGTATTGCAGCACGAATAGGGCCGGCTCGTCCGGTGAAATACCACCCTCTTACAGAATAACGGCGTGTAATAACAGTATCTATTGCTGTTGTGTTTCGTTCGGTGAGTGAGAGTGCCGGTGGCCCATTACCTCACTTTCCCTCTTTCCGTAATGGCCGGCAATGCCACAACATTCTCCGGATGTTGCGGGTGTCCATGAGCGGCGGTTGGTTACTCTCCATCAGGTGACTCTCTTGCTCGTTTGCCCGTCTTCTATAAAAAAAAAAAATCACGCGGACGAAGTTACGGGCACCAGCTTGTCTGATAACAGATCTGTGTCGTATCTACAGGCGCGTCAGCTTAACTGATTTGCCTCACCGTTGCTGCTGCGACACGGCATTTGAAGTTACTAATAATAATTGCTTTTGTTTTTAGTTTTAAAATTTAAAGTTTTGTTTCTTTAAAAATAAACTTAATTTTTATTTTTATAAGAAAAGCTTTGTACATTTATTTCATTCGTATATCTAACGGGTATGTTACTTTTGAGTGTTATAAACTGAAAAGCACAAAGGATGTCTTACGTTAATGCAGTTGTGCTCCCCGGAGGCGGTGCGCCCCGCTTCACCCAAGTCAATGCACTTCTATTCTAAAGTAGAGCTTGCATGTAACAAACTTTTTTAGGACAAAATTTCAAAGTTTCAAACTTTCAAAGTCAATCATATCAAATTATTCACGTAAACCCAATTACAAGGTATTTTTTAACGTCAAATGGACTTTAGATCGGTTCAAAGAGAAAACTTGAACACTGAGAAGAACCGACAAGAAAGTCAGGTATTATTTTTTCAACATCATTTTATAGAAGATTAAACCGAAACCTGCTGACGTATGTTATTTGGTCAATAAATAATTAATGACGACGTCTTTATTTATTTTTATTTTTCTCGTGTTTGAGAGAAATGATGTACAGATGATGTGTTAAATGTGTGTAAATGAAAAATGTCTAACACAAGTGAATGAAACTGTATGTGGTATCTCGGAAGTGCGTTTTAGAGGATGGTAGATGTGAGGTCGATATGTAGAGACGGGTAGAAACTGAAAATAAAGTGAATGGTGCATTAGTGGGCAGTGTGAATAAATATGACTCCACCAAAATGGCAGTCTATAATGCAGTATTAGTGCCAAGAGCATGGTAGTGAGGCCTGGATATGCCCGCAATCGAATGAAAGTTAAGGAGGCGAAAGAAGTATGTAAGAACCGCAATGCTTGGCGATCTATCTTCTTTGACTATTCTGTTATTATTTATTAACATTAGCCTTTATAACGACAAAACCATAGCCATTTCATACTTTTAAATAAAAAACTGTAAATATTGGATTTTGTTGTATGAAATGGTAACGTATTACCACAATAATAAATCAGTACATTATAGTCTATTATAAACTGTTCTGATACGAAGATATTAGTACATAAAGTAATAATTTCTAGCTTGGTTAGTTTCAGTTAAGTTTGTCTCAACTTAATCACGAAATTGTAGTTAATCTACCCTTTGTTGAAAAATTCCCTGGGACGACGTCGTTTGTGGCTAGCGACGCCATTGTTTTCTAACACTAATTTACAGCCGACATATTTTTGTTCTAAGCGTCCGAATGAGGAATAGTTTTGCTCTCAGTCACACTACAGTTTACCTAATTTAGGGGACTGGTAAATTATCAATTAAGTCTTTATCATTTTACGTTTGCCAATGTTGACTTCTCAATGTGCATCGTGAGAAAAATCGTAATTACACTATCTATCTCAAAGTTCAGTGGTTTTGTTGGTGTATACTCTATAATTGGGAGTGTAAGAAAGCATGTCCGTTTTTCTAGACTTTTACTAACGTGCGTGACCAGGGAAGGGTCATAGTACAACAATACACAGCCAAATATGACATATTTTTATTTTTGTGATCACTAGTAGTCAAAGCATTTAAGATACGATACCATTTCATACGAGTTTTAGGCAAATAATTATTTCTATAATGTACATAGTCAAAGCTGACACGAATTACATCGACAGTGCGAGGTTATCATACTATAGATAACTGTTTTACTCGTGGTTACACTAAATAAGATAGAAAGAGAGACGAAACTTCGTTTGGTACGCGTTGATAAGAGCGACAGCGTTTTATGGCGCCGTCCTTTATATTTCCATGGTCCGAGATATTAATTTATATTTCCATGGTCCGAGATATTAATAAGTAGCCTTTAAATAATGTAATTCACATTCAAATACATTCACAGCTGTCTAGGCAAGCAAACAGATAAAAATTGTAATAAGATGAATGTTGTATTCAGAAATATTTGAAACCCATCTCAATCATCTCTTTCAAAATATCTTCAAAGTACGGACATAGGTCTGCTACAGTTTTATAATGCTGAAATAGGTTACGAAAATATCATTTTCTTGTAACACAATAAATTTAAATGAAATATTTATTCATAATTTTACAAAATAGGTTACAAACAGGTACATACGTTTTTTGTACTATAATGAATAAAATATTTACTTCCATATTTTACCATGTGTAAATCACCAAGCAATGTTACGTGTGTAGATCGGGTGAAAGTCGCGACATGCCCGGCCCTCTGAGGATGATTTGCCTAATTCTTGTTACCGTCGGTGGTTATGATGCTCAATAATATATGTAAATGGGTTCTGAATTTTGAGGGGTCGAATCATTTCGTGTCTTCTGTCGGCACATCCAACCACAACAAAAATAAGCACAAATATTTAAGATATTGGTGTTGTATACATACCTATTATAATATTACTGAGTCTTGCTTCACAATCATTTTGTTAAATACCTACACATGCGTATTTTCGTTCATATGAATGTGATATGAATTCATGTGTATATACAGTATACACAATGACTCAAATATGTCATTTATTTTTATTCCCTTATATGAGAAACAGTGGCGTGCCTAGGGCTTCAGGATAGCGTAAGCTCAACATACATGTTCTTCATTGTTTTTGTACAAGTAAAGGAAAGGCGAAAATATTATAGATTACTAATTAATCCTGACTTTGGCACAAGCGGTGGACAAGAACAGAGGAAAGAGATCGCTCCCCGCGTTATCTTTCAACAAAACAATTTTTATAATATTTTGCCAATAAAAATGTGCAGGTGTAAATAGTTTATCAGTTCTTAAGGCGAGGTGGCTTCGACATTGCGAGATTTTAAATGCATTGTTTATAATGAAATATTGAATTTGATCTCTGAAAAAAAAAAAGTTAACTACGAGGATGTCGACGAGGGAAGTATGGGCTTCGTTACGTGATTTGTTATATTTCATAGCATCAAAAAACATCACAAAGTTGTATTAGTTTAATGGTTTAGAAGTTATTTCATATAAAATCTACCGACATTTATGCGTTAAAAATTATACGTAAATAACTGTCATTGCATTTCCAAGGGTAGTATGAGGTTCGATTTATTAATTTAAGAATCCTTATTTTACAATTTTAAAATATTACTTAACTTTACGATTTCGACTTCGAGGCGTGTCAATTTCGCTTATTACAGTCCCGTCGGGACCATGTTAGATGTGGGATCGCTGTCGGTTTGTGCGGCGCATTCATAGGATAATCACGTATAAAACACATTCGTTTTCATTTCAAAAATTTAAATTTCTTCTACATAAAACGAAAATAAATACAAAAAGAACGATTTTACTTCATAAATATTTTATATAACTCGTAAGACAATTGTATGAATAGCGGTAAATTTGACATTATGACATAAAATTGCTGAAGGCAATAGTCTTCTATTTACAAACTCGATTACATTATTCGCGAAAAATAGTTCGCACATAATCGAGTAATTTTATGAAATTAACAATTCAGTTATCATTTAATTAGAGTAATCAAAAATATTAAATTAATAAACAGTACTATAATAAATAACTGAAATTATCAAAGAATATTAATTTATGTCAATATAACGCCATAACATAATTATGGAAAATTCTAAACTACAATTATAATCGATTGTTTAATCCTATCAATTATAATTGCTGGCAATATGTATTTGAAAACATTTTACTGCAAGAAAAAATGTCACAGTGTAGAAAAATAGAAGTAAAGCAATTATGCTATACTTCTTTTTTTCTAACGTATACGTTTTTTTTAACGTATACGTTAAAACGTTAGCATTAGCTAACGCATACGTTAAAACGTTAGCATTAGCTAATGTATACGTTCATAATCCATACTAATATTAAAAATACGAAAGTCTGTGTCTGTCGGGTACGTTTTCACGTTTTGATGAAATTTGGCATGGAGATAGTTTTACACTAAGGGTCGGACATAGGCTGAGAGAGTGAAAAGGGAGATGGAATATTGTATGGGAAATGTTGAACCGTTGAATAGATTATGATGAAATTTGGTACAGAGATAGTATGTGTCCGTAAACTAATGTGTAGCCTTCTTTGTTTTTCAATAAAATAGTTTTTCAATAAAATGCGAAAATCAGTCTGTTTGTTTATGGATGAACGTTTCATTGTGTGTTTGTTTTATGCATTTTTTACTATTTATCTAAATGTGATGAAACTATGGTGTTGTTGACCTCCAATAACATGGGTATCAAATGACATGGAATATAAGTGAGGTTTCTGTGTATGTGATGTCGTCATAAACCCCATATGGCGGATGCTTCGTTGCAGGAAGTAACTTCTTTCAAGTTCAATGAAATACACAGGGGCAGGTTTCTGTATATGTAACGTCATCGTAAAATGGCGGATGCTTCATAATAAGAAATAACTTTTTTGTTCAACAGAAACAATATGGGTACCAAATGAAATGCAATACACTAGCGAAGGTTTCTGTATATATGAGATCATCACGAATCCAATATGGCGGATGTACCGCAATAGGAAATAACTTTTTTGTTCAATACCAACAATATGTGTATTAAATAAAATAGAATACGCTGAGGAAGGTTTCTGTATGTTATGTATGTGCGGTATTTCAACACATACTGTGTACTTGGCGGACATACATTTTTTGAATAAAGAGATAATGGGTGGTATTTTTGGGGTTGGTCTGGGAATTAATTATGACAAAGACTTAAATATAAACTTGCTTGAAAATTAAATAATAATACAATTAAATATTTCAAAATGGCACATATTAATTTTTTGAATGAATTGTCATGGGTATCATTCTTAAAGTTTCTTGGGGTGCTGATTACAAAACGACGTCATTTTAGTAATCTCTATCGTTATCGTTATTTCGATAATGACATCCATAAAATTTTACTGAAAAAATGATTTCCGCAAACTTGAAATTGAAAATGGACGCAATTTTCATGAGTAACTTCTTATATGACTAATGTCCGCCATCTTCGATTTTGAAATCGAAGTCATATTCGTGACCAGCACCTCGAAAAACCTCAAGAATAAGGCCCACATCAATTAATCGAAAAAAGTCATGTCTGCCATCTTACATTTGAAAATAGACGTCGTTTTTATAATCAATGTCCCGAGAAACCTCGAAAATGATACCCATGGCATTTCATACAAAAAATTATATGCGCCATCTTGAATTTAAAAATAGACGTCTTTGTCCTAATTAGTTCCCAGAGGACCTCGAAAATACCACCCATTATCTCTTTATTCAGAAAATTAATGTCCGCCAAGTGCACAGTATGTGTTGAAATACCGCACGTCACATAACATCCAGAAATCTTCCTTTGTGTATCTATTTTATTTAATACACATATTATTGGTATTGAACAAAAAGTTATTTCCTATTGCGGTACATCCGCCATATTGGATTTATGATGACGTCACATACACAGAAACCTGTCCCTGCGTATTCCATTTCATTTGATACCAATATTGTTGATGTTGACCAAAAAGCTATTTACTATTAAGGGACATCCGCCATATTGGATTTATGATGACATCACATATACAGAAACCTTCCCCTGCGTATTCCAATTCATTTGATACCCATATTGTTGATGTTTAACAAAAAGTTATTTCCTAATATGCCGCATCCGCCACATTGGATTCATAATGACGTCACATATATAAAAAACCATATGTCATTTTTAAAAAACAAACGTTTGTTTTTGGGCACATACTATCTGTGTATCAAATTTCATCATAATCGGTTTAGCGGTTTAGCACTTTCCCTACAAAGTTTCATTCTCATTTTCACCTGTTTAGGGATAGATTTTTGATAAAAAAGAAGTCTATGTTTTTAATGGAAAAGGTTTATCTCAATATCCAATTTCATCTTAATCGGTTCATCGGTTTAGCAATTCCCACACAAAGTTTTCTCCCTGTTTTCACCCCTTTAGGATTAGATTAAAAAAGTAGCCTCTGTCCGTTCCTTGGAGTCAAACTATCTCCTTGCCAAATTTCATAAAAATCGGTACGGTGGAGCCGTGACAACATACCAGACAGACAGATTTCTGCATAAGTAAGGATATTATAGTATGGATACTATAGTATGGATTAAAAATTCCCGTTAGGTATATTAACTTTATATGGAAAATTCATGTATGATTCTACACAATAATTACTACACTGTGGCATATTATATGAATTTAAATAAATTCTATTTTCAACACGCTGCACTGTCATGACAAACCCGCAGTACACGGTGAGACGCATGCCCCCGCGCGGAGGGGAATACTTCGCCCCGCCTTCACCCCCTCAAAAGTACAGTTCGGACGCTGGTACCGCGTCTTAACATATTGTGTCTCAATTTGTTGTTTATTCAAATTACTAAAAATGATCACTGTATTAATGTTTTTGTGAATTCATGTCTTTTCTCTACAGAGGTACAGTGAGAGGTAAAAGAAGCCAAGGAAGACCAAGGCTGGCTTATGAAGATCAAATAGCCAGAGTGTTAGCAGACGGAAATGTCAAAGCACTCGCATGCCTAGGCGAAAATGTGTGAGGAGAATGAAGAGATTTGAGGAAGCGAAAGTATGTAAAGACCGCGACTCCTGGCGCTCCGTCCTCTCTAACTACTCCGTTGGGCATACAGCGTGACGATATGTATGTATGTATGTCTTTTATGGCGACAGTAAAGTTTTTAAATCATCATAACCTGAACAATTCTAAATATTTTCGCAATTTGAATAAAATATACTGAACTAATAATAATAAGTAGCACCACATACCTGAACTTGATGGGAGAACCGGGAGAACAAACAAAAATCCCATCAGTTTCGTAAACTGATCAAATTGTCTTTTATGCGAATTACTAGTCAGAGAAACATTCATGAGTTAATTAGTTTTGTACACCGATTTATTGTCTTTTATGCAATTTACTAGACGAATAATACACAAATCAGGCGTAGGTTATAAGTATAACTCAACAATTATTTGTTTTTTTTGTGCAAAGTTCAAAGATTTTACATTTTCAATGCCAATTAAAGCTTGTATACACTTTAAGTCCTCAAAATTAACAACTTATTGGATTTTTTTAGTACGAATTAACTCACTTATGATGAAAATTAAAAAAATACTTATCGCTTGTCCACCGGCTTAAACAAATAAATATTAAGTAAAAACAGTGACGTTGAAGCACGTGGAATTGTATTCGTATTCGTATCGTATCCCTGAATCTATACAAGTTCAGTATGAAAGCCGGGCTTTTCGGTTCATACTAATTGCTATATAAACCCTAGTAAACAGCTATTGCTTTATGGAGTTTTGCCCATTAGAGAGAAAGAAAAGTTGCAAGCCACATTGTAAGCCAACGCGTAAGAGCGAGACGGCTGATTACATAGTTACGCAGTACACTGATTGCGCCTTGAGAGGTCGCGAGTGTCGATGTGTTTGTTGCCATGGTTGGGTGCAGTCATTTTCGTTTCGACGCGAATTTTGAAATTTTAAAACCGATACGGTTTGAAACTAGTTTTTAATTTATTATTTTATGCTTGACTGAGCTTTTAAGTAATGTATGCCAGGCTTTTGGACTTGTATGAAGGTATCGCCACTGATAAGTAGTAAATCATTATTAATTTTGAGTAATCGTCAGTTAAAAACGTAACAAGTAGTGAGCATATTGCTAACTTATTTTCAAAGAGGATTATTTAGACAATTGCGCTATTTAAATTGAGTTGACTCTGAACCGAGACCACAGTACAAATACAACAGTATGATGACTTCATGGAAAACTAGCGAACGCGGTTTATATGTGTGCGCGTTAATACGCACGCGTTATGGTATGTACACAACAGCAATATTTTTTAAGATTTCTTTTATACGTCGTATTCTCTGCTGAGACATCAAGCTTAATGTATAGCTTACCAAGACATAGGAAAGTCTAAAATTTATTGTGTTATAAGTGAAGTAGTAAGCAAATGAGGTCCATCAATGAGACATCAGAGAAAAAATATGTAAAGGTTACCGAATAATCACTCTTTTGTAGTGAACCTGTATTTTTGGTAATAAATATTCGTTTCTATAATAACAATCCTCAAGAATTCACTTAGTCATAGATAGAAAAACGTAAAAGAGATTTAAAGTAATTGCAAGACGCACATTGATTGAAAAATCGTGCTATAGAATAAACAGTTTCATTAAATACTGAACTAATACACATATGTCTGTAGGTAGTTGAAGTGCTCTTCTTTGTTTCGGCATTTTGAATAGTGTATTACATACTTTAAACAGGGACACATATTGCATAGACTAGCAATGAAGTACTGAAAAATTAGCTTACTTATTTGAGACCAATTACCAGCAACTCAATAAAGTAAACGATGCTATCGCTGAACTATATTTTATTAAATGTTCACATAAAACCTGCTTGTTATTTTATTGTTTATTATAGTTATATTGTGGAATGTTTACATGCTTTATTTCCAGTAAGTAAATAACTTATTCCGGATTTTATAACGAAGTGTAGTATATCCATTTCGCTTGCTCTTTCGTAGACTGTATGATATTCTCCCTTTCTCGCTGTGAAAAAGTTTACGTTTGCGATTACGTGTCAACATAGGTATGTAAATATGTAAATCTCTGATTGTAAAACCTTGTTGAAACAAAGACATTCAAGTTCCTGGTTAGTGTTTCCACAGGTATTTTCAGAATCGGTGGTATTTTTCGGATTAAAGATATTTATTTCTCATAAGAATATGTTACAGTCACTTAAAATGAGAAAATTTAATTTACAGCATGATTTATACAATTATCCACTTGACCAGAGTGATGACAATGGCAGACACGGAGTCTAAACATACCCAATTAATAGCATTAGTCTGATTTCTCTAAAAACTTCTTAAGTTGGTGTTTAAATGTGGCTAAAGTTACCGAATCCTTAATAACTTCGGGCAAGGCGTTATATAATTGTACTCCCTCAAACATGATGTTATTTTTACCATATTCTGTTCTTGGTGTGTTCAACCTAATGCTGTTTTTATTTCTGAAAGTGTATTTAGTGTCTTCAATGGTAAAGTGTATCTGAGTGTGAATTGAATTCGTGAGAATTTTCCTAATAAGAATGCAAGTGTTGTACGTGTACATTTGCTTTATGTTAAATAGTCTTGTATTTTTATAAAATACGTGTGTAGGTGTAAGGTAATTATAATGATATAGTGTCTTTAATATTTTATTTTGCAGTGTTTGCAGTTCTTTTATATTTGTTTTTGATGCAGAGCCCCAGATTTCTGAAATAGTCCAGGTCAGGTTTTACTAAAGTATTATATATGGTGAGACTCAAATTTCGTGGGATACAAAAGGCCATACTACGAATCATGCCAACAAGAGAAGATATTTTCGTTTGTAAAGTTGTATGTGACCCTTCCATGTCAATTTGGTATCAAGTATTAGACCCAAGTATTCTTGTCCTGACTTGCGAATGGTTTCGTTATTAATGGTGAGACAATTATGTTAACGAATTTTCTTATTTTTGACGTTCAAAAATAACTTTTTAAACTGGGTTTACTTAAATATACTGATCTAATTAAATAAGAAGAAAATAATGTACGACAAAACAACTTATTTTATCCCGATCTTGACCACGATCGGTGCAATTCGGTCGAAACGCCGGGATAAAATAGGTAATTAGCCTTAAAGTATAAACGCGACATAGATCCGTGAGTAAATATTGTAAGATACAGAGGCTGTTGACTATACAATGTATTAGGAAATCATAGAAAAAAATTTCATTACAAATGGTCTAAATCTAAAAGTCTGTGTGAGTGTAAAACAAATTATAAATTCAGTAATAAAGGAGAAACAGCTGAAAAACTGCTTGATCAAGATATTATGGACCTTGAATTTTCAGATAACGATGAGCTGCTAACATGTACATGATATTCCTTTGTAAATACAAATCCAGTCAAGAGCTCGTCGCGTCATTCACGCACTAACTTAGGTATCTAAAATACCCATTATTTAAATTTTGTTTCTTATTTTTGATTTTGCGTTACATATCTACGTCTTTATATCTACGTCTACGTGTAAAGATCACAGGTCGTGGTGAATCAAAGACAGATAGATAGACAAACAGATTGACAAACTGATGGACAGATGTATGAGCTATTAACACTTTAAATTTGAAGTAATAAGAGTCATGTGGGATATAAAAACAAGAGGATTTACATGGATTAAAAGAAAATGAAAATTTAATAGCAAGTAACGCAGTATGACTGGGTTGCAGGACAGTATTATTGTAAAAATAAAGAAAGAAATGCTTCGATGGGTCGGGCACATAGAAAGAATGAATGATGAAAGACTGATGAAGAAAATCTACAGAGCGAAAGCGAGTTGCAAAAGAAGTCAAGGAAGACCAAGGCTGACTTATGAAGATCAAATAGCCAGAGCGTTAGCACACGGAAATGTCAAAAGCACTCACATACCTAGGCAAAAATGTGTGAGAAGAATGATGAGATTTGAGCAAGCGAAAGAAGTATTTAAAGGCCGTGAAGCTTGGTGCTTCCTCCTCTTTAACTACCCCTATTAACTATTAGGGATGCAGCGTGAAGATATTTATGTATGTAATAGCAATAGATAAGCTATCATAGAGAGATAGATGATAACAAAAAGAAATAAAACATGAGTTATCGCAAGTTTCTATGTGAAAACCGCTTTCACAGACAAAACAATTGTTCATTCTGATTAATTCAGTAACATTAAATCACATTTTTCAAATAGATTCAACTGACATTAACGAGAATTGAAATTTGGGCGAACACGTCAAAAACTGGGAAACGTTCGTATATATTCGTACATTTGTTCATTTGTTACGTGACTAACGCCACTCAAAGGGGCTTATTACGTTTGACGAGAGCGCGCCGGCATCGGCAGGTGTTTTTATTTTCGTATAAGAATTTTTAATGGAGGTTCAACGATTCGAGGGAAGGGGGGTAAAGTACGACGGAGATTTTATTATTGTAGCTGAATTTGTGTGTTATATTGACATATAGGCTATTTTACTTTTAGTTATTATGAGAGAGATCTCAAACTATCTGATTATAATGATTGTCCGAAAGGAGATAAAAGATCAGGGGGCCTAGACAAGTGACTCAATTGTCGTAAACGCTAGTAGAATAGAATGACAAATACCACGTGATCTAGCATAACGAATTTTAAATTGGTAGTCAAACGGTATTAACTTTCTATTAAATCAAAAGAAAAGTAAAGTCGTGTGAAAACCGACGTAACATAACATAACATAACTTCACGCTGTATCCCCAACGGGGTAGTCAGAGAGGACGGAGCGCCAGGAGTCGCGGTCCTTACACACCTCTTTCGCTTCCTCAAATCTCATCATTCTCCTCACACATTTTCGCCTAGGTATGCGAGTGCTTTTGACATTTCCGTCTGCTAACACTCTGGCTATTTGATCTTCATAAGTCAGCCTTGGTCTTCCTTGGCTTCTTTTACCACTCACTTTCGCTCTGTATATTTTCTTCGTCAGTCTTTCATCACTCATTCTTTCCATGTGCCCGAACCATCTAAGCATTCCTTTCTTCATTTTTACAATAACACTGTTGTGCAACCCTGTCATACTGCGTATCTCATCATTGCTTATCCTGTCAGCAAGCGTGACACCGCACATATTTCTGAGAGACCGCATCTCCACAGCATTTAATATACTTTCACTCGATTTTGGGCATATCCAGGCCTCACTACCGTACAACAAAATTGGCACCAATACCGCATTGTGGATGGCCATTTTTGCAGTGTTAGATATATTCACACTACCCACTAATGCGGACAGAGCACCGTTCACTTTATTGCCAGCTGCTACCCGTCTCTCCACATCCAACTCACATCTTCCATCCCTAGAAAACGCGCTCCCCAGACGTACAACTTCGTTCAATTGTTCCAGACATTTTCTATTTACGCATATTTCACACTTTATCGTAAATCTTCCCTTTTAAACACCAAAACCATAGTTTTTGTTCACATTCATATTCAATTCTTTTACTTCACAATCTTCTTTCATGCACGTGACTAGTGTCTGCAACTCTGCTTCTGATGGTGCTATTAGCACAGCATCGTCAGTGTACAATAGGCAGTTTACCACTGTGTCACCACATCCCATACCACTCATATTACCTTTCAATCTCTGGAGGCAACTGTCCAAATACAGCACGAATAGCCAGGCAGACATCACGCAGCCCTGTCTGACACCAGAACAGACTTCAAACCAGGGCGACATGTCACCGTCTATCCTTACACAGGTTCTGTGGTCTCGATATAATGACCTCACAGCCTGCAGTAAGGAGCCCTCTACGCCATATTCAGGCAGAAGACTCCACAGTTTCTTCCGCACTACTCTATCGAATGCTTTCTCTAGATCCACGAAAGCGCAGAAAACTTTCCAACCTAAAGCCAGAAACCTTTCCACGATAACGCGAAGCGAGAAAATCTGATCCATACAACCCCTACCGTTCCTGAATCCACCTTGCGCCTCCCACAAATATCTTTCTGAAACGCCTTTCATACGTTCAGTCAATACTTTAGTATAGACTTTACTCGCTAAGCTGACCAAGCTGATGGCCCTATAGCACGCACAGTCTAGGTAGGAACCTTTCCCTTTATATAGAGGTACTATGACTGCCGTGCGCCAGTCCTCTGGAACCTCCCCCTTCTGCCAACAAAGGTTGCAGAGTGCACAGAAGGCATCCCAGACCCTAGGACCACCATACTTGATCATCTCAGCAGTCACCTCATCAATTCCCGCAGTCTTTCCACATTTCAAACTTCTTATCACTTTCATACTAATGGCATCCTCCAGTCCCTGGCCCGAGTGTGGCAATTCATTAGAATCGCTCTCAGTATCAGAGACGGAGTCGCCACTCTCATACAGTTCTCCATAGTATTCACTCCATCGCTGCAGAACATCCTTTTTATTTGTAAGCAGGTTGTTTTCTTTCGAACGCACTTTATTCATTCTGCAAGGTGCCGGACCACTTCGGATTTTACGTACTTCTTTCCAAAATAATTTGGAATTTTCTTCGAAGTTGTCCGACATCTTGTTTTCATCTAACACCCATCTTCACTAGTGCTTTCGTTCGGCTTTCTGCAGCTTATACGTGTCTTTCATCAAATTTTTCATACCACAGTCATTAGTAGCAAGGTAGTCTCGCCATGCTTTCTTTTTCTTATACACAGCCACTTTCACCTCATCATCCCACCACACATCACGCTTTTTGCCGTTCCCAATCTTATTCATTCCACACACTTCTTTCGCAGCCTCAATCATACTATCTCTAAGGTTCTGCCAGCATTCTTCAACATCATCGCTCATCACTTTCAATCTATCATCAAGCTTACTGGATAATACCCTTTCATATTCATTCCTGGTGGTCGCATCCTGCAGTTTCCAGCTTTTAATGCGGCTAACCGCTGCAGGTTTGGACACTACGCGATGTCGCCATGCTGCGAACAGACCCGACGTATAACGACATAACGTAGCCAAAAGCACATTTGACGAGCAATGTTTCGATAGCTTAAATATAAGGAGCAGGATGCATGTGACAGATTTGTATGACGTTCCATGATTAGAAGATTCGACTACGATGATAGAAAAAGGCTAACGAGAAGGTCATCAAGATGCTCATAGCGCAGTAGTGTGTATTTCAATCTATGATACTGCCACTGCGGTAAACAAGCTGTGCATGGCTTAGTGGTTCAGTCGCCTGAGACATTAAAGAGAGGTCTTCGGAATCGGGAGCAGTTGGGCATTGAGGGGATCAAAGTTTCAACGACTTTCAAGTTTCGACGCATTTCAACGTAACGCCAATGGAGAATCGTTCCGTAGAAGTTCCCAAAGACTGTTCAGTATGCGCTGAGGAGGATCACTGTAGAAGTTTAACGTAAGAGTATATACAATCAATTTGTCCCCTAAGACCCCGATATCTTTTAAGATGTCTCTCGAGATATAAACAAAAATGGTCACTTAATGAGAGCATGGTCTAGTCATATGATGTCGAACGTTTTTCAGCTTTGAAAGACACTTAACTGTTGGTGCCAATTAGTGCAATATGATGGTACTTGTGAAGCCAGTAAAGGTATCTTATTATATGTATGCGATTTGAAAATTCTCATAACAAAAATTTTTATTAAAAAAAATAAAACCGCCTTCAAAAAAACACTGAAAAGTATAAAATAACTATCCTTTACTAATCAAAACTCAAGTACAATTAAAATAACTTTATAAATACGATACACATACCTATATAATTAAATTTGACAGTTACTGAAGTCGGTGCCAAGTCCACCAAACTAATAGACTTTATGTTGTTGCACATTGATTTGGCACCGACTTCAAAAACTGTGAAATTTAACTATATAGGTATGTGTATCGTATTTATAAAGTTATTTTAATTGTACTTGAGTTTTGATTAGTAAAGGATAGTTATTTTATACTTTTCAGTGTTTTTTTTGAAGGCGGTTTTATTTTTTTTAATAAAAATTTTTTATTTCTCCCTTTTGAGTGGTGTTGACCTAAATAAATATCTAGGGCAGGTCTGCAATTAACTTCATTCTAATTCCGGAGCGCAACGATATACAAGACAATCGTCAATATAAATAAAGGTTATAACCAGGTCGTGTTATATAGTGTATCTTCGAAGTCCATGTGTATCCAGGCTTCAATATAGATGAAATTTAAATGGCACCACTT
This sequence comes from Zeuzera pyrina, assembly GCA_907165235.1. Taxonomy (NCBI): domain Eukaryota; kingdom Metazoa; phylum Arthropoda; class Insecta; order Lepidoptera; family Cossidae; genus Zeuzera; species Zeuzera pyrina. Next base: position 2,818,934 of record OU015623.1, read on the forward strand.
CTGAAGTATTACCTACCAAACACGGTTGATAAATGACGGAGTTATGAGGTAACAAACATACAAAAAAAAACAAAAAAAACAACATACAGACGAATTGAGAACCTCCTTCTTTTTTTGAAGTCGGTTAAAAATAGCTTCTAATGTGCCTCTACAATGGAGAAGATAGAATATGTGGAGTATCAAGCCGACTTATCAAGATTAAATGGCCCCGTTTTATCAGGCGGTAATGTCAAAAGCATTGGCATACCCCGGCGAAAGTGTGTGAGGGAAAGAGACTCGAAGAGGCGAAAGCGGTTTGGAAAGACCGCGACATTTGTCGGACTGACTTGGGCCTTTTCTTTTAGATTACAGCGTGAGGATATGTGTTATTGAACATGAAAGGATAAGTGATGATAATGAAATTATTTTCAACTCCTTTATAATAATGAATCTCACGACAGTTTTGATTCCTGTTCAATCACGGCATCATCAAAAGCAAGTAACGAAATCAACCAGTAAGATCACAAACCCAATTGCAAGGTGTTTTTGAACGTCAAATCTACTTTAGTTCGGTTCGAAAAGAAAACCTGGACGCTGAGAAGAATCGACAAGAAACTCAGTTATTTACAATATCTGCATTTTTTTTACAACTTCAATAAAAAAGCGTAGATTGCGCTATTCTGCTTACATTTCCTATTCTTCAGTCCGAGACAGATGTAGCTGCAGCATTTTTTTTATAAAATGTTACCTAACAAAATTAGTGTATTTTAAAATTCAAAGACAAAAAACGTTGAAATAAGTTTCAAATGAAGGAAAAATTGCCAGAAATATAATTAAAATTAAACATAAATATAGTTATATATCTTTTATTTTTCGTTTCAATTCCAATTGTTAAAACTGCCCATTTGTTTCTGTGAATTCAGTGTAACGTTCACAACACCGTAAACACATCGGGCGTTAAAGAATGTAACGACACTTTAACACGCTATACAACAGAGCTTTAATTGTTTTACATGAATTAAAATGTTCGCACTTAAACTTTACGTCCAATTTTGTATGACCTCTGGAAATTAATTCACGTCAACTAGTGTCAGTATTAAATTGTATTATGAGATGTGAGAAACGGAGGTCAAATTACAGTGGTTGTAAATATACTCATGTTTATTAACGAGTGTCGCTAGAATTTTTGTATTGTAATTAGATACACGTGGGAATTTGAGGTCGATTTGAGCAAAATGCAAAATTTCTTTTAATTAATGTTTATATTACAGTTTTATATTTCAGGATATAGTTGTCTGTCTCGTAAGTCCCATTGGTGTAAACATTTGGTAATTATCTACTTTTCAATCTGGGGGCTCTAAATTTATTTCTCGACCTGAAATTAGAAGGAAGGGAGGAACTTTCCTATTGTTTTGTAGTCGGTACGTTACTAAATGCTACCTTAATAATTTTGTGTCAGTATTCACACTACAAGTTTAAAGAACTTATTACTCTACTCTGAATTTAGGAACCCTGTTTAGGATTTATGAAAGGAGGCAAAATTAGTAGCTCACGATTACACTACACGGAATCAATATCTCAGTTACAACTCAGTCCAAGAGCGAACGTCTATATCCTATTTGTTCATTTTTGTCTATAAGTTTACGTTATGGACAAAAATAAGAAATTAATTAAATTAAACAAGAAATTAACCAAAATTTCGCTAAGTTTTCACCGTTTGCCGGTTCACAAAATGTTATGTACACAAAATACGAAATATTTATAAATATTATAGGTAATTATAGGTACCCGCATCGGTGTTAGAGTGAATGCACGAAATTTGATTAATTAACAAAAAAATAATTCTTTTCATGTAATTCGAAAAGTAATAGAGTTAAGTGTTAGGTTATTATGTACAAGTGTTATTCATCTATAGAGCGAAAATGAGGGATAAAAAAAAGCCAAGGAAGACCATGGCTGACCTATGAAGATCAAATAGCTAGTGTTAGCCGACGGAAATGTCAAAAGCACTCGCATACCTAGGCGAAAATGTGTGAACAGAATGATGAGATTTGAGGAAGCGAAAGAAGTATGTAAGGACCGCAACGCTTGGCGCTCCGTCCTCTCTGACAAAAGCACTCTCATACCTAGGCGAAAATGTGTGAGGAGGGTGATGAGATTTGAGGAAGCGTAAGAAGTATGCAAGAGCGGCGAAGTTTGGCGCTCCGACCTCTCTGACTACCCCGTTAGGGATACAACGTGAAGATATGTATGTATGTAATAACTTTGTATTTACATAAGGATTATGTTGGTAATTAATAATCAAAATCTGAATATTTTTCAATATGTTAAGAACATTACATAAACAAGAGTAGGACCCAAAGAAGTTTTTGTCATTTGAGCCTCTCCTAATATTACAACGTCATTCGTACCAATATTAGAAACGAATTTTTCAACGTTTTCAAATACTTGCTGTGAAGTTGTGACATAAATTCGAAACCATACTATAATACTAATAATTATCGAAAGTCTTTTAAACTCAATATCGAAATTGACAGTGTAACATACTCGTATAACAAACGGTTCCTAACAGATTTAAAACTAATTTTAAAACAGGTTGCAGCCAAAAAATCAGAAAAAATACTGAAAAAGGATACGATTCCCTACTATTTCGATAGGCAAAGTACAAAATATAAATTACAACAATCGAAACCATCAGATATTACTGTCACAGGTGAAAAAAAAGGCACCATTATATTTGAAAGTAATGCTAAATAAGGGTATACATAAAAATAATGTTAACAATAGCAATAATCTCGACTTATACAAATCCACTCTTTTTCGTAACGCAAAATGATATGAAAATGACGCTTTTACATCAGAACATTGTTGGAATTTTAAACAAAATTGACTGATTCGAATTAACATTACATGAATTAATTAAGAAACATGGCAGCATAGACATAATTTGTTTGACAATAACGTTCATTATACGTGGCTCTGAATTCAATCTAGTTCTTGATAATTAAAATCTCGTGACTGCCTTTACCAGACTTCTGATGTGGATATATTTTTTCAGAAATTAGACTAGACTATTCATTAAAAAAATTTGAAATGAAGCACAAAAAAAATTTATTGTGTGTGGAGATTGGAACATTGATGTACTTAAAAATAACAAACTTTCTCAAGAACTTATTTCGATCTTCGATAATCATTACTTGAAAATATAAACCTTCACGAAAATTAGCAAGTAATATCGTAGGTTCACAGGCGAACATCATTTATTTAGGTTTCTCTGATCATGAGACTGGTCAAACGATTACATTTGCGAAAGAAAAGGTTTTTCAGCAACCTTAAAGATTGATCTGGTTTGAAAAAAAAACGTGATTTATTTACATTTTCTCCAGAATGTAGAATGTATGTAAAAGTCAGAGCCAGAGCAGATGTAAAAAGCCTTACCTGATAAGTGTCCTCACTTATCAGGTACAGCTTAATTTTGTGGAATAACTCGATTGCAACAAATAAAGTTTTTATAGTGTAAAAAAAATGTGCGAGATCAATTTACGGTGCTCATAGGCTTGATAGTTGCTTTCCATGAATAGTAACATCTTGCCACTACTGTGCTTGTATATTTATGAAATGTTGGTATTCGTTAAGAAACACATGAGTCTTTTTTTGAAGCAAAGTTGAGATGTCGAAAACAAAATCCTGCCGCAGAGACAGATTATATATACCCCTTAAAAAGTTGGAACTATTTTGTAATAACTCCTATTGTGTAGTAATAACTACACAATAAATTACCTGATTAAAACAAAACTGATGAGGTGTCGCTGTTCAAAAAAAGAATTTTCAAATATTAGAAACATAAGTCTTATTATAGTGTAAAAGAATTTATTAATGATGACTTCTCAGTATACAATTTTATTTATTTTTATGAATGTACTTAATTGCTTTCGTTTTAAATTTCGATGTCTTTTTTTTATAATTATTTTTGCTTTGACAGTTATTGTTATTATTATTATTTTATGTTTGACATGTTACTTTTTTGACATGTTTCTTTTGTGCTTTTATGCACATATACTTATTTATGGGTTTGACATAATATGATTGTTCTAATTTATTATGCCATTCAAAATTGTGAGCATAGAGTTGAGTACTTGTATTATGTTATTAATATGGATCTCAATAATATGGATAATGATGAAACTCGACAGAGTAGAATAATATTCTTGTTAGGATGTGAACTTCCTAAGGAAATCAAATATAATGTTTGCATGCTTTTAGTGAGCAGTATGTAAAGTATCTATTTCATTCTATGTTACCTACATCTAATTTTACTCGCATTCTTGCAAATATTATTATTATTATTATAACAGTTGCCTATGATCCTAGATCAAATTAGTATCTAAGATCAGTTTGATATGATATGTAAGTGACATAACTCATTAGAAATGTAAGACAATAATAACAGAAGAATATTTTTATTACTTTAATTCTTGGTGATTTTCATTGAAGCACAAACATACGAACGCACAAATATTTAAAAAATTATTTAATAATTTATAACTAACAAGTACGACAACCATTTGCAAACTGGCTCATCTCTCTTGTTATGTTACAAACACCATAGTCGTCACATATGTTTACATAAGGATTAAAGAACAAAAATAAAAAAATAGGTTATACGCAGGTCTACGCAGGAAAAGTTGCACTCTGCGCGTATACGTGCAGTGGCATCACTTGTCCAGACTTTCAGAGAGTTCCTAATGGCGATGAATTGTACCCGCGAAATTTGCTAGGACTAACCTGTTCGATTCTCTTATAAATACGAATGTCAGAGCCAATCACTGCTTATCTATTTCATTAATTTTGATGAAATACCTGTTAAGCACAAATTTCCAAAAATATATGTTTAATCTGCTTGGTTAGGTACATCTCTATTCTATAAATAACATAAAACAAAGACGCTACCCGCGTCTGTCTGTTTGTGCGCTTAGTTTTTCTGAACGCAACGGATTTTGATACAGTTTGGGCTATTATTTAGAAAATTTCTATCGAAAAATTTATATGTGTATTATACGAGTATGTATATTTTATTTACAGAATAAACAAATGTTTAATTTAAAAAAAAACAATATTCATATTTAATTTCTTATAAACGTAAAATTATATGTATATAGATATGATAAGTTATCATACCATGACTTCTATCTGCCTTCTACACCATTTAACCATACAGGGGTCATTTCTTAATTTACATTTTGCCTGTTCACGTCAATAAATGAATTTTAATTGCGGCGGTTGACTGAGCACACGTTAGACTAAGTAGCGCGTTGATTGTGGTTTTTTTGGCCTCGCCCATTAGATTGAGATTTGCCTTGTGTCATATATTTAAATGAATGCGAGTTCCATAGTATTTCCGAATTCGTTGGTTAAACCTGACCAAATCGAAACCCAGTATTGAGAATTGACTACCATAGCATCAGGCTCATCCCTACCATTATATTGTTTTTTTTCCTATTAGATATTTAATTACCTAAGAATATTATAAAGTTAGTATTTTGTGTCACTTTACTTATAAAATGAAAAAAACTCGACATAATTTTTATTAAATTTTTTGCCGCTACCAAAATGTAAATTCAGGTAGCACAGAGTCGCCTGTCAAAAACACATTTTAAATTGATAAATTAATAAAAAGTCTATCCAAAATTAAAATTTAATATTAGACAGGTCTATCCAAAATTAAAATGAAATAGGCGGCTGCTCCGTGGAACAAAAAAGTTTGGGGACTTCTGTAATAATACATACATAATTTCACGGTGTATTCCTAACGGGGTAGTCAGAGAGGATGTAGCGCCAAGCCTCGCGGTCTTTACATACTTCTTTCGCTTCCTCAAATCTCATTATTCTCCTCACGCATTTTCGCCTAGGTATGCGAGTGCTTTTGACATTTCCGTCAGCGAATACTCCAGCTATTTGATCTTCATAAGTGAGCCGTGGTCTTCTATGATAATAATTGATAATAATGTGTGATAATAATTTTATTGATAATACAAGGGCTGCTATTTATGTATCCGGAACTGGCCAGTTACAGAACAATATTAAAAAAGTAATTATAACATTTAAAAATGGAACTTTTTGGCTGAAAAATACAATTTGTTTCATGTAGCTGTCATTTGTTTATCCTTTGTGGCGTCATTTTGAAAATTGCGAGTCTTTATCACAATGGATTTAAGTCGCGAAAATTTTCGTGCTATGATTTATTACGACTTTCGGCGAGGGCTAACTCAAAAACAGTGCATCGATCTACTCACTTCGTCTTTTGGGGACGAAGCACCATCGAAAACTACTGTGTATCACTGGTTTAGTGAGTTTAATCGTGGGCGGTCTGTGCTCACGGACGAAGTTAAAGAAGGTCACCCTAAATCGGTTGTTGTACCTCAAAATATTGATGCTTTGCGGGAACTAACACTGCGAGATCGTCATGTTACATATCGCGAGATAGAGGCGTCTCTGGGCATAAGTATGACGAATATATATAAAATATTACACGAACATTTAGCTGTAAAAAAAATTTGTTCACGTTGGATTCCGCACAACAACAACGTGTCGATTGGTGTGAAAAAATGTTACAAAAGTACAATCAGGGTGCGTCAAAAGCTGTCTATAATATCTACACAGGTGATGAATCTTGGATATATGCGTATGATCCTGAAACTAAACAACAATCAACGGTTTGGGTGTTCCAAGATGAGCCGAATCCAACAAAAGTCATTTGTTCAAAAAGCACTTTGAAGCAAATGGTCGCTTGTTTTTTTGGTATAAATGGACATGTAGCTACAGTGCCACTAGAGGATCGTAAAACGGTTAATTCTGAATGATACACGACCATTTGTTTGCGAGAAGTCTTTGAAGAAATAAGAAATAACAACCGACAACGCAGAATCCTTCTTCATCATGACAATGCTAGCTGCCACACATCGGCCGAAACAACTCGGTATTTGGAAGATCAAAAGATCGAATTAACGGGTCATCCGCCGTACAGCCCCGACTTGGCCCCCAACGACTTCTATTTATTCCCAACCGTGAAGAATAAATTACGTGGTCAACGTTTTTCGAGTTGTGAAGATGCTGTTGATGCGTTCAAAATGCACGTTTTGGAGATACCTCAAACCGAATGGAAAAAGTGCTACGAAAATTGGTTGTAACGCATGCAAAAGTGCATCGATCATCATGGTGAATATTTTGAAAAGCAATAAAACTATAATAAATGCTATATCTTTGTTTCACTTTGTTATTCCGGATACATAAATAGCAGCCCTCGTAGTATAGTATTCTTACACAACTATTATTTGCAGATAATGTTATGAAATGAGGAATATTGTACCCCATGAGTTTGGTTTAATAAACATCAAACGTCCGCTGTATCTTGCTCTGTCTCTATTAGAGATGGACATGTGCCGAACAGAAAATCGATTCTAGAGAAATTTTTATTCCTCAATTACATAACCATAGTTCGGAAATAATCTTCCCGCATGTATTTATTGTTTTTTCAATTGTATTTTACTGTACCTATTTTAAATAATTATAAAATTACAAATTTAAAAGTGCTCCTTAAAAATGGCCAAGTGTCAGTCGTACTCATGCACCGAGAGTTCTGCACCACCACAATGTACATTATTGTTATTTAAAATTACCAAACATTAAACTAATTTGAGAAATTTGAAATATAGAAGACACTGCATATTCTTGTTTTGAGTTTTTAGGTAATAATTTATACCTATTGAATAACTATAACTAAACCTCGATTACATTTTGCTACATTTTGATTACATTTGTAATTATTGAATTACTATCTGGTCCAGGCATTTTTCTCGTAGGTGAAATGGGCATTCTCTCTTCATCGGCTGTCTTACTTACCATTCCAAAACACAGCAGTGCAGCTTTGCTATTTGGCGACATTATAAGCATGTAAGAAGATGGCAGCACTTGTTATCACCATCTTAGACGCTAATCCTGTTGGATGTACTTTGTATAAGGTGTTATTACACGTATTTGTATCTTCTCAAGATAAGCTTTAAACTATCACACGTACGACTTCGTCTAGGCCAGGGTATCCTAAGTGATACCAAGAAATATCTACGTTCCTGGCTGAAGTAGGAGTGATAAAAATCAGCTGTGCTCTGCATAGCCATTTAAATTAAATAAAAAATACATATCACACACACGAACTAGAGGTTTATCTAATCAGCGGCTCTCAAACTTTTTTGGCAACGGAACCCTTTTGGAACACCTAAATATTTTACGGAACCCTAAAATAAAAAATCCTGGTTTTATGTTCATTCTAAGTTTAATAAAAAATATACAAAAATATTCGTGATGGTACTGTAAATTAATAAAATTCTTTATAGTTCTTATTCTTTCTTATTAGAAGTTTACAGAAAAAATGTAATGAAAATAGGTCTTATAAATTTCGAGAAATTACGATCGGAAATCGACTTGACGTAATGTTCTTATAATGATGTCGATGTTCTTGTATTATTATTTAAATAATATTAGAAAAGATTTTATTTTATGTGCTATTATTGTGACCGAGCCCTCGTAGAGGCCTAACGGAGCCCCGGGGCTCCGCGGACCACACTTTAAGTATGGCTGATCTAATACATCCCAATTCCAAGTAATTACAAAGAAGTTCGTTTCTTGAATGAATGTCCCGGGACTGGACTGTGGCTGAGACTTTCAGCTTATAAAGTACACCTTAATTTAAACGGGTTATAGGTACATTTCATCAAAAATATTTTAAGTAATTTTGACTCAATCGTTTAAGACCGATTTTGATACTAAAACAGATAATCGATTGCGGTTTCCCGTCCCTAGTTGTGCCAGTTCTCACTCACCAGTTCTATTGTCGGTAACGCCTGTAATTCTGTCTAATACCTGTAATTTTGCACTGTAATATTTGTAAGCGGACATCTAAACTGAGAGGATGGCACATAAGATTTTATATACTTCGCTATCTCAGTTAGGACGGTTGTTTTAACAGTCCTGCGCTTGGTAATGTTTGTAGTAACCTCGTTCAAACTGTTTGCTATATTTACTTTGTATTTACGGAGATATATTTTTTTCTAAATAGAAATAAATTATCGTCGTAACTTATAAAATATTAGTAATTGCCATGATAAGCAAATTTTCTCTATCAGTTACAAACAAGTTTTTTTTATTGTATTTACCAAAAGTAATAAATCACATTTAGTTGGAATTATAATACTATTTATACTAAAACGATAAAACTTAATATAGATGCAAATATAATATAGCGTTTTATTAATTTTAGTATGACTTTTGTATTCGCGAATAACGTTAAGGCGACGCATTGAAAATTTTGACGCCAGGGATCAAAATTTTTCTAAACGACTACAAAACGTATGACAGTGATATTTGGTATACTGATTCTTCATTTCATTGAATTCATTTTACCAGTTGTGATACACGGTTAGTTAACTTTTGTAACACAAAAAAAAATCAAAGAAACCTCTTTTAAAACAGAGATTTACATTTTTTGGAGCAACAGAATCGATTTATGTTTCTAAATTTTCTGTATAGTTTACTTTAAACATATTTCTCAAAATGTCAGTTGGATTTATTATAATTATAGTTTTTAAAATAAACGAAAATAAGCGTTTTTTCGTATTTTTCGTAAGCTAGCACGCGCACGTTTGCATAGAACATAAGGTCTATTTTAGATTGAAGTTTTGTTTATCAATGCGTCGCCTTAACTAGGCGATATTTATACCTATATAATAAAGAGACAAATCTGTTGATTGAATTTGGTAGGTTATGAAATTCGATAGTGATTTTATAAGTTTTGCTATCGTCGTAACTAGGAATTAATAAAGCGCTACTTTACAAATTACATTACACAAATTTTCGTTTTGTGTAATGTAATTTGTATAGTGGCGCTAAATTTACCGCGAAAAGTGCATTTTACGGTCATAGAATAAAAGATTCGCAATCGTCATTCATGATACTAAGTTTTTATTACAATTAAACACCGGTCGCGCAGTGATCGTGTGGCTGTCGCTGCCTACAAATTTTTAGGTAATAACCCCGCCGGTTTTATTTAGAATTGTATGATCATTAAATAATATTTGAACTATTACATTATACATTTGAAGTAATTTCATAGGTAGCTGTATATATCTTACTCGAAAAGGGAAACATTTAAAGCTACTATTTCACATTTTCCTTTTATTTCAGTATAAATTTGTCTGTCTGTCTAATCTCTCTGTTCTGCTAACAGAATACTAATATACTATCAAACCACGCTGACAGAGCTGTCATGTCAATGCGCGGCAAGTTTATGTTAAACGAAGGGCGAAGAACTTTCTTTGCATACCTTTATAAAAAAACAATGGATATTGGGTAATAGTTTATTTAACAGATTTCTTCAAAAGAAATTACAACATCATTGAGCAAATTAATACAGAACATGAAACTTCTTCGTATAAAATTTATTCGTTTAATAAATAACGAAACTACTATTCTAATAGATATTATTTGTATCTTCGAAATTATTCCAAATAAATTTTCATATTAACAGAGACACACTCTTCTAACAATAATTTTTATTTTCCATAAATTCCTTACACAAATATTGTCTACTTTTTTAATACATACAATTTTAATAATTCAATAGTATTAGTTGACAACCCTGGAGGTGTTTTCCGCGATTTGTGTATGAAAGAAAGACGGTTAATCATGGCGCTTGTAGTTTGTAAATACGTATAGCGCATATATTTAATCTAAAAACCTCTAGGGTTGTAATTCTATAGAATATTACTACGAAGGCCTATTTACGGTTTTTATTTAATCAAGATCGAGTGAAATTTGTATCTAAGTGAAAATAAGGAAGCCATAAATAAAGACGTGATAATTAAAATTCTCAGAATACTCTCTACAGTTAACAAAGTCTTGTACGATTACTGTTTTCTTGGAATACAAATCAAAGGTTCCGAGGAACAGTGTTATATTTTGTTGATTTGTTTTCTATTTTGTTTCCTGAGAAAATAAATAAACTGTTATATTGAATTAAGAAAGGGTTTGTTTTTAAATCGAAAAGAGAAGAAAACGAGCTTTCCGTTCGATATTGTTAAATTAGTTTCAAGATCTTATATTATATGGAAAACGTTATTTTACAAGAGATGATAAAAGCTATGGATTTTTATGCCTTTCATATGATACAACTTAGTCTTGGCAATTCACAATCAATTACAATATTTTATTAAAATCACAATTACATTCGTATAAAGTTTTGTTTTTACATAGATATCAGAACTACATTTTTAACTTAGGAATTATGCTCACTACATCCTTCGATCCCATTAAAGTAGGACGATATATTTTTATTTGTCAATGAAAACAATAATTTGAAATTTTATCGACATACCTATATCATTTTTTCGACGTACTAAAATTAGTAGCAATAAAAAATGGTAATAGGGCTACCATGTGTAGGAAGACCATGGTTTGTCGCTATATTCATAAGGCTTATTCAAACATAAATTGACTAATGTACTATTATCAGTAGGAATGTGGATGACAAACATGATAATATTGTTTAAAAGCATAGAGACTATTTTCATTTTCTTGAATTTTTCGTGATTTATTATGAAGATTACGGAATGATATGAGCATTTATTTTATATTTTTATGTATATTTTATTACTTTCCGATAAGCTCTTTTAAAAATTACAATAATCATCTCATTTTACGTGTAAATAAATTAAATAAAATCTAAAAAAAAATTTTATTTACAATCATTTTTGTTAAACTAATTGTTATGAACTCGTGAAATCGTGTACAAGTGTGTGAATTGTATTGTCGTGTGTACAATAATTAAATATAGACTGTAATTATCATATTACATTATTTTTAACAAAGCATAAATAATCTAAAGTCCGTCTGAAACATACAATCTATATTCGTCTATATTCTGTGCAACTTTTCCTCGGTTCATCCCACATGTGCGATGTGTGTTCATAGAAAAGTAACTGAATCCGTTAATTAGTTTTTAAAAGAAACAGTTGAGCCGTTGACCGAATAATAACCGTTACACTTTCTAGTTTGCATAATAAATAAACATTTACTTCTAAAATTTTGTGTTACTGCAAAAGCAAACTTGTAGCTGTAGTTTCTCTTTATGTCTGAATACGCCTTTTTAATGACATACATATTACATACATATATAATATAATTACAAATACCAATACTCTATAATCTATATTACTACTGCTCCTACAGATCACACATTATTACGGAAACGTTAAATTTTAGTTAATGTACAGTTTGGTATAAGTAGTCATGTTATTTTTATATTACATTTATATACATTCATAGATAATTTAGGAATAAACTAAATTCGTTGTATGCTCAAAGAAACAAAGTAAATGTATGAGGAAAATTGGCAGGAACTGATTCTGAGTTTATACGACATTTGTACGTTGAGTATAATATACTATTACATATTATTAAGTAAGTTTTTTTATACATTAAAGAACAAAATTGTCACAATTTCGATTTGCATGAAATAACACCGTTAGAAATTATGATATTGGTTGGATTTTGGTTATTTAAAAGACTATCGTATAGAAAGTATTTTCATTATTCCAAATAGAAAGTATTATTATTTTTAAAGAAAGTGTAAATCGATTATTAAAAAATAAAGTAAGAAAATCAGTTGTCACATCCATGTAACATAAAATAAAAAGAAACATTTGCTTCTCTTCCAAACCAATGTGATGAAAGAAAAATAGATCATCTCTTTTCTAATCATTACGATTTCTAAATTGTCTTATTTTTCGGACGATGCTGTATTCGCCATTAAAATATTAGACATATACGATAATTAAAGTACAAAATCCAATCTTGTATGACAAAATGCGAATGCAATGTTTGTAAAGTAATATAATGGACCCAATCCTTAGATGAAACAGGTATTTTTGGTGTAATACTAAAAAAAACGTTCTATTTATCACAAATGAGTTACTGTCAAACGTAAGATAATTATTATAATAATAATAACAATAATAATTCGCCAGACGATACACACCAATCATCTGATCTCAAACTAGGGTATACCCTGTGCTATGAAAATCAGACGACTACTGGGGGCGTCTCCCAGTACACCCAGTCCCGAGACAATCTAGAAAAGTTCATTTCCTAAATTGACCCAACCGAGAATCGAACCCAGAACCTTCAGCGCTTGAATGCAACATCTAATGCGCCATCGAGGTCGTTATTGAGACTAACATCTAAAATAATGATGAAACAGACTGACAACATTCGGTATATGGTGCCGTAAGACTGCAAATTATGCAATTACGGCACCATATGGTGCCGTAAGACTGCAAATTATGCAATTACGGCACCATATGGTGCCGTAAGACTGCAAATTACTAAAATTGTTCCATCAATCCTTAGCAAGCTAGGTGACTGCTCTTGAAACATACATTTTATACATTGCAATAAAATAATTAAAAATTTTGAATACAAATGCAAAAAAACTACTTAAAATTAAAAGATAGAAATTGAGTTATTGGGTATTGAATTTCAGTAGTGGGAACAAAGTGAGAATAAGCTAGAAGGAGATAGCACTACATAGTTGTGACATCACAATGACGCGGAGACATTGCACAGCGCTAGGAGTGACTGAGACGGAACATATCCCCACCCTGTTCCCACTAAAAAAGCTTAAAAGTGAATAACTTGTATTTTCAATGCATTTCGAATATTATTTCACAGTTATTAATGATAACTAAACCTATCTTGTTATTAAAAAATAGTCGTCTACCGTATTATAACGGTAGCCATGCAGCAAAAATATTGTACACGTGAAATTATTTTTATTATGTTTTTAAGAAACATTTTGTAATATTGTAGATTTTCACAAAAATAACATCAGATGGCAGAGCACCACTAACACATAAGTAAACAAACAAATAAAATGTTATGAAAACTGGTAACCACAGAGCGTTTTGTTTTTAAATTTGTGTCGGATTAACAGCATCCTAAACATGATTGCAAACAGATTTGATTGCAAATATATGAGTCATTGCCTATCCATCTCACACGGGATGGAGAGGTAATGACTCACATTCTAGAGTAATAATAATGTAATTTAATTTAATTTGTTTTGTGTTACTAACATAGCTTGTAAGTATTTTGTCACTAACAAAAATTGATCGAGTCTTTGTTACTTGGTAAATAAATAAATAATAATAATAAAAAAATAATAATAATAATAAATAAACTAAAAACATTTAAGAAGTGATTGTGTAATTAAGTTTGAACCCAAATAATTACAACTTTAATTACATTTAATGAAAAGCTCATTTTATTTTCCAAATCATATTGTGTACCTACTTATCAATTACTTTTTCGCTCTATTTCTCCGCTCCGCACCTGCCGCACTCCTCACTCTGCTCGTTCGTTCATGTAATTGACCATGATTCATCGATTTTCTTGGACAGAATAACACGTTTATTAACAAATAGTACTTAACGTTGGTAATATTTTTATTATAAACACATAATCCATTACCTCCTCTAAAAATTCAAAATTAAAATTTTCATTTTTTCTGCACGTATATAAAACAATGTAATTGATTTTTAATTTATCAAATACAAAGTTCAATCTAAATACGTTACTTATGTGTTAGTGGCGTCTCTAAGGACAAAAAGCGTAGTATTATTTTAAACGACAATTTTATTTTAAACAAAAAAGACACAAAACACACAAAAATTTGTCTTACAGTTCATAATTAAATCCTACACTTTTTTCCACGAATATCTATAGAAAAAACACGATATTGAATTCAACGTAAGAAAAAAAATGAAAAATGTATAAAACACCTTCTAGTCCCGGAGCTTAAGTTTGAAAAATTGAACTTTCTGCACTTCGGAGAATTCCGAATATCAATTTACGTTTCCATTTCTCTACGGATCTAAAGAAATAGTTAAGAGCTATTGGACTTTTGAGATTTCCAAAAAAGTAATCTATATTCATACGTAAAGAGAGAGCGGTTTCGTAAATTTGTTTGTATGTGGAGGGTAATCTCTGGAACCACTTATCTATTTGAAAAACTCACAATTTGACTGGTACATTATTCATGATAGAAATAGGCTATATATTATGTATTCGACCAGAGCGAACTCAGGACAGGCCGCTAATAATGTATAAAGCGAGAAGAACTGCATTTTTAAACTTTTGATAGAAATTTTGAACTTTAAAATAAGTGCGTTGATTCTTTCAACAAATCTCATAAGAAATATAGTTTTAAATTAGTTTTTTTTGTGGCAGATGAGGCAAACGAGCAAGCGAGTCACTTGATGGAAAGTGATCACCGCCACCCATGGACACCCTCAACGTCCGGGGAATCACAGGTGCGTTGCCGGCCTTTAAGGAAAGGAGGGGAGGGTTGAGATGGGCCACCGGCACTCTTGCTCACGGAAGGAAACACAACACGTAGTACTATGTAGACACGTACGCTAATAATAATTCGTAAGAAATTCTATGAATATAAATGAATATTTATATATTTATTTATCCTAGAATTTCTTACGAATTATTAGTATGACAGTGTCGCACGATAGTGTTATTGTAAAAATGAAGAAAGGAATATTGTATAGACTCAAGTGTTACTTTGCGGAAATCCATTTCATATGATAAATTCCCAAAATCTATAGCTATTTTCCGCTAAAAGCTAGGTAGGATTCGGTGCTGGTTAGCTGACCAAGTTCTATCTCTGGTATATCCTGAGGATGCTCCGTTGAGGGGCGAAACACGTGTCGATTGGTGGTTTTTGGAGTTTTAGCGGAAAATAGCTATAGATTTTGGGAATTTATCACAAGAAGAAAGGAATGCTTAGATGGTTCGGGCACATAGAAAGAATGAGTGATGAAAGACTGACGAAGAAAATATACAGAGCTAAAGTGAGTGGTAAAAGAAGCCACGGAAGACCAAGGCTGACTTATGAAGATCAAATAGCCAGAGTGTTAGCAGACGGAAATGACAAAAGCTCTCGCATACCTAGGCGAAAATGTGTGAGGAGAATGATGAGATTTGAAGAAGCGAAAGAAGTATGTCAGAACCGCGACGTTTGGCGCTCCGTCCTCTCTGACTACCCCGTTAAGGATACAGCGCTGCAGCGTGAGGATATGTTAAGTATGTTAAATGAATATCATAGGTTCACAAGAAATTAATTCATGTCGTAATTAATCTGTTTCATTTTCCAATTGTAATTTTGTATATATGTATGTAAATTTCTTCACGACGATTTTAAATTAAAGAACCAGCAGGATTCGTTACAGAGTACACGCGAAGGAGACTGCGAGTAAAACTAGTATTGCGTATTTTGACAAAATTTGGGTGATTGTCTGCTATTGAAGATTCTACAAATATTTTTGTATTAGAAAAATTAAATCCAGACATATATAGTGTTGCTTATTGTTGGAAATCTTGATCACTTTTGTGTGAAAAGGTTAATTTGAGGATACATAGTGAATAGTGTTGCATGTTATAGATATATAGATAATCGTGGTCATATTTCATGTCAGATGTTTACTCTGGGCATACAGAGCGTTCAATATTTTTAGTATTAATAGTAGTTATATTTGTGTATCAGATGTGTAATCTGGCCATATCTAGAGTTGTATATTTTTGGAGATCGTGGTTATGTTTTTATGTCATGTGTTTAATCTGGGCATATTTATTGTTGTATATATGTTTTTACTAATATTTGAGAGTCAAATATTTAATCTGACCATTTTTAGAGTTGCAAATTTTTTAGTCATGGACTTGTGTTAATTAGTTTAATCCTGTATAGCCTGTATCCTGTATATAATGTTGCATATTATTTTAAATTGTGCATAAGTTTTTATTCAGTTGATTATTCTTCATCTTATAACTAAATAATAGGTCTACATCATTTCTATATTTTCTTTAAGGCTGATACTTCTTTTATCCCGACGTTCCGACGGGATTGCACCTGGCGTAGTCAAGAGCAGACTGATGACGGGTACTGATGACGTCGGGATAAAAAACTGCTAGCTAGCACTAACCCTAAAGTAAATACTAACACGATATGATCGCGGTTATTATTTGTTTTAAGTATAATAATTGCAATATGTGTACAAATGTCTTAGTTTTTAACCATTCTCTAATTGATAGAGTTGTGACCTTATGTACATATATCTATGTGAATTCTTTATGAGATTAATCTCGCGTCATTTCTTACAGATATTCGTGGCTAAATAGATACAGAAATTACAAACAGACAGTTTCGAAGAATTCTTCGCTTACACTTTAGTCTTATTTACAAACAACACCGAGTGGAGAGACGACAGCTCAATTGCCTGCAGCCAGACATCATCGCAGGATTTCTCTGAAATATAGCAAATGATTTTTAGAATGCCTCCATGGTGAGTGATAAGGTATTTAAAAAAGCGACTCCTGTATGTTACTTGACATTTAAAGTTAATATTCGTGGGACTCTAAAGGATCTATTTAATAACTATTTATCGATTTTAACCTATAAAGTAAAACAGGAGTGAAGTGATTATACGTTATTCTCTGTCTGTTTCTCTGTGGCAGTGTAGATCTCGAACGAACGGATCGATTGCATATTAGTTTTTTCGTTTGAAAGACACAGTTTTTCTGAATATTATTAGTTATCTTTGGTGAAAATCGGTTAAGCCATTCTCATGAGATTTAGTTCTTCCACTTAATTTTATCTCTGAAGGAATCTGTAGCATTATTGCTGCTAAAATTTTAATGATCTCTGTTGACTGCCGAAGATCTGATTATGAACAGTAAAAGATTTTATTAAAGATAGATACTCGTTTTCTTTCACTTAATTTTAAAGTGTTAAATAAAAGTTAATTTAAGAGTAAAAAATCTCTAACATTAAAAATAATAATTGAAAGCTAATCGTTCTGCAGTAGGATGTTGGCTTGGATGGAAACGTAGGATGACAAAATATGATTGAAAGACGTGCTTTCGCTAGCTAGAGATTGAAAGGTAATATGAGTGGTATGGGATGTGGTGACACAGTGGTAAACTGCCTATTGTACGCTGACGATGCTGTGCTAATAGCACCATCAGAAGCAGAGTTGCAGACACTAGTCACGTGCATGAAAGAAGATTGTGAAGTAAAAGGATTGAAAATGAATGTGAACAAAACTAAGGTTCTGGTGTTTGAAAGAGAAGCGGTACAAACGAGATGTGTGATTTATGTAAATGGAAAATGTCTAGAACAGGTGAATGAAATTGTGTACCTGGGGAGTGCGTTTTCGAGGGATGGAAGATGTGAGTTGGATGTGGAGAGACGGGTAGCAGCTGGCAATAAAGTGAACGGTGCTCTGTCCGCATTAGTGGGTAGTGTGAATATATCTAACACTGCTAAAATGGCCATCCACAATGCGGTGTTGGTGCCAACTTTGTTGTACGGTAGTGAGGCCTGGATATGCCCAAAATCGAGTGAAAGTATGTTAAATGCTGTGGAGATGCGGTCTCTCAGAAATATGTGCGGTGTCACGCTTGCTGACAGGATAAGCAATGATGAGATACGCAGTATGACAGGGTCGCACAACAGTGTTATTGTAAAAATGAAGAAAGGAATGCTTAGATGGTTCGGGCACATGGAAAGAATGAGTGATGAAAGACTGACGAAGAAAATATACAGAGCGAAAGTGAGTGGTAAAAGAAGCCAAGGAAGACCAAGGCTGACTTATGAAGATCAAATAGCCAGAGTGTTAGCAGACGGAAATGTCAAAAGCACTCGCATACCTAGGCGAAAATGTGTGAGGAGAATGATGAGATTTGAGGAAGCGAAAGTGGTGTGTAAGGACCGCGACTCCTGGCGCTCCGTCCTCTCTGACTACCCCGTTGGGGATACAGCGGGAAGTTATGTTATGTTATGTTATGCTTTCGCTAGCTCGTGTATTTCTCCACTGACTTTTTTTTTTGACATTCAAAAATACCATGTTATTATGAAAGTAGTAACACCCTCAAAAACCAATGCTGCCGTTTATTAACGATTATGATTAGAATGATTAATCGAGAATATTGATAACAGCTAACGTAAGCAAGTAAAATATTGTAAGAAATGTTAGCGGACCCCGACAAATTTATTCTAATTCCACTGTTGAAGCATAACTTCCTTTTTATAAGGGATTGATAAGCCTACAGTAGTTGAAATATCTTTCGTCTCTTATTTCAAAGCAATAATCAATATGAAAACGAAGACAAAACATGTTTTAGCTCTTAAAAATAATAGTGAACTACGTATATGTGTGTATCCCTTTTTAAGGATACTGAATTTAATTTTTGTGTCGGGGTTGTTAAGATATTTAATTTAACTTTTTATTTAATTGAGTATTAGCTCTCATCTACGTATGTATGTGTGAGTGTATTTTTATGTTAATTTGTAAAGAGTAACGGTTCTATACTTAAATAAATCACGTACCTCAACATGTTCGAAAAATTAACTGCAAAGCAGATAGCTACCAGTACCAAGGACGCCGCCACTGGACCTGAGAATGAAGAGCAAAATTTGAATTATGAATGTGATTCCATTATGAATATAAAATTATAAAATCGCCTCATTGGGATACCTCATTTAAAAACAATGACCGCTTTTAGTTTATGTACATATTATATAATATTATATTTATGATTACTATTACAGTAGGTACCTGGGCAATCGAGCTTTACTTGGTTTCTTACAAAAAAACTAACAAAAAAAAGTATGACCACATTACAGGATTCGAAACCGCATGTTTTAGCTTGGTAGATCTATGCTCTAGCACTGTACTACTGAGAAGGTAAACTCTGTTGTGAAATCAGAAGAGTTTAGAGTTCAGAAGTTTTAAGTGTGTGAAAACATAGAGAAAACGCATTTTCTCAGAATTGGACCCTAGCTAGATCGATTTTTCACACCGCAAATAAAAATACAATATAAATACCCATATAATTAAATTCTACAGTTATTGAAGAGGGTGCCAAATCAATGTGCAACAATAGAAGGTTTATTAGTTTAGTAGGCTTGGCGCCGACTTCAGTAACTGCCGAATTTAATTATATGGGTATTTGCATCGTATTTATAGTTATTTTTGTACTAAGTTTTGATAAGTAAATGATAGTTATTTCGAACTTTTCAGTGTTTTTTTTTTGAAGTAGACTTAAATTTTTTATTAAACTTTTTAAATAAAATAGTATCTTAAAATAGAGGAAGTCCATGAAATTTAACATTAAATTCATTGGTCAGGAAAACAAACAATTAAATTTTTCTCCATGACTTTTAGCCATAGACTTAAAAATAACTCCAAAGCCAGACGCCGTATCCGAGCACCAACAGTGAGCTAAATCAAATAACCTGACTCACCTTTACATAAAACACACATTTATTATCAGATAAGCTGATCGGTCGCCATTTCGTTAGAAAACAGCACCCAACTGATTATCTGATGTTATTGGCATCACTTCGTATTACGGGACAGGCTGTCTGAAGTTACGAAGTTGAAAGTTACGAATAAGATGTTTTTATAATTATTTTTCGTTTTGTTTCCTTAGTATAAGTACATTGTTATGTACGCAGTATAAGTAGTAATGTATGTAGTATAAGTGATATGAAATTTCGTTAGAACACAGCATCCACACATCTATATTTTATTTGATATTATGTACCATATGGTTCGGGCACATAGAAAGAATGAGTCATGAAAGACTGACGAAGAAAATCTACAGAGCGAAGTGAGAGTTAAAAAAAGCCAAGGAAGACCAAGGCTGACTTATCAAGATCAAATAGCCATAGTGTTAGCAGACGGAAATGTCAAAAGCACTCGCATACCTAGGCGAAAATGTGTGAGGAGAATGATGAGATTTGAGGAAGCGAAAGAGGTATGTAAGGACCGGGACGCTTGGCGCTCTGTCCTCTCTGACTACCCCGTTGGGGATACTGGGTGAAGGTATGTATGTATTTATTGCTAGCAAAATTTTTTGAGTTTCTAATGCATTTATTTTAGAAAATCATGTAGTTAATAGTTTAACCTACAAGTGTTTAACTTCTTCCACTCAATCGATCATATCAAAAATTTATGTTACGTATGTTTCCGATTGCTTGGAACGTGAAAGGGAGAGTAATGATTTTACCTGAAATATAGAGGTATTATCTATATTTGAATGTGTATGTGTGTACGCATGTGTTAACTTCATTATAATTTTAATCACGTTAATTACTCATCTGTGACCCTTTTGATACATTTTAATAGCAAAAATGGGGTTAAAATACTTTGCCTACGTATTAATGAGGCTTTATAAAAAGTCTGACTTTAGTCTTTGTGTAGTAGTCGTCAAGTAGCAACGAGCGAGCGTGTTCGGTTTAGGCGAATGGAGATAGTCGGAGATAATTTAGTTATACCCGCCGCCATGTGCTGTTAAACGGAAGCAGTTTAGTGCAACCAGTATTAGTATAGCTGTATCCGTGATCGGTCATTGTTTAAATATAATCAAAATTAGTTTTCAATAAGTTATTCCGATACATTATGTTCTAGTGAACCTGAAACAGAGAATATGTAAAAAAGAAGGTTGACTCCCGCCTCATGCGTAACGAAATCGCCTGCTCTCGGCTGGATACGTAGGGTTGTTGTGTTGTGAGTGTGATGCGGAAAAATAAAAAACAATCCACACGGATAAGTTTTGTATGTTTGTTAACTTTCATTTCTTGTAGTTATGTCGAATTATGATAACTCTGGATTCGAATAACTACAATTATTTAAGCATCTAAAGACATTGTAATACGTTCGTGTATGTGATTTAGACATTTTCGTATTTTCAACGATGTGAGGAACGAATTACCAAAAAAACCCGCAATAATTATCCATATTTACCCATAATATTGCCGTTATGTCCGTGCCACGGCGCGTGCGTATTAACGCACACACGTGCAAACCGCGTACGCTAATTTTCTATGAAAACACCCTACTGTTATGTTTATACTGTGCCTGAAACGTGATGTTTTAGTAAGTTTAAGAGTGTATGTAATCTACGCATTAATTAGTGTGCTTTTACATGTAAGTGTAAGTATTGGAAACGTAAAGGTTACGTGCTCACCTCTTTACATTATAACCATATTTATACAAAGGCAACCACCAGTTTGAGAATACAATTTTGCATTTCCGTAATGGATCTCGATTGCAACATGAAGGACATGAGGTATTTTTTGTTTAATTATGCTCCAATCGTAACCAAATCATGACTGACAGCTATTGAGTGTTGTTAGTAAACAGTTTCAAATTACGCGACTAGAAAGAAAACGCTAGTGCACCAGTAAGAATCACAATAACAGTCAATATGAAAAACATAATTCCTTCGAATTGAACAACAAATTAAAGCTTTTGAAGAAACTATTATCTTGTTATTGACGTTGGATTTTTGTCACTATAGATAATACATACATATTTACCTATCCTGACGTCGTATCCCTCTTGGATTAGTTAGAGAGGATGAAAAGCTAAGTATCGCGGTCCTTACATACTTCTTTCGTCTCTTCAAATTTCATCAATCTCCTCACACACTTTGCCTAGGTATGCAAGTGCTTTTAACACTTTTTTCAGCAAGTAATTAAAATGTTAATGATGATAAATCATCTTAGTGCTGGTAAGCTGACCGAGTCCTGGTATATCCTGAGGATGCTTCATTGAGAGGCGAAACACGTGTCGATTGGTGGTTTTTGGAGTTTGAGCCGAAAATAGCTAAAGATTTTAGTAATTCATCACATGAAATGAATTTCCGCAAAGTAACACCTGAGTCTATACAATATCTCATCATTAACATTTTAAGTCAATACCACCGGTACTAAAAAAGTCGTTAGGTAATGAAATGGAGAATATAAATATTTTCAGTAGAAACATGAAAGAAACGGACAATGGGAGCAGAAATCGGAAATTGTATAAGAAAAATAATATGTATTACAATAAGACACCGTAAGGTCAGGCCACATGTTGCCGGCAGATCTTTATTTAATAAACTCTATCAAATGAACAATAGATTTGGGGATGTTACAAGAAGGATATTACAGCCTTGGGTCTGCTGTATTGTGTCTTTGATAAAGATCGTTGAACTGGACAGAGGTTTCAACGTTATATTAACTAATACTAACTCTTTCCCGTGACTTCGTTTGTATGGCTAACAATTTAATGAAAAAATTACTTTCATTAGAACTAACAGGTTAGAAGTTCACAGGTCAGTATTGCAAAATCTTTGTAAAGTTTTTCAGACTACGGTGAATTATTCGTTAATTTTTTTTAAAGAAATAAGTGTTAATCGCTATATTATATAAGTAAAGATTAACCTAATACATACATACATACAAACATATCCTCACGCTGTATCCCTAACGGGGTAGTTAGAGAGGACGGATTAACCTAATAATTTTATAAATTCAATGAATGTGTCCTCCAGTTTCGTATGGGCAGTTTCAAGAGTTTAATGGTTGTGCCCTTTAGTTTTTATTTATGTGATGACAATGGCTGTGGTATCAAAATGAATATTTTAAGAATTCAATGGCAGTACCCGCCAATTTTATACTTTAAAGAGTACGATGGTTGCATCTTCCTTTGTAAAAAATATATCCAATGATACAAATGTATATTAAGGTGGTTCGTTTTCCA
Source organism: Zeuzera pyrina (assembly GCA_907165235.1). Taxonomy (NCBI): domain Eukaryota; kingdom Metazoa; phylum Arthropoda; class Insecta; order Lepidoptera; family Cossidae; genus Zeuzera; species Zeuzera pyrina. Next base: position 2,842,618 of record OU015623.1, read on the forward strand.
TACAAAAAGTAATCATAATTTCATTGAATAGTAAAAATGCTTAAAAATGTGCTCATTTTATAAAAAGTAAATTTATAAAAAGTAATAAATCTTTAATAGAAATGACATATATCAAATACCGTTTTTTACAAAATGATATGCGTGTGTATGTGATGATTTTCGTGTAACAACAAGAAATGCAAATAAATTAGCGATGTTGCCGGCCCGCGCGCGCCGCCCTTACGCTACGTTGCCATTCATGATATCGTTCCTTCAAACTTCAAAATGGATTAGAAACAATAATTGCGAATTTTTAACAGGACTTAACAAATTATTAGTGTCCACAATATATTGTAAATCGGTATCAAAAATGTAGACCTAAAATAAGTTAAATTATTATTTAAAACGATATACAATTACATATTGTATATTATTTATGTACTTTTATAGTTGATGACAATAATAGATATTATTTGGATATTATTATCTACATACATATCTTGACGGTGTATCGCAACGGGGTAGTCAAAGAGGACGGAGTGTCAAGCGTCACAGTCCTTACATACTTCTTTTGCTTCCTCAAATCTCATCATTCTCCTCACAGATTTTTGCCTAGGTAGGTATACGCGTGCTTTGGACATTTCCGTCGGCTAACACTCTAGCTACTTGATCTTCATAAGTTAGCCTTGGTCTTCCTTGGCTTCTTTTACCACTCACTTTTGCTCTCTAGATTTTTTTTAATCGGTCTTTCATCACTCATTGTCTATGTGCCCGAACCATCTAAGCATTCCTTTTTTCATATTTACTATGACATTGTCGTGCAACCCTGTCATACTGCGTATCTCTTCATTGCTTATCTTGTCCCCAAAAGAACACCGCACTTATTTCTAAGAGATCGAATTTCTACTGCATTTATCTTACTTTCATTCGAGTTCGGGCATATCCAGGTTTCACTAACATACAATAAATTTGGAACCAACGCCGCATTGTAGATGGCCATTTTAGCAGTGTTATATATATTTACACTATCTAATAATGTGGACAGAGCACCGTTGACTTTATTGCCAGCTGCTGTCAGTCTCTCCACATCCAACTCACATCTTCCATCCCTCGAAAACGCGCTCCCCAGATATACAATTTCGTTCAATAGTTCTAGACATTTTCCATCTACCCATATTTCACACTTTTTCGTACATCTTCCCTTTTAAACACCAAAACCATAGTTTTATTCACATTCATATTCAGTCCTTTCACTTCACAGTCTTCTTTTGTGCACGTAACTAGTGTCTGCAACTCCTCTTCTGATGGTGCTATAAGCACAGCATCCTCAGCGTAGAAAAGGTAGTTTGCCACTCTACCATCACATACCGTACCACTCATTACTACCTTTTAATGTCTGGAGGCAATTGTCTAAAAGGCAGACATCACGCAACCCTGTCTGACGCCTGAACAGAATTCGAACCAGGGCGACATGTCACCATCTATCCTTACGCGGGCTCTGTGGTCTCGATATAATGACCTCACATCCTGCAGTAAGGGGCCCTCCACGCCATATTCAGGCAGAAGACTATAATTTTCTTTCACACTACTCTATCGAATGCTTTTCCATGATCCACGAAAGCGCAGAAAACTTTCCGACCTATGGCCAGAAACCGCCCCACGACACCACGGAGCGAGAAAAACTGATACATACAACGGCTACGGTTCCTAAAACCACCTTGTGTCGCCCACAAATATCTTTCAGAAACGCTTTTCATACGTTCAGTCAATGCTTTGATATAGACTTTACTTGCTAAGCTGACCAGGCTGATAGTCCTATAGCACGCGCAGTCTAAATAGGAACCTTTTCCCTATATAGAGAGGCACCATGATTACGGCGCGTCAGTCCTCCGGAACCTTTCTCTTCTGCCAGAATGATTGCACAGTTTATAGAATGCATCCCTGACTCTAGGACCACCATACTTGATCATATGATCAAGTATCATGATCAGACTGGCCCGTTGGCGCAGTGGCATATGCATCTGCTTTCCAAGCTAGGGTCCCAGGTTCGATACCCGGTCAGGTAAATTTAGGAAACGAACTTTTCTAAATTGGCTTGGAGTCTGGGTGTTACTGGGAACTCCCCCAGGGTTCGTTGTGTGGTACCCATAGTACAAGCTTACTGCTTAGTTTGGGGTCACACAATCTGTGTAATTGTCTGGAGTATTATTATTATATCAGCAGTCACCTCATCATTTGCCGCAGCCTTTCCAAACTTCAGACTTCTTATCGCTTCCTCAATCTCTTTCGTACTAATGACTTCCTCTAGTTCCTAACCCGAGTATGACGATTCGTTAGGATCACTCTCAGTGTCGGAGACAGAGTCGCCACTCTCATACAGTTCTCCATAGTATTCGTTCAAATGCTGTAGAAAAGCTTTTTTGTTTGTTAACAGATGATGTTGCTTCGAACACGCTTTATTCATTCTGCGAGGTGTCGGACCACTTCGGTATTTACGTATTTCTTTCCAAAGTAATTTGGAAATTTCTTCGAAGTTGTCCGACATCTTGTTTTGGTCTAACACCTTACACCTTTCACAGAGTTGCAGAATTTACCTCCTCAATAATATAGCACAATGAGCGTAGGCCTACTACGCCGAAGTGTGTGAGTTCGAATCCTGCAATGTGGTCAGACCTTTTTTGTTTTTTTTTTAAAGTTGAAATAATACATTCAGTTTGCAACCAGTACCCTAATAAAAACATATATCACTTTAGTGATGTACTTATAATGTGGAAATAAAATGAAAAATAATGACGGACGTACATGACAGATAAACATATATGATAGATAGACAGGCAGACAAGCATAGTATACACAAAGTGCAAAACATGTAAAATGTAAAGAAAATGTGAACTTATTTCTCCCGTAAAAGCACGTTAATCAATACGTATATTAAATACGCTATAAAACTCACTAATCACTCACTAAAACACTACGTATAAAGCTCACTGAATAATTCACTGAATTCTCAATAACTCACTGCACACTCATTTCAACTATATTTTAACAACGACCGTTCGCGGATGCACCTAAAATATACTGATACTGATTGCACTAGACTACTTTCACCAATTTAACAGCGTATGGCGGAGGGTATAATTAAATTATGGAGAAAAAAGAAAATAAAACACTACGTATAAAGCTCACTGAATAATTCACTGAATTCTCAATAACTCACTGCACACTCATTTCGACTATATTTGAACAACGACCGTTTGCGGATGCAGCTTAAAATATACTAATACAGATTGCACTAGACTTCTTCCATAATTAAATTATCCATTTGAATATTATACTGTACATGATCGCTTGTCGCTGCTTGACAACTACTACACAAAGACTAAAGCCAGACTCTTATATATAGCTTCACCAATACCTAAGCAATCCAATTTAACACCACTTTTGCTATTAACATGTTGCAAAATTATCACAGATCGCTAATTGAAGTGAATAAAATTGAAGTGAAGTCTACACCCGTTCCGGCCAAAAAATGTAATAAACATTGTAGTTCGTAACACAGTTTAAACAACTGACACGGGCTACAGGGCATCATTAATTTTTGTAATAGAAATTGTAACAGAAAATAAACATTATCTTATCTTATTATTTTGTAAGAAAAATAAAAATATTTTTAATTTTTATTCGTAGGTTTTTTTATATCGAATGAATTACATATTTTAATTTCTAATATTTTACTACCTAACAATATAGTAACGGTATAAATAACAATAAAAAAAAGTTAGTGTGTAGAGATTCGAACACTGAAAATTACAAATCTCTAGTATCAATATATACCACTGGGCTAATTTCACTTAAAATTTTAAGCTGAAATTTTTAAATAGTACAATCACTTGAACTCGGTATACATGTGTAGGTAAAAAGGCCAAATTTGTGATTTGAATTATTATATGTGACTAATAGGTCTACAGGATAACTTACAAAGTTGTCGGAATAGTTGCGTATAGGTGTAAAGTGTAGGAAACATAACTTTCGTGAGAGGAAATACAAAAATAACTCTATAAAAAAATAAAAACCTCAAATTTGCGTAAGTGACGCCATCTATTGAGAAAATAGGCGCTCAGGAACCGAACGAACCACCTTAATTGGGAATCTAGGTTCACAAAAGGTGTAATCATTATTGAAATTGATTTATTAATTTTTCAATCAACAAACTGATTGAAGTTATCAGCCGGTGGATAACGGACACCTGCTACTTGTCCTATCAAGTTTCAAGTATCTGGTTTCGTCTTGTTATAAATGTAATAAAGATATGTAAAAACGTTAGATTTTGTTTGAAGATTATCAACTCTTGATAAGAAATGGTGTGAAGATTATGACATGCATATATATAATCTTGGGTCTAGGTTAGGTTATCCTGGACCAGGGGTCGGCAAACCGCGGCTCGCGAGCCGCACGCGGCTATTTCAAGGGACAATTGCGGCTCTTCTAGTACCGCTAAAAAAAATTAAAAGCTAAAGTGGTAAAGACACGCGGCACACGAGTATACATACGAGTATACGAGTAAAGCAGAAATAAAAAATCTTTCTGGCTCTTTCAATTTCATGAAGTCGATATTTTTATTGCGGCTGGCTTTTCCGGCTTTAAAGTTAGCCGACCCCTGTCCTAGACCCTTGATTCTAAGGCTAGATTTTTAGCCGAATCAATTTAGAAAATACATAAATATCTTCATGCTGATCCTCAACGAGGAAGGAGTGCCAAGCATCGCGGTCCTTACATACTTCTTTCGCTTACTCCAATGCCGTAATTGTCCTCACACATTTTCGTCTAAGTATGCGTGTGCTTTCGAATTTTGAAAATGAGTTATAAATACTCATATAAATTTTGAAAATGAGTACTTATAATTTTTGGAGCCTAGGTGTTAGTTAGATGTTTTGAAGTTTATGTGTGATATAATTTTGGAAACCAATACTTTTTACTTATCCTTTTACAGGTCATTGAACTTTCGATATATTCGTCTCAAACACAAAATGTGAGAGAATTAAGCTGCTTAGCAAATAGGAAACGTATGTTTATGATAAAAGTAAATACAAAAGAAAGAAATACGCAATAAATACTGTTTTATCTCTGTGTTATCCGCTAAACAAGCAGGCTGGATAAACAAACGAGCCGATCGCGGTTACGGTCTGGGTACACTTGTGGCCAACAAAATGTACTCAAGCACAACTTATGAAATATCTGAAATATTTTACAGAACGTTTATTTTTTTATTAGGCACTTCATTTGGTCAACAGAAGAAACATAAACAATTATAAACGCTACAGCATTTTTGTCTATTTTCGAATTTCTCATGTCCATATGGCTACTTCATTAGAGAATCTTCTAATATCTATCGAAATGTCATTCATCCATTTGTAGAATCTCTTGGGAAACCTGTTATACAAGGGATGTAGACTTACGGCTACGAATGGTTCTTCACATCTTTATAGATCTTTTGGACATGTATATAAGAGGTATCATGAGCGAATAGATATTATCGATTAGAAATACCTGTTTATACTATAGATCCTCGAATACGCAAGTTCCAAAGGGCGCAAAAGGTAGAAGACTTTAACGTCTAGGTTCCCAAACTTATTTTGTCTACTGAGTCGAGAGCTCATGCAGTCGTTGTCTAAGATGCCTCCTAACTAAATGAAATTACAAATCACCCCCCAGGCCTCTACATAACGCCCCCATTTTTTTTCTGGGTCTCTTACCGCTCCCCTTTAGGCCTGCAGCGCCCACAGGGGGGCGTTATCGCCCACTTTGGGAATGGGTGCTTTAACGCATAATGTCTACTCTTTTCCTTCTTCAAGCGAGTGGTTAATTCTAGTCTCTTCTATAAGTGAGTACTTATTTGTAGTCTCTTCTTTGCCTGCTCTTTCTTTTCTTTCTTTATTTTTTTCTAATATTTATTACAAACACTTACTTCCATGCAGGTCTGGGAGAGATAGCAAAGCGGAAAATGTGCCAGTTGCGTATCTTCCAGCAGAGGCCATAGTTGACCAAAGGGTGGGGATTATTGCAAGGAGCTTGGCTTTTGAAATTGGACAGTCTCCTATCAAACTATCGGTTGTGCTTTCTAAATCTAATTACTACTATTGGTAAAAATGGCATCCAGGTTTGATTGTGCTGCGTCTTGATGTTCTCTCCTCCTAGTCTATGACGTAGCATGGCTTTATGTAATGCATGGATTGCAAAGAAAATAAAAAATATTTGAAAGTTAAATAGTGTATTCTATACGCCATAACATTTTTAATTATTTTTTTCAGCCATTCTTGCTGTTTCATTACTGTTTAAAATGTGTGCGGTGACACCCTTGTGGACAAAATAAGCAATGAAAAGGTTCGAGAACGACGCGATACGAAACGACAGTGTTATTGTAAAGACGAAGAAAGATGCCTAGACGGTTGGGCACATAAAAAGAAGGAATGATGAAAGACTAACGAAGAAAGTCTACAGAGCGAAATTGAGCGGTAGTAGAAGCCAAGGAAGACCAAGGCTGTCTTACGAAGAGTGGTAGAGTCATGCTGCATTGCAGAACGAATTGGGCCGGCTCGCCCGGTGAAATACCCCCTCTCACAGAATATCAGTGTGAAATAACAGCTTGTATTGCTGTTGTTTCGTTTGGTGAGTGAGAGTACCGGTGGCCCATCACCCCCACCTTTTCCTCTCCCTACTTTCCTTTCCCCTATTTCCCTAAAAGCCGATAACGCACCCGTGATTCCGCAGACGTTGCGAGTGTCCATGGGCAGCGGTTCGTCACTCTCCATCAGGTGACTCGCTCGCTCGTTTGCCTCTTTCATAAAAAAAAAACTAAGGTCAAATAGTCAGAGAGTTCTAGCTAACGGAAACTTCCAAGGCATACCTAGGCAAAAAAGTGTGAGGAGAATGATGAGACTTGAGGAGGCGCAAAAAGTATGTAAAACTGTGAAGCTTGGTGCTCTGTTTTCTCTAACTACCATTTAAAGATACAGCGTGAAGATATATTTGTATGTATGCATTGTTGTTTAACAATATTTGTTAGTCTCTCTGATTCTTTAAGAAAATCTTTAGTAGTATAAGTCTCATTTGCAGTCTTTGAGTGTATTCCGCATTAGCATTTCACCAGAAATTGATTTATTATTTATTAGAAGATCACATTGTAAGAAGTTTTCGTGGAATGTAGAAAAGGCTTATCCCTAAACATTTTCTCGTGGTTTTTCTTGCTTGTAAATTGTGTTTTATTAACTGTCATGAAGACAAAAAAGTTGAGTAATGCAATCTGCCTTCAATCATAAACAGCAGATTATTTACACAGCGATAAAGGGACAGAAATAGTTGCGTATGGTACAATTATGAAAGGAGCTTTTTCCAAGCGAACAATCAGGTTGGAGAATGAGCTTCCGATCACGGTTTTTTTGAAGTAAAACTTCTTTAGGCACGCTTGGCTTGGGGAGTAAGCTGGCGAATGCATGACGAGAGCGTTACGAAAAGTGTGATCGGGCGAGGCGAACGGAAGTTGAAAGAGAGAGATATGGAGTTACATGTTAGTAAAGATGGAAAATATTAATTTATCAATAAAAGCCGATAATAGATTTAAATATTTGTAGAAAATTGTAGAAATTAGTAGAAAATATATGTATATGCATGTACATGTATATATATATGTACATATATAAACATATATGTATATATATATACATATGGATGGAGCTAAAGAAGTTTTACTTCAGTTGTGTGGTCTAAAGCACACTCGTTTTTTTTAATTTAACTTCTACAACTAAATCTAGGAATAATTGATTTATCATTTTTAGGATTCACTTCCTCGTGTATGTGGCTGTGTAATTGCTCAGAATCCGTGCGTTGTAGAAACTAGTTTGGCAAAGTAATAGATTTTTTTACTTAGAAAGCAATTATCTGGTCTTGATCATATTTCCTCGAATTGCGAAACAAACGTTTCAAAAATAGAAAAAATCAGAGATTAGGTCGCCGGCCTTGAAGACTATAGACCTATAGTACCATTATGTTAACATACCTGTATGTTAAGGCGTCAATGGTACCATTTATAGTAAGTAACATGGTGGCAGTTTGACATGGTTACGGTGAAAAAGATGGTGGAGCATTTTTTGCCGATATGGCAGCTAGCATTTTGATTGTTCGTTAAAAATAATAATAACAATTTCCAGACAATTACACAAATATGACCCCAAACTAATAAGCTTGTAATATGGGTACCACACAACGAATTCTGAGGGAGCTTTCAGTAACACCCAGACCTTAAACCAACTTAGAAAAGTCCGTTTCCCAAATTGACCTGACCGGGTATCGAATCCAGGACCCCGGCTTGGACGGCAGATGACCAACGAGCCAACGGGCCAGTCTAAAAAAAAAACGTAAAAAATGAAGTAATGCTAAAATAACATAGAATCTCACCTTACTCTTTATTCGAACTAAGAAAATGAAAATGCTAGTCTTACATAAATTCAAAAAGTAATTTTATGGGTTTTTAAATATGATAGCCCTTTGCAAGAGTCGAAATCACTCTTGACTAAATGTTGAAATTGATACTAATGTTTAAAAGAATGGAACAATTTTTAGTCATTTTTTTGTCCTCAACAAGATCGACAAGAGAGTTACTTTCTTTTGGCAGTTGGATTATCGGAAATAATAGGCAATACAAGATGCGTAACATGTCGGTAGGAATCGGATGAGCACTCTTTATTTGACCTCATTTTGTTACCTTGTCGCCGATGTTTACAGAACACATGTTCTGTTCTCTTTATGCTTTCGCCATAAGTATTGGGGTTTTCGCTAGACAGCGGTAACGCTCCAAGGTGCGTAATATACGTCTGGATTTCTACGTGCCTAATGTACTGTTATTCTAAATGCAAAAGTGTCTCCGTCTATCAGTCTGTTACATTTTAATGGCTACACTGATTTTGATGAAATTTGGTATGGAGATGGTTTGAACTCTGGAGTAGGATATAGGTTACTTTTTAATGTTCCGCGCGAACAAATTCGCAGTAGGTAATTATATTTCGGGCTGGATGGAATGCTTAAGAAAATTACATGTCAACACTTCTTTTCCTTAATTCCTGCGAAACAAAAATAGGGGTTATGATTTTGCAAGCAGCGCATGTATGTATTATCTGTTCCTTTTTAGAGTTGAAACATAATTGATGACTTTTTGAGAATAACGAAACAGTTTGAGAAGTGAGGTTGTCATTTTATTTAAATTTTCTATTTTTTACATTATTGGGAGTTTTAAAGTACAAAAGTGATAGCATATTGTGTTTTAAAGTTCTGTGTAAGTGAAAAGAATGGAGTAGGTCTAAATAAACATGTGTAGCTGAAGTTCTCGCGCTCTTCCAAGAATTCCTCTAAAACTTCAGTAAAGTCTACTATCACTTTACTGGAGGAGTTTTACGATAACGATTCTACATACCTACTAATACAATACGTGACATTGGCAAATGCGCTAATCTGTGCGCCATGCCATGAAGAAAGAAGAAAGAAAAAAACATAATTGATTTCAACATTTCAATTGTTATTGAATTCATTTCCTCTTTTATACTCATTAGTCTGCGGAAGAAGCTGTCAGTGTAGATACAGTGCTAAATGAGTGGCATTGTTATATTTGTTAAAATGATTCTTGATGTTTATTTGACGACCTCCATGGCACAGTGGTTTAGGTCTTGTATCTGAGCCGTGAGACGTCCATAGTAGTCGTTGTCTGGTTCTTAGTTTCGTCGTCGTTGTCTGGTTACTAGATGATTGGTGGTATTTTCTGGCGCATTTATTATTTATGTTAGTCATTATAATGAAATTATATATATATATATATATGTCGCCGTAATATTTATAAATATATAGATATTATGTCTGAGAATTGAACAGTTGGACAGCGGCGGGGTTATGACCTAAACATTTGCAGACGGCGACAGCCACATGATCATTGCGCGACCGGTGACTAATTACTCGTATAAGAGAAAATTAGTATCATGTATGACGATTGCGTGTCTATTGCACCATGACCATAAAATGCACTTTTCGTGATAGATTTAGCGCCAATACACAAATTATATTTTACAAATTCTCGTTTTGATAGCAGATATCGTGCGATATTTGACTGTCGCATGCTGACTGCAAGTTAGGTAATAGCGCGCGGATACCCATAAAGCGATTTGCTGTAACGAGTTCATGGACTTTTACAGCTTTCAGTGAGTTTTTCCTTGATGACAGCAACGTTAATCAATACTTATGTATCCTAATCCATGAGAATTATTATTTACTGAATATTTTTTACGTTTATTTAAATAGGCTGTATTGTACTCAAACTGTAAATAAAATAAAAACTCGAATGCAAAAATAAGTTCATAAATATTATACGATACAAATAACTATATAACTAAAAACAGCGAGTGAAGTCAGTGGCAAGCGTACCAAACTAGTAGACTGTGTTGTTTATTGATTTGGCACCGACTTCAATAACTGTCAAATTTAATTATACAGGTATTTATATCGAGTTTATAAACTTATTATAATACTTGAGTTTTTGTTAGTAACGGATAATTATTTTGTGTTTTTCAGTATTGTGTGACTCAAGAGCAAAGCGACATAGTAGATACAATCAAGTACGTGGCAAACCTTAAGTGGGAGCGGGCGGGCCACGTTGCCTGAAAGCAAGGCTCTCGGTGTAGAGTGGTTTCAGAATTTAGAACCTTTAGGAGGAGGAAATGCTCCAGAGGAATACCACAGATGTGATGGAAGGATGACTTGCAGAGGATAGCGGGATTGAACTGGATGCAGGTGGTACAAGAGCGTAAGGGATGGCGGCAACTAAGGAGGTCTACACTCTGCACCAACATGTTGATAAAAACTTTAAATTAAATAATTTAAATGTTGATAAAAAATTCATTTGCAATAGGCCTACACATACGAACTGACAAGTCGAGTTCAATAATAATACTTGTAAAGAAATTATACAATGGATATATTGGAACGTTTTTAAACTTTTACTTCGTTTCAGAAATTGCTACAGTTGTTAATGAGTATCCGACTCACTTAAGGCAGTTTTTTTTGCTTTTATTCCTGTTCAATTTTCCTATTGATATATAAGTAATACCATTACAACAACTCTTCTGTCTATCCCTTTAAATTATGCAACGGAAGGCGTGAAAATATGAAACTTTTAATTACCACGATGATCTAACTAAACTAACTCTTACCTTGATCTAACACATAAATAATACAGCGTTATAACAACTCGCTAAGCTAACCGCGGCGTGCCACTGTTATTGCTTCCATCTCTCCCCTCCCTCCCCTCCTTCCCCACTCCTAATGCGACATTCTTACGTGACAACGATTTATCCGGCGTGTATTGTGCCTCTTAATTTATGGGGCAGCTTGAAAACCTGCCCGGAGAGAATTATTTTCTCATATTCAAATAAAAAAATTCAAATTCGTAATGTTTTCAGAGAATTATCGCAGTCTGCGATACCTATCGCGTTTTTAGAAGTACTACATGTAATAATTGATATTATTCACAATTTTCCTCAGTTTCCTCCATTTCAAAAAAAAAACGTTATTAATATTGGTCACTTAATTATTATGGCGATATAGATACAGCGTGAAGATATGTATGTGTGTATCTGCATATTATTAGTGTCCTGAGTTCTTCATTGTCTCTGATTCCAAATCGTTCAAGCTAGAACTATAATTTTTTTACGGAAGATTCTTTTTGTGACGTAAGCACCGACTACAAATCGTCCTCTAAAGGGATGAAAAACTGCTACATGGAAATTTGGAATCTTCGAGCTTACAGATTTAATGATTCACATTCCAACTATTCATTAGAAAAGAATTAAGAAAAATGTAATGTTTTTTTCTGTAGATACTTAAAGGGTATAGAATAACGAGTGTCAGAAAGAAAAACACTAAAAATAGAAACATTAAATACATGGAATATATTTTTTGAAACGTAAATAAGAAACGTAATTAGTATTTAAAATAATAATTTATTATAAGCACTTTAAAATTAAATTACCACAACTCGTTTATTTTTTTGCCTTTTTATGTTCTATTTCCAAAAATTCTAAAATATGTATTTTCTTACATTCTCTATCTATCTATGCTAAAAGAGTGAAAAATAGTTTCCAATGGAAAAGTATTTTATTAATATTTATATGAGCATAAGTTTGAGCTCAGTACTGCCAGATGGAAAGCAGTAACGAGGCCGAATGTCAAATACGTTTGTCCAGAAGGTACGTATTCACTCATACCTTGAAAGGTAAGGGTATAATTGTACCAATTATTCGAGAATTTTCACACGGATAAAGTCATAGTAATTGGTTAGCGCATAATATATGAATTACTCTATATTATATTAAATAGACATAACAAGAATTACTAGGATTTTATTTCATAGTAGAAATACTGATATAAAATGAATTTAGGTATAAGTTGTGTGTTGTAAGTGTTCATAACAATAAAACTAACATCTACTTTACAGCTGTGCCCTAAAAATAACTGCGTTTGCGTTGAATCCTGCTCTATTCGGGTCGTACTCTCGTCCACAAATCCCTCCTTTATCGTAACCCGACTACAAGCAATTTTTATGATAATTACATTTTTATCATCGTTTAATTCAACTTAACCTCACTAAGTTATGAGTTACGATTTTGGACGGTCTTCGTGAACAGAATTGATAATTTTTAGGCTTACGGCAAACAATAGTCTGTAACAATGCGGTCTGCTGGACTTAATGTCGAATATTAAGCCTGAATCATGTTTTTTGTTGCAATGTTCTTCCTCAAACTTATAATTTTAATAGTCGGAGCGATAGCTTCATAGAGTGTATCCATTTTTGTATGTTCGCGTTATTATTTCTGTCGCATATCCGTATGTCATTCTTTACGAGTTTTTAATTGCCCGTAATCAGCAGTACAAACAAAAACCATATGACAAACGAGTATTATTTCTTTGTATTATTTATTTTATGAAATTTTGAGAATTTTCAGTTTGCAATACACGCGACTTCAAACAAATTAGTATTAATAATGAAATAATTTTGGAGCCGAATTATATCGACATGTGTTCCCAAATTTACTACATGTATCGCTATGGTTGCGGTTTAAGGTATAAGGGACTATGATAAAATAGCTTTATGTCAACACATATATAAGTGGAAATTACAGATCAAGTATCACAATGAACGGATCATTTGCTCTAAGAACGTGTTCTTACGGTGTCCTTTTTTGTTGACCGAATTTCAAGATTTTTACTAATGCGCGTGACTAGGGAAGGTCACAGTACAACGATACAGAACTGAACATGACATGTTTTTATTTTTGTGAATACTAGTCGCCAAAACACATAAAATTTACGAGTATTTTACAAATAAATAATTCATAACCGACTTATAAGCTGACATGTATTACACTGCCAGTGCGAGGTTGCCAACTATTTTAGTCCTGGTTACCTGGTTACGCAAAAGAGACACAAAAATTTTTGTACACGCGGTGGTAAGAGTGGCAACTTATTATGACTTATTCCATTATGTTTCTTGATTCGAGATGGCAATCGTTTATGCTCCGTCTATTATAATTATTGGTCTGAGTATTCTTCACAAAGACCAATCTGAAGGTCTGGAATGCCTTTGTAAACTAAACGAGTTTTAACTAGAATCTAGTTTTTGGAGTATTACAATGTCACAAGAGTCACGTGACAAGTGTCACGTGGTGCTATATATAGTCGGGGCCATAATATGTAGCACTGACTTCTAAATTGCTAATTGCTATAAATCGGGGGCATAATTAGTGACACCCATTCTCTAACTTGATTTAGAAAATTTCGATTCCTAAAACTTGGTCGGGAACCAATATTGTATGAGGCCAATCGAAACACAAGGCTTATATTTTAGGTTTGGTGCTATGTAACGAATCAGGAGCAAAATAAGTAACGCCCATACAAGTCGTTTTAAAAATGTCTGTATTTAATGTATGCGTGAGCGTGTTTATATGTGTATGTAGGTATAGTATGTAGGCGTGTATGTATGTAGGTACATGAGTACTTGTGCATGCGTCATAAGTATACTTTGACATAATTACCTACGTCCAATTTTTAAAATTTTTAATTCATCCCTTTCTGTCCCAGTTTTTCAGTGCTGCTATGCACCCTAATGTTGTCTGGAAGAGATCGCTCTGAACGATAAGTCCGACTATTGTTACAATTTTATTTTATAAACTTTGATGTTGACTTTCTATCCTGAGGTGTCGGCAGTGTAGGTAGCTAGATCTAGATAGCTCTTTAGCTATTTATCTATATATCTATATTTTGCATGTCTTCGACTTAAGAACGGCATTTGTACTATGGGTGCTATAAAAACCCATACTTGAAAACAATGTCGAAAAATTAGATTTCTCAATTTACTGGACCAGGAATCAATCAATATACTATACATATTGTTACAATTTAAACACGAGTCTCAAGGGTGTTATTTATGAACTGGGAGCATATTAAATAACAAGTTTGTTTGTACATTGATTTAAAATGTGATCATATGCGGAACCTTGCAGAAAGCAGTTTTTACCTCATTATACGACTTACGATTTGCAAGTTTTTAAATGTATAAATATTCATGAAGGAAAAGTCTAAAGTAATGTGGAATATATCTAGAGATATACTGTAATTTAAAATGAATATAATGTTCTTTACTCAGGGTCTTCTAATTAGATCTGAAACCGGCGGGCCACGCCCACAACTCGCTTACATGTCGCACCAGCCATCGTTTAAACTGAGATTAACCGTTGTTACTGAGCTCGCACGACACGTGTTTAGAAATCTTAATTTGCGTTAAACTGCCGTCGTGGGGGGATTAGCGAGATTTTGAATGCAATCTCGTGTGGGGTGAGGCTATACCTTAATCAACCGAAGCCCTTGAGGTACCCCTCATAAAGATCTGATCTTCTCTGTACTTGCGTATTCATTGAAAAGTATTGTAATTAAGTTCTCTTGTACTCGTAAAATGGTGAAAAAATATTGCTAGACCGAGTTTCGTGGCGGTTTTTCTTATTACAAGTTTTCCCTGTAAAAACCGGTTGAAATAAGTTAATTCGAATACATTATTTTAAATCTGATTTTGGTATTAAGATTTTGAGTACAAGTATTTTAGCAAATTATTATATTGTACTAATAATGACACACTACTTTTGGGGTAATTATGTTGGATACATTTTTAACTAGG
The DNA here is from genome assembly GCA_907165235.1 of Zeuzera pyrina. Taxonomy (NCBI): domain Eukaryota; kingdom Metazoa; phylum Arthropoda; class Insecta; order Lepidoptera; family Cossidae; genus Zeuzera; species Zeuzera pyrina. The sequence goes on from OU015623.1 coordinate 2,857,859, forward strand.
ATAAATTTTTAATGTAGGAATAAGAAATATTCGTGCTGTAGCAATCTTTTGATTGATACGACCACTGAGGTTAAGAACATTGGTTACGGTCACCTCGTAAATGGGTGATCAAGCGGCATTCAAATCGAACGTATATGGGTACGTTAAGTTAATCTGGTCTGACTTCGTTTTTTGAATTGATCCAAATCGGGATCTAGGATTTTGGAAAGCGTTAAAACCAATAACAAATACGTCATGATTAGCCCGGTTTGCGACGGATAGTGCATCATTTACCTTTCAGTTGACGGTACGGGGTTCAATTCCAGTCGAAGTCAATTTGGGGAATTAAGTTCTACAAATGATTTTGGAGTCAACGTTACTGGGTGTTCGGGTGGGTATCTACTACCCATTAGAAGAGGGTGACTGACGTTTCGACCATAAAAAACGCAACTGTCTTTATCGAATCGTTGACTAGACGGAAAACGAATATTTTTTTTATTCACTTTAGCTTGAAAAATTAACTCGTTAACGAATGAAATGAAACGATCCACAAATCTACGATTTGTGGTCGTTTTGTATTATAGTTTAGTATTATTACGTTACGCATTCTTGGCAGTTGCGAATTACACGAGCTAGCGAAAGCAAGTCTTTTCAATATCCATATATTTTAATATCCTACGTTACCACCTACGTCTATGTCCTAAAAGAACAAAAGCTATCATAAGCCTATGCCTAGTTCAAAGTCCCACAATTGGTGCCATTGGCCCGAATTTATATTTAATACTCTCTAATTTATTTATCGTATTAGTTGGTAGTACGATAGAATAACAAAATAAGCCATGAAGAAATATGCAGACCGACGAGGTTGGTCGAAGAAAGGTTCGGATAGATAGATGGTTCGGATTCATAGAAAGAATGAGTGAGAAAGACTGGCGAAGAAAATCTCCGGAACGAAAGTAAGCGGTGGCAGAAGCAAAGGAACTCTAATGAAGATAGAATAGGCAGAGCTTTAACTGACGGAAATGTTAAAGCACTCGCATACCTAGGGGAAAATGTGTGAGGAGAATGACATTTGAAGAGGCGAAATAAGTATGTAAGGGCCGCGATGCTTGGCGCTCCGACCTCTCTGACTACTCCGCTAAGAATACACCGTGAATATGTCATGTCGTGTTAGTGATTCCCGCAAAACAGTTTTCTCAACTAAGTGCAACGTTCAGTTTATTTCAATTTTCGACAACGTATGGGGGCAATATCTAAGTGACTAGGAAAGTTCGCGGCATACCTTATCATCATACATTAGCGCGCTAAAAAAATACGCCTACAATTTGGCAACAACAATGTTCTGTATAAAAAACAACTGCCCCTGCAGACATGAGGTTCCGCGCCCTGGCTCCTTTCCATTTCCATTAGCGAATGTTTAGCCAAAGTGTTTCCCGAACTTGGACCCATTAGGCGTGGCTGTTTCCTTTTTGTCTTTGTCTCTAACTAACTTTTTTTCATTTGTTCTCCGTCGTTTGGACGTTAAGTATTTTTTCCGGCGAACTCAACCCTGACTGGTGGAATTAAATGTTCTAGTTTTGTACGCATATATACGACAGTAATTAATATTCTACATTGCATTTCATTTTAGTCAGATTTACATACTTGTGTCTTAACGCTGGTTCTGGTTGAAAGTTAAGAATGACGTGTTTCAGCGTTTTATTTTTATTCTTCTTTCATTCATTCGAACAATAATAATCAACAGCATTTTTTTATTCAATTTTCCAAATTACATCTTATTTTAACGTTTATCGATTATATATTTTCATTATTACGAGAAGTCTATTAACCCTTAAATGCTATTGTGGTCCGTACGTACCCGAGCCGAAACACATTTTTGTTTATACCATACCTATCTAATGAGCTTATCTCCTCTGCTCCCGTGTATTCTCCTAGGTCATCAATGTTGACCAAACAGTAACACGACGCACGAGAAATTATATTTCGTTTATGAGATTTTTGAAAACCCGGGTCTGTGTGGACCCACAGTAGTAGTAAGTAGATAAGTAGTTATTTTGTTCAAGAAATTTTTTTCTTTTTGTAATAACTCGAAAGTTATTTAACATATACCTCCCTCATTTTGTTTTAACGTTATATTATTTGAGTTTATGTCACAATTATAGAATGAAATTATTGTGACTGTCTTTTGTTGTTATGATAATTGGTTTGGTTTTGGTTTGATGTGTTGTCATTTTACTGTTAAGTGTAATACATGTGCCTCAAATAATTGGAGTATATTTTTTTACATGTAGTTCTTTACATAAATGTTCTCGATAGAAATAGTGGTGTCTAAGTATGTAAGGTAAAACAGTCGCTATTGAAGGTTCTAACTTTTTGACCTGTAAGGCTGAAGTTTAGAAGTCCAAACTACATATGTTTTTCCTTTTGTTATTTTTTATTGAAGGATTTTTTGTTCTTTTCTTGTTAGTTTAAAAGTTTTTTACAATAAAAATTACATTTTCTGTCACTTGTATTTTTTTTGTTTATCTCGACATACTTCAATAATCGACGTCATTTGGAAGTACACTTTGAAATGACGTCGTTTGTGATAACTCACAAATTTTGTGATAACTTAGAAAGTTTCTCGGCCAAATTTAATGATACACTTATTTGTACATACAACAAACATCAAATGAAAAAGTAAACTATAATTAACTATGTGAACTTATCTGTGTTAGATATACTGACTTAACAAAAATTAGAGTCCGTACGGTTCCACAATAGTAATACTGTACAATGAAAATAACAATAGTATTTAAAGATTAAATATTAAATTTGTTATCTCAGAACTCTGTCATTTATAAACCGATTTCAAAAATTATTTTCATATCTGAAATGATATACTTTCAGATTAGTTCCACTTAAATTTTACTGGTATTGGAGCTCGGACTTCGAAGATACACCAAATAACGCTAACTGATCATAAGGTTTATTTATACCTTTACTAATCCAAACTCAAGTATAAAAATAACTTTATAAATACGATACAAATACCCATATAATTAAATTTGACAGTTATTGAAGTCGGTGCCAAATCAACGTGCAACAACAAAAAGTCTATTAGTTTAGTAGGCTTTGCATCTTGGCATTGTATCGTATTTATAAAATTATTTCTGTACTATATAAATAATTTATTAACAAAAAGTACATACATATGTTAATATTTACAAACTTAAAACTACACATTATCTTAAATAATAAACTTCCTCAAAGTTGCCGCTTAGAAAGCTGTCATTGCTCAAGGTACCTAGCAGACTGGCAGCATTGCCTCTTTGAATAGCCAAACTGATTCGTTGGCGGAAGAAGCTGCCAGCCCGGCGGTCTCCCGAAGCCTCGACCAGTCTCTTACAAACTTGAGTTTTGATTAGTAAAGGATAGTTATTTTGTATTTTTCAATGTATTTTTTTCTTAGTTTATTTTTTTATTAAATTTATTAAATTTTGAAGCGTTAATTGTAGCTTTTGGTAAAATCGTCTAGTTCAAAAGATAAATCACAACAAAAAAGTTGATAGGCTAAGATTGGCTTACATATTTCTTTTACGTGTCCAATTTGTATTTCTGTTCATTTCGGATCCACGTAGATGTATCCGGGAGCTGAAAGTTAATTTAATTTAAATTAAAAAACTACTACATACATACATACATATCCTCCCGCTGTATCCCTAACGGGGTAGTCAGAGAGGACGGAGCGCCAAGCGTCGCAGTTCTTACCTACTTCTTTCGCTTCCTCAAATCTCATATTACTATTTACTACTACAAACTACTACATATTACTGCATATTAGTCTTTCTTTGTACATACTACATATTAGTCTTTAGATTGATATAATTTTCGAATACCTAGACTAGCGATTCGATGTGGCTTCACACAAATGGGTACACATGAAGCATAAAATCTCGACGCATCTTTTTTTATAGCACGGACGGAGAAGATTGTTTGTCCTCTATGCGTTTCTTAATCATTCATCCTGTTGTGACAAAACTTTGGTGAATTGTACTGAGTACGCCCGCGGAGTTTTCCGAATTATTTACATACACACATATCTTCACGCTGTCCATCTGTACATCATTAAAAGGGTTTATCTTTTGAACTATAATAGGTGGCGTATGTATGTATGTAACGTATGTATATAACATAACATAACATATCTTCACAGGCTGTATCCCTAACGGGGTAGTCAGAGAGGACAGAGTGCCAAGCGTCGTGGTCCTTACATACCTATTTCGCTTCCTCAAATCTCTGTGTGAGTGCTTTTGACATTTACGTCTGCTAGAATTTGGCTATTTGATCTTCATAAGTCAGCCTTGGTCTTCCTTGGCTTCTTTTACCACTCACTTTCACACTGTAGATTTTCTTCGTCCGTCTTTCACTGTTCATTCTTTCTAAGTGCCCGAATAATCTAAGCATTCCTTTCTTCATTTTTAACCCCCGACGCAAAAGAAGGGGTGTTACAAGTTTGACGTGTCTGTGTGTCTGTCTGTGGCATCGTAGCTCCTAAACGAATAGACTGATTATGATGCGGTTTTTTTTTATTTGAAAGCAGGTTTTCTAGTGGTGGTTCTTAGACATGTTTTATCAAAATCGGTTCAGCTGTTTGAAGAATATCAGCTCTTTTTAGTTTTTAAAGGGACGCGAGCATCTTCCATTAGTTTAATCGATGCAAAGTTCAGTATACTGTGACTTCAATAATGTCACAATAACATGGTAACCTTGACCAGATGCTGCAGCATCATCTGAAGTAAGCAGAAGATTCAACTCCTCGCCACTTACAGTAGAGGTATCATGTTTAGGCTCATTGAAATGGTCTCTATGAATAGGTTATAGATAGATCAAGGTTATAGGTGATCAAAATCCGATGATGGATAAGTCAACTATTGTCAAAATACTTAGATTTTGCACGATCTCGCGTTGCAATTTTGTGTATCGTCCCGGAAAGTATTTGCGTGAATGTGGGGATAGAGTGTAGATCGGAGTGTTTAAAAAACATGATAAATAAAAATTAAATTTAAAATGTAAAAACCCCCGACAAAAAAAAACCTCCAAAAAGTAAAAAAATAATGTATACCTCATAGCTTTTCAAATTTGTAATAAATCTCAATATAACTAGTAGTAGTAATATATCCAAGCGTCGTCACGTCGAGGGACCGCTAAGTAAATAAAGTAATAAAAAAAGAGAATACAACTAAAAATGATAAAGTATTTATGAAATTTTAATTCAATTAAACTTGTACAATATTGAAACTTATCACAAATTTAAAGGGCTATGAGGTACATATTATTTTTTTACTTTTTGGAGGTTATTATTCAGTTGGCGGTTTTTAAAACTTTTAATTTATTACAATAACACTGTCGTGCAACCCTGTAAGACTGCGTATCTCTTCATTGCTTATCCTGTCCGTAAGGGTGACATCGCACATATTTCTTAGAGATTATTTAATTTAGTAAATTTAGTAAATATAATTATTTAATTTAGTAAATATAAGACTACGCGAACAAAGTCACGGGCAACAGATAGTTACTTATAAATGCGACTACATATTAGTCTACATATTACCTTCGCGCTGTATCCCCAACGGCGTAGTCAGAGAGGACGGAGCGCCAAGCGTCGCGGTCCTCACATACTTCATTCGCTTCCTCAAATCTCATATTACTTAAAATTTTTATTAAAAAAAATTAAACCGCCTTCAAAAAAAACACTGAAAAGTATAAAATAACTATCCTTTACTAATCAAAACTCAAGTACAATTAAAATAACTTTATAAATACGATACATATACCTATATAATTAAATTTTACAGTTACTGAAGTCGGTGGCAAGCCCACCAAACTAATTGACTTTCTGTTGTTGCACATTGATTTGGCACCGACTTCAATAACTGTCAAATTTAATTATATAGGTATGTGTATCGTATTTATAAAGTTATTTTAATTGTACTTGAGTTTTGATTAGTAAAGGATAGTTATTTTATACTTTTCAGTGTTATTTTTGAAGGCGGTTTAATTTTTCTTAATAAATTTTTTTTATTTCTCTCTTTTGAGTGGTCTTGACCTAAATAAATATCTAGGGCAGGTCTGCAATTAACTTCATTCTAATTCCGGAGCGCAACGACATACAAGAGAATCGTCAATATAAATAAAGGTTATAACCAGGTCGTGTTATCTAGTGTATCTTCGAAGTCCAAGCTCCAACATTGGTGAAATTTAAATGGGACCACCTCTGAAGTATTACCCACCAAACAGAAAAAGAAATTTTGAAATCGGTTCATAAATGACGGAGTTATGAGGTAACAAACATACAAAAAAAAAAAACATACAGACGAATTGAGAACCTCCTTTTTTTTTGAAGTCGTTTAATAAATATTATTTATAAATAATGATTTAACATTATTAGAAAAGTTTTCTAAAAATCCACAGGAGAAGTGAAATAACGGCAGTAAGCAGTAATAAATTAGTATGTCGACTCGCGGTGTTAGTCAGGTGTACTTAAGTGCAGCGCTGATTTACTTGTGAACCCGCCAACGCTAGAATTGGTGCGTTATTAGATACTTAAAACGTGAAGCATACGGTCAGCCACTTCGGCGAGCGTCACAAAACAAACGTTTGGAAAATGTTGTCATCAGCTCACAATAATCCAGCGTCGGGTAAATGCTTCTCTCAGTGCGTACCTAAGCATGATGTTCGGCTCTTTTTATCTAATATCTGTTACATGCTTTGCGTATATCATCGCTCTAACACTTTGGAGTACACACTGTAATGTTTACAAATGTCTTAAAAAAATCCACTTAATTGATACAACATATCGAGGTGTGTGTGGAAAATATGGATGTGCAGAATTCGCTAATAATGACATTTTTAAAGTAACTGACGAATAGATATATTAAATAGCGACCCACACTGGTTTTGCACGGAAAGTTGATTAAAAACATTAAATATTTCATACTTTGCTACTTCTTTTGGCTAAACATGAATGCATTAAAATTATACGTGTATTGAAATTATAAAGCTTCCTCTTTAAATGTTGTAAATGGTAATGAAAACCGCATCGAGAAAGTTTTATTTACAAATTAACATAACTGAAAAAATATTAGAAATTAATTGCAATATATTGTTACTGTTTTTAAACTCAAGTAGTGCAGAGAAGCCTGTCTCTTTCACTCCTTGCGTTGGACAACGACACTACAAGTTTATGATGTCATAATCGATAGCGTGGTATCCCTCTAGCTCATCTACATTACTGGAGTTTACAAGGCTATTAGTCATTTGAAGTCTAGTATTTCTCACTCAAATCAAAATTATTTTTTTATAATTGTCTTAACTATTTTCATACACAATTTGTAGTTATTTCATGGTTTCAAAGACAAAGTCAAAGTCAAATAAATTTATTCGAGTGAACCCAGTTACAAGGTATTTTCCAACGTCAAATCTACTTTAGTTCGGTTCAAAGAGATACCTGGACACAGTAGAACCGACAAGAATCTCGGTCAGGTATCATTTTTTCAACATCATTTTGCAAAAGGTATCCCAATCCTGAAGTACAGTCTTGAAGTACAATTTCTTGCTCAGAGGGTTCCTACAGGACTATTACTAACCCTACACCGTCAGATCGTATATCCATCTGTCCATCATTAAAAGGGTTTATCTTTTGAACTATAATAGGTGGCGTATGTATGTATATAACGTATGTATATAACATAACATAACATATCTTCACAGGCTGTATCTCTAACGGGGTAGTCAGAAAGGACGGAGCGCCAGGAGTCGCGGTCCTTACACACCTCTTTCGCTTCCTCAAATCACGTCATTCTCCTCACACATTTTCGAGTGATTTTGACATTTCCGTCTGCTAACACTGGCTATTTGATCTTCATAAGATAGCCTTGGTCTTCCTAGGCTTCTTTTAACACTCACTTTTGCTCTGTAGATTTTCTTGGTCAGTCTTTCATCACTCATTCTTTCTAAGTGCCCGAACCATCTAAGCATTCCTTTCTTCATTTATATGTATGTATATACTATGTATTATTATGTTTCAACGTTTTCTTGTTTTTGCTGTATTGTAAAAACGGTAATAATAATAAAAGCTTGCGATTATAGCATTAAGGAAATTAAGCAATAAATAATAAAAATCGTATGAAACAGTTAAACTCGCGTTAAGGATCTTGAACTGAATGAGAGAAAACACGGTTTTTTTAGATACGTAATAATAATTATATCAAGTTATTTAACCCTTAGTACACGAGTCTTATTTGACCAGTATTTTATTTTAAAATATTTAAGTTAGCAGTTACAAGAAAATTCAACTTGTCCAATATTAGTATATCAGCACAAAACTAAACTTGAAAAATGTAACATGTACTATAGATAAATAAGTTTCAAGGGTGTAAAATTTACACTGTAAATATAGAATAACATGTATTGTAACTATAAGGCGACCTAATAATGTGTAATTAGCTTAAGAACGGCATTTTAATGACCATATAATACGGTCAGCTAATAAAAAAAAAATAAAAAAAATAAGTATCGTCTTTTGAGAAACAACCTGTACGTAGGTCTTAGATTTTTTTCTTAGCTTCTAATGCTCTATCTATATATTTTTTTTTATCTAAGACCTACGTACAGGTTGTTTCTCAAAAGACGATACTTATTTTTTTTTATTTTTATTTGTGGGTATTTTATTTTTATTTTAATTACAGTTTTATTTACGGGTATGGATCATATTCATCGGATACATTAACCTGGATGCTTTTGGTCGACCAATAAATTTGCGTGTATATAAATAAAAATAGCCTAATTGGTGGTAGAGAACTGATTTGTAATTACACTTTAGCCTAGTTTAAATAGTTTTCAGTTTAAATGCATGAATGTATTAATAAAGATAAATAAAAAATAAAAAAACGAAAAAAGGATTGATCATGCCAGAGAGTCGGTGGTAACTTAAAAAAAAAAAGTTAGTCGCAGTAACCAGCCGTGTGTATAACTCAGTTTAAAACTTTAGCCTGAGGATTTTTTATTTCATTAACAAGTTTCCACAACTGCTGTCGCAAACGGTCACAGTTTCGCGCGTTATAAAACTTTTGTTTTTCGCCACGTAATATATTGGCGCGATTAATGTTTTTCCAGTTTTTGATCTCTTTTTAAACATAACAATATGAAACAAGTGTTTGGGAGTTAGTACGCAAAATTATGTATGCCGATACGACACTCATAAATATCTGTTTCATAGGATTTCCTAGTCTAGTCCAAATGGGAAAACGAAACCCCTATAATTTCCTCATGTTCGTCTGTCTGTATGTCACAAGCGAATTATTCAGCCATCTTTGAACTTAAATAAATTAATCCCAAATTCTGGGCCTGACTTATTAAGTAAATTGATAATCCAAACTTAAATATTTGAACAAGAAATTAAGTAATGTAAATTTTTTTCTTTGACCGAAATTGCTACGAAAATCTATTTTATAATAAAATTAAATTGTTAATTCCAAAAAAAAAAAACCAAATAAATATCTGGGACACTTTTTTTTAAATTTAACTTCTTCGATGTCCGAAATAACTGTAGAATTCTAAGTTATTATGTTTTCGATAAACTCTTAGTCTCGTACTTGTGAAATTAGAACACTATGGAATCACAATTTAGTGTCTGTTTGTCTGTCACAGTCGATTTTCTTAGAGACTATTTGATATAAACAACTGAAGAACATTTATAATAAATAGTGGTGCAGACGTGAGCAACAAAAGTCCATTTTTGCTATGAATTCTGACGCTCTAAATACTGACTTAATTTCTTTTTGGTATGCCACGTGAGGTATAAATGTAAATAAAATAGAAAAAGCACTAAATTATTATTACATTTTTTTAACGCTTTTAAAAATAACGCTTATTTTAGGGACATCTTATGTCGTTCTTGATTTCTGCATATGCGCGATATATTAAAAAAAAATGGAAAGCCTAGACACAGTACGCACATAACAGTGGGATGTCTTCATAGAAAGCCGACATATGTGGATTGTATGTGTGAGCGGTAATACGCACCCGCCGTGGCACGCGTACAACGGCAATATTTTGGACAAATATGGGTAATTATTGTAGCGTAAACTTTTAAATTTTCGCGTTACATTATAGAATATATCTAAAACGGGAAATTTAACGCGATTACCTTTTTATTCTGGCTTGACGTTTCGACCGAGTTACATCGGCCGTGGTCTCAAGCAAACTCGGTCGAAACGTCAAGCCATAATAAAAAGGTAATCGCGTTAAATTTCCCGTTTTAGATAATAATAATAATAATATACTCGGGCATTTCACACAGCGCCATCTAGTCCCAAAGTAAGCTGCATAGCGCTTGTGTTATGGGTACTAGACAACTGATATACTACTTATATACTTTTATTTTGTAAATAAATACATATTATACATAAACACCCAGACTCGAGACGGGAATCGAACCCGCAACCCCAGTTTACTTTCCGACGCGCTAAGCCATTGCGCTACGGAGGTCGTCAAGATATATTCTATAATTATTGTAGCGGCCACGATTTGCGCTAGTCGGGGTCGCACGCGACCGTTTCCGTTTGTCTTTCATTCAGTCTTCACATCGTCGAAAATACAAAATTATCTAAAATCGCATAAACGAAGATATTGTACTGTCGTAATTAATTACAAAAAAAAAAAATTAAACAAAAATAAAAAATGTGTCCGCGTCCATTGCTTTTTTTATTATTATAAACTATAATCTTCTCTAACTACCTCGTTAGGGATGCAGTGTAAAGATATGCATGTATATATAAACTGCAATTGTGTTAATGATAACAACCCTACGTATCCAGAGGGAGTGGGTAATGCCGTTATGCATGAGGCGGAATCGGCGTTCTTCTATTCATATTATTCTCTGGCCTAGATGTACATATGCAGTACAATATAGAATAAAATAGTAGATAATTATCGTCGAGCCTACTAGGAACATAAAACGGTTCATCAATCATTAAATTGGAAATCAAACGATATCCTGGGAGCTTAATTAATTTAGTAAAGAAATCCCAAATAATTTTTAATTCTGTGGAAATAATTACACCAATACTAACAAGAGGAAATTCTCCGACATTTGCGGAACATGTTTCAAATTAAAATTTTAAGCGGAGAATTAATTAAAATCATGTAAACGTTATTATGTCGACATTCCGTGACTTTTGTGCTGTTCGTGGTATTATGGGACCGTTGTGGGAGTACAACGTACTTAAGTTATACAAACAATAATTGAAGAATATATGTTTAATATTGTTTATGCTTGTGTAAGTACATGACATTCAATGGTTAATTTTTTTCTTTTTAATTTTTTTTTTATGTTTGACATGTTTATGACGTTTATTTGACATTTTATAACTTATTTGTAATTATAATTTTGATTATCCATAACATTTTATAAAAATTGATAATTAAATATTTGCATGCTATGTTGTTAGTAGAATGTGAAGAGCTTTATATTTATATGAAAAATATCAACATCAATGTTATACTCATATTCACGCAAATAAATATTATTATTATTATAGATGTAATAGACTTCACATCATGTACTTCAAAAGCGATGCGACCAAAATAACCCGGCCAGATTGTAAACACAATATATTTTTATTAAATAAGACGAGTTATTTTGGTAAAAAACAGCAAAGTACTTAATAAGTTAATAAAATAAGCAGTTATTAAAATAATTGATTAAAAAAATTGATGTTTTGAAGTGAAATGGTGACCGATAGGTTTATTTGATGTAAACGTGTGTCGTATTTACAGATCCAGCTTATTTTGCTTCCTTCGTTTTTAAGTATGTGGCGTATAGTCTATTCTTGCAGTCTTTGTGAGTTGTAGACTGCTGACTGCATTTTAAAGTTTGCTTATTTTAAATAAAAAAGAGATTAATTGGAGGTAAAATTATAATGACATGTTTAAAACATAAAATATGATCTAAACTCTAAAGAGATATACAAAATTATTTTAACAAAAAGGTTGCGTTCGCTACTGTTAGGTTTAAATGCTACTTCAATTATTTGTTTGTTTCATTTAGCTTATTTTGATCATCGAGTGGAAGTATATTTTTAGATCTATATTCGATGCTCTTTAGAAAGCTGTTAATATTGATCATTATTTGTATTCGTAACTTTTTATATTAGGAACTTCGTTTGGGTGATCGACAGGAAAATGTTTGTGAAAGAATTATGGAAATGTTTGAGACCAAAGTTCCACTCGTTATTTCCTTGAACTGCTACCCACGTATGCTTATCAAATATTTTTGTAATAACAATCTACGTCATTAATTTTTATTAATGATGTACGAGTACGTTACGTATTTATATTTTTAAAATTACAAATGTAGGAAGCAATTTCCAAAAGGAATTTTCCTTGCCCCTAAATAGACGCGCGAACAAAAAAGTCGGACCTCCCTCACGGAGCACGCGGAGCGGCTAATTCAACAGATTCCAATGCAGTGACAAATGTTGGCTTTTTCTCGTGTCGGATCCCGGCCAAGACAAATGCCTCGCAAAAACCAGGCGTGCTGTGAGAAAATTCGAATTGAACGACAGTAAGATTGACGGGCCACGCAGATAGCGGATCTATTTCGTATCGTCAAGGTTTTATGCACAGTTTAAGTTGGATTTTAGTGACGTATCACTTTTTCGTCTCGCGGGAATGCGAGCGACGATCGTTTCCTGTTCTTCACGGTTACGCGGGTATGCGCTAAAGAGATATTGTGACGGAACGCGGAATTTGGGAATTTTGATGAGTTTTTTCGTGTAACGTCTAGGTAGGTATTCGAGATTTGGTTTACGCGAGAAATTCTCTTTATTTGGATGCTTAATATTTTTTAGATATTTCACGACTTGAATCTTATACGCGTTTTTCTCGGGATTCCTTGAGAGTAGCATTCCAAAGTGCCTACAAGTAGCGAATTAGGAACATCTAGTTCTTGTGTACATTATAATATGTGGCCAGATATGAATTTATATGGCTTAAATAAGAATTTACATGGCTGATAAAATAACTATGAACCGATTGTTAGTATGTCAGACGCGTTATCTTAGTCTTTCATAGTAATTTTGGTCAAACTATAAATTTAACTTAATAGGTTAAGTTTGAATTTAAAAAATCGGAGTCAATATGGATCTACAATATTTATTATTCTTATTATATTTTTCATTTTCGTTCCTTGTTTTATGTTACTAATTTACGCAACAAATTCAAAGTTTCTTTGAATAGTTTTTATTTTAAAGAAACGTTTACAAAATATTGTGGTACAAAGTGGCTTTTATCGTGTCCTTATCAAATTTTTTGACTAAGAGTCTTAGTGATCTAAAAACTGACAAATACTGTAGTCCTGGACAAGTATAGTATAGAAATTGTTTTGGTTAAATCGTGTTGATAACATACAGCGTTATAAATAACCTACCAAAGTTAGGTAAACTTTCTTTTCATACTAAATGTATGGAGGTTTGACATAAGTTAAAAGGGTCAATTCGAAAGTTGGTTTTGGCCGAATTAAAGTTTACTTTTTCCGTATTGTTTCTGTACCCTAAGTTAATGCTTGTTTCACACGATTTTCGCCATTTTTGTTATTATATTTTTCTTCATAAACTAATTTCTTGATGCAATTCATTTTGCAGCACTTGTGAGAACTTTAACAAAAATCCAAAATAGTTCTATGGTTTTATATATTCGTATAAGTGTTTGTATTATTGCTATTTATTTAGTCGTGCCTCTGTACGCTCACAGTTACCACTTTGCCCAAGATTTCCTTCGTTATGTAAATTCTCATTCTTTGCTCACGTTATTTTCTTTGTCTGTCATATCGCACGCACTACGTAATAATCTAGACTCTAGACTACCGTTTCGTCACTGCACTATCATAGATATAGTGTGGGTTGTACTTGGGGTAAAATCTATGTAGGTAGTAGAAATGGAATACTCCATATCCTGTCATAATCGAGCCAGCTTGTTTGTTATGTTTTGTATACCCATAATTTTATTTGTAATTCGTGTAAGGAGACGTTTAAAGAGTACAATTTTGTCGAATCAGAATAGATATTTTTTTTGCCAGTTATTCATCGTGTTGTCTTTGATAACTTGTTTTGCCAGTGACACTGGTGATTTTTATGTACTAGCGTTTTTTTATCCTTCATTGTGTAAATGTTACAATCGCTGTCGCTCGAAGCGGAAGCTCAAGTTGTACACTATATGCAACTCCATGTAAGACGACACTGTGAGGGTATTTTCTTCGGCGAAGCGGGCAAATTTTGTAGGTAAAAGCACCATACAATCCAGTTTTATTTCTGGGGTGAATAGGGTACTTTTTGAAGTTTTTCTCGCGTTAAAAAAAAGTAGTACTTATTATTTTTAAAATTATGTCTTTTACTATTTAAGATGTGATTAGACTGACAATCAGCACGAGTAACGCAATTCAAATCACGAGTCAGGCCCAACTCATTATTATTGATATAAGAGAAAGTGTTTTAAACAGGCAAATTAGCCGAGTCACAACTTCGCTAATTAGTAAAGTAGACAAACGAGAAATGTACAACTAACAAATAATTAAATTATAACTTCTAGAGTGGTGGAATTTTCAGTCGGGATTGAGTGCACGCGCGAGCGGAGGAGGAAGCGAGTTATTTAAAAGAATTCATTCAATTGAACTTCATTACAAGGTGTTTCATACTAAACCTGTATTAAGGTGAATCTACAAGAAACTCTAGTAAAATAGTCTTTCTTCAAATAGGGTCTCAAAATTTATGCAAAAAGTTGGCCGCGCACATGTATTATACTTCAGGTATTGCAAGCATAAGCATAAACTACGAGGCGTACAAAGCCTAAATGATCGATAAATGACATTATGTTCACTAATATGCCTAACTTAATGACCTAGGGACAACTGACTGTCTCTAGGTACCTAAGTACACTCGAGAAATTTTTCCAGCCCTCTGTCCAGGCTGTGACTGAAATCAGAATTCGAAGGCTCGCCTACAACCAAAGCTGATCCTCAATTTTTTTTGTCCTGCTAAGCTTAATATCTTAGTTAATGTGTGGTAGATTGTTCATTGTTTTACACAAACAATTAATCTATTATTTCTAAACAAGTCGTTAGGGCAACGAAAAACATGTCACTTCAACGCCATCTGTTGTTCGTTCATTGGTATAAAAATACCAGACAAGTTATAGACAGATCAGATGTTGTTCAACTGTCAACACGGCAGCTCATTCTGCTCTGAACTGTCTTCGTCACCAGGCTTGTTTATTCTCTCACAAATATATTGCAATATATATAATGTAACGTAGTACTTATTCCTTTGTGAGACAAATGAATTATTAAAAACTCAATGAAGTGTAGACCAGACCGTACTTTCAGAGTAGTACTTGCAGAGTACCGTACCGTAGTAGTGTCAGTTACTAACAACCGCCAATCACTAAACAAAGTCAGTCAAACCTTTCGCTATATTTAAGAATATACTGCCTATCGGAATACAAAATATTTTTGAATTTTTAGTTTTCATTTCAGCGTTCGAGTTACCATAAAAATTCATGTTTCTGTAACAAATTCCAGTTTAAGACGACGTAATCAATCGGCTGTGATATGCGGACTCTCATACTCAGATGGACAGATGGACAGACATGAAGACATAAGGGTTTCCTTTTTGCCATTTCGTCTACGGAATCATAAATAATCGCGTCACTAAATATTTTTGATCGCGTAATGTATGTATTTGTTTGCAGTAGTACAGTGCATTATTCTTTAATTAGGACTGTAGTCAAACAACGCGATCCGTGTTTATAATTAGCCAGTGTTTGAATATGCTGTAACAAAAAAAAAACAGAATAAGAGACTAAAAAAAAATTGAAATGGAAAAGAGACTGAAAAAATTGTTCCGAGAATTATCTTCACCCGCTTATTTTCTTATAAGTATATTTCGTTATCAATAATATAACAAATATATTGCATTGAAATATAAATATAGTTTACCATACTATTTAGTACGTTAGTGCGATCTCATACTAAAAGTAAGGTTTATTTTCCATAACTTCCATAAATCCATAGCCGAAATTGAATCCAAAATTATTTCATATCCGTATCCGTAACCGAAACCGAAACTGGTATAATAATATACGTATGTATAATATAACATATCGACATCCGTCTCCAGATTCGAAACCTTATATCCATGACAACCCTACCTCACCGTAAATTTAATAAAATTTTATATTCGCTTCAGCTGGTTAATATATCATCGACCTATAAAACGGAATTCACTCCGGTAACAGAATTTGCTTTGGTTAGCTTCATATCTCAAGTGTGATTTCGTAATTAGAATTATTTAAGGTTTGTGAAGTTGATTATTGTACTAATAAAAACTTTCTCTCTCGTGTCCCTGTGCTAATGTAATTAAGTAGTCGTTAATTGGTTTACGCAAAGTTTAAATTTCGGGATGTTATCGAGATATTGGAAACTAAATGTTAAATTAGGAATGTAGAGTAACTAGTTTCGGTTGGAGACTAGTCAGACTCTTACCGAAACTAGTTATTACAATTTATATATTTTTATATATTTTGGTTCTTAGCGCAAGAAAGGTAAGGTAAATACCTTCCTTGTAAGGTAAATACTTCGTATATTTTTTTAATTTGTTTATTTTAGTTATTTGCGTGTTTGTGATCATAGCAACAGTTAATTATAAAAAAAATAGCTTTATCGCATCAAAAATACCTTACATAAACTCTATATATATACACACATCAAAAAAGTCTAAGCAACATGTACGATTTTGAACTTTTGAACGATTTTTACTATTGTAATATATTTATATTTCTTTTATAAATAATAACTAAGCATTTTTTGACGTATTAGTGACTAAAGCAACAAAATCTTTCCTTCAAATGTTCATTTAATCGCAGTAATTAACAATATGTGTACCGTAACATACGTAGTCTATATATATATAATGAAGTTATGTTTTCTTTGTGCGTCAATCACGTTAAAACTACTGAACAGATCGACATGGGACCACGACCATTCGATGCGGAATCGTTTGTAGATGGTTTAAGTCTATTCATTTGAACAGACATATTATTCAATTTAATAGACCCTTCACCATTTTTCAAACAATAATGTACTATTACGTACAAAATTTTCACTTACGCCCAGCGGAGCGGGCGGGAAACGGCTTGTATAAAATAAAGTTAAAACGAAATTAAACTTTTCATGTTTTACAAAATTAAATAGCAACATTTTTTTAATTATTTGGTAATTCATAACAAAGTGTGACCGCCTTTGTTGTTTAAAACTTGTCGGTAGCGATTTTTCATTGAATTTATAAGATTGTTTATCTGCTCCTGCGACAATTGGTTCCAATGGAATTTTAACAAGTCTTTCGGTTGTTGGCTTGTCGACACTCCGTCCAGGTTCTCTAGAACACGTCTCAGGAGCATGTCCCATGCGTGCTCGATGGGATTGAGGTCTGGCGATTGTGCAGGCCACGGCAATACCCGGATGTTTTCCATTGCCAAGTACTCTCTGGTCCACCGACCTGTGTGCGAACGCGTATTGTCATGCATCAGCGTGAAATCTAAGCCACTCTTACCCTTCACGTATCAAACTTAAATCCAAACCGGGACTCATCACAAAATAAAATTTTATCCCATTGCTCCTGGGTCTATGTCAAGTGTTCCCTACACAATTCGTTTCGCGCGCGATTCCCATGGCGTATAGGTGGGCACCTAATCGGGCGTCGTGCTCGTAGGCCGTATTCATGCAGCCTATTTCTCAAGGTTTGGTGGCTATAAACAACACCTTTTGAGAATTGTAGCTTTAAACCTATCTCCCGGGCGGTTAAAATCGGCTGACGTCTTGCAGTCACTTGTATATATCGGTCCTGTCGAGCATTTGTACTCCTTCCATGTCCTGGGTGCTGCTCAGCAGGATCCCCTGTATTAACGTAACGCTGCCGAAGACGACAAATTACGCTCCAATTGACACCAAAATGCTGACACACCTGGGACTGATTTCTTCCCGTTTGTAGCATTCCTACAGCTCTCTGCATTTCATCAGCAGTCAAATGGCGTCGCTCCATAGCATAAAAAATGACTCACCACTCAATTTTTTCAAAAACTGTATATCTCAAAATGATTAAAGTGCGATAAACACCAAATTTATCAAGCAACTAAAAACACATGAAATCGGGAAAAAATAATTAGCTTTTATTTTATTTTGTTCTTTCTTTATGACATGGCGCAAAGATTAGCGCATTTGCCAATGTCACGTACTAATAAGTAGAATCACAAGTAAATTAGTTTTTTCTTATCGTAAAACATCTCCAGTAAAGTGATAGGAGGCTTTACTGAAGTTTTAAAGGATTTCTTGGAAGAGCGCGAGAACTTCAGCTACACATGTTTATTTAGATCTCCTCCATTCTTATCACTTACACGAAACTTTAAAACATAATATACTATCACTGTTGTACTATAAAACTCCTAAAAATTTAAAAAATAGAAAATCTAAATAAAATGACAACCTCACTTCTCTCGTTCCCGCCAAAAAGTCCAGCTTTTATTTTAATGATAACAAAACACAACCGAAAAGGTTTTATTTTTAAAATCAGCCAGTATATGTTTCCGAGAACAAAAAAGATTGTATACCAATCTACTTTTCTAAGAAAAAAATAAAGTAGTAATTAATAAAACATGCAGTTTCTATAAATGATGCGTGTTGGTTAGACTTTTTTGATGTGTGTATATATAACAATATACAAATTGAAGATAATTAGTGTTAATCAAAAGCCTATCACCAAAAGACATCGAGGTCGTATTTGTGCAATTATTGTTCCGTATACTGTTGTTTGATAACAAACGTGAAAAAAACAAGTTCGTTACAAAGCTTTCATTTTAAATAAAAAAAAGTATCTATCCTGTAATCCTGATAATTTTTTTTTATTTTATTTAACAGTTTATTGCACACACAACCACATATGAAAAGAAAGATAATATACAGAAAAAAGACGAAGGTACCGCTTATTTCTATAAGAAGTATTACAATATTATTATATTCTTCTCCTTTTATATATAAAATGAATGTTAGTTTGTATGTTTGTCCTCTATATGCTTCTAAATCGTTCATCTGATTGTGATGAAACTTTGGTGAGTTATTCTACGTACACCCGCAAAAGTTCAGTAACTTATTTATTTCGTAAAAAAAACGCGAACGAAGTTGCAAGTAACGGCTAGCACTAAATAAAGATGATGAATATAAATTTCATACATATCCTCACGCTGTATCCCTAACGGGGTAGTCAGAGAGGACGGAGCGCCAAGCTTCGCGGTCCTTACATACTTCTTATGCTTCCTCGAATATAAAATAGAATAGCAAAATAATCTATGACTTATTCATAACTTTTTATTTTTAAATTCATTATACAGAGTTTTCATTTGCTACTTCATGCATAATTAAAAAAAAACCATTTCTGCAACTTACTGTTTCAACTCAAAATTTAAACGTGTGTATTGGGCCGCTTCTTCATACAACTGTTGTGTTAGACTTTTGTTTAATTCTTACGTCCGGTTTCACCAAAGTCCCCTAATACTTAGTGAACCCCTAAAACTGGATAGGGGTCTGCTAACGATGAAATTTTCATACTCTCTCAGCAAAACTGATGAGACAGACACTTGTCTCATCAGTTTTGCTTAGAGAAACGAAAAACTTGTGAAGACCCACAAGTTTTTCGTTATTCCTTTAGTATGAGACACTAACTAAAGAGATGAGGAAGCGAAAGAAGTATGTAAGGATCGCTACGCTTGGCGCTCCGTCCTCTCTGACTACCTCGTCGGGGATACGGCGTGAGGATATGTATGTATGAGACACTAAAAATGGTTGATATTGATTTAGCTAAAATAATGCGTCCCACTACTTAATCAGATTCTACATAAATAAAAATGAAATAATGTTGTTCGTTGCTAAGCGCAAAACTAGAGAACAGTTGGACTGATCTGGCGAAGTGACTGACTGGTGACTGATTTTTTTTACATGTTCGTAATAGTCCGAGTAATTTTTAATGGAAAGAAAAATTGGAAAGGTTTCCAGAAAAATTGGGAAATTCGCGAAAAAGTGAAAGCGCTTTTTCTTATGGAATTTTTGTATGAACTGAATCCATAAATCATGAATAATAATAAAATACCTACCTACTGAGCCACAGCAACAAAGGTACAGATATAGATATTTTTGGGGACGCACTGACGACGGTATGTTTTTTTTTTTTATATCAGAGGGGGCAAACGAGCAAGCGCATCATCCGATGGAAAATGATCAACGCCGCCCATGGACACCCGCTACGTCCAGGGAGTCACAGGTGCGTTGCCGGCCTTTAAGGAAAGAGTAGGCTCGTTTCTTGAAGGTCCCTAAGTCGTAACGGTCCGGGAATACCGCCGCTATAAGTTGGTTCCACAAAATTGTCGTACGTGGTAAAAAATGTCGTAAAAATCGCACAGTTGTAGACCGCCATTCATCAAGGTGGTGAGGATGAAAGGACTGTCGATTGCGTGACGTACGGTAACGGAATTCAGCAGCAGGCAGTACTCCGAACAATTCCTCGGAACATTCCCCATGATAGATATTTGGGATCGAACAAGCATATCTTCACGTTTGTTTGAAATAGAATTACAAAAGTGCATTTTCATGTATTGCATCCACATTTTAGTTTTAAATGTGGCAGAAGTAGGATTGTCAACTTCTATTACAAAAAAAAAATTAGATATATTTATATCCTATTTTTTCGTTCTTGACTCTAATGTAAACAAGCAAGAATCTGACCAAAATTTCGCAAAATTTTCGCCGTTCGCTGGTAGTACACGTAGCACTCTAATAACGCTCTCCTTTTTTTTAAAAACGAGGGGGCAAACGAGCAAGCGGGTCACCTGATGGAGAGTGACCACCGCCGACCGTGGACACCCGCGACGTCCGGGGAGTCACGGATGCGTTGCCAGCCTTTAGGGTTTCACCGAACGAAACACAACAGCAATAGATGCTGTTATTTCATGCCGATATTCTGTGAGAGGATGGTATTTCACCGGGCGAGCTGGTCCAATACCCAGCATGGCTCTACCGCTCTCTTTCTGGTAATGTACACGAAACTATGAAAGCACATTTACGAACTATAGCCCATCTCTAGTTACGTTATAAATGTCACAGCTTTACATCAATGACACAAATGAAATAAATGTAATATATTATATGATAATAGTGTGGAATATTATTTTTAAAAGGTTACCATTGTGCGTGGATATGTGATAAGCAATTGCATATCGGTGTGAATGATTTTACTGTGGAATTCTAATGAATATCAAAATGTAACCTACGGTGTTAATTAAATATCATTAGAAGGACGCGTGAGATGCAACACTAGAGGCGATTAATAAAAAGTGAGAATGAATATGATACAGGTAATTTTTATTAAAAGTACTTTATTAAATGTTGTTATTAAAATGACGGAGAGAGATATTAAATAGTATTTAGGAGAGTAAAGCAGTATTTTATAATGCGTACGTATTTTTTTTTGTATAATAAAATATTAGAAAGCAAAATAAAGTACTAAATAAGTGCAGTGGAGATGCGATCTCTCAGAAATATGTGTGGTGTCACTCTTGCGGACAGGATAAACAATGAAGAGATATGCAGTATGACAGGGTTGCACAACAGTGTTATTTTGAAAATGAAGAAAGGAATGCTTAGACTGACGAAGAAAATCCACAGAGCGAATGTGAGAGGTAAAAGAAGACAAGGGAGACCAAGGCTGACTTATGAAGACCAAATAGCCAGAGTATTAGTAGACGAAAATGTCAAAAGCACTTGCAGACCTAGGCGAAAATGTGTGAGGAGAATGATGAGATTTGAGGAAACGAAATAGGTATGTAAGGACAGCGACTCCTGGCGCTCCGTCCTCTCTGACTACCCCGTTAGGGATACAGCGTGAAGATATGTATGTATGTGTGTATGTAAAATAAAGTACACCTTTTTTTTAACAGTATAGTTAGCAATGCTACGTAGAAGAGCGCATAATTTTTACTGACCTGACAGTTCCTAACTTGTTCTGCAATATACGTTACCTCCAAACCGGTGACTTTTACAGTCACAATACGTTGTAACAAAGTGTAATTAAATAAAATTGTCTTAGTATGAGTTTATAAACTTTATTTTAAGTGGATATTTGACAGTATGAAAAATAGATTATTTTATCTTATCATAAAATAGAGAAACGTGCAAAATGACCGAATGAAAAGAAAAACATAACATAAACATAACATAACTTCACGCTGTATCCCCAACGGGGTAGTCAGAGAGGACGGAGCGCCAGGAGTCGCGGTCCTTACACACCTCTTTCGCTTCCTCAAATCTCATCATTCTCCTCACACATTTTCGCCTAGGTATGCGAGTGCTTTTGACATTTCCGTCTGCTAACACTCTGGCTATTTGATCTTCATAAGTCAGCCTTGGTCTTCCTTGGCTTCTTTTACCACTCACTGTCGCTCTGTATATTTTCTTCGTCAGTCTTTCATCACTCATTCTTTCCATGTGCCCGAACCATCTAAGCATTCCTTTCTTCATTTTTACAATAACACTGTTGTGCAACCCTGTCATACTGCGTATCTCATCATTGCTTATCCTGTCCGCAAGCGTGACACCGCACATATTTCTGAGAGACCGCATCTCCACAGCATTTATCATACTTTCACTCGATTTCGGGCATATCCATGCCTCGCTGCCGTACAACAAAGTCGGCACCAACACCGCATTGTGGATGGCCATTTTAGCAGTGTTAGATATATTCACACTACCCACTAATGCGGACAGAGCACCGTTCACTTTATTGCCAGCTGCTACCCGTCTCTCCACATCCAACTCACATCTTCCATCCCTCGAAAACGCACTCCCCAGGTACACAATTTCATTCACCTGTTCTAGACATTTTACATTTACACTAATCACACATTTCGTTTGTTCCGCTTCTCTTTCAAATACCAGAACCTTAGTTTTGTTCACATTCATTTTCAATCCTTTTACTTCACAATCTTCTTTCATGCACGTGACTAGTGTCTGCAACTCTGCTTCTGATGGTGCTATTAGCACAGCATCGTCAGCGTACAATAGGCAGTTTACCACTGTGTCACCACATCCCATACCACTCATATTACCTTTCAATCTCTGGAGGCAACTGTCCAAATACAGCACGAATAGCCAGGCAGACATCACGCAGCCCTGTCTGACACCAGAACAGACTTCAAACCAGGGCGACATGTCACCGTCTATCCTTACACAGGCTCTGTGGTCTCGATATAATGACCTCACAGCCTGCAGTAAGGAGCCCTCCACGCCATATTCAGGCAGAAGACTCCACAATTTCTTCCGCACTACTCTATCGAATGCTTTCTCTAGATCCACGAAAGCGCAGAAAACTTTCTGACCTAAAGCCAGAAACCTTCCCACGATAACGCGAAGCGAGAAAATCTGATCCATACAACCCCTACCGTTCCTGAATCCACCTTGCGCCTCCCACAAATATCTTTCTGAAACACCTTTCATACGTTCAGTCAATACTTTAGTATAGACTTTACTCGCTAAGCTGACTAAGCTGATGGCCCTATAGCACGCACAGTCTAGGTAGGAACCTTTCCCTTTATATAGAGGTACTATGACTGCCGTGCGCCAGTCCTCTGGAACCTCCCCCTTCTGCCAACAAAGGTTGCAGAGTGCACAGAAGGCATCCCAGACCCTAGGACCACCATACTTGATCATCTCAGCAGTCACCTCATCAATTCCCGCAGCCTTTCCACATTTCAAACTTCTTATCACTTTCTCAATCTCTTTCATACTAATGGCATCCTCCAGTCCCTGGCCCGAGTGTGGCAATTCATTAGAATCGCTCTCAGTATCAGAGACGGAGTCGCCACTCTCATACAGTTCTCCATAGTATTCACTCCATCGCTGCAGAACATCCTTTTTATTTGTAAGCAGGGAAAAGAAAAAAATTGCAAAAAATTCTTCAACGGTCAAATTGACTATGTAACCGTGCAGACCCTCAAACTTGTCTCGAACACTTTTCATACAAAATTAGGTAACTAGTTGCAACTACTCAATCTGAAACGCACAAGACAGAAAATGAAATACAGAAAGGAAAAGATAAGTAGGTATGCGATAAGTTGAATAAATTTTAAGTTAATATTATGTGCTGTTTATGAACCGAATACTTTAAACACTGCTAAAATGTAGTCGAAGCCTTCGTTATTTTAAGAGTCAATCGATTCAATTCTCGTACGATTCGCTAAGCCGAACAATTTGCTTTGAGCATTCGTTTTCAGAGGATTGAGTAAAAAAAATCGCCATCCATTTGTATCCAATTTAAAATCAAATTAGAAGTAAATACACTTTCTATTTCATCCAATCACGTGCAAGGGCAACGACGCTTAAGTGCGCGAGGCGCGGTTAAGGAAAATTCCCCATTTCCCCAGCCCGCCGGGGAGATTTACCCCAAATCGAATTCCGTTCCCCATCCGAAATGGCCTTAATTTAACGGACGAATTTGTCTAATTCCAATTCTTATGCTGTGACAAATGTAGTGATTTTTATTCAGACTCCGTTTCTTCGCGATCCAAAAACTGGAACGCAAAAACTTAAACTCTTTTGTTACTTAAACTTCTGTTAAACTTTTAACCACTTAATTAGCCTAGATATTAAACTTTGGATAAATAGTTAAGAATTCTGAACAAGTGCTTTAAGATATAAAACATGAAAACTTTTAAAGTACTCATTAAGTTCAATCACAAATAAATGTAAATCCCATAAATGTGATTCGAGTTTGAGTCTCTGATTGATACTTAATGATATTCATTGGCACGGTGGTTAGTACATCGGCTTTCTAAGCCGAGGATATTAGGTTCGATAACCGACCAGGTTAATTTAGAATAACTTCTAATTTATCTTGTAGTCAGGTTTGGTACTGTCTCCTCCCCGAATTATTTGTCTAGCAAATAGTATGTTTTTATTCAGTCTAGTGTTCTAGGGTTCCAACAATTAACATAAAAATTTTCTTCATGCGAAATTATCCTTTTTTTAACGAGAGACCTTATGGATGTTAGAGATCTCTTAGAGTGGCTTGCACGAACTATTTAAACTCGATTTAAAGATTTGACATCTCGCTTGCACCAACGATTTAACAGTTGGTTTCTGTTTTTTGGATCATCTGTTTTTTGGATCATCCCTTTCACGAGATAGTAGTAGCGTCGAAGACATATGGGTATATGTATATCTAGAATTATAAACATTCATTTTACTTTTGCAATTTTTTACAGGCATTTTTTTTATAAGTAACACCGCTAATGTTTAACTTTTCCGCTGTGAGCAGTCTGACAGGGTTGTACTATCGCAGCTGTCAGTTCACTCACCGATAAGTCGACAAATGGCCCGTCACTTACACTTCTATTCAAATACTTAAGCCCTGATTAAGGATGCTTTTGGAATCTTTCGTTTCGTATATTTTTAAGGCCTTTGTAATAAAACGGAGTTTTTATAAATTTTTATGCAACACGTGGAGTTTCACAGATAAAATAAATTAGGTAGATCTTAGAATAATAATGCTTTTTAGGAGTGTTTTCTAACGAGCGACTCCGAAGAAATAAACGAAAAGTATAGCATGTGTTCGTATGCAGTTTTATAGTTAACATGTAATTATATTTACCTGTGGAATGTAATACAATAAACTATATTTTTACAATGTGTTATGACGTCATTTTACTACACAGATTACCGTTTACCGTTTACACGAGTGCCCAAGAAGGACAGAAATTTCTAATTTATTTTTTGGGACATGCAGTTGACAAATGATTGTTCATCAAACGGAGCCATTTATGGCTCCAAGAAAATTCGATTCAATGTCGTGAACATAATAATTTTCCAAGCGTTTTTATTCTGAGGGCCGAATATTTCATGAGAAAAATCTAATCTTTTATTTGAATATTTACTTAATATTATATTGCTTCTAAAACTATTTAAGTTTTATGTTATAAAGAATTATTATTCTATGCTTACTTAAAAGGTATTTTTGAAGTAACAAGGTTGAATAAAAATATTGAATAAAAGATGGTATAGACATTTCTGAAATTTTATTAAGAACTTTTTTTTATAAAAATTACTTTATTTTAGAGCTTGTATGTACTACAACATGGTATTATATTAGTAAACATTATTTAAGGGCTATAAATAACTATTAGCATAGTAAAAATCATAATATACTATTAACGACACGCTTTATTAGCTGTCTCACCTTTTACAGTGTAGCGTGAGGATATGTATCTATGTTTGTAATTTGTTTGTACTTGTAATGTAGTTTATTGTGTATGTCTGTTTGAAAAAACGTAGAGTGG
Source organism: Zeuzera pyrina (assembly GCA_907165235.1). Lineage (NCBI taxonomy): Eukaryota > Metazoa > Arthropoda > Insecta > Lepidoptera > Cossidae > Zeuzera > Zeuzera pyrina. The sequence goes on from OU015623.1 coordinate 2,884,304, forward strand.
TTGGGAGAGGCGGCCGTGGAAAAATAAAGGGGGTGGGCGGGGTCCACGGGGTGTTATGATAGTTTGTAATAAATAAAACCGTTGCATAGACCTGCAGAGTCAGTCGGAAAAAATCACTATCGCGTGCTACACGCTGCCTGTCCGAACCACCTCTTACTATAAAACTTTGTCTTGTCTTCATTCGAATCTATCCTTAACATATACTATACAATTCATAGGTTTTTCTTGATATAATTATTACCGCTGCGGTTGGCTATCACTAGGGCAGGGCCATCGTAATAACAATATTTTATTAGCATGAAATAATTCATGCGAATAAAATATTGGCAACTAGTTCCGTACTTAATCAACATACAAAAAAGAGAAGTAAAAAAAAACAAATAACCATGAGTTAGATTCGCTCACCGAAGTACCTTGGAAGAAAAGAGATGTACTCACCTTACCTTCGTTATACATCTTTGAAAACATAAAGTACATTAAGAGAAAGAAGAAAGAGAAAAAAAGAAAGGCGTTATAGGGTATGGAAACTAGTGGTCGCGATCAGCTAGTCATTCATAAATTTAAATTATAAAAGTAAAGTGCGTCATTTTTGGACAATCGTGTTCGTTTTTATAATAAAATTTCTCAAGACGTTACTCAATTCTTGGAAAAGAGATTTAAACTTGTTATTAAGTGAACTTTGATTGGAAAAGCATACTTCAAAATTAGCAATTTCATCGAAGACAAAAGAATAGTCTTGAAATAATCTCTGCACATGTATTTACGGGCTTCATGAATATTGTTTTTTAAATTGTAGATTGTAGAATGATGTTGAAAAAATAATACCTGACTGATTTTCTTGTCGGTTCTTCTGTGTCCGAATTTTCTTTTTGAACAGAACTAAAGTTGATTCGACGTTAAAAAATACCTTGCAATTGGGTTTAACAGAATAAATTGATTTGAATTTGGCTTTGAAGAAAGAAACTTTCAAGGTAGGTAGAAGGGATATTCAATCAGTGCTCTATTTTAAACAGTGACTCTACTCTGAAAAGTTTAAAAAGCATGTATACAAAACGTTAAACACCGCTCGAATGGGACCGCATAACTAAATTTGTTTGATAACCATAAACGTAGACTTTGCAATTAAATTCCATTCAATAGGCAAAGCGTGTATTTTGAAACATTTGCGTGATGTGTTCACATTTGGGCAGCATTTCGCTTAACCAGGCGACGAAATATCGATGTAAATGATCCGGAACCGGGTTCATTATTGTCAACATCGGAAATTAATTCTCTCGGGAATACATCGAATATTAGCTGTACATTCGGTAATATGACAGTACGTTTGAAGTACGTAATGTTATTCTCTGTGTTCTGTAAATTCTATTTATGTTCCGAATGATAAATACGATAAAGTTAAATACGATTATTATATAAAACATGGAATGGAACATTTAAAACTTTACTTCAATTAATAATAATCGTTTTATGTTTAAAACACTTCGCGTTTGCAGAAGTAAGATGTCGGCAGTTTTTCTCGATGACGTCACGAACACCGTCGAGCTCTACTGGAGGGCGCCAATATTTTCGTATTCTTTATTTGTCGGTCTTGCTAACACAAATAGGCATTTCTTTCAGGATTCGGTACCTTAAAAGGAAAATGGTACCCAAGTAAGACTCCTGTGTCTCCTGTTTGTCCGTCTCTCACAGCACGTTTTTTCAGAAATTATGTTATGATGTGCAAATGTGAAATTTGGCACAGTGAAACGTTTGGAAAACTCACATATTTTGCACTAGTCATATTTAATAATCGTTGAAGAATTATGGAAAAGGAGAATTGGATACCCATCTCGACTTGGCTATTCTCTTATTTCTGAAACTAGTCGACCTAAAAATATAACGAAAATTAAATTCCACCATTTTATAAATATCGTACGGAATCTTTTATCTAATATTAATATAAATTCACTTTTATCTTGGGAACACATTTCTAATTTCTTTAAAAACATGTGTCGTTTTCTCGTAAAAAAAGGACAAAGAGCTCGGACCAAGAAGCATAACAGACGGAGTCATATTAAGCTGCCGCTCTTACCACCGTGTGTCAAACGAATTTTTCTTTTTCTTCTATCTGATTGAGCATAACCAATAGTTAAACAGTTACAGTAATTATGGCACCTCGCACTGTCAGTATATTTGAGTCGATCATGAAATAATTATTTGTGAAATACTCGTACAAGTGTTTTGGGTACTAGTATTCACAAAAATAATAATATGTTATGTTCAACTGTGTATCTTTACTGCACCCTTCCGTAGTCACACACATTAGTAAAAATTTAGAAAGTCGACCAACGAAAAAAGGGCATTTTAAGGACACGCTTTTAGAGCCAATGCTCCGTCCGTCCAAAGAGTGTATCGAACGCATTAACTGAATTACTAACTTAACAACTAACGTCCTCCCATTATTTAACTGTAGGTTGCAGATTTCGTATATTTTTTAATGGCAGCACTGTTAACATCTAATTTGCCATCTTCTTCTGATATACAGCGCTGAAGTTTACATTAAACAGCTTTCGAGAGGATGTCTCTACTGCGCAGGGGATAGTGGGGGTTGTGGGGTTGAAAATTAATCAGTTAATAAAACTGACTGAAAAAGGGTGCGAATAAAGTCTAATTTTACTGCCTCTACTAAATTTAACTTTGTTGCGTCCATATGGCAAAAGCCGACGCTGCGTACAATACTTTTGTAAACAAAACTAACTCAACAATTCATTATTCGAAGTGCGCGAAGCGTACGGCGGAGGCACTGCAAAAAGCAAATTAACTGTCTTAACTTACTGTGAACGGTAGTGCTGCGATCTGCGACTAATTTGCAATTTATTTCCTTCCGATACGGGATTATTCCTAATATATTCCTAATATAGTCATTTAACAATTTATGTCTTTCCTGTTTTTATTTATATACATATTGTTCTTTTCATCGACAAAATGCTTTTAAATGCAACATTTTTGTGAAATATATGAAATAATCTTAATTACGTTGAATCTCAAAAATTATTTATTAGGAACGTTGTGTTTAACACTTACATTTAAGTAAGTTTTTTCAAGTAATTTTTTTAAAAATATTAATTAACCATTTGGGAAAGGCGAAGGTCAAGTATTATATAGCCACGGCTTAGGTTGGAGTATATTTTTTATAAAAGATTGTCTATTTTTTAGAAGCAAAAGAAACTATGCCCACACAGCCGATGTGTTCAGTATTATTCAGATTCCAAAAACACTTCTGTTATGTAAGAATTTGTCTTTTTCTCCATATAAAAAAATAAATGTGGAAACTCTTTAAGTACTTTTTTTTTCACTCATCGTTCAATAAAATGGTGATGGCCTTTATTGGAGTTAACGAATGTTTCTTGGAAAAACTTAATAAAATCACTTGCGCATTTTTATTTTTTTTAGATCTTTTGATTCCTCCTCATATCCACAGAACTTTAATGCACAATGTACTATTATTTATTATTGTATCTTAAAACTTCTGTAAATACAAATAGAAAATTTAAACAAAATATAAACTTCCCTTTTGCGACAATGAATGTTTATTTTATTAATATTATTAAGGCATTGATCATTATTAATAAATCAGCCTAATTATGTAACTTTATACCTCCAGAAAAAGCAATGACAATCGCGAAATTGAACCACATAGTTCATAGTCCATAGCAATACACATTTATATATTTCTTCTGTCATGCTACTTTTCCAGTAAAATGATAGAGGCTTTACTGAAGACATGAAGGATTACTCGAAGGACGTACACGTTTATTTACTTTTCCTATCCTCGTACTTAACAAATTCCATGTGCAAAATTATCTGAGACGTACAAAAACTAATAAATATAAACGTAGTTTTTTTTTTGTAACACAGAAAGCCAAACGCGTAAACGGTCCACCTTATGACAAGTGGATTGAGGACTGAGAACGACATTCAGGGTAGCACTACAGAGTGTAAATGCGTTGGCAATTCTAAGGACTAGATGTTGTGTTGTGCCTATTGTGCCATAAATGTCACTAGCTGTCTTAGTCTCCACACCTCGGACCAATAAACATAATGTATAGAGCCATTATAACTACTAAAATAAAAACGGTTTTTCGTCTCACTTTCTGTCTTATTGAATGTAATCACGAGCACAACAGTTAGCTATAGCAGGTATGGCAAACTCACACTGCCAGTGTAATTCGTGTCAGCTCAGGACTTCACGTACATTACTCAAATAACTATTTGCAAAATATTCGTAAATCTTAAGTGTTTTGGTTACTAGCATTAAAAAATAAAAATATGGCATATTCAGCCGTATATTGTTGTACTGTTACTCTTCCCTAGTCACGCACATTAGTAAGTTCAAAAAGTCGGTCAACATAAAACGGACACGCTCTTAGAGCAAACTCTCCGTCCATTGTGATTCTCGGTCTGAGCTCACACCATGACACAACAATGCAAGCACTACGGACTCTGCACAAGGTCCTACTAATTGTAAAAAGGTCTTCATGTAAAACAATTTCACTTTTTATTCAAATTACGTAGCAATAATAAAAATCTATACTCGTTTTAGAACTACGACAAGCAATCGTTCTTCCAATAATTTTAGTTTTGTACCTTAAGTACATACAATTTTTTTAATGACAAGCAGAATATTTTTAAATTAGGAACAATTTCAAAAATTATTTTTGTTACTTACGCGGGATAAACAGTATCTAAACGCACATTTTTGCGGTTGATAAGTAGCTATTTCGTCATATTACAATTTGAGTGCAACAAGTTTACTTGTCGCACGCAAATTTTGTGTGGCACACGCAAATTCACGATTTAAAAAAAGAATGTAAAATTAATATCTAAAAGAAACAACCGATTTTAGTACTCATTGTCATCAGTGTGAAAGATAAAGAAAATCTTGATTTCGAAGTTTTAGATTAATATAATAATAAATAATAATAAAGTTAAACTTTATATAATTTTTATTTGTATCGAAATTGCCTCCGCATTAGTAATAAAAAATATTATCTGCGACTCGTGCGGTGTTGTCGATTGCCCACTCGAGCGAATGAGCGTACGAGCGAAGCGAGTACAACTTCGCAACTTCGTTCCAGTGTGCAATCGACAACTTACTGTTCTTGTTGCACAATATATTATAATGTTCGCATAATCTCCTTACCAGTGCAACTTAAACATTTATGTTAGCATTAAAGAGATATTTATTTGTGCAAAAGATTGCTTGGTGATTCAAAGGTTTTTTCAGAACACTTTTTAATTTAAATTAATAAGGTATAAAAAAGATGCATTACGAGTATTTATTATGCTTTCACGATTTTATAAAGAGATTTCTATATATGTGCAAATTATAAATGGAAATGACAATTCGAAAACCCGATTATAATGTGACTAGCGACCCGCCCAGGCTTCGCACGGATAGTAGAGCAATTTCAAGTCAATCGGACCTATAGTTTCGGATATCTCGTGATGAGTGAGTCAGTCAGCAAGTGGTATTTCGCTTATATAGATATAGAATTATAGAAGATTATATTGTGCTTCTTTGATGAAATAATATACGTCTAGTCTGCTTTGTTCGTTTGCATATTTGTTAGAGAGTCGCTCATGAACCATGACATGAATCTGAATACGCATTGCATTACGTATTGACGAGGGTTTAAATTATACAGGTTGGTTCCAAAGCCGCCCGATAAATTAAAACCAATAGATCCTCTTGCGATGTGTGGTCTTCACTGTATTTAATATAAATCTGATAACAAAAATATTAAAAACTCAGCATCCAATACCAAACTATCCATTTGCAATAATTAAAAAAAAAATTATTATCTTTTTGTTTAAATTATCATGGAGCTATTGGAGTCTTCTTCCAACTGAATAACCATTTACACATCACAAAGCATTTTAGAATAACAAGTTTTAATTTTTTGTCTTTATTCGTTAAGTACATAGTTTATATTTTATAGAATAATTTTAAATTAAGCTTACAATAATTATTATTATTAATTGAGATTTGAGGGAGCGAAAGAAGTACGTAAGGATCGTTACGCTTTGCGCTCCGTCCTGTCTACCCCGTTAGGGATACAGCGTGAACATATGTATGTATGTATTATTATTATTAATTTTATTTATTTGTGAAAACTTCGTCGACAAAAAGTTTATTAACTAAATATATATTTTGGTTAAAAAAAATCAAATATTATTTATTTTTAGTTACATTACACTCATTACGGGACCATTATTACTTTTTACCGAACTACAGCGAAGCCAAAAGGAGGTAATTCACGATTTCATTCAAATTTTCTGATGTCCTTAACACGTTGACTGCTAACTACGAGATAACTCGTAGATTGCGTTCTTTGCTAGGACGCCGACTACGAGTTATCTCGTAGTGTGTTTACTTGTCATATTCGTGCAGCTACAATTAAACTCGTAGTATATCAGTGCTATTATGGATAATGGCTTCTGGGAAGAGAACAAAAATTCAATGTTGGCTTACATGAACAGAAAATTTATTAATAAATGAACAGAAAATATAATTATAAAAAATTTATTCAAAATCTCTTGATTTTAAAAAAGAATATTTTTATTGTTTGGCTTTTTAGACCGGAATTCTGAAAATTGCCGTGGCAGTCAACGTGTTAATTGATTTGGTATCATGGTCCAATACAAAACTAATTATTTGCAATAATTTTTAAATTTCGTTAATTTTTTTTTGTTTAAATTGTTATTTATTTTTAGCGAGGTTAGATTTATTTATTGGACCATTACAATTTCTTACAGCGAAGCTAATAGAAGGGTAAGTAACGATTTCATTTGAATTTTCTGTTATCCTTGACTAACTGAATTTATCCAACGTTTTTGATGTCACCGTGTATATTAGAGCCATCGCTATCTGAAAGTATAGAGATGAAATCAGCTATATATTTAAAGAATATACTATATAACGGAGCTAAAAATCTACTAATCTTAATATTTAAAATTGAAGGTTTTTCTATAAATTTACTACTTTTGATATAAATCACATCTTTTTTTAAATTCATCCAATAAAAGTCTTTGCTATACAAAAATGGTAAACTTCAAAATTGACAGTTTTTACAATAAAATTTTGGTTACAACTTCAATTACTGAAATTTTAATGTGGTGTAATGGTGATAATAAATGCTCTGGTTAGGTTAGGTTAGATCTTTTTATCACAACGCGGGAGCCGAGCGAGCGAAGCGAGCGTGCCGCGGCAGCGGCCGGCGAAGCGCCAGATTGGAATCCGCTTTATACATGGAGCAATATTGAAACAGGAGTCCGCACTCTATAGAGGTAGTTGAAGTCGAGAAATTTAATCTCGTAACATCTCTGTAATCCTCCATCTCTTTTCATCTTTTGCTGTTGGTATATCTATATATACCAATCTTATATATACTAGTAGGTGTATTTCCGAGTTATTTCCAGGAGTTAGGGAGAGCCATTGCGCAAATGCACCAACTTCATTCACTGCGCCGGATGTGTCGGCATTGTCAGAATGACAGCTTGTCAAGTTTATTTATATAGTTTATAGAAAATGTTATTTTTCATAGCACGATATATTATTTTAAATGATTTCTTATTTTTTTATATTGATAATAATTATTTTATAACGTCTTAAATTTTTTTAAAGCTTAATATCTTTTAATAAAAGAGTAACCTTTTATTGTATAAAAATATATTTTTATTAGCAATTTATAGCAATTTTTCTACATTTTCACAAAATTTGAAGTGCCATTAATTGCATCCCTATATTTAACAACTTTATATTAATCCTACTAAAAAAAGTCGGGTTCATTGTCCTCGTACTCAAAATTTTTAAAAAGTTTTACTTATAAAACTTCTTTATTATCGAAATAAGAATTAAAATTTATTTAAAGAAATTCTAAATTATTTTATAATCTACAAAAATATCTTCATTTTCTTCTTTGTTAGCCTGTGTTATCGAGATAAAATCAATTAATTACATTTTAATATGACGCTCAAATAACCCCGAGCCTCAAATTAAAAATAAAACTTTTGTTCACCCCGCCCCCCACAAACATAACAAAAAAATAAAAAAAATAGATCTTACCTAAAATGCATGACTGACCTTTCTTTACGCCGAATTCACTGAACGATAATGATTTCAGTTCAAAGAATAAGCGAATTTAAGTGATAACAATAACACTTGAAGACAGGAGACAGCCAGGCGGGCAGAAAATAAAATATTATAAGTAACAGCCGTAAGTCACTCCTGTAAAATTATTACGCGTAAAGTATTATGTCGGCGCCCGAAAAATAAGCAAGGGCAAATGGCCGAAAGAATTTTTAAAACTGGCATGATTTACACGCTAATAACTCCGCGTTGGACCACGGAACACCGAAAAAGATTAACGCGCACCAAATATTATTTAATATTTTTTATTTCTCGCAATGTAAACACTTGGGCATTATTGCCATTTTGTATGAAAAACACGGTATAAACGCGTCCGGGAACGTTAGGTTATTGCTTCCGTTTTTTCGCGTCGGCACGCGCGCTGGCTTGTAAATAAAAATGTATAAAATGCTCAGCTGTTTTGTTGTTAATATGGCTCATATATTTCTTTTAACTGTTGTCTGGAGATTATGCGTCTTTGACAGTATAGCCGGCGATGGTTTTTCAGTTTACCAAGACTTATAGTATGTGTTAATCCAAGATTAAAGTAGTTTAAAGTAATAGTATAACGTCAGTGGCGTATTTATCGTCGTAGGTACTTGTCGTAATGTCAGGGTTTGCAGATCCAAAAATCTGACAGTAGATGTCATTGTCATTAGCCGTGTGCAAGTATATGTGTTCTGTGGCCGTGTGACAATGAGTAATCCTCATTACTTCTACCCGTCATCCGGGTCTTTAATTACTCTCTGAGAGAATATCTCGCGGTACGGGGTTAGGGGATATTACGGAGGTCGAAGGGAGTGGAGCAGAAATCGAACTACGTTCGCGGACCTATTTATATTTTTTTGGGCAGAAGACCGATACGGGATTTGTGTACAAGTGAAGATGACTTTTGCTCACATCTGTAGTGAATAAATAAGAAACCTCTGAAAAAATCACTCGACGAAGAACAGGACCGTGAGTTTCTTTGCTTCATTTCCTCTGTTTCCACTCATTGTCACAAGCCGTCCACAATCTTGTGGCAAGATGATGGTTATGATGGTTTGTCTCTTTTTGACTATTTTATGAGAAGAGTTCTGTACTCAAAGTGGGATATAAGGGAGGTTTGTCAAAAATTAAAATCTTTCTTTGAGAATTGAATTCCCGGATCTTAGAAATGTCATGTCGTTGAGAAATTCTCCTGTATTTTGAAAACTTTTAAAATCCCGACGAGAGCGTATTCTTTAATTAGACGTTTATCACTTGTAAAATTACTCTTTCTGAAATCTAATTAACTATAATAAGCTGTTAAATATGACAGCTCAGTTAACTGATTAGACATTTTGGGATGATTAAATCTTATTTCGGAATAAATTAGTTTTTTATTTTGATTGAAAAACTTGTTGACTGTCGACTTGATTTCTTAGCCTACACCAAAATTGGAAGAACAGAATACTTGTGGCATCACCTCGGTCTCTATCTGCCTATCAAGTTTGTTTTCCTCACAGACTTTTTGATATGAACAACTGTTTGTAATGTTCATAGTAAACCTTTGGACCACTGTAGCCATAATATTACGAATATTATTATTATTGTTTGCGTTGGTGTGACATTAAAGTAGAATTTTTACTTTTGCGGCTTTATTAGATTATTTGTGGTTTTCGTACGAGATACCAAATAAAAAAAAATCTCCAACGTATTGTGTTCCGTGTTACTATTTTAACATACTCGATAAAACGCTTAAGAATTTTATCGCTTAGAAAAATCTTGAAAAAACATGAGCGTTAAGAATAAGGAAAAATATGAGAATTATATATTACATACTTTTTAAATAAAACAAAATTTAATTTACATAATATTTCTTACCCATTAACATCTTCAATTCTGGTTAATAATTGTTTTTTCATATTTTAAAGTACAAAAATCATAAAATAACTACGTTTTAAATATAAATTAATGTAAGAGGTCTTGTTTCCCTTTACATGAATCTTGTTAGAAATGGTAGATCGATATAATTTGTTATGTACTTGACAAAACCTTGTATCGAACTGACTCATTAATTGACATACGTTATTATATAGGCGGCATAAAGTGCTGATGCGGGCTTTCTAAATAACAATGTACTTGTACAATTAACTTTTTAATGTAATTTTGTTTTAATACATTCGAAAATCATTTCTGAAATTTATGAGTAGTCATTTATGTTTATGGGTCGAAGAACTACTTTTTGTCTCACTTTTGTTCTCGAACTCCAGACAATAATTTCCCGGAAAATATATTTAAGGATCAATTTCATATACAAATATCATTTTCGACATAAAACTAATATCTATTTCCTCAATATATTACAGTAATTCATAACAATGTTTCCACTTTTTTCACTACTTTAATGGTTGTCCAAGACACAACGAAAAGCAAAATAAAACTTTCGGTTGTCCAAAGGATAATTTTACTATTCACAAAGATTTTTTGATTCTATAAGTACCTAGGCATGCTCAAAAAGTACGTTGCTCAGCACATAACTATGTGAATTATTATCTACCTATCCTTTTAAGTAGTTAAGACAATAAATTTAAAAAAAATTCGCTGAGCTAACCGGCCGGTACAAAAAAAAAATTGATATGTCCATGTATTGATAAGCCTAATGATGAGCTTAAGCGTTAATAATATTATTCTTTGCTCATTTTAGTCAATAATAATAAACAAAATGTGAGAATAATTGACTAAGTTAGTAGTAGAGAAGTACAATTTAGGTTGTTTGTCCTACACTTATACTAATTCATTGGGTGATGCTTACGACTTGCGCGGAAAAACAAGCAGCTCTGTGATGAAATGTCATAATAGCTGTATTCCGCCCAAATTCTTGACTTGTTAATCGACATGTATTTCACTTCTCAACGAAGCAATCTCAGAAAATACCAAAGATCAGACTCGATCAGCTACCTAGTACCGATTTGGTGAGAGGCGAAACACGTATCGTTCAACAAATTTGAGATTTTGGGCGAAATAAAATATAGCTAGGAATATAAATATACCTCGAAATTATGATAATTCATCACATAAAACGGATTTCCATTGAATAACACTGCAATATACGCCTCTATATTTTAAGTCAAAGTAATTCATTTAAATAAAACCAGCTATAAGGCACCTTTGAACGTCAAGTCTATCACTAGTTCGGAAAAGTGATTATTATGAACTGACAAGAAGGTAAGGTATAATTTTTGGAACGAAGTTCTTTAACGCGGCTTGCGGGGGAGGTTTGAGTTGGTAATTTCTACCAACTCAAACCTCCCGCAAGTCGAGCAAGAAAAAAGCGTACGTGAGGGGCGACCCGGACGTCGTACGGCGCTAAGTTTTTGTTTAAATCATACGTGAGCTTTATTGTCTCATTATTGCAATTAAGTTATGAGAAATAAAAACTGTAGTTATGGAACAGGGCCCCCCGATCACACGCGTTTTTTTTTAAAATTTTTTAAATCATTTTACAAAAATTATCCTTCGTAATTTTACAACATATTAAAATGAAATATTCAGAATGCTAGTTTTAAAACGTGCGCTGAGAAAATGATTTTCGAGCAACAGCTTTGTCTTAATTAAAATCGTTTACTTTATAGCGTTATTTTCCAATCAGAGTACGTTTGATTACAAGTTAAAATCTCATTTCCGATAAATGAGTGACTTCTTAAGGATATTTATTACTGAAACGAACGAAACCACTCTAAAATAACTTATTTTGCATTTCTGATTTCAGTCTGGGAAGAAATAAGTAATTCATAAATAAGCAATATGTAATTCATCATGAAGTCGAGTTTCCATACAATTATTTCTCCCAGACTGAAAGAAAAAGTTGAAAGAATATAACGAAGTACTTTTTAGGCATAGCGGCCTTTTAGATTACCTATTTCGATTTATTTCAAAAAAATATCTTGTGTAGTAATTTGTAGACTGTATAGAAATGCCTATAGGCCACTCACCGGAGTTGTCGCTTCTCATCTCCTAGGTCCCCCAAACTGGGTTTCTGGTAGTATGTGGTAAACCTGGTAGGTATGTTATGGACACTGTCAAACCAACCTATCATAGAACGATTCATGGAACAGGTCTTTTTATAATTGTTTATTAAAATGGATGAATGCCACGCGCGCCGTGAAGTGAACCCGAACGTAACGAACGATGAACGGCGAAAGAACGAATGTACGAAGACGGCACTAACGACCTCTTGTGAATAGAAAGGGATATCGTACCCATTGCATTTCTTAATAAAACTTTAGAAAATTAATGAAGATTTAATGAACTATGTACTACATAAGTTAATAAGAAAAATGGAATTGCGACTAAAGTGCGGAACATATCTTTAATTTGAATCTTGTTGTTGCGATATCCTGATCATACATTGCGTAAACTGAAATATCTTTAATAATGATAATTATGAATAAAAGAAAGATTACGTTATAAGAGAAAATTAATTTAAACACCTCCTATAACTTAAAATATTATTTAAATTGGTTTCCACCAAACATATAAATTTTTGAAAATCACAGGCTTAAAACAAAACAAAAATCGTATGCGATTAGTTTATATCGGTTTATCTCGTCAAGAATTAGTGAATTACGATGCCACAGCAAAGAGACAACGATTAAACGGTTAAAAAAAGAAAGCAATTTTTTTTTACATCGATATCTTAATATCGATTTCTGTTTTCTAGGTTAAAAATCAATAAATTACAACTTAGTGTACCATCTGTTTTAAAATCCAAATTATGATGTCTTCGGAAAGCGAAATTGTGGGCAGGCCAGGACTTAAAGAGAACAAATATCTTTATTAAAAAGCTTTGTTTCGTAATTAGAGGGGTGTTGTGCTCCGACGAATCATTAGCGTAATAGCGTTAATGGAGGACTAGTGATGGGAAGTACTCGTATCGAAGTTATATTAATATGAAATTAAAATAAATTTACATCTAAATAAAAAAGTCAATCGTTTTTGCTTGTCCCTTGGCCAATTACAGACGATTATTTGTTATATAATTTCCATTTATACTTACTTATCATATGTCTATGTAATTAAAAAACAAAACAAAAAAAAGTAATTTCAATATAACGCACTTTATTAATGAAAAATTTTCAAACTGCTTTAAAATATAAATGTACTTAAATTAAAATTAAACCTATGTAAATATACTGATAAGTTTGTGATGACATTTATACTAGTCTTTTGAACACTGTTCATCAATACGACTAAACACAAAGTTTTTGATTATGTAAATATATTTATTATTCATAATAATTTCATGTTCTTATAACTAAGAAGAACGTTTCCCGTAATAATCCGTTAAGTAGTATGTCTCGAGTACATCAAACTCGGCTATGACTTTGAATCGGATGTCTTTCACCAAAAGTTACTCGTATTATATGCTTACAAGTCATGGAGCACTCAACGTATAGAGTGGCAATGTCATTTATTTTGTATGAAAACAATTTACATGTAAAAGACAATGTTCGTTTCTACGACCCCATGGACAAAAATATGTCGTATACAAAAACTTGCAATTTTTAATTAATTCATTTTCAATTTTACATCACAATATTCACTAGAAACAATTTGCAAATAATTAAAATAAACTCTCAACTGCTCTCCACGAAATCCCGCCAAAAACAACTTAAATGTCGCCTATGATAACATACGTTTAGAAATGTAACGAGTGAAATGTCGATTATTATTTTTCATTAAATCTAAATACAGTATAATCACAAGAAACAGAAGTTATGAGGAAAAAAATTAAAGCTAGATATAATTATTGTTAAAATATTTAGATAGATATTTTTAACAGATTATAGGTATATATTAAAACGTTGGAAATAGTGAATTCTGTTACGAATCCGTTACTTTGTTTTCGAACGTTATTAAGAATGACGTTTGATAGGATATGTCTCGGACCAGGATGAAAATGGACGGCGTGTTCTTGCGGTGTCCTTTTTTTATGGACCGAGTTTCTAGACTTTTACTTAGGAAATGAAAGAAATGTCATGGTACTACAACACAGCTGAACATGTCATATTTTTATTATTGTGAATACTAGTAGCTAAAACACTTAAGATTTACGAGTACTTTGGTAATAATTATTATACGACCAACTCATGAGCTGACAAGAATTACACTGACAGTTCGAGGCTACCATCCTTATAGCTAACTGTTTTACTCGTGGCTACACTCAATGAGATAGAAAAAGAAACACAAAAATTCGTTTGACAAGGTGAAAAGAGCGCTAACTCTTTATGGCCCCATCCATTATGTTTCGTGGTCCGAACTTGTTTCGTTGTATGCATGTCGATTCATTTTAAAATAATCGATCTTCGATTCGATTAGAATCGAACGCACAAGAATCTATTCTCGATTTAAACGATTTAAAGTTCAAAATTCGCTTTCAAATTTTTTCATTATTACCATGCGAATTGGTCCGGTTCGAGGGGTTCACTAATCAGTTCAATGATTTGATTCAGTATTTTAGATCGATCTAAAATCTATTATTTCTTTAAAAAAATCGATTATTCGATAAATCAATTTTAAATCAACATGCCTGGTTCGTAGGTTTCGTTTCGATTGGTGTGATTATATTTGTTCTGTGTTCATGATAGCAGAAAGTAAACACTTTCTGCTATCATTACATTTATTTTAATTAAATATTTTTAATTATTCATTGTATAATTTTTAGCCTTTTTAATCAAATATTTTTTAATTTTTATTACACAAAACAGAAATATATTCATATGGACTGGCTGAATAATTAATAGTTGATAGAATGGAAAACAAATTCAGTTTCGGACTTGTCGAAACAAAATTCGATATTCTATTTCCATCTCACCATAGTTTACTGCCATAGTTTGCTTTTCTCTTCTTATCTTAACTCTAGACTTTAAAAGTATAAATAAGCTGTACAGAATGACAGAAGAGTAGAACAGAAATGGTAAGCACTCAAATGCCTACCAATTCGTATAAGCAAATGATTTTGTACCATATATGTAATAATAAAAACAACAATTAGTGTATGGAAAAGGATCTTTTTGTGGCTAATACCATGTTTGGGCACAAAAGGATCCATCAGTACACGTGGGAAAGAAAGGGTGCGAGAAGTATGATTGATTTATTCCTGGTGGATAGCAGACTTAAGAAGCAGGTAATGGACACAAGAGCGTATAGAGGAGCCGATCTCGGGACGGACCACTTTCTGGTGATAACCAGAATAAGGGGTCTGTTCGCAGCATGGCGACATCGCGTAGTGTCCAAACCTGCAGCGGTTAGCCGCATTAAAAGCTGGAAACTGCAGGATGCGACCACCAGGAATGAATATGAAAGGGTATTATCCAGTAAGCTTGATGATAGATTGAAAGTGTTGAGCGAGGATGTTGAAGAATGCTGGCAGAACCTTAGAGATAGTATGGTTGAGGCTGCGAAAGAAGTGTGTGGAATGAATAAGATTGGGAACGGCAAAAAGCGTGATGTGTGGTGGGATGATGAGGTGAAAGTGGCTGTGTATAAGAAAAAGAAAGCATGGCGAGACTACCTTGCTACTAATGACTGTGGTATGAAAAATTTGATGAAAGACAGGTATAAGCTGCAGAAAGCAGAAACGAAGGCACTAGTGAAAGAGAAGCGTGAAAGGTGTAGGGTGTTAGATGAAAACAAGATGTCGGACAACTTCGAGGAAAATTCCAAATTATTTTGGAAAGAAGTACGTAAAATCCGAAGTGGTCCGGCACCTTGCAGAATGAATAAAGTGCGTTCGAAAGAAAACAACCTGCTTACAAATAAAAAGGATGTTCTGCAGCGATGGAGTGAATACTATGGAGAACTGTATGAGAGTGGCGACTCCGTCTCTGATACTGAGAGCGATTCTAATGAATTGCCACACTCAGGCCAGGGACTGGAGGATGCCATTAGTATGAAAGAGATTGAGAAAGTGATAAGAAGTTTGAAATGTGGAAAGACTGCGGGCAATGATGAGGTGACTGCTGAGATGATCAAGTATGGTGGTCCTAGGGTCTGGGATGCCTTCTGTGCACTCTGCAACCTTTGTTGGCAGAAGGGGGAGGTTCCAGAGGACTGGCGCACGGCAGTCATAGTACCTCTATATAAAGGGAAAGGTTCCTACCTAGACTGTGCGTGCTATAGGGCCATCAGCTTGGTCAGCTTAGCGAGTAAAGTCTATACTAAAGTATTGACTGAACGCATGAAAGGCGTTTCAGAAAGATATTTGTGGGAGGCGCAAGGTGGATTCAGGAACGGTAGGGGTTGTATGGATCAGATTTTCTCGCTTCGCGTTATCGTGGGAAGGTTTCTGGCTTTAGGTCAGAAAGTTTTCTGCGCTTTCGTGGATCTAGAGAAAGCATTCGATAGAGTAGTGCGGAAGAAATTGTGGAGTCTTCTGCCTGAATATGGCGTGGAGGGCTCCTTACTGCAGGCTGTGAGGTCATTATATCGAGACCACAGAGCCTGTGTAAGGATAGACGGTGACATGTCGCCCTGGTTTGAAGTCTGTTCTGGTGTCAGACAGGGCTGCGTGATGTCTGCCTGGCTATTCGTGCTGTATTTGGACAGTTGCCTCCAGAGATTGAAAGGTAATATGAGTGGTATGGGATGTGGTGATACAATGGTAAACTGCCTATTGTACGCTGACGATGCTGTGCTAATAGCACCATCAGAAGCAAAGTTGCAGACACTAGTCACGTGTATGAAAGAAGATTGTGAAGTAAAAGGATTGAAAATGAATGTGAACAAAACTAAGGTTCTGGTGTTTGAAAGAGAAGCGGTACAAACGAAATGTGTGATTAGTGTAAATGGAAAATGTCTAGAACAGGTGAATGAAATTGTGTACCTGGGGAGTGCGTTTTCGAGGGATGGAAGATGTGAGTTGGATGTGGAGAGACGGGTAGCAGCTGGCAATAAAGTGAACGGTGCTCTGTCCGCATTAGTGGGTAGTGTGAATATATCTAACACTGCTAAAATGGCCATCCACAATGCGGTGTTGGTGCCAACTTTGTTGTACGGCAGTGAGGCCTGGATATGCCCGAAATCGAGTGAAAGTATGATAAATGCTGTGGAGATGCGGTCTCTCAGAAATATGTGCGGTGTTACGCTTGCGGACAGGATAAGCAATGACGAGATACGCAGTATGACAGGGTTGCACAACAGTGTTATTGTAAAAATGAAGAAAGGAATGCTTAGATGGTTCGGGCACATGGAAAGAATGAGTGATGAAAGACTGACGAAGAAAATATACAGAGCGAAAGTGAGTGGTAAAAGAAGCCAAGGAAGACCAAGGCTGACTTATGAAGATCAAATAGCCAGAGTGTTAGCAGACGGAAATGTCAAAAGCACTCGCATACCTAGGCGAAAATGTGTGAGGAGAATGATGAGATTTGAGGAAGCGAAAGAGGTGTGTAAGGACCGCGACTCCTGGCGCTCCGTCCTCTCTGGCTACCCCGTTGGGGATACAGCGTGAAGTTATGTTATGTTATGTTATGTTATAAAAACAACAGGCGTAATTGCTGCATAAAAACAAAAGAAGTTTACGTGATATTTTTTCCAATTATACCGACCATCTCCCACTTTCGAAATAATAGTTTTTCCGTTTTTGTAAACTATAATATCAGAGCTTTAAAATGATATATTCATTATTTTGTCCTTGGAGATTTTTGTTGGGGCAGGCGCCCACAAGAAAGTTGGCCTTTTCGTTTCATGTAGCATGTTGCGGTTACTGCGTTCTGTTTTGTAGTTTGATTTTTTGCTGTTTTCGCCACACCACCGAATAAATCAATAAGCCATTACATAAATATTTAAATATCTGTCGGAATGTACAGAGATGTATGTCCAGTTTGGTTATGTACTGCTTAATGCGAGCGAGTTTGTAAATAAACTGAGCAGTGGTGAGTGGTCCGATATTTCGTCTCTATATGTTGAGTGCTCCATGTTACAAGTGGATCATACTGATCTTTCTGTGAATGTTTTGTAATATGGTTTTGTTTTATGATAGTTTTATTTACTATTGTGTAGACAGTGTAACAGTTACATGTAAAAAGGATTATTTATAAAAGTTGAGGCCGACTATTGCTGGTTTTTATACTCGCGTAGTTGTTATACTTTAAGTTTGTAAAATAAGATTGTGGTTTTAAATAAAATTATTATAATAAATGGTCGCAAGGAAGATTTGGTCTACTTTTGCATATTTATGAATAACTCATTCACTGCAATTTTAAGCTTTCATACCGTTGATTTTTACAGTTTTTAACATGTATTGTTTTCTTTTTAGATGTACAGGAATTGTAAAGTCAGTGTACGAATTTTTTTTTAAATTAGTCATGTGAAAATTTGGAGACCAGTGCACCAGTATTACATAACATTTAATTATCCAAATGGACTCCGCAAAATGATCCTTTTAATTTTGAATATAAATAAAAGAAACTAAAACGACGAATTGGTTAACAGGGTAAATGATAGAAAATTTATAAAGAATTTATAGAGATATTATAAAGAAGAAAAAAAGAAATTTTGATTCGGTTGGATTCAATTCGAATTCGTTGTGGTTTTATTAAAAAAGAAGCAAAGCCGTTTTAGTAGAAGTTATTTTTGTTATGTTTAGTACGAAATTATTAAAATAAATGTATGCATATTCTCACTGATTTTCGCACTTACGAGCTCAAAGAGGCCGTGACATTGCGAAAGTGATGAAGGATGTTTTTGGTTCATCTCGACCCCCTGAGACGTGCTTCGGCATTCGGAGGTTCATTGTTTTTAGTAGGAGATTTTGAAGTGCCTCAACATATGTCGAGGATGACCAATGTTTTAGTAGGAAAAAGTACCAAATAATTCATTTTCTTCCTCAATTTGACTATTTTTTACTCACCTAATTTGAAGAGATTATTACATTAAACAGTCATCGATAAACAGATATCGATAAACGTCTACTCTTGACATCACTAAAGACTAAGTAAGATCTTCTGAGAATTTTTCTCGCCGAAAAGAAACGTGCTAATTCCCGGTAATGAATATTTAATTATATTGTTTTCGTTTTTAGAGTTTTTGTCATAAATTCAGTTAATTAATTCATTGCTTTACACAATTTTCTACTTTCGTCGGCATTATTTTAAAGGACTTTTGGTTATTTCTATATTTATGTTTATATTCAGCTCAGAATATTGTTATCAATGGTTTTTAAGTTTTTTAATAATTACCAGATAATCAAATAGAATGTTAGCTGATGAAAATGTCAATACAACTCCCATGACTAGACGAAAGTAGTGAGTTGAATGATGAGAATTGAGGAGACGAAAGAAGTGTACAAGGACCGCTATGGCTGACACTATTCTCTCATTAGCAATACAGCGTAAAAAATATGTTATGTTTATAAAAAATAAGTAGCTAATGCCTTGTGACTTCATCCGCGTTTTTATTTTTAAAATAGCCTATGTAACCCCAGGAATCAAGCTATCTCCATACCAAATTTAATCGCAAACGGACAACCGGTATAGCAGCCCATAAAATACGAACAAACAAACATTGATTTTTATATATTAGATTACCTATCTAATTAGTGTGTGTTTGTTATAAAAATTGAGAATAGAGTGTATATCGATATAAACTCTCAGAACTATGCATTAGAAAACGTGTTAACTTTATTTTGCAGGAGTTAGGAGAGGAAATTTTTATAACTGACAGTATGACTTTAACGTAGTCTGTCTTAGCGTTCCGTATCTTAAAGGAAAAATGAAGCACTTATAAGATCATTCGTGCTCTGTTCCGCCTGAACATTAGTTCGTCTTTCATAACAATAGTCGACTTTTTCAGAAATTATGTGACGTGTGAAGTGGTAAACCTTGCTTACTCATATATTTTACATTATTGACATTTTAAAATGTCATATATATCTTATATATTTAAAATGTAAGATACGGGAAATTACCGCGATTACCTTTTGTTTGGAGCTGACGCTTCCTTTGTTTTGTTTTAAGAATTCTATAATAGGTTTCGTTGTTTTAGACTAGGCACCTACTTCAGTAACCGTTAAATTGAATTACATAGGTATTTCTATCGTATTTATAAAGTTGTTTTTGTACTCGAGTATCAATTTGTAAAGGATAGTTATTTTGTACTTTTCAATGTTATTTTTAATCGATTTATTTGTTTTATTATAAAGTTTTACGTACTAATATCTACATAAATAAAAGTGTAAATATTTATTTATTCAACGCGAGCTACAGCAGTGTGTACAGGAATGTAATTATAAAATATCCAAAACACAGAAAATTAAGACCGGGTATTGCCAGGTAATGAACGAGTTGAGGGAGTGAGCTACAGGCGAAGAAATAGGGTTGAGAGTCGTAAAGCATTCGAACGACGAAAAACGCGTTATTTTCATATGTTAATTTAGAGAAAATGATAAGTTTAATAAAAAACGTATTTAAAAATCATTTTATTCAATAGTATTCCCTTCATATTCCCAAAAAAACATATGTTTATCGCTCGAATTAAAGAACTACGAAAGGAAACTTTTTCGGCTGTTAAATTATATTTATTTCTTATTATATTTCTTACTAACTGATGTCCGTGACTTCGTCCGCGTTTTTTATTTTTAAAATAATGTCCTTCCTCAGGATTCAAATTATATCCATACCAAATTTCATCGCAATCGAATGAACGATATGGCAGTCCATGAAATAAGAAAAATAAACATACAAACATTTTTATATATTAGATGATAGATTAAATACAGTGTTTTTGTAAATTCTATTCGATACATACATACATATTTTCATGCTATATCCCTGACGGGGTAGTCAGGGAGGACGGAGGGCCAAGTGTCGCGGTCCTTACATACTTTTTTCGCGTCCTCAAATCTCATCACTCTCCTCACACATTTTCGCCTAGGTATACGAGTGCTTTTGACATTTCTGTCAGCTAACATTCAAGCTATTTGATTTTCATAAGTCAGCTTTGGTTTTCCTTGGCTTCTTTTACCACTCGCTTTCGCTCTATAGATTTTCTTCGTCAGTCTTTCATCAATTCTTCAATCAATTCAATCAATCTTATTCTATTCGATAAAGTATTTAATTGAATATTTTTATTTTGCGCATATTTTTTCTGAGTTTCTAGCTGCAGCAGTCAATTTTTTATAGTCAAAGCTTTCTTACAATACGGTATTTCGGATAACCTGAGTCTCAACACGAATACCTTTGTTGGTATGATGTTTCGACCGGGCTGCATCAGTTATCAAGTAAATTGCTTAAAACTGTTTGAGAAGCTTTAATCCATAAATTTCCAAAAATTAAGTTTAGATATTTACCATTGCATAAAGATCTCACAGAACCCTCTGTCCGCGAGTAGAACTAGTAATTTACTTGTTTTTTTTTATTAAAAACTGACATTTTTCATTGAAAGTATAATGTGTTCATAAAAATTCAGTAAGTGTTAAGCGCTAAATAACTTTGAACAGTAACTCTGTGTTATAGCTTAACCCACTTTCTTGGGATTAGCAGGTTCTGCAAAATTTCGAAGTTCATAACCATGTCGTATTGTAATCAGACTTAAGTCGAAGAAGTTTATGAGTACGTAGAAGATTATTTCAGATAGTATAGAGTCCGTTTCAATTCAATTTATCAAAAACTGAATTAAAATTTGGATAAATAAATCCCCGGTATGAAAAAGACAGCACACACTCCCAAAAGCGATTAAAAATTGAACGCCATTATATCTGCTGTCTGAAAAAATCATATTATTTTAAAAGTTGTTACATATTTTTTTTTTTTAATAAAAATATTGTCGCGTGTTATATTTTTTATGTAATTTCTGAACGCACTTTATGATTTATTTACAAATGCAAACCGGTTTGGTTCTGCGCCGGCTGCATTTGTGTTGCTCTTCGTAATTATTTTTTTTCCACTTAAGAAGTACATAATACCATAGGAAAATCTTCCAAACTTTTATTTTACGGTAGTTATTTCTTTTTCAGACGCTTATAGTTCAGATTTTATATCTTAGTGCATCCCTTTATTCTTTTCGGTTTAACCGCTAATTTCTTATATGCCACCTGATTTTCCCAAGTACTTCTTGTTAGTAATTCAAGAATTTGTGTTGGTTTTAGTCTGAGGAGATTACTTTAATAGTGCCATTTTCTGTATTGCATTGAAATTCACTTCAATTGTTTTATATTACATTAGACAATTTTACTTGCAATAGGGGAAATTTCATAAGATGACAACTCACGATCGCCCACTTCGGAGATGGAGATACTGGATGGGGTCTCGGGACAGTGACGGCACCAACGTACATTCCTAGATCACAATATTTGAAAAAAAATTCACATTGCATTGTTATTATTTGGATATGGCGTTTAGCTCCAAATTTTGCTGTGATAAAGATATTATATGTGGTTTAGATTCTGTTTTATTTTTTTTGTTTGATTTTTGGATTCTGTGGATAGATTCTGTATAATGTCAACATCTTTTATGTCTACGTATTGAATGTTTTTTGATGTAAGGTAGTTTCATGGATCGTTAATCCACCGCGTCGAGTTAATTTTGATGTTCAATTATCATTGTTTTTTGCAGATTTTGCGTTGAATATTGGACTGTGGCAATATTTAACCCTCTGATGTGAAGTGACGTGCGGTCGGAGTTGATACCAGACGGAAATATTAGTTGGCTGGTCGCATTTCCTCCAAATGTTATATCCACTATCATTTTCCTTGTTTTACAGAAGTTGTGACGACCGCCTCAATAGTGTTGCGGTACTGGTTAGCACCAGAATTCCATTCTTAGCATAGCCTTTTAATATTATTAACTTTGTTGGAATTTCAGGAGGTTTCTAGTGGGGGCGTGTTGGCTGCCAGACGGACTTCCTGCGGCCGTCTCAACATCGCCGAGTCCTGCAGTCCCACCGGCAGTTATTACTCCAGATAGGTTCCCGTTACAAACCGTATGTTGAACACATCATTTAAATATACCGTTCGAATACATCGAACTATAAATTTAAATCTTTCATCGGTCTGGCTCCGTTATCATCAGTGGCGCCTAACGTTATATAAATTACAATAATATTCTTTTTTAAATTTAGTTTACTAAGTTTGGGCTACCTAGCGTTACCCATGCGACCCTCACCCATACTAAATGAGTCTAGCTGGCATATCTTGGTATATAGAATTATTAGAATTAGAACAATACGATTAGGATACCATTTAGAATTTAATACAATTTAGAAATTAGTATCTTATACATAACTATTTGAAAAGATACATAAATATTGGTAAAGAAAATAAATTTATTAGTACCTCTTTTTATAGTTTTGTTTCAATGTGTGAGGAGAATGATGAGATTTGAGGAAGCGAAAGAAATATGTAAGAACCGCGACGCTTGGCGCTCCGTCCGCTCTGACTACCCCGTTAGGGATACAGCGTGAGGATATGTATGTATGTATGTTTCAATTTCTTTACATATAAACAAAATTAAAAAAAAAGGTAACAAAATAGAGGTAGATAATAATTATTCAAATGTGTTAGGGACCACCAAAAACAATATTAGATACTTATAAGGAATATTAGAGTTAATCTAATCCAATCCTTGCTATTAAATAGTTTAACGAAGGCTCAGTTGTTTTCTGAAGTTCTAGTTTAATAATTAAACCATACGATAACCGAACACTTGAGCTCGCAACTATTGCCAACAATTTAATTAATCCTCTCCGTTTACCACCCCTTAAGATTGAAATGCAATCTAAATACCCTTAGTGTTTACTTATTATTTTTATATGTACCTATTTATATTTTTAGTAATTATCCCACCATCATGAATAAGTAGCGATAGACTTGATGAAAAGTTATCTTTACCAGAGAATATATTGTATAAACGAAGGCCGACTTCCGCCTCGGGCATGACTGAATATCCTACTTTCGAAAACATCTCATTTAGTTACATAGTAAGCATTAAAAAAAGTGATTAAAAAATATGAAAGTACATACTGATACAAAAACAATGCACACGGATATGTTTCTCACACACACGCAAACACATATCTTCTCGCTGTATCCCTAACGGGGGTGACAAAGCGTTACGTTAACTATACCGCCTTCCGTTTGACACTTGATCTTCTTGCATAATGTATTTTTATAATAATAAATCTTAACGATAACTTCTGGCGGTTAGACTAAAGTTTTTATTTATTTACTTATTACAAAAACGGAATACAATAAAAGCATATGGCAACGTTATACCACATTGTGGTTTGTCCCGTCGCCAATATTCTCGGAACCAGAGAGCAGGTTCTAATTTAACTATTTTACTATATTGTATAGTAGATTGTTACACAATAGCTGTGGCTTATCTAATAATAAAAATATTAGATTTAAAATAAAATTAATTTAACAGCGAAATGATAATAAAGTTATTGTATGTGTGCGAGCTAATACGCACGCGCCATGGCACACACGGGACTGAAATATTTTGGGCGAATATGGGTATTTACTGTAGCGTCGCTCGCGACGCGAACATACAACCGCTTCCATGTCTATAATTCGTTCTTCACATCCTCGCAAATACGAAAATATCTTAAACGCATAAACGAACGTATTATGATGTCCTTAGATACTTAAACGTTTCTAGTTATTCGAATGCAGAGTTATCATTCTTCTACATAACTACAAGAAATTACATTTAACAAACACGAAAAACTTATCCGCGTGCATTGTATTTTTATTATTATGTACTGAATGTATAACTAAAACATCCAACGCAACAACCCACGTAGGGTTCCGGCCGAGAGTAGACAATTCTGATATGCATGAGGCATGAGTCGGCCATCTTTTCTACATATTCTTTGTCAATGCTGTCGGCAAAACTGTCGATGAAAACTCACCGTTCATTCGTTTACACACACCATTGAACGCGCGGCGTCAGTTCGTTAACGGCGAATCGTCAACTTGCTATTCCAGGTACCGGGGTCATAAAAATGCGTTGTCTTTTATTCTTATGTACCTGTGTCCAGCCACAGTAGGTATTATATCATTATTCATGAGCTATGGTCTCGAGTTCATACAAAAACCCATAGAAAAAACTACTTAGTTTTTCTCCAATTTTCCAGGCAATTTTCCCAATTTTTCTTTCAATTAAAACCTTACTCAAGTTATTATGAACATGTAAAAAAGCATATGTGTACTCACGCGCACGTAATACGCACGTAAAAAGTTATACTTCTTCGACGTGAATAAAAATAAAAAGCAAAACTGGCTACATAAAAAACAAACCTGGCCACATATAAAATAAAATAGGCTGCTTGAAATGAATGAAATTAAATATAAAAAAACAATGCTGGTCACGTATAAAAAAAAACTGTTCACTTAAAAAGAAAAAAAACTTCATTGCTAACTTCATGTTAGACTTTTTGGCGGGAACGGGAGAAGTGGGGTTGTCATTTTATTTAGTTTTTTTATTTTTTACATTTTTGGTAGTTTTAAAGTTCAAAGTCTGGATTTCTATGTGTCTAATGTCCTAATATTCTAAATGCAAAAGTGTCTCGGTCGATTAGTCTGTTACGTTTTAATGGCTACACTGCTAAACTGATTTTGATGAAATCTGGTATGGAAATCGTTTGAACTCTGGTGTAGGACATAAGCTGCTTTTTAAAATTCCATGCGAACAAAATCGCAGGAGGTACCTATCTTTTGGGCTGGATGTAATGCTTAAGAAAATTACATGTCAACACTTCTTTTCCTTAATTCCTGTGAAAAAAATATGGGTTATGATTTTGCTAGCAGCGCAAGTATGTGTTATCTGTTCCTTTTTAAAGTTGAAAAATAATTGATGACTTTTTGACGGGAACGGGAGAAGTGAAATTGTCATTTTATTTAAATTTTCTATTTTTAAAATTCTCCAAATCGGTGAAACCGTTCTCAAATTTTGCGTTTAACGACGAACAATTTTTCGTTTCTATTTATACAGATTAATGATATGTTTGTCAGTGGAAAGTAGTTAATGGCTTATAACTGTCACTAACAAATAATTGGAAGTTTTTAATAGGTTTTAACAGCAACGAAATGTTAGTGTGTTAATTTTGTGACAGTTCTCAAGCAGTAGCGGTTGTAATTTCAATGACTAGTAGTTGATATGGTACTGTGGACCATTTTTGGCGTCTAGTTGACAGTGGAAACAAATAAATGTTACTAATAAATTGTTACTCTCTTTTGTGTAACACACAGTTCTGTGTTTGGCAGCATATATTACTAGAACAGAATCATTTACTTGCCGTTAACATGACCAACTTTACAGACTAGAATTTTGCAATAACTTGAAAGACGTGAATGCGGTCGAAGTTGATTAGTTGAGTAATAAATGTGTACTTTCTCTAGCTCTATAGTTAAAATTGTTTTATGTTGATACTTTACAATGTAGTTCTATGGTAGAGAGCACTATACACGTTATATTATCTACAATTAAAAGTATTAAATAACTTAGCAAATATGAGTTAAATCGATACCTACAGTAAAACTGTAACCCAGAAAGTATTTATATACTTTACTTATGTTATTAAATTTACTTTATTTATATTTTTTGTTTAAAGTTATTTTGCAGACTACGTTCCTAATATCAACAAAGTATTTGTAGTAATCAGTACTTGTAATCAGTTTAATATCAACTTACATACATACTTGTGAATTCAGTGACTGCTTGAAGAATTTTATTAATAAAACAAACGCTGTTAGTATAAATGAGTTAGGTATTCATAAAATACCTGAAATTTAACGCAGACGTAAACTCCTAACACAAAATCAAAACTGGGAAAACATCATATTTTACCGGTACTTTGTACCTTTTTTTTATTTCAATTTGCTACAGAACGCTAAGTCAATAAGTGTTACATAAAATCTAGGTTCGAGAATCAAAATGGACGGAGTTTTTGCTTAAGAGCGTATCCATTTTTTGTTGACCTAGTTTCTAGACTTTTACTAATATGAGTGACTAGGAAACTGTTACAGTACAGCAATACAATGCTAAACAAGACATATTTTTAATTTTGTGAATACTGGTAGTCAAAATACTTAAAATTTATGAGTATTTTCAAATAAAAAAATATTTCAGTACTGCAATATTTAGTACGTCAAGTCGGTCAAGTGACACGAATTACACCGACAGTACGAGGTTGCTATACTTACTACAGTTAAATATTCTATTTGTGGTTATGCTCAGTAAGATGGAAAGAGAGAAAAGAAAATTCGTTTGACACAAAGTGATAATAGCGGTAACTCATTATGACTCGGTTCATTTTAATTCTTGGTCTGAGGATACACTCCTGTCCAGTTTTTATTTAATTTATTACCTAGAACCTCGACTTAGAAGGCAACACATATGCCGACCAAATAAACTAATCTGCTGTATTGTATTTATACATTATAAATATTGCAATAAGTTCAAGATGTCATATAAAACGACAGCATTCTTGCAAAGACTAAATTTAGCACATTTTGGCTTGTCACTGGGATGTGTTCAGTTATGAAAGAAAAATATAAGTAGGTATCTAATATTTAGATCGCCGCCGCGCCGGCTCCGCGCGATTGAGTTTATTCACCGTGAATTTCATTTGACAAAATTGACACACCGAAATGTTACTTTATAAGAATTTTCATTGGAATTTTCTCATTGAAATATTACGATTTTTAGGTATTGCGAAATCGTGGAATGTATGTAGTGGTATAGCTATACAAATTTTGTTTGCATGATTTGCTTCTTACGCGCTCTATTTCATATTTTGCGAATATTGTACTATTCTACGAAAATTACGGAATTTCGTTCCGCAGCAAAAATAGCCAACTTTTGAAAGGAAAATCAATATTATCTTTATACATTTTATTCTTTACTTCAAACATCACACAACGTAACACCTTAATTCTAACATACTAATTTTAACAATATTTAATTACAGAATATTCACATTTACCTTGGAAATCTTACAGTACTTCATTAACACTGAAGTGTTGCCGTTTAATACTTGCGAAATAGGAAAATCGTTGTTATTTAAGGGGCAACGCTAACACTATAGTTGCGCCATGTCTGCCTGTCACTGACAAAATATAGTTTATTGACCTGAGAAAATTAGCTAGGAAGAAAATTAGGTAAGTACAAATTTAGACAGAGAGAAAAGTAGGCGGGAAGAAAATTAGTTAGGGAGAAAGTTAGGTACGGAGAAAGTTAGGTACGGAGAAAATTATGTACGGAGAAAATTTGGTACGGAGAAAATTAGGTAGGGAGAAATTTAGGCAGGAAGAAAATTAGATATGGGGAAAATTAGGTGCGGAAAAATTTATGCAAGGAGAAAATTAGATAAGTACTCGAACTTAACTTGACCATTCTTCCCCTTATTTCCACTAGTATTAGGTCCAGAATTTTTTAGAGAATGTGAAGCATCAGCTAGATATAGTTAATGGGCTTGTTATAAAATAAAGAAATTCTTAGGTCTTATACATACATACATACATAAATATCTTCACGTTGTATGGGTATAGGTATAGGTTTTACACATTTTTAGAAATTAAGTTCAGAATTGTCTATTTCGAAAATATCGCAAAGAATCACTTACTCGCACTTGACTAATTTGTACTATAATTTTGAATTATTTTAAAGTTTACCAGTTGAATAAATTAAAAGTAAAAAAAATTTTAAAAACAAGCTTTTAATGAAATTCATCAAAAAGAAAAAAATAAACTAAGGAGTTCATAAAATTCATAACATCGTGTAAGCCCTAAACCCACAAATTGATTGAAAATGGCTCCTCTACACAAGTGTCATCAGCAAAATTGTTATTAAAGAGAAGCTTTTTTTTAGTCGGTTCGAGAACGACACAACCCAGTTGGCGTAGAGTCTGCCTGAGTGTTAGTAGGGATTTTTTGCCTTCTCAGAAACAAAAAAGGACTACACTACTACTACAAACTACTACTACTACATAGACTACTAGACTATATACGTTGGAAAGCCATGTTTTGTTTTGCAAAGTTTCATGTTAATGCTATTAACAGTTGAAGAGTTCTCTCATAAGAAGACAATCTTGGCTACAGTTATGGTGAAAATCATGTTTAGCTGTAAAAATTATGTCTATGTGCAAAGTTTCATATCTCATTAGGTGCAAAGAAGATTCAATTCATATATTATAAAGCTTTGTATCTTTATTACTAATCGTCGAAAAGTACTCTCATGAGGAGACGATCTTGGTTGCAGCATCGGGTCATGGTATAGATCATGTTTGCCTATCAAAATTAAATCTACATGCATAATTTTGTATATCTACTACTAATCATCGAAGAATACCCTCGTGAGGAGAGAATCCTGGCTGCAGCATCAGTTTATGATGAAAATCATGTTTAGTTATCAAAATTAAATCTATATGCAAAATTAAAAAGAAGTGGTTCAAATTTGGCTCGCAAGATCTGAACTAAACATACAAACATACATGGGAAGTTAAATAAAAGCTTATATATAAGTTGTATAAACAGTGTTATAACTATGTTACTATGTTCATATTTATATATCAGACAGCTAAAATCTTACACATGAACTCTTGGATTCGATTTCCAATCGCGCCAATAGGAAAAGAGAGTAAGTATTTTCTCGGCAAGCGTGATTGACATTCATCCTCGCCACTGCTTTCCATCGACTAAGACCGAAATCAAACGTACATCTGACAAGAAGAAAATACTAGTAAAACCATTTAAAAACAAAGAACCCGGTGAGTTCTTTAATAATTCAACTAAAATCAGAAAATATTAAAAGCGACTTTCACTGCGATTCAGCTAAAGTTTGCAAATCCATCGGCCAATTAAGGATTTCAGATCTGAATAATTAACGAGTGAGATTTAAGTTACGAAAATTAGGTGCAAAGAGGAATTACGAGAAAGGAGATGCTTTTTTCTGTTAATGGATTACTTTAATGAAGTATAGTTTTAGTAGCTTGTATTTTCATATTACATCTCTTTTTATTTTAATACTTTGACATAGTAAATCCGGTCATTTAGATTACTTTATGTAAAATAATTGGTATTGCATTGTTATCATTGGAATTGCCTGGTGAGCGTCTTATATGACTTATTATCTATATTTGAATATCAAAATCATATAAAATTCAAGTAAAGTCAGCTGATGGCCATTTTTAACCGACTTCAAAAAAAGGAGGAGGTTCTCAATTCGTCTGTATGTTGTTTTTTTTGTATGTTTGTTACTTCATAACTCCGTCATTTATGAACCGATTTCAAAAATTCTTTTTTCCTTTGGTAGGTAATACTTCAGAGGTAGTCTCATTTAAATTTCACTGATATTGGAGCTTGGACTTCGAAGATACACTAAACAACTTGACCTGGTTATCACCTTTATTCATATTGATGATTCTCTTGTATATCGTTGCGCTCCGGTATTAGAAACTAGTTAATTGCAGACCTGCCCTAGATATTTATTTAGGTCAAGATTAAAAGGGAAAAATAAAAAAAAATTATTAAAAAAAATTAAACCGCCTTCAAAAAACATTGGAAAGTATGAAATAACCTTTACTAATCAAAACCCAAGTACAATTAAAATAACTTTATAAATACTATACACATACCTATATAATTCAATTTGACAGTTATTGAAGTCGGTGGCAAATCAATGTGCAACAACAGAAAGTCTATTAGTTTAGTAGGCTTGGCACCAACTTCAGTAACTGTCAAATTGAATTATATAGGTATGTGTATCGTATTTGTAATTGAAAGTTATTTTAATGTCGGTTCGCAAAAAATATTTGCAAACAAAAGAACCACCAAACATACAAATTTCAACATTATTTTACAGTGTCATAAAATACAATATTCAGAAAGCCAGTAAATACATGTACAATATGCAGGCCGCTAATATGCTAGTAATTTTTTTTTCTTTCTTCATGGCATGGCGCACAGATTAGCGCATTTGCCAATGTCACGTATTGTATTATCTATTATTTATGCAGAATCGTTGTAAAACTCCTCCAGTAAGGTAATAATAATAATAATAAAACACAATATACTGTCACTTTTGTACTTTGAAACTCTCAAAAATTTTAAATCTACTTCTCCCGTTCCCGCCAAAAAGTCATGCTAGTAATTAAAAAAGTTACAAATATTATTCAAAATTACTTATTTGTCTCGCGATATCGATAACAAGATAATGACATTCTCTGGTTTAAAAGTAAGGTAATACACGTTGACATATTTAATATGGCTTCCATCGAAATTGGCTGAAACCAGACATGAAGTCTATTTGCGCACTACAATACTGTGTAAACGGAGGACTATGACAACATCCACTATGTACAAACATACCCGTCAAATATTACCTTTGCTTATTCGACCGGAATATAGTCGACACACCGTTACAGGAGCCAGCAACAAGCCAACTGTGGCAAATATTTGAATGAATGCCCGTAGAAGCAAGTTTGAATTTACAAGGCTATTTTGGACACCTTTGATAGACAGCGGTGAGATAAAATACTCGATTTAGCAAATGATAATATATTTTTTTTACTTTTGATTAAAATATAATCCATAGTAATGCAGAAATATTTCTTTCTAAATAGTACTAATAATATGTATATTACATTTAAATATAACGCTGCTCGTGAAGAGAAAAGAAAAACAAAGGACTCTACCAACTGCTTATATTCTCGCGCAGTGTGCAGAGTGGACTCGGTAGAGCTTATTACAAAAAACTTTAACAAGCTATGGGTTAGTAACCTGTACCATCTAATTTCACTTTGACGCTTGTACGTGTAACTTTTCAATTGGCGTATAGGTATGTTTTTATTGCGCCTTGATCCTCCGTCCATTCCAAATGAGAAATGACGTCTTGAGACGAGAAATGAGAAGTCTTGACGGCGTATCCCTAACGGGGTAGTCTGAGAAGACGGAGCGCCAAACGTCGCGGTCCTTACATACTTCTTTCGCTTCCTCGAATCTCGTCATTCTCCACACACATTTTTGCCTAGGTATGCTTTTGACGTTTCCGTCAGCTAACACTGGCTGATCTTTGATTTGATCTGGATATTTGATGAATGTAATAGAATTAATAGTAACAATGTAGAAATTGTAGTACAAACAGTTAGAGATTAATAATAAATAAAATTAATTACTAATGAAACTACTCTATATGCAATTTACTCACACACACAAATCAGTCACAGTCACACACACGTACGCAATTTATACAAGAAAATAAAATCGAAGTGTCTGTATGTGAATTAGAAATAAAGGCTTTAACCTAAGCTCATGTAGTTAAAGTTATTTGTACATTAGAAAAAAAAACACAAGTTTCTTTTTTGTGTTTGCCTGTTTGCTTGTTTGACCGGATAATCTCAGAAATGGCGGAATCGATATTGACGGGATTTTAATTGGCAGGTAGAGAACATTTTAGAGACTTATCTAGGCAACGTTTTATCACAGAAGAATGCCAAATTTAACACGGGCGAAACCACGGGATTGAGTTAGTAATAAATAAAAAAATATTCGAAATATGAGACATGAACAATATATTTATCAGATTTATTTCAAACGACGTTATTCGCTTATATTTATTAGGTAACATTTATCTGAAACTTGATAAGAATGAGTTACGCCGTTATTCGATTAGGACTCGTACGCTCGCGATATGGGAGTAAGCTGGCAATATCGATGTTTTATATCAGATAAATACTCGACAGCTTGAATAGCACTCTGGCTGCAGGCAATCTGCTATTGACTCCATGTAAGCGCGGGTCGAGTGCAGTTTTCGTTTGTGACTGCGTTTTAGTTGCTAAGTGACACAGAAAACGTATACGTTTTCAACTATATTCTGTCTGCAACTTTGCTTGTATTAAAATAATTATTTAGGACGTCTTGATAATCTCAATGTACCGGAACATGAGACATCCTAGGAACTACTTCCGAGTTCCGAAACGTCATAACTTATGAATAAAATTAGAATTAAGTTTTTTTCGTTCGTAGTTCGTACAAATATTTATTAATTAACGTGAAATAATTTTAACATTTCTATGATTAATATAAGTTTAAAAAATTGGTATATTTCATTTAATTCTCATAATCACATAAAAATATTTTGACAATATAACCATTAACTGTGTTGCTTTGCAAACAAAATAATATCTTGGGGTAGTTAGAGAGGACGGAGCGCAAATCGTCGCGGTGCTTACATACTTCTTTAACCTCCTCCAATCTCGTCATTCTCCTCGTATACTTTCCCTAGAATGCTTTTGACATTGCCGTTAGATATCACTTTGGTTATTTAATTTGTATAAATCAATCTTAGTCTTCCTTGTCTTCTGTTACCGTACTCTCTGGCTGGACTACCTTATCATCTATATGTATGTATGTATGTGTGTTAAATAATGTAATATTTACAATACAATTTTTACAAGTGTGTCTGAGTATCGACTCGAAAATCCCGAGACTTGAGACAAAATTTGGAAAAAATCCCGAGACTCTGAGACATGAAAAGCCCCGGTGCCGAAAACTTAATTTAGATCGGTCTTACAGTTTCAAAGTTAAGTGATATAACTGTGGTTGTTATAATATAGGTAGGGTAAAGTTATACGCTATTTCCTTTTCGAACTAGATAGGGCATTTAGGCGTGAATAAGTTCCAACTTGACGCTACTTTTAACAAGTATTTACTCCTACAAGCAGAGACATATGCATACATATATATTTACACAGACACATAATTGCAAATGAGAACTTTGTCACAGGTCTGGCACAGAGTAGTATTACTTGTTATACTATATTCTTATATATGCTATATATACTGTGAGGATCCACGGCGCATATGAAATCTATCTTTATTTTACAAGATAGGGCAATACGTACCATCTACAGTATGAACGCACGAGAGTCGCTGAGAGATAATTTTAAAGACATTGATGTACTCACCTTACCCTCGTTATACATCTTTAAAAACATAATGTACGCTAGAAAAATATATTTAGATAGATCTATTTCAAAAGAAAGGCGTTATTAATGGTGTGGAAACTCGTGGTCATGATCAGCTAGTTATTCCTAAATTTAAATTACAAAAGTCAAGTGGTTCATTTTTGGATAACTGTGTTCGTTTTTATAATAAAATTCCTCAAGAAATTACTCAATTAACGGAAAAGACATTTAAACTTGTTATTAAACGCACACTGATTGGAAAAGCATACTACAAAATTAGCGATTTCATTGTAGACACAACAATAGACTGGAAATAATCATCTCTGCACATGCATTTACTGGCTTTATGGATATTGTATTTTTAATAACTATTGTAGAATAATGTTGAAAAAATTATACCTGACTGAGTTTCTTGCCGGTTCTTCTCAGTGTCCAGGTTCTCTTTTCGAACCGAACTAAAGTAGATTTGACGTTCAAAAATACCTTGCATTGGGTTTACTTGATTGAAATGATTTGACTTTGACTTCTCATTTACTAGTGTCTCATATGAGAATAAATTATAATAATTACTTTACGATAGTAGGTATCACTGCAATCAGTCATACTACTCTCTTTAAAGTGATTATAGAGAAGAGCAAGTGAGAAGGATCTACTGCAAAATGGCTGCGCTTGTTTTCATTTTATGCATACATACATATCTTCACGCTGTATCCCTAACGGCGTAGTCAGAGAGGACGGAGCGCCAAGCGTCGCGGTCCTTTTGTAATTCTTTCGCTTCCTCAAATCTCATCATTCTTCTCATCCACTTTCGCCTAGGTATGCTTTCTTTTTACTCATACATACATATCCTCACGCTGTATTACTAACGGGGTAGTCAGAGAGGACGGAGCGCCAAGCGTCGCGTTTCATTTAATGATTAATATAAATACTTAACTTCCTTATTCCGAATTGATTGATAAACCGCACTAGCTATAATGATTTTTTTTCTCCTTTTAAAACAAAATAAATACGAAAACACAGACAAAACAAATTTTAACTTAATTATTTTTTTATGAATTTGCCATTGAAACTTTAAGTCCATTTCTGGATTCAAGTCATCATTTTAAATATTTCTAATATCAATACTTTTTCACTAATATTGTAAAGAGGTATACTTTGTTTGTTTGTTTGTATGTAACGGATAAACTTAAAAACTACCCAACCGATTTCAAAAATTCTTTCACCTTAGATAGCTACATTATCAGCGAGTTAAATGCAGTATTTTATTTTCAAAAAAATTCTAGCCATGCGTAGCCGGGACGAGTCGCTAGTTAATAAACAGCGCAATCAGTGTAGGAGATTAATAAATTAGCTATGACCTATGACAAACAGACACACAGATATGATGAAGTATTCTGTTTTTCCACTTTGGTTATGAAAGCTGCAAAATTGTCACTACAGTTATAGTGAGTTTCAAAAATTAATTTGTATTACTCTTATATTTAGCTTTATCTGAGTCGCGATATAACACAACGTGCAGTACATTTGTTAGTTATCAAGAAGCATTCGCGTTTCACCTCGGGACTGCTATCTGGGTAAATTGCAACGGGAGTTGCAACAAATATTTGAATTGTGGAGTGAAATTGGTTTGCTTTATATGCGGGATGTTCAGCGGCTCGGGAATGATGGAATAAAAATTATTTACGGTATGAAAACTACGTGATTTAAACAGTTTCTTTAAGATAGAAAATTATTATTTCCGTTTGCATTTTCTTTGAAGAAGTGTAGTAAAATGTTTGCGGGATGTGAATCTGTGAATTACATCGATATTTTCAGTATTTTCGAAGACATACCACCATTTAAAATACTGAAAATATTAAAATAATGAGGTAATCTCTTAATTGAGTTATTAGCGCGAAGGTCACTCTAGCCTCTAGGTTCCCAAACTTATTTTGTCTACTGAGTCGAGAGCTCATGCAGTCGTTGTCTAAGATGCCTCCTAGCTAAATGAAATTACAAATCACCCCCCAGGCCTCTACACAACGCCCCCATTTTTTTTCTGGGTCTCTTACCGCCCCCCTTTAGGCCTGTAGCGCCCACAGGGGCGCGTTATCGCCCACTTTGGGAATGGGTGCTCTAGCCTGTACTGAACGATATTTTAATGCAGAATTCAAAACTAAATATTGTTAAGGTGACGTATTGACAAACAATAATTTAATCCAAAATAGACCTTCTGGTCTATGCAAAAGTGCGTGCGCTAGCTTACGAAAAATACGAAAAAGTAGTTATTTTCGTTTATTTTAAAAACTATGATTAATTTTAAAAAATCCAATTGTCATTTTGAAGAATATGTTTAGATTAAAAGTATACAGACAATTTAGTAACATAAATCCGTCCCGTTACTCCTAAAAATGTAAATCTCTGTTTTAAAAGAGGTTTCTTTGATATTACTTTTTATGTTACAAAAGTTAACCAGTCGTGTATCGCAACTTCCAAAATAAAGGCAATGAAATGTAGAATCAGGTTACCAAATATCACTTTCATACGTTTTGTAGTCACTTAGAAAAATTAAGATCCCTGCCGTCAAAATTTCCAAAATGCTTCGCCTTAAAACAACATGCATATGCTCACACTTTATCCGTAACGGTGTAAGGAGCGTCGCGGTATTTACGTACTTCTTTCGATCCCTATTTATCTCATCGTTTTCCTCACATATTTTCGCCGAGATATATTAGTGATTTTTACATATCTTTCGATTAACATTCTGGCTAATTGATCTTAATATATAAACTTTTAAACTTTCGCGCTGCATTATAAAATATCTAAAAACACGGGAAATTAACGCGATTACCTTTTATTTTCTCTTGACGTTTCGGCCGAGTTTCATCGGTCGTGGTCTCAAGTAAACTGAGTTTACTTGAGACCACGACCGATGAAACTCGGCCGAAACGTCAAGGAAAATAAAAGGTAATCGCGTTGATCTTAATATGTCAGCCTCGGTCCTTCTTGACTCCTACTACCAGTCACTACTGCTTTGTCTCAAGTAAACTGAGTTTACTTGAGACCACGACCGATGAAACTCGGCCGAAAGGTCAAGAGAAAATAAAAGGTAATCGCGTTGATCTTAATATGTGAGCCTCGGTCCTTCTTGACTCCTACTACCAGTCACTACTGCTTTGGTCTCAAGTAAACTGAGTTTACTTGAGACCACGACCGATGAAACTCGGCCGAAACGTCAAGAGAAAATAAAAGGTAATCGCGTTGATCTTAATATGTCAGCCTCGGTCCTTCTTGACTCCTACTACCAGTCACTACTGCTTTGGTCTCAAGTAAACTGAGTTTACTTGAGACCACGACCGATGAAACTCGGCCGAAACGTCAAGAGAAAATAAAAGGTAATCGCGTTGATCTTAATATGTCAGCCTCGGTCCTTCTTGACTCCTACTACCAGTCACTACTGCTTTGTAGATTATCTTCGGCAGTCGTTGGTCACTCATTCTTTTTATATGTTCGAAATATTCGAATAGCACCCATGTGTCTGAACATTGCTTCCTTCATTTTTACTCCAAACAGTGCACATATATCTCAACATTTCTGTATATTTTTACAAAAACATTTTCATCAAAACCAGCTATATCGCATAGCTCTCACTGCGTTCCATTGTTAAGTGTATTAACATTAACTAGCTGATCTTAATTAGATTTGTTACAATTTACATTTCTTTTTTCCATACTAACTTTACTTAAAAAAAACTGATAACACGAAATTATTTAAAATAAAAGGTTTATGTGTTCGTATATTTTATTATCTATAATCTCTTGCAAGAAGTAAAAGGACTTTATTTGTTCATCTTACTAATTTTAAACTCATTTCCATCCTCTTGAAGATTGATTTTCTAAAATCATGCTTGAAAATGTTTTTTTTATTTATTTGATAAATACTTTAAACATAGTTTTAGGTTTTAAAATACTTTGTGTTTTTCATTATTGGTGCTCCGCTTTCAAAAATCTCTTATTAATGCTGTTTACGTTATAAGGTGAACCTAGGTGTGAAAGTAAGTCTCCGTTTTTTCTTTCAGATACACAAGATTATTAAGTGCGATTATATACCTAATTTAGATAAAACTTCATAACTTGATCTAAAATAATAATTGCATCGCAGTAGAAATAAATAATTTTTAGCTAAATATTTATTCGACAATGATAAAACGACGTGGCTGTCGCTTGTCCTGTATTTGGACATCAAGGATAAAGTTAAAATTATTAATTTAAAGAAAAACCAATGCCTAAACAAATAGGGGTTATTAAAACAGGCGAGTCTAGATTAAGTGCTTACTCGCAAATTGTTAGTTGGAGCGTGACGATCTGTGAAAGCTTTCGTCTGTTCCGCCACTCGTTAATATTGAATTCGATTTAAAAGGCGTCACTTTAACGAAGATTAATTTCATCTGCGACACAGTTTTCAGGTGTTTAAATTTATATTAAAAGTGATATTTTGTTGTTATTACGTGTTTGGCTTATTATATTCAGATTCGTTAAGATAAGAACATGTCTATGGTCCGTTGCAATCCAATTGAATAAAAAGAAAACTAAGATAACAGCGTTTCATTTGATTCAACAAGACATTACAAAATACATAAAATAGTTTTTGACATAATATATTTCCTACAAAAAATCAGCCAAGTGTAAACGGTACTTGCTTAAATAGCGGTCTCGTATTGTTGGTTGTTACAAAATACAATCGTAAAACAGTTTGGCACAGAACTCTTTACATAAACATACTGTCAAACGTAAAACAAAGTTTGTCGTGGGACTTTTTGGCGGGAACGGGAGAAGTGAGGTTATTATTTTATTTAGATTTTCTATTTTTTACATTTTTGGGAGTTTTAAAGTACAAAAGTGATAGTATATTGCGTGTTAAAGTTCCGAGTAAGTGAAAAAAAATGAGTAGGTTTAAATAAACATGTGTAGCTGAAGTTCTTGCGCTCTTCCAAGAAGTCCTACAAAACTTCAGTAAAGTCTACTATCACTTTACTGGATGAGTTTTACGATAACAAATTAAGGATTCTACTTCTTATTTTAATACAATACGTGACATTGGCAAATGCGCTAATCTGTGCGCTATGCCATGAAGAAAGAAAAAAAAGTTTGTCGTGGACTTGTTTTTATACATTAAAATATATCAAGTAAGAGCTAATGCCCGCGACTTCGTCCGCGTTTTTTATTTTTAAAATAGACCGAATAGTCTAGTCATAGTAGAAATAGAATAAATAGTCTATGTTCTTCAAAGTCCAAGTCAAATCAATTCATTCAAATAAACTCAATTACAAGGCATTTTTGAACGTCAAATTTACTTTAGTTCGGTTCAAAGAGAAAAACTTGGCCATTGCGAAGAACCGACAAGAAACTCAGTCAGGTATAGACATAATAGAGAATAATTTAAGAAAGCGTGTTTGCGTTTCGGTTACGAGAAAACAACCATATAAGCTTAAGAAAAAGCCTCTATTTTGAAATCGCGGACAGATACTTCCAATATATTTCATTTATATGTGTAGATGATATAGATGTATATATAATATGTATATGTTATTGTCAGTGCACAAGTGTATCATTTAATCTTTTAAGCTGATCAGAAAAAATGGAAGTAGATAAATGTTGTTACCTACAACACAAAATTTTGTTACCTACCATCAAA
This sequence comes from Zeuzera pyrina, assembly GCA_907165235.1. NCBI lineage: Eukaryota > Metazoa > Arthropoda > Insecta > Lepidoptera > Cossidae > Zeuzera > Zeuzera pyrina. Next base: position 2,924,076 of record OU015623.1, read on the forward strand.
AGCGATGCAACGCAAATAAACAAGCAATATGAGACATCAAAATAATCCAATTGGACAACATTTCAAACATTGATTTCAATGTTTGCGTCACTGTTTCCTAAAGAAGTGGTAGCCGATAGGATTATTATTATAATTATTGGTGTTTTCAATACAAAACAATCTTTGTTTTCTGAATGAAATATTATCAATTTAATTTCATTTACTTAAGACGACAGAAATAAGAAAAAGGTCTACTGAAACGCAAACAACAGTAGACAGTATCCGGGCAGCCAGATGTAGATATTATTACCACGGCGGCTGGCCAGATGTAAAGGTAATTACTTTTGGACCCACAATCGTAGATTCTGCGTAATTGTGGACCATTGATGCGTAAATGTCGAAAGTTTCTCGACGAGTATCAACAATATCCGGTTAAGGATGGTCACGCTACAAGAAACTGTACATAGTTTTTTACAAGTGTTCGCAGTAAAAATCCCCTACATGTGCGTCTTCTTTTATAATATGTACTGCTGAGATTTAGAATACCTTCCAGCGACAGTTGCCCCAAACATACAACTTAGCATTTCGAATAAGGAGTTAAAAATACCATGTCGTTGCATTCCGTCAAGCTTAACAGGGTTACAGTTACATAATAGGATTTACATCACAGCGCTATCGTTAATATTATCGTTATAAATTTTTACCGTAATCCACGTGAACCAAGTAAGAGGAAAAAGCTAATATTTCTCTCTAAAACTTAATGCAGTGGTTCTTTATCCTATTCTATCCTATGCCATAATATGAGCAATAGTTACATACATATCCTCACGGTGTATCCCTATCCGGGTAGTCAGATGAGATGAGGATGAGCAATATTCCTATAGGTACTTGTGAACGCGTTCTCAAAAACGGCTCTAACGATTTCGATGAAATTGCAATGTGAGGACCACGGGGGCGAAAAATAGATCTAGGTAAGTCTCAAATCTGGGAAAATTCGTTTTTTACGTGTCTTCTTGAGTTTCAACACACTTTATTTGGTATTGATTGGTAATTTCGCAAGATAGTATACCTTCTCAACAGCACAATGGCTAGAGCGTAGATCTTCCACGCCAAAATGCGCGGAATCGAATTTTGGAATGTGGTCAGATTTTTTTTCGTTTTTTTATTTGACGTAAAACGCCGACCAAAGTTCGGTTGCCTTGGTACTACTTTGATACGACGTATAATATAGGCACGTACTAAAGGTTTTACGGAAAGTCAACCCCTAATAGACTGAAAAGGCGTGTCAAAATTTGAATGATAAAAATTCAAAACGCGTTCAATAATTTTAAACGATTGTTTATAGAATCTATATAAAAACCGTTAAGAAGTTAAAAGGGGTGTCAAAGTCAATAAGGAAAAAATCAAAGACACGCGAACAAAGTAACGGGAAAAAATTAATTTAAAATGGTACTTACCCACAGCTCGGTCCCTAGTACCAAGGACAGATGCTATCTGAGGCCGCTCCTCGTTGATGACGAGTTCAGCTCTCTCACTATACACAGAATGCACTGTAGATATGCAGGTCAGCCGCAGCTGTCCCCGCTCGAAGCTCTCTGACCGAACCATGAAGGATAATTGGCTGATTGATGCCACCTATTGAACAATTTTTATTATGGAATTCTGGATTCATAGATTGGACAAAATCTTTATATTAATCACTGGACTAATCACAAAGTTCTAATACGAAATTAGTTATTGGACGAATTCTATTAAGAGTACGCTTATACAGACTTTGGGGTGACCTGGATCTCGATACCTAAGAAGACTGAGAGTTAGATATTTGGATACATACAACATCAACTCTTTGTCTTGAAATCCCAAGCATGATTGGAAAAAAAATCTCGATAAAAAGTATTCGAAAAAACCCTGTTTTACACAAAGATTCAGTTGCATCTTTGAAATTCTATCGAATTCTAAAATGATTTTTGCTAAAATGGATAGGTAATTATAATATCTCAACGAATTCGGTAGCACTGGGCGGCATAGGCGGACTTTTAAACAGTAGTGTTGTTAACACTTTTATATTATGTTATCCGAAGTATGTAAACATTAATCGCATAATTTGAAATCCGTCTTATCAGTAAGCACTTGATGCGGACTAATAATAAAGTTCCGAATCCAAGTTAGATCAGACTGATCAGCTTGATCAATGAACTTATATCATGAACTTAAGTCTTAGTAGAGACATGATACAAAGTGATCAAGTCTGATAACAAGTGTTAGTAAGGTTATTTCGTTGAAAGACGAAACACGTAATAACTTTTTTGGGTAACTAAGGACATTACATACGTACCACAAGTTCGGAAATAAGTCCAGAAACACATATATTAGAGACGGAATAAAAAGGATTAATCTAGTTGGCTCAAGAACTACTTTATTGTGTATAAGCAAAGTATAATATATCTGCTATTTTGAAAAATTTAATGGTCGTTAATAGTCAATTTTGCAGTCAAAAACGTATGTGGTTTCTGTTACTATTTAGTTCCGCGGTCTAACTACGTGAACTTGGGCCAATTGAAATTCGAAAATGGTTATCAATTTGAATTTTTAGGCTTACAATTGATGTACAAACAGATATTTTTTTCAATTGGAACGCCGAATCGAATGAATTCATTATTATTAAATCAACTTTCAGTCAATAAAAGTTATACAAGAAGGTCCATGATACATATATCCTTTGAATGTAATTCTAATGAAGTAAACTGCTTACCTTGTTCGATGTTTCTGCTGTCGGTATTGAATCTGTGGCATCCTCGTCTAAATAGTTGGGATGTCTTGGCGTGGGTAATACCACTGTGTCTTGACTTGGAAGAATTTCGCCGTCCTGTCAAATAAAGCATTACGTTTTATACCAGCATTTTATACACAGTAAGTATTTATTTTTCATTTATGTGTGCTATTTATTAATCATCAAGCGGATGATCAAAAGAAAGCTACCACCTAACTTCCTTTCAATTGATATTTAAGAGCAAGCACCCAAAAAAAGCTTCTTGCGTAGGCTCCGCCCTCATACTCCGCCACCGGAACGCGACATATATCGTTATAACTGGAATATTAATTCATGTAATAAAATATCCTCTAGCCAGTATTTAGTAAACTGTATTGTCTTCTTGTTAGCCGCAATTTATGTAACTACCTCTAATCATTTTGGAAAAATACTTAAAAATCTCTCAAAATGGCATCACATTGCAGAAAAAAAGTATCGAACGAAAATACATAAATTACGTTATAATTTTAGACAGTCGATAGAAAAATGTATAAAGAAATATATATTTAAATTTCACATTCATTAAACATGTGCCCGCCACATCAAAATTATTTTAAAACGTTCAAAATTTTGGCAGCCGGGTCTTAAGTAATAAATACTTTGGACATAATAGTAATAATTAGAAGAGAGTCAGAAAAACTTGAAAGTTATTGAAAGATGATTGTCGAAAAAATATATACCTAGTTCTAATTATAGTAGATAGTCACTTATGAACCATAATTATAAAATTTTTTCAAGAACTCATTACGATCATGTTACAATCAGTATTATATTAAAATTGTGCGTACTTGATTCTAATTATACTACGATTTTATTAGTATTTTTCCTTGGAGATAGACTAAATTTTATACTGCGGTTACACACATTCTAAGAGGAAAGCTCTTCAATTTAATGTTGTCAAGTTCACCGTATTGTTGACACGTCAATGAGTTTAATGTAATAGGTAAAAGCCAATGGGTTGAAAGACATAGAAAAAAGCGTTCCAAAACAAAGAAATTTCCCCGTCGAGTCGGGTTGGTATTAATGAATAATTCCACGACACCGGAATGATTGGTTAAGCAAACACCGCCGTGCCGTTACCGCAGAGTAATCAATCACCGTCACCAACCAATTACAAGATTGTTCTGCGAGCAAGACTGATTCAAACGAAACCTCATCTTCGTTTTAGCTGAAAAATACTGAAATGGCAATCCAATAAACTCAGAGCTCGCTTACAGAAGAAATACTATAAGGATAATAAAAGTAATACTAGTAATCATACCAAAATTGGATTTATACTTTAATTTTATTCATTGAATTTCGTACTAATAAAAAATGCTAGCTGCTATCCCTGACTTCTTTTGCGAGAAAATTAAAAAAATGCGTATATACTACCCTAGGTTTTAAGCTACATTGGTCTATATATGTATTCTTTAACAAAATGGTTCTGCGGCTTAGTCGTGATAACGTTAGATAGACAAAATGAGACAAATTCGCATACATAATATTAGTATGGAAATATAAATCGATGTTTTTTTTTTCTTTCTTCATGGCTAGGCGCACAGATTAGCGCATTTGCCAATGTCACGTATTGTAATACTATAAGTAGAATCGTTATTGTAAAACTTCTCCAGTAAAGTGATAGTAGACTTTACTGAAGCTTTACAGAACTTCTTGGAAGAGCGTGAAAACTTCAGCTACACATGTTTATTTAGACGTACTTAATTTTTTTCACTTACACAGATCTTTAAAACACAATATAATATCTTTTTCGTACTTTAAAACTCCCAAAAATGCAAAAAATAGAAAATGTAAATAAAATTACAACCTCACTTCTCCCGTTTCCGCCAAAAAGTCAATCGATATGGTGTGATTGTAATTTATTTGTTTCTTATTCGGACCAATTATCACAATGGACGAAGCATTTGCTCTAAGAATGTAACTTAGTGTCCTTTTTTGTTGACTGAGTTTCTACATTTTTATTAATTGCGTGACTAGGTAAAGTCGTAGTACAACAATACTCAGCTGACATTAATACGTTTTCATTTTTGTGATTACTAGAAGCCAAAACACTTAAGATTGTCGAGTATTATGCAAATAATTATTCCGTAACCGACCCATAAGCCAACATGAATTACATTGACAGCACGAGATTGCCATATTTACTATAGCTAACTGTTTAACTCGTGGTTACGTTCAATGAGATAAAGACACAAAAATTCATTTGACACACGGTGATAAGAGTGATAACTTATTATGACTCCGTTTGTCATGTTCCTTGGTCCGACTTTATTTAGCTGCTGTCTGTCACAAAATACTCGTATTCACTACAATAAAGAAAATCTAACAATTTACGACGTCACGTCACCTCTTATAAGCTTTTTTTCGATAATGCAGGACAAACCTAATCACAGGTACCCAGCCTGATATGGGAAAGATTGAATCGTGTGGGGCTTTTACCCACTAAAACATCTGTGCGTTCTTGGTGCCTTGTTGAGGGGATCAAGATTTACAAAATGCATCAAAGCTCCAACCGTGCTATGCCGAAGTACAGTAACGGAACCTGTCCTGCACCCTTGCAGTTCTAAGACAGCGCGGACCACACACGTTATAGTCCTGATCGGGGCCGCATGGATGAAAGACTGAACCTCCATTCCGAACAGCCGTGACACCGAAGGCCCTTTCAGTAACCTCTTGCGACAGACGGGAAACACATTATCTGCCCAGGATTACAAGGCTGTTAACCTAATAACTAACATGATATATAATTGGGAAATGCTATATAACGGATGTTGAATACTATATAATGGATAATTTCGAGTCTTCTTCGAGTCTCGAATTTTTTCTTAAAATATGATGGATGTATAATATGATTATGTGTAACTAGCATTCAGTCGTTATGTAGGTAAGTCAATGATTTGGATTTTTTCTATTTCCAAAGCATAAACAATTAAAACTTGGAACTCTTATAGTAAAATGTGGCATAAAAACAGAAGTCAGCTTTTATAGTCGAGTTTCAATTTTTGGGGGTTGATTTTGGAGGGTAAAAAAGAAACTTCCAATTTTTTGTGGTCATCATGCGTGCTATCAAAGGAAAGCTCTATACACTATTAATTCTAAAATGTATAACACGTTAGTATTTGCTCCTTTTTCACTTTTGAAAACGCACTGCTTTTGCTTGTCCCCCGTTATCTTTCAAACTACTAACTGTCGAATTTAACTATATAAGTATTTCTATCGTATTCATGAAGTTATTGTACTTGAGTTTTGATTAGTAAAGGATAATTAATGACGACCTCGATGGCGCAGTGGTTTAGACATTGCATGCAATCGCGGAAGATTCCAGGGTCAATGCCCAGTCGGGATGATTGTTTTTTTTTTGAAGTTGGTTTAATACATTTCTTTAAAGTTGTTTATAATATTTCCCTTTTAAAAGTCCCAATTGACTTTGACCTAAATAAATATCTAGGGTATGTCAACATCGAATTTCTTACCAATTATGGAACGGAACATATGAAAAAATCATCAAATAAGTAAACCGTTAGGAGTATTTGGTGCATCTTCGAAGTCAAAGGTTCAATACAAACGAAATTAAAACGGGATCACCTTGGACATATTCCGAACTCAATGGAAAGAAGTCGTTGATATCGGTTTATGAACTAAGAAGTTATGCCAGAACACAAATAATAACATGAAAAAAAAACAAAAATATAACACAGACGAATTTAAAACCTCCTCTTTTTGAAGTCAGTTAAAATTATGAAAAGATCACGATCATTTAGAAAAAAGGCACATTTTTACTTACTTTTTTGTGATTAGTTTTTTAGTTCGTGAAGGGTGGAGACTAAGAACTATGAGTACGGAATACAAATTGCGCATATACGACTTTCTAGACTTTCAATTGGTTGATTTCTAACTAGGCTTCAATTTGATGGAAAATATTGGCGACGCTGATAGACACTCACTCTTGTACAGAGAGAACTCTTACCTGTATAGTATCAACGAACGGCCCAAAAGCCTTCCAAGGGCTGAAAATGATGTTGTTATTTTCATCGCCTGGTGCTGCTGTGCTGCGGCCTTGAGGCATGTTGATTGACACAGCTGGACTTGGTAAAATCCTTTGCTGAATTACAGGCTTCCCTTGGATCTGTGATAGAAAAAAATTATTATTTATCATAACCGTATTCGTTTATGGGCTAAGAAAGGATACATTTTTAACCTCCTAGTAAAAGTATATAATGATTGACACAGCAGGACTTGGTAAAATCCTTTGTTGAATTACGGGTTTCCCTAAGATCTGTGATAGAAGAAAAAATATTTATCATTACCGTATTCGTTTATGGGCTAAGAAAGAATAAATTTTTAACCTCCGAGTAAAAGTGTATAATTGTAATATTATTGGCGCTGTCGAAGTATATATAGTATCTATTTGTACATGTTTTTCTGCGACTCTTCGCGGATTAACTAATGTTTTTAGTTTGAAAGTTTCATATATTGAGAATTTTGGTCGAAAAAGGCGTTATAAACGGTGTGGAAACCCGATGTGATGATAAACTAATATGGATATAGATATGGAATCCATATCCAGATACATTTCAAAGAGTATATTTCAAGAAAGATAAAAAAACGCTCGAAAAAGTGCTACGTAGAGCTACAAAAAAGGTCAACTTACTAAGAAATAAAACATATGAAGAACGCCTTTCTGAACTTAAAATTATTACATTAGAACAATGTAGGCAAAGAGGAAATACACACACCAAAAAGTCTAAGCCACATGTACGATTTTGAACTTTTGACCGATTTTTACTATTGTAATATATTTATATTTCTCTTGTAAATAATAACTAAGCATTTTTTGACGCATTAGTGACTAAAGCAACAAAATCCTCCATTCAATTGTTCATTTAATCACAGTAATTAACAATATGTGTACCGTAACATACGTAGTATAAAATAAGTTAAAAGGAAATTAAACTTTTCAGGTTTTACAAAATCAAATAACGTAATTTTTTTAATTATTTGGTAATTCAATACAAAGTGTGACCGCCTCTGTTGTTTAAAACTTGTCGGCAGCGATTTATCATTTAATTTATAAGGTTGTTTATCTGATCCTGCGGCAATCGGTCCCAATGGAATTTTAACAAGTCTTTCAGTTGTTAGGTTCTCTAGAACACGTCTCAGGAGCATGTCTCATGCGTGCTCGATGGGGTTGAGGTTTGGCCATTGTGCAGGCCACGGCAATACCCGGATGTTTTCCATTGCCAAGTACTCTCTGGTCCACCGAGCTGTCATGCATCAGCGTGAAATCTGAGCCAAGACTTTGTGGAAATGGGTGAACATAAGCCCCGAGGACATCTTCAACGTAACTTTCAGCGTTCATATTGCCATTTACAAAAACGAGCTCAGTTCGTCTGTTCTTCGTAATACCCGCCCATAACATCACTGTGGACCCACTGTAAGGGTGCACTTCCTGGACGAATCTCTGCCGTTCAGCATTTCCGGGACGACGATACACTCTTACTCTTATCGTATCAGGCCTAAATCCAAACCGGGACTCACCACAAAATAAAATTTTATCCCGTTGCTCCTGGGTCCATGTCAAGTGTTCCCTACTCCATTCGTTTCAACGGGCGCAATTCCCATGGCGTATAGGTGGGCAACTAATTGGGCGTCGTGCTCGTAGGCTACGGCCTACGAGGCCGACTACGTTCATGCAGCCTATTTCTCACGGCTTGGTGGCTAACAACAACACCGCTTGCGAATTGTAGCTTTGAACCTATCTCCCGGGCGGTTAACATCGGCTGACGTCTTGTATTCAGTTGTATGTATCGGTCCTGTCGAGCAGTTGTACTCCTTCCACGTGCTGGGTGCTGCTCAGCAGGATCCCCTATATTAACGTAACGCTGCCAAAGACGAGAAATCACGCTCCTATTGACACCAAAATGCCGAGACACCTGAGACTGATTTCTTCCCGCTTGTAGCATGCCTACAGCTCTCTGCATTTCATCAGCAGTCAAAAGGCGTCGCTCCATAACATAAACAATAATTCACCACTCAATTTTTTCAAAAACTGTATATCTCAAAATGATAAAAGTGCGATAAATACCAAATTTATCAAGCAACGAAAACACATGAAATCGGGAAAAAATAATTAGCTTTTATTTTAATGAAAACAAAACACAACCGAAAAGTTTCTATTTTTAAAATCAGCCAGTATATGTTTCCGAAAACACAAAAGATTGTATATCAATCTACTTTTCTAAGAAAAAAATAAAATATCAATTAATAAAACAAGCAGTTTCTGTAAATGATGCGTATTGCTTAGACTTTTTTGATGTATGTATAATGGAAACATTTAAAATGTAACACTACTATGTTAGAAATGTGAAAGATCTGTACATAAAGAATCCAAATACACATTTAAGAGGACATTCATCGAAACTAACTAGGCCTCTGTGTGCTAGCAACCCCAGAATCCACTTTTTGCCAAATTTCGTATTACCAGTGAAATAAATTACAATAATTAGTGATTAGTGTACCATTAGTGAACAGCTACAAAACCAGACTTGTTGAATATTTGAAATTCAAAAAATTTAAAATGAAAATCGAATACAAGTGCAGTATTATGCACGTATCAGCTCAATGAACCGATAGTGCTTTATTTAGTAATACCAGTGAAATAAATTACAATAATTAGTGATTAGTGTACCATCAGTGAACAGCTTCAAAACCAGACTTGTTGAATATTTGAAATTCAAAAAATACAAAATGAAAATCGAATACAAGGTGCAGTAGTATGCACGTATCAGCTCAATGAACCGATAGTGCTTTATTTAGTACTAATAATTCCGTTTAATTTAAAAATATCAAATGGATCGTTTTTTGCATAACTCCGTACTCTTTTGTAATAAGTTTTCTCAAGGAATCAAACAATTAACAGAAAATTTCCAGTGGTTGTGAAATGGATATTGATTAAAAAATGCTATGAAATGAACGAGGTTTTCTGAATATTGTTTTACAATAAATATTTATTGTGAAATGCTATTAGAAAAAGGATACCAGAATCTCTTGGTTTCTTTCAATCACGTTTGAAAATACTTTGTAATGGGGTTTATTCGAAAACATTGATTTGATTTTGGCCTTAGACTTTTAGATAGGATTAGATTCCATTTTTTGTTGTTTTGTTGTTGGTTGAAAAAGAAGCTTTCCAAGCGGCAACTTTGAGGAAGTCTATTATATAAGAGAATGTTTAGTTTTAAGTTTGTAAATATTAACGTTAGGATATGTATGTACTTGTTACTAATAAATAAAAGTAATTATTATAAAAACTAACTCATAAACAAAAATACTTTAATGAACTTAATAATACTGATTGTCAGTAAATTGTCATTGTCATCATTGACAACTGTTTGGCTCTTCTTTCTTAAAATTATTTTAAAGTCCTTTCGCCTTTTTTTGGTCAAATTTCATTACCATCATTTTCCCCATATCTGGTTCTCACAGTGGTGTTTTTGTTTCAGGTGGTGGACGCAGCTGCAGTCCACATATTGCTGGGTTTTTCTCATCCGGCCGGGTGTGACAGTTCTGCCATAGCAACGTCAACAAGAACGGTTGCTTAGAGATTTTAGCGCTTATAGCTTATTTTTCACTGTAGTTTTTTTGTAATTTTTCGTAATATTATGTCGTGATATGCTCCCGGCCCTCACATCCTCACCTTCCTCTAGCTCACATATTATAATTAATGACACATCGTTGGAAAATTTAATAAAATGTGAGCAGTGTTCCCAACCTCGTTTTTTTCGTGGAAATAGGGGCTTGAAGATTCATGTCGGCAGGGTACACAAACGGTGTGACACTGCCGGCATTGCTTCAGGCCCCACTTCCTTATCAGTGCCATCTCAGTCCAATAATTTGACTAATTCCTCAAATTCCAATCACAATCGCACACCTTTTTGGAAATATATTGGTTCGCTCAAAAACAATGTATGCTTAATAAAGCGTATTCCACGTGGCGCACGCATCAGCGTTGCCAAATCTCTTAATTTAATAATACAAAGAATATTAAACCGAAATGACAAATGCGATTGGGAAAAACTGCTCATTTTCGGTTATAGAACATTATGTTTGGAACAAAACGATAAAGACAAAATTTCCTTAACACAAAAAATTAAACATAAGTGCTCAAACTCTTCAGTTCCGAGCATTCATGTTCGGCCCATTTATAAATCTTTCAATTCAGACAGTATTCCAAAAATAAAAATAAAAATTAGCGACGGCGATCTAAGAGGTGCCGCCCACTTGCTATTTTCCAGCGATGTTTTGGCACCGAATACGGCCGAGACTCTTTTTGCTCTCAGATCAAAGCATCCCTCTTCCTCTGTGGCTTGTTGTCTGCCAGATCCCCCACATCCAAATGATGTATCGACTCGAGCTACGGAGGAAGATGTGCTTGTCGCAATAAATTCTTTTAAAAGCGGTTCCGCGGGAGGTCTCGATGGCTTAACGCCACAACATTATAAAGATCTGATTACAGGCTCTGTCGGTGATACCGGTAAGACACTCTTATCTAGTTTAACAGCTCTAATAAACGTTATGCTGGCTGGTAAGGTGCCCCCGGAGATAACCGACATCCTGTATGGTGCCAATTTATGTGCCCTGAAAAAAAAAGACGGTGGCGTAAGGCCAATTGCCGTAGGTGCAACTATACGCCGCATTGCCTCCAAAATTTGTTGCCGTCACATTCTCTCTACCGTATCAAACTATTTTTATCCTACACAAGTAGGTTTTGGCTCAAAGAGAGGATGTGAAGCGGCAGTGCATGCGGCGCGTGCTTTCTTGACACATGATGGAGGTGAGGTACTCCTCAAAGTAGACATAAAAAATGCATTTAATTCTGTTGATAGATCCACCTTGTTGACACAGATAAAACAGCATGTTCCGGACATATATCCCTACCTCTGGCAATCTTACAGCAGTCCTTCAAAATTAATATATAAAGATAATTTATTACATTCCGAAGTTGGCTGTCAACAAGGTGATCCTCTCGGACCAGCTATTTTTAGTCTGGCTATCCATCCTGCGATTTGTAATTTAAATTCCAAATTAAATATTTGGTACCTTGACGACGGAACAATAGGAGGTAAAGCAATTACTGTTTTAGAAGACCTTAAAACCCTCATTCAAAGGTTTAAAGATATTGGCTTAGAATTAAATTTTTCTAAATGTGAACTCTTTGTTTCCGATTCTGTTCCAACTATTACAAAAAATGAAATAATTAATAAATTTAACAATCTGGCACCAGGTATTAAAGTCTTGTCAAAAGGATCGCTGTACGTCCTAGGTGCTCCCGTCTTAGATGACTCCATACCCTGCTTTATAATGATCAAATACAAAAATTTAGCCAGTCTTCAGACAAACTTTTCAAAATTAATTCCCACATGGCTCTCCTCATTGTCCGCTTTTGCCTTTTCGTTCCAAAACTTACATATGCTCTTCGCTGTTCTCAGCTTTTTAAATTTCAAACGCTTTTAAAATCTGTAGACAATATTTTAAAATATACATTATTTAAAATATTAAATTGCTCCTTTGTTGATGACAGGGTCTGGAATCAAGCCTCGCTTCCCATCTGTTATGGAGGCCTGGGCATACGCAAAATCTCGAGTGTGTCACTGCCAGCTTTTCTTTCGTCAGCCTACAGCACGGAAAACCTTTTCCTATCTGTTATTCGCCCTTCCTTAGGATCGGTTGAGGTGCCGTGCTTGACTGATGCTCGAAATGCTTGGTTAAGTGTTTGTCCGAGTACTAACCTGCCTACTTCGACCTTTTCTCAAAAACACTGGGATGAGCCTCTATGCAAAAATGTTCATTTACAACTTATAGATTCTTGTAGTACCGAAAAAGTTCGGTCTCGCCTCCTAGCTGTTTCTGAGAAGGAGTCAGGACACTGGTTGAATGTAATACCTTCAAAAAACTTAGGAACCTTAATCGACAATACCACGCTTTCTCTCATAGTATCCCTTCGTCTGGGGGCCAGGACTAACCTTCTTCACCGTTGCCGCCGTGGTGATCTCGTCGATGTACTAGGTCACCACGGTTTATCCTGTTTACGTAGTGCGGGCCGCATGTCACGACATGCTGCCTTGAATGACGTCATTCGGCGGGCTCTTGTCGCCGCTGGCGTTCCTGCAGTCTTAGAGCCTGTAGGTATTGTGCGCAGCGACGGCAGGAGACCGGATGGTTTGACGCTCATTTCTTGGAAACTTGGAAGATCGCTGGTGTGGGATGCCACTTGTGTCGATACACTTGCTGTTTCCCATGTGCCGGCGACTTCCAAGTCAGCAGGTGCCGCGGCCAGCACTGCCGAGAACTTGAAGCGGCGTAAGTATGCGACTCTCTCTGAGAGTTTCATATTTACGCCCTTTGCAGTCGAAACTTTGGGTCCCTGGGGCCCCGAAGCCCATCGACTGGTTTCTGATATTTGTAAGAGACTGGTCGAGGCTTCGGGAGACCGCCGGGCTGGCAGCTTCTTCCGCCAACGAATCAGTTTGGCTATTCAAAGAGGCAATGCTGCCAGTCTGCTAGGTACCTTGAGCAATGACAGCTTTCTAAGCGGCAACTTTGAGGAAGTTTATTATTTAAGATAATGTGTAGTTTTAAGTTTGTAAATATTAACATATGTATGTACTTTTTGTTAATAAATAATGCTACTTTTAACTTTGCCATCTTTAATGAAATACATGATTTTGAAAATTAACTCGTGACGTAAAACTTATGACGTGACGTAAACTTGTAACGTTACTTTTAAAAATGAACTTCCTTAAAACTGTGAAAGGGTAGAATAAAATGTAAATACGGTAAAAAAACAGAAAACAAACAGTCTTGTTCTTGCCGCTGTAAAATCAAGTCATTACAGAGCTTCGATTCAAGGATGTTAGTGAACCGGCGCCATATATTATGTGTACATACATGTAACGTACCTGTCCTATAAAACATTCGAGCCACAGAGAGTATAAATATTAATAAAGGCGTACACTTACAAGCCGTTAGACAAGGATCAGCATCACGGTAGACGACAATGACAAACTGTGTTGGGGTTCGATTCCCCGGTTAGCTAAATTAGTCGCCGACAGCGGCGCTCCGTCTTGATTGAGTGTTACCATCGCTCACGCACCAATAGAGCGGTCGAAGGGACAGGTAAGGAAGCTTGGTATCGATATTGGTATATCGATAGACCGATGAACTTTCGTCTTTTTATTTCTTCATCGGGCCAAAAATAATTTATAGCAAGATTTTTTTCATTTATGAAAAAAATATACTGCATTTTTTTGTCTCTATATAACATCAATAGTTTGATATCGGGCCTTAAAAGCTTTTATATACGTAAAGCTTTTATATGTCGAAAAGTCGAATTTAAATGTTTTGAATTATTTTTCCTACAGTACCTAATCCGTAATAAAAGCAAATCCGTTACTAAGTACTTAGGTAGTAGGTACTATTTAATAAAGGATTCTTCGACTTAACAACAGCTTTGAACAACTTTTATTCTATTACAATTGACTGTTTACATACATATCTTCACGGACCAGTCATAGTGGGCCACACTCTGGTATTCGATCTTCGTAAGCCAGCTCTGGTCTTCCTTGGCATCTCTTAGCACACGCTTTCGCTTTATAGATTTTCATCGTCATTTTTATTGTGCTCATTGCATTAAAATATCGAAATCGCAATATAAAGAAATAATCAAAAACTTAGAAAATCGACACAACATATATAGGATTAATTTAAAAATACTAATAACCTCTTAGTAGTTTGTACTAAACATTATCCCCAATAGCTTTCGTTTTACGACTTTCAAAAATTCATAAGTTTTTTCATTTATACAAAAATAAAAATACGTTAAATGTTTCTGAAAATGGCACCTACTCTACCCGCGGGGTTATTACCTAAAAATTTGCAGACAGCGACAGCCACGCGATCACTTCGCGACCAGTGACTAATTGTAATAAAAAATTGGTATCATATATGACGATTGCGTATCTATTATTCTATGACCATAAAATGCACTTTTCGCGGTTAATTTAGCGCCAATATACAAATTACATTACACAAATTCTCGTTTTGACAGCAGATATCGCGCGATATTGCCTGTCGCATGCTGTCTGCAAGTTACGTAATAACCCCGCCTGTCGCTAAAAGCGGCACACGCACAGCGCGGCGCTTAGACCAGGTACGCTTACACTGCACCATTGTAAATACGTAAAAATTGATTACGTTTCAGACAGTACAACAAAACTAAACAAATATTTTTTGAGGAACGTATTTAGTTTTAAATAAATTGTAGAACAAAAGTTGTTAGGTATTTTGACAGGAATTTTGCACTTAGAGGTTATTAGTATTTTTAAAATAATCCTGTATAGTTATTGTCTTAATATAATCCAGAACAATTTCGGTAATATTCCCAAAAAAAATTGCCCAAATAATGTAATTTGATATTATCTGTTATTAGTGTTCAGAAACATATAAAATACTGATAAATTCTTTATCATTATATACTTCTTGATTGAACATAAAATTTTCCGTTACTGTCCTGTGAAGTTATAAAAACTGACCGAAGAATTTCGAGCAAAATTCTCTACTCAAGGTTTTTCTTAAACGACATAATCTTAGTACGTAATGAACTAATTATTTATTTGCACGGAGACAGAGTACATACACAACTTCTCTTTTCAGAAGGCTAAGTATCAAGGCGCAACAAACTCACATCTTGATATGACTCTATTTGGGTTTACAGATGGCAAAGATAAAGTTAGTGATAGGCTTTTAGTTTATAGTCCATAAATGCTAGCCAACTTTTAAACCTGGCTTAGTAATAGGGATTGTTGTAGAGAGACAATAAGCCGTTATATTCCTTGTTTGCCTTTACGGCCTGCACGGGAATACCTACAAATAGATTTAATATATTTTTCTTTTTTTTTCAAATCGGTATGAATGCTGGTAGAATACATTTTTAATTTGTAATATGCTATATAGACACATGTATCCAACTAATCCAACACATATGTACATAATATATAAACGATATTTAATATGGTGACTGCTGAAAAGGCTATCAAACTAGACTTGCTGTTCTTGGTTATTGGTTTAGCACTGACTTTAATAACTGTCTTCATTATACATCGTATTTATAAAAATATTTGTGTACTTGAGTTTTGATATTTGTTTTGTACTATTCAGTGGTTTTATTTTATAGACGGTATAATTTTTTAATTCATCGTTATATTTAGAGTGGGCTTGTCTTTAAAAAATATCTAGAGTAGATTTTCAATTTAGCTTTTTTCTAATTGTGGAACGGAAGATTGAATAAAAGGTTCATTAAAATTTATGAGCCGTTAAGATAGTATCTATTCATCACCAGAACTTGGCAAAATCTTACGGGGCTACTATGGAACCTAATTTCAATTAGAAAAGAGATCATTGAAATCAGTCAACGTGGTATAGAATTATTGCTGAACATGAACAAAAAAAAACTTTTTTAGAAGTTTTTTTTAATTTTAAATCAAATAACGACTTCGCAATTTCCAATTAATCGATCGAGTAAGCGCGAGACGTGTTTCGCTTCGCTTACTTGCATAATCCGCTGGTATAAAACCAGCGGATTACAAATAACGGAATAGCTTTTTTTTGGAGTCGATTCATATAAATAGCTGCATTTGAGTATGTATAGTAGCAGTCGGAATTCATGAAAAATAATAAGCTTTTTTTCGTCATCCATCAACGAAAATACGCATGAAAATTGGTTGTCTACATATTATTATATTTATATCAAAATTCTTATCTATAAAAATCAAAGTAAGTTCGTGTGTCACTAATAGATTGTAATATAATTGAATCGATTGAGTTACAAGTTACAGGTTTGTTCAACACAGTTAAAAGTTTGACAAGTAGTTAGAGCAATTTAAATAAAAATTGTCACTGTGAAACGTGGTAGTGTCTGTCAGTGATTTGGAAATAAAAGCTTTTTCTTTACCTCATAAATATGGTTATTTGAAGGATACCGAAACATAAACACGCTTGTTAAATATTTTTTCTTCCTCTCTGTTTGTCTGATTATTTGTCAGGCTAATCTTCGAAACGACTGAACTAATTAAGAGACGACTTCCATCAGCATATAGAACACTTCTCAGAGAGTAATCGCGGCAGTAATTTAACGCGAGTAAAACCGCGGCACGCATCTAGTAATATACGAAAAAGATTATTCGCGTTGAAGTTGTATACAAATACATTATAACATCGATGTTTTTTAAATATCGACTTTGTTTATGAACCATACTGTAATTATGTACATACAGCGGGCAATATCGATAACTTTGATTCACTCACTAAATGTAAAATGAATGGGCTACACTGTTCAGTTTATTATGAGCGGAACTGTCATTGCGAGACTATTAAAGGATATTGCCTAATAAATTATATAGATTGAAAGTTTTATCTCTGTAAACAATAGTTTTAATTTATGCCTTACTGATATTGTCATAAGCTAATGCACCTACACTTTATACGTATTATCATAAGCTAATACAGGTGCCCACACTTTATACGTTGTTAAATTTTTTTTAACATTTCCAGAGAATTATGTGTAATAAAATACGTATTTGAGGGTAAAATAGCAAAAAAGGAGACTCATAGTGTCGTCTTATTTGTCTATCTTTCCGTTTGTTTATCCACAAGTCACGATCGATTTATTTCGTCATCATTATACCTATTACTTTAAAATTTGGCACAGAGGCGTAATATAACCCAAAATCCAAAATGACGAAGAAATTTAAGTAATGACTATTTTCAACCCTTTTCAAATCGCCAACGCAAAAGGAGACTATTATGAAGTCAATGTCTATGTCTTGCTGTATGGCTGTGTATGCGTGTCAGTAAATCTGTCTGTGAATTCCATAAACTTAGTATATAATACTGGCGTATAGACAAATATAGAGCGAGTCGATGCGTGACAATTTTAAATTTGTTATTGTCATTTACGAAATGAATGATTCCCTTTACGATTGCCACATGTAATGTCACAATCACATACAGAACACGTAACCATTATTGAAAAATACAGTACTTCTTTGACATAAAAGAGGAATAACACAAAATAATAAAATAAGTCAACAGCGTTCTCCACAGCGTGACAACTTGTGACGATCTGTCGTTCAAAACGGGTTACAATAGCCTCTCGTTCGCTATCCCTTTTCTACTCGTGGAACTATCATAAAAGATAACATTCTCACTCGCACTCGTACGTCTGTACGTCGATATATACTAAGTTTATGGTTTATGGTGAATTCGTTGTTCCCAAATATATGATTATGAATTCTTAGTGTGAAAATTGCAGTCGTCGAGAATGCTCCTAATTTCTAAGCTATGTGATGAATTTATAGAATTTTTAACTATTTTCCGTCCAAAATGCCAATTCTACTAATCAACACGTATTTTGCCGCTTAATGAAGCATTATCATTCATATCAAGCATATATTCCAGAGATCAGACTCGGTCAGCTAATCAATACCGAATCTCTGAATGTTTGAATGCTCCTGTTTGGAGGAATAAGTCCAGTCAATCTCAAAATATTCAGCTCTCTCAATATTACAAGTGGAGGAAGATTCCTTCAATTCAGTATCTAATTGTAAGATTACAATTAGATACTTTGTGGCTAAAATGTTAAGTTTGATCTCTGTTGGCAGCTGTAGATCTGATGATGACCAGAACGAAGTATAATAGCAAGTAGGTACCTATTAGTTTTCTGTTATTGAACTGTGAAAATAGCAAATTTAATTTATTTTAAAAATCTTCTGACACAAAAAATACAACTTTAGACTGGCCCGTTGGCGCAGTGGCATATGCATCTGCTTTCCAAGCTAGGGTCCCGGATTCGATCCCCGGTCAGATCAATTTAGGAAACGAACTTTTCTAAATTGGCTTGGAGTCTGGGTGTTACTCGGAACTTCCACAGAGTTCGTTGTGTGGTACCCATAGTACAAGCTTACTGCTTAGTTTGGCGTCACACAATCTGTGTAATTGTCTGGAGTATTTAAATACATAAATTATTATAAAAAATTATAAACTACTCTTATAAAGGGATAAATAAATGTATTTCACTACTATTATCTGCCCTTTCAAAAACTTATAGCTTAAAAGTGGGGCTTGAAAAGTATTAAAAAAGTAATATTAGCTACTATAAGAAATCTAAGCGAACACGTTTAAGGTATTGAACTTTAAAAACTTAGAAAAAAAAATACATAGATAGAGTCTTCCATATAAAACGGGTGAAGACGACAGATTCGATGAGGGTTGCAATTTGTATAAAATATCTTACATGATACATTCATTTCAACTAGTAAGACAATTTTTTTTATCATCATTTAAGTACAAAACAATGTGGAAATACGTATTTATTAACGACAATCGTAACAAATAATTATAACAATCTTTATACTACTTTTTTTTAAATCAAATTAAAATCCCAAAACTTTGTGGAAAGCTGATAGTACCCCCAAAAATCAAGGAGAGTATTGCTACATCATTTCCTTTACCCAAATTAAGGGGTAACTTGATAACGTGATCTATTATTAAATATTTTTTTACAATATTTAAAATATTTTATCTAAAGCACTGAACATCTTCTTGTTAATTATTGCAAAAAAACATAAATTAGATTGGCGTTATACGATCAAGGTTGAATGATTACGGTGCTGTTATTTTGTGTATTAAATTACAATAGAACTGTGAGTGACGTTAAAGCACTAGGCATAATAAATGAATGAAAAGTTAATGCTGATAAAGATGAAAAGTTAGAACTATGTCTACCTGAAACAGTGAACGTGAAAAAAAATTATGTAGGTAATTGACATAGACTCAAACAAAACTACTACATAATTTTCTGTATGTTATTACTAAATAACTGTTGCCCGCAATTTAGTCCGCGTAAGTATTATTATTTCCCGTATATATATATATATCCCTTTCTACCTCTTATGGCATGATTTTTATGAACCTGTCAAATATTTACTAATTATTTGACAGATTTTTTACTCGGATTGGGCTGTGGGTTTTACCGTTGATATGACAATAAATGAGCTTCTCTTTTATAAATATGTCGGTATACAGGTACATACACAATACCTCAGAATATAAAAGTGAAATTTTTGTTTTCAGTGAATAAATAAAATTAAAATAGACAATAATAGCTGCATTAACATTTATTTGTGGAATAAATCTTTAAAGATCACATAAAAACGATAACAAAAATATCTTAATGTAAACATTATTCTCATTTTTTGTTCTTTAAATTACAATATAACTGTGAGTGACGTTAAAGCACTAGGAATAATAAATGAATGAAGTTAAGTAAAAGTAAAAGTTAATGCTGATAAAGATGATATCAACATAGAAACATAATAACAATTTCACAATAATTAATTATACGTAATTAGAAATTACTATAAGGCTTATGACCTATGAGCACAAGCAAAAACCATTAATCCCAGAGTATGATTTGAAAACACGAGGTAATCTTAAGTTGTAATGGTATATCATAAGTCATAACCAGTCATGTACAAACAACACAACCAAGACATTTTACTCTTTCAGACTTACTTTAAAAATTACTTTCCATGTTGTTGAATCAATTTTTTATACAGTTGTCTTTTAGACGTATCGTCATTTTGGGTTTTAGCAATATGGTAATATCTAATATTGAGGTATTTTTCGGCAATAACTCTTATTAACAACGTCCTATGTATAGCATGAACATCACTAAAAAAATTGCTTCTCCCAATGAACTTTTTTATTATACTTATTACGACGTGAAGTCTCTGCTTATTGTTAATGATTACAAACTTCTCTTTTGGAAATTTTCTTAGATAAACTTTGCACGTACTACATACTTCGTATACGTTTTATGATGGATAACATAATCCACCATTATCTCTATAAGAAATAAACTTGTGAAAATGCAGTCTTGATATAATAGTAAGCGCTTGTAAACAATCGTCACATTTGAGCTTTCGATGCAATAACTGCACTACACATCCGGATATATACCCCACTACGTAACATATAATACTTTTGAGTCGAGACTCCTTTGCAAGTTGTATTATATTTTCGTCGCTGATAAAAATATTATGTAGGACACCACTTGCGCTATCATTCTCATCCTCATCTTCTGTACGACTTGTTGCTGCTGTTTTATTTATGGTATATGTTGCTGAAGTAAAACTTAAAATTCCTATTTCCTATAGAGGAATGCAATTTCCATTGTCTGAAGATCTTATTTCTGAGTGGCATAAAAGATTTTTCTATGTAGCTTTGAACTGAAGCACATTTGGGTTATCATTATGACTTGCATGCATTCTTATACAATTAAAAAAAAGCTCGACATGGTCCTGAGATGTTTTATAAAAAGGTATATAATTTAATTTACGCGTATTTATATACAATGAATAAAGTTTTTTTAGACTTTCTATGCAAATTAACATTCCCAAAAATCCTGTCTTATTCTTTGTATCAATTATTCTTTTGTTCATTTTTAAAATTACTTTTTTTCTGCCCTTTAGTACAACACTGCGCACGTAACTCACTATAACTTTTAAATTTGTTATGTAATCTGTTACATCATCTAAGAACTGAAATACAGCGACACTGTTTTGGTGACATAATGGTGTTTTATAACCGTAATCACCCATATGTCGAGAATTAAATATGTCGAAAAGATCATTCATGTTTTTTATAAAACGTTCAGTTGCCCTACTATCTTGAATTAATATATTTTCTTCTCTACAAAACTGTAAACTTAATGCGACACTTCTGCTAAGTAACTGTACAGCTAACTTCACCTTCATTACATTGTTCCTGAATTGAATGTGCTTTTTGGTTAGTTTATTCGCAAATTTTAGTCCAACATCAATTTGCATATTATAAAGTGATACGATATGTTTCCATTCCATTATGTGGTTATGTTCATCGAAGATTTTTTTTAGATTCTAGTATATTTGTTATTAGTTTTAACACGTGACATGGATCTATAAATACTACCACATCGTCATGAGTGGATGGATGTTTAAAAGAACTATTTATATTATTTACGTTGTCGATACTACAACCCAACAAATGCATGGTGGAAAATTTTGTACTGTGACCATCGAATGTTAAGGCTGCTACCTCAACGCCTGCTATGTGACACTTTGTTAAACAAATTTTAATTAAATTAGCCTTTTGTTCTGCTGTTATACTGTGGACTAAAAAATACCCTAAAGGGATCTTGAAATTACGGTTAAGGGCAACAAATAACAACACATACGCTTCCGATGCTAAGTCTTTTCCTGATTCTGGACCTGTTCCCATGTCTACATACCCTAAATTTTGTTTTCCAGTCCAAATGCGCTGACGCCTTAAAGACATTTCATCAGCAACTAAAGTTCCAATAATTTTGTTAGTCGTTGATTTAACTACCTTATGTAATGCTGTAAATGATTCCTCTGTCAAGCCTGGTTCACCTCCAATATGACTGTACCATTTATATATTGTCTTAGGATGGGGCAAACAGGTTTTAAATGTTCTTCTCACATATCGGTATGCTGACGGCGAGTAATAATGTAAGTTGAGACAAAATTTTCTAATAAATGGGTTATATTTAGCTATGCGTTTCATGTTTTTTCTTTTCAAAAATAAGTTATTAAATTTATCTACTGTTTCTAAATTCTCACATAACATGTAGTTTATATCTTCTGTGACTTATCGCATCTTTAGCAAATGTTTAAGAATATCTTTTAATCCTTCTTGTTTCTTTTTAATGCGTTAATTTTTTTGTTGCAATATTTTTATTTTTTTTGCTTATTTCTGGACTATTTCAACTCGTCTACGAAGTTGTTGTCTTAATCTAATTTTTTTGGGTGTATATAAAACCTCTTCAATTTGTGAAGGTATACTTTCTGCTTCGAGGGCTGAATAACGTGTTTGAGAAGCAGAGTTAGTGAGAAGCCGATATTGTTCACACTATTGGCTGAGCTTTTCATTTAAAATACACTAAAAAAAAAAGGATTAAGTTATTTTGCGCCACTACAAACTGAATCTATCTCCTATTCTAAATTACAATATAAGCAACAGGGGATAACGGTATGTTTCGGTTATTTTCTGTATATCCTGCACCGTCAGTTTTATTGCCTACGCCAGACAATACAACTGCGGTGTTCTCCTTCTCCGGCTGTCATACGAAGTGACTAAACGAGGTCGGAGCGAGTTTATGGTCATTCAACAAGACATATAAGCTTTTAAACTTTCGCGTTGCATTATAAAAAGTAAATCGCGTTAATTTCTCGTATTTTTAGATACATTCAACAAGATGATAGCGTGTATGGTCCGCGCTGTCATAGTACTGTAAGGTGCTGCGGAAAGACTGTCTTTACCTCCCCGATAAGTGCTTGGCACAGTGCTAAAGAAACTTCTGTGCATTCCGAAACCGAACCGAGATACCGGAGATCCTCGACATGCGCCTAGGACGACCGCCGTAGGGATTTTTTTGGGATAAAGTGCGCATAATCCAATTATGCCCTTAAAGTGCTGCATAATTTTTTAAGGTGCCTACCGTGTCACCAAAAATAACACACACTTGCACCCCGTCAGGGAGATACTTCGTATCCTATAGGCTCACCTTATCTCTTTTCTCAATACTCAATCCAAATTACTATCGAAGATTCTTATGAAACTAAATACTACGTAACTTCGTAGGAATAGCATCTTTTCTAAGATAACATAATTTGCCACTTTTACTCATGTACAATACAATCAAAATGAGACGAACATATTGTAGTGGTTTCGGTTGGCAACCAAGTCGCATCTCCTTTATTTTTTCTGACACAGTCGATCCATTTTTGTCGTACGAGAGCATTGACTGGGAATCTGAAAATTTAAATTTTCAAGTCGAAATAAAATATGTAGGTACTGTAACCACGGAAAGGTTAAACATGCAGTCGGTAAAGCAAATTATTACTATTCAAAACTGAAGTATAAAAACAAGTTTATAAATACGATACAAATTCTATATCGTTAAAGACAGTTATTGAAGTGTGTGCTAAATCAATGTACAATAACAGAGAGTCCATTTGTTTGGTAGGCTTGGCATCGACTTCAGTAATTAAATTATGTAAATATTTGTATCGTATCCGTCCTCTCTGACTACCCCGTTGGGGATATAGCGTGAAGATATGTATGTATCGTATTTATAAAGTTATTCTTGTACTTAAATTTTAATTAGTAAAGGATAGTTATTTTTTACTTTTCAATGTTTTTTTTTAAGTTTATTGCTATACAAATCAGTTTCCTATTTTTATCTTATCGCGTATTTTTACTTTTTTGTAAGCAGAAAGTATTAGTGGGTAAATAAAATTAATGGGAATTATGGAAACTCGAAAGAAACTCATTTTAACCGTTATAATTATTTTTTTTAATTAGAAAACAATAATTTAAAGTAGTATATACCTGTGATATGTCACCCCATCGGCTTTATAAGCCTTCTTTAATCTGTTTTTACAAGTTTCCAACACACAGCCTGGCATTTTAAATGTAAATATTACATGAACGTAATTTGCACAAAAACAGCTGCATCATATGACCGCTATTGACAGAGTGACCACAAGAGTGACGTATAAGTAAGTCAATCGACTGACTTATGAATTCTTCACTTTCGGCCACCTCATGCTCTATCTATGTATTTTTTTTAATCTAAGTTTAAAAATTAGACCAGTCTGACGAAACTCCATACGGAAAAACAGTTAGTATGAAACGTGTGCTAACTTTAATGGCGGCTATCTGTCTTTTTCGACCCCATACACACTTGTCTTTCTCAATCTGTCGATTCATAATTATCTTTGTCATTCTTTTTCATCAGTATATTAAAACTCTGTGATCTGTATTAATTTCATTGTTTTATGTCTTTGCAGTTATTGATATTTATAACTTTTTTTCAAATATACTTATATAATTATTAGATTCACAATTCTAAAAAGTGTAATACAATGTTCCGCGGTGTTGCATTAAGAAAAATGTATAACAAAACCTGTCAAATATGTGGTTTAAGAGCTGACCGAACTGACAATAAAAAACGTTTGTTTATGGCGAAATTTCCCTTAGACGAAGACAGTATATTTACAAATCCTCCATTTTTACGGTATTGACCCAATACCTACTTATATGTCACTTATTTTAACCCTTTCGTAAAATCTTTATTTATAACCAAGTGCAATAGTGCGGTTTGAATGGTAGTTTTAAGAAATGGACATTCGAGATTTACATTTTATTTTTATTTTATTTTATTTGGAATGGCAAACATGAGTTAGGGAAAGCACACCTTTTCATTATATCCATATTTTCAATATATCTAACGTTTCCATCTACATTGATATCCTTAAAGAACGAAAAGCTTTCACATACAAACAGATGGACGTATATAATCCTGAACATTTTCAACTACAGTTTATTTATTAATAACGATTTGACGATTAACGATTAATAAGTAAGCGGTTTATGTCGCATAAACCACTTGGTTTGAGCTTGCCTCTAGGCAAGTATTATCTTTAGCAGTTGGCGACAGTTTTGTCGGCAGTCTGTGTGCGTAACACGCAACTTGTCACGTTGGCGTGTTGACAAGACGACATTGCGACCTCTGCGAATTATCACTTGTGGGTCACGAGCCAGAGAAATAGCGCGGCGGCGTTACAAATAGAAAACTTTGGTATGTAGGTATTTACTATTTTATTTAACATCTTACAATATTTACTAAAGGGTCTATGTCGCGTTTATACCTACTTTAAGGCTAATTACCAATTTTATCCCGACGTTTCGACCGGATTGCACCGATCGTGATCGATCGTTCCACCGATCGACACTATTAATCCAGAATAGCACGAGAGGCGGTTGAAATCAAGAAATACCATAATTTCAACCGGGAAGATGGATACCGCTTATCAACATCATGGAATCCTGTCATCAGTGAGTGTGTCCGGAGCCGGAAAACCGGACGTCGCCAGTGTGTAGATGTCGTTAGTGTAGTGTGTCGAAGTACCGACAGTGACAATAACAAAAATTAAGAAATGCATTGAATGAGTGTGGGTAGTTGCAAAAAACCACACGCTACGAAGACGTCATTCATCCTCTTCAATCTGTCCGTGACCACGATCGGTGCAATCCGGTCGAAACGTCGGGATAAAATAGGTAATTAGCCTTAAAGTATAAACGCAACATAGACGCGTTAGTAAATATTGTAAGATGTGTACAAGTCGTGAAAGTTTAAAAACTTTCGCTTGTGCAAGTAAAAATATTTCGGGAAATTTTCTCGTACTTTAAAAGTGAGGCCAAAATACGAGCAAACTGCTCTTTCAACGTACATATATTCATATTAAATAAATCAATTGCTCGTCGTTTCACTAGCAATAATGGTTGTTAAGATTTCAATAACAAAGAACAATAGTAAGTTTCCATATAACGTTTTATCACATATCGATTTACAGTAGACATGAGTAACACCATTCCGTACACTGTGCCGAATGTGTCAGCTCTCTTATTCCAAATATATACTGTATAGGCGCATAACACACTTCAGCACATAATACGCTATTTGCACTAAAAGTCAGCGGGCGTTGGATGTGGGTGGCGCGCGCTTTGCGACTCTCTCGGCGCGCGACATTTTGTAGCGACAAAGCGCAATTTTGAGGTAACTCGAAGCGCGTGCGCAGTAACATGCGCCTGAGTCGACTCAGCGAATTTTTCTGAGTTACCAATGCCTAATTTGCAGCGTCTTAACCTTAAGATGAAAAATTTTAAAACGATAGGGGCTGTCTTTCCCATACATAATCACCAAGATTTATTTCATACAAGCTGGTGCCCATGGCTTCGTCCGCATGAAAGTCTATTTTATTTCGCACCCCTATTGGACAAAATCAGTCACTTTTGTTTGTATTTACAGACGGAATTTCATTACTGAGGAAGAGAAACCATTTAATTGCGATTGATTCTAATGCGACACATACATTAAAGAAAATTCATTGATGAAACTAAGGAGGGAGAACCACCAGCCCAACAGTAACTGGAGCTCTAACCAGGGAATAGGGCTGAATGGCGCCACTCGAGGGAAGCCGACAGCCCGTCTGCAGCCTGGCGGACGTCCCTATCAGCAATCTACTACTACATTAAAAAATATTATCAATAAGGGCTAATATAAATAGATTGTCAGCATTACTGCCCCGCGAGCAGGCCACGTACAGTTGGTCGTGGGAAAAACAGTTAGGTCTAGGTAGACACCAGCAGCGCGAGCGGCAAATTTAAAATTATATTTAACTGACGATAATTTTTTTTACTGTCATTCAATTTCAATGAAACGAAACCTAAATGTTGCTTCAAGTTGAGCTTAATCTACCTGTGAAAACCACAATTAAATCCGTTCAGTAGTTATGGAGATTAGCGTGTACATACAGACAGACATTTTTAAGAAATGCTTTTTTTAAATAAACAACGGAACACTGTTCCTTTTTTTATCGCTCACAATCATTTGTTGATAAATTTATTTAATGTACAGACATACGGTTTCTACTGCTTTACATAGAAGGCCAAAATTGTAAGATATTAACGTAACGTAGGACAGATGATAATTTACATATTTACAAAAAGTAAAATCGAAAATAACCTGACAAAAAAGGGAAATTGTCCCTCGGACAACTGAAAGTGTTTTTTATTTCCTGGACAGCCACGAAACTAAGGAAAAGTATCGAAATATTTTTATATACTATTTAGTCAATTTAATATATTGATGGGTAGACATTAGTTTTATGATAAAGACAATACTTATGTAAGAAATGTATATGTAACTAATAAAAACATTATATTTAACTAACTATATACCTATTCCGAGTATTTTTTGTCAATATTTGTGGTACAAAATATTGTTTATCGATCCATTTATTCATCCATTATGTAATAATAGTTGAGTAAGTATTAGGAATCCAAATTCTTCTATTATTATATAAACTAGCGACCACCCCGGTTTCGCACGGGGAGAAATATTTTTGAAAATAAAATACAGGTCCATGTTACTCACTCATAATGTAGCTTTCTACAGGAGAAAGATTTTTTGAAATCTGTTGAGAGTTTTTGAATGTATCCATTATCCATTACATACAAACAAACAAAGTTTATTAACTCTTTATTATATAGGTATAGATGTAGATTAACTTAGTACTTTGGTTGTAATGAAGGAATAAAAACTTACGTACATACACCCTGACGTAATAATTTCATTTTACAGACGTATTCTATATTTTTACTGCGAAAAACAAGAAACAAGAATCAAATTAAATTTAATGTAATTAAAATCAATAAAGGGCTCAATATTGCCATGTCAAATTTTCCTGGGATAAACAATGTTTCTTTGATTCGGGATTAATTTATTGTTTTTGACGGGCCTTTCATTTTCTGATCTTCCGTAAATATAGGCCCCGTAAAAATATTTGAACTTCACGTGCTACGGATTAAAGTTTACATCTTATAGCTTTACTCTAGTAGAAATCTTCTTTTTCCATTTGAAGGAATGATAGCGAGTTCTTACGGAAGAAAGACAAGAGGTGACTTTTTTTTAACTAATATTTCAATATGTATTTGCTGGTAAATGAAAAAATGGTGGCCGGAAAAAATGGTATTTGTCTTTTTTTCATGTTGTTTGTACGATTCTCCTTTGAGAGGGAAGACAAAGGAATCTACGCCCATACATCCGATGTCTTTAATAATAAATGGCTATATTATTCATAACTATTTCATTAAAATGTGAACCTAATGTATTAACTATCTCAATTGAAAAGATTTTTTAACAATTTCAAAATTGTTTTGCACTTATTTTCATATACACACATCAAAAAAGTCTAAGAAACATGACAGGATTACAGAATAACAGAATTTGCTTTGGTTAGCTTCATATCTCAAGTGTGATTTCGTAATTAGAATTGTTTAACATACGTAGTATAAAATAAAGTTAAAACGAAATTAAACTTTTCTTTTTTAATTATTTGGTAATTCAACACAAAGTGTGACCGCCTCTGTTGTTTAAAACTTATCGGCAGCGATTTTTCATTTAATTTATAAGATTGTTTATCTGATCCTGCGGCAATCGGTCTCTATGGAATTTTAATAAGTCTTTCAGTCAGTTGTTGGGTTGTCGACACTCCGTCCAGGTTCTCTAGAACACGTCTCAGGAGCATGTCTCATACGTGCTCAATGGGATTGAGATTTGGCGATTGTGCAGGCCACGGCAATACTCGGGTGTTTTCCATTGCCAAGTATTCTCTGGTCCACCGAGCTGTGGGCGAACGCACATTGTCATGCATCAGAGTAAAATCTGAGCCAAGACTTTGTGCAAATGAGTGAACATAAGGCCCGAGGACATCTTCAGGACAACTTTCAGCCTTCATATTGCCATCCACAAAAACGAGCTCAGTTCGTCTGTTCTTCATAATACCCGCCCATACTATCAATGCGGAGCCACTGTAAGGGTGCACTTCCTGGACGAATCTCTGCCGTTCAGCATTTCCGAGACGACGATGCACTCTTACCCTTCTCGTATCAGGCCTAAATTCAAACCGGGACTCATCACAATATAAAATTTTATCCCGTTGCTCCTGGGTCCATGTCAAGTATTCCCTACACCATTCGTTTCGACGGGCGCGATTCCCATGGCGTATAGGTGGGCACCTAATTGGGCGTCGTGCTCGTAGGCCGTATTCATGCAGCCTATTTCTCACGGTTTGGTAGCTAACAACAACATCGCTTGAGAATTGTAGCTTTGAACCTATCTCCCGGGCGGTTAACATTGGCTGACGTCTTGTAGTCAGTTGTTTGTATTGGTACTATCAAGCAGTTGTACTCCTTTCACGTCCTGGGTGCTGCTCAGCAGGATTCCCTGTATTAACGTAACGCTGCCAAAGACGACAAATCACGCTCCTATTGACACCAAAATGCCGAGACACCTGAGACTGATTTCTTCCCGCTTGTAGCATGCCTACAGCTCTCTGCATTTCATCAGCAGTCAAAAGGCGTCGCTCCATAACATAAACAATGATTCACCACTCAATTTTTTCAAAAACTGTATATCTCAAAATGATAAAAGTGCGATAAATACCAAATTTATCAAGCAACGAAAACATATGAAATCTGGAAAAATAATTAGCTTTTATTTTAATGAAAACAAAATACAACCGAAAAGGTTCTATTTTTAAAATCAGCCAGTATATATTTCTGAGAACAAAAAAGACTGTATACCAATCTAATTTTCTAAGAAAAAAATAAAATATCAATTAATAAAACATGCAGTTTCTGTAAATGATGCGTGTTGCTTAGACTGTTTTTATGTGTATATATTGGTATACCCTCAAGTAAAATATTTGGTGAATGTGAAGATGTCAAATGTAACTTTCGACAACTTGTGGAACATTACGACAGCCACCTTGAACCCTCGTTTTATAATATAGCAGAATACAGCCTTTATGTTTGAACAAAGTTAAATTGCGGGGGAAATATTGACCAGCGCTGGCTTTGTCAGAACTGCGACACAATAGTCTTCTGTTGCGCGCTGTCGATATATTTTATTACAAAAGGAATTGTTGACAGCGTTTTGTGTCTGAAGACTAAGTGCTTTCACTCTAGATACACTGTAATTTTTACTATGACATATCACTTCGGCAGTGCTTTCGCTTGTGCTTGTGTTGTGGTGTTTCTATTTTATTTGTTTGATATTGTAATAAAATAGGATTAACAGATTGATATCCTTACAATAGGATTTACTATTTATACTCAGTTTAAGCAGTATGTGGTCATGTAGTGGTGATATAGGAGCATCCATAACAAATCAGATTTTCATCTGGAAATTAGCATTTTATACCATTACTTAGAATCGGTGACATAGCTCTCGAACATGTATTGGAAGGGTGGCTTTCTAGCATCCACATTGAGCGTTTGCGGGCTTTGGAGAGCCTGTTCAACAGTCGGTTCTGGCCATGACCGGCGGTAATAGTCCTTAAGCCGTTATTAAACTGGCTTGAATTTATTGAAATAATTCAAAACAGATATAATATAAAGACTACCAAATCATGAAGTAGGCGACCGCACATCAACGCGAATTAAAAGACCTACGTAACGAAAGACGTTATAAGTGATGTGTGCCCGTTCCCGCTTGACTCTTAATTAGGATATGTTCTGATTTTGTTACAGTCTTAACACAATAGTTAATTGTGAGCGCGCTTCCAGCGATGCGACTCGTGAACGAGTTCGTCACGTGTACGCAACGAGCTTTATTACGATAACGTACACGTGGCGAACTGCGATACACGTTTAGGAACCGCTTCGCTAGATTCTCGCTTGCAAATTACCAGTGTGATAAGGGCCTAAGTTAAAATACAAAAAAAGGAAAAGCTACACTTCGATATAAGTTTCTTTTTTCTACAAAACTTTAATCGTTATAATTTAAACGTTTATAATATATCCAAAGAATTTGAATCGTCTTTGGCGTTTACTTCTTATGAATTGATTTTCATGCAGAGCCTGCGGTACCTACACAAATTAGATGGCAAACGAAATCCAGTGTTAACACAAAGTAAAGTCATTCTGTTACCTAACCGCGCAACATATTCGTGTATAGCATATACTCAAGTTCTGTTCTTTTAAGGAATAAACTTGAGTCATGCGTCGGAGCTGACACGAACAATTTTTTTTTTAGATTTTCGAGTTCTTTATCTGTAGAGCTTGCCAAGCTTTTTCAAGTATACTTATTGTTGTGCATGCTGCATAGGTAAGCAACTTAATCTAATACATAGTATTCAACACCGAACTTAAACTGCGCTTAAGTCCCAATCTGGTAAAAAACAAGAATAAAACATAGGTTATAACAGGTAAATAACAGCGCTAAGTCAAAGCCAGACTGAAAGTGACAATTTGAAAAGCTCCCGTATATTACGTTTAAAATAACACCCGAATATCACATTTCTACATTACCTATTTGATTATGCCAAATCTCGATTTTACGTCAACGTCGGGCAATAAAAAAAACGTAGATATTTTTCCATCAAAGGCTCGGTATGACTCTCACACGTGTCATAAAAACGTCTGAAAAAGACCTCGCTATTTCGAGGAGCCACTGTCGGCGAGGTTTTACGACGATCGCGCTGAATATCATAACGACATATAGGGTCAATGACAAAAGAATAGAATGAAATAAAAGAATGAAATAAAAAGAATGAAATTAGCAACACAAAGACTGGGCGCGGACGCGGTGGGAATAAATTT
The DNA here is from genome assembly GCA_907165235.1 of Zeuzera pyrina. Classification (NCBI taxonomy): domain Eukaryota; kingdom Metazoa; phylum Arthropoda; class Insecta; order Lepidoptera; family Cossidae; genus Zeuzera; species Zeuzera pyrina. The sequence goes on from OU015623.1 coordinate 2,956,207, forward strand.
CGCATACACGGTTCTTACACTATGACTTGTTACATTTTGTGTTTTATGACAAAATTTATTGCTTGTCGTGATCCGAGAAACTGCTTTATTCATTTCTCGTTTTACTAAGTACTTGATTGCATTAATAATTCATATATTATTTTTTCTTAGATTTAGTAAAATAAAGTCTTCAGAGGTGTCTAATTTTGCGCCAAACCTAATCTGATTATAGTTTTATTCAAGCTGTATTGTATTTCATATTATATAAAAAAAACTGCCATTAAAATTTTCACGTATTTCACGTATACACATATCTGATTATAATCCCTCATAAATGATTACAACAAGCGACCCCCAGTAGCCAATACAAAGCTTGATTAGATCAGTTATTGTATAGACTCAGGTGTTACTTTGCGGAAATCCATTTCATATGATAAAATCTAAAATCTTTATCTATTTTCCGCTCAAACTCCAAAAACTACCAATCGACACGTGTTTCGCCCCTCAACGAAGCATCCTCAGGATATACCAGAGATCGGACTCTGTCAGCTAACCTGCAACAGATGTGAACATTCTATTGTCACTTCAACTTGCCAAGATTCAAAACTGTGTCAGCGACTGTGGTTTTATGTGTAATAACGTCATCTTTTTGCTCATTCCATGTCTCACTAAGTGGATTTGAGCTTCTGGATTAGTTCCACTGTCAGTTGCCATGTCCTATTCGGTTTTGAGTGGACATTATACAGGGTGTATATGAAAACGGGACAGTTACTTTAATGGATGAAAGGCCATAACTTTAGTATGTAGTTACAAAAAGAATTATCGAAAAAAACGTAACCGTTTAAGAGTTATGACCGTTTTAATTTTCAAGTGTTATCACCACCATTTCTCGTAAAATTGGGTTGATCGTGTACAGTTACAGATTTTAAATCTTACGTTTTTTTTATTTTGTAATAATTTCATCCGTTACTGAAATACAGCCTGAAAACCCCCATTGGGGTATACGCATTATTTTCGAAAATGGTTTTCAGGCTGTATTTCAGTAACTGCACTGTGTTTCAGTACTGAAATACAGCCTGAAAACCCCCATTGGGGTATACGCATTATTTTCGAAAATGTGTAAATGTGAAAGGGTATTAAAGTATCTATGACAACGAAAAATTGTATTCTACAACTTCGCCTATAGTCAGGAGTTCTAGTGTAACACCTCTGTTTAAAAAAAATTAAGGTGAGGCAACCTTAATATCATCATTTTTATGTCGCTAGCAAACATTTGGAATGTAGGGCATAACGATAGGGTCGTACATTTTTTTCTATTATATTTTTTGTATGAACAAAGTAAACGTATCCCGTAATTGTTATATTTACAATATAGCAGCCAACATTGACACGTTGAAACCCTGGCGGGTTTATACCACCTTTCACAAAAACCTTGTATATTTTAATCTGTATCTTAATCTTAATTATCGAATCTATATTTTAATCAATTGTGGAGAGATGTTATTGTTGAAGCGACCTACTATAAAGTCCCTGTGAATTCGAATTAATGATGTTATTTATGAAGTAACATTTTTATATTCTCATTGGCTAATGCAATTACTCGTGTGCTATATCTTATAAAAATATGGCTAGAAAAAAAATACATTGTCATACGAAAAACGAATATAAGGACTGAAACATAACCAATGACAGTTTCAGTGTAATTAAAGGAAGATTCACATTGAAATTTCAAGTAATGCTCACTTTTTTAAATCGATCAGCGATTTAAGTGTGAACCATTATTTCTATATGAACCTTACACTTGTTTGAGTAGATATTGAAACTTTGAGTTATTCTCTCCGTTTGTCCATTATTTTATTATGAAAATTAATCTCAATAAGATTCTCAGTAATATAATAGACTAACGTTTGCTCTGTAGTGTAAGTCTGTTGTTTTTATTTAAAAAAAAAATTTGTATTATTTATGCAGATCCCATCAGAGCAGTATCAATGTGACTAAAATGGATCTATTGCAATCGCAACTATGTTACAAAACAAGTTTGAATTTTACTCTCGTTAAAGTAAGGGCCACATTTAATCTTACAGTTGCACGCAAAGTTTTTTTTTAAATATATAATAATAACTAGCGGCCCGTCCCGACTTCGTACGGGTGGACATTTATATATTAATTAACTTTTGAAGACAGCATTATTAATCTCCGTTAAATTATCTGCAAAATGGTAAATAAATTTTTGTAAATCGATTAACTATTAACAATGTAATAAATCAATAACATGAGAAGCAAGCGGATAATAAATAGATGGGTAACCAGATTTACCGTACCGACATTTAGTACAGAGCCTTAGTACCTCATGACCATCAAAATACATATATCATACAGTGTGATTTGATGCATAGCAAATTTAATAATATAACTATGTGATAATACTTACATGTATATATTTTAATTAAAGAGTTTTAAACAATCAAGCACAAATAATTAAAAAGCAAGAATAATTTCACTGTATATCTTCACTATAATATGAATTTAATTTATCCATAAAATGTATAAATTTTGTCTCACAATAAAAGGGTTTCTACCTTTTAATTCCATTTATTCGTGTTACTACTTATTATTTATAAATTTCTTAAATTATAAAATGTGTATAAAAATCAACGAAAAAATAAACGATCTTCTTCTTTTATGTCAAAATTAATAATAATAATAATATACTCAGACATTTCACAAAGAGTCATCTAGTCCCAAAGTAAGCAGCACAGCGCTTGTGTTATGGGTACTAGAAAACTGATATACTACTTATATACTTTTTCTTTCGTAAATAAATACATATTATACATAAACACCCAGACTCGGGACGGGAATCGAACCCGCAACCCCCATTTACTTTCCGACGCGCTAAACCGTTGCGCCACGGAGGTCGTCAAATTATAAAACAAACCTTTATTCTTCTCTTTTTTAGCAATGTATACGACCTGCTGCAGTTTGTATACATACATATTGATATTTATATTTATACTTACTCGATCCAGTCAACAGATATCGCCATCTGTTAGAATTGTTTGGAGCTAACAGATAATTATGACTGTCAATAGACAAATAATTTGCAATAAAATAATATTGCGACTATAAATTGAGATGTAAGCTATCCTATCTTTCAAGTTGGATCAAATTGCACACGGTGTGCAAATCAAATTTAAAATCGGTTCAGTAGTTTAGGAGTCCATCGCGGACAAACAACGTGACACGTAATTTATATATATATATAAGATAAGATATAAGATAAGATAAGATAATAATGGGCCAGACTTTACACGCCAATCATCTGACCTCAAACTAGGGTATGCCCTGTGCTTTAAGAACCAGACGACAACTACTAGGGGCGTCTCCCAGTACACTCAGACCGGAGACAATCCAGAAAAGTTCATTTTCTGAATTGACCCGACCGGGAATCGAATCCGGAACCCTCCGCGCTTGGGTTAACGTCTAAACCACTGCACCATCTAGGTCGTCGAATTATTTAATTTATTCCTTACTTCCATAGTTATAATGTAAAACTAAATGTTATTTGAGTAAGATTCACTTCGGGTAATGTTGATCCTCTATCTGTTCATCGTCCGTGTGAAGTATAAGAAAAGTAAGGTTGAAACTGAAAGTTTATTTATTCAATTGTCTAATTTATTCAGTCTGTCTGTCGTATTAAATAAAAACATTGAAATTTAGGTTGAAGTTTGAGCGGTTCTCAATTTCGTAATTCGCTGAAAAATGTTTACTTTAATAAATTCGCTTGGGAACGAATTTCGCAGAACTGTAGTACCTAGACTCTTTAAACTGACAGAACTACGACATTTTATTAGACCATCACACCTGAACGACTTGTCATATAGAGGGCGATATAGGGATATAGGCTATATACCCGCCCTCGAGTTGTAAAACGTTTATCTCATTTGTATTCCAGATAGGCTCTTATTTCTCGCATTATTTTCGCAGTATCGTGGTTTCTGTTTTGCTTTATACAATTACCTATGTCTTGTGTGTGTTTGGTATACATTATTATGTAATTTAGAACTGCTGTCACGGTGTTGAACGCAGAACACATGAAAGAAAATTGATTAGGGATACGTTTGCATTATGAATACCAATGTTTTTATGATGTGAATGCTGTTTACGGAACGAAATTAGATCGGGAGCCGAATGCGTAATGCTTTTATTTTAAATTTCTTGTATGTGATTTGTCTGACGTTTAAATACGATGATAACATGACGAACTTCGGATTTTTGAATTCGTAATGCTGATTTTTGATAAAAATGTAGGGTTTATTTTGCAGTAACATAAAGTTTTTATTTCAATTCAATCGGATTACTCAACAAGAGATATGCATTTTAAGTTTTTCGATTCAGTAAGCCGAAAGATTGAAGTAGACGTCGTTATAAAATTAAAGAAATAACGTTGTCCATAAACAAGATTGTATTATCACCAGCCCCAAAAGATAGTGCAAAAATCAGTTCAATTGATTTGTTTAAAATTCTCACACGACTAAAGACCAACAAGTCGAGTCGAATAAAAGTTTTCAATAAAGTAATAGCTACTATGGACTTTTTGCGGGAACGGGAAAAGTAAGGTTGTCATTTTAATTAAATTTTCTATTTTTTAACTTTTTGGGAGTTTTAAAGAACAAAAGTGATAGTATATTGTATTTTAAAGTTCTGTGTAAGTGAAAAGAATGGAATAGGTCTAAATAAAAATGTGTAGCTGAAGTTCTCGCGCTCTTCCAAGAAGTTCTTTATAACATCAGTAAAGCCTACTATCACTTTACTGGAGGAGCTTTGCAATAAGAAAAAACTAATTTACTTGTGATTCTACTTATTAATACGTGACTGGCAAATGCGCTTATGTGTGCGCCGTGTCATAAAGAAAAAAAAATAGCTACTATGTAATAATAATAAGTAGTATTAATGCGATAAAATTTTTTGGGCGAAAAATAAGTATTTAAATGAATACATAGCCAATAATAGGTTTATACTAACTTTATAAGGCTTTGTACTCAAAATCAGCAAAAGGCTTAAGTCTACAACTTAAGTTTGCGATAAGCTTCAAAGTTATGCATATTTTGTCAGTCCACCTGTAATCATGGTGCTTGTGACAGCACCGATATGTCGGGGAGTCTCCAGAAACTCTTAACGTATCAAGGTAAGAATACGATTATTGACATTGTTTAAAAATATTATATCTGGGTAAATTTATTTCCCGACCATAGCTAATTTATGAAACCAACTTCTCTCATTTGTCTTAAAGCGGGTGTTATGCCCAATTTACATTGGTCAAGGGCAGTGGCGAGTAGCAAGTGCATGTATAGTGGCGAGTGGCCAACACCTGGACAGTGATTGTTTCCACTACAGCAAGGCAATACTCCGTCGAAATGGACGAGCAACGTCGAAAAATCCGTGCGATTTCGCGCAGAATTCTTTTCATTATAATGGAGCAAATAGAATAGAAAGTGTTATCTTTTTTTTTTTCTTAGTCCAAAAAATGAATCTTTACCATTTTGACGTCATTTTATTTAAAGATAGCACACGCGGACCGTCCTGTTGCCGATCATTTATGTACTGTGCTAAATTTGACCGCTTCGCTTCGTCAAGTGGCGAGTTAAGATCTATGCGGGCGAAAAGAGCGCGCGCAAGGGCCGTCACTTTGATTAAAAAATAGACAGCGATTCTATTTGGATTTACTTGCAAGGCAGCTTGCACGTCAAGTTGACTCGGTACTGTCCGATCAGTTTACACCGCGGTACTTACGAATTGTTCTTACTGCTTCATTGAACACTTGGCCAATGTAAATCGGGCAGTACCACCTATTCCCCTAGGTCGTTTTTAAAGATCTTTTTTATCAATATTGAGCCAGTGACCGATTACATCTAACTCTGTCCTGTAAATATTATTACAAGGTACCTATCTGCATGTATCTTTAGTAGTCGCTTCTTACTTGTCAGCGGTCGGACCACAGCTGAAAACGAGAAAATAGAAACGAATATTTGTAACGTCAATTTTTCCATCTCACTAAATCGCATGTCAGTCATCAAATAATGCGAAGGACCGGTATTCTTTGAGGGCAATGAAAGCATAGCATTTTATAGTATTGTTATTTCACGAGTGAACAATTTTTTGGATTTTATGTACTTACGGTGTTTTTTGTATACTTTACCCTCGGTATGGTATTTTGTTTCGAATATGTTTTCGTGTGTTTCGACATATAGAGCATTTATTTGCATTGATAGAATAAACAAGGGACGGTTTCCGTTACACAGTGTCATGGGAGTTGCGTGGTTTATTTCTGCAAGTGACAAGAGACGAGCGATGCTAATGTAAACTTTGAATGCGCTCGCTCCTTTCGGAAGTCAAAGTCACACCAGTTCAATTCAGTAAACCCTATTAAAACGCACTGTCGAACATCAAATATATCATCCGCGGGGTTATTACCTAAAAATTTATAGACAGCGACAGCCACGCGATCATTGCGCGACCGGTGGCTAATTGTAATAAAACATTGATATCATATATGACGATTCCGTATTTATTGCGCCATGAAAATGTACTTTTCGCGGTAGATATAGCGCCACTATAAATTCTCGTTTTAACAGCAGATATTGCGTGATATTTGAATGTCGTATGCTGACTGCAAGGTAGCTAATAAGCGTATGGTTCGAAAAAAATCTGCACTGAGAAAAACCGTCAAGAAACCAGTTGAATATCATTTTTTCAAAATCGTTTTATGATGTATTAAAATATAATGTACAGAGATACGTTGCACATACCTATATTATAGATTTTCAGACTGTACTTTCAACTTCAGTTTTTTTTTAATTTTATTATGTGATTTTCCAATCAGAGTACGTACAAGTGCAAGTCTAAATATTTGCCGTTTATTGAATTACTGATTAAGGAATTTTGTTATGAAAATGAAATCCCACTTTTACATTTCCTAAATGAAACTCTATATAATAATATGGAATGAATCTGTACTTATTCTTATTTAAAGACTTTTTATTTGTTAGTGTGTAATGGATAAATACAAAAACTACTCATTTGATTTCAAAAATTCTTTTTACCTATAGAAAGCTACGTTATTAGCGAGTAACAGGTTGCATTTATTTAAAAAAAAATTGCTACCCGCGCGAAACTGGGCAGGTCGTTAGTATGAAATAATATTAAATGAGTATTTGAAGTATAATATGAATTTCGAAATTTTACAGTTCAACTAAACATATGGTCGTATTCCGAGTGAAGGTTAGTGCATCTGTCTTCCAAGGCAAGATTTAATTAAATTTAATTCCTAGTCATCGAAATTAGAGAACAAACATTGTTAAATTGTTTTAAAGTCTTATAAATATTTATAAAACGCTCCCTCAGTTCGTTGCTGGCACCCCTAATAGGTACAAGTCTTTGTTAGGCTTGTAATTAATTCGGGGTCACTTAATTATTGCATTTGCCTTAATTATTTTTATTTACATTTTGAACCAATTTGATCAACATCAATCATATCATTTTTACAATAGAAAATCTGAGATTAATTGAATATTAAGTCGATTTCTAGTCACCGAAATTAAAGCAATTATGGCTCCTGATTTACATCGTGTATGTTCATATTACGAAGGCTAGCTTATGAATTGTACCAGCAACGAAAGGTGTGGCTGCGGTTTCTACGTTATTCATACAAATTGAGCATGCTTGACAATCGTTACATCAGAAATAAGAAGGTTCACAAAAAAAAATTAGTTACAGTTACAAATCTTAGTGCATATTACAAGGAACTTGTACAGACGATAGGGTTTCAAATCGTCGTTATGTGGATTCAGTTTTCCATCTGTGAATCTAAAAACATAGCTGGAAGAGACGTCAAGGTGCAATTTGCTATGCTGTTAGGGATATGGTGTGAAGGTAGACCGGAGATTGGATGTAGAGTTGTGTGTAGATAGTAGAAAAGGCAGGTGGAAAACTACGTCAAATTATCTCTTTCCATATCCCGCATTGTTTGAAGCTCGGACCAAGAAACATAATAGACAAAGTCATAATAAGTGGCCGCTCTTACCACCGTGTCAAACCAATTTTCCTATCTCTTTCTAGCTCATTGAGCGTAACCACGAGTAAAAGTACAGTTATCTATAGTAAGTATGGCAACCTCGCACTGTCTGTGTATTTCGTGTAAGCTTATGAGTCGGTCATGAAATAATTATTAGCAAAATACTCGTATATCTTAAGTGTTTCGCGTAGTAGTGTTCACAAAAATAAAATTGCGTCATGTTCAGCTGTATCGCTGTACTGTGACCTTTCCTAGTCACGCGCATTAGTAAATATCTAGAAACTTTATGGTCACGCATTTAGAGCAAATGCACCGTCCGTTGTGATAATAAGTCCGAGGCTTGAGTCAAGTCTCTAACTAGTAAGTCAAAAAATTACAATAATTCCACCTTGTTTGCAGGTGTTGTTAAATATGTAGTAGGATTTTAGTTTTATAACTTTGATTCTTTCCCTGTCAGACTAGCGCCAAAGCTGTCACTTACATGAAACACGTATTAAGCCTAATAGGCTTATTACTTGTTCCACATATGTATATTGTTCGGTATATATTCCACGTATATACAAGCATAATAATAATCCTACTGTGTTAGATAGTATTAAAATAAAGAGGTGAATAGTTGTCTGCTCAGTCATTTATCAAGCGACGTCGTAACGTCCCGTCAGGCGTCACTCGACGCCAAAGTTGACGTCAGCTCACTGAGACGTGGAACTAATTATTGTGGTGAGTAAAATGAAGTTTATTACTTAAATTATTTCAAGAAACTGACGTATAAAAAAGATGACGAGAAGGAGCTAGTAAAGAGTTTGTTACAATTATATTTTTACGATGAAACTTTTAAGTGTTGGAACTTGTTGGAAAGAAATGTTATCATTTTTCATAAAAATGTCTGTTACGCTCTAGAGATGTACGCTTTAGTAAGTACGGAACTAATTTTTATCTAAATAATTTACAGAATACTAAGACATTAATACATATAAAAGTATTTGTGAGGAATTCGAAACTAAATATTTCAACATTGTCTACAGACTTTTCTGCAAAATTAAAAATTGGACATAAGCAAGTTTCTAAGTATCATTATCATGTCATAATTCTACGGCAAATAGTCTCTGAGAAAAACAATTGTGACAGACCGACTGAGAGATAGACAGCGAGGTCATATCATAAGTGTTCTTTTTACCGTATTTTTTACGAAACACTAAAAACTACATTTATGTAATATCTAACCGAAGTTTCGCTTTCGGTAAATTGTGGCGTAAATTTGAAATTTCGGAGTAAATTTAGTTTTGGCAGTAAACCTGCCAAAACTACCTATGAGCGAAACCAAAACTAACTACGTTCGCAAGTTTTAGCGCTGATTTCGACAACGGTGGTGGGCAGGCATTTCGCCCCGTACAACATACAGAATTTTTTTAGAGCAAAAATCTGTTCATTTATCAAATAACTGCTTCCATGAACATAAATATTAAAATTTAAACAATGTATAAAAGATAACTCTGAAATGAAGTTTTGATTTTTCCTGTCAATTGAGACAAACACCGTAATTCGGTAACGGTTTCCGTTGCATAAATAGATTTCCATCGGATATTATACATTTGCATGTGCAAGTGTACTTAAAAAAGGCTTAAAGAAAAAAAAGATACCTGATTGAGTTTCTCGTTGGTTCTTCTCAGTATTCGGTATTCTTTTCTAAGGGAAGGTAAATTTGACGTTTAAAACATCTCGCAATTAACTTTACTTGAATAAATTGATTTTACTTTTTTTTAACACTTTGTACGTAACAGAACGTTACAAGATTTTATATTCGGGGTAAACGACCATAAAGACGCAATAACTTCACATCTTGAAGTTGTTTCTTGTAGATGACAATTTAGAACCAGATATATTACTCACCCATGGCTTATCTATCATGTGGACGATTTCTAAGACCTATAATTATTATGGAAAGATATGCGGTTGGATTGTTTTATTTTTCTTTCTCTATGAGATCAGCAGGGAAGCTTCCGGCGTACCTACTGAATAGAAATCACACAAAATGCCTGGTAGGTCTGGACCTACCAGGCATTTTGTGTGCCTGGTATACAGGCACACAAAATGCCACAGACCTATAACTGAATACCATCTATTTATGTTGTCTTGTACTAGAATTTTCTTTTCTTCGATCTTTTTTTTAGACGTCTCTGAATGTGTGCAATGTATATAATCTATTTTATAACATGTGTTAGTAGTAAAAAGCTGAAAATAATCCAGCTCAAGTTTATGAACTGTAGCTACTCAATAACCGGCGCGCGTATATTTACATTAAAAAAAAATCAGCGATTCTAAACAGCGATAGCTTAGTCAGAGCCTACCAAGTATTCCAAGGTTACAAACGCTTCCAATTTGTCAAATATTTTATTATATTATAAAATTATGCATTTGCTAACCAGGGTTCCGACTAATCACTGTCGTGTACGTAATACGTGTTCCCCTAATATTGCTGGGATTATCACGTCGTTATTCTCGGGATTAAGAGATGAGTGTGTTAGGTATTATGTACAGAGAGATTCCTGGCGAAGGTAGAGACATATTTACATACTAATCTAGGCGTACATAGGCTAATCTTATAGATGCAATTAATTTCCGGCACGCTTGAAGTTTTGTTTCTTCGCAGTATTATTTATTTGTAGGGCTTATTCATTATTATTATAAGGTATTGTTTACTTCACTACCTATAACCTACGTCTATTGTCTTTGCCTGTGTACCTATATCTGTTTTCGTACCACTCTTAGTTGTAAACCCCGCCCCAGTAAGTGGTATTATAGCTGTGACGCTGTACGGACGGAGCGGTGTTGTACCCCCTTCTCTGCGTGTGAGACGTAATTAAAATTAATTAGTTATTCCCTGTGGAACCCTTCTGTGAACCTAAAAACGTGGACTTGAAATTGTGTTGTGCTTTGTGTGTGCTCGTGATTAGTCACTACGGCGGCGCTGAAAACGAACCGATCTAGAACAGTAAGTGATTTCAAGGTACCTACCACTGAGACTGACATTTAGTACATAATAATTTTTGTTTTTTCCCTTTTCGTATACATCTTTGGTAGCAGAGTGGTTATCCCCCCTTTTCCTACAGGTATAATTACATACATACATATCATGACGCTGTATCCCTAACGGGATACAGCGTCCCTCTCTGACTACTCAGAGAGGACGGAGAGCCAAGCTTGGCGGTCGTTACATACCTCTTTCGCTTCCTCAAATATTATCATTCTTCACACATTTTAGCCTAGGTATGTGAGTGCTTTTGACATTTCCGTCTGCTAACACGCTGGCTATAAGATACAATTTCATAATAAAACCAATCTTCTAAGAAATAGAAAATGTTATTTTTTGAATTGTTGCCGGAACGAAGTCCTGTTATTATTATACTTAATAACAGGTACTACTTGATACTACTTAATAACAGGTAAACAGTTCAGTAGCTTTTTCTCCTTTTTTTTTCAAATAATTTTCTTTTTTTTGTTTAGTAGCTATTGATGAGCTTTGAATTGTTGCCGGAACGAAGTCCTGTTATTATTATACTTAATAACAGGTACTACTTGATACTACTTAATAACAGGTAAACAGTTCAGTAGCTTTTTCTCCTTTTTTTTTTCAAATAATTTTCTTTTTTTTGTTTAGTAGCTATTGATGAGCTTTGAATTGTTGCCGGAACGAAGTCCTGTTATTATTATACTTAATAACAGGTACTACTTGATACTACTTAATAACAGGTAAACAGTTCAGTAGCTTTTTCTCCTTTTTTTTCAAATAATTTTCTTTTTTTTTGTTTAGTAGCTATTGACGAGCTTTAGTGTTATCAATAAAAAAATATTGGAAACAGTTATATTGATACGTGAAGCGAAAACTTCGGATTCCTTCCTTTTTAAGAATATTGCGTGCACGGGGGAGTGTGAGATTTGGCACAGTTTTACGTTCATATTGTCAATGTCAAAAATACTGTCAATGTCAAAAATACTGTCAATGTCAAACTCATAATAGTTTGTTATCATATATATGTAAACTACCTTGGATCTAATAATCGCACAGAGTAGAGATTGTCCCTGAAAAGTTCATATTAGTTTATATTTATAAATATGGTCGAATTTTAACTACCAGGCGATCTCTATAGTTACCCTAAAATTGTGAGTAATAAGAAGATTGTCTAAAAACCACGGTTATGGCCCGTACAGTTCTGGAACTTCGCAGCCAAATGGCAAAAAAATACTCGAATCATTCCTCACATTGGATGGGGAAGCGTTTTGTTATTTTGCTTCGCGAACTTCAGTTGTAATGAAATTGTTGAAGGCGCTTTTATCCCAATAATTAGTTCTTATAGATTAGCCCAATACTTACATCTTTTCCATTAAGCAGCCAAGTAAGGTTCGCTGGTGGGTCTGCTGGCGGTGAGGAGCATTGTGCTCTCAGCGAGTCTCCCGATGCGTACCAACCCTTCTCTGCCTTTATTGTTGGCTTCTCTGGAGGCAATTCTGGGAACAAGGAATTATTCGTGAGCTAAAACATCTTTTTCTTAATAATATCAATTATCTGCTTTGGTATTTTTAAAACACAGTGAAGGACTGAGAGGAAAGTCAATTGTTCTTTTAATATAATTTATCTATACATAGTAAGTATTGAAACTCAAAAATCGACAGATATTCCGCTTCCCAATAAAGCATATTCAGGACAATTTATTTTGTTTAAATCACAAAGATGGCATACAGGCATACGGCCCGTTTGAAAATAAACGGTTACCATAACATATCAACACTAAGTTTCAACACCAGGGTATCAGGGGATATATTGCAGAACCCTGCGAAAATCTTTTGAGAAAATTTTCAAAATCTTCTTGTGACAACTTTATAGAACTATTTAACAATAAGGTCCATCTCGTGCCCGACTTTTGCGACATATCCTGGAATCTGGACGTTGCGGGTGTTCATGGGCGGCGATGATAATTTTCCATCGGGTGACACGCTTGCTCATTAGCTCCTCTGATATAAAAAAAAAAAAAAAGATCTAAGCACATTCTATGTTTTTATTTCACTCTCACAAGGAAGGACATGTAATGTAATTTATGTAATTAAAACACTACCAAATATTTATAGCAGAGTTGGCAAGCAAATTAGTGAAATCTCGATACACGCTCCACATATTATGTTGAAGGCACGGATGAATCTGTAAACATCAGCGACGTGCTCTGAGTTGAAGTCGGAGTATTATCGTTAATTACTCCGAAATTGGACGCATGTTAATAACCCCTCCTCTGGATTTGAGGTGTCGACGTGATGAGCGCATCACTTGAATTGATGACGAAGCAAAGTCATTAATAAGGTAAGCTCTATGTCAAAATGCAAATGCATTAAATGTATTCCATTCCAGCGTTGCGTATCAGCTTCGAAACACAAAATTTCTAGATATATCTACTAGATATATCAGAGAGTATACACGCTGTGCTACAATAAAACAGGGCGAGATATTTGACATCACTGGTTTATTTTTCAATCCATTTCATCGAGCTTCCAGACAATTCTCGAATAAGTATTATGTAACTGACTACCAGCTTATTATTTAACGGCAGGCAGTATGCGCTAGTTGAATCTCACTTGACATTTTAAAAACAATACTCGTTTAACACCCCAGCACGCCATGCATACCGTTACGACGCTCACCGTTCTCTCGTATTCAATTGGTGGTCGACTATGATGAGATGACGCCTCACCGTTAACAAGTGGACGCAGCATGGTCATCAAATTGTTTTCGAAGGTCACGTGAACCAATGGCATATGAACTATTTTTAAAGTCCAAACTTTCTACTTATTATTACACCTCAAGAAGTATCTAGTAGCAAAATTGGCGTAGGCTTTAAAAAAATCATGCTGTTAAATCTTAAGATGCAGTCGGAGGCTATAAATATTTTTCACTTTATGAATTAGGTACCTACATACCTGGTGTGGCCTCAATCAGTTATAAATGAACGTTAATTACAAGGGTAGCTTTTACTTTTATGAACATTTAGATACACGTTTTATACAAAAATATGTTTATGAAGGAACACTTCAAAAGGTCCTCCACCCATTCTCAATAAGCTCGACGCGAAGTCACGTACGTCGCTGTTTCTAAGATGATTGCATATAGCCAGTAACGAGGCAATCCGGAGCCTCAGGGGGGCGCCTTACGAAAAAATAAGCTCGGTGATGTTTATAAAAAACAAAGGTAGCTAAAAGAATTCGAAGAAACTATGTCTGAACACGTTTTGTTAGAAAGGAATTGGTAAAACGGACCGCAATAAGGAGTAAATACTTTCTTCCTTTGTTTTGTAATAAACTTTATTTTTAAAGTGTATTAAGTACTAAAGGGTTTATTCCATTGGTATTTAGGAGAATTATTAATTTATAATAATAACAATAATAAATCTCCAGACAATTACACAGATTGTGTGACCCCAAACTAAGCAGTAAGCTGTACTATGGTTACCACACAACGAACTCTGGGGGAGTTCCCAGTAACACCCAGACTCCAAGCCAATTTAGAAAAGTTCATTTCCTAAATTGACCTGACCGGGGATCGAACCAGGGACCCTAGCTTAGAAAAAAGTTGCATATGCCACTGCGCCAACTCACTGTAGTCTCTGAACTTTAAACTATTTACTATTAATTACCATACCATTACTAGTAAGAACTGCCCTAAATTATAATATACTCAGACATTTCATACAGAGCCACCTAATCTTAAATAAGCAGCACAGCGCTTGTTATGGGTATTAGACAATTGATATACTACTTATATACTTTTCTTTTGTAAATAAATACATATTATACATAAACACCCTGACTCGGGGCGCAATCGAACCCGCAACCCCCGTTCACTTCCGACGCGCTTAGCCGTTGCGCCACGGAGGTCGTTTTAATTAAAGTTTAGTCAACACACGACCAGCCATATAATTCTGTAAAAATTTGAATCGCCCAAGGGAGACTCACTAGACAATTCACCCCACTTCGCATTCGGACTCTTGGCCTTCAAATGGAATTCTCTAAACCAAAAATACTAGAACGAATTGAAGTGATCTTGGATACGAGTTCGTCGGGGATTGCTTTAAAATTAAACATCTCAGTGATATATCGTCTTAGTGTATTTAACTTCTGACATAATGACGTTAAATAAAACTTATTTTATTTAGATTAGAGGTAGTGCTAGTATCTCTGTCAATTTTAGAGAATACCAATTCACAGTTGACGATCTCACTGGATTCTATTGGGTCCTTACATATGAAATTAGCGTTTTGTCGTACTGACCACTTTGATCTGAAATATCTCCTCTTTGGTTAAGAATTCCAAATTCAAATTTATAAATTCATTTAGCTGGTACATTTGAGTTTTGAAAACAGTCATTCATTTGTTTTTTCCTCATTATTTTTTTCTTTGGCGTCGCTTATTACCGCACAATGGAAAACATGAAATATCGGTATATTTACGAGTACGAGTTCTACCGTGGCACCAGAGCTGCAGAAACAGCTCGAAGGATTAATGATGTGTACGGCGCTGGTGTCGCAAAAGAAAGCACGGTACGTTTTTAGTTTCAACGTTTTCGTTCTGGAAATTTCGACCTTCAGAACCAACCCCGTGGACGGCCGGAGACCAAAGTGGAAAATGAAGAATTAAAGGCTATTGTGGAAGCGGATCCATCACAAAGCACTTCAGATGTAGCTGCAGGCTTCGGGGTAAGTGACAAAACTGTATTAATCCACTTGAAGCAAATCGGGAAAGTAAAAAAACTTGAACGATGGGTACCTCATGAATTGAGTGAATCGAACTTGCAAACACGCGTCGACTGCTGTGTTACTTTGCTCAACCGACACAATAATGAAGGGATTTTAAATCGAATCATTACTTGTGATGAAAAGTGGATACTGTACGATAATCTTAAGCGCTCGTCGCAATGACTGAACCCTGGAGACCCAGCCAAATCCTGCTCTAAACGAAAATTGACTCAGAAAAAGTTACTTGTGAGTGTTTGGTGGACTAGCGCCGGTGTCGTTCACTACAGCTTTCTAAAATCTGGCCAAACGATTACGGCAGATATCTATTGTCAGCAACTGCAAACCATGAAGGAAGAATTAGCTGCTAAACAACCGAGATTGGTCAATCGCTCTAGGCCACTGCTGCTTCACGACAACGCAAGACCACACACCGCACAACAAACAACCACTATGTTAGATGAGCTACAATTGGAATGTCTGCGACATCCACCGTACTCCCCGGACCTTGCTCCAACAGATTACCATTTTTTCCGGAATTTAGACAAATTCTTACAAGGAAAAAAATTCAACTCCGATGCGGCAGTCCAAACCGCCTTCAAAGAGTTTATTGATTCTCGCCCCCATGGTTTTTTAGTAAAGGGATCAATGAACTACCTATGAGATGGCAAAAGTTCATAGATAACAACGGTGCATACTTTGATTAATTAAATATATTTTACAAAAAAAAATTGACTTTATATTCCTCCCGTACAAAACGCCAATTTCATATGTAAGGACCCAATACTTTGTGAATTTGACTAATTTGCGTTAGAGAATCGCACCGCACAGCTCCGCCTTAACTTTCTAACAACTCCTTATCGGCACCATAACGCCTCGATCGCAAACTGTCAAATATCACAAAGTCCCTAAAAACTTATACATGGTAAGAACCAGACCATTTTTAACGTATAATATTCAAAGTTTAATTTTCTTTTACCACATAGGGAATTAAATCAGGTACCCTCGCAAAGAAATCAGAAGTTCGCGCCTGAATATCAGCGGATAACTCAACTATTAAAACCTACTTTTTTCACTTGAAATATTATACTAAAGACTAACGACAAGGATAGGCTTTTAGGCTAGTATTAGCACAAGACTTTTTTAGTTTTCCGTCAACTGTAGAAGCAGTTGTGGGCGTATTGCTTGTTTGTGATAAATTACACTTGCGAGCAGAAATATTAGCCAACCTTTCGGTTTCATATTTCAAAAATCTTAAATAAACATTGTTGATACCTATTCTATCCTACCTAAACATATCGTTTAAAACATAAAACTCTGAAATACCAAGTTCATTGTATGATATCCAAAGAACAAATCTACGCAATTTCATACGCAGTATGAAAGGGTTCCATGACAGTGTCATTGTAAAAACGAAGAACGGAATGCTTAGATGGTTCGGGCACATAGAACGAATGAGTGATGAAAGACTGACGAAGAAAATCTACAGAGCGAAAGTGAGTAGTAAAAGAAGCCAAGAAAAACCAAGGCTCACTTACGAAGATCAAATAGCCCTAATGTTAGCTGCCGGAAATGTCAAACATACTCGCATACCTAGGCGAAAATGTCTGAGGAGAATGATGCGATTTGAGGAAGCGAAATCAATATATAAGGACCGCGACGCTTCGCGGATCCGCCCTCTGGTTACCCTGTTAGGGATACAGTGTGATAATATGTATGTAAGTAAATGTAGTCTCGAAGTAGAAAAAAAGTTTAGGAATAGAAACATCTTGAAAATTTAATTAATGTAATAATTACAAGTTCAATAACAAATTAATATCGTGGGACAGCGAATATCCTATTTTTTTATTTTTAACTTTAACGTAAACAAACAAAAAACTAACTAAAACGCTAAATTTTCACCATTTGCTGGTCCAGCATATTACACGTAGCTCTCTAATAACACTGCTTTTCTGTTATATACACGAAATTATAAAATATGCACATATAACACTATGTAATATTATACCATATAGTACAACATTGAAAAGTTTACGATATTTGTCAAGCATTTTGTCTTTAATTTGCAGTGTTACCTAAAGGTTGCCTATGTTCCTAGATCAAATTAGTATCATAAATCAGCTCACTTTAATATGTGAGTGACACAAATTCGAAATGTAGGACAGATTATAATAGAAGAATATTAGTTTGCAATGTGCAAACAATAATAATCTCCTATTCTTTATTTTTAAGTGTATTTTAAACATACAAAATTTTACACTTATCATGACTTATTATTATTCTAATTCACGGTGGTTTTTAATAAAGCACGAACACACAAACGGACAAAAATTCTAAACATGTTTGTTTTACTAATAACTAATAAGCATGACAACTGAATCAAGCATTTGCGAACTAGCCCATCTCTAGTTATGTTATAAATGTCACAGTGGCCACTTTTGTTTACATTAAAGACAAAAATGAAAAAAATAGAATAAAAAAGAAATTCTGCTTAGAGTCACGCAACAGGTGTAATTGTCTGAAGCAATTGAGTTTAATATGTGACCATTATAGTATATTATTTGTTTTTAATTTAAAATCGTAATTTACTGTACAAAAAACGTTATCTTAAATATGGATTTTATATACATATATATGGAAAGCAAATACCTAGGCGAATGTTTCCATAAACATTATACATTTAAAGTGGCAGATAATCTTGTCTAACTGTTTTTAGTGTTCAGTATCTCAAAAAGAAAAACGAAACTCTTATAAGATCATTTCGCTATCCATCTGTCTGTTCGTCAAGACCTTTTTTCTCATTGTTACGGAAAGAACGGAACGACGTGCTGAAGCAGCCCACAGAGGGTTGCGGGGGCATATTTCTATCATAATTTATATGTCATCGTCGTGTGGACCCCCCCCCCCCCTTCCCCCCCCCCCCCCCTCAACCTTGGAGCACTCGACAATAAACGGTCATGTGCAGTCGCATAACATCCACATAATATTATACATCACTACATACCTATGTATTTCTACCATTTCTGAATTCACATTTTATACACGTTTTAATATACAAGTTTTGTCGAAAAGCAGTAGTATTAATTTTATTATGTTCCCGACGTGGACACTCAGGACCAGGAGATATCAAGTTGAAATTAATATTAAATACGGTCTACAATCCCTTAGAGGTGTAAAACTTCAATCATCTAAGTCAATGCTCCCGAAATTATCAAAAGATACGGCCTTACATTTGTCTTACATTTTGATATTCGCGAACTCACTCGTCAAAACCAAAATGATACTTTCTGTTGAATTGGAATCATGTTCGTCAAGAAACAAAGTCTCACAGCACAAGTAAAGGAAAAAATTCGAATATTGTTAATTTATGGTTAATCAAAAAAATATTATTTTCGTGACTGCTTTACATTTGCAGTTGAAGTATAGACTGCGATGTAAACTAATGTACGGGATACGATTTTTTTCTCTGTAAAGTTAAGTTTGTCCTTTAATTCGACTTATGTTTCTTTACAGTCATTAACATATCTTTGTTAAGTATGTGTGGAATCCTCAATTCGCGGGTCCTACACGCGCTTGGCCGGTTTTTATTAGATTCATCCCGTGCGCCAGAACTAGAAAATGACTTTGTTTCTACAAAACAGAAGCAAAGTTTTTTTATAAAGCTTTTGCTCTACAAAGCGATAATATAGAATTTCGTTTAGAATTTCTTTTAAAAACAAGACCAGGAATCTGTAATGTTGAAATTCTTTATCAAAGTAGATCAAGAAATCTCCAACAATTTTCTCCCGCTTGTTTCTAGGTAAAAAACCGTGGCCTCTCGACTCCAACGAACTGGTAAAGTCAATACAGTGTACACTGCAAAGCAACGTTAACGAGGCAATCACGACGGGACCCACGGCAAATATTATTTTGGCTCAGGAGACGATAGATTGAAAGAGGAAACGAATGACAAAAATTGTTTTAGCGGTAAGTACTTGTAGTACATGTTCGTAGTGTGGCGTAGCGTTGCTCGTAGCATATGTAGCACAGTTCGTAGCGATGTTTTCGTGTGTAAGATTACAACTAGCTATTGCTCGCGACATCGTCAGCGTGGAATTAAAAATAAGTAGCCTATGCCTTTCATCAGAACATAAGCGACCCCCATTCTAAATTTCATCAAAATCAGTCCCATGGTTTAATCGTGAAAACGTAACAGACAAAGAGACAGAGGCACGTTCGCATTTATAATATTACTAGCTATTGTCTGCGACTTCGTCTGCGTGAATTTTATGCATGTGTCGATTTCGTCTTCTCTCACGTGTCTGCTCATTCTGGTCAGCATATCCAACCATGTACACCCCCCGCGCGATACAAAAAATTTCATAAAGTTCAAACCCCTTTTGCGAGTAGATTTTTCAAAAAATGCACCCTCAGCAGCTCGCTTATGTAAAGTTATAAGTGCTAAATTTCAAGTGAACATTTTTTTTCTCCATGCTAACTTTTTCCATTCTTTTCACCTTCTTGGGGGCAAACTTTTGGAAAATCGGTTCTTAGTGGATCTCAACTCAGCAAAAGGAACACGTTTGCCAATTTTCAAGTCTCTAGATCTAATAGTTCCGGAGATCTCGTGATGGATGAATCAGTTAATCTACTTCCTTTCAAAGAAGATAGCTGTTACTTGTGAATTGACTAAAGGTCGATGATGCTGTAAATTACCGGATATTATTATGATTATATTTTTCAAAACTTCCACGTAAATTAGTTTCGTACAAAGTTCAACGTGACCTTTTAGACATCTATGTACAGACAGACTCAAGGTGTCAGTTTGTGAAAGTTCATCTGAGTGGTCATTAATTTAAGCTGTTGAATTTATTATTTTATTGTATTTAATTCATATCTTACTGTACAAAAATTAATCGATAATAAATTGTAAGTATTGTTGCTGACTAGCAACGTTATACGCCACTTTTGTTTTTAACGTACTACCTCTCATTATTGTTTTGTGAATTGACGTATACGCATCAATTGCTTCCAAGTTAGTAAGAAAATTCAAATAAAAATACACGTGAATATCAATTTAAATCTGCTTAAATCCTTTGTTATAAAATATTTTACATGTACATTCACCAAACGCTACGGTGCTATGTAGTTTGCCAACTCGGAGCTCTAGAATTTCTTGAGAATGCTTCATTGAGAAATGAAACAAGTGTCGATTATGTAATCAATTCTTATATAGCTATCTTCCGCTCGAAATTCGAAGACTTAGGATCGATTGTGTTTCACGTCTAAACGAAGCATCTTCAAGATATTCCAGAGATCAGATTTGATTGCTTAATCAGTACCACACCTACTGAGTCTGATCTCTGGAGCATCCCGAGGATGCTTCTTAAGAGGTGAATCACGTGTTGATCAGTGGTTTTGGAATTTCCGGCGGAAGATATCTAAATATTGTAGAAAATCGTCGCAAGAAATGGATATCATGTGACATTAAATGAAAAGTAACATTTCAATTTACGTGATTAGGCAATTCTATTAACTATATTATTTGTAAAACAATAGCTGACGCTCGCGACTACATCCGCGTTTTTTATTTTTAAAATAGCCTTTGTCCTTCCTCAGGAATCAAGCTATCTCCATACCAAATTTCATCGCAATCTGATGAAAGGTATGGCAGCCCATAAAATATGAACAAGCAAACTTTGATTTTCATGTATTAGATTATTATAAAAGAGTCTTGATGGACATGTCAATGAACTCAAACAGGATACACATAATATGTAACTTGATAGTAATACGCCCACGCTGAAAAAATATTATGAAAGGACAATGATAGAATTTTACCTGAATGTTTTAGCGAACGTCTTAGAACGTGATATACACAAAGTTAAACATTTATTTTACTCATTCTTTATGCGAAATTAGTTTTACATGTAGAAGTTGAGATAAAAATGTAATTGATAATGGTCCGTTCCTATTTTTATCTGCAAAAAAATAAATAAATATACATATACGTACATACATACATATCCTCACGCTGTATCCCTAACGGGGTAGTCAGAGAGGACGGAGTGCCAAGCGTCGCGGTTCTTACATACCTCTTTCGCTTCCTCAAATCTCATCATTCTCCTCACACATTTTCACCTATGTATGCGAGAGCTTTTGACATTTCCATCCAATAAATAAATAGTAATAATAAGCGCACCAGACAATACACACCTATCATTTGGTCTCAATTGAGGTTATTTCCTGTAATATGAGAATCAGACGAATACTACTAGGGGCGCGTCCCAGTACAAGTAAAAGTTGAAATTGATTTCGAGCTGTTTTCTTTTACATTTCTGGGTCTACTTTTACTTGGAAATTCGTAAGGCATGCTGTAGGTGTTTGCACACACGTAATGAAGCTACTAATATGATATCTTGAATGGGAAAGGCGTCGAAGTAATGTGTCAGTGCCCGTCAAGTTCTTAATTGCATGGTTGTAGTAAGAAACGAAGAAGAATAAATGCATAACGAATTACAACTGTTTCGTTTTAATAAAACGGTATTTACTATTACGACACCACAGATAACACAACATGGTCATATATTTACATATTATCCACATAATAATTTTATTGTATGTAACTATTACTGAGCGTTATTTATGGAATGTGTGGTTCGTGCGTGAAATATATTTTCTTAAGAAAATAATTTAAAAGTAGATATAAAAGTGCTCCCATCATACAATGTAGAGCGGAATTTATACTCAGTACTCAAATTCAACAATGGAGTGTTGAATTAAATTCTTCCCCATGCAGAGACCGCATATAATAATATAAAACTTTTGAAGAATTTAACGCTATTACATTACTTACATACAAAATTTTAAAAAGAAAGGAGGCACAAAAAAAGAACCCTTAAAAAGGAACCCTTTTGAGTTCACTCATACGTTGATCTAACTATTGTTTGCACCAAACGATTATCTCAGAAATATTCATCCGGTACATTGGAGTTGGTAGTCCACATTCAATAAATATTATCTAATTTGTTTTTAGATTACCAACTCCAATGTTCCGGATGAACGTTTCTGAGAAAATCATTTAGTGCAAACAATAGTTAGATGAACGTATGAATGAACTCATAAAGGTTCTTTTTTCCTTCATAAGGTACTAATCACGAGTACGGAATAGTTAAAGAAAACGAAAGAATTGGTGTAATCCTAGATATTAGTGGTGACGCAAATTCTTGCCGTCTCTGTGACGTACTTCGATACATCACCTACGAGGGCTTGGTGCGTTCCGTAAAAGGTCTCGGTTCTCAATATACATCGAGTAGCTGCATGTTGAGAACTTGCAACTGCAGATTTATTTCAAACTGCTAAGAAGATAACGTGCAAATAGTCCAAATGACGTGGACCTAGACCTATGGATAATTACGATTTCGCGGATAAGAAAGCATCATTTGCAACCTTGGCACTAAGATATTGTTGCCTTTTGTACTAGAAATGTTACCGGCTGTCTTATTTTGTACACCGAAACACAGAACACGGAACCAGAACAGTGCAAGCACAGGTGTTTGGGGGCAGGGTACGCAAGTAAGATGGTGGAAGCGATCCAGACGGATTCTACCAGCGGCCTACTAGACTCGCAATATAGAACTAAAAATTTGCCAACCTGAAGAGTAGTCAATTGGTTACAACTCATTTAGTCGATCACATGCAACTATCGGAACAGGTCGTCTGATTTGTGAGCTAAATATTTGAACACTTCATTAAAAATGCATTTATTCTTAAATTACTTATATAAGTTATATGGTGCAATATTTGTGTGCTTTATGTCAAATACGATAATTAACTTGTGATGTTAGATGTGTGACAAAGTTTTCATTTGCAATTGCTTGTCTTGTAGGTCAATGGATCCCATACAAGTTACTACCGATGACTTTAGTCTAAAGTAACAGCCCGACAGGACTCGATCTCTCCCTCGGAGGCCTAAGTATGTTTTCAAGGTTTCTTCTGCGTTAAAAAAGTGACCTTAGCTTTTTTTTATGCATTTATTATACAGGCAGAGTTCCCGTTATTTATATTGCTGGCCGTGATGCTGCAAGTAGGTTGCAATGTTTTTAAGTATTTGTTACTGTTTATTCGCTTATTTAATCAAGCTTTATTGTATATTTCTTAGAATTTAAATGGACTGATGACAAATTGATAATGTGACCTTAGTTTAAATGACAGGGCTTCTCAAAACATTTTGTAACAGCCGAGTGATCAATGAAGATTATTATATCGTTTTTTCATTTAGCTGTACGTTAAGTTCAATCTATACCGACACAAGAGTATCAGAGGTTACTAAGATACGAAATCCGCAAGTACTACGTAATACCTTCTTAGAGAGAATTATTTCCGTAGATACTTATCGATTTCTTTACGTACAGGAATAATTCAGTTAGGTAATATCATGATCTTGTATTAACGAACGAATGTGTGTGATGTGTAAAGTATCGGTTTACTTAGACCGGGTAAGGCTAAGAGAAGACCAAATTCTGATAGTGTTCAAAATCCGAAAGTTGCAAAATGACGGAACCAAACATAATATTCTGAAGAAATGACCCTTTTGTGTTCAATTACATAGAGTGACGAGGTTATTACCTAAAAATTTGCAGACAGCGACAGCCACGCCATTACTACGCGATCAGTGACTTATTGTAATAAAAAATTAGTAGCATGTATGACGATTGTGTATCTATTGTTGTATGACCGTAAAATGCACTTTTCGCGGTAGATTTAGCGCCACTATACAAATTACATTACACAAATTCTCGTTTTGACAGCAGATATCGCGCGATATTAGCTGTCGCATGCTGTCTGCAAGTTACGTAATAACCGTGCGGCTCGGAAAACAGAGCAAAATTTTATCCCTTTCAAAAGTAAGTTTTAATTCTTTGACATAAGATTTATTTTCAGATTAATGTACAGCTCTCACGCATTTCTTTACAATAAAACGTTAAACGTCAAAATGAATCTTATTCCAATGACAAAATTTTGTTCTAAACACAATCAAAATGTGCTCTGCTATATCCGAACTGCTCTAAGTTAACGAACGTAGGGATCGTTCGGAATTTGCGGTTGGCCCGTCATTTTGTGACTTCCGGTTATATTTCTGCGTCATTACACTTTCGCAAAAATACTAGCTACTGATTCGATTGCGATGATTTTATCGATAAAAAAAGTACGCAGCTGGTTCTCACATTATCATCTCATCACACTTTATTTCAGTATCATTAGGGCTTGTTTTTGCGAGATCATAACGAGGGAAATACAAAATCCAGACGAAAACCAAAATTAAGGTGCGGAAAAACCTGGAGGAAAAACTACAAGAAACTCAGTCAGGTAATATGCGGGTGGTAGGACCTTGTGCAGTCCTTACAGATCGCTACCACCGTCTTATTCATTAATTTTGCAGCCAAACAGTAGTGTGGCACAGTTATGTACTTGTACTGTGGTTATGTTCCGACGTGGAAAGTAAGATGGCCGATGAAATGTCTGGCACATGGGGCAAATCTTAGTCCTCAGGATCAACAACGCATTTACAATCTCAACTGCTTTCTTAGTTTCAACTGTATTACTAATAACGTGCAGTTATAGGTTGTCGTAAATTAAGCATACTGTGATTGTGACGGCGCGTCGACACTTATTATTTATCGCCATGTAACCGAATTCACAAATAATAATTAATTCTTACCTAGATAATCGTAAAATAATAATTGTATTGTGTGTATTATTGTGTACCTAATATTTATTGTATAGTGTATTATGTATGTATCGTTTGTTGTATAGTGTATATGTATGTAATATTCATTGTATAAATTAAATGGTGCTCGCAGAAAAACCATATAAGTTTATGTTAGCGCAGTTATTGTTAAAAAATGTATTAAAAAAAAAGTGGAATTATATCCGTGGCCCACAGTCCAATTACCATCAGATGGATTGTCTGCTCGTATGTTGTTCGGAGTAGTAAAAGTCGTGTTATTTCTTTAAAAGAAATTACAGAACGTATGTAAAATCACTCATGGGCCTGTCCGTACGATCTTGAAATTTGGCATAGAGAAATAAAAAATTTAAAAATAAGTGTTTTAGATTGAAATTTTTGTTTTTAATACTCAGAAGTTCTATTTATTCGTAATGCTATGGATCACTAATTTAATGTGTGTCCGGTACGCTCTTGACCGGCTTTTCAATATCCACATGATCGAAAATCAAACCTGAACCTTCCTGTTAGAATGCAGACGCGCTGTAACCACTGCGTAACTAGTTTAATGTAAAATATAGCGAAAAACAGTGCTCAATGTTTCAAGTAGCAATATTTTAAGAGATAAATAAAAAACTAAAGGCCTTTTCAAGAAATATTCTTACGTCTAGACAGTTTTATTAGACTTTACGTTGGATTTCTTTTCAAATAACGTTCTAGTATTTGTCAAGTATTTGCCTTATACCAATACATCAGATAATAATATTATAATGAAGTTGCATTTTCGTATAATGAAAAGATCATTTAGTTTTACTGTATCTTTTGACGAGGAAATAAGTATAGAAGCCTAAACTCTTCATTGACTAGACTCAGTAAATTGATAAAGTTTTTATATATTTTATATTGTCACTAACTTTTGGCCGCAACTTCGTTCGCGTGGTGGCTACTTTATAAGTAGCATTAGGGGAAGGTGATAGCATTAAAACCTTCTCCATGAATAAATGCATATATGTGCCAACTATCGTAGCGATCGGTCAAACGGTGTTAATTTAGCGATAGCGAATACATGTAATATACGAGTATAAACATCCATTTTCATATATACAAGAAGAAATAATAATATGTACCTATATTACACTTTGCAAGCCTAAGAGTAGCATGCGGCCAAAATGTATTCTATTTACTAATCAAAACTAATCAAAAGGTGTTGGTTACATTATTAATAAGTCGTACGATGACTATATTGTATTTAATTTTAAACATACCTATAATGTAACTGTTTGTTATTCCAAAAAAAAATTAAAAAAAAATATATTCTTCACAGTCTGTGTAGTATTTTTGAGGCTTTTCGTATAGGGCGTGTATAAAACTTTTTTTAAAACATTAGTGTAGCCAACCCGTCATACTTTCCACACAGTTCCACACAAACGGTCTTAAGTAACTACGAGTTCTGTAAAATTTTATTGAAATGTTGCTAATAAATTGCTAATAAACAGGAAAGTATCTCGTCCACTAGATCTAAGTTTCTTTGGAAGCAATACCTGAAAAGTTCGAAACACAAGTAAAAGCCTACAAAATCATGCATTTTTGTTCAAATTTTACTGAACTTTTTCCGTTTCAAACACTACTAACATATCTTCACGCTGTATCCCTAACGGGGTAGTCAGAGAGGACGGAGCGCCATGAGTCGCGGTCCTTACACACCTCTTTCGCTTCCTCAAATTTCATCATCAAACACTACTAAATTTGCATAATACAGGTACTGACTCCAAATACTAATAAACACATCTGTTTAATTCATTAAATTGCAAGTTTCGGTGTTGGTAATGGGTGAAGGCTGCAGGAAACCGGCGGATATGCTTCGTAATCTGCAAAACTTGTTTGAAGGAATTCTTACTTTAATTCGTTAACTTAGAATTCCATTATTATTTCCACACATTAACAGATTTATGATCCATTTATTAGACGATGTAATTGGAGTTCCATGTATGATGCATACGGTACATAATATTTATATCTATGTCAATAAAAATTAATGTTTCTTTGTAAGTTTGTCCGCATATGCGTTCCTAAGCTATTCATCCGATTGTGACGAAATTTTGGTGAGTTGTTTTACGTACTCCCACTCCCGCAAAGGTTTATGAATTATTTTATCTATACATATAACAATGCAGTAGAAACCGTGTGTCTCTACTTTGAATAAATTCATGAAAAACGAGTGTGGACGATAAAAAAAAGAGTAACAGAGCACAAAAAAGTATTTTTTTTAATTTTTGTCTGGTATGTTAATCTCCAAAACTACCGAACAGATTTTATTGCGGTTTTCACAGGTAGATTCACCTCAGCTTAAAGCAACATTTAATGTTTATTTCATTAAAATCGGATGACAGTGAAAAACGTTATCGTCATTTACTGTAAATACAAACAAAGCTGACTGAATTTTTTGATTTTTCAAACAGGGTGCGTAATAAAACCGACTTTCACGCAATTGAAGCTGCCTGTACCAACTTGTTTACTAAATAAAAGACTAAGTGAATGAACTCGCGACCAATAGCTAGTCTTATATATTATGTAAATATTTATATCCTCCATGTTTTATTGCTCTAGAAGTGTAAGTAAAATATAGAGTGTACCAGGTGTTTGTCATTATAGGGCTTTTCTACAGGTTATGGGCTAGCAATCTATCGTAAAATGGTTTCGTTTTGTCATCCGTAAGTCCAAAAACTAATTACTGAAAATGTATGAAGGTATCATTTGGTTTGGTTTGTCGATACCTTATAGGAAATGGTCTGAATTTATGCATGTATGCATGTAATAGTATGAAAGAGCAGTTTGAAGTTGTTGTTAATTATTAAAATGTGTTAAGGCATTTGAAATGTATACATAATAATTGTAAATATTATATAGAGAATTCGAGGAAGCGAAAGAAGTTTGTAAGGACCGCGACGCTTGGCGCTCCGTTTTCTTTGACTACCCCATTAGGGATATGGCGTGAAAATATGTATGTGTGTATAATTCGATTTTTTGTTTTACATTTCTGCGTTTGGTTTACCAATTTATAAATGTGCCAAATTTCATTTCAGTGAGTGCAAATATGACAGAATAAATCAACTATGACATATGGATAGACGAACAGACAAACACGACGAAATTACATGGTTCTATTTTTAGCATTTTAATTGCAGGATGTAAGAAAATTAAAAGTCCTCGACACAAAGAATAATTTTTCTCCTTTTTAATTATTCCCCAATTATTTGGGAGGCAAAGGGATCTATGCCTGTACAGCCATGTCTTCCGTGTTCATTATTCAGATTTTAGTAGCATTTAATGTATAAAAATCTTCATCTTTCACCATAAAGCACATGTGTGATGCATTTGTTGCTTTTTTTTATCACTAAGTCTCTAACACTGCTGCAGTCAAGTCATAACAAGCTTTACTGGAAGTTTAAAGGATTTCTTGGAAAACCAACGCGACGACTTCAGTCACCATGTTTATTCAGATCTTCCAATTGTTTTCACTTACACAGAACTTCGATGCACAAATACTATCTAAATACTTTTGTACTTCGAAACTACCAAAAGCGCAAAGAATAGAAAATCTTAACAAAATGCCAACGTCACTTCCCCCGTTCCCCTCATCATTCATTTGTTCAAAAGCTACAATACTATAAACAAATACTATATAGACGAAGAAATATTATCAAACTTATAAAATCTTTATTGAACGCAGGTTAAAAATTGGCTTTTTGTAGATCCCACTTTGTTAATAAGAGGGGTCTATTGTGTTAGTTAAAGAGGGAAGTATATGACAATATTGGAATGCTTAAATTATGAATATGGATAAAAAAAGCAGCTATCTAGTAATCCGTTAGGAAATATAAGTTAACATCCATCTATCATTCCAAATCATGTAAAGAAATAAGAAAACAATCCCAAATAAAACTGGCATTACCGTCCACCTTGAGTGAGCGTAAAACCTCCAAGGTTTTCCCCTACAAGAGTCTTTCGAAACAAATTCAGGCGGATAAGGGGACTTACGATGAATATATGTAGGAGATCTGTAACCGGTTAGCCGTTGTCGGAATAGGGAGAGGCTGGCTTAGGGGTATGGTATGAGGCAGAGAAGGAAGCGATAGTGACCACAGATTACGGTTTATTGACTGGCATGGAAGACGATCTGTTAATTTCGTATGTAAACCCAAGTCAAGCATACACAGCAACGTAGGTCGCACAGGCGTCACAATTTAGGTCTTATTTATAAATAGTTAAATAGTTCTTCGTTTGAAGCAGGTTTTATGCGGTTTTTACCTAAATTAAGGACCGATTTCATTAGGTTATCGTTACCCCTCCTTTTTGTAAACGATGATTCCCTCCTTTTTATAAACAGTGCTTTATGGCCTGTGTTTAAGCTGCCGGTTTGAATCTTTTAACATAATATTGAACCATCCATTTTTACATTTTGTTTAAATTAGAAGCTGTTACATATCTTCACGCTGTTTCCCCAATGGGGTAGTGAGAGGACGGAGCACCAAGTGTCGCGGTCCTTACATATCTCTTTCGCTTCCTCAAATCTCATCATTCACTTCACACATTTTTGCCTATTAGAAGATATGTGTGTATGTATGTATGTAGAAGCTGTTTTAGTGGGAAAATACACCTATGTCTCAAAATAAAATTAACTCGCTTGTAGTTTATTACTTGTACCAAAACGGTAGCCTGAAATTCAAATATCGCGGTGGACGAGAGGCTTCGTATATTTTAGGCCTTCTATTTGCTTTGATATGCACGCCGAATATATTTTAAGTGGCGCGACTCCTGCTTTTGAGTTGATAATTTGAGTGCTTATTTTTAGAGCATCTATTTGCCCACACGTTTCAAGTCTGAGCTATTTGTGATGTTTACTTATACGTTTTAGCAACAATACTTCTCGACATTAATAAAGCTGGAACATTTGAAGAATGAAAGCGGCTTATTTTCATGAAATATATGTATGAACTGATACGTAGTTTTAGACAAAATCTGTACAATTATTCTTATTCGTAG
This sequence comes from Zeuzera pyrina, assembly GCA_907165235.1. Lineage (NCBI taxonomy): Eukaryota > Metazoa > Arthropoda > Insecta > Lepidoptera > Cossidae > Zeuzera > Zeuzera pyrina. The sequence continues at coordinate 2,986,781 of OU015623.1, forward strand.
ACGGTTTATGATCTACAGAACTTAATTTTATACCACGGGGAGACTGGACTGAAACATGGAAATTACCATATTAAGGCTCAGAAAGCATGTTTGACATTGCAAATGCGTTGAAGATCCTGAGTAGCAACGTGTTGAAGCTCTTTCGCTAGTTCACCAGCTGTCTTACCCTCCACATCCACATTAGACGGCAAAAAGTCGCGATAGAGAAGAATGGAAGCAAATAAGAAAGACTTTTGCTCATTATTAGGATATCAATATAATATGCTTAAAATAATAAAATTGTTCATGTATGCATAAAAAATGAAATGTTCTAGGAAATAATACGGATTTGATCATTATGGAATTCAAGAAAGAAGAATGTACTTACAGTATGTATTTTAAAGTCCATTTCATTTGTTTAGTGTAAGCTTCTGTTTTTAAAAAGAGCTTTATAATATCCTACATATTTTTAGAACATTCGAATACGTCAGACATTAGATACAAATAATGAATCGAATCGGACAGAATCAAACCCGAGGCTCTAGCTTGTAAGATGTATCTATTAATCAATCACCAACGGAGATGCTCAGTGTAATATATGTACTATAAAATTTGATAATATTGTAAAGAGAAAAAAATCATTGCTTGTTTGTAATGGATAAACTCAGAAACTACAAAAATTCTTTCACTTGTAGAAAGCTACATTATCAGCGAGTAACATGGGCTATATTTTATTTTAAAATAAATTATCTACCCGTGCAAAGCCGGGGCGGCTCGCTAGTGATAAATATTTTTTGTAATTCTTACTATTAAAACCAATAAGTTAGCTGTTGAGTGTTCGCTCATTATATTTTATTTTTTATTTTTATTCAAGTAGGAGAAATATTACATAATTGTGAAGACAACTGTAAAAAACATTCAAAATGTATTGAAAATATAAGAATATTAATATAAAGTGACGAAGCGGGGCTAATGAGTTTGTGTTGTCAATAGCATCAACTCCTGTATTTTTCATTAAATTTCAAATGTTATTTTACAATTACGAAACTGTTTAACTGCTTTAACGTATGAAGTATTAGATTCATTCCATTACCCAAATCTATAGTCAAGGTTGATTTTTGAAAAATTAACATTATCTTAAAATTATTTGAAAACTACAGCATGAATTAAAAATTGATCAGGTTAGGGTCACATATACGCCGATAAGTTCTCGATAAATTTTAGTAATTCCAAATTCCACTACAATACACAAACATATGCATCAAGTAGATAACTACTTAAATACACCGCGCGGCGTGCGCACTGTAATAATACAATACAATACACTTTGTTGCACCAGTTATACAGAACATACAGAGTCAAAAAGAAAATAGTGTGAACTCTGTAAGTTTTTGAATTTTTTATATAGACTCGATGTGTTACTATGCGGAAGTCTATTTCATGCTATGGAATGTTATAGTTTTCAGGTATTCTCCGCCCAAAACTCTAAACCCACGAATCGACACGTGTTTCGCCTCTTAATGACGCAACCTCAAGATATTCCAGAGATCAGACTCGGTCACCTAACTAGCATTGAATTAAAGAATGTGTCCGTTCCTCGGCTTTATACCCACCCTTTTTATACTAATGACCATACCAACACAAATCAGTGATTTTTTTTTTAATTCATTCTGTGGTCGGAGGCTACAAGCAAGAGAAAATATAATGGTTTCCGAATTAAGACTTCGGCATTGAATTCAAGAAATTATAGATTATTTGCTTGAACTTGCATATTTTACAAAAACTTGCAAGTTTTTGTAAAATACGTAAACGAGTTTCAGTTTCATAACTTATGTTTCATAGTATTACATGAGCAATATTTATATATGTCGGTGAAAATAATAAAAGGCACTCATTTGACTATACCATGGCAAAGCGCGACTTCCGATGACGTGCTAACGGAACGTCGGGGCCGGGGCTGAGAGTCTTTTAGACTGCGGCGGCCGGTGTGATAGCATTTCTCCGACGGATCGTTTGCCATTATTAACATAACATAACATATCTTCACGCTATATCCCCAACGGGGTAGTCAGAGAGGACGGACGTTTGCCATTATTAAATTTCCAATTACCTACGTAATAATTGTTATGAGTTTCCTGTCGTTTGTACATTAACTTTGTCTTAACGTTGTATTTTATGGAGTAGTTCGCTTCTTGTAAGATTAGGTACCTATTTCTAATGGCTGAGTTGCAAAAGCACGAATTGACCCGTGTCTTTTCCGACATATATTTATAATCGCATTCTCGAAAACCATTTCGATGAAATTGACAATATATGGGTTTACGGGAGCGAAAAATTGATCTAGCTAGGTCTTAATTTTGAGAAAATTTGTTTTACCCGTTTTTCACACTTAAAACCTTAAACTGAAATATGATTGATAATAAAAAGGTTGCAAAAAAGTATATATATAAGCCACTTGTGCTATTCAGAATACCTTCCGAATAGAAGAGTGACTAGAGCGTAGATTTACCACGCCAAAGTGTGCGGGTTCGAATCCTGCGATGTGGTCAGACATTTTCTTTGTTCTTTTTTTTTTATATAGCTGCAAACAAACCTAAAAGACTCCGAGTAAAGCTCGGTTGCCAGGTACTTTTTATATAAACGTTTAAAACATGTCAGATTTAAGAAATCGAATAACCAACTGTTTATTCGCACACAAATCAAAATAACCTCCCACAAATATCTCGGGCAATTTGTAAGCAATCAATGCGGTGGGTTGTGGTGGCAGGATCAATTTGATTTCTGTCCTCGACCGCCCCGGCCCTGACTGTTTCGGCTCATGCCCGCAGGTGAAAAGGACCACACAGGTACCGATTCGATTTCATAGATTAGCTGAGGGATATGTGAAAATGTGTCGATTTGTTTTATTCGGTATTTATCAGGGTCCCGGTTTGCCTTAACATTGTAAAATGATACCCGACTGAGTTTCTTGTTGATTCTTCTCAGCGTCCAGATTTTCTCTTTAAACCAAATTAAAGTAGATTTGACGTTAAAAAATGCCTTGTAATTGGATTTACTTGAATACATTGATTTGACTTTGAATTTACGTGTATTTAAATTAATGTTAATACTGTCGGCAACGCACGGATGATGCCTCTGGTGTTGCATACGTCCTACCGTACCGTAAGCTTACCATCAGATGGGGTATATGCTAGTTCCCCCTACTTCGCCAACTCAAATACATACAATTTATAGTGCAGATATGCGGTATAAAATTGAGTGAATTTTAGTTCAATACGTAACGCCGAATTCAAAAAACAAAATACCTGAAAATTATGTTACATCGTGATTGTATCTTTTCATATTACTGAATTTTTTGAAGTGGTAACACTTTGTTTTATTGAATTACATGAACAGCCTTATTACATTGTTATTTATACTAAATTTAAAGTATACTGTCATGTAAGTTTATTCACTTAACCTCATGAACTTAACAAACACGGAGGCACCACTGCGCTACAGGTATCTTCTATAAAATTAAAATTATGTAAATAAAAATATTAATCTGTTCATTTATTATATACGTAGAAATATTAGTCTTCTACGTAATACTATATACTAAGAAATATTAATCTTCTACATAAATAATGTAGATTGATTTCCATTGATAAAACTAACAATATTCTCGAAAATTTCAATTTTTAAACAAAAAAAATTAAAAACACGCACAAATCAGTACATTAGTTCAAAAGCTACAAAATCACAGATAAACAAACGAACAGACAGACAACAGTATCAAAATTACAACACCTTTTTCCACTAGTGGTTAAAATAAATTTATCATTGATTTTACCTTTTCAAAAATTCTTTCTTCGGCATACTATTTCTAAAATGTTAAACCTTACAATTATTCACTCATCTATAAAGTATCCACAGTCAATGTAACCTTTTGTGATTTATTTATTTATAATATTTATTTTATTTATATATTTAGGAATATTTTTAGGTAATCGAAACATTCACTGTCGATCTATTTATTTCCAGTCCAATAAATTAAAAGCAGTCAACCTGATGGCAATGTGGATAGACTTCTTAGGAAGAAAGAATTCGTATTTTTTCAGTTTCAGTTTTTAAATCCATTGCTTTATGAGTGGTGGAGATTTGTTATTACGACGCTTAAAACCGGCCAAGAACATGAGAAAAACGCGGACAAAGGATTCGAAATTCGGACAAAGTAGACATTTTCTTTAGCGTTAAGTTAAAAAAGAAATATAAATGAAAAATACCCACAGTTTTGACTCAAAGAGAGGATGTGAAGCGGCAGTGCCTGCGGCGCGCGCTGTCTTGATGCATGATGGAGGTGAAAGTACTCCTCAAAGTAGGCATTAAAAAAATGTTGAGCCAGATAAAACAGCATGTTCCGGACATATATCCCTCTAACAATCTTACAGCAGGCCTTCAAAATTATATATAAAAATAATTTATTACATTCCGAAATTGGCTGTCAACAGGGTGATTCTCTCGGACCAGCTATCTTCAGTTTGGCTATCCATCCGGCCATACCGTGCTTCATCAAAGATCAAGTACAAAAATTTAGCCAGTCTTCAGACAAACTTTTCAAAATTAATTCCCACATGGCTCTCATCATTGACCGCTTTTGCCTTTTTGTTCCAAAATTTACATAATATGCTCTTCGTTGTTCTCAGCTTTTTAAATTTTAAACCCTTTTAATATTTATAGACAATATTCTCAAAAACACATTATCTAAAATATTAAATTGCTCCTTTGTTGAGGACCTGGTTAGGAATCAAGCCTCACTTCCTATCCGTTATGAGGGCCTGGGCATACGCAAAATCTCGAGTGTGTACTGCTTGCTTTTCTTTCGTCAGCTTACAGCACGGAAAACCTTTTCCTATCTGTTATTCGCCCTTCCTTAGGATCGGCTCAGGTGCCGTGCTTGACTGATGCTCGAAATGCTTGGTTAAGTGTTTATCCTAGTACTAGCCTGCCTATTTCGACCTTTTGTCAGAAACAATGGGATGAGCCTCTATACAAATATGTTCATTTACAACTTTTAGATTCTTGTAGTACCGAAAAAGATCAGTCTCACCTCCTGGCTGTTTTTGAGAATGAGTCAGGACACTGGTTGCAAGTTTTATCTTCAAAAACTTAGGAACCTTAATTGACGATACCACACTTTCTCTCATATTATCCCTTCATCTGGTGACCAGGACCAACTTTCCTCACCATTGCCGCTGTGGTGATCTCGTCGATGTACTAGGTCACCTTTAAAACAGAGATTTACATTTTTTGGAGTAACGGGATCTATTTATAACTCTAAATTTTCTGTGTAGATTAATCTAAATACACTCTTCAAAATCCCATTTGGAATTTTTTAAAATTATTTATACGCTAAACTAAAATAACAGATTTTCCGTATTTTTTCAAGCTAGCGCGCGCACGTTTGTGTTGAGTATGTATGGACACGTACTACGAGTTCTATTTTAGATTAATTATTATTTATCACTGCGTCACCATAATATATTATATTTTTAACATGTATTATGCATAATGGGCATAATTTTAGGAATGGTAGGGGTTGTATGGATCAGATTTTCTCGCTTCGCGTTATCGTGGGGAAGTTTCTGGCTATAGATCAGAAAGTTTTCTGCGCTTTCGTGGATCTAGAAAAAGCATTCGATAGAGTAGTGCGAAAGAAATTGTGGAGTCTTCTGCCTGAGTAGGGCGTGGGCGGCTCCTTACTGCAGGCTATGAGGTCATTATATAGCGGCCACAGAGCCTGTGTAAGGATAGAAGGTGACACGTCGCCCTGGTTAGATGTCTGTTCAGGCGTCAGACAGGGCTGCGTGATGTTTGCCTGGCTGTTCTTGCTGTATTTGGACAGTTGCCTCCAGAGAATGAAAGGTAGTATGAGTGGTATGATATGTGTTGACACAGCGGTAAACTGCTTATTGTACGCTGACGATGCTGTGCTTATAGCACCATCAGAAGCAGAGTTGCAGACACTAGTCACGTGCATGAAAGTAGAATATGAAGTGAAAGGATTGAATATGAATGTGAACAAAACTAAGATTCCGGTATTTGAAAGGGAAAAGTTACAAACGAAATGTGAGGTTTGGATAAATGGAAAATGTCTAGAACAAGTAAATGAAATTGTGTATCGGAGAGTGTATTTTCGAGGGATGGAAGATGTGAGTTGGATATGGACAGACGGGTAGCAGCTTGCAATAAAGTGAATGGTGCTCTGCCCGCATTAGTAGATACTGTGAATATATCTAACACTGCTAAAATGGCCATCCACAATGCGGTGTTCGTGCCAACTTTATTGTACGGTAGTGAGGCCTGGATATGCCCGAAATCGAGTGAAAGTATGATAAATGCAGTAGAAATGCGATCTCTTAGAAAGATGTGCGGTGTCACCCTTGCGGACAGGGTCGCACGACAGTGTTATTGTAAAAATGAAGAAAGGAATGCTTAGATGGTTTGGGCACATAGAAATAATGAGTGATGAAAGACTGACGAAGAAAATATACAGAGCGAAAGTGAGTGGTAAAAGAAACCAAGTAAGACCAAGGCTGACTTATGAAGATCAAATAGCCAGAGTGTTAGTGGATGGAAATGTCAAAAGCTCTCGCATATCTAGGCGAAAATGTGTGAGGAGAATGATGAGATTTGAGAAAGCGAAAGAAGTATGTAAGAACCGCGACGCTTGGCGCTTCGTCCTCTGTGCCTACCCCGTTAGGGATACAGCGTGAGGATATATATGTATGTATGTATTATGCATAAATTTTATCTTTCTGCACTCCTTCTCTATATAGACATTAACTATGCTTAATCTCACACTTCTCCGTGCGCGCAGTATGCTTAAAACAGGTACAAAGTTTTTTCAAACACTTTTCACTTGTTAATATTGGGTCCTTACATATGAAATTAGCGTTTTGTCGTACTGACCACTTTGATCTGAAATATCTCCTCTTTGGTTAAGAATTCCAAATTCAAATTTATAAATTCATTTAGCTGGTACATTTGAGTTTTGAAAACAGTCATTTATTTGTTTTTTCCTCATTATTTTTTTCTTTGGCGTCGCTTATTACCGCACAATGGAAAACATGAAATATCGGTATATTTACGAGTACGAGTTCTACCGTGGCACCAGTGCTGCAGAAACAGCTCGAAGGATTAATGATGTGTACGGCGCTGGTGTCGCAAAAGAAAGCACGGTACGTTTTTGGTTTCAACGTTTTCGTTCTGGAAATTTTGACCTTCAGAACCAACCCCGTGTACGGCCGGAGGCCAAAGTGGAAAATGAAGAATTAAAGGCTATTGTGGAAGCGGATCCAACACAAAGCACTTCAGAGATAGCTGCAGGCTTCAGGGTAAGTGACAAAACTGTATTACATCACTTGAAGCAAATCGGGAAAGTAAAAAAACTTGAACGATGGGTACCTCATGAATTGAGTGAATCGAACTTGCAAACACGCGTCGACTGCTGTGTTACTTTGCTCAACCGACACAATAATGAAGGGGTTTTAAATCGAATCATTACTTGTGATGAAAAGTGGATACTGTACGATAATCGGAAGCGCTCGTCGCAAGGGCTGAACCCTGGAGACCCAGCCAAATCCGGCCCTAAACGAAAATTGACTCAGAAAAAGTTACTTGTGAGTGTTTGGTGGACTAGCGCCGGTGTCATTCACTACAACTTTCTAAAATCTGGCCGAACGATTACGGCAGATATCTATTGTCAGCAACTGCAAACCATGAAGGAAGAACTAGCTGCTAAACAACCGAGATTGGTCAATTGCTCTAGGCCACTGCTGCTTCACGACAACGCAAGGCCACACACTGCACAACAAACAACCACTATGTTAGATGAGCTACAATTGGAATGTCTGCGACATCCACCGTACTCCCCGGACCTTGCTCCAACAGATTACCATTTTTTACGGAATTTGGACAACTTCTTACAAGGAAAAAAATTCAACTCCAATGCGGCAGTCCAAACCGCCTTCAAAGAGTTTATTGATTCTCGCCCCTATGGTTTTTTTTTGTAAAGGGATCAATGAACTACCTATGAGATGGCAAAAGTGCATAGATAACAACGGTGTATACTTTGATTAAATAAATATATTTTACAAAAAAAAATTGACTTTATATTCCTCCCGTACAAAACGCCAATTTCATATGTAAGGACCCAATATATAGATAATATTTTAAACAATTTCAGATTCTAGATTTGCTTTTCGTTCTTCTAGGATATTTAGGATATCGACGTTAATGGAAATGGAGGATGTAATAACACATAGAGTATGGAAGGTTGAGTTATGGAGAGCCGTCTCTGTGTATCAAAAAGTGTCCGTAGTGAGGCGTTAAATAAGGTTGGCACTACTATAGCTAAAGAGTAACTTTTCACCATTATTGTTCTAATCTTTTCAAAAGTTTTATAACAGTCAACAAAATAAAATCAGTAAAAGATATTAAAAGCTCACGATTATTGTAAATGCATTTGGATTGTTTATTATAAACAAAAAATCGCTTTCGAACACGTTGAGAGTTCTCGTGAGTTGAGAGACTAGCGCTATTCTGGACAGTTTTTGAACTGTTATTACTGCTTACAGGTGGTCATTTTTTCAACTAAACCCCATATGAGACGGTTCACCTTACCTCTACCCTTCATAATATAGAGATATAACGAAAAGACGTAATGCTTTCCTGTAATTCTCGAATAACTCATTTTTTGACATTCATAAATAGCAAATTACTAATTCACGAATAAATATTATTATGTAGCAACACCCTCAAAATGAGAGTGTTGCTCTCTATGAACAATTACAATTTTAACGTTTAATATCGAATATAAAATATAGCTAACAGTATAGAACTCTCTGCGCGTGACAAACTCGAGTTCGACCGATGAAAAAAATTCTTGTAGCGATTTGAAGGATATAATTCCATGTCACCCTTGCGTATAAAATAAGCGATTAAGAAATACGCAGTATGTCAGAATTGGATGACTGAGTTGTTATAAAAATGCAGAAAGGAATGCTCAGAAGTTTCAGGAATGATTAACGAAGAAAATATTCAAAACGAAAATAAGTGGTAGCAGAAGTCAAGGAAAACAACGGCTGACTTGAGAAGATAAAATAACCAGAGTGTTTACTGATAGAAATGTGAAAAGCATTCTCACACCTAGGTCAAAGTGTGTGAAGGGAATGATAAGGTATGAGGAAGTGAAAGGACTGCGGTGCTCGACACTTCCTCTTTGACTACTCCATTAGTGCTATAGAGTGAGGATTTCTGTATGTATTTATTTCCCTTTTACTGAATTCCTCCTTGTTTTGAGGTGACATTAGAAGCAGCTTGTTCGATTAAATCCACAAAAAGTTATCCTCATGTGAGATGAAAGAAAATTGGAAGCTCAACGTTCGCGTTCGTGTGATACGTACATTATTACATAGAGTAAGCAAAAAGCAAACCGACAGTATGTTAAAACAAATGCGACGTTTATTCGAAAATAACAGTAGGTTCATTCGTTTTGCTCAGCCGCGCGACACGTGTCCGTCGCGTCGGCCGACGCTAAGTCGAGTTGATAAGTGTGCGTGTGCCCGCCGCGACCCCATATTCATCTTGGATAAGTGACGGTTACTGCGGATATATGTATGTATTACGATAGGAAATGCGTTGGAAACTGTTTTGTGTTATTAAGCTTAACTTACATGGAAAATTATAGCTGTAATGTTGTAGGAATGGCATACAAAGTGTCTCAGAAATCTTCTAATAAACTGTATTCGTAAATAGATTCATGCTCTCTTGTTGTATATATATACTATGTTATGATATGTTATAGGTTTATAGAATTTCTCAGAAATCTTCACTGAACAGAATAATTAGACTCTTTAACATGATCTATAGTATACCAAATATAACCTCGGTCTTTTCACGCATTTCCAATGATTCACTGTTGCATGTTTTTTTTTTAGTTTGAAGCTATCTTGTGGGTCTCAAATGAGTCCTCTAAACTATTAATTCAGAAATATTTCTTATTCTAGATAAAGAGAGCTTTACGAAAAACTTTGTCTTGTGGTAGGTGGTTAGTAAAATTGACAGTATGGAACACTAATTGCGTAAATATAATAAGAGATTTACTCCATACATCGATTCTGTGATCCCAAACTGAGCACTGAGCTTACACTATGGGTACCACCGTAAAGTTCGTTTCCTTAATTGACCAGATGGGTAATCACGTAAAGAACGACAGGTACACCGCAGTCGCGCGACTATTACAATAGTTGGGCGACTACGGCACAGCTATTGTTGTGTACTTCGGTGCCATGCGATAAAATACTTTTTGTAGCATAAATAGGGTCGCTAGAAGTAGTTTTTAGTTCACTGATTAATCAACAGTGGCAGTGATAGTGATTTACGACATTATATCGAGCTCGATTTAACAACGTATCACGATTGATCACGTAATATTCGGCTACTGCTTACTGGTTGCAGTTATCTGGCAGAAGATAGCGGACCGGCATGAGCGGCAGATGCTCACGGTCATCACGCTAATAGGTCGGTCAAGTATGGCCTGCACTTGCCGGTTTTTATGGCTTAACGATAAACGAAACATTTATAAAAATCTCTCATAATGTATCCGCTAGAATCATCGGCCATAGTCGCGAATAGTCTTTTTCGAAATTTATGTTAAAACCACTGAAGTATGACGTATTAGGACAATACCTTTTAAAATGTTTGTAGGGGAACTCAGAGGCAGACTACCAGTCGTCCTAGGCCGTGTAGTACTCGTACCAGCCGCCCCCTTCTCAGTTCCATAATTTACTGAGACATGACATGTTCTCATCAATGTATTTTTTGCCATGATTAGCCGTCCCTAATATCTTGGTGCCCTAGGCCCGAGCCTAGTCTATTGTGCCACGACCATAAATTGCATTTTTCGCGCGGTAATTATAGTGCAAATTACATTATAAAAATTCTCGTTTTGACAGGAGATATCGCGCGATATTTGGCTACCGCATGTTGACTGCAAATTCGATAATAAGCGTGCGGAACACTCTTTGCGCGAATAAAGCTCGCACTTGACCTACTGTAAAATAATAATTACTAGTGATCGCCCAGAGGCCGAAATTCGTCCGTAAATATAAAATCGAGAAAGCCAGTCCATTGCGTGTTTCAAACGCACTGTTAGGGAGCACCACTAGAAAATGTACATTAAAGTTAAGTTCAATATACATGATTTGTTCTATTATATAGCACACATATTACATATTATATTACACATACATATGTATTTATGTTTATTTATGAGTATGTACATATATGAACATACACGTATTACATGTTTAATTATAGTATGCACAGTATGTACACACAGTACCTACTTTTCTCACACGGAACTGTTACTTTCGTGGGTCTGCTGGAAGAAATTTTTTATTGAAATAAGCTGTACTTTTAGCTCATCTTCCCTACATGTAACGTTCTCTTTTTTACTATGTGTGTATAATAAATATTTAAATTATAAATAAAAAGAATGAAGTCTGTTTTCAATCGACATATATTCCACAGATTCAAACTAGTTCACAGCTATCAAATCACACATAATTCACAGCTGGAAACTCATTCACTCAATCGGTCAGTATTATTTATATTGGGTCCTTACATATGAAATTAGCGTTTTGTCGTACTGACAACTTTGATCTGAAATATCTCCTCTTTGGTTAAGAATTCCAAATTCAAATTTATAAATTCATTTAACTGGTACATTTGAGTTTTGAAAACAGTCATTCATTTGTTTTTTCCTCATTCTTTTTTTCTTTGGCGTCGCTTATTACCGCACAATGGAAAACATGAAATATCGGTATATTTACGAGTACGAGTTCTACCGTGGCACCAGTGCTGCAGAAACAGCTCGAAGGATTAATGATGTGTACGGCGCTGGTGTCGCAAAAGAAAACACGGTACGTTTTTGGTTTCAACTTTTTCGTTCTAGAAATTTCGACCTTCAGAACCAACCCCGTGGACGGCCGGAGACCAAAGTGGAAAATGAAGAATTAAAGGCTATTGTGGAAGCGGATCCATCACAAAGCACTTCAGAGATTGCTGCAGGCTTCGGGGTAAGTGACAAAACTGTATTAATCCACTTGAAGCAAATCGGGGAAGTAAAAAAACTTGAACGATGGGTACCTCATGAATTGAGTGAATCGAACTTGCAAACACGCGTCGACTGCCGTGTTACTTTGTTCAACCGACACAATAATGAAGGGATTTTAAATCGAATCATTACTTGTGATGAAAAGTGGATACTGTACGATAATCGGAAGCGCTCGTCGCAATGTCTGAACCCTGGAGACCCAGCCAAATCCTGCCCTAAACGAAAATTAACTCAGAAAAAGTTACTTGTGAGTGTTTGGTGGACTAGCGCCGGTGTCGTTCACTACAGCTTTCTAAAATCTGGCCAAACGATTACGGCAGATATCTATTCTCAGCAACTGCAAACCATGAAGGAAGAACTAGCTGCTAAACAACCGAGATTGGTCAATCGCTCTAGGCCTCTGCTGCTTCACGCCAACGCAAGACCACACACTGCGCAACAAACAACCACTAAGTTAGATGAGCTACAATTGGAATGTCTGCGATATCCACCGTACTCCCCGGACCTTGCTCCAACAGATTACCATTTTTTCCGGAATTTGGACAACTTCTTACAATGAAAAAAATTCAACTCCGATGCGGCAGTCCAAACCGCCTTCAAAGAGTTTATTGATTCTCGCCCCCATGGTTTTTTTAGTAAAGGGATCAATGAACTACCTATGAGATGGCAAAAGTGCATAGATAACAACGGTGCTTACTTCGATTAATGAAATATATTTTACAAAAAAAAAATTGACTTTATATTCCTCCCGTACAAAACGCCAATTTCATATGTAAGGACCCAATATATAATAATAATATAATAAAATAATATAAGGTATTCAGACATTTCACACGGCGCCATCTAGTTCCAAAGTAAGCAGCACAGCGTTTGTGTTATGGGTACTAGACAACTGATATACTATTTACATACTTTTATTTTTTTTGTAAATAAATACATATTACACATAAACACCCCGACTTGGGACGGGAATCAAACCCGCAACCCCGTTTACTTTCCGACGCTCTTAGCCCTTGCGCCACGGAAGTCGTTGATATTTGTTAGTAACATTTTAAAATTCTTAGGGCCATAACATTAATGGTAGTTTAAACGATGGAAGAGAGTTTAATCATCTGTCTTCGATTATCGTAATTATCGTAAAATCTATGACAGTTAATCGAGTACGAAGAGATTAAATTATCGAATATTGACATTATTTGACAATATTCGATATTAAAAAGAGCGAACGAACTGTGAACCAAACGAATATTACCATGTGTAAGACTAATCTAGGTTTTAATAATCCGTTCACTATCTCCATTTGTTATTAGGAAGTGGATTAAGCTGTCGATTAAATTTGATCGTAGATTACGAAATTGATAGTTTAAACTGCACTTGATCTGACGGCCCTTAGATCTTTTTCTTTACTTCGTGCGATCGTTTGACCATATGTACTTCATCCTTGGTTTGACCACAAACTACTGCGTTTTTGAAGTTCACAGTATATCTATTATGTATTTGACATTGCCAGTATGAACGTAAACACTGAATGTTTAATTTAATTTGATGTATTTGCAACACATAGATAAGTATGAATTTTAACTTTCTGGATTTCTTCTCCATATAAACTTTAACTATTCCAAATTTCACACTCCTCCGTGCAAACAATATTCTTAAAAAGGGATCCGAAATTTTGCTTCATGAATTAATGTAATGTGATTATTATTTATATTTAGAAACATACAAAGAAAGTGGGTGAGAATGTTAAATAATCTCTACCATAATCTCAACATTTTGTAAATGTGAAGGCACATATAAATATGAAGTGAATAATAAAATTCATCACAGTATTACTCCGGATTAAACTCCGCACGGTGTACAAGTCGCATTATTAAATCCAGGGCCAGACTAAAACGCGGTAGGCGGCAACCATCTCGGCGAAGTGAACCTCATATTTCTCATTTCGCGTGACTATGGGCTGGCGATGACGTCACAGGTGGCGCGGCGAAAAGGCGCGGGTTGACTTTGTAATTCAAATCCGACGGTGCAGGTACTGTGTTAAGGCGATGCTAGGATATTTAAATGCGGAATATTAGATTGGCGAAAATATAAAATGCTTTAATATTCTTTGTGAAGGAAACTTTTGCTTATGAATACTTTTGCTGTATAATAATGGGAACAATTGTTCTTTAAATATTTGTTTACATGGAAAATTATGTAGTTATATTTATGTAGTTTTTTTTTATGCCTAGTTCGTTCTACATCTGGTTGTTTTGGGACAAAAAACATTGCGAGAATAAAACCTAAAATTAAGACCGAATTCTAGACCTAACATACCATTAATTTTTTATTTTCTTAGGAACAAGGCCGTTTAAAAAAAGTCAATACGCGTGTAGACAACATGATACAGAATAAAACTGCTACATCTCGATTAAACGTAACACTAATGTAAATTAACTAAAGTAATTAAAGTAAATTAGCTTTGGAATTAACAACATCTATTTTTGTTAATTAACTCACTTTTAACTCAATCTTAGTTATTTAGTAGATTTTACTTATGCCATTTGATAGGAGATATGACAAAAAATGTGTTTTAGTATTTAGTACGGTTTATTTATATTCGTATTGATTTGCACAACCACAACTTAATTATAATTTAAGGACCAGTGATAGTTTTCGTGTTATTGGCTTTATCAACTGCGCATGATTTTCTTTTTATTTTTCTGTCTGAATGCTCTTGGCGGATTGCAGAGGACTATTTTTTTGTATTTGTATTTGATATCTATCTATATCTACAACCCGTAATCACAGAAAAATAAAGTTGAATAAAGTCGAATAAAGGAAATTACAAAAACCGTAACGCATTTCAAATATTTGTATGTAGTTTATGGTTCTGAATAAAGGTGGTTAATCACATAGCCTACAAGCTTGACGAATCTGCATGAAATATAATTTTGTGTAAGCATGCACAACTTCTACACAACTACATCAGTATGTAACTGTATAATCGAACTGAAACAACATCCGTTTTTTTTTGAGTGATGGATGACGATAACGTGCTTGCATTATCGGTTTTAATATTAATATAATAGAAAAGAAAAAGCAGCAAAACATTTCGAATAAAAACTGGTTGTTAAAAAGAAAAAATGCAACTGCGCATAATTGCACAAGCTCGAAAACTGAATACACACGTCAAACCCCATAAAGAAAATTCTATCAATCTTCATGCACAAGCATGCTAGTACAAAATGATTGTTCATGCGAGCTAACAAGCATGCAGTTATGTGTGCAATCACCTTAATGCAATTTCTATATCCAAGTTAATTGTGTTAAATGTTGCATTTACAATAACTTCTCCTTTATAAACGTAAGTGTTTAGAATCTATATTTTATTGTTTTGAAGATAAATCATTGTTAAAAATGCGTAGTATATTTTAAGGTGCCAATTAATAAGGCTTATAAAGATCAAATATTCTGTAGGCAAATATTAAAAGCAGTCTCTAGTTTAAAAAAAAATTATGAGTTTTGAGACAGTTTGCAAAAAAAGCGATGCTCGGTGATTTTTACGTCTACTTTGTTAGGGAGATGGCGTGAAGGTGTATGATTGTATTAAAAAAACACGCCATGTATCAACTTATGGTTTCGTGACAAAATAATACTTTAATTTAAATAAATATGAAAAAGAATAGGGTCAAAATATCCATTAGGTAATTTATTTTTCATTTATGAGTTTGTGTTAATTGACGTCAACATACAAATTTTCAGCCCAATGGCAGTAAAGATGACTGAAAAATCCCATTGTGACTTACAGACATACAAATATACGGACATGGCAAAACAATACAATTTTTGTTTTACTTTCGCAATTAAATGTCTAAAAACGGAACCCTTATAATTTCGTCCTGTTTGTTTGACCGTTTGTATGTCCGTAAGTCACTGCCATTACTCTGAGACGGTTGGCACTACATAAATAAATTCGGGAAGATAGGTGTATTCTATGAACCGCTATGCAATGTTGCAGTGAAAATTAAATAACAAAAAAAATGACAAATGGAATCAAGTTGATACTTAAAAAACATTTTCAATGGAAATTTGTTTGAATAAGGTATGTTTGCAGTTCTTAAGATACGAGACATTTTCGGTTACACGCCATTTTCAGTTTAGCAACCGCAGAGACCGCTTTGTTTTTCACAGTATCTTTAACAAATGCTATATAAGCTTATTATTGCTGACGAAAAAAGTTAATATTATTTATGTTAGTATAGTAGTATTCTTTTTTCCTAGGCGAAAATGTGCAAAGAGAATGACGTGATTTGAGGAATCGAAATAAGTATGTAAGGATCGCGACGCTTACCGCTCCGTCCTGTCTGACTACCCAGTTAGGGATACGGCGGGAAAAAATGTGTGTATGTGGTATGGTATATCTGTAAAGATTGTAGTATTTTTCATAAGCAAAAAGATCAAACTGTCTTATTTTGTTATCTACCTATTATTGTAATAATACTTCAACTGGTTATTGTAATTCTTTTTATCAGGAAAATAGGTGAAAACGTTAATCTGAAGTACTTTATCTGCTATTGTAACATTTGTGATCTATTATTGTACTGTAAGTACCTACTTATCTTGTTACTATCTAACATTTAGTGGGGTTGAAAAGTATAAAAAGGAAAGAATTAAATTAGGAAGGCAGTTTTACGCGCTACAACCGCACCGCCCTTACCGGCGGAGGCGAGGACATCCCCCGCGGCACCCATAGGGTCTCAAGTTTAGAAGCTAGATCACGTAGATACATACGTACATACGCGGCCCTTAATCCGCATTGTAAACTGCCACGAGGAACACTAAGCACACTAACCGGACTTCAGCCGCCTCGCCGGCCGGGTCCGCTAGAGGCCGGCCCTCACCCGAGTAGGAAGCCCGTTAAGATGCATGCAGGTGCGAAAAGCCCCCCTGGCGACGCCTTGAGCCTGAGGTCCGCCCTCCATACCAGGTATCTCTCGTCTGGAGGAACCCTCAGGCGGTCGATCATATGGCAGGGCGTGTTTAGCGCTCGCCCTTACAAGGCCGGTGACGCTGTAAAAGCCACTAAGGCTAACAGCAAAGAGGGGTTTTTGTAGTCAGTTTCAGTCCGACACTACTCAGTCGGCGTAGAGTCCGGCTGAATGTCCTTGGGGATTTTTTTGGCCTCTCAAAATACCAAAAAAAAAGAAAAAAGGAAGGCGTTTTTATCTAAACGGTAGATCGAATGTTGGTGTCGAAATTTATAGTGACTGAAATGTTCAACGTTCGATCAACATTTTACGTTACTGTTGAGTAGTTAGGAATGAAGTACAATCATAAGTGAATGTAGTGTAACAACCAAGTGTATTTCTACTGAAGTGTAACAACAGACCAAATGTTGTATGACTATTGAATTGTTATAAAAAAAGTATGTCAATTAAGTGTATGTGTTCTGATCATCGAGTTTTAGTTTATCTCGACTAGTTACAATTACAGTAGTATTGTATTTTATTCTAAACCCTGAAAAGTAAGCAGTTAAATTCAATTTTAGACGTGAACGTTTATCCCGAGTACGGAACACTTCACTGTGAAGGTACAATTCGACGTGCAATTGATCGATTTCTTTCATTTTTGCCACTAGATCCTAAAAACTAGCCTATACAGAAAAAAAATCATTAGTAAGAGTGATGTGACCCTAACAAATCCGCGCATCTGACGATTTACAGCGAAACCCTTCCCGAATGTAAAATAGATGAAATATCAAAACTTAGGGGTAACAAGAAAAACACATTTGGTCGGAAAGTTTTGTGTTCCTAGTGAGGATTCTTGGGACGCATAATGCTAAACCATGGAGCTCTCAACTTATAGAGACGAAATATCGGAATATCTTATTCACCACTGCTGAGTTTATTTACACTATCAAATATCAACTCTCGCTCGCATTAAGCAGTACGTAACCAATACTGGACCTGTGTGTATATCTGTGTATATTCCGACAGATATTTAAATATTATTGTCATTGCTTATTGTTCTATTCAGTGGTGTAGCAAAAACAGCAAAAAATCATACTATAAAATAACGCAGTAACCGCAAGTGTTTAGACTTAAATTGTTTTAATACAAAATAAATGACATTGCTACTCTATAGGTTGAGTGCTCCATGTGCTAAGCACTATAGGAGCAGTGTGATGTCTCGGTATGGTATCAAAGTTATTGTTATTGTTACTGCGGTTGCTTAAATCAAGTTTCAGTTGTAACAGCTTATTATTTTTGAGAGCTTTCCCCACATAGGTTTGATTTCTTAGTCGACAATATGTAAACAATTCAGAATCATTGGGAGATACCTTTAAAGAGTTTAACACATTGATCTTGTCGTCTAGTCTTTGACAACGTCACAGCCTACTCGTGTACAACGATATGAGATCTGAATCCGCCGACGTGACGTCATTATTTGATGTATGTACGATATACATAAAAAACCAACAGAATTCATTCTTTTACACAATATTACATAAAGAAATTAAAATTGTTAGATTTTTTGTGTGCACCGTACAAACACGAACCAATAATTATAATAAACTCAGAAATTTCACACAGCGCCATCTAGTCTCAAAGTAAGCAGCACAGCGCTTGTGTTATGGGTACTAGACAACTGGTATACTATTTATATACTTTTCTTTTTTGTAAATAAATACATGTTATACATAAACACCCAGACTCGGGGTGGGAATCGCACCCGGAACCCCCGTTAGCTTTCCGACGCGCTTAGCCGTTGCGCCACGGAGGTCGTCAATATAATATACGTGGACTATACAGTGCTTTTTAAACCAGTGCATTATGGAAAAATCTGAATCGAATTGCATGAACTTTTCACGAGTAAGCCATGATGTAATACACTGGATTCTTCTATTGTATGAAAAAATATTTCATTAAATTTGACCTACTTCTGCCGTCCAGATTTTTTTGTTTCTCTACAATGAAATAATGCTTACTTGAAACTGAGATGATCCGCATTAAACAAATAAATCGCCCATTTCTTTAACTTTTATAGACAACTCACAGTTGATTAAAAATTTCATAATTCCAAAATTGTTTTTATAGAACAAGATCAAAGGATTCCTTAGACAGATGTCCAGTATCTCCTAGGGATTCGGACTTCTCCGTACTGTCCCAGTTAAAAAAAAGACTAACCACATGTTCTGCACTAGTCAACATTTTAAAACTTACAGTCCGGCCGCTGAGAGAATGCGTTCCTGACAAGTCGTGTTCGAATAACACTGTGAAATGGCGTTGAATTTATGATAAAAATATTTTTATTGCTTGTTTGCCCAACTAACGAATAATTATCACTAAAAGCAATAATATTATGTCAACTGAACAACTGAAAATAAATGTTATAATTTCCCACTAAACTTAATGTTAAATAAATAAGAAAACAATTATTTTTTTAATCCAGACAGCGCTGTTACTATGTGAACTATTTATTTTTGTAGTGACGTGTCAAAAATAACAGGCGTTATACCAATTGTAACGTTATCTGTCGTTATACCATAAAATAATACGTTTTTCTTTGTAATAATTCGATAATAATGGAATATACCAATAAATTGATAATATATAATGAATGAATGAATGACCGAATGGTTTTTATTTATCGCTACAGAGACAATATCAACATTAAAACTGAGACAAAAAGTGAACAAAACAATAATAAAAAGTAAATAGAAAAATTACAGAAAAAAATATTCTCTAATTATCACCGCAGCGACAAACCAGGGTCTGACTCAGCATACGCTGTGGGTTGTACCCACAACACTGGTTTTCAGTCAGGCCCTAAGGAACACCGACGTCACCAACATCAACTGCAGTTGCCCATATTAATACACGATAGTTTCTAATAACTTATTGATGAATATCATACAAATATATGATAGATAATTGCACACATAATTATACCTTTAATAAATAAAATGTTAAACATAGATGTCATATCAGGAACGCATTCTCTCAGCGGCCGGACAATAATTAACATTTTAGGAAATTCCTTCATCTCAAATCTCTACGATTATATCCAAAACTGCTACACTTAAATTCTGAAAACGGGAAAAACTTTCTTTTTGTAATATAGAAATCCTATAAAAGCTTCTGTGTTCGAGTCTCTCTATTGACGAATTTTTATGATTCATTTTTGAATAATTTCAAACCTAAAACGTCGCGAGCTGCGAGGGCTCTTGCAAAATTTCATTTCGTATGCAGAATTCATAGATTCAAAAATTGCAGAATCGCAATCGTCACGGATCGGTGGAAGAGGGTAATAAAAATGCGATATCGATTAACACTATCGCTGGAGCGCGACCATCGCTCCGATTGCGATCACATCGTCGGTAATATATCACCGGCCGGAATATTTTCCAACTTCAAACGCCTAGCTATAGCTTTATTCGTGTTATTTTACGTGTTCAACAACGGTTATTTTACTTAAGTTTTACACATTTTATCGAGACATCCATACTTGAGGCAAACAGAAAATATTTAGTCAAATATTTAGTCAAAAGTCAAAAATAATACTTGCGTGCACGGGGTTCCATGTCATGTAAAATGTACCAGTACAGAATTGGACAAATTTTTAGATTTGAGATTGTGTATCAAAGAAAGTCTGATCACATGCAGGATTCGAACCCGCACATTTCGATGTGATAAACTCACACTCTGGCCACTGTGTCAATTAAAAGGTAAACCTCTCTTGCAAAATTACCAATCAATACCAATTACCAATTTTCAGTGAATCGAGATCCAGCTAGATCGATTTTTCACTCCATAAACCATTTAGTTCGACATAAAAATCGTTAAGACTCGTTTTCGAGAACGCGATTACAAATATATTAATAGAGGGTGTGAAATAGAAAATGTAGGGTGATATTATTTTAAACAAATATATTCTAGACACCTAGCATTATCTAACCAAAACCTGGGACTACTACTACTGAATTCGGAATCATATTAAAGATCTCTGTGGTTGTATCTATACAGATCCACGCTTATGGAACATGGATGTAAGTCTGCGGACTTAGGAGCAGTACTACTTAGAATTACTTTCTACATTATCTAGGACTCCTGAGTACTACATAATAATACTGCAGACAATTACAAAAATTGTGTGAAACTTGTATACTATGGGTACCACACAATGAACTGGGGGAGCTCTCAGTAACATTCAGATACTAAGCCAATTCAGAAGTCCGATACCTAAATTAATCTGACTGAGGGTCGAAACTGAGACCCCAGCATGGAAGAGAGATGCTCTGCCACCGCGTCATGGGCCAGTTGTGACTGGCCCATAACGCAGTAGACGAAGATGTAGAACTTTAGTTATTTTCTTACAAATTAAAGTCAGGCGCCATCATATATAGTAGAAGAGTCAAGTCGTTCAGTTCAAGTATTAATTTCACTCTCTCCTTTGGTACACGAATATTTTAGTGTTCATTGTTAGTGTTGGCTAGTAGGATGTATTACAGTATTATGTCTCATATTATTGCGAAAATCGATTGCTCGAGCAGACGGTCAGACAGCTAGACTTAGCGTAAGCTACATACGTGACTTTATGATTTCCATTTTACTTTTAATAGTTGCACGACAGTGTTATTGTAAAGTGAAGAAAGGAATGCTTAGATGGTTCGGGCACATAGAACGATTGAGTGATCAAAGATTGACGAAGAAAATCTACAGAACGAATGTGAGTGATAGCAAAAGCCAAGAAAGACCAAGAGTGACTTACTTATGAGAATCAAAAAGCCAAAGTATTAGCTGATGGAAATGTTATAAGCAATTTCATATCTAGGCGAAAGTGTGTGAGGAGAATGGTTATTAATGGAAGCGAAAGCAGTATCTGGACCGCGATTCATATCGCTCCATCCTCTCTGACTACCCCAGTAAGGATACAGCGTGAGGATATGTATGTAATGTGTGTATTTTCCTTTTAAATTATGGAGCCCCAAAAATCTTTGAACCGAAATTTTAATCCGGAAGTTTCTCTTCAACCTATTTGTTTCTTAACTAATGCCTCACAGAGAGCTTATCTATACGCGGTTAGATGCAGTGTAAATATTTTTCTATTGTGTACAATAAATACGTATTCCGTAGATATACTTATAGCACCTTTTCTGGGAAAGTAAACTACTAAATTCTATTTATCGTGTGGCCCCTTGCAAAAAACAACCGCAAATAACCACAGCCGAAGCAATTCACTTAATCCTTACCTGAATGTTGTAAAGACGATATATCCGGGTTAGTGTAAGTGAAATGGAGCGAGCGAACGAACACCCCGCCGGCAAATAGCTCTGAACGAACATTGGGAAGTTACCTTCGAATTTCGAATGTAAGTGTGTGTGGGGCTTAACGGGATTTAAAGATCCAGAAATATGAGACAACGATGAATGTGTCTTTAACAGGCATAGACTTGCAATTTAATTCTAAAGGGTCATTTTACTTACGACCATTCAAACAAAGAAATTGTATGACATATGTCAGCGTATGACTGTGAACACCTTTAAATTATAATCTATCTCGCGAGACTGTAAACTGTCGATAAAATGTGAACAGTACCATATTGCTTACGATATAACGTAATAATTTTCGATAGTTTATAATCTGTCTATGTCAAGCACTCAAATAAAGATGGCGCCGCGGGGCGCATGACCTTCCACCAATCAGCATGCAAGGTGTCCGTGTGGTGTTCCGTCGCATGTAAATAAGATACCAGTTCACAAATCGACGGTTCACTACCTAACGGTGTTCACAATCATACGGTGACACATGTATAGTTTTATTCTCAATGTATAATAATTATGTTAAAATAAAGTGTGGTAGAGCCATGCTCCATTGCAGCACAAATTGGGCCGGATCACCCGGTGAAATACCACCCTCTCACAGAATATAGAAGTGAAATAACAGCCTCTATTGAGACGAATTCTAAAATATTATCTCATACATCAAATCGGTTAAGTGGTTTTGGCTCTTTGATAGAACAGATGAACATTCACACGCACACACACACGTTCGTAAACTCACACCTCGTACATACGCTGTTAAGATAATAACCTCCCCTTTCTAAAAAATTGCTAGTCCATCGTTCACACAAGTTCCCCATGTCTCTATTTTTTAGTCACTTTTTGTTATTTGAATGCGAAGATAACAGCAGACACTCATATTTTTCTACATTTCTCTCCCACAGATATACATGAAATTAAATTGCCGCCACCAACACAATTTTATTGAAATTTAAATTACTTAATAAGAAATGTTAATATTTTTCGATGGAAATTTTATTAACATCCAAAGAAGAAACGAAATTAGCAATTAGCATTTGAGCAGTAATTTATTTATCCAATATTCACGTTCCCGTGTTCCCAATCCCTAATTTGTCTGCCCTCTTTAGAATCGCATCAATCATTCAATAGCGTGCTTTAAGCCCACGAATCAACGTCGACTTTCGCTTATCAGCTGGTGTCAATCACTATCACAATGAAGGATCACCGAATTCCAGTCAGATGTGTTGACATACTGACAGACAGAAGGATTACCCACTTCAATAAATGTTTGAATACTGAAATTCATTTTGTTTTGGACTGTAAGTTAAAGGTGCAGGGTTTAAAATTGCTAATGAGCGACTAATTTCATATTATTACTGTTTAAAATTGTTTTGTGTATGGCCAAGGTCATTTTATACGCCAACAGAGCAGTGAAGAGGAAGGCGATAGAATAGAGGACATATTGTATAATTATAAATGCATACCTAGGCGAAAATGTGTGGGGAGAATGATGAGATTTGAGGAAGGGAGCGAGGTATGTAAGGACCGCGACGATTGGTACTCCGATCTCTCTGACTACCCCGTTAGGGATACAGCGTGAAGATATGTATGTATCTATGTATAAAAATCGGAATACAAATGATTACATTATAATTTACCATAAGTAAAAATCAAATAATTAATCTCATTTTTTTAATGTAAATAAACTTTATAATTAATAATCAGATATAGATAGGTACAAATAATATGTATTAGTACGCTCTAACAAAATCACCTTTGATAGGACGGCACCATTCAGGGAGAGGAATTTTTAAAGCTGCTCCACTCCAGCTATATCAACGGCTATAAAAAAACATCATATTGTCATTCTTAATGCTTCAAATGCCATTCTTCTCGGGCAGGTAATCAACCAAGTGGTAAGACTTGTGAGAAAGTATGGATAGGCTAGCAACCTATCATAATTTGATTCTGATTGGTCATATGTAAGCCTAGATATTACTAGAAGGAGTGTCGAAGATATTATTTATTATCTTAATAAAAACGATTTTAACGATTTTAACAGCTTATGAACGTTCATCTGACCCCTCAAAGAGCCAAAACCACTTAATCAATTTCCCCTTACCACTTAATTACTAATCCGTTGGATACCTCTCAATAACAATAACATAGGTTAAATCTAAATAACATAGGTATAGGTTGGGTAGTTCTATTCAATATGGCGTCTGTAGTACGGTATAAAGTCAAGCTCTAAAAAATTTAATTAGACCCATTGTTATGAGTAGAAAATTCAAGAGCTCATGAAAGCCATTTGCAAAAAAATACACATAACATGAGCAAATATGAGATATATGTAGGTATAATATTCCTCATATTAGATGGTTCGGGCATATAGTAGGAATGAGTAATGAATCATTGACGAAGAAAATCTACAGAGCGAAAGTGAGTGGTAGCAGAAGCCAAGGAAAAGCAAAGCTTACTTATGAGTATCAATTAGTCAGAGTGTTAGCTGACGAAAATGTCAAAAGAACTCTCAAACCTAGGCGAAAGTGTGTAAGAAGAATTACAAGGATCGAGCAGGCGAAAGATGGAGCGCGATACTTGGCACTCCGTCATCTCTAACGCGTTAGGAATACAGCGCGAGGATATGTCTACGTTATATTAAAAAAGTAAATCACAATAACTTTTATTTTTATATTTTAACGTTTTTATGTTCCGAGATTCGATTATTTGTTTACCGAACATCAACCTTTTTTCTGTTTATTCCGCGAATCTTTCTGATAGCTCTTAAAAATACTTTGAAATGTAAATCTGTGATATCGTTCCATTTAGAGTAAACCTTGCATGAACAACCGAAGTGGATTTCTTTGTGCCCATATGTGCCACATTAGCATTGCTAATTAGTAGCTTCTGAGGGCTTGTTGTGCGGTATCATGAGGTTCTGTCGTTTTGATAACTTTGTTTTGCGTTGAAACCTTGGTTTACGCAAACACAGGTGCTGAAGTGTAAATTTTTCAATTAAAACTTTTAAAATAATCAGTCTGGAGATTTTCGCCTATTCGTAATGTAATTACGAGTTTCACCACATGTTTTTAAAATTTTGAATCTCATTTTGAGTTTTATTTTGAATTTTAAGTCGTCTTGTAACGTCAAAGGGATGCATTTTTATACATTACAATTACATACATACATATCCTCCCGCTTTATCTCTGATGGGGTAGTCAGAGAGGACGAAACATCAAGCACCGCCCTCTTCACATACTTCTTTCGAATCCTCAATTCTCATTATTCTTCTTACACACTGTCGCCTAGGTTTACGAGTGTTTTTCACATTTCTGTCAGCTAGCACTCTGGCTATTAGATCTTCATAAGAGCCTTGGTCTTCCTTGGCTTCTGCTACTACACGCTTTCGCGCTATAGAATTTCTTCCTTAATCTTTTATCACTCACTTTTTCTTTAATACATATTGCATAGATTTCACACCTACACATACTATTCTTACACCGCGCATGTCACGTATTTAATATTTTTAGTTGAGTTAAGTACTTGATGTATACGCTTGTGATCGCAGTGATATTAAATTTTATTGGAATACTTACGCGCATTTAAGTTGAAAATTAAACATAAGCTAGACAATGCTTATGTCAAAGTTTTAATTTTTTTGGTAAATATTCATTATTACATTACTTTTCAAAATATAATTATTACAATGCGATTTTGACAGAAGTGATTGGAGTCTCGTCCCGAAAGTTTCGAAATACGAGACAATTGAATACAGAAAATACACCGGACCCAAGCCATTAGAGTTTGGGTCCGGCGACATTTTAGTACTTCTTTCAGGCCTTCTAGACCCGCATTCTAGAGCGATACTCAAGTGTGAATCTCTAATTGAGTGCAAGTAGAAAGGAATGCCGCTACATGCGTTGAATGGCAGCATTTCTTTCTAAGTGTTCTCAAACAGAGATTCACATTTGAGTATTGTTTTGACATATGGGCTCTAGTGTTAGGACTTCTATTACTGGTTAGTGATAAGGTAGTGATGCTACCTGTTTACACATTCACAATTTTAAACGTTTTTACGTTGCATTGAAAATTCGCAAGAATATTTTGTAAGTACTTGCTGCTACTATTATAATGCTTAACTGTACAGAAATAAAAATGCAGAATATGCCAGCTGCTTCTTTTCCTGCGCAGATAGTAAAGGTCAGCAAGACTGACAAGCGAACTTGCATAGGTAATGGACTAAAAACCTATTACAGTCTAGTTCTAATTTAACGTCTATAAACCTAAAACTAAACCTAAATACTTTTGCAAGAAACAAAAATGACATCAAAGTGCTCCAAATTTGTAGAGTCTTAAGTCTATATGCTTAACAGAAAATGATGTGAAGTTACGTACATCGTACAATGCAAGTACAATATAACTACAAGCGACTACGGCGCACCAAAAAGTATGTATGTGGTGCGTGTTCACATAAACTGAAAAAATAATTATGAATCCGTTGTGTATAAACTATTAGCAATATAAGTCGCCAGGATAGCAGCTTTTTCCGCCAACGAATCAGTTTGGCTATTCAAAGAGGTAATGCCGCCAGTCTGCTGGGCACCTCAAGCAATGACAGCTTTCTAAGCAGCCATTTTGAGGAAGTCTATTATTTAAGATAATGTGTAGTTTTAAGTTTGTAAATATTAACGTATGTCTGTACTTTTTTGTTACTTATAAATATATTATTTATTATTTAGCCAGAGTGTTAGTAGACGGAAATGTCAAAAGCACTCGCATACATAGGCGAAAATGTGTGAAGAGAATGATGAGATTTGAGGAAGCAAAAAAAGAGCCGAGTCAGAGTCTCTGACTACCCCGTTAGGATACAGCGTGAAGATATGTATGTATGTATATTATTTAAGTTGAATACTAATCAATATTATACTGATCACTATTCAAAACGTATACAGATCATACAACAGACTTCTTCATCCTGACTAGTATAAGGATACACTTTACAAGCATTCGTCCAAAAATTGAGGCTTCATAAAGAAGCCGCCATAAGGAGGCAAATTATTATAAATTAAAAATGGAAATTATTCTAAAAATCAATATACAGTTGCGCTGATCGTAATCAAAATGTAAACAGATCACACAACAGACTCCTTGAAACAAATTCATAACTAAGATCTAGAGTGAAAGCTACAAATCAGTCCTAATTCGTATGAGGATACATTCCACAAGCATTAGCCGACAAAATTGTTGCCCCCATAAAGAAGCCACCATAGCATAAGGGGGTGAAATTATTATAAATCTTCATGATATTACCATAGAGTAAGTTGGGAACTTTGCTCTTTCAGAATTCGCTCGGTAAGTGGGCTGTATTTCATCGGAATCTTTGCTTTACTATTTGTTCACGATTACTTTTCATGTTAGCTTTCAATTGGAATGTTCTTTTTTAATTAATTAATCTTCTGTTAGGTTATTCCAACTTTAGTATATGCAAATATAACGAAAGGAAATAATTCTGTCACATGTGAAAAAGTGAAATTTTTTAATAATTGTTTTTATACATTATTTTAATTAATTTTATTATAAATTAATAATTATTGAATAACTTTTACTAGAAACACTATAAAGGTCTACTGAGTCGAGAGCTCATGCAGTCGTTGTCTAAGATGTCTCCTAGCTAAATGAAATTACAAATCACCCCCCAGGCTTCTACACAACGCCCCCATTTTTTTTCTAGGTCTCTTACCGCCCCCCTTTAGGCCTGCAGCGTCCACAAGGGGGCGTTATCGCCCACTTTGGGAATGGCTGATCTATGTGAATCGATGTTATACATAAGTTATTTCGCTAATTCGATCTTACAGTTAATGCGTAAAAATGGATAGGTACATATGGGTACATATTTTTATCCTGTGAATCAAAATATGCCAAAAATTGTTATTTTTAGATGAGTTATGAATTATGATTTACACATTATGATTTTTGCGTAAAAAAATACTACACTACTATAAATGAAGTAAATAAAATTTATCTATTACAAGCGACCCGCCCCGGCATCGCAAGGGTAGAAATTTTTTTGTAAATAAAATACAATCCATTTTACTAGCTAATAATTTAGCTTTCTATAGGCTAAAGAACTTTTGAAATTGGTTTAGTAGTTTTTGAGTTTATTCATTACATACAAACCAATAAAGTTTACTTCTTCATAATATTAGTATATAGATGTTATTTATTTTCAAATGTTACTTAATAATTTTGGGAACATCGGTGATGCGCCTATGCGCCTAGATGAGCAATTTTCTTAATGGGCATGAATGGATAAAAAAAAACATTTAAAATATTAGTTTCAAATTTTGTTTATATCCTGTTTACAATTGACAGAAAAAATTGAGTGATTTGGGTAAATAGTTACCGGGAATTATTTATTGTGTAGTTTTTCACTTTTACAATACAATCGTATACTAATCTACATCAATATGGAGACGAAATTTTTTATGCGCAGATAACGCACTCTGGAAGGAATTTACTCTGTAATTATGTATTTACTAGCACTTGAGAAACATTGTGTTTAAAACTGTATTGTATAAAATAATAAGTATCTGAGTTTCTTGCTGATTCGTCCGAAAGTGGATTTGATATAAATTTAATAAGGCAAAGTGTATACATTATACTTACAGAATAAAATTGAAATATAGCAGTCCCCGTATTTTTGCTACTCACAGGTCTACTCGTTTAAAGTCCTCAATTTATCAAACACGAAACAAGTTTTTCCTTTCACGTGGGAAAGCCGGGTCTAACAGTTTATGTCGGTAGTAAGGGAGAGATGGATGCGTGTCGCCAACTATTTCTGTGGGTTCTGAGTGAAAAATATCACGAATGAGTACGCGAAAAGGTAACAACGTGGAAATAGCATGTTATGACTTTGCTACCACATATACAGAGTGAATTGGGAAGAATTGGAATATTGAACAGATAAATTTTCTTCAACGGAAATATAAATTCATACTGTGTTCTATCAATACAATTAAATACATTGGTAATTCATGTACTCTCATTTTTATTTACAGCTTGAGCATGTCTGCCTCAATTACAAGTAAAGAAAAATCATAGTTTAATTTAAAAACATTATAGAATGAGAAATTGTGTTTTTTTAAAGATTTCATAACTTGATTTCAATGTAAAAATATCGATAATATCGTAATCAATATCATAATGCTTCGATGCACCACTAACATCGGTGTCAAAACATTGATGTTTTCCCGCATAACGTCGATACTTAGCTAATATCGATTAATATCGATCATCCCTACTTCGCAACCGAGGGTTCGAGTTTCGATTTCCGGTCAACTAAAGAAAAGGACTTCTACATTGAGTGGGAGTCTGTCACTAGGTGTCAATGCTTGTGTTTCCCCAATCGTTTGTGAGGTAATCACAGTTCATACCTGTGTTTAAGGTGAATTAATAGGAGTACTTATTTACTAAATATTCTCGGTCATTAATATAGATGTTGTTACTTAATAATATTTTTGAGTACTTACCTAATATGTGTATTATGTATGTATGTAACATTCTTATGAAAATAATTTTAAATTCACTGACTCTTAAGTTTGTCACATCCTTTTCCGACCCAATTCTCCCCAACACACCCTCAGTTATTGAATACGTATAACGTAGCTAATAAAATATACCAATCCATGTTTACCCACGTCATCTGTGGACAAAAATATTCTATCTTTCTCAATATTTCCATTTCTATGTACGAGAGTAAAAACGCCGATTCACGAACAATATTTTCCTAGCTTTGTCAACGGGAATTCCTTTTTTATCGGATAGCATTTGTTTCTGTTTTAGCGCAATGGAGTTCAATGAAAGCTGCTGAAAATATAACCCAGTAGTAAATCAGTATTTCTTTTGATGTTTTGTTTATGAGAATAAAATAGAGAATGTATTATTTCCACGTTATGTGCCGTATAGTACACTCGTAAGAAAAAAACACATATCGGTTATTGTTGTAATAGATTGTACAATATTTTATATGTTTCCACTATAATTTCTGAGAAATATGAATCAAGCCTGTGACTGTGCATACATACATACATAGCCACACATACACAATTTCTATTTTTAACTAACATCACTCGCACACACTTTTATACGCAGAAGCAATTATTCTGTACCCTCTTGTGATGTATAAACAGTTTGTAATTTGTCGAACTTCGTAATTGGCTATTTAAATGTTAATTCAAGTACTTTTTTTTTCAATTGTATAGCTGTGAAGTTTGCTAATATATAAATAAATAAGTAAACTGTAAATTAATTATTAGGTCGCTTGATTGTGTGTAAATAGAAATCATACAACATGCCTGGTGCATATAAATTACAAAACATGCCTGGTGAGTAGAAATTACAGAACATGCCTGGTGAATAAAAATTACAGAACATGCCTGGTGAATAGAAATTATAGAACATGCCTGGTGAGCAGAAATTACAGAACATGCCTGGTGAATATAAATTACAGAACATGCCTGGTGAATAGAAATTACATAATGTGCCTGGTGAATATAGAAATCACACAACATGCCTGGTGAGCCTGACGGTCTCGTAATTATATGTCAAGTTTTCCATTATATCAGGTACTAGACCATTGGAGGTATATCCGTATTTCTCAGTATTTTGAAGTTAATTTTATGTAAAATTATATCAAAAACCTTTGCTTTCAGTAATAAAAATATGAAAACAGTCCAGCTCAAGTACAGCATCTTTTTGTTGTCATGACGAATAAAATGAGTTCTCTTTTTTGACATTTTGGCTTCAGAGCTTTAAAAATTAACTTAACTGCAAAATTATTGAATCAAATATTCGAACAATAACAATAAATACCTTATCTAGATATGTTAGACATGCATAAACTTTACGTCAGTTGTATTTTGAACAAAAATGTATTCTGGATTGTGGGAGCAAACTGTAGTCTAAGACTTTAAGCCACTGCGCAGAATGGCAAATACAGATCTAAATTTTAAAAAATATCAGAGGTTTTGAGCCTTGGTGAATCTATCAGATCTTACCAGGTATGCAAAAAGTGAAGCCAAGTTGCTATATGAGATCTCTGGATTTTTGAGGCGTTCTTCACTATCGCTTTAAAATACCTTCTAGTCTTAAACTACGTACATGAAATCTAGACTTTTTGTGGTGCTCTCACGTTTAAAATTTTAACATCTCATAGAAAATACTTGGATTTATGAATTTAAGTTTTATCGATGAGAACTTTTATCTACCTAATAGCAATTCGAATATCGAAGACATTAGGAAGACGTTACACTTGATCTGACAGTTTTTTGCAACAGGTTTTCCTATTCGAAAT
Organism: Zeuzera pyrina; assembly: GCA_907165235.1. Taxonomy (NCBI): domain Eukaryota; kingdom Metazoa; phylum Arthropoda; class Insecta; order Lepidoptera; family Cossidae; genus Zeuzera; species Zeuzera pyrina. The sequence continues at coordinate 3,018,557 of OU015623.1, forward strand.
ACGAATATCGATAACCGCGACCTTTTTGCACCACATAATCCAAAATCCTTCCGAATTCCCGGCAGACCGCCATCTGTCCCTTCCCCGTTTTCCGGACACACGCATTTGAATTTCGAATGCGTTACTAACTTTTTAATGTTGTAATTCTCCAGTTGCCGCAGGAAAATAACATTTTTCTGCTTATTTTGAAAACAAGAATATAATTAACAACTATTCGATTTATTTCTTTGAATACTGTGGCATATCGATAAATAATGAAATAACAGCGACCTACACAGTATGGTGTTCAGAATATGAGGTGTTTCGGTGTCTAATACGTTAAGCAACATTTCGTATGGTCATCTAAATTTAGGATTCTCTAGCAATTTAGAGTCAAGTAGACATTAAATTAAAATTATTTCGTTTTTTATTTTGGGGTACTAGTAATTACGTTTCAGTGCTATTTAGCTCATTAAGTATAAAGACGACAGAATAAATCGACTATGTAATACGAACAGACATGACGACACTTGGCTTCGTTTTTGTAATTTTGACTTAGGAACTTTAAAAATCATGGTATACAAAACAGAATGTTTTTTTAACTGGGACAGTAAGGAGAAATCCGGATGCATGTGAGATACAGACGAATTGTAATAGGAACCGGTTGGTCTTTTTCATGAAAATGATTATGGCATTATAAATTTTTCGCTCAAGCGTGAGTTGTCTATAAAAATAGTAAAATTGACATTTTTTTTGTTGATGGAGATTCACTTAGTTTCATGTAGATATCATTTTGTTGTATCAGAAATTTAATAAAATATTTTTTCATACAATAGAAGAATCCCATGTTCTTAATTATAGTCGATTTACTCGGAAACAATCCATTCAATGTGGCAAAAGCTTTTTGATGCTAAAAAAGTGTTCCCATTTGAATTTCGTGTAGGCCGTATCGACACGAAATCAGTTATGGAACACTATGAATGAATAGTTACCGAGTAAGTCGACTATGAAACATTGGATTCTTCTATTACATAAAAACATATTTTAAACTTTTGCTGCTCAGGTTTTTTTATAGCTATACAATAACATGATGTATACGTGAACTGAGTCGATCTGCATTACAAATAGAAATTGACAATTTTACTATTTTTTTTACAGACAAATTACTCTTGACCAATAAATCGAATCGTTCCTAAGACGGTTCTCTTGTATATCTTGTGGATTCGGATTTCCCCATACTGGTTCCAGTTAAAAAAAGCACTGCGTATAAAAGGGCTTCAAACTTTTCTGTGTACATTATCGCTATTTAAGTTTGTCTGTTTGTCTGGTTTGTTCTTTTAAAGTACGCAATATATTTTAAACCACTTTTTAACATCATTTAAAAATTGATTTTCGGAAAGTATTTACATAGTTTTATTACAATAGATCCCTCCCGGGCGGATTGCTAGTTATATATAAACGTATGTCGTTATTTCTATCTGTCTGTTTGTGTGTTCAGTTCTTTTAAACTGCACAATAGATTTTAATGCGGTATTCATCACCATTTAGAGAATTTCTTCCGAATAGTTTTTGCATCGGCACTTTATAATAGATCCCACCCGGGCGAAGCTAGGACGAGTTGCTATTTAATAATAAAACAGATCATAATTTCAATAAATTTTACAGTTCAATAAATGATAAATAACAGAATCATAGGCCAAAATATGTAAGGTATCAAACCAACAGACCAGATAATACGCAGTATGGGAACTATTCAATAACTGAGTCTAGTCTTTCATAACACTTTCATCGCCACTCATGACAGTCCATAAAAATAAAACCATTATAAAGACCGCAATTTCCTTGTCAATATATCTCGGACGGAACAAAGGAGCTGCACCGGATAACCGCAACGACTTAATGAGGTAGTTTCATTCTCGTTCCCGTATAGGATACGGGTATATTGCACTTTCACAGGCACTTATTTAGAGTTCTGGAGGGGGGAACTAATAGCAGTAGATAATGTAGTTTAATGACGATTAAGAATATTCAGTAAAGGCGTTCGTAGTATCATAGTGATTCAGTGTTTGATATAATCACTTAGTATATTAGTAATAATAATTAATTTTACTTATGGAAGCAAGACGTGTGGTAGGAGTAGGACCTTTCTGCGAGTGATAAAATCATCGCGATTGCTATCACAATCTTAGGGTGGCTTGCACCAACTATTTAAACTGGATTTAAGGATTTAACATCTTGCTTGCACCAATTATTTAATAGTCGGTGCAAGCGAGATGTCAAATCCTTAAATCGGGTTTAAATAGTAGGTGCAAGCCACCCTTACTCGCTAATTCTACCGACAAACAGCGGTGCTTGCGATATTGTGTTCTAGTATGAATGATGACTGACTGCATTGAATTATACATTACACTAGAACAGTAAATCAAAACAATAATCACTACGCCGCGCACTGGCAGAGTGCTAGCAACACTAACAGACATTCTACTGTGGCAACACCGCTGTCGCCATTTCATTCTCCCTCTCCTACCTAGCAACTTATACAGTACTGTACGTATTCATACAATAAATTCAAATACGAAATAATATAGGGTTTTATTCAGTAAATATATAAAATATATATGCGATACAGACATCGCAAGGTGTCAACCTGTAACAAATGGTACGAGAAATAGATCTATCTCCTCTAACGCGTGGTGCTTCATCCTTAGTAAATGTGAAACAGCGCCATTGTTTCGTATGTATATTTCGTTTCATCGCTCCGTAGGTAAGTCCAATACAATGTGCGACAATGGACTTGCCCACGACGTCTTAATTTCGCGTATTTAGGCAATCTAATAATAAATTCAGTGTTAATAATTTTGATTACTTACCATAAAAGAATTAGATACAAAAGTGTAAAATCATTCAATTGCTTAATGATTAATCTTTGTAAGTACGAAATTAAGTTAAATATGCTACAATTTTTGACATTAAGTGAAATATGTTGTCTTCTGCTGTAGGGATCAGCTGCGCAAATTAACTCAATTTTTGTTTTACAAAAAGCAATACGTGCCATCAACAGTATGAATACACGAGAATCTCTAAGAGATCGTTTTAGACATTGATGTACTCACCTTTGAAATTATTATGTATAAGAGGAAAAATTCAGATCTGTTTAAAAAGAAAGGCGACATTAATGATATGGAAACCCGAGGTCATAATAAATTGGTTATTCAAAAATCGAAATTACACAAGTCAAATGTTTCATTTTTGAGTAATTCATTTTTATATTAAAGTTCCTCAGGCAGTAGCTTAATTAATTTGATTTGTTATAAAACTAACATTGGTTATGTAACATATATATACCTATACGACTTCGTTTAAGACAAAACAATAGTTTGGAAATAATCTTCTCTGCATTTACTGGCTTTCTGAACATTGTATTTTAATAAACTTTTTGTTAAATGATGTTGAAAAAACGATACCAGACTGAGTTTCTTGTCGGTCCTTCTCAGTCCAAGTTTTTTTTCGAGCCAAACTAAAGTAGCTTTTACGTTCAAAAACAGCTTGTTATTCGGTTTACTTGAATAAATTGATTAGTCTCTGAGTTAAACTCTTTCGCTTGTCAGCGAAATATCTCCGGATTGGCTTAGACTCGGTTACATACTGCTCTGAGTCTAAACTTTTAGTAACAATTTGAATAAAAAAATAATTTATTATACACATCCTCACGCTACTTTCATCCTCTCTGACTACCCCATTAAAGAGTGGCGTAGTCAAATAGGATAAAAGCATTGTGATCCTTGTTTTTCTTTCGCCACCTCAAATCTTATTATTTTCTTCAGACACTTTTACTTGGGTATGCCTGTGCATTTGACATTTCCGTCAGCTAAAATCTGGCAATTCAATCTTCATTAGTCAGCCTTAGTCTTCCTTGGCTTATTATAAATAAGGATATGGCATGGATTACCCAAAGAAACAGTGAAGTCAATACAATTTAAACGGATTTGTCGGTATCCAATAAGCTGAGGCGATATTAGTTTATTAGTGATTATAAACCAACGCAATTATTTTGAATTACAGTAAACATTTTCCTTATAACAATAAGTTTCTCTGGAGGTTTATTGCACGGCGACGAAACGGCCGCTTAATCTTCTTGATCGTGAAAACATGAACCCAAAATAAAGACGAAGGATTTTATAACTGACTCTTAAGTGTGCAGAATAAATCCGAGAACTCAATTAATGTTCAGTAATTACTAATTTATTTCGTAGCTTTCAATTTCCTAGTCTTTATTGAAAGTTAATTATAATTCAAACATTCGTCTGAAAGGAATTCGAGGAAAATAATTTTCTATGACATCTCACTATTCACGATGGACAGAGCACCAGTTTCAAAAACAATCACACATTAATACCTCTTTAAACAATAATGCTTACAGGCGGTAAAGCAGAAAAATATAATGGCTATAGTCCGTGAGATTTAATAGGTCGGATTTGACATCTGTCACATGGCTGCGACTAGTTATGGGACCACACAAATATGTCTCGATTATTTTTCGATTCTAACGAAAGTCGATAACATTGTTTAATAACATAATAATATCATAATATTTCACTAATGATTATTAGTTTGTTAGCTAATAGTACGTTTGTTGAGATATGGTATTTGTTACAGTAAAACATATTTAAGTATATGAATAAACTTAATTCGATATATTTATTTTTTGGGACTAATGTATAAAAAACTTCCTCAAAATAAAGGCAGACTGTAATATTGGTGAAAAATAAATATTTAATCATTTTCTCAGCTTGGATCCATGTCCGTAGAGCTATCTTCGTCCCCCACTATTATGATTAATTCATTTTCAATTAAATTGTGTATTCTGACGTCTCTTTCAAAGTCTTCCTTTATTTTTATTTTTTTGTTTTCTCCACCACCTTAGCCCAGTCATCCTTTGATATTTGATTACATGCTTCTGTCAGTAAACTCATCAAAAATACAATACAGAACTAAAATTATTAAAAAAATATAATAATATCTTAATTTTAAATTATTCGATTATTACGACATTTCAATTGATTATCGATTTCGTTTGGTAACGAAACGATTGCAAATAGTAGCAGTACTAGAGCAATACGCCTCGTGATATAACATTGTAACAAAGTCCATTTAGAAAATTCTTTTGAAGATATATAAGGAAATAATTGTGTTTTTAACTAAAATAAATCAAAGTTAGTAGTTTTGTGTAATGATCAGTAGTGGACAAAATAAATAACGTTCATTTATTCAGCATTTACATAATTGAATTTGTATTAGATATCAGGAACGTTGATACAAAGTTATAGCGGCATGAAATTTAAGAAACGTCAAATCCGACCTATTAAATCTCACGGACTATAGTTGCTAGCAATTATCTCTGTGGAATCTCGAATTGAAGCGGACAGGGTTTCTAGTTGAAAACGTATGCTTCGACGAGTCCAAAAAAATGCTTAGACACAAAATGGTATGAAGGTATATGTAAACTTTAGCTCAACAGCGCGTCGGTAAGTTGACCGGCATGCTCGCAAATTCTATTAAACACACTACACATATGTACTAGAACACCTCAATTAATTGAAAAATATTACCTACATACAAGTTATATCATATCAAAGTAGGTATTTTAACAAAAACATTAATATAAGATGTTGCATGTGCATAAATTATTATCTTTAAGTTCTACTCGTATACTAACAAAATAAACTTATTTTTAACTTTGGTATACATATCAATACCACTACTTATGTTACATTTCTTTATAAAATTATTTGTGTATATTATTTGTGAGCATGTACGTGTAAACATACGAGGTGTTATAAAAATACCCTATACTACCGAAAGGGGGTTGACGTACCCATGAAACTGAACAATTTTCCCTAAGTAACATGGATAGAAATATTAAAAAAAAATTTTGGTCGTCTCATACAAAATGAACGCTCAGCTGATGAAATTAGAATGAGAGGTCCAACGTTTTTTTTTCATATTTCGACATATGTTCTTTCGGAAAAATTGTTCAGTTTCATGGGTACGGTTGACTTACCCATGAAACTAAACAACTTACCGTACATTTCATGGGTACATCAACACTCTTTCGGTAGTATAGGATATACTTTGTAACACCTTGTATATGTAGCTTTGTGTAATAATACATTAAATATCTGTTTATTATAAGTGTTCGTTCAGCACTCGCATATCTAGGCGAAAACGTGTGAGGAGAATGATGAGATTTGAAGAAGTGAAAGAAGTATGTAAGGACCGCGATGCTTGGCGCTCCGTCCTCTCTGACTACCCCGTTAGGGATACAGCGTGAAGGTATGTATGTATGTATGTGTGTTCGCTCATAATAAGATTTAAGCCTATGGATTATGAACTATAAAAATTATGCATAAGCTTCCTTAGCAAACAATTACTAACTACGTGGGAAAACAAGCAGTTGGGAGTAGCCAAAATGGCTTAACACAATCCTCACACGGAGAGACAGACGTCTATCCATCTGCCTGTGTATGTTCACTACTGATATATTCCAACATCTTACAGCTATTGAGACGTTTGGTACAGATACATAAAATCATGTACACTATGTTATGGTCACTATATTGTCACTATGGTCACTATCACTGATTTAATTTGATGTAGGTAATTCATTCTTATAATATTTAGGTATTTTCCGCCCAAAATCCAAAAACTATTGACACGTGTATGATTCAGACACGTGACTCAGAATATTCCGGTGGTCAGACTCGCCCGACTAAACCAGAATTTATACTGTGAACGAATGAACGCATTAGTCAACTAATTCTGTATTGCTGTTAAGTCAAGGCCATATTACGTTAGTAATGATTATGAACCGTCACAATTATTTTGAATTACCGTAATATTTTCCTTATAATAATAATTTTCTCCAGAGGTTTAGAATTAAAAATATTGTTGTTAACGGTTGCTAACAACAAACCATTATATTCTAATTATATACTATCATCATTAGGTATACTGATTCTGATTGCGCTAGACACTTCTATCACATAGGACACTGGTTCCCAAACTTATTTTGTCTACTGAGTCGAGAGCTCATGCAGTCGTTGTCTAAGATGCCTCCTAGCTAAATGAAATTACAAACCCCCCCCAGGCCTCTACACAACGCCCTCATTTTTTTTCTGGGTCTCTTACCGCCCCCCTTTAGGCCTGCAGCGCCCACAAGGGGGCGTTATCGCCCACTTTGGGAATGGCTGACATAGGACATAGTGGCGATTAGAATGAAACTATCTCTGACTACCTCCATTCGACTACATTGTACACAACCACAACTAAATTGAGACTTTTGGATATAACTTCATTTTATCATAGCTCGTTGGGGATACAGCGTGTAGATATGTATGTATGTGTGTATGTATGAACGTATGTATGTAATACATAGTCTACTTATGTTATCCCTGATCTTTTCATTGAAATATTAGAAAATTGTTATATAATTGCTGTGACTGTGTATGATTGTGGAGTTAACAAACGCAAATTGGGAATCCAAACCTAGAAATGAAAAACAAATGGGTTAAAACCCCATCCATTCCAATTTTTGTTTTTTCTTCAATTTAACTTATCTTTGCTTGTAATGGCTGTTACATAATAACTTAATGCGGGTCTGACATGTTCTGAGCTTATACCACTCTTAATTATGTATAAAGCAACATTTGTTGTCTACTGTTTAGTTCTTTCAGCGTATATGAATGTTTAGGGCGGCTTGCACACACTATTTAAATTCGATTTAAGGATTCGACATCTCGCTTGCACTAATTATTTAATAGTTGGTGCAAGTGAGATGTCACATCATTAAATCGACTTTAAATAGTAGTTATAATAGTTGGTGCAAGTCATCCTCAAAAATTATACGGTCTTGAGATACTTATGTTCTCATGACGGTTTGGTGATCCGTGCATGCGCGTGCGCACACATATGCACACGCACATGTATCTCTAATGGGGTAGTTAAGATGTATAAATAATTTACAGTGTGGCACTTCAGTATTTTTTAATAAGTAAATACGTTGACTTTTTTGCGAGAACTGGAGAAGTGAGGTTGTCATTTTATTCAGATTTTCTTTTTTTTACATTTTTGGGAGTTTTAAAGTACAAAAGTGATAGTATACTGTGTTTTAAAGTTCTGTGTAACAGACGTCATTCTTGGATGGCATACTGTAGCGCCATTAGCTATTCCAGTTTCGCCGTCACCACGTGCAATTTGATTAGTTACAAACCGTGTCGTATTCAAACCGGCGACAGCAAATAACCGGTCCGCATAAAAACCATCTCATGGAAATGAGCCCTAACGTCAAAGTATTATTCATTTTAATGGCCCGTTGGATATCTGCTTTTCAATTCGGTATACCGAGTTTGTGTCCAGTTAAAGTCCAATTTATAAAAGAAATATTTCTAAAATGAATTGGAGTCCAGATGTTACTGTGGGCTCGTATAGAACATTGTCCGGTGTCCACAATTAGTGCACTTATTTGGAATAATTTGCAATAATAAATACTTTATTTATGCGATGTCGGTCACAGCACCGGATCATTTCATCGTCAACATGTCCAAATGACTAAGTCACAAACCGTATTGAGCGCAGAAATATCTCGTAATCATCTATGGCTGGTTCTACTTATAGTGACCGTCGAAATTTTTAGTTTTGCACCTGAAAATGAAACTACCTTTTAACGTAATTGTTTTGTAAATTTTTTTTTACGTAAAACATCTTATGCGGTGCGTCAGACCGGCTGTTGGCGTGGCAACGCGTCGGCACGCGTTTGTACTGAACGTATGCAGTGTTGTTATTCACTTCAGAACACTTTGCCTGTGTTTTTAAATAAAGAATAATTTTTTTCTTTAAAAAATCTGAATATTTTTTTTACTATGGCATATTTTTTTGCCATATTTATTTCCATTAAAAAACCATCCTTTCATGCTAATTTTATATACAAAATAGCTTCAATGTTTTACATCTGCCAGGCGTACCGCGACGGCTCATTTTTCTAACTTTTAGTTACTTCTCCGAAATCGAAAGCTCGGCCGAAAGCTAGTCTGTATGTTGTCGGACTGTGCAGGAATTGCCTTGTGGAAATGGACCCTAACGTCAAACGACATTATTACGTATATTAAAAATGAAAATGTCAAAATTACTCGCATGATTGTGAGGCGACGCGAGGCGAGGCGAGGTGTGAGTAGAATGATGAGATTTGAAGAAGCGAAAGAAATATTGGATCGTGATGTTTGACGCTCCATACTTTCTGACTACCCGTTACCCCTCAAGGATACAGTGTGGGAATACAATGTGGGAAGGGGGTACAAATCCGCCGTTCCAACGTGTCACTGTTGACTGTTATATCGCAGATGTAATAATTACGGGATACATTTATTTTGTTTTCCATACAAAAAAAAAAAACATTGATATAATGGAAAAAAAATGTACAACCCTATCATTGTGCCCTATATTAAAAATGCTTGCTAGCGACGGAAAAACGCTGATATTAGGGTTGCCTCACCTTTATTTTTGTTTAAGCTTTGAGGTTTTACGTTTAGAACTATTTTCTTTTGGCGAAGTTTCCTTCCATACTTTCGTACCCGTAAATATTTACCGAAGTAACCTTGTATATATACGCTTGGTATATTTTATGCAAAGCATTTACAAATGTTCCCTAGAAATCATTGAAAAAATTGTTATTTTCTAAATGCAATGTACTGTATTTACCACCTAAATTGCTAATAACAGTTTTGCTCGTTTGAACCCCCTTCGCATTCCTCCCTAGCTACTTATCTGTCTGCTCGTATAATATCAGGGTAAACGCTACAAGAGTTGGCATGTCTTATTTCAATGAGCTTGACTGATGGAGCGTTGTCAACGGGTTTCTCCTGAGAGTATTAATTTTAGAACATAAATAACACGCCTTCATGTTTTATTAGACGGCAGAACATAATACCGGTTATTTCGTGGTGGCTCGCTGATAGATAAGATTTATTTTGAACCATATTTCAGGTTTTAATGGAATAAATAAAGTGACAAAAGCAATATTTTCATTATTTTTCTGCATAATGAAGTTTGTTTTTGATTTTAATTGATTATAAATTAGAAACAAGGTGTCCGTGTCCGAACATTATTAGCTCAGGCTTCATTAACAATTTAATACGAAGCAAAAGTTTAAATCAATAAATGAATGTTAAAATAAAAAGTTTCAGTTAAAGGCTGAAATAATCGTTAATGTAAATTTTTTTTTAATTCTTTTTATTTTTTTTATTTATTTGTTCAGGAGAACAAGAACGAATTACAAATATACTACGTATATACAGATGACCCATTACAGTTCTCTACAAGTTTATACAAAGTGCCACTTAAATAAACCAATACATATAGATAGACACATAATAGCGATTACAAAAAAACAACTTGTATACATGCACTAAAAAAAATTATAACCTGTGTGAGAAAAATGATGAGATTGGAAGAGGAAAAAAAATTATGTAAAAACCGTGTTGTTTGGCCCTCCATCTTCTCTGACTACTCCTATAGGCTTACAGCGTGAGGATTTATATGTTCTTATGTACTACACGTTGTAACATTTTTTCGCTATTGTACCTTCTTTTTAAGACCTTAGAGGTTATCAGAGAAAATAGTTATAGAACTGGCAAGTTAAAAATTTAAATATGTTTTTTTTTTGGAGAATAGAACGGGATTTGAAAATTGAGAAAGAAAAGGAGAGCGAGGTCGTTTTTTAGAGAGAACAAGGAAGGTTGTGATGGAGTGAGGAGATTATTTTTTCCCTCAAAAAGATATTTGATTTCTTTGTAAAAGTAAAGTCTGTTAAGAATATTAAAGAAGATCTTCGCAAAGTGAAAAAGAAAGAGGCTCGAACCAGAAGACTGATGTCGCCCAAACTTTCAAGGCAAATGGACCCCTCGACCAGAATAAGGGGGAGCAATGGCTTCAATCGGATAAAGAGCACATTAATCAAGGTGACACACCAGTTTCAAACGAGTTTATAGAACTTATATTTACAATGACGATGATGATTGCAGAATTATATAAAGTCGACTTATAATTTTGGAGATAACATTCGAGAGTGAAGTATGGGACAATACAATCTAATTTAAGCCAGTGGTTTGTGTTTTTTTTATCATAATGTGTAAATTATAAGGTGAAACGTATTTATATCTGATTTTTGTAACCTACACCACACCATCACAACCACTTTTGATATCTTCCTGTTTCTCTTTTATTTACAAAATGAGTATTGGTTTATTTGTGTCAAATTATATTACATTTTCCTTTTAAAATAGAATTTTATTTAAAAAGATTTCCAATGAATTTCAAAATTTACTTTATCCATTCCCTTTTTGTGGCATCCGGGTGGGAATGGTATAACGTGTATTTCTAATTTACCACTTTACGCCTGATGAAAAAATTTGAAAAAAAATTGTTTATTTAAAAAACACAGGCAACGTGTTCCGAAATGAATAACAACACTGCACACGCTAAAGGTATACGAGCTCAATACAAGCGAGTGGCGACGCGTCGCCACGTCGCTATACGCCAACAGCCGTCTGACCTGCCTCATAAGACGTTTCACATCAATAAATAAATAGTTATAAAATTGACAGACAGAAAAAAAAAACGTACTTAGGATGAAATATATAAATACCTGCTTATTAGCAGCTCCGAATATAACAGAAAATAGCCCATAATCAAATTTAATACCAAAAAATTATCATATAATATGACGGTCAGTAGATGACAGATTCAATGTCCATATTATTTCGATGTATACCTATATGTATGTGTATTATCTCGAAGTCACTGTCAGAGAATATGTATAAGAAAAAGGCGACTCCCGCCTCGCGTGTACGGAATTGCCTACTGTCGGCCGGATACGTAGGCTTGTCGTACGGGGGGTGCGAAATGCGGAGAGCATCTTAAATTAGTTATACGTATTATATATAATAATAGAAAATCAATGCACACGGTTATATTTTTCATACTCCTTAATTTCATTTTTGTAGTTATGTCGAAGAACGATAAATTTGGATTCGAATAACTAAAACTATTTAGGTATCCAAGGACATTATAATACTTTCGTTTATGCGATTTAGACATTTTTGTATTTGCGACAATGTGAAAAACGAATTAAAGACAAACGGAAGCGAACGCGTGTTTGCGCCGCATACGCCTTCTACTAGCATTACAATAATCACCCATAATTATCCTAAATATTACCGTAGTGTGCGTTTATAATGCAACGCGAAAGTTTAAAAGTTTATATTTACGAAATAAGTTTTTAGTTTTACAAATATCACGTTTCCGCAACGTTGAACCCATTTCACGTTCAAAAAAATCTTGCTTAATATCGGGATTATACAAATTCGGTCATATGTAAAACTTAATCTAATTATCGACACACACTTGGCTCCAAGATATTGTGAGTACGTATTTCCACTAGACACTTTTTCTCTGGATCTACGAAGCGGTCGTGTGTTTGCGCCGCGTACGCCTTCTACTAGCATTACAATAATCACCCATAATTATCCTAAATATTACCGTAGTGTGCGTGCCACGGCGCGCACGTATTAACGCGCACTTATACAAATCGCGTATGCTAGCTTTCAACAAAGACATCGTACTGTTATGTGTAATGTAACATGTCACCGTGTCAAGAATAAGACTGCCTGCTTCTTCATCTGTTGCAACGTGTAGACTTTACCCGCTTTACCCGCTAATTTAACAAAATTATAACATAATGTCACAAATTAGTTTCACCATTATATAAAATGTATTTATAAACTTAAAACTACACATTTTCTTAAATAATAGATTTCCTCAAAGTTACCGCTTAGAAAGCTGTCATTACTTAAGGTGGGCCCAGCAGACTGGCAGATATAAAATATATTATTCAGGTGGCAACAATAATCATGTAGTAAATATTTATGACATCAATATATTTTATGGGTTAGCTTTCATGAAGCAGTTAATTCATTTAATTGATTAATATCAAGCTATAAATCTAATTGTTTATTTATTAGTTGACTAACTGTTCCCGGCCACGCGTTACTGTGGCACGCGTTGAACAAACGAACATTTATATTTTTATTTATATAGATATTAGTATAAGTATAAAAACAGGTGCGTATTCTAATTCAAGGTTATGTCAAAATTTCGAGTCAATCCACTGACACTGACTAGTAAGGAAGTTGAATTTGTATAGACCCTTGTTTATATAGACCCTTGCGGACAGGATAAGCAATAAAAAGATACGCAGTATAGTATGGTTGCATGACAGTGTTATTGTATAAATAAAGAAAGTAATAGTTAGATGGTTCGGGCACATGGAAAGAATGAGTGATGAAAGACTGACGAAGAAAATCTACAGAGTGAAAGCGAGTGGTAAAAGAAGCCAAGGAAAACCGAGACTCACTTACGAAGATCAAATAGCCAGAGTGTTAGCTGATGGAAATGTAAAAAGCACTCGCATACCTAGGCAAAAATATGTGACGAGAATGAAGAGATTAGAGTAAGCGAAAGAAGTATGTAATGTAGCTTTAGTTAATAAAAATATTGTATTTACCTTAATTAATGTATGAATAATCTAATAATTAAATAAATATTTGATGTTGTTACCACTATTTGGTATTGTGCTTGACTCTATGAATTCCGGAAACTAGCAACACTGTTAAACACAGTTTCTTAAAGAACATATAAAATATGAAGGTATCTTTTGGTTACGAACGCCATTCTGGAGCGTATGGAGGGCACGATACGAAATTGTGGTGCGCAGTTCCATTTTGTATTTCGGTGCTACAACATCAAAGATAAATATTAGCAGTACATTGTTAATAATATAAGTAACAAGAAATAATAAGAATTTAATTATATCTAATTGCTTTCATTTTCTCTGTATTTTATTATAACCTCACAGTAAGGACCGCGAAACTTGGCGCTCCGTTCTCTCTGACTACCCCGTTGGGGATATAGCCCATATGGGGGTATATATGTATCTTTATATAGACTAGCTGCGTGGTCGGCCACGCGTTGCTTTAGCTCACTAGGTATTATTATTTGTGAGTTATATAAAAAAAGAGAATATAGTACATAATACGTAGAAAAGAGTACTTCCAGTTTTTCCACAATTTTCCAATTTTTTGGGAAATTTTCCCAATTTTTCTTTCCATAAAAACATACAAAATATTGCAAAATCGATCCAGCCGTTTTCAAGTTTTGTGCTTAGCGACGATCAACATTTAGTTTTTATTTATGTATGGAATGAAATTTATACTTGCGCATGTTTTTTTTAGTATTGTTTGTAGGTTTTACTAGTATTACCTATTTCAGCACTATTATCGATAGCTTTTCTAAGTTACAGTACTCACGTAAGTGCTATCGGCCACTTATCGAAGTCGACTCTAATGGAGCAAATGCATTGAATTGATTTTCGTATAAAATACTTTGTAGCTAACTTATACCAGACAATGTACCTTGTGCGAAAATATCTACGTAAGTGTACATTAAAAAATCTTAGGTGTACTCATAAATCCTTTTCAATCTAATTTACCAGTACAGCAAGTAGATTAAGCTTTCATTTACTTAAAAATAAAATATTCAAATAAAATAGTTTTTGACATACTAGGAAATTACTAATCATTAAGACGTTATCCTTTACATTACGAAATTAGATTAAATTTTGAATTAATAATATTGTACATTGTCGTTTTTTAAATCGTTCATTTTATTTTAACGGACTCAAAAAGAATGTTTATCTTTTTGGCAATTTTTTTATCATAACAAATATTCTATAGGCACTTACTTTGTTTGATGCAATTATGAATAAAGTTTGTTATGGTTGTTCATCCGTTTCTATTGTAAAAAGGTATTGAGTGATACTCATCAATAAGTTCGAAATATCAAATTGAAATTCATTTTCAGACAATTTATAAATTGGTGTAATTAGTCCCTATTAGAGATGTAAACTGACCGTGATTTACAATATCTGTCCATCGGAAATAATAAATTACCCGTAAGTAACAGTTAGAAACGTTTTTAACATATTTTACGTCGCTGGTATAAGCCGAAAATTTTAGGTAAGTATTCATAAAGCAAGTGGATTTATTGATAATAAATAAATATGATAGCCTTCATCTGATACTGCAGCTTCGTCGTCTTCGTCTTCTCTTAAGGAAATTTCTCCATCGTTAACAATATAGACTTCAAATTTTGTATCGACGTTCAGTTTTGACAACGAAACACGATTCTCCTCATAGATGCGATTTCCCGCTTTGAAAATATTCTGTGGTAACGAGTAAATGTGAAGCAAGATTATACATTGAATCAAGCCAAAATATGGTACTGTAATCGCAGGCACTTAAAGAAACACTTACTCACCATTGTTACTGAACGTCAAAATCGCTTAAGTCATTCAATTCTAAAGACTGGGGAAGTAATGAAATGGAGTCACCGTTCGGATTACGAAGTCGCCGAGCCTTGATTTAACATAATTTGGGAGAAACGGATTTTTTCACATTCTTCCCACAATTCGTAAAGACAGTCGCGACTTCACTTTGATCACATCCAAAATATCTTTTATCAAGTTCAGTCATTATCTTCAATTGGATTCGTCGAATTACGAGACAGATTTGAATGAACTTATCCGCCGTAAGCTGAGGTTGACGATTCGTGATTAATGGTTTCGGATTAATGCAATAGTCTGCAAAATAAAAGATTTACGTTTTGTGATTGTTATAAAATTAAACTAAATGAATCTATTTTTTTATAATTAATAATGATTAACACAATAACTATACTACCGTTAACGCACCCGTGATTCCCCGGACGTTGAGGGTGTCCATAGGCGGCTATGATCACTTTCCATTAGGTGACTCGTTAGCTCATTTGCAACCTATTTCGCTTCCTCAAATCTCATCATTCTCCTAACACATTTTGGACTAGGTGTTGAAGCATTCAAATCGTATACCTCCACCTACATTGAGGAAGATAGCTCAAATCACTGGTTGAAACAAGTCATTATTTAACAAATAAATTCACATTTAACTTCTTTTGTTCTGAAAAATATTTATAATAAACTATTTCTTTTTTTTTTGGCTTCTATCCGTTAAGGATAATTTTGCCAACGTCAAGTATTATTGATGTTACAGATTTGCTCATAGTCAGAAGTTGAACAAAGCACGTGGAAATGGTACAGTCATTGCAAACATATAACTAGGTGATAAGACTTTCAAGAAATTTTAATGATGTTAAGGTTGAGATATCTCTAAAATAAAATTATTAGTATTATAGTTTGATATTATTAATTTTGATAAATTTAGATAAAATATCGATATAGGTCGTGTTAGTAAATGATAAAAGAAAGGAAAGAAAAGATGGTCGAGGAATGTCATTCGGTAAAATGTTATAAAGTGAGAATCGTAACTTAGAACAGTTAAAAAATATATGGTCCGGAGAACCTTCTTCCAATCCACATTCACAAAGAGTCTTGAATTCTAATCTTTCTTAAAAAAACTGGAGAACATGTATGACCTAATCGTAAACGGATTATTGTTGTGTGTTGTTGTTGTTGTATTAACGGATTATCATAATTTTTAAATTTAAAAAACCAAGGCTTTATCGGAATTGTTGGTTGAATCGAACCATAATGTTTTCCTTTAATTTGTCTGGATTTTTCCCAAATATCAGACCAATTTTTTTTTAAATATGATTTAGCTAAAGCATGTAAATTTTGAGCGACATATTTAAAGTTGTCAGTGCAACCAATATCAATAGCTTGTTTAGCGTATGTATCCGCAGCTTCATTTCCTTTAATATCGGTGTGGCTAAGGATCCATGCTATTATTACTTCAATTTTTTGTACATGGCAACAGTATAGTAGTTCTTTTATTTTTAGAATTAGTGTAAAGTTGGATTTAGAACGAAAGAAGGGTTTAAGAATGTCTTTTAAACAGCTGAGAGAGTCTGAAAATATTATTGAATTATTTAAATTATGAGATAGTACAAAGGATACGGCTTCTAGAAGAGCGATTGATTCTCTAGTAAGTATATATGAAATAAATTGGAGGGCATTTATAACTCAGGATAATTTTGTATTTTGGTATCCAAACCGCCGTTCTTACGTTACTACTTTCCAATATTTTAGAAGCGTCAGTAAATATGGTAGTCCTATTTCTTGTTTAGGTTAAATAAATACAAACATCATTCACTGACAGACTGACAATGACATTTTATTTATATTTCTTAAGGCATTGATAACAAGACCATCAGCCTAATGACGAAACTTCTGGAGAAACATTAACTGTCCCTAACACTCCTCCAGTAAAGTGATAGTAGGCTTTACTGAAGTTAAAAAAGGACTTCTTGGAAGAGCGCGAAAACTTCAGCTACACATGTTTATTTAGATCTCCTCTATTCTTTTCACTTACACAGAACTTTAAAACACAATGTACTATCACTGTTGTACTTTAAAACTCCTAAAGATGTAGAAAATAGAAAGTCTAAATAAAATGACAACCTTACTTCTCCCGTTCCCGCCAAAAAGTTTCCTGACAATGACAACATAGAGTAGTATAGCTTTCTTAACAACGTTCAAGCAATGGCCATAAAAGCCAATCAGCAAGAATAAAGGTGTAGATGAATATAATATCTTTGAATATTGGGAAATGTTAATATAAAAATAAAAACCTACGAATTGCCTAGGCTTACTTTAGAAATGTTATTTTTAATAATTCGTTTATATAAAGAACTTTCTAGAACGTCACACGGCGTTGATGACAAATGTACCGGTAGTCTATATTGTCTATGCTTAAGAGTGTAGAGGTAAAGGTACGTTCGATAGACATATCGATAGACCCTGATTAAGTATCCTCTGTTTTCAGATAGAATGAACTCTAAATTCATGAAACATTAGGTCTTAAATTCATTAATTTAGTAGTACTAAAGAATAGTAATTTAACTATAGGTGACCTAAACGTCGTACACTTATATAATACTAATTAATATTATCGACTCGCTAGGTAGACGTCATTTTAGATAGGGTTTATCGACCACTGTCTCTTCACTAGTTGTTCCAGGAGTAGGAGCATAGGTGACCTTCGTCGTGAGGGTATATAAGGCGTTTCGTGTCTGGATAGTTCTTTTTTTTTTTGCTGCGGAACGAGCTGACTCATCTAAGAAGAAAGTTAGGCCAGATGTCGCTTCGTCGCAAGTCTAGCTTGATTGATTAGCACCCTGTTTATAATTTATGACTTAATTTAATAACGATAGTTTAGTATAGGTTATCTCATGGTGGATCCCATGCTGAGTATTCTATCTTAAGAAAAGAATGAGCAATATAATGATAGGGCTAGGGAATAGGATCCTAATGTCTACGCGTACTTGTTACAGAGTTCTAAGGACACCTAACAAAATCAGGTGGGCCTCCTTTCCCTGTATTCAATAAATACCTAGGAATAGTACTAAAAACTATTCCAAACCATTTATAGCTCAGTATATTTTAAATATCCAATTAGTAGCTAGAATGATTCGGTACACAATTCTACGTTGCTATCAAGAAGTCTGAATCCTCTTCGCTCTTAGTGGAAGAACGCGTGGCCAGGTCACAGGTCCTTATAAAAGGGGCATTCTAGAAGACCGTGGCACGTGGGTGCCATAATTCAAGTAGATGCACTACATGGGGGAGGGCTGAGGAGGAGTAGGTACAGTTGGTGGATGACCACCTCCGTCTTTTGGTTTATCAGAGATAAGATTGATGACACTTTCTATTTGAAACTAATAAATGACTCACCGTTAGATATTAGCTCCACGTAAAAATATTTTACTCTGTGTACGTATTCCAATGGTACAGTGCAAGCACACCGGGCCTCAGCGTGCAGCGCCGCGCTGTGCGTGTGCCGCTTTAGCGACCGGGTAGAGTAGGTGCCGTTTTCAGAAATACTATGTTTTTCTTTCTAAATTTAATATTTAATTCTACTGTATAAAATATACTTTTATTTATGTATCTGTAGTACTACTAAGGATCTAAATACAGTACATAAACTATGTAATGATTCCTAAACCTTTATAATTAAGTATATTCCTCTTGGATTTAGGATAATATAAATGAATTATGTTATTGTATAACAAGTAATATCTGAGCTCAATACTTGTAAAACTTTAATGTTAATAATTACTCTGTAAATTTATTAATACCTAAGTACTCTTAGATACTAGGTTTTCTTTCATTATAAATAAGCAATAAGAAACAAGTTAATGTTTTATGACATTATCATTTAATCTATTGTAATTGTTATAAACTATTTATTTACAGAACTCATTGAATCCACCAATGTGATGAATCATAGGCATAAAAAATAAAAGTTATATCTTCGTGTGATGTTTTCTTGTGTCTAACTTAATAACTTTAAATACCTATCTCATTAGATGTCGATTGCAGAGGTGTACTAGGCGCCCTTAAACAAATTAGGTACACCACTCTCCAGGTGATATTATTGATTAACAACTTCAATTACTCAACCCACACCTCACTCTGCCGGCCTGAGCAAGCCACGTTACAGTATGCGAGTGCTTTTGACATTTCTGTCTGTTGATCTTCATAAGTCAGCCTTGGTGTTCCTTGGCTTCTTTTAACTCTCACTTTCGCTCTGTATATTTTCTTCGACAGTCTTTAATCACTCATTCTTCCTAAGTGGCCGAAAATTCTAAGCATCCCTTTCTTCATTTTTACAATAACACTGTCAAACAATAACAATAAACACTATACTAAAAAACAAATTCTTACAAATTCCAAAATATAAAAAATATTACTTTTTACATATTTGCTACATGAGTTTTAAAAAGGCCTTTTTGCTTGTTTGATTTTGTTTGTTCGTTGTTAAAATATTCTATGTCTCCTTGTGCAAAGAGTCGAGTAAAATTAGCATTTCGTATCTGCGCCCTTAAAATCCAAGCTAATGGGTTATTTCTAAAAATACAAAAGATAAGTGGATGTACAAAGGAAAATTCATTCGTTTTTCTTTCTGACTCAAGAAGTCACCCTTTTAACGGAAAAGAGATTTTCTCTTATTATTATACGTATACTGATTGGAAAAAAAATTCTGTGCCTACTAGTAAGCAAAATTGAAGTAATTGTCTGCGATTTAGAAATAAAGACTTTTTCATATGCTCACATAGTTATGTGTATGATACCAAAACCAATATCTTCCGGTGTCCGGAAGTTAAAACCGACTTTTAAGTTTTTATCTGTTGGACTGTTTGTCTGTTTACTCGATTTAATCTTAGAAACGGCTGAACTGGTTTTGACAAGATTTCGCTAAGAATAATCTAAACATAACTTCACGCTGTATCCCCAACGGGGTAGTCAGAGAGGACGGAGCGCCAGGAGTCGCGGTCCTTACACACCTCTTTCGCTTCCTCAAATCTCATCATTCTCCTCACACATTTTCGCCTAGGTATGCGGGTGCTTTTGACATTTCCGTCTGCTAACACTCTGGCTATTTGATCTTTATAAGTCAGCCTTGGTCTTCCTGCTACTGTTAATCTCGGAAAAATATCAAGTTTAATGCAAGTGAAACCATAAGGCATAACTAGTCATGTTATAATTTAAATGGTTTCATCGAACACTATAAACTTAGGAAAAATATTTTCTGTGCATGTTATTTACTGGCTTTCTGAATATTGTTTTTAAATAATACCTCGCATACCTAAGCGAAAATGTGTGAATAGAATGATGACATTTAAAAAAAGCAAAAGAAGTATGTAAGAACCGCGACGCTTGGCGCTCCGTCCTCTTTGACTGCCCCGTTAGGAATACGGCGTGAGGATATGTATGTATATGTTTTCAATTTTATTGTGTTGTAAATATAGACTTATGAACAACTCCAGATGCTATGTCCGTACAATAACGGTGGTACACATCAGATAAGCTGACTGACCTGTACACTGAAAAAATACTTTAATTGAATTCCGTGGCTGGATCTGTTGTTTCGTAAAACCAACCAGTCCACTAAAGTATTAATTATTTTTACAATATCACGAATGTTCAATTTACAAAATTAAAAAGATTGAAGTTACACGTTCTAACATAATAAACTTAACAAAATTTTATGTTAGATTTACTAAAGAGTTTAGTTTAAAAGTATACTGATGGTGTACATTGGACCTAATTTAGTAAATATTACTTAACAAATTTGTTAGTTACACAAAATAGTAAATTTTTCAACATTTTAAGTTTAGGGAAATCAACAACTTCCGTGTTAGTCCGAAATTAACCCGCGAGTTTAGTAAAACGTTTGTAAAACCGACGAAAGTATTTTTTCAATGAACATACGGCACAAATTCATTGTTATATAAGATCACATCAGCTGAATTCGATTTTATTTACCTCATTTCGTACTATAGGACCGATTGTCTGGAGTCAGACAGACAGGCTGTCTGTGGTTTAAAATGACGATGAAAAAATTATACCTAACATTATTACTTGTCAGTTCTATTTAGTGTTTGTTAATTGAGAACCGATAGTAGATTGAACCTCAATAATGCCCTGTAACTCGAGTTGTAACTACTTCAAAAATTGATTTGACTTTGATCAATCGGACAAACGTCAATCAGATAATTTGTGCGAAGGGAAGGCCAGGGCGAATGAACGATTACGTCAATGGAAGTTACGCAGGAGCCCGCCAGATAAGAGCTTTTATCTGCGTTTAGCACTATCCTATTATCGCAGATGCGTTCCGGGTCCACGTTTTCAAATAAACCCTGTTACTATCCCGCTTTCATTTGAAACAGGCCTGCTTGCAAAGCGGCAACTAGTCGTGGCAATGTGAGCTATATTTACGCGGTTAACTGCCCAATGTTTTCATTAAATGGGCAAATATATCGCAACCGAATTGCTGAAGGTTGCTATAATATTAATAATACAATATTATAAAGCCATAAAGCCTGTAATATCTACATTGTTTGCAAGGAGCAAGCGAAATATTTTTGGTTTATCGGTATAAAAGTAAGTCCGGCCTCTCAGTGCCGTTTTCGATCCTTGACCTATCACTTCGGCATTTTAAATTCATCGATGAATGGCAATCAGATAAATTTTTACAATGCGAACACCGAAATAAATAATAGTACTAATTTTAATTTCTTTTATACTTCGTACGTCAATATTTTGTTTTTAGCCTCTTTTGCCGAACTAGGCTTGTAACAGCAAACAAGCGAGACAAATCCTATAGGCAGATAAAGATAATAATGTTTATTATGATTTATGCACGAATGTGTGTGAGAGAATGACTTTATGACTTTTTATTGAAGGTAGGTAGATAGACTATAATCTAACTTCATTCGTTATAGTGATTTGATATTTGAATGAGTCAAAGTTCTAAAGAATGTGGCCAGTTGAAAAAGCAAGAAGCAAGAAAAAAAGAAAAGAAAAAGAAAGAAAAGTCAATTCATAGAACTGAGTAGATCTCGATTCAACTTAAACGATCCACTAGTCTGACATTTAATTCATTGGATTGGTGCTGACATGACTCTTTATCGTTGCCATTCCATAATGTATTAAATAATAATAATAATTACTATTTATTTACGCCATAATATACATAGAGTTATAACAATAATGAAAGAAAAATTACAAATTTATATTTCATGGCTGTATTTGATGACTGATCCCTAAACTAGGAAGCCCTGTGTTTTAAGCATCAGTCATCTCCCTCTATCAGTACAACCTTAGCCATAATAATGTTATATTAGCTAACCAACAAAACACATTGTAACATGAAATAATTCGAATACATGAACATAATATTATATTTTTACCTCTTTCTACTATTTTACCCAATTTCCTTATTGCAATAAATACTCATATATTATATTTTTGATACTTTACTATATTAATAATATACTAATAATACTAATACCCCAGACAATTACAAAGATTGCGTGACCCCAAACTAAGCAGTAAGCTTGTACTATGAGTACCACACAACGAACTCTGGGGGAGTTTCCAGTAACACCCAAACTCCAAGCCAATATAGAAAAGTTTGTTTCCTAAATTGACCTGTCCGGGGATCGAATCCGGAGCCCTAGCTTGGAATGCAGATGTATATGCCACTGCGCCAACGGGCCAGTCGTATACTACAGCTGTCTCACGAAAGGAATGGTATCAAAAGGAGATTTCATACGGATAGTATGAAATGCCATAGTGCAACTGTTACAGACTAATAGTAATGAAATTGACATAGAAAATCGCTATTACCCTGGACTGTAGTTTTATTTTGGTAAAATTTAGTTTTTTATTCTTTATTTATTCGTTATCTTAAACTTAAAAGGATAGATAATAATTTACATATTTAAAAATCCGTGCTGAAAAACGTTTCCAAGAACGAAAATTATTATAAAACCGAAAAAAAACATCAATGAATAGTAGAATCACAGTACAATCAGACACGAATATTTTCTTGTTTCATTATTTTCTGTGCTCGATTTTTACGTAGTCGGGTATTAGTTTTTGAACTTATTTTTTTCTTTTGTATACAAACACATGTTCATTTCTGGCATGCCCAAATTGATCACATGTTATATCACTACTTATAGAAAAAAATATATATTTATAAAGTCAATATTAACAATACAAGTACTCCTGGATAGAAACTAAAACATTTTTATCAATTAATTATTTGTGCAGAACTACTCTACATTAATTGTAAGTTAGATATCTAATATTCTCCGGTATATATGATTATATACACGAAGGAGCATCGTTAGCCAATAACTTAACGCTTAAGATAAATCAGTATAAAAAAATAAATGCAAAATACATATCTTCACTTATAAAAAGTAAATACTGAAAATACAGATACAGATTATCGCAAGATGAAATGTAATGCCAATAACATACTTGTATATCATTTTTTTGTGTGAAAAGCTCCGACCAGTCAAAAAACATCATTGTTGCTCGCTTATGAATATTAATGGCGGAATTTTTTCCATTATCTCGCCGGCGCGCCGGATGAGTATGGCGAATAAATTACTGAAAAACTCGCGCCCGGCGCTTAGTTTTTAGTAAACGTTGTAGTCAAATTTCATTTTAGTTTTATATTTATCGTTGAAGAATAACGTCAGACACAGTTCTGGGTGTTAACGTGGAGGTTATTTGGAGAATAAAAGCGTTCAAGTTTTTTCATAAATCTACCTATATAATAAAAGTTAATGAAATATTTATTAAAAGTCTAAGTAATTACTTTCACGTGACAATTAACTTTAGTAATGAGAAACTTAGATTGGAGTTATTAGTTTTTCACTAGCTGTAACCACAACTTCGTTCGCGTGGTAAATTTTTCCATGGCTTTCCCGGATTAGGGGTAGTTTTTTTGAAAAAAATGGTGCCTAAATTCATGTCTCTTAGGCACACACTATCTCTGTACCAAACATCATAATCGGTCCAGCGAGTTAATATTCTGCATCTAAAGTTTCATCCCCCTTTTTACTCTTTAAGGGGTAGATTTTTGATGAAAAAGTAGCCTATGTCTTTTTGACAAAAAAATTGATCTTTGAATCAAATTTCGTTATAATCGTTTCAGCGGTTTATTATTTCCTACACAAAGATACATCACCCTTTTTAGCCCCTTAGGGGTGAATTTGTGATAAAAAAAAGTAGCCCATGTCCGTCTTCTGCCATCAAACTATCTCCGTGCCAAATTTCATCAAAATCGGTTTAGCCGTAAAAACGTGACAGACGTTTCGCGTTTGTAAATGAGAAAAGCAAGTACCGATACAATTATTTTACATATATATTCACTTACAATTAGTGCTTTTTCACACGTTCCTGCCGAAGTTATAACAAATGGTTAATTAATACGACGCGTTTTATGGCGAAGCTAGCACCAATACAACCAAACTCGAAGAAAATTCAAATTCTAATAGTAATTTTAATCTGACCCGGCGGGGCATCAAACTCAGTACCCTCAGCCGATTAATGTATCTGAGTGGAGATTGTTATTATTATTTAAATTAATTCATCAACCATAACACGAAACAAGATAACTTCGTAATTTCCCACAGCAAATCCGATAAGCAAATATTTTCAACAAACAAACAAACATCGAAGTTCAGCGCAACGCCGAAGTAAGCATATTAATAAGATAGCCGCAAGTTAGGGGTCTTTCTCGAGTTCAAAAGTTGCGCGGAACTTCCAAGTTTGTTCTCAACTATTCTCGACATTTCGGACCGAACGCGATGGGTATCGAACCCAAAACTCACGCATGTACGTCATTTCAATTTAGGGTTGCCATTAAGGAAATTTATTTAAAATTTATATAACGATTACTTATATTATAACGGCAAGTTTATAGAACTAGCTTATAGGGGCGGTAATCCCGGACCGTTATGACTAAGGACCGTAAGATCAAGAACAGTTAAAACTATAGATTTCATAATCTATGATAAAATTTGATTGACAGTTTAATGCAGTTTCAGTGCTTTTAGTCACACGTTAAACTAGCCCCAGATCGTGTTTACATATAAACATAGTCTACGTTCATACTGGCAATGTCAAATACATAATAGTTATACTGTGAATGTCAAAAACGCAGTAGTTTGTGGTCAAACCAAGGAGTTTACATATGGTCAAATAATCGCACGAAGTAAAGAAAAAGATCTAAGGGCCGTCAGATCAAGTGCAGTTTAAACTATCAGTTTCGTAATCTACGATAAAATTTGATTGACAGTTTAATCCACTGTCCTAATATCAAATGGAGGTAGTGAACGGATTAGTAAAACCTAGATTAATGTCTTACACATGGTAATATTATTCGTTTCATTCACAGTTCGTTCGTTCTTTTTAAGATTATTTGTCAATATTCGATATTTTAATCTGCTCATAATCGATTAATTGCCACTGATCTTACGAAATAATCGAAGATAGAAAACTAAACTCTCCTCCATCGTTTAAACTACCATTGATCTTCAAGGCTTTTGCCCAGGATCTTCAAGAAACGAGCCAGCAACGCACCCGTGATTCCTCGTATGTCGCGGGTGTTTATGGGCGGCGGTGATCACTTTCTACCAGGTGGTAACTAGCTTGCTCGTTTGTCTCTTTCCCCATAAAACAAAATTATTAATCTTCCAGATCATCACACCAATTAACCCCACATGCCTCTTAACGAAGCCATGTGTTACAGATGTTATATATGGAGGAATCCAATGCCACTTAGATTAAAAGGCCCGTATTCTAGAACGATAGCAACCTCGATTGTGAATCTATGATAAAATACAGTAAGAAAGAGATGCCGCTACATGTGATTTTGAGCAGCTAAATTATTAAATTATTAAAACTCGTGAGACATTATTAACGCACTAATTATTGAATACGGCTTTACTCACGTATAAATAAAGTTTAAAGTAAAGTAAAATTATTGAATACGTGAGTAAAGCCGTATTCAATAATTAGTGCGCTAAATTATGTCAAAAATGTTTAGTTACGATATTTTAAGCTACTTCAAATGGGACGCAGTGATAAACAATAAAATTTATTTAAAATAGACCTTTTGCACTATATAAACGTGCGCACATTAGCTTAAGAAAAACACGAAAAAACAGTTATTTTTGTGTTTAGATTATTCTAGACAGAAAAATAAATTCAGAAGCATAAATCGGTCCCGTTAGTTCGAAATATGTAAATCTCTGTTTTAAAAGAGGTTTCTTTGATATTTTTTTCTGTTACAAAAGTTCACCAATGTATATCGCAACTGGCAAAACGAAGTCAATGAAGTGAAGAATCAAGTTACCAAATATCACTTTCATACGCCGTCATGTGATGAATTACTAAAATCTTTAAATCTCAAACCACCAATCGACACGTGTTTCGCCTCTTAACGAAGCATCCTCAGGTTATACCAGAGATTGGACTCAGTCAGCTTACCAGTACCGATTCGGTGCTCGTAAGCTGACCGAGACCGAGAGTTAGTAATTCATCACATGAAATGCATTTCCGCAAAGTAACACCTGAGTCTATACAATTTCATACGCTTTGTAATCACTTGAGACCCCTATCATCAAAATTTCCAATGCGTTGCCATAATATTTATGTAGGCCAATTTATAAAATTAGTACACTATCTGGAAATACAAAGAACCATTCAAATTGTCAGCTTGGCGCACTTTATTATACAGTAAACCACGCACGAATTTTGCAGAGCGAAAAAACTAATTATATTATTGCTTTTAAAATGGCTATTACTTCGAATTCTTTAGAGCACAGGTGCGATAAAAAGATATACTCCGACGGCATTGCATTTTTTCTTTCTCATTTCTGGTTCTGAAGTAAAATTTACTTCCTTGTGGCAATTTCAATTTAATAGATATAAAGGTTACACAATATCTTGGCCAACATATGTACCGAGATATAGACGTACGGACGGACAGTTAAAAATGACGAAACTATATCTCTTCCATTTGAAATGTTAGTTACAAAACCTTAATAATAAAATCGACGTTTCGTTTATTAAAAGTGAAGCTATTAAAATAAACAGACCTTACTAAATATGACAATGACATACGTATACATTATACATCCAATCGGCCGCCGCTTCACTAGATAAAAGACAATGACTGTAGCGTATTTGCAGTTTTTTTCAAACAGAGACCGATCATTTTATTTAATAAAAGTGAGTGTACCTATGAGGTGCGTGTTTTAATTGTTTCGCTTTTTCCGTAACCAAACCCTTACAGTCTAGGTTCCCAAACTTGTTTTGTCTACTGAGTCGAGAGCTCATGCCGTCGTTGTCTAAGATGCCTCCTAGCTAAATGAAATTACAAATCACCCCCCAGGCCTCTACACAACGCCCCCATTTTTTTTCTGGGTCTCTTACCGCCCTCCTTTAGGCCTGTAGCGCCCACAGGGGGGCGTTATCGCCCACTTTGGGAATGGGTGCCTTACAGTATCGTTTGTCTGCCTGTCTGTGCTTATATGCCAGTTGACATATTCCGTAATCTTTACCACCTACTGACGTCAATTACTAATGTAAAAGGCCTTTGGGCTCTGATTTTGATCAGAAATGATAAACAGGAATATTAAATACTCGGAAAGACACATCGGTTTTAGAGAAACTGGATAACACATTATGTACTATTAGCGACCCGCATACTAAATTTATTTTTATTGAGACTATCATACAAGAATATCGTCCATATTTCCGATTTTTCTGTGGATTGTCCAAAAAATTTCTTTCATACATACCTAGTCCTGGCAATTACGAGTACGAACACAACATAAAGAAATCATTGAACTGTTCTCAAGTGATGCTCCGTCATACATGCGGTAATTGATTTTTATTTATATAGATTTAAGAGTACATCTATATCTCTATCGCTAGGGCAGGACATTCTTAACATTCATTGCAGAACTTTTTATGCTGAAATGGCCTGTGAAGAGAGATTTAGAAAGTGCTTCTTCGTAGTTAAATGTGTTCAACGATCTACTTTTTGCATCAATTTTTTGCTGTAAATTGAAATCCTCGAAGACGTTATCACTATTCTTCTTACTGGCTGTTTTTAAAAGAGACATATTTAAAAGTACTTTATTTATTAAAAATAGCAATAAAAACGCTATTTAATTCTATAGAAAATTTAATCCACTACAACAAAATGTTACTGTTTTATTAAAAATAAATATTCTTAATAAATATCATTTAATAACGCTATAAATTAATTGCAGGCTGTAAAAAAATCGAAGCATTTTACAACTATATTACATAATTTTCGCAGTAATAATTTCTGCTATATCTGCGTAAGTATACAGATAGGTCAATTTTTGCGCGTACGTAAGTATGCAGTTATATAAAAAATAATATTAGTCTGTGTGCAACGATATATATGTCTATGCGCCTCTTACAGGCTCTTATACCACTCCATCGATTGAACTCAAAATATTCTTTATATTTATTTATTCGTTATATTCGACACATTACTGGAAAGATTTAGACTGCATTTTAAGAAATTTTAAAATTTAAAAAATCGCTACTGTTGCGTGTCAGTTCGTAAGTAATTAAAATACCAATTATACGTGTGATTTTAAACTAAGCACTAGACGTATACGAGTACCACACTAAGAAATGGGCGTGAGCACCAAGTACCCAAACCCAATACCCAAACTACAAAGAAGGAGAAGTTAGCTTGCAAAATGGTCTTAGCTGGGCATCAAAGCCTCTGCTTAGAAGGCATATGTACTAGCACTGCGACAACAGGTAAGTCAAACACTTTCCACGTTCACTTCTAACTAGCTATTGCTTGCGACTTCATCCGCGTAGACTTCTTGTCCTTTTTCGAGGATCAAGCTGTACCCATTAAAATTAGTTCAACCGTTTAGGTTGTTAATATCAGTATGGGTGTATTTAACTCAGTACGTTCAGAAACCAAAATAATAGAACAATTTACCATCAAGTTAGTAATGTTCCAACATAATAGACCTACTCGCTTTGCATGACCACACAAAAAGATTGAATTGTCTCGCTATTTCATGCAGCGAACATGCGACGCCAAATTCGAAGTGCAAATATTTTATAAAACTTTCTACAAAATAGTAGACTATCACGAAAGACAACGGAGCTTCAAATAGACTCTCGCGTACAGAATCGTCAAAATTTACAATCTTTTTATTGAAAGAAATCTACTTTAATACAGATTCCAAGTTTTGTTACCTGTACTTGTAGAAGTGCATAACATAAATTGTTGACGGTCTTTGAAACTGAATGAGGTTAAGCAATTTTTCGAATATTTTCCGCTTAATGGTAACCGTTAAGCACTTAGGGGTGGCACTCTATACACGATGCACCTTGGAAGGCAACAAAGTATATAATGAGAAGGACACAGTGTTGGTTTGCTGGCTGAGTCGAATGTCTGTAATATCCTTAGGATGCTTCGTTAAGAAGTGAAACACGTGTTGATTAAAAAGGCTGAGATTTTAAAGGATGCTAAAAATTATAAGTGCACTTAAGTGTATGGAGTATCTTTAGATAGGCCTTCAAAAATGATGTAGAGGCTTTGAAATACTTTTTTAAAGCTAACGATTACTGAAATATGCGCTTTTAAAGTTGTAAAAGCTTGTGTACTCTCACTTTTTACCTATGAGGTGGAAAAATTTGTACAAGGCAGTAGAATTTGATAAACACTTTCAAAGAAAATTGGTTTTAATGAGATATATTGAGTAGTTTTACTATGTTCTTTGAGCAGCGATAATACTAAAATAAATAGAATATTTATGTGACGTAGTGATAAACAATAAAATTAACCCAAAATAGACCTTCTGCGCAGTGGCTGTGCCTTCATACATGCCCAAAAGCCCGGCATGCCTTACTAAAATGCTTAGTCAAGAACACAGAATACTAACGTGTCAAGAATGAGTAATAAATATCACTTCAAATTATATCGAACAGTTTTAAAAATTCCCGCGAAGTACTTGTCAAATGAATACAGTATAGGAAACTTAGAGAAATGAAACAATTTTTGACCCCGAATCGCCAAATCGCGATCAATCAGTGCGTCGGTCGATCGACACTAACGACTTCTCAAGGCACAGAGCAAAAATCAGAGTAATCAAACGTCTCACTTTCGCGCGTTGGCTTGCAACGGGGCTTGCGACCTCTTTTTCTCTCTAATGGCAAAATTATGTAGTATCAATAAGTAATAATTAAGTAAAATATCTGTAGCTTTTTTACTAAGGTTTATATAGCAAATAGTATGAAGCGACAAACCCGACTTTCATACTGATCTCTGATTAGTTTGAGGATACGACAGTAATAATTTTTTGTGGATACGATACAGATACAATTTAATGTGATTCAACTTCATTGTTTTTACTTAATATTTATTTGTTTGAATCGGTGAACGAGTGATATTTTTTTTTCTAATTTCCATCATAAGTGAGGTAATTTGTAATAAAAAATCTAATAAGTTGTATATTGTGAGGACTTAAACTGTATACAAGTTTTAATCTGCATTGAAAATGTAAAATCTTGGAGCTTTGCGCAGAAAAACAACTAGTTGTTTTGTTGAAACCTACGCCTGATTTGTGTATTACTCGACTAATAAATTGCATAAAAGACAATAAATTAGTGTACAAAATTATTTAACTCATTGAATGTGTTTTCTGTCGCATAAAAAACAATTTAATATATCAGTTTACGAAACTGTATTGATTTTTGTTTGTTCACCTGTTCTCTTGTTTCTCTCATCAAGTTATAGATAGGTGGTATGGTATTACTTATTATTATTAGTGTTGTATATTTTATTCAAATGACGTATATATTTAAAATCGTTCTGGTTACGACGATTAAAAAACTATACTGGAGCCATAAAAGACACATGGATTCACAAAAAGACATGAATACAGTGATTTCTTTTAGTAATTTGGATAAACAATGAATTGAGACACATTAATATGTTAAGAACTGAGAAGCTATTTACGCCTGTACATTTTTAATAGCAAAATATTATAAAAATTGTTTTGTTGAAAGTTAACGCGGGGAGCGGTCTCTTTCCTCTCTTCTTGTCCACCGGTTGTGCCGAAGTCATGATTAATTAGTAATCTATAGTATTTTAGTTTTCCCTTTACTTTTACAAAAACAATGAAGAACGTGTATGTCGGGCTTACCCTATCCTGAAGCCCTAGGCACGCCACTGCTTCTGCGCTATATAAACGCGCGCGTGCTGGTTTACGAAAAATATGAAAAAACTGTTGTTTTCATTTATATTAAATACTACAATTGATTTTAAAAAATCCAACTGGGAATTTAAACAGTGTGCTTAGATTAAGTTACACAAAAAATTTAGAGTTAGGTTTCTTTGATATTTTTTTCTGTTACAAAAGATAATCAATCGTGTAACACAACTGTCAAAATAAAGTTAATGAAAAGAAAAATCAAGTTACGAAATATCACTTTCGTTCGTTTTGTAATCACTTAGAAAAATTGAAATCCCAGCCGTCAAATATTCCAATTCGTCGCCTTAATACAGTATCCATAGCGGCAAATTCAGTATCAGGCAGAATTTCAAATTGGGTGGATTATAGGTATAAATAATCATAATTTCATTGTCGTTTTAAGTTTTCCGATATCAGAACGCTAACGTGCGGTGGTAGAGTGAGTTGTCAGCCTTTTGTAACCCGCTCATTCTTTATTGGACTGTTCTCTCATCATATCAACAAATTTTTTTCTCCTCTTCCTCCGATACACTCAGAGCTCTTATTTATTTTTATTCCCTTGTTTTTAGTTTCATATATTTAATTCATAATCCATCCTACTCTCATTCTCTTCGCGATTGTACACTTCTTCCCGCTTCTGTTTATTTATTTCTCAGTTTTTATTTCTATTTCAATTGTACTCTTCTCTATGAATGTTTACAGCCTCGGTACTCGGACGACTAACCAGCACCGAACTAGTCCACTAAGTTTGATCTCTGAAATATCCTGAGGAATGTTTCGTTAAAAGGTTAAACACGTGTTCATTAGCGATTTTGGAATTTTGTGCGGATGGTAGCTAAAAATTATAAGAAATCATCACATGAAACGGATTTCCGCAGAGTAACACCAGTCTATACAATACATTATTGTTATTTTTAATGTTATAATTTTCATGAATGTACAAAAAACGTGAGGAAATGAAAATCAAATAAACAATCATCACAATTACAAAAGTAAAAGCATGTGTTAGTCGTGGATAAGATTGTTTTTGCAATTTCTATATATAAGTACAAATCTAAAGTAAGTAATAAAATTATGGAGCGTTTGGGGAACTTTTCGAAAAGAGAGATTATATCATTTATTTAAATAACAGTAAAATTACATGCTGACTACAAAGACTAATCGATTTTGAGATTATATAGTGAATAATGCTGACGACTATACAATCTGTACCCCAAGGGTCTAGTATTAACAATGCGCGCGGAGCATCTGTCTCTAAAAGCTTTTATAACTATGGCTGATTCAATCTACACGTCAAAGTCAAATCAATTTATTCAAGTAAACCTAAATGCAAGGCACTTTTGAACGTCAAATCTACTTTAGTTCGGTTCGAAAACAAAACCTGGATACTGAGAAGAACCGACAAGAAACTCAGTCAGGTATAATCTTTTCAACTTCATTCTACAATAGTTATTTAAAATATAATATCCACACGTATATTGCATCAGTCAAACCATCTTGTTATTCCAGAGAAGCCATGTTTCAATCAGCAGGAATGCATCAATGTAGATAAATAGTTGACTCATGAGTATGGGGTAACATAACCAAATAAATAAATGTTGTTAACTAATAAAAATATTTTTCCAATTTTTTTATGTACGAAAGATGTTACAAACATCTGAATGTTGCCTTATATAATTTTTAGCTTCTAATGGGACTGTAGTCAGTTTTTCGATTTAAATATTTAGTGCAGATAAGACAGTATTTTACCGTTGGCGAACTACAGTCCATTTATCCAAAAAGGCAATCTCCAAATTATAGGGTTATAAATAAATCCGGACGCCACGTACATACGTACCTATAATTCTAGTCGCGACCTGCGACTGAACGGTTACGCGACAGTGATATATCTTCGCGAATATCTTTATTTCATAAATCTATCCTTTTTAGCCTTTCGTAAAAAAACTGACGCTTTTCGATGTCTTTTTTAAAATCCCAAAGAAAAAGAATGATTCGATGAATTCTTATAGTTTTAGCTATCCAAAATATATTAATTCCAAACCCGCTAATCGACATCTGTTTCGTCTCTTAACGAAGCATCCTCAGGATATTGGTGAAAAAAAAAAACTCGGTCAGCTAACTAGCACCGAAAAAGATTGATGTAAAGAAGATAGATTGTGTTTTTGTTAGTTGCTGCAGTTTTTATAAAAGTTATAGTTATGTTTGATTTGGGCCTCCACTTACAATGAAATGTTTTGAACATGTCGAACTGTTTACATGAAATAGCCTCTATAACAAGCCGTGACAGACAAATAAACGGGCGGACACAAAGATGACACCATATGTTTTTTTATTCTAGTAGTGAAACGAAATACTGATAATGTCGAAATAGATATTTGGTTAGATAGATCAAATTCGTGTTCTATTCATTTTTAATCCATGTAAGTAGCTATGCAAGCCGCATCAGACCTGTATGGCATTTGAAAGTGTGTTCTCTAATGAGGTGCCACTATTAATCATAGATCGCTAGTTTCACGTAAGAAAATCCACACCTCATGACGTCATGCGCTCTTTGTCGGGCAACGCTCCTTGTAACGTGCGTATTGGGCGATCGCCCCGCTCAGCTGCGACGTTCTTTTTTTTGGTCGGGCACGAGAAATCTGCACGCAGTTCTTTTTTTTTGGTTAGGCATGAGAAATCTGAACGCAGTTCTTTTTTTTTGTTAGGCATGAGAAATCTGCACGCAGTTCTTTTTTTTTGGTTAGGCATGAGAAATCTGCACGCAGTTCTTTTTTTTTGATTAGGCATGAGACATCTGCATGCAGTTCTTTTTTTTTGGTTAGGTATGAGAAATCTGCACGCAGTTCTTTTTTTTTGGTTAGGCTTGAGAAATCTGCACGCAGTTCTTTTTTTTTGGTTAGGCATGAGAAATCTACACGCAGTTCTTTTTTTTGATTAGGCATGAGAAATCTGCACGCAGTTCTTTTTTTTTGGTTAGGCATGAGAAATCTGCACGCTGTTCTTTTTTTTTGGTTAGGCATGAGAAATCTACACGCAGTTCTTTTTTTTTGATTAGGCATGAGAAATCTGCACGCAGTTCTTTTTTTTTGGTTAGGCATGAGAAATCTGCACGCTGTTCTTTTTTTGGTCGGGCACGAAATCTGCACGCAGTTATTTCTTTTTTGGCGGGACACGAAAAATTGTATAGACCACCAGCACAGAATCCAGATTCGGTGCTGGTTAGCTGACCGAATCCTATCTCTGGTATATCCTGAGGATGCTTCGATGAGAGGCGTAACACGTGTCGATTGGTGGTTTTTGGAGTTTAAGCGGAAAATAGCTAAAGATTTTAGGAATTTATCACATGAAATGGATTTCCGCAAAGTAACGCCTGAGTCTGTACAATAAAGTAAATGTCCGTTATTGGATTTCTGGTTATTAGATTTGGCACCGTTGTCCTAAATAGCTCAAAATAGTTATTATACTGATTAATACTTAATATAAACTAAAATCTGCTAATACAGACTAAAACTGTTGAAAATCTATGTTAAACGATAGTTTTTACCAATTTAAACCGGTTCCAAGCCCTGATAATAATTGCTTATTTACATCAATCATAAAAATTATTTTGTCTCCGGTTATATAAAAGTCAAATGAAATATACGTTTGTTACACTTCTAAGATCATTTATGAATTCCAATTTTAAACTTTGAGTGATTTCATACTGAATTCAGAAAACAATATTTCGAGCAAGATGTTTAAGACAATTAAGAATAATATCAATTTATTTCTTGAAACTCTGTTTATTGCCTCTCAATAGGCCTTCAAGTAAACAAATCGCAAGAGAAATTTACAATATTAAATCATTTTTTTCTCGCAAATAGTAACTTAATTGTTTCTCGAAAATGGAAGGTTAGCTAACGCGAAAAAGATTAATAAATTGTTTACTTTTTACGCATCCGAATAGTCTACCTCGAACATTGAATTGTACGTTACACTAGAATGATAAATATAAACAATAATCATGGTGTCACGCGCATAAACTTAGTATATACAGGGGGCCTAGACAAGTGGCTCAATTGTCGTAAACGCTAGTAGAATAGAATGACAAATACCACGTAAACTAGCTCAACCAATTATAAATTGCTAGTCACTCGTTACTAACTTTCTATTCAATGAAACGAAAAGTAAAAACTTGTGAAAACTGCCGTATAAAACGTAGCTAAATGGCACTTTTCATGAGCAATACAAGCGCTACGATTGTACGAAGCATTTGCCACTACTCTAGCCGCTCTGGCGTATAAGTAGACGTACAAAGAGTGCGAGAGGCAATGTAATCTTTTATGATAGCGGCACGAGTAGGAAAGGGACAGCAAACAAGACGCTATTGTAACCCATATTAAATAACAGATCGTCACAAGTCGTCACGCTATGGAGAACGCTGTTAACTTATTGTTATTTTGAGTTATTCCTGTTTTATTTCAAAGAAGTACTGTATTTTTCAATAATGGATACGTGTTCTATATGTGATTGTGATATTATATATCGCAATAATCAAGGGAATCGATCATTTTACAGGTGACATTGACAAATTAAAAATCGTCACGCGTCAACGAGTTATGTTCGTCTGTACGCCAGTATATACTAAGTTTATGGTCACGCGTGGGTAGAGTGTGGCACGAGAACTGGCGCTTGGCTGTAAGTAAAAGTGTCGTCACTTCAAATGGGGTAATCCATTCAATGTATGACAAAGGACTAGAGTATGACGTTTTAATTTTACACATTTATAGAATCAAATTTAAAATTTAATATTAATTTTCTTTATTAATTAGCATAAAAGTATTACAAATGTATGAAATCATTTAATTGTTTATTTTCTATTGACACAGGTTTTACTTTGCGAAATTACATTTCATGTAATGAATTCTTACAATTTTCTTATAATTTATCATTGAGTTATTACACCTATTAGTCCAGTCATTGAAGGCAATTACGTTACGCCTAGTAGTCCAGTCATTGAAGGTAAAATACGGCGATATTATTAATTTTGTTAAACTGCACTGGTTTGCACGAAAATTTGTATTTAGTTGTCCGCAGTAGTCGTCGTCTGGTTGTCATAGCACAGGGAATACCCTAGTTAGAGATCAGATGATTGGTGTGTATTGTCTGGCGCGTTCATTATTATTCTTATTTTAGTAATAAAATTAAACGTAACGATACTTTACCGACAACGTTACCTTACCTCAAAGCACTTTGTTATAAGCTACTGTTACAATACAAACTTTGGAAGTGCAATAACTTATCTATTTTACGATAATGGCGCCTCAGCTGCTCTATATCAATTAGAACGTAACACAATATTACATCGTATCTTAATCATAATAAAAGTTTTGGGTTTATTGAAGTTATACTTCTTTCGGTGCGTTTGGAAAAACAGATCAAGGTGTATTTTTAGTATATGACGAAGTTGCGCGTGCCGATATAGCACTTTTAATTACAATTTTTTTTTTTTTTTCATGGCGTGGCGCACAGATTAGCGCATTTGCCAATGCCACGTATTAATAAGTTTCTCATGAAGCACGTTAGAAATAAATTCGTATTTTCTTGTCGTAAAACTCCTCCAGTAAAGTGATAGTAGGCTTTACTGAAATTATAAAGGATTTCTTGGAAAAGCGCGTGAGCTTCAGCTACACATGTTTCTTTCATTTCATCCATTCTTTTCACTTGTACAGAACTTCAAATACAATATACTATCACTTGTGTTCTTTAAAACTCCTAAAAATGTAAAAAATAGAAAATCTAAACAAAATGACAACCTCGCTTCTCGCGTTCCCGCCAAAAAGTCTAATATGTTTATAGTAGTACGATTCTCCCTCAAGAGGGAAGGTAAAGTGATCATAGCCCATATAACCGACATCTTCAGTAACAAATAGACAAATTCTTCGTAATATTTCATCAAAATGGACGTAATACAGTTAAGATGTTTCTTGGAGTTTCTGGCGATAAAATGTATTGAGGCAGTCTTTCTAATAGGATCCGCTGAAGCAGACTAAGCCAAATCTCAAAAAAAAATCTCAACATCACACTACTAAACAAGCACTTATTTCAACAATTCCACATCATACACAACAATGTAGACACTTTGAGATGGAAAGCTCCGCCAATTTTTATCACATTATCCACTAGAAACCATTTCAAAATAATTAAAATAAACGCCCAACCGCTCCCTATAAAATCCCGCGAAAAACTCCTCTATTATATTTGATTTCATTCATTTCAAGCAGCCGATTTTTTTTATGTGGCCAGTTTTTTTTTCTATGTGGCCAGTTTTGCTTGAAAACTTCAAAGAAGTAGAACTTCTTGTATCCTATTTTTTTCATTTTTATTGTAAACAAACAAGGAACTAACCAAAATTTCGCTAAATTTTCACCGTTCGCTGGTCCTACGTATTAAACGTAGTAGCACTCTAATAACACTGCTTTTC
This sequence comes from Zeuzera pyrina, assembly GCA_907165235.1. Taxonomy (NCBI): domain Eukaryota; kingdom Metazoa; phylum Arthropoda; class Insecta; order Lepidoptera; family Cossidae; genus Zeuzera; species Zeuzera pyrina. Next base: position 3,056,733 of record OU015623.1, read on the forward strand.
CGTTATATACACGAAATTATGAAATATTAACAAATAACACTAAATATTAACCAATACCTCTGGCTACCCCGTTGGGGATACAGCGTGAAGTTATGTTATGTTATGTTTATTAACCAATATAATACAGCATTGAAAAAATTTTGGTTATATGTCAAGCGTTTTGTTTTTAATTTGTATGACACTTAAAGGTTGCCTATATTCATAGAACAAATAATTAGTGTCATTAATTAGTTCGCTTAGGTTCACTCTATTATGTAAATGACACAATTCATTCTAAATGTATGACAGAATATTAACAGAAAAGTATTATTGATTGCGATGCGCAAACAATAATAATCTTCTATTCTTTATTTTTAAGTGTTTTTTAATAATTCAAATGTTTAAACTTATCATAACATTTTAATTCATGGTGGTTTTTATTGAACCACAAGCACGCAAACGGACAAAAGTCCTAAAAATGTTTTGTTTTACTAATAACTACTAAGTATGACAACTGAATCAATCATTTGCGAACTAGCCCATCTCTAGTTATGTTATAGTCGACAAATTTGTTCACATTAAAGACAAAAAGGAAAAAAATAGTGTAAAGGTACGTGCGAACATGAGTATACACATGCTTTTCTTAATATATCGATTACTTTTTTTACCAAAACGGTAACCTTGTTAGTTTCATCTCTGTATGTCTGTCCATATGACACCGCCGATTTTTTTTGTTTGTTTTGCATCTACTGAGTAAAAATTTAGTACAGAAACGTGATTCGGTAACCCGAAACCATAATTTCACATATAAAAATGTTCGTTTGTATGTTTGTCCTCTATGCGTTCCTAAACAATTCATCCGATTGTGATGAAACTTTGGTGAGTTGTTCTGCGTACATCCGAGAAAGTTTCTGAATTATTTAATTTAATAAATAAAAGACTACGCGAACGAAGTCGCGGAAAATAACTATTTCGACAATAGTTTCTCATCGAAATGTCTATGAATTGGATTGTGTACAAAGAATCTCAGGCAATGAATGATATTGAAACATTCATTTAAGTGCTTTCTTGAAACTGGCGGGAGCTAAGGAAGACCAAAACTCACTTATGAAGATCAAACAGCCAGAGTATTAGCTGACTGAAAAGTCAAAAGCACTCTCATACCTTAATGAAAGCTTACGAGAAGAATTATGAGATTTGAGGAAGCGAAAGCAGTATTGACCGTGATGCTTAGCGCTACATCCTTTCTTACTTATCCCGTTAGGTTATCCCGTAATGTGAGGATATGTAACTTATTTTAAACTTAAATCAAGAAAAACGGCTGATCTAACTCAACGTCAAAGTCAAAGTCAAATCAATTTATTCGAGTAAACCCAAATGCAAGGTATTTTTGAACGTCAAATCTACCTTAGTTCGGTTCGAAAAGAAAACTTGGACATTGAGAAGAATCGACAAGAAACTCAGTCAGGTATCATTTTTTCAACATCATTCTTCAATAGTTATTTAACATAACATAACATAACTTCACGCTGTATCCCCAACGGGGTAGTCAGAGAGGACGGAGCGCCAGGCGTCGCGGACCTTACACACCTCTTTCGCTTCCTCAAATCTCATCATTCTCCTCACACATTTTCGCCTAGGTATGCGAGTGCTTTTGACATTTCCGTCTGCTAACACTCTGGCTATTTGATCTTCATAAGTCAGCCTTGGTCTTCCTTGGCTTCTTTTACCACTCACTTTCGCTCTGTATATTTTCTTCGTCAGTCTTTCATTGCTCATCGCTTTCCATGTGCCCGAACCATCTAAGCATTCCTTTCTTCATTTTTACAATAACACTGTTGTGCAACCCTGTCACACTGTCACACTGTGGCGCAAGGTGGATTCAGGAACGGTAGGGGTTGTATGGATCAGATTTTCTCGCTTCGCGTTATCGTGGGGAGGTTTCTGGCTTTAGGTCGGAAAGTTTTCTGCGCTAACGTGGATCTAGAAAAAGCATTCGATAGAGTAGTGCGGGAGAAATTGTGGAGTCTTCTGCCTGAATATAGCGTGGAGGGCTCCTTACTGCAGGCTGTGAGGTCATTATATCGAGGCCACAGAGCCTGTGTAAGGATAGACGGGGACATGTCGCCCTGGTTTGAAGTCTGTTCTGGTGTCAGACAGGGCTGCGTGATGTCTGCCTGGCTATTCGTGCTGTATTTGGACAGTTGCCTCCAGAGATTGAAAGGTAATATGAGTGGTATGGGATGTGGTGACACAGTGGTAAACTGCCTATTGTACGCTGACGATGCTGTGCTAATAGCACCATCAGAAGCAGAGTTGCAGTCACTAGTCACGTGCATGAAAGAAGATTGTGAAATAAAAGGATTGAAAATGAATGTGAACTAAACTAAGGTTCTGGTGTTTGAAAGAGAAGCGGTACAAACGAAATGTGTGATTTGTGTAAATGGAAAATGTCTAGAACAAGTGAATGAAATTGTGTACCTGGGGAGTGCGTTTTCGAGGGATGGAAGATGTGAGTTGGATGTGGAGAGACGGGTAGCAGCTGGCAATAAAGTGAACGGTGCTCTGTCCGCATTAGTGGGTAGTGTGAATATATCTAACACTGCTAATAGTTATTTAATATATAATATCCATAAAGCCAGTAAATGCATGTGCAGAGAGGATTATTTCCAGCGTATTGTTGTGTCTTCAATGAAATCGCTAATTTTGTAGTATGCTTTTCCAATCAGTGTGCGTTTAATAACAAGTTTAAATCTCTTTTCCGTTAATTGAGTAATTTCTTGAGAAATTTTATCATAAAAACGAACACAGTTACCCAAAAATGAACCACTTGACTTTTGTAATATAAATTTATGACCAACTAGCTGATCACGACCACGAGTTTCCACGCCATTAATAATGCCTTTCTTTTGAAATAGATCTAGGTATATTTTTTCCAGTGTACATTATGTTTTCAAAGATGTATAATAATAGTAATAATTTATTTATCAAAAACAGATTATTCATGTAGATTAAATACAGCGACCCCCACACTAGGCACAGCCTGAATCGTGAGGATCCGTATATGTTACTCAGATTTATGCACAATACTACAATCATTACATCAATTAAATCCAAAACATCATTAAATAATCATATCAAATATCGTAGTTAAATTAAAAATGACAATAATTTATGAAATCAAAAATAATAATCAAAATAATAATCGAAATAAGTAATAAAATTATCCTTAGTGCATTTTAAAGATAAATAAATAAAATAAACAAAGAAAAATTTGCTAGGACTTTTAGTATTGCTTCGGTTTCACTATATGTTAAGTTTATAAGAAATTTTAATAATTCTATTTTAATATCTTTGAGCGACCTATGTTTAATTTTACATGTTTTTAGTAATCGGTTGTAAATGATAGAAGACACGAAGTTACGGAAACATCTTGCAAATGAGGTTCTAACGGTTGGAACTGGGATTCGAAAAACTCTGTAATGAGGAGAGTTCAAAACAACTTTGTGGGCATGTAATGCTATAATTTGTAGGTACAACTTCCTAGCACTTAGCACTTGGGCGTCATTGTATAACGATTCCGTAGGGTAATACAGCGATTTTCGAAGCATTACCTTAAGGATCGAACGATGTGAGCGCTCCAGCTTGATTAAAGCCGACATAGTTGCGCCACCCCACACCGATAAGCAGTATACTATGACACTCTGACAGAGAGCCATGTATATGTTCTTGAGAAGCTTCCAGTCAGTAATATCCTGAAGTTCTCTCATTGCGAAAGTAAGTCGCCTGACCCTGATTGCCACTGAGTCAACATGTTCTTTAAAAGAAAGATTTTCATCCAGCATGACTCTATGGTATTTAACTGATTTAATTTGGAAAATTTACTAATAACATCGGCAGGGATCCCTTCCAGAACTTGTGGAACCGAGATTACATTTGTGTATTTTTATTGAAGTGAAGCAGTTTCCGGTCAAGCCGCTTCGTTTGCGGAAGCAAATATATTTTGTTTTCTCGGTGTTAAGGGCAAGCAAGTTTTCATTTAGCCATTCTGTTATTTGCATCATTCCAGCCACCATCATACTAAAAGCGTCATCCCAGGATTTTCCATGAAATACCAGAACTGTGTCATCTGCGTAGCATATTGTCTCAGAATTCACTAGTGGGAGAGAAACTATGTCATTAATATACATGAGAAATAGAGTAGAGCCCAAGACACTACCCTGCGGTACCCCGAAAGCTATAGATTTTAAGTGGCTAACGTAGGTATCAACCCTCACGCATTGAGTCCTTCTCGTTAAATAGCTACGAAACCAATCCAACGAAACACCTCTAATGCCCAAAGCTTCCATTTTACGGAGCAGAATAGGTATTGACACTGTATCGAAAGCTTTATGCAAATCGAGGAACACCCCCACGCACGCCTCATCTCTGTCCAAATATGAGCAGACGTAATCCGTTAAAAGAGCAACGGCATCCTCGGTAGATTTTTTGGCCCTAAATCCAAATTGTTTTTTTGAAAGGCGACTATGTGACTCTAAGTATTTAATTCGTCTTTTGTTAACTATCTTTTCAAGAACTTTTGAAAAAGTACTCAGTAAAGAAATTGGATGATAATTGTCAGGTTGATCTTTTTCTTTAGATTTGTGTATTGGGGTTATTACTGCTATTTTCCAGATCTCAGAAAATTCGCCAGTAGCCAAGCTCATATTAAGGACCCCCCGTAAATGGCTGGATAATAAAATCCTTAATGTTTTTAATAACGAGGGTAAGGTGAGTACATCAATGTCTTTTAATTGATCTCTCAGCGACTGTCGTGTGTTCATACTGTGGATGGCACGTATTGCCCTCTTTTGTAAAATGAAGATAGATTTCATATGCGCTGCTGATCTGCACAGTAGCAGACCATAAAACATAAGGCTATGAAAATATGCGAAATACACCAGCCTAGCCGTAGCTGTATCTGTCAAATGTCTAAACTAATTCTAATTGTTTCTTTTCTAGTAACATTTGTGTACCCAGAATATATCGGTTTTATTAACCAACAGTTTAAATAAAATGGTGTATTATAGTGTTTACTATGTTCGCCGAACCTACCTTTCCACGCGACTACCGACTATCTATTGTATAGGTGATCTAATGGCAAACATATTCAATGTCTCTGAAGAGTCCGTACTTCACAATACTGAGTTATAACGTTTTTAATCTTTCACGACTTTTACACATCTTACAATTCTAACTTAACATGGTTTATGTCGTGGTAACACTTTAAGGCTTGTTACGGGGTGGAGAAAAGAAATATTTTTGAGTTTTTTTCTTATGGAAGTGAAATGTAAGTAAAATCTTATCATATTATTATGTGTTTACAAGAATAAAACTGATTTCATCTAAATATAATAAGTCCAACTCGCACAATCAATCCAATGGATTTGTCATACAACATGTTATTATTTAACTCAATTAATTTTATATCAGACAAATTAAATTCCACAAACATCTCATATTTAATATAAAAAACCTAATACACAACATGGCGGCTACACTCAAGTTTACAGGGTCACTTGAGGTAAACGTTGGTCTGTTATACATTATTCAAAACTAAATTCAACATAAAAGAAGGGCGCCACGGGCAGTAACGGGTGTCAGCAAAAAAAATTAAACGTTGACAATATATTACTTTCTAATGTTCGGTTTGTACCAATGTGAGCCGAAACTGGAAGCCTGTCCCACGCCGCTATGGCCACACACCAGACAAATCACAGCCAAAGGGGCGCCTGCACACGCCCGTACGTGAAACACTCGTACTGGAAGCACCCGTACATGAAACACCCATAACGAAAGTACCCGTACATGAAACACTCGAACAGGACACACCCTTTTTGGAAACATCCTGGACTCAACCAAATTAGTAAGAGAACATGGCGTGGTGTTGCGACAACAACCCTTCCAAAACAAAAACAGCCACTGCAAAATATTTTATAAATGTGGGTTGGTATGAAATTTGTACACATTCCTATCGCAGGAAAATGGACCAAGTTCGGACTTCACTGCGGTCCAATGTCAACCCCGGAACACGTTAACACACCAAACCTCCGGCAAAAACACAGCCACCACACAATATCAACTGTCTAAAACGCCACGCAAAGTATGAATCATAAAATTTGTACGCGGTTAATATTATACGTTAAATTGGACAGTATAATTTTACGTACCTCTGAAGGAAAATGGGCCGAGCCTAGAATTTATAGGGTCCAATCTCAGCTCTGGGGTCACCAGCACACACTTAAGTCATCAAACTCAAGTACAACTATTATTAATTTTCCATCAAACAAACTCCACCACACACTCCGACACAGACCGAGCTCAAAAAGACTCACCCCACCGCGTCTGTCAAACAAATGCGAAGTTTCTCGTTTAAGGGCTACAAGCAAGGCACGTTTACCCGAAAAGTGGGAAATACACGTCGACTAAAATCCATTTACCGCAAAACCCCGTACTAGAACATAAATAAACTCCCAAGACTAGCGAGAGTAGCGAACACACATGTGATGGCAGAATAAAATGACAAACGTCAACCCATTCACCACAGATAAAATACAAAACCACTATCAGGGTTTACAAACGCTTCGAAACGCATAAATATAAGTCAGTGTAATAATTTAAATTATAAATTAGGTATTATTATTATAGACAGAGTGTTAGCAGACGGAAATGTCAAAACCACTCGCATCCCTAGGCGAAAATGTGTGATAAGAATGATGAGATTTGAGGAAGCGAAAGAGGTATGTAAGGACCGCGACTCCTGGCGCTCCGTCATCTCTGACTACCCCGTTGGGGGTACAGCGTGAGGATATGTATGTATGTATAAATTATGTAAATTTAAGAAAAAAAATTTAATACATAGGCTACCTTTTTTATTCCGGACGTTTTGACCGAATTGCACCGATCGTGGTCACGGGCAGACTGTTGAGGATGAGTGTCGTCTTCGTCGTCGTGATCACGATCGGTGCAATCCGGTCGAAACGTCGGGATAAAATAGCCTTAAAGTATAAACACAGTATAGACCCGGTTAATTTAGGATGGTAAGGTACTGAGTCTTACTTCTGGTTGAACATAACAGGATTGAATCCATATTAATAATATTAACGCGATAGTATGTCTGTTCAGTCGGCTTTCAGGGGTAAACTACGTGACCGATTTTAATGAAATTTAAATGAAGATAGATTAAACCCAAGGGAAGGAACATGTTATTTTTTTTTAATTCTACGCGGAAGAAGTTGTAGGCTAAAACTAGTTCTATATAACAATATTATAACTTTACGAGTAGTTATGGATGTACTTATTTATGTAGCATTTATAAAATATGCTACATGGTGATTGTTGTTAAGCCATTTCAGAATCTTTTGGTCATCCACTGTATGTGACTCTAAAGACAATGATAGCAGGTATGGTCCGCACCTGTGTAGCGCTGTGATGCTGGTGCTGAGGGCTACTCTGCCTCCCTGAGGCACGCTTCGTCAGAGCACTTGAGGCGTGTGTTCCGTAAGAGATTTATGAGTCGATAAGGGTTGAAGACAACCGTGGCAGGGGTTTTAGTGTGCAAAGGCCCGAATAATCCAGTCTCGCTCCTGGGCCCTGAGTATATTGTGATATATTAAGATTTCTCCCGCGTTACCAAAAAAAATGAGACGCTTTATAGTCGGCTTGAAATCTCTGACAGTAAGGCACTCTCTGGCACCTCTAATCCGCTTCTCTCCTTTATTTGCGCCAAGAGACCTGTGACCAACAACGGAACCTAACATGTATTCGCTGTTAATTTTACTCTTACCTTTATTTTAGACAGTTTTAAAATTCTTTTTATTGATTTCACTAAATTAAATGTTTTCCACGAAAGTTGCAGACAGGCCGCCGTTCTGCGAACGGTATGCAATAGCAGCAGTCTGATCCGCACGGCTCATATCTGGTACGTTTTTATTCACATCATTACTAGTCTATTAATTACAATATCTAGATAGATATTGAACTTAATAGAAGTAAAAAGTAAAGTAAAGTAGATACTTTATTATTATTATTACTAGTTTTCTTTTTAAACAAAAAAAACACTATTGTGTAATTCAACGCGCAGGACACAAAATCGCACCCTACTCGGCTTTCCACTAGACTGATTTCTGATTAGACGCATCTTGCTCTCTTATTTGCAATAACTTTAAGGCGCCCTCCTTAAAAAGTAAGTTAGGGACGCAGAGGGCGCTAGTGGCGCGATCGTAAGATTAGGTTTGTGCCATAAATATCTTTGAGCTGGATGCGACATATTACACAACTAATAATCCAATATTTGAATGCATATTTCGATTATGAAATTGAAGGATAAGAATATCGTCCACATACCCATATATATTAATGTAATTAATTTGGTATAAATACCATAATACGGGTACTTCATTTCAAACTTGACATTATTTTGCAACTTTATATGCAATTTCACAAATTAATTTTATTTTTAAAAAGTTTGTGCAATATAAGACTATTTAAAAGCAAGATGACTAGTGTTTGCAGAGTGGTTCAAAGACTGTGATTCTAGTAAGAAATGTTGTCACTCTTTCCTGTAAATAATCACGATTCTGGATTTTCCGTTCTAATTTGGCAGTAGATCGATGTAATTATCGATGTAATTATAGTATTTAGATCCTCTAAATACATGTAGATCTCAAAGCTGCGAAGTTTTTCTTCCTTATCGTCCGTCTAATCATTCCACAAAATAATTGTTTTATTTTTATTTTAAAAATGTTTCCTATGAAATAATCTGATATTATTACAAATGTCTTTTCCACTAACGCTATATCTATCTCCTCAGCGAGTCTCCCAACCTCTATTGAGTTTTATTGAAATTTCGTATATCGTCGCTTCGTAATGGGCAATCACGTACTGAAATGTACGTAGGAACGCATGCGAGGGGGTGAAATTGTGCGTTAGGGGTTAAGAAACGATTTCGTACTGCAATCTTTTCGAAATTTCGTTGTCTGACATCTAATTTCGTAATATTTATTTATACTTATTGTTAGTTACAGAGACTTTTGTAGCTCTTATTGCAGTGGTACTACGACGTTTGACGTGAGGATAAGCAATGTCTTGCAGAGTTAACTACTGGTTGGGTGATCTGGTAGCATCAATTCGAAAGTTATGTTAATAACTAAGAGTCAAATATAACTTTCGGGATTAATGTATAGGCTACCGCTAAAAGTCGATGGAAATTTTACGAATTGATTAAAATCTCTAATAGTAGGTTAGTCAAAAGTCACCTTCACCAAACTGTACGGGGTTGGTGCAATGGGCTATGGACCGTCTCTTTTATAGTGTATTCCCGATTAGTAAGAAATAAGCTGTGAGGAATCACTTCCTGGCGATGCTTTGTTGAGAAGTAAAACACGTGTCGATTGGTGCGTTCGAAATATGAAAAATATGCAATATAGTTAAAAATGCTTATAATGCACTAGCGAATCCGACAGACGTTGTACAGTCCGAACGTTGGCTTGCCTGCTAAAATAAAATAAAAAATTCCTAGAACCCGATTGCAGCGCCACCTACCAGATCTAATTGTGAATTTAAGCCATCCAGAGATCCACTCAAAGTTACACAAAAAATTTCATCCAAATCAGCCCAGTCGTTTAGGAGGAGTTTAGTGACATACACACATAGAGAAGAATATACATAGACTAGCGAACTCTGCAGAGGTTGTCCTGCCCGAACGTTGGAAAAAAAACCTCGAGCCCGATTTAAACATGTAGCGAAACTCTGTTTATGTCTTTATGTACACTTTTACCTAGGTTTGCGAGTGCTTTTGACATTTACGTCAGCTAACACTCTATTTGATCTTATTAAGTCAGCGTGAGAACATGTATGTATGTGAGAATATATGTATGTATTACTTTTCCAAATGTCAACTCTTTGCTTTACACAGTTACCATTACGTATGTCCATACAACTATAGCACTTATACCCATAAACTTAGTATATACTGGCGTATAAACGAACACAGAGCTCGTTGACGCATGATGATTTTTAATTTGTCAATGTCACCTATGAAATGATTGTTTCCCTTGATTATTGCGATATGTAATAACACAATCACATACAGAATACGTAACCATTATTGAAAAATACAATACTTCTTTGAAATGTAACAGAAATAACTCAAAATAATAAAATAAGTCAACAGCGTTCTCCACAGCGTGACGACTTGTGACGATTTGTCATTCAAAAAGGGTTTCAATAGCGTCTCATTTGTTGCCCCTTTCCTACTCTTCTAGAAAATTACTTGTGGAGTGAAATTTCTTTGTATTGAAAACGTTCTGTTATAAGATAAATTGAGTGATAAATAAACTGAAGAGTAAGACATCAATTTTCAACATTATTTAAGAAATTCATCTTCTTCTAGAAAACCTTCTTAAATTAAGAAATTCTTATTGCCGGTTCTTTTCAGTACAGAATATTCTGAACCTGCAGTTGGTTTGACCTTGTGACGATACTTATATACATAAACCTAAATCCAACGGAACATAAACTTTTGTGACATTACACTAAATCTTGGTGAATAACGAGGTAGACAAAGTACTATAATGAATAAATCACTGTTATTCGATTTCCAATTCTCTGTGTTAATTGTGTTAGTAGCTTGTGGACGACAACGTTTTCACAAGCTCACAGCAGTCGCTGTATATAGGTCAGCAAACCTGTGATGCCTAACCCAATCCTTATGTTGAGGAACAATTATGAGTGACGACATTACAACGATTTCGTGATTTGATTCAGTTCAGTGTCATTAGTAATTGACTACTTACCTACGTATTTGGTTAAACGTCGAACTTTTCCAAGATAATATCAACAAAAAAGTGAGACTTTAAGAAGTTTGATTTTTAATACATTTATTGGTAAGGAGCTTACTTCTATCAATCGAGGTTTAATTTTTAGCAAGACTAATTTTTAATAAGTATTAATTTGAATCATATTTAAATTTAATTATGTCTGTGGCTGCTTTCCAATTTCATTGTATTGCACTCACAATCAAGATTAATACGTAATTTTATACAATTGATCAATTGTCAAAAATTTTTAATTTCATTACTAATCAATTTTTCTAAAATATATATATGTATACGAATTAAAATTTTTAATTGCTTGCAGTTCATGACCGTTAAGTTAAAAAATATCAGGCATTACCACGAACCTTGTATAAATATGCATGCAGTATGCGTCTATGGAAAAAACGATTATTTTAATAATATGTGGACTATTCTTGTATAATTTCTTGTGTAAACTGTACATATACATACATAAATAAAAAAGTGGACATGACACTAACAATATAATCTATTATTTTAACATTACAGACGTTATAACAAAACGTAATTTATCCGAATACTTCGTCATTTATTTGTACGTATTTCTGACAGCCATTACGGAACATAAATTAGCTCATAATATGCAGTTTCATATCGTTTTAATATCGTTATGTAGTAATAAAATCAGGTTTGTAACATATTTAGTCCACCTATTTCGCCAAAACCCAGACTCTCGTTCAGGCTTACTTGGTCAATTTGATACGCAAATTCAGTTCGATACTTGAGCTATATAATTTATACCACTAACTTTGCATATTTCATATATTTTAACCTATGCTTTAAAAGGAAACTTTAAACGAGGAAATATAATTTTTGATATAATTAGATTTGGCCACAAAATTAACAATATGGTACAGGCGTGTGTCTATGTAATGTTATTCTGAAATACCCTTCCACAAACCTTTGCTCACTTCTCAGTCGCTGCAATCTAAAACATAACTACGCCCACACATACATCTTTCATATATACATGCTATAAAACTGACCTCCTATTAATCAAATTAATCTCTAACAAGACCAGAGGTGAAGCACTTTGTAAACCTTGTTGGAATATCTAGGCTTTAGCGTAGAGTTCATAAGTAATATGTAGTAAGTAGTATGTTTTAAAATGTTCCTCTATTTCAATTTGCTTTTGCTTTGCTTTTAATTTACACATAAATACATTTAAGAAGGAATATTTTGGGTACAATATCCATTTAATGCTTATACAAATCTATGAGAATGTCTGCTGATAATAATTAATTGTTTATTACATGTAAAATCACTATATAAGAAGTTACTACGAGTGCACGATACCGTGAGACTTGTAAGAAATGTGACCTTCCGTCGAGTTCACCCTTTTTGTACCGCTAGTAGCGTCATTTCGTTAGTCTATTATTTTTTATTTTGCTCCGTCATTATGCACAATACGATAGATTTCCATATTTTGCAAATAAAAGAGGACGTGCATGGCTGCAAAAATTTTCTAAGTATAATAACATAATATTGTTAAATAACTAAACAACGTGTTTGAATTAACGAAATTTTATAAGTTTAAATATTATCATGTTTTGAAATTTGGTTTATTTTTCGGTTGTTTTTTTTTTTGTATATCGTACAAATACAGACAAAGTTACTGGATTCACATCTCATGTTATTGGATTGAATGGATTCAAGAATCCATTGCGGAACTCGTACACTACAATAAATAAGGAAGTGAATAAGTGAATATGGCAATACATGTCAATCTAAAAAGTGTCCTAAGTTCATTATTATAGTAAACAAGTAGTAAATAAAATTACATTTATTTAAAAGAAGTGTAACGGGATAAATGAAAAGAATGTTAGAATCACGTGAACTAAGTTCTGGGAATCTATATTTAATATTAATACGTGAAATGAAAATTTTGTACCCCTTTTTAAGCATATTGCGTGCACTGAGATGTGTGATTTGTGAGGTGTGAGGTGTCAATTATTTTGAGTCTGTGTGTACAAATAATAAAAAATAAAAAAGCCTTTTATTTCCTGCGGAAAAAATAACTTGTGGCCGGGCTCGCTCGCCGGTGGTGCGTGAGTATAGCATGGAGGCGGTGCCCTTGCGGCGTGTTGACCAGGTGCGAGATCTTGGAGTTCTTATGACAGGAAAATTAATATTTCGAGACCATATAATAAATATTTGTAAAAAAGCTTATAGGAACTTGGGGTTCGTTCTCAGGCAGACAGGTGGTTTTAAGGGAACCAGTGCGGTGAAAGCTCTGTCTGATGCATTGGTTAGAAGTCACTTGGAGTTCAGTGCGGTTGTGTGGGCTTCCCATGAGACTAAATATATTACGATGCTGGAGCGCATACAAAATAAATTCACCCGACACCTATACCTTAGACTTTATGGGATTTATCCGATGTACCCTTTGATGTATCCCACCTTATTTGTGCTCGGGATGGTCGGTTATAATACACTGGAGGTGCGACGAGGGTTTCCCTTGGCTGAAATGATTTTTAAACTACTTAGGGGGAAGGCGTTTAACTCGTTTGTGCTGCAAAAGATAAATTTTTCAGTACCAGACAGGTACATAGAGCGACGGCGGAAGCCGCGGTTATTCGCGGTGCCGCATGGCCGGACTAAGCTACTACAGAAAACCCCTCTCACGAGGGTCATGCACGTGTTAAATGAGGTTGCAGAAATGACGGACTTATTAACATGCTCTACAAGTTAATTCGCAAAGGTTACTATATACGTATTAAGTTACAAAATGAATATTTATAAAAGTTAAGTTATATATTTATGTTCTTACACTATCGTATTGGTGGTATAAAAGCTGTAAAGATAGTTGTAATGGTGTTAATAATAAATAAATAAATAATAATAAATAATAAACTGCATTATGATAATAATATGGCTCATACTAGAATTTAGTACAATTATCATATATATATGATAATAATGTACTGATAATGGTATACTAATACTTTACGTTAGTAACTAATTAGTCTGTGCTAATATAATAACTTAATATAGTCTGCAAGAACTCTTCCTCGGCCTCCTCCGAAGAATCCCAAAGGTGTTTGGTCACTTGCAATATTTTGCACCCGCTATCCTTGTCTAGTCGTCTTGCCATCTCGCATAAGGTCTTCCTCTATAACGTTATCCTTTTGTGTCAACAAAGTAATTTTTTTAGTCACTCTCTCATCTTGTAATAGCGCTACATGTCCCGCCCATTTCTATTTTAACTTTTGGTAATGGTTTAGATTTTAGAGTATCAGTAACTTTTGAAAATTTTCTTATTTTTGTGTGTCTTATCTTTTGTCTTTTATTGATATTCAGAATACTGCGTTCCAAGCCGCATTGCCAGCTGATAATTTTATTTTATACTTTTATTAGTGTATTTCCAGGTCTGAGCATAAGTTAGGTACGCCAGCAGACATGCATTCATCACTCTAACTTTTGTCCTAACAGCCATATCACTTTTAAATATTTCCTTCATACTCCAATATTTATTCCAGGTGTTTTGTATTCTTCGTTAAATAAATAAATAAATTAAATTAAACATTCAATTATTACGTTCACACTCCCAATGTTAAAAAGATAGCATACTGTCAAGGTCAAATACATAACAATTTGTGGTCAAACAGTTTTGAGTTGCGAGCTGTGGATTTCGTATGATTTGTGAGGTGTGTGCTGTGAGCTATTTCGAGTGTGTGTAGTGTATGTCAAGGGAAAAATGCGTTACGTATATTTACAGTCGAATTTCGACCACTGTGCGATCACTAGTTTATTTTTTTTTAATGTATTAAACATAAAATACAGATCACAGCCACTATACACCATAAAATAAAATGCACCCATACAATACTGAAAGAACTGTGTTTCACTACACTTGTGCAGGCAATTTCAAAAAGTATATGTAAGTGAATGTGATAACATTAAACATCTACATATAAATAAGAAAATTAATAACGGGTGTACCAACATTTACGTAAGAAGTAATTTTGATAGAAAATACAAATTTTTAATAAAAATTGTATTTTCTTTATTGTTTCATAAAGTACACTCTATAGGGTTAGTACACTCTTTTGTCGGAATTTTCAGCACTAAATGCGGCCGAATTTCGTTGATACAGCGCTCGATTTCCTCCTTCAAGACTAGGGTGGACGACTTATTGGCATACATCTTAGACTTTAAAAAAATTCTAGAAAAGAAGTCTTAATTTCGACGCAAAATTTCTTTAAATTTTAAATTAATATCTAGTACTAAATAATAATAAACTGATTCAAATCATTGCGAGAACTCTCATTCTAGCATTTCTGAGTTATGTTTTACCTAAGCGTATTTTATTCTCAATTTTCTTCTATACGATTTTACTCCATAGTTTCTTTCAACAAAAGCTAATAGAAGCATAGAAATAATGTAGACTCTAAGTTGAAATACCAGAACTTCGTGTAAGCTGAGAACCAAAAGATATGCAGAATGTCTTAAAGTTCGATGCAACAATTTTAAGTGCAACCCCTACATGCTCGAAGACCCCAACTTTCCGTATGAAAACTTTTTAGAGGTAGGAATTCAACGAAGAATTGTAGTTTCAAAGTGACTTTCCAGAATTCACTCTAGCATTGAAATTCTTTAAGTTTTCACCACTAGCGTAGGTGCTAGTCTTCAAGCGAGTTTGATATTGTAATATTCACTGATTAAAGTTTTTTTTAATCGGAGATAGATCTACGTTTGGCCACTAACTCACTCGTTGCTGAAAAACGGTGGGGCCTAAAATGGAGCACGTTGCTCTAGAAAAAATCTATTCACTGTAGCCTAAAGATGCCCGGATTATAGTTCTCAGGAAACCTAGAAGATGGCAAGGAGTTCCATTTTTGAACAGTACGTATTATAAATGCGGAATCAAAACGCTGCATACGGATTTTTTAAATTGCCACGAGCACTGGGTAATAGTGTACAGTCTTCCTACTAATCCTGTAGTAAAAGGAACAGAGTGGGATAAGATCGTGAAGCTCTTGTGCATACTCTCCGAAATGTTATGTTTGAAAATATCTCTCACCGATTACATATTACAAAACATCAAATAAACTGATTTGTTTTAACACTCACTATTACGGAACAAAGTTTCTGTTTCTCTGTGTAATTGTTGCCATTATTTACAATGTTTGTCTAAAAAAATATCTTAAATATGACAACTCAGTATATTTGATTGTAGTTTTGAAGAAAAAAGTGGTTAAGAATGTACGTTTCTGCCAAACGCTCGCGGAATTATTAAAGGTATTGTATTCGAGAAGATTGTAAATATTAGAAACATCTACCAAAATATCCAGGGTGTTACCAAACGGAAATGTCAAAAGCACCCGCTTACCTGGGCGAAAATGCGCGATTAGAATGATGAGATTTGAGGAGGCGAAAGAAATATCTGACTACCCCGTTATGCGTAAAAATATGTATGTATGTTTATGCAACAAGATTGTATATATCAGAAACATTTACCAAAATAATATAATTCCATAGTTAACACAAGGGTAGGTTATACAAGGTTATTTCGAAAGGATGGTTAAATGCAACAGGGTATTAAAATACCCATGAGAACGGAAAACTTGTGGTCTACAATTTCGCCAAAAGTCAATAGTTAACACCTCAAAGTTTAAAAAAAATAAAGACAAGGCAACCCTAATAGCGTTTTACGTTACTAGCAAACATTTGGAATATACAACATAACGATAGATAGGGTTGTACATTTTTTTTCTGTTATGTTAATGTTTTTCTTTTTGTGCGGACAACGAAATAAACGTATTCCGTAATAATTATTCTGCAATTATTGGAGGAACCGAAACAACTATGTAAGAATCGCGACGCTTGGCGCTCCGTCCTCTCTGACTACCCTGTTAAGGATACAGCGTGAGAATATGTATGTATGTATTATTCTGCAATATAACAGTCAACAGTGACACGATGAAAACCCGATGGATTTATACTACCTTTCACTATAACCTTGTACATTAAAAAAATCATCTTTTAAATAAATTACAAACCGAAAATTCATTACCGCCGCTGTCTTATGGTATTTTATAGTCAGATCTTGTGAAAAATTTTCTTAATATTTTTTTTCTAATACTGTCATTTAACTATTCATACAGATTTTCTTTAAGATTTTCAAGTATTTCATCCGAGAAAATCTTTACTTTTAATTGTCGTTTTTTATGCAGGATAGTTATTTTATACTTTTCAGTGTTTTTTTTGAAGGCAGTTTAATTTTTTTTAATAAAAAATTTTTATTTCTCCCTTTTGAGTGATCTTGACCTAAATAAATATCTAGAGCAGGTCTGCAATTAACTTGTTTCTAATTCCGGAGCGCAACTATATACAAGAGAATCATCAATATAAATAAAGGTTTTAACCAGGTCGAGTTGTAAACTCCAAACTTTTTTTTATAATATACACGATCATGTGATGACGCAGCCACCCAGTTTTAATCATCGTGTACATTTATTAAAAGCAATAATACATAATTCATCATTTTCAAATTTATAGTTAAAAATATTGGCGATCTTTTTAAATAAATATGTTCTCATGTACATGGTTCAAGAAAAACGAAACAAAAAAAAGCAAACATCATTTTTTACTGTCTAATCCCATTAGGTATCAATCATATTTTTTTTAAATGTCTGTTCTGTGGAATTAGTTACTAATATTCTATGAATTAGTCACGGATTCGCTTAAAATGTAGTAAGAAATTGAAATTGACCAATCACAATGATTTAGAGAGCTATGTAATTTGTTAGTTTGAAATGCAATTATGTTTTACATTGCATAGCGACGCAGTGCAATGTATATTTGTCTCACTTTGTAACGTTGTAACTGGGACAATATTTTACTTGGATTAGTACTAAGGTAACCTATCTACCTCTTTTGTATTATAATATCATTGGCTGTTGCAAATTCCTTCAGACACAAATGTTCGTGTACGTTCGGAAGAATAAAAAAAATAAGAAAATTAGTGATTTATATTACCTACATTAAAAAGAATGTAATAGGAGCAATGTAAGCGCACGGCAATGTGCCAGCCAAGTTCGGGCAAGCGCACTGTGTACTTATTTATTCGTACTATTTCAAGCGAAATTCCTCCCACCCATAACTTCTTTGCTGATAGGGCTAAAGATTTGTTTTTGCAATGTTTAATCGTTTATGCTTTGAACATTCATTGAAAAGTCTTGTGTTTTCATGTAATGAAGGAGACTGCTTTCTGTAAATCTTATTTTAACTGTTTAACTTACAGTTAAGTTATTAATATTCTTTACCTTGACATAGAGTTTTAGGTAAAAACTAAAAAGATAATTATGTTGTATTGTTAGAAGATATAGTAATAATAACACAACTGTCAAAAACTTCTCAGTGTATTGAATATATTTTTCAATGCACTGAAAACTTTTCGTCATTGAAACGCATTGAATGAGTACAGGACGGCAATTAGCTTTATCTCTGTCACTCCTAGAGCTAGGCAATGGCACTACGAGTTTATAACGTCACAGACTGGTCGTTTCTCTCGAGTTCAATCCCAATATTAAATTTTAAACAACAAAAACTTTTATATCTTTAAACGAATTTTAAATATTTTCCACCCTTAACGGAATACGGGACCTGTATATGATCACTTATACCGTCAGGTATTCACATATTATCGTTCGTTTTTCTCAGAAGCTATGTACCATAAAAGTTTGAAATTTGACATAGAATACATCTTGTTAATTCACATAACATTATACATATATTACACAAGGTAACATTTTTAAATATTCATAGGAGGATTTTAATTCTCACATGAATATTATCTTTAAGGAGAATTAAATCCAGTGCAAATTAAATTGTTGAACTACACTTGAATGTGCCCTCCTTCCCCACCCTCTTCGATAAAATAATGGAGCTGTTATAATTGCAATACTTGATAATTTTTCTTTATTTGTAATTATTCTTTACTGTAAACTCTTGTATATTTTTTATACTCAATTTTGTTAATGTCATGTCGTGGAAATATATTTAGGGTTTCGATCTCGTATTTATCTGTGATTTGACAATTATTGTACTAATTATTATGTTTGTAACCTGTTGTACTTCCCAAATAAAAAAAAATGAAAAAAATACTTAATCGAATACTTAATATTGCTATATAATACTCGTATAATAAGTATAGGACTTAACAATAATCCTTTACGAGGAATATTGGTATATTTATTTGTAATCGTATATACTCGAAAACGATTCTAATGATTCGGATGAAATTTACAAGTACGGTTTACTGAGGCGAAAAATCGATATAAATAGATCTCAATTCTGAAAACATTTGTTTTCTGCTTGTTTTTACACATTAAAACGGTAAGCGAAATATAATTGGTAAGAGAAATATGATTGCTAATTTCGCAACAAACTACCTTCTAAATAGCACAATGGCTAGAATGTAGGTCTACCACGCCGAAGTGCGCGAGTTTGAACCTGCGATGTGGTCAGACTTTTTTTTTATTGAAGTTATATAAGTTTGGCGGGTTTTGAAAAACGGATCAGTTTATTTTTTAGCGTGTGACGAAGTTGCGTGCGCCGATGTAACACAATTTATTATTTTTTATTTCATTCATTTCAAGCGGCCAGTGTTATTTTTATTATATTTTTTTTTTCTTTATGGCATGGCGCACAGATTTATGCATTTGCCAGTGTCACGTATTATTAAGTACAATCGACATGAAGCACGTTCGAAGTAAATTCGTTTTTCTTCTATTCGTAAAACTCCTCCAGTAAAGTGATAGTAGGCTTTACTGAAGCTATAAAGGACTTCTTGGAAGAGCGCGAGAACTGCAGCTACACATGTTTATTTAGATCTATTCCACTCTTTTCACTGAACTTTAAAACACAATATCATATTGTCATTTTTGTACTTTAAAACTCCCAAAAATGTCAAAAACAGGAAATCTAATTAAAATGACAACCTCACTTCTTGCGTACTCCGCAAAAAAGTCCTTTTTATAGGTTTCCAGTTTAGTTTTTTTATGTGGCCAGTTTTGCTTTTAAAACATCAAAAATAACAAAAAAGCACGTACAGCGGGCGTACATGAGTACAAACATACTTTTTTTTTATTTACAATCACAGAGCAAAGCTTGGTTGCTCAAGTACTAATTTGTAATAAGACTATTCTTTCTACAATCGTTAAATGTAAGTATGTAATTTTAAGATACAACATTATCAAATCCACCCAGATGTATGGCGGCATTTTTGAAAAATTTTAACAGTTATACATTTCAGAGTTTAATAACATAAAAAAGAGTACTATATACAACTGATAAAACTTATTACCATTTTTTATTCATGCGCAGTAATTTTTTTAAGATTTAGAAAATCAAATTTTTAAAGAATTTGTAAAACAGACTACGGATTAATTTGGTACTTATGTGTATCAAAGAGAAAGACTATTTTTATAAACTAAAAATATTAAATTGATATACATATCTACCACATCTTTTTATAGTTTTAATAATTAATGTACTATTATTTATTTCGTTTTAAATATTTCCATGTCATTTTAGGTCGATTCAGTAAATAACAACAATTAATTTGATCTTTTAGGTAAACAATGAGGTAGTTATTACGGAATTTTTGCATTTCACCATGTTGTATACCTTATCGTTACTTTACTGAAGTAATAATATGAAACATATGATTATCGAGAGCAGTCGATAAGGGGGGGAGTTATAAGACGGAATAAAATGTATTATATTTATTTCAGGCTACATTTCATTTATTCCTGTGAAAGGAGAAAATGTTTTAAGAGCTTAAAAAGCTTAAAAATTCATTTCTCGTCTACAGGAGTAAGTGTAAGTTTAAAAGCTCAAGAAACTTTTATATGTCGTCGATCAGCCAAACTATATTGTAACATTTTTTGAGGCTACTTTAAGTATCGATTTCACTAGTAATAACTTTTATAATAAATTCGAAACAATTTTTCTCAGGCCGCTATTCTTCTCAACTTCAAAGTATTGTGAATGCACGCAGCTACGTCTTCCAGACAACTACCAATTTAGTGCAGATTTATTTAATTTTGAGCTGTAAAGGTCAGTAAATACCTCAGAAGCGACCTATCAAACGAAATTAAAAGCAAATTCTCGCGTCTCAAATGCGACTTAACTTGGAATTTTATTCGTCTCCGAGGCGCTAATGGCACACCGTCCGAACAAAAACTCGCTTGATTAAAATCGTTTGTCGTAATAAAAGGAGTACTAAAAAGTTACAACCGTACGAAACGGGAGACCGGTAGGCCCGTAAAATCGATCACTCCCCGATACCGATCACGAGAACGACAAAAATTTAACGGCCAAATCGAGATTACGGACCGGTCCCGGCTTAATTTAGTGCCCAGAATTAAGGCAAAATATTAAATTGTCGCCCGGCTTCTTGCCGGCGCGGCTGTCTCCCGTCAAATGAGCCGTGAACGCTGCCGCGTATATTTTATTAGCTATAGCTACGCCACCCGCGCCCCTCCACTCGCGGTGACGTGGCCCCCGCGGCCCGCTCACACGTCGCCAGCGCCTGCCATATTTACATTCACGAGTGAACCAGCGGCGTGCGAAATTTTATTTCTTCGACAATCTGAGATGAGATTAGCTGTAAATTGAGTTTATGACGGAATCAAATATGCATGTCGCCGTCTACCCGCCCTCCAGCCCCGCACGCACTCTCGTAACGCGTCGCGACTCCGTTCACGGCTCATCGCATTCATAAATTCAGTATTCGCTCTTTTATTCCCTCGACTACGGTGTCATCGAAGTACGATGAGTTATTGCCATGAGACGACCGGACTTGTTCCATCTTTGAGATATTATTTCAATTTGTCGTTCTTCGACAAAAAGAAATATACAAGAATATCCACTCCAAACGAAATAAACAGACATATGACAATATTTAAATTCGTGCAATTATAAGAATCCTTTTCATTTGTGATTTAATTGACACTTTTTCTGTTACTATTATTTACTGCGAACATTGCTATTTTATTAATTAAATACCTATTAGGTACTTTTACCTTTCACATTATTCGTACTTAACATAACTAAGCGTTCAACGTGAATTCGCCCTTGGAATATTTCACTTTACTAATTTTGGTACCTCTAGAAAGCCGTCAACATTAGTGCGGAAAAATTTTGAAATTGGCTTATTTGCACAATTTTTACACTGACTTTGACAACTTTTTAAACCCTCAGGGGTCGATTTTAAAAATGCTGTTTTGTATTTTGCTTGTTTATTATAAAATGAACTTCAGTTAAAAATGTTTAACGTGTAAACCTAGCCGCTTAGATTGTGCGTTGATATCATTTGATATTAGTCAATAAGTGAATAAGTCATTTAGTAATGAATACAAAATAATACAAAAAATATAAAAAAAGTAAGAAATACAAAAAAAGAAATAATCTCTGATTACGTACCAAGTTTTGATGTCGCACAGCAATCTAAAAAATAATCTAGTGACAGGCCTAATAAAGAATAAAATTCCTTATTTTCGGCAATTCTCTCAAGAAAACATTTATTTAGGCATTAAGATCTTATTCCATAATCTTTAAATTTGTTTTCTTTAAAGGAAGGTGACTGGGGGGTATTTGCATAACCAAGAACGCTATTAGTGGCGTTGTCAAAAACATCCTCTTTTCCTTTCATCGGCGTGCAAATTATTATATCGTGACTCTGCTAGTTCGCCTCCCGCTAAGCCCTCTCACGCGTTAATCTAAAAGTTTCGTTGTTTTAATATTATCGTTCATTTTCGCTTTCCATAAATAATAAAGAAATGTTACTGATTTCTTTACTTCAAGATAGAATACACTCGTATTCAACAGTTTTTGCAAAAAACAAATTTGCATTAAAAAGCTACATTTTTACTCTTTAAAACATTAAGTTAAGTAAGGTACTTAGTTTCGACATCTGGTTCCCAGATGTGAAATCCACGGTGTTCTTGTTAAGAGTTCAATAGGAGTAAAAAATAAAACAGACGCGTTAGTGTCAAGACATAAAACATTCGGTGAAGCAATAAAACAGTCCGTAGAGCAATAACAGTTAACCGAGAACCAACTGGAAATAAGCAGATATAACTGGAAATAACCGGATATATCCGGATATAACAGGTGATTACAGTGGCCAATTAACGCTGCGGAGTGAACGTTGTGTCAAGCCGTGTTGTGGTTTTATGGTGCGAGAAGCTTTTCTTATAAGACCCGGATTTAAACTTTAGATTGCTAGAGATTGCCTCGGAGTCTAGATTTTATGACATTTCCAACGAGTGTGAAGTTAGATATAAAAGATATTTAGATTAAGCGTGATATGTGTCTGTGATATTACCATTAAGTAATATAATAACATCCTACATTTAAGCAAAATTTTTGATCGAATCCAAATCCGATGAATTGTGTGTTCTATGCGTGTATTTTTGAAATGTCTGAAATGTCGTCTGATAAATCCTGTTTTTTACTGCAATTGATTACAAGCAATTTCAAGGTTAATCAAAAGGAATAATCCGATGACTTGGACATTCAGGATTAGTGCGAGGATCTCCTAGTTAATCTTAACGAAAGAGATTTAAAAGTGGATGTGCGGGCTAAAGTCAGAAGGAGTGAACATGTACGCGGACCAGACTGATAAAGAAAGAAAGGGTAGCTCAAAAGTATATTAAAACAGTGGGCTTACATGTTAAAATTATGGACATAGATGGAAAGGTCGAAATATTAGACACGCGATTGGTCAACATTTTTTGATTACCCAATTCATAAAATACGGAGTTCTTGTTGTGCAATTTCTACGACTACGACTGAAATTGACATAACAACTTATCGATTTAGATGTTCCGATTGTAAACATCATGTGAAAATGCCGAATGAATATTTATTTTTATTTATATTAATGCAGGGTTATAGTTTTAGCAGCGTATGTATGTTTATATGTAAGTAATATTTGTACATAATATATGTATGTTCGTTTGTTCATTTGTTCCCTCATATATCCGAAATAAGTTAGAAAATTTGTGTCTTTGGTCTCGATTACGTGCATGATCACACAAATTCATTCCTTGAAAAATTTATTATAACATACATAGATTTTTTTATACCGCAAAGTTTTTTATACCACATATAAAATACAGAGGAATCACTTGCGCTTTGCCAACTCTGTAAGACCCTTTTCAATACCGTTTTGAAAAACTCTGTAGTCATATGAAAAAACCTTGACAGGGACCTCACTCCATAACTTGATGGTTCGAAGGAGAAAACTCCTTTGGAAACGCACAGTGCGTAATAACTCAGGCTCCAAATTGTGAGGACGAACTCCCTGTCGACGGCGAGCGGTACGATGGAAGAAAGTAGTTGTAGGCATCATGCCGAAAAATCCTTTGGTACACAATCTATATAGATAGTACAAGCACAAGAAGCTCGTTCCACAATTCGATGGTTCGAAGGAGAAAACTCCTTTTAAAATGCACAGTATGTGACCATTTAATGAACATCCTGCTGGTGGAGAGCGGTGCAATGGACAAAACTAACTGTAGGCGTCATGTCGTACAATTTTTTAGAACACATTCCATATAGACAGTATGACAAAGTCAAAGACAAGAAAAATTCATCGACCATTCAAGGTAGTTCAAAAATATTAAAATAGCACACAAAGCAAAAATTCGATATACAGAAACGTCTTTACATACATAAATATTTTCAAGCTGTATCCCTAACAGGGTTGTCAGAGAGGACGGAGCGCCAAGCTTCGCGGTTCTTACACAGTTCTTTCGCCTCTTCAAATCTCTTCATTTTCCTCACGTATTTTTGCCTAGATCTGCAGATGCTTTTTTTGATCGAATCCAAATCCGATGCTCAGCAAGTCAGCTAACGCTCTGGCTATTTGATTTAGGAACACTCTTATTTGGTCTTACATGGCTTCCTCTACCACTCATTTTCGCGCTGTACATTTTCTTCTTCAATCTTTTATCGCTCATTTTTTCCATGTGCCCGAACCATCTAAGCACTCCTTTCTTTAGAAATGTGTTTCATATTCAAAATTTGAAATTTTAACTTGACTTACTTATTTAAATTTTATTTTAGATGTCTAAGTACATTGAAAATAACTATTCTGTGATTAAGAATGTGATTGAAAAATTAAAGAATGTCCTCCAAAAAATAAAATTAACTAAATACAATGTACAATTTCGAGACGATTTCGCTCGGCGAATTGTAAAAGGAATTTTAATTTATTTCGCGGTTGAACATTCGGGGGTGGTCGCGTGCGTGACATGCATTTTGGAGGCACGTTTATGGAAATTGTTGTAGTACAGTGGCGGCATCTTGCAGCAATTTGGGTTAGCGACTTGACAATACAGTACGGGCTTCGTAATGTCTCGTAATTATGACAATGCATTCTTTTTAACTACATATGTTATGTACATTTACCTTAAGAACCTGTAAAGTACCAAATCTGTAAATCTGTCTGCGTAAATCTGTACTAAACTGTTAGAATCGTCGTGGAAACAATACCCAAAAGGTTATCTATTCTTTCGTATGTTGTTATATTTTTATTTATATATTATATGTTCCTAAAGTTGGTATTATTTTACATATTGTGTTCAAACAATTTAAAATGTTGAATATGATTTTCAACAAAATTCCTCGAATTTCATTGACAAAAATTTTGATTAAACAATGACACTATGACACTATGGGTTCTAAACAATGACAATATGACAGGATTGCACGACAGTGTTATTGCAAAAATGAAGAAACGAACGCTTAGATGGTTCGGGCACATAGAAAGAGTGAGTGATGAAAACCTGACAAGAAAATCTACAGAGCGAAAGTAAGGGGTAAAAGAAGCCAAGGAAGACCTAGGCTGACTTATGAAGATCAAATAGCCAGAGTGTAAGCTGACGGAAATGTCAAAAACAGTCGCATGCCTAGGCGAAAATATGTGAAGAGAATGATGAGATTTGAGGAAGCGAGAGAATTATGTAAGAACCGCGAAGATTGGCGTTTGTACTCTCTGACTACCCCGTTAGGGATGCAGCGTGATTATGTGTATGATAAGTCATAAACTTCAGTGTTGGAGACAAAATATAGAGAATATAGAGAAACAGAATATATACTTGCTCGACAATGCTCGACGGAAGAAATAGCCAATGAGCGTACTCACTATACACAACAGAAGGTAACTCTTAAAGTGACGGCATCTTACTGCTTATTTAACCGATTTAAACAAAAGGAGGTGGTTCTATGTTCGTCTTCATGTATGTTTTTTTATGTATGTTCACCAATAATTTCGTTAATTGCGGACGAATTTCCAAACATTTTTTTTTGTTTGAAATGATATACTTCCGAGGTGGTTCCATTTAAATTTCAACAGTATTGGAGCTTGAACTTCGAAGATACAATAAATAACGCTACATTGTCATAACTTATATTTGTATTTATAAATGTCTTGTATAACGTTGCTCTCCAGAATTAGAAATAAGTTAATTGTAGACCTGCTCTATATATTTATTTAGGTCAAGGTTAAAAAAAAATGAAATCGACTACATAAAAAAACACCGAAAAGTACATAAGAACTATCTTTTACTAATCAAAAGTCAAGTACAATAAAAATAATTTTATAAATACGATACATATACTTATATAGTTAAATTTGACAGTTATTGAAATATTGAATTTTTTTCCCAAAATTGAGTTTGTATCTCAATGGGTGTCGCAGACCAGCGGATCTTTTTGTCACGTCTCTGACACGTCCCCCATTAAGCGTGGTTTCATACGTTTTCATAGTAAACGGTAGGGTGATTTTTTGTCACCGTTACACGGTACCCAGTGGGCGCCGGCTCTTGTGGTGGCGATCTGCATAGTGGGAAGTAACCACCCATCCCCATACTACATGAAAGTACATAATATATGAAAATATTTTTTAGAACAACAAAACAATTTATCGAATAACTGCCCAATGAACATGAACACATTTGCAATTAACAAATGGATAGAAACTTTAAAAAATTATCTTAAAGAAAGTTGTATTCTCGTTTTCTGCCTAAACTGAGAAAAACTGAAATTCTATTTTGGTTGCACGTAAAGATAAATTTTGTTCAGATACCTTAATACAGTATATACTTTGTTTGTAGAAATTAGTATTGTATGCAATGTAAAGGCATATAGATGGCGCCAGAGTTGGGGGAAACCTCCGCCCGCACCCCGTCTGTCGTTATCGTACGCGACAGTGATGTCACGCTGAAACCATTATGGCCTTACATAAGCCTTGTATTTGGGTTTTGTTTTGTTGGAAAATAGTATTAAAACACCTCGGTATAGCTTAGTTGACATTTTAAGTATTAAAATATAAATAATCTCGACTTTACAACATAGAACAAGAATTTATTTGCATAATTATCATTGTCTAAAAATAGACATAATAGAATACATATATATATATATATACATATACATATGTATATATATATACATATCTTCACGCCGTATCCCTAACGGGGTAGTCACAGAGGACGGAGCGCCAAGCGTCGCCTTACTTACGTACTTCTTTCGCTTCCTCAAATCTCATCATTCTCTTCACATATTTTCGCATAGGTATGCGAGTGCTTTTTGATCTTCATAAGTCAACCTTTGCTTTCCTTGGCTTCTTTTACCACTCACTTTCGCTCTATAGATTTTCTTCGTCATAATAGAATAACAGGTAGGTAATTTATTTCATGTAAATACCTGACCAAGGTTCATTAGAATATCTGCAATATCAAATTATTATTCATTTTTAACCGACTTCAAAAAAAGAAAGAGGTTCTCAATTCGTCTGTATGTTGCTTTTTTTTTGTATGTTTGTTACCTCATAACTCCGTCATTTATGAACCGATTTCGAAAATTCTTTTTTCGTTTGCTAGTTAATACTTCAAAGGTGGTCCCATTTAAATTTCACCGATATTGGAGCTTGGACTTCGAAGATACACTAGATAACACGACCTGGTTATAACCTTTATCTATATTGACGATTCTCTTGTATATCGTTGCGCTCCGGAATTAGAATGAAGTTAATTGCAGACTTGCTCTAGATATTTATTTAGGTCAAGACCACTCAAAAAGAAGAAATAAAATTTTTTTATGAAAAAAATTTAAACCGCCTTCAAAAAAAACATTGAAAAGTATAAAGTAACTATCCTTTAAAAATCAAAACTCAAGTACAATTAAAATAACTTTATAAATACGATACACATACCTATATAATTAAATTTGTCAGTTATTGAAGTCGGTACCAAATCAATGTGCAACAACATAAAGTCTATTAGTTTGGTGGGCTTGGCATTAGTAAGACTGTTTACATAAGTAGAAGACACATAAACCTGCTACAAAGGGGAAAAGATATAGAATTTAAAGGAAATAGGAAGTACAACCTGTTTGTTCTCCAAACGTTACCTAATCTCTTTGTTTCCGTTAGGAGATAGTATTTATGTTATTTCTCTTTTACGTACCGCTTCACTAAATAACTTTGAAACGTAGAATTTTTACTACAGGAGATATTTATGAGGAGGTACTCTTGTTTCGTATTACGAGGGGTTACTTTTGAAAACCTAAAAATTCAGTTTGTTACTACATTACGGTATGTTTCTTTTAAAAAGAAGGAAAACACAAGTTGTAATAAGAAAGTACCTATGTAATACAGCATTCAAATCGATTTGACCTTTCGATGCTTCAAAGTGGTGACGTAACAACTAAAGACAATAAATAAGAGCATTGTTGAATTGAAAGACTGCGTAACATACATTAATAAGCAATATTAGGATTTGAAAAATACTTTAGGTAAAAAATCTACCGTAATATCCGAATTCCAAAAAAATAACGAAACTTCGAAATAAACTGTGAATGATTTTTCTAACAGGCTTCAGTTGGCTGAGCAGAACATGAGAGAAGCTAATCTAGAGATCATTGGTGTACCCGAGCATAAAGCTGAAAACATCTTTAATGTGATATTGCAGCTGACGAAGACTGTGGACTTTCCAGTGAATGCAGACGATACGACGTAAACTGGATTGTAAACATCCTAATTTGCTAATTTTACTGCCATGTCTAGATATCAAATACTTAGTACATAAAGAACACTGTGATCATAACTTCTACAAAGCAGATGACGATGGTACGATGGTAAGGCCATAAAATCGCTTGATTGGCGTGGTAGTTTTGAGAGATGTTGGTGATGTTGATGAAATGGTTGATTTGTTCTACAGTGAGCTATATAAGTTGTTGAGGAGTCTGTGCCAAGGCGTAAACGCAAAAATACTAAGTATCCCACATGGTTCACTGGTTTGCTTATAAGACTCCTATCCGAAAAGGAGAAAATAAGGAAAAAGTATCGAAAATATAGAAATCCGCGCGATAAATTAGAATATGATATTTTACGTGAAAGAAGTCAAACTGATACACAAATGTAATAACACCCACAAAACTAATATAGAAAACAGCATAAATAAAAATATCAAAGCGTTTTGGCAATTTATTAAAGTTAGGCAGGAAAACCGATCAAATATCCCTTCAAAAATGCAGCTAAATACAACAATCGCAACAACTGGTCATGAAGTAGAAAATCTTTTTGCACATCACTTTGAATCAAAATTCACCGCAACTTCAATACCTTTTGCATCTACCTGTGCTTCCGCAATGACATCGAATTTTACATCTCACTTACAGTTTACAGAGTTTGGAGTAGTCAAACAGATAAAATGTCTCATTATACTGTACATTCTAATCGCATAGAGAACATTCAATCAAAATTTTTGCATATCCTGAACATTAGATGTGAACATAGAAGATGTGATAAGTCATATGAAGAAAGATTGGCAAAGTTTAAAATAATGCCGCTCCATGCTCGTCGTAAATTACAGGACCTGGTTCAACTGTATAAAATACTACATTCAATTACGGATAGCCCAAAACTTCTAGACGCGCTTAATTTTAATATTGACTACAATCCTCGTCGCCCAAAGACCTTTAAAGTTCCGCTCTATCGCAACAACATCTCTTTCCACCAACCCTTAGCTAGAATGTGTAGACAATATGAAGACCTCAGTAGAAGTCATCCCCAACTTGATTTATTTCACTCAAATTTCTTTTCATTTAAGAAAAAGGTTATAGATATCCTCGGGAGAGGGGATTAAATAATTTTAATTTTGTTTCGTATATATTTAGATATTTAATATGTAACTGTGTCTTTCTTCTGAATTGTTTTCTTACTTTTTAATTGTTTGTTTATGTAAGCTATTTTTACTCAATGTTGTTATTGTCATGTCGTGGAAATGTATTTAGGGTTCCGATCTTGTACATACCTATGATTTGTCAGTTACTGCCATAATTATTATGATTGTAACCTGTTGTATTTCCCAAATAAAAAAAAAAATGTCAATAAAGGAGCAGGTCCAGACAATATACCGCTATTATTTGTCAATGTGGCTCTGTACTTAGTCTACCTCTTAAATTAATTTTTAATAAAACCCTCTAGTGGAAACTGTACTAATAAATGGAGAAAAGCAAGAATATTGCCTGTATATAAAAAAGGTGACATGAACAACATCAAAAACTATCGCCCAATCTCTATATTATCTACATTCTCAAAATTATTTGAATCCTTAATACATCCGTATTTGAGCCGGCAGATACATAAAATCTTAACCGACAATCAACATGGATTCCGTGAAGGTCGCTCCACTCAAACAAACCTCGTCGCAGTCATTTCCGACCTAGTAGAGAGTGTTGACAGCAGAGCTCAAATTGATGCTATATATACGGATTTCAGTAGCGCATTCGACAATATTAACTATTTTCTGCTTCTATCAAAGCTGGAGCCATGTGGTATTTATGGTACCTTGCTGGGTTGGTTCAAAACATATTTAGAAAAGAGGTCACAGACTGTTGTTGACAATGGATACGAGTCCAGAAAATATTACGCACTCTCTGGACTTCCTCGAGGCTCCCATTTAAGACCAATATTATTTTCGATATTCGTCAATGATATATCCATCCACATAAAATACTATATTCTCAATGTTCGCAGACGATCTTAAAATATACCGGCCAATTCTCGGCTTTGCTGATGTCGATCTCATTCAAAAAGATATCGACAATATAATTCAATGGTGTGTTTCTAACAACATGGTTTTAAATATAGAACAATGCTATCATATAAAATTTACGAGATAGAAAATTCCATACCCATCCATTTATAAAATTAATAATGCAAAACTGATCGAGGTAGACAACATTCGCGACTTCGGTGTTATCTTCGACAAATCTTTAAAACTCGCAGAGTACGTCGATAGTATTGACAATAAAGCGGCACAAATGTTGGGATTTATTAGGAGAAATAATAGTAGCCAGTTAGAATATGCAAGTGTAGTATGGAATCCCTCTCATACCATCCACTCCCAAAGAATAGAGCGGATTCAGCGATCCTTTACACGATCTTTAGCTTATTTTTCGTCTAGGGGACTCCTAGGACTCCTTATAACTCAAGACTACACTTTTTCAATATGAAAACTTTACGCCATCGACGTACTGCTTTGGACTTAACGTTTTTGCATGGACTCTTCAATAACATAATCAAAAGTACACGACTCGTGGAACGTATCAAACTGACAGTTCCTTATAATATTTCTCGTAAGTCTATAAAAAAATATTCAGCAAATCTCGAAGCAGAACTAAGTCACCACCCACTTTAACTAGATGTTATGATAATTACAGTCCCTTCAGTGAAAAATGGTCTGATCTTGATATGTTTCACGACTCCTACCATATTTAAACGTAAACTACTCAGTTATCGTCTGAATAATTAGTAGAACAACTTTTTATATGTATGTATTTTTTTTTCTCTTTAATAGTTTTAATGTTTGTAACTACTTATTTGTTGCTCATTGTTACAATATAAATGTTGTGTACGCCTGTATTGGTGTATATACTAGAGTAATTAACATGTAATGTAATTTTATATTTTTGTGCATATGTACGGTTGGTGTACCTATCAACAAAAAAATAAATAAAGTTAATGTTAACAGTTAAAATGGTGTTGTCATTGATTGGTCCAAGTCACAATCGATTCAACTGAATCTATCGATATTTTCAAAACAACGGCTTGTATACGACAATTAAAAATAATGTAAATGTTACAGATCAAAAAATCTTATCGTGTTATTATTGTTTTAGGTGCAATAAAAAGTTCAATATTTTCTTTATAGTTATAAATTTTCATACATTTTTGATGCAGTGCTATACTAAATTATTCAAAAGAGAAATTTATTTGGGTAACGCTATGGAGCATCATTACATCATTATTTAAATCCAGCAAAAATCAAATCACTTTATAGAATTATATGTTCGACTGTATCTTCTTATAATTCTTCTTTTAGGCTGGGAAAAACTTTAAAGCACAGCAAAATAACACAGTAATACCACTTTAAGCAAAAATATTTAAAAAATAAAAATTCCCAGCTCTTCCCTTTATCATATCAAACAAAACATTTTAACAATAATGTTCAGATAAAGTACTGCATCTTCTTTAAGTAATAATATCGTAACTGTTGAGCTTTAACAACAAGAAGCAATGCAATTTGTACTTTATATGTGGTGGCAACTCAAGTCTGCAAGAATCTATACAAAGAGGGTCCAATAAATTTAATTTAATAAATACACCGCAGTTTATTTCATTGCATTCAAGCTTATCTCAAAAATAACGAGCTGATAATTACATGAAGTTCTACATCCATTTTCATTTAACGTGCCAATGTCACAAACTACGCGACCACATTTGGTCAACAGATAATTATCGACCCTGTGCGTGTGATTTGTGGCTAACCATGGAAATGCCAACCAAACGTAACCATTTACTTAATTCTACCTAAATGGTTTAAATCAACATTACACAAAAAAATTACACATTGTTTGCGTACAAATGTACACAATTCTAGAAGTTGACTACTTTTTCTTTTTATTTTAATATTTCCGCATTTTTTCACATGGTGCTTATCTAGTCAATAGTTTCTTCACATGACAAACTAGACTCTGGTAGATTTCTGGGTTATCGTCGACTGCGTGGCCAGATAATAGTTAGCGAACATTTAATATTTTTCGTTACATCTTTGACCAGCATGGAAAAATAGTTAAATGAGTTTATCGACACTAGAAATTTAACAAAAATATCACAGAAACTATTTAACACATACGCTAGGAATAAGTGTTTCATCCACTTTTCTTCCTGAACGAGTTCGCATTTGGTTTAGTAAGTCCCATTAAAACCATTGGGCAAGCGGATTATACTTACATTCAGCTAACGTTGCTATCGAGGTCAACGTTTGCCCAGCTCTGTGTGTAACGCCAACCGGCAGGTTAAATGTCAGAGTGGCATTATGCCAACAGAGCTGTTCTTTGAAGCACCGAGCCAATCGCATGCAACTGACTTGTTCCAAGACCCATTAATATACATCTTTTGGAATTATACTAGCATTGACCCATTGCCGTGCTTGCTTATAAAGCGTGCAATACCTAGTTGGAAATGGCGTGAATTATGTATTGGTGCAAATATATTATTTACCTGTGTTCGATGCCATGAGAATTTCTAAAAATATTTTTAGTATTTAGCCACTTACATGTCATGCGGGTCAGTGTAAATATATGGTCAGGATATCTACTCAGAACCCTTGCCATGGAAGGTAGATGCTCTAACTACTGCTCCAACCAGCTATTAACGAGGATTTAGAACAAAAAAACAAAGAAACTGATCAAATATGATGCGAGACTTGTTTTAACTTTAATGACCCTAGTCTTTTGTTCTGTTAGCTGACTAATTCGTTGATTCAATGCTGGTTAGCTGACCGAGTCTGATATCTGGAATATGATGAGAATGCTTCGTTAAGAGACAACGGCACGTGTCGATTAATGTTTTTGGAATTTTGGGCGGAAAGTAGCTTAAAATTATGAGAGTTCATCACATCAAACACAGTATCTAAAATGGCTGAAAGTACAAAACTGAGTTGTGTAACATTATACATTTCATAAAATAAAATTACCAAAAACAATATCGGTCTTCCTAATAAATATGCACAGTTTACACATTCATTAATCTATGTAATGTTGTTTCTATAAACATAAGGGAGAATATTTTGAGCGCAGTGTTATTTTACCTCTGATACGAGAACTTTGCCAATGAGAAGTCATTGAGGGCGCAGAAAACAGTGATCAGTAGTCATTCAGCGTAACTTGTTTGGTATTGAATTCAAAATTTCGTCTAGATTGTTTCATTGTTGATTGTTGACATTAACTAGTTTCAGTACTACATCAGTCTATGACAAAATGCCATAGAGATGAATCAAAGAAAATATACTTTTATACATATATTACAAAATGCCAAATACATGTATCTGTCTGTTTGACGATTTCACGGCTAAGTTACTAAAGCGACTTTGATGGGCATGAAGAGATCTTGGGCATACATTGCTTTTTTTTAGATTTGGAACGAATCCGTAGGCAGCAATAAGTAGTCCCTATATTATGATTATTTATGTATTTTTTAACCATACTCCGCCACTTTTAAACTTATCGACATGTTTCGCTTCTCGAAGAAGCGTCTTTAAGAATGTTTAGACTTCATTCATGTTACTTACAGAATGGTACATGTATTTATTATAAGAGTGAAATCTTATAGACGTACATATACATAAGTAACTGTAAGTTATTTCCCGTTAGGGTGGACAGAGCATTAAATATACCATTTTTTGTATTTTGGGTTTAGGCCTTCGATCACAAAGTTTAGGCTCATAAAAATTTTGCACGGTACTCATTACCAAATTATCTATATTTTCGTCTAAATAATTCTTCTGTGCGTGTGTATGTTACTGAACTCCTAAACGGCTGGACCGATTTTGATAATTTTTTTTTGTGCGTGTTTGAGTGAGTCCTTGAATGGTTTAGATTCACAATTGACCCCGGTAGGTGGCACTGCAATTGAGTTCTTTTAGGCTTTTTTTTTATTTTCTGACGAAATTTTTTTTATTTATTTCACACAGGACAAAGTCTATCGGGTTACCTAGTTTTATTATATTTTGCTACATAAAAAAAAGAAACTGACTGACAGCGCTAACTGCTGAGCGAGAAAATGAAACATGAAATTTAGCACAGTTTCTTTACATAGTGCAACAGCCGCGCAAAAAAGGTTTTTGGATATTTAACTACTATGAAGGTAAAAAAAAAGGATGTAAGTTAGTATCAAAGTCTCCGTCATATTTAAATATAAATCCATTAAACCATCCATTGGCATTCATATTTAGCTTTTCGGTTAATAATATTAATTCGAAATAACTATTATCTTCGTAGAGAGGGCGGTCAACAACACATGCGGGAGCAAGCTTGGTCAAAAATGTACTAGAGGCTTGGGAGGGTCACAGGATGCTATTGGCGTGTTTTGTGATCTTTCCAAAGCTTCTGATGGTGTTTGTCACAAAACTTTAATTTACAAGCTGAAATATTATGAAATACGCGATAAAGCTCTCGATCTCGTGATTTCATATCTGGCTGACCGAGAAAAAAAAGTGAGTGTAAATGGGGTTACATCTGTCGGATCTAAATTAAAAATAGGCATTCCTCAAGGATCAATCTTAGGACCTTTCTTGTTTTTGGTTTATATTAATGATCTCCTATTTATGCTTAAATACCTATGTGATGTAATATTATTTGCTGATGACACATCACTATTGATTAAAGTAAATAGAAAAGACATAGATATTAGCGGACATAATAGGACCTTGGCAGATATCTGGAAGTGGTTCGCTGCTGATAATTTACTACTGAATGCTTAAAAAACCAATTGTGTCAAGTTTTCTCCATCCAATATACCCAGAATCCATAATAAATTACAATTAGGTGGGAAACAATTAAAATTAGCGAAATCAACTACTTTTCTTGGCTTAACAGTAGATAGTAAGTTCAGTGGGCGGACCATATCGGGGTTTTGGCTAATAAGCTCAGTTCGGCAATATATACTATTAGACGCATTAGACAGTTGACAGATGTGGCTACGGCTAGGGTGGTGTACTTTGCATATTCCATAGCCTTATGTCTTATGGCCTACTACTGTTGGGATTAGCGGCGCATATGAATTCTATCTTTATTTTATAAAAGAGGGCAATACGTACCATCTACAGTAGAAATGCTCGAGAGTCGCTGAGAGACCGTTTTAAAGACATTGATGTACTCACCTTACCCTCGTTATACATTTATGAAAACATAATGTACACTAGAAAAAATATACATCTATTTCAAAGGAAAGGTGTTATTAATGGTATAGAAACTTGTGGTCGTGATCAGATAGTTACAGCTAAATTTAAATTACAAAAGTCAAGTGGGTCATTTTTGGGCAACTGTGTTCATTTTTATAATAAAGTTCCTCAGGAAATTATTCAATTAACGGAAAAGCAATTTAAACTTGTTATTAAACACACACTGGTTGGAAAAGCATACTACAAAGTTAGCGATTTCACTGAAGAAAAAACAATAGTCTGGAAATAATTTTCTCTGCACACGCATTTACTGGTTTTATGAATATTGTATTTTAAATAACTATTGTAGAATGATGTTGACAAAATGATACCTGATTGAGTTTCGTGTCGGTTCTTCTCAGTGTTCAGGTTTTCTTTTCGAACCGAACTAGATTTGACGTTCAAAAATACCTTACAATTGAGTTTACTTGAATAAATTGATTTGACTTTGACTTCGATTTTGATCTTTCTTTTCATTCAATCTTTGAAAAGTTTATATGGCAATTACGTAATGTTTGTAATTAATATCAAGAGAATTGGTATTATTTGGTCTTAAGGAACTCCTATAGTTCATAACAAATAAAGTTTAAAAACTTAATTATTTTACATTTTCAATTTGTATTTCGATGTTTACACGGACGCGAACATGGAAGTAGCAGACGTAAGTGTAGTTATTACTACCAGTAATACATTGACTCATCCTGGCTGTAGTTACCAT
The DNA here is from genome assembly GCA_907165235.1 of Zeuzera pyrina. Classification (NCBI taxonomy): domain Eukaryota; kingdom Metazoa; phylum Arthropoda; class Insecta; order Lepidoptera; family Cossidae; genus Zeuzera; species Zeuzera pyrina. Next base: position 3,093,632 of record OU015623.1, read on the forward strand.
TATATTGCCTCTATATAGCCCCATAAGCTCGGAAGTAGCCCGCTTATTTTGTATTTTTTAAATCCCCGACCCAAAAAGAGGGGTGTTATAAGTTTAACTTGTGTATCAGTGTGTCTGTGTATCTATACACGTATGTGTGTTTGTGTATCTGTCTGTCTGTGGCATCGTAGCGCTTAAACGGATGAACTGTTTTTGATATAATTTTTCTGGTTTGAAAGATGACTTGATCGAGATTGATCTTAGCTATGATCCAAGAAAATCAGTTCAATCATCTTATGATTATTAGCTCTTTTCTAATCGTTTAAGGAATGTGAGAATTTTCAACTGGTCTGATCGATTCAAAATTTAGAAACCTGTGACTTCAATGGACTTTTTGGCGGGAAGAGGAGAAGTGAGGTTGTCATTTTATTTAGATTTTCAATTATTTACATTTTTAGGAGTTTTAAAATACAACAGTGACGTATATTTTAAAATTCTGTGTAAGTGAAAAGAATGGAGGAGATCTAAATAAACATGTGTAGCTGAAGTTCTCGCGCTCTTGCAAGAAGCCCTTTAAAACTTCAGTAAAGCTTACTATCGCTTTACTGAAGGAGTTTTACAATAAGAAAAAACTAATTTACTTGTGATTCTACTTCTGATTCTACTTATTAATGCGTGACATTGGCAAATGCGCTAATCTGTACGCCATGCCATAAAGAAAAAAAGAAAAAAAAAGAAAGAAGACTTCAATGATATTAAAATAACATGGTAACCTTAATGTGACGCTGCAGCATCATCAGCATAATACCGAACTCCTCACCAACTTACAGCAAAGGTACACATCGTGTTTGGGCTCATTGGAATGGTTTCAAGAATAAGTTATATAGATATATAGACGGTGATTAGGGTCTGATGATGGAGTAAGAAAGAGTATTAGGAAAATACAACGTATGTCGCGATTTCGTGTATCGTCCCAGAAAGGATTTGCGTGAATGTGGAAATTGAGTGTCGATCGCGGCGTGTTAAAAAAGCATGAAATAAAACAAATGAAAAATTTGAGAAACCCCCGACTCAAAAAAATCATCTAAAAAGTAAAAAAAATAATATGTACCTGTTAGCTCTTTAACTTTATGATATCGTAATATAAATAATAGTAGTAATATATCCAAGCGTCGAGTCGGAGGATCGCGAAGTAAATAAAGTAAAAGAGCTTGCAACTAAAAATAATAAAGCTTGCGGTCCCCCGACGCGACGACGCTTGGATATATTACTATTACTATACACACCGGCACAATTAGCGGAACACAAAAAAAGCAGGATTTTAAAATCTTTTACTTGAGGAACTGGCCAGTTATGATATTTTTTTAATTTATTGTCAAATTTGAAAATAGAAAATTAGATGACATACACTTTTTTCATTCATTTGTTTTATTTTCCCGAACAATACGTTTTGTCAACTTGTTCGAGTAATAACTACGTAATTGTAATTTTTTTGAAAAATTGCACTTAATGGTTTTTTATAAATTTGTTATTCTATAGGCAATTTTGTTTATTAAAAGCTCTTTATTATGCCTGACTTAACATCACTGGAAATCATTAGGGCTGATGAAATGAGAAGAAATGGCCATACCTACAGATCGATTGCCTCAAGGCTTCGTCGACCAGTATCAACGATTCATCGCAGCATCCAGCGGTACAGATCGTCTAATTCTCTTGTGAGGAGGAGGGGTCAAGGTAGAAAAAGATGTACATCGAGGCGAGATGACAGTTTTTTACAACTTGGAGTTCGTAGGAATACGCGATTAACGGCTGTACAAGCTCGAAATGAACTGGAAGACGTTCGAGGAGTACGAGTAAGTGAGCGTACAGTTCGCAGGAGATTTGAAGAAGTTGGTTTAGGGTCGTATATACCTGCCAAAGGCCCAAAACTTGAGAGACGTCACCGCGTAAACCGATTAAGCTATGCGCGAGAACATCGTCATTGGGATTTGAACGAATAACATAACTTATCATAAACTTAAAGAGCCAACAGATACATATTATCCGTTTACTTCTTAGATGTTTTTTATGAGTGAGATTTGATTTTTATGAGATGAGAATTTTAATATTAACAATACCGTTACAAAGTTATCATGGGTAACTAATTAATACGAAAAATGTTGATCTGAAGGCAGCAGTTGCTAGCGAATAAGGCTGTAGGTAAAAGCAGCCTTGTCATCTAAATATAGAAAGTGATTCTCAGAACCATGCTATTAATATTTTTGCAAATATTTGGCCTTTTCAAAATCTCCACAGTAATGACATAGACTAATCGACTGTTTCGTTCTTTGACGTCGTAATGTTCTTTGTACGGGTAATAATAACAGTTCCTACTTAATTTTAGTCGGATGCAAGGAATTTGCTTAAAAAGTTATCAGTTCATTATAATCAATGTGTTGCTACAAATGACCGACTTATATACAGAGTTAATTTAAAAATAATAATAACCTCTTAGTGCAAAATTCTTGTCATCATACCTAACAACTTTTGTTCTACGACTTTTTTCAAAACTCAATACTTTCCTCAAAAACTGTACTGTCTGAAATGTAATTACTCTGAACGTATTTCCGACGGTGCAGTGCAAGCGCCCCGAGCCTCAGCGCCGCGCTGCGCGTGTGCCGCTTTAGCGACTGGGTAGAGCAGCTGCCATTTTCGGGACGTATGCAAAACAGTATTATTTGCTGATGACACTTATTGTTATTTAAACCGGACAGAAAGGATCTAGATATCACTTAGGAAAACAGGATACTAACCGAAGTCTCAATATGATTCGCTGCCAATAATTTGCTTCTGAATGCCCAAAAAACCAAATGTATTAAATTTTCCCATTCTCATGTACCCAGAATTCATGATTAAATAAAACTGGGTGGGAAACAATTAGAATTAGTTGAGTCAGCCAATTTTCTTTGTTTAACAGTAGATTACAAGTTACAGTGTGCGAACCATATCGGGGCTAGTACGCTCGGTTCCGCAATATATGCCATTAGACGTATTATACCATTAGGCAATGACGTGTATGGCAGAGGAATGTAGATACAGGAAGGCTGCTGTAATTTGCATGTTTTCATAGCCTAAAGTCCTACGCCTTCTGCTGTGGCGGGCAGCGGCGCATATTAACTTCATTTTTATTGTAATTAAAATTTCGAGTCACATTATCTGACTTCTCTAATCTCTAAATAGTACGAAGCAAAGTCGCTGTTTTAGCAACCTTTAGGTATAGTTTGTAATTTTTCAGTATACAAAATGGCGAAAACGCGCTTGTTTTGTGTTTTTGTAAACACATACTGCCAACACAATTCTCACAGCTAAATTGTTTTATTCTTTAAAATACAACTGAAATTATCTAGTATAAACCGATACTTTACTTCAAATACGAATTGTAAGAACAGAATATTTTAAATAACTCTTAGATAGAACAACATATCACTTGCACGAAGACAACAAATATGGAATTTTATTTTGATTCAAGTACCACATTCAAGTATACAGTGAACCATAAACAAAGCAAAAACTAGTAACGCAAAACACAGTTATCGTAGTTATCAAATGCATTTAACTCTATAATGTCGTTGATGTAGAATGTAGACAATGCGTTCAAATTACGCACACAAACTCAATATTCGAGTAGAAAATAGTACACATTAGAAAAATTAGTTCGTGTACTGATATGTGAAACGTAAACATGTGTGCGTGATTTGGTGGCACCGGACCAACCAGATCGACGTGTCTCCGCGGAAATACGATTACAAACAGAAGAAGGAGGGAAGAACGAGAATAGCAGAAGGCGCTATTTATAAAGAATTGTTGTTTAGTTTTAAATTGTCTATAAATGGTCGATATCGAAATAACTTTCATTTAAATTGGCAGGGTAGGTAGTGCTGCTGTGCCTATATATGATGCACGCCACGGATTTCAAGTTTTTACGACAGTCTAAAAAATCGGTAGTGTCCTACAGAGGATACTGCGTAAGTAAAAGGGTTTCCCCTATCTTTTGAAACGGAACCGTAAAAATTATTTCTATATGCTAATAACACTGTATTACCAATAACAGTCCAATAATAACGTAAATATTTAACCGCGGACCACTCGAACCACGTGCATTATGACAATCGGAATAACGCAATTCAAAAGTCCATTTCGATTGAAAACTAAATTGCAGAGCTAATATGCATGCACTTAGGCTTATCGATAGTACAATACTTTGACCAAATAGCTATGAAATCAATTTGAATTAGCGAGCAATAGGCATATCCAATCGTATTATAAAAATAGTTCCGTATATGAAAGCGAATTAACAAATTAGTTTATATGTCACAGTTAAAACCCGTTTTAAGTTAAAATGCGTTTTCTCTAGTTAAAACTAGTTTTTAATAATTGAATATGTCAGTTAAAACTACTACAAAAAGGTTATTCGTTTGTTGCAATTGGCCAGTAAAATTTAATGAGCTGTTTATGGCACTTCGTCGGTCGCTGCAGCTATCTGAAATAATACTGACTGGCAGCATTACCTCAAGCTGCCAGAAGAAGCTGCCAGCCCGACTGTCTCCCGCAGAAGCGAACAGTCGCTTACAAATATCAGAAACCAGTCAATGGGATTCGGTGTTAATTAATACTAATTGATACCTGTATATCTTCACGTTATTTTCTTTCGGGTTGGACGACGCATATAAGTGTAACAAAATTACGCCGTATATGAGAAAAAAGTATGAGAAAGAAAAAAACGGACGCTGATTTAGCAATCTGTTGTAAACTTAGTAGTATTAGTAAAGTGATATTTTGAACCGGAACGATCAATTAGTTATCACGTAATAATATTGAAGGCCCATAAGCGTCAATGTATTCGCGTGAATAACACATCTTACACGATGCCAGAGAATATGAATGTATGAAAGAAGGCCGACTTCTGCGCCGCGCGTGACTGAATTGCTTACTATCGGCCGGATAGGCGTCTGTGTCTCAATGAATTTTATTTAATTATGAAACTATACATAATAATAAAACAATGCACACGTGGAGATCGCGCGTACGCGCTGATTGGAGGCAGGCGTGTATTTCGTTGCTCCTTAGTAATATCAATTTATAAAATACTTAAAGCGCATCTAAAGTGCTAAAATTATAACAGTTTTATACCCAATCTAAATAGAAACATAGTAGTGAAAACCGTTTCTCAGTCAGTCCAGAAACTAGTGAAATACGATTAAAAACATTTTAAAATTAATTGTGCAATCGTCGCGTAATTGACCTACGACACATAAAGTGACTAGTGAGCGTTCAAGGCCACGGTACATCGCTAATAACTTCGAGTGTCCGATTTCGCCGGAGGAGGGCGTTGACTGGTCGTAGCTACGGGCTACGAAGTGGGCGGGCCATCACTGCGAGTCGAGGAGGCTACGCGCTCCGCCACTATACGCTACGAACTCCAAATAGCGCCATACTATTATAGTGATGTAAATGGTTGAAATGGTTTGAGGATATAATATGGCACCCACTACAAAATCTTGTGCTGGCTGCCAGAAGGTGTTCACTAATAGGGACTATCTGAAATGTGCAAACTGTTCCCAGTTATACGACCTGGAATGTGCCAACCTACCGTTGGCACTTTTCCAGTCGATGAATCGTGAACATAAATCTAATTGGAAATGTTCAGCATGCTGCTGCGCACAACCAAAAGGTAATAATGCTGTAACCATGATCAGAACTTACGCTGGGCAGTCGGACTCTTCTAATGTTACGGTCCGCAATTCGAAGTTACGTCGTAAATCTTCAGATGATGTACCAAACACCGAACAACTTACGACAGACTTGGTGCGAAGCATTATCCGCGAGGAACTCGAAATAGCAGTAACGTCGTCCTTTAAAACGCTTTTGGAGGCACAATTTGAAAAAAATCCTTTCAGCCGTGGATGGCCTAACCAAGCGACTGGAAGACTTGGAGAGCCGAGTTGTGAAATTGGAGAAACAGAAAAACTTGGCAGCGCCTAATGAAACACCAAGTCTCTTGAACACCATCGAGCAATTGAAGACTGAACTCAATGACCGAGATCAGGATGCACTGCTCGCGGATGTCGAGATGAGCGGAATCCCAGAAGTAAACGGAGAAAATCCAGTGCACTTGGTGTGTCTCTTGGGGAGAAACTTGGGGTAGCTCTCACAGCGACGGACGTAGTCAGCGCAGAAAGAGTTGGGGCGCAGCGTGCTTGTATTGAAGGAGAGCGCACGGAAGAAACAAGACCTCGTCCACTTGTCGTGCGTCTGACGCGTCGAGCGATTCGTGCGCAGTTACTACAGGCAGCACGAGTCCGTCGAGGCGCGGATACCTCCGGCTTTCAACTACAAGGCGAGCCGCGTCGTTTCTACGTTAACGAACGCCTCACACGATCAAATCGTCAGCTATTCCACAAAGCGCGCCAGGGGAGATCCCGTCTTGGTTGGAAAATTGTATGGACCAAGGATGGAAGAATTTTCGTGAGACATCGTCCTGACACAGGGGCTTATCGTATACGATGCGAAGCAGATTTAAACAAGGTTTTTGGGACTTTCTATGTTGGTCAATAATACTGTACGTCATACTATATAAAGAATACATAAAAAGACGCATTTCCACGACTACACTATCACACTCATGCTTCACGTACAGTAACAATTGCAATAAAACATTACACTGGATCACTCACGAAAAGGGAATGGCATGCATAAAAGTCACAAATTCATTAAGTACAATAAATAAACAGTATCAAGCAGTTTCGGAATTGTTTTGTCTCTATAATAGCATATTTCAACTTAGCCTACATGCAACTTACTATTACTCTCCCCTTTCTGTAAATTTAACAAAATTTAAATCTCTCAAATATCTTAGCAAAAACTGTTTTATTATAGCACTTTTAAATTTCTTAAATGGCTAACCTCGACTACGTGATTGATGTTGACAATTCACTTAACATATATTGCCATACTGTTGAAACAGCAGAGAAATGTAAGAGCATTATCACACAGGAACTACCAATCAAATTCTTAAATTTAAATATTAGAAGTTTACAACGAGACTTCAACACTTTTTTGCTGATTTTTAAACGGTTAGATATTGATTTTGACGTTAAAATTCTAACCGAATGTTGACTGAATGAAGCATCTATAGTCTCTCAGATTGATGGTTATACATCTTTTCGATCAAATAAATATGTAAATAAAGCGGGAGGTGTAGTGGCGTATGTGAAGGAATCTTTGGACCCTAAAGTAACAGAAGCATCGATTAACGATGCAAACTGCCTTGAAATTGAAATACCGAACATTTTTACAGTATTTGCGATTTATAGATCTCCATCTTTCAAAAATGTCGATCCCTTCTTAGACTCGCTCGAGGTTGTCCTCAAGAACCCATCTACAAAACTCAATGTTATTGTAGCTGGTGACATAAATATTAACATATGCGCACTTCCAACCGAAACTTCCAGTAAATTCACTTACATGAACCTTCTAGCAGAAAATGGTTTTCTGCCTGCCATTAATGAACCTACCAGAGGCAAGTCCTGTTTATATCACATTTTTACCAACACAAGGCATGGAGTCAAATCAATTGTGTATATATCGGACATTACTGACCATGACATTACTATGATTGGAATTAGTATCCCTCAAAGAAAATTCAGTAAAGAGAAACGACATAGACAGAAAATAAACTACCAAGGGCTAACTGCAGAACTTAAAAGCGCTGACTGGACTTCTGTGACATCGGAAAAATGTGTCTCCAAGGCTACTCAGATTTTTATGACAAAAATTACAGGCGCCGTAAGTAACTATTCTAAAATTGTTCCCATAAGTCGCTCTAGGCATAATTTAAAACCATGGATAACGCCTGGGCTACTTAGATGTTCCAAGCACAAAGACAAATTACATGCAACTTATCGCAAGAAACCAAATGACCAATCTATATAAGTTGTTTACATACGTTATAGAAACTTTTACAATAACCTCATAAGGAAACTCAAAAACGAATACGAAGCTAATGAACTAAATAAGAATCATAACAATCCAAAAAAGCTGTGGAATATTATCAAAAACATCACCTATGTTAAACCAAAAACCACGCAAAGCTCAGAACTGCTTACTCTTAAGAATGATCCTATTGACTCACTCGATTCTGTAAATGTATATTTTAGCACGATTGGTAAACAATTAGCTCAAAATTTGCTTAACGTAGTTTCTGATACGCAAAAATCACTCGCTTCAAAAGTAAAATTTAAAAAAAACACCCGTAAATTCCCTCTTCTTAACACCAACTCACAGGACTAAAATAGAAAACACAATTATGCAACTCAAAACAAACAGTGATCCAGGTTCAGTAGAGATTGATAACAGGCTTATTAAACACATAACACACTATATAGTGAAACCGTTAACTTATATCTGTAACAAGAGTTTAGAATCTGGTGTCTTCCCAACACTATGGAAATCAGCGATCGTTACTCCGATTCACAAAGGTGGAAAAAAGGATGACCCGGGAAATTATCGTCCAATCTCACTACTGCCCTGTTTCTCTAAAATTCTTGAGAAGTTAGTAAATAAGAGATTGGTCTCTTTCCTGGAAACAAACAATTTACTAACCTACAAGCAATTCGGTTTCCGACGAGGTCGGTCAACTGAGGATGCTGCCTCCCAATCAACCGATGTCATAGTTTCACACCTAGACAAGGGAGATGCCTGCGTGGGAGTATTTTTGGACCTAGCCAAGGCCTTTGACACTGTCTCCATTCGAATACTACTAAGAAAACTGGAGCTTACGGGTATCAGAGGGGTTGCCTTAGACTGGTTCTCGAGTTACTTATCGAATAGGAGACAGTGTACAAGGGTTGACGGTCTAGTGAGTGGTCTGGTGGGCATTGAATTTGGCGTTCCACAGGGCAGTATCCTCGGTCCAACACTGTTCCTTATATATTTAAATGATATTTCCAGCCTGACACTTCCTGGGGCAAGTATTACCTGTTATGCGGATGATACGGCAGTAGCCTTCTACGACACGTCATGGAAAAAAGCCTTCCGAAACACCGAAAGAGGACTACTTCAAATATCAAACTGGCTTAAAGACAACCTCTTGACCTTAAATGTGGAAAAAACCAAATATATGTGCTTCTATAAAACAAAAGCATCTGCGCCACCTTCAAGCTCGGTAATAAAAATACACTCTTGCTCTGTAGGACACACAGACACCAACGAGGACTTACCTTGCAGCTGTAAGTATATTAAGAGAACACAAACCTATAAGTACCTTGGTATTGTACTTGATGAGAAACTGACATTCGATTCTCACATAGCCACTATGTCATCTAGAGTCAGAAAACTTACTTACGCATTGAAACTACTTCGTGATGTGGCAAACAAAAAGTTGCTAGCTATTTACATTGCACTTTGTCAATCTATCCTGGTATACTGCATAACGGTTTGGGGTGGCACCAAGTCAACTAGCTTAATTATTTTAGGAAGGGCCCAACGTGCCGTGCTTAAAGTTATCCATAGGAAACCCTTTCGTTACCCCACTACCACTCTGTACGAAGAGTCTGTAGTACTAACAGTGCGACAGCTCTACATATTACATGCTTCTTTAAAAATACACAAATCCGTCCTTAACACCGAAACACATCAGACAATGCTGGTAAATCGCGTGTACAAAATAAATACAACAACAGTGAAAACTGTCTTTGCGCGGAGATTCCATGACTTTCTGCACCCTTCTGTCTATAAATCTGCATAAAATCTGTAAGCACTGTGACATAAAGACTTCTACATGGCGTGAAGCTAGAATATCTATAACAAAATGGCTGCAAACCCTCACCTACAACGAAACTGAAGATATTTTGAAAATCCAAAAATAGTTTATCATTTCTCCAGTGACACAATTGCATCTTCTGCACCATCCTAATCACATTCACTTTAACATTTATCACACACACTCATGTTCCATCTGGTATCCTCACGCTATTATAACCACACTCACTATAACATATTTACTACATAACTTATTATACACCCTCATTCACACACACTACCATGCATACTGAAACACACACAAACTAGAACACTTTTTGCTTCCAATCATCGCTTAGTCAGTCTTAAGTAATTGTAACCATATAAATAGGACCCTGTGATACAGGCCTAGCCTAGTGCAGGGACTATGTAAATGTTATTTGTTCAACAGTTTTGTTAATAAAGATTTTTGTAATTGTAATTTTTGTAATTGAATATGTTTTTCATGTTTGTTTGTGACAATTGGCGGTGGCTAGGCGGCGCAGCGCGTATACATATGCGTGAGTAATCACTGCTAAGGTGCGACCCCGACTAGCGCAGTCTTAATCATACTAAATATTTCTGCTGCGTGCGTGCCATTGCGCGTGCGTATTAGCATAAATATTCCGTGTTTTTAAACACCAGAGCTTTGCCATGTATTCCGTTTTGCTTATTCACCTGATTGACACGTATTTTGGCTCTCAAAGGAACATTATAAGAAGCAAGAGTTCGTGTATGTCTGCAGACGTCCACGAACTCACATTATCGATTCTGAATCAAACTCGATGCATGATTTTCTATCACTGGATTCTCAGTAAGACGATGTTTAAAGGGAAATGTTTGTACATACATTGCATACAATAAAATCACTGCAGTGCTTCCTCCAGTGCTCTAGTCATACAACAAACATACAACTTAGGCTTCCACAGCAATCTCGGACAAAGTTGAAGTTAATTAAACTCATTAAAATTTAAAAATTATGGGCCGAAAATATCCACTGTTTATTTTTATTTTTCAATTCTTATTTTGAATTGTAAATTTGCATGTGTAGCTAATTCAGCTCAATAGGTGTAAAGATAAGAAAATAAATCGGCTGCGACTATGTGCGACAAAGACCGGTGAATACAACGAAACTTGTTTTTTTTTAACGTTTTAACTACGGAGCTCCAATTTTACAAAATAATACTGCGAATTATTTTTAAACGTTCATTATTTACTCAATATGTTTCTTATAAATACTTTTTTTAGGTAAGTCTCATTAGAAGAAATATGTTTGAATCTATAATTGGTTTGATAAATCAGAGTACATATTTTATTTTTCGATTTTGATCAGTTGCTTTTTTTTTTTCGAACCAGGATCGGTTAATTGCTCCTAAATCAAGACTGAAAGTTACTGGCAAAATATATTTTTCTATTATTTCGGAACACTTTATTAAAATGAGATAACTCTCCATATTGAGAGTGGGACGTTATAATAGAAACTGAGGTAACTAGTCCAATTCTCAACAGCTTCCAACTTAAATAGAGCGGTCCACAATCCGGCAAAAGCACAAAATCTCATTTCGTATACAACGAAGCAGGTGTCCGGGGCAGGCTATCCCGTTTGTCTTGCCTACGAGGTACAACTACAAAACATTAATTGGGCCATTTGCCCGGTAATCTTAGAACCAATTTAATTTGTGCTTCGCTTATAAGCCAATACGCTGTTTGCTTGTTGAAAATTAGAAGCTCTGTAAAAGCTTTTGTGTGCTAATTAAGTGATAGTACGTGTAACGTATATGTCTTTTTATACCACAGAATAATGACATTAGTATAGACGCTGGTCTTAAATAAAAACTCAAGAGACGTTGTACTTAGTCGGAATTTTTTTTTTATTATTATTTTGCCTTTCGTATATTGTTTATTGTATGTTGTATGTATTATTTTGACTGATTTTACTTGTCTTTATTTATACTTACCTAAACAGTGTCAACGGGACCCTGATTATCGAGCTTACGGTACTTACAGAATATGCGTTATTCTAACGGATGTCTATCAAATAACGCAAAAAATTAAAAGGAAAAAATTAAATGTAGTTTCTGTGCAAGAAACGTGTTTTTTGTTTTGCTCTTTTGTAAAAACTGTACAGTACAGTAAATTTAGTGTGATTATAATGCCACTAATAATAACAACCAGTTAAGTATGAGTCGGACTCGCGATGAGAATACCGAACTAAATGAAAGAAAACGTTAATGTTCAACATTATGTCCAAACAGTACGGTCGATGCTGCCACAATTCACGCAAATAATTAAAAGCAAATAAATATTTACAATATATTCTATTAAAATTTAATTACTAAAGCAATAAAGTAAACAGTTTACTAATCACAAATTACTGTCCTTTAATTTAAGTTCATAATTAATATAATTAAGCTATTTCCGTGTGTACTGGGAAATACAATGTGACCTCCATGTTTAAAACAATTTTAAAAGGTCAAATTGAAATTTCTATTCATTACACCGTCCTAGAAATTGCAATTTAATTACAGTTTGTCAACGACAAGCTACGTAATGTTTTTAAGGCTGTAATACATTACTGATAGAAAAGCGGAATAACTTTTTTGGCTATTTTATTGAGAGAGTAATAAGAACTTTGGAGAACACCACTCGCATGTAATTTTGAGATTTGTGTCAATTGACTTCACAACCATCAATTACTACAAGAGTGTATTTATAATTTAATACGAATCTTCTGGAAAATATTACGTTATATTCATCGACATTACAAACTTATAATAATATACGTATAAGTGGTGTCTATTTTAGTGTTTCTATCCTACAATGTACATCAAAGTATTACAGCGGAAATAATCGTTAAGAAATTTTTGAAGGTATATTACACACTTTTTTAAAGCTCTCGCATACTAGGCCAAAATGTGTGAGGAGAATGATGAGATTTGAGGAAGCGAACGAAGTATGTAAGAATCGCGACGCTTGGCGCTCGTTCTCCGTCCGTCGTATGTATGTTTATGTATTAAAGTTTTTCTTTGTTAACGATGATTTTCGGAAGCACGGTGTTTCTTTCATGAAATGATTATAATTTAAAGGCTTTACGCTACATATTATGATTGCCTTACTCATACCCTACACTTAGCTCACGTTTAGTTCATACATGCTCCAAGCCTGTACTATACTTGCCATACCATTACCGTACGCGTGTATCTCACTTGCTGCAGGCTTATTCTGTACGTGTCCTGTTGACTTGCTTTTATAAAACATCTCTATAAATATCAACATAGCTCATAATTCACAAGTAATTACACTTGCCTTAAACTTGTGATGTGTATACCGTATGCTCGATGCAAACTTGCCTTACGCTAGCACTACGTATGCGTCATTCGTGCTTCTAACAATATAACTTAACAAATACTCGTACCAAAGTTTCAGCTTTAAATTAAAAAAATCAAATCGAATTTTTTAAATAATTTTTTTAAGTGGGATTGTCAGCCATGGTGACTAATTGTAATAAAAAATTGGTATCATATATGACGATTGCGTATCTATAATTCTATGACTATAAAATATACTTTTCGCGGTTGATTTAGCGCTACTATACAAATTTACATTACACGAATTCTGGTTTTGACAGTAGATATCGCGCGATATTGGCTGTCGCATGCCGTCTGCAAGTTACGTAATAAGCGTGCGGGACAAGTCCACCTATCGACAAATGCTCTCAAGATGCCGTTTGTACTGCCACGCCAACGGCTTAACAAACATCGTAGAAGCCTACAAAACAATGGCAGCCTTAACAACACCTCGAACCTGCGTTATATTAAAACCTGTTTTCGAAATAAGAGATAAGAAGAGAAAAAGAGATTTTATTATCATTCATTATGTATATTTCCTTTTTGACATGTAATAATAAAATGAAGAAAGGCATGCTAAGATGGTTCGGGCACATAGAAAGATTGAGTGATAAAAGACTATCTAAGAAAGAAGAAGACTAAGAAATGTGAAAACCACTCGCACTCCTAGGCGAAAATTTCTGAGAAGAACGATGGGATCAGAGGAATCGAAAGAGGTATCTAAAAGGACCGCGAAGATTGACGCTCCGTCCTCTCCGACTACCCTGTTGGGGATACAGCGTGAAGATATGCATGTATGTATGTATGTATGTATGAGAAGTAATTAAAAATCGAGAGTATCATTTTGCAAAAGATGAAACATAGGCTTTTAGTTTCAATGCGATGGTAAATGAAAAACTATTAACATTTTGGTAAAAGTACCAACATTGTACTCATACGTAACCGCTCCGCTCATCACTGCGTCAAGAATGCGTCATGCTCTTACTTATTTTTTCACTAGAGTGAGTGAAAGGGACAAAAACCAAGCCATTTAGGTTAATATCCCTGCCGAGAATGTATCGTCTAATTACCGAAAACGCTCCAGTTTTTGCCACCTTTCACTTAGTAGAGGCCGAGATAGCAGCTCTGGAACATTGGTCTCACTAATAACATTGAATGCGCACTGTATATCAATACATATTATATACTATAATACACAAAATGTTGATTGGCAGCTTGAGTTCATGAGAGTAATTAAAACAAAGTTAAGCCTTAGATACCTTTGAGGACATCATTAGACGTCAAGATGGTGGAAGTGATATGAAGGGATAATCAACTTTTTCCTAGGTATTTGGCCCAAAATTTCCTAAGTCCCTCATTATCCATGGATTAAACTTAGTCCAGTATGTTGTAGATATCATCACCAATAGCAAATTTTACTATAGCACCAAAAAAACTACGACAATAAAAAAAAGATGGCGATAAGGAAAAAGTAAAGTTTTAGGATGAATGTTGATAAATTTTTACGTCTGCCCATGGTTAATCGGAAAATCACTTATAATATTACTTTTCGAAATGGAGACGTTTCAGTGCACATTTTCCGCCCTCTTTCTTTCTCTCGTTCTAATAGTGACACTGCTGCCGTGAGATGGCGCTATTATGTCGAGTCGTATTTGATTGACCGATGTCGGACGATCACTCGCTTTAAAGAATTGGCTTATCGTCTCACCGTCGGACGAAAGCGCTTTCGCGTTTATTCCTGAATACAATCAAGAAAAAGATATACTGGGACGCGGCACAGAAGTAGTGTTCACTAAGTGATAGCGACCGCGACCTATGGAACCTTAATATAAGCGAAGCACAGGACCTGCAAAAGGACAGAGCGGCGCCCAGCCATACAGTGCTATCCAGGCCAGCAGGTTAGTGTGCAAAGATTCCTACAAAAATACAGTGCACAAAAATCCAATAAAAATGACAAGGATCTCCAATCAGTAAATGAATTAAATAGATGATACCATCAATTGTCTGCATGTAAAAAATAATGCTTGATTTAAAAAATATATTCTTGAACACTTTGTATGTTGTCCCATCGATAGAACATAATATTATGGCTACATCACGCAATTCATCCCTTAAAAAACGCTTGTTTTTAAAACAACTTAAGCATATTTTTTCGTCATTTTCCTTGAAAATTTCAGCTCGGCAAAGTGACAGAATAACTCAGCTGTGAGATAATATAGACAGACTAGTCTAGTCTAGGGGTTTAAATAGTCGTGCAGCTGATTCATTTGTTGATTCGGTGCTGGTTAGCTGATCGAGTCCTATCTCTGGTATATCCTGAGGATGCTCCGTTGAGGGGCGAAACACGTGTCGATTGGTGGTTTTTGGAGTTTGAGCGGAAAATAGCTATAGATTTTGGGAATTTATCGCAGACTAGTCTGTTCGACAAGTCCAAAATGGTGTTAATTTTGACGTCTAGAAAAATGTATTGTAAGGATTTTGCAGCACACAAAAATTTGCGAAAATTATTAACAAATTAAGATGAAAAAAAAATGTATTTAATTTTTTGCCTATAATCGAGATAAAAGATTTTAAACTTTTAAAAACGTTTAACTCGTGAACATTAAAGTTAGATAAAAGTTTTTTAATGTTTCAACGTGATCTTATAAAGTATGTAAATAAGAAAAGCTCCAAGAAGCAAAAAAAATTCAGTCCAATTATTTTAACTTTTGTGTCGCCTTTTGTGAAAACGGAAGGTCGCCAAAAATTACTTAGTTAATAATTGTATAACTTAAAACAAACATAAAAAAAATTTCCAACGGTCCTTTATTCTTTGAAGTGTTCTGATGACGCCATAATTTTTTCAAATTTTAATATTGATATTATATACTATAACAAAAATATTTCACATGGTATACTTTCTTATCTGCGGCAGCGCACCCTAGGCGCGCGGAACCTTATTTTCAGCGTTAAATGAAAATTATAAATAATGGAGGTAGAGTTCTGCGAGATGGATATTTATATTTTTAAATTTCCTTATCTTTCGGAATTTTTTTTTAAATTTCTTAAATAATAATAATTTTTGAAGTATAGGCGAAAAACTAAATACCTTTTTATTCATCTTAATTTGTTGACAATTTTCGCAATTTTTATGTGCTGTAAAATCCTTAAATTACATTTTTCTAGACGTCCAATGAGCTATCGCACGTATTTTTAGGACCTTTATTAAGAATTAACACCATTTTTAACTTGTCGAACAGAGTAGAAAAACGACTTATAACTACTTGAACCGCACTACTTATAGGGCACTATTTGATACCGAGCGAACAGTGTGCGAACATCGAGATCCTCCAGTTCATTGTATGGTACGCATAGTACAAGTCTAGTGTTTAATTTGGGGTAATTGTCAAGAGTATCATTATGATTATACATATATACATACATACATATCTTCACGCTGTGTCCCTAACGGGGATTATTGTTATAATTATTATATTATTATTAATACTGTACAACGTGGTGGGACGCTTTTTCTTTACGCAGGCGTACACTATGAGTTCAAGGTTTCCGAGTAGTTGAAAATTCATTAGATTGTCATTACATAATTTTAGTGCCAATATGTTATGACTACCATAATTTGTATCTTGAGTCTTAGTTAATTAGGAGGGAAATTGTTTAAACGACATCATGTTATATATAAATAAACATACAGACATTTAAAAGCTAATGACAGAATTTACATGTACACTATACATAAATAAATAAACGCGAATAAAATTAAAATATTACAATATTTCCTTATGGTAATTAAATGTTTGGAAAGGTCGAAAAGGTTCTTTGAGGTTCTTATTCTTGACTGCCATTACGATTTATTTATTATTTAGCTTAAGTAGAATTTACAAGATTTATGTCGAACTTTGACCGCGGCGCAAATTAAGCAGTGTTCAAACATTGCAGTCGGATAAAGTTCACCGACCTTCTCCGCAGTTATTCGATATTTATATATATTTGTTTTCTCATCTGAAGTACTATGTATTTCCTTTTGTAATTTTATATCGTATTATTTATAAATTATTTGAAGAGAACATTTTGGGTTTTATGAACAAACGGCTCTTTTTACCACTCCTTGTTGCAACAACACTATTGTGTTGTTGCAACAACCTATTATGTCAAGTTATTAACATCTACTTAGGCGAATGACAAGTTTTTTACATATTACTATATTTGCACTATCATATACATAATATATATATAATATAAGTTATATCCTAGCAAACTTTCTTTGTTTGTTTTGAATATTATTTTGATTTCATAAATTGTTGCATTTTTACCTAATTATGATATTTGATATGATAATTTGATGATATTTTGGATTTAGTTAAGGTAAAGATTATTAGTATGTAGCACAAATCTGAGTAACGTAAATGGATTCTCACGATGCAGGCTCAAGCTAGTATGGGGGTTGCTGTAATTTAATCTACATCAATAATCTCTTTTTGGTAAATAAATTATTATTATTATTTTATACATAATATGTGTATGTACCACATGGCAATTTAAGTATAAGTCGATATTTTTATATTATATATATATATATATATATATACAGCGCTCGACGGAGCCTAGTGATAGTACAGTCAGGCGAAGTGTGACAACGACATTATATCTCTGACTCCCGTGAAGTGCGGTTGACTGTGTGTCGGTGGGAACTGTCGTGCGTTCTAAGTGTACAATTATTGTCAACTACCCACTCTGATTAAAAATAGACTTGAAGTAACTATCAACAGTCGATTTCTTATTACGCTTTGAACCAGCACTTTACTCGTCAAACGCTCACAGTAATAGTTGTAGTAGTTATGGCGGAAAATAACCGTCTAAATGAACCTACTTCGTTATATATATATCAATTTTTATCTAAAATAAAATAATCTATAATCTTCAGATAAACACACTACACTAGCATTAAACATTTTACAATTAATCAAATCAATTACTTTTGTCAACCGTCAAAAACACTTTACATGAAAAGCTTTCGCAAAAATTAATAATTAAATTCAAAACATAAAATAAAAGTTTTTTTTCTTTTCATTTAGTTATTTTAGACGGCTCCCTATTTCTTGTTAAGCTTTTTAAATTTATTTCCGATGCTGTTAAATGAGTCGATTGCCATGATTTCTGTACTGATCTGAAAATACATAGACTGGACCAGCTAACAATTCTTTAGCCGAAATGGGAGAAGTAAAGTTGAGATTTTATTTACTTTTTCTGATTTTTGGGCTTTTCGGAGCTTTAAAATACATGAGTGATAGACCCGTGTTCCAGAATGATACTCAAATGTGAGTCTCTGACTGAGCACAGTTGAAAGGAATGTCACTTCAGGCGATGAATAGCGGCATTCTACATCAAAAAAGTGCTTTTGGAATCTGAATAATTAATATGGAAGGCATCGTCTGTATGAACATAGTTGCCTTTGCTTCTAAAAAACTGAGGAATCTTCAAAAATAAAGAATGATTATAATTCTACGAAAATTGTAGAAGTCTACGAAGTAAGAACTTATTATAAGGAACCTGTATAAGTGATGAACTTACACTATATGTTACAATAGGTTCTCTGAATCAAACTTGCCAGTACCATTGTAGCAATAAATCTAAAAAGTGTATTTATAGTTATTTAATTGTTAACAACAAAATAGGCTCTTTCGTTTTCAATAACTGCTTTAACTTAACTTTTAATAATTTCGATTTCTAAAGCTCTTATGAATTCTGCTCGTGTTTCATAACACTTGCCACCTAAACTACGATTCAATTGATGGAAACAGTTGTGGTCGTCAAAGCCGTAGTCTTAGACAATTGCGCAATAATTATTATCAGTAGACATCTTTCGTGTCGCTACGAACAACAACAGTTCGAAATGTAGCGGGAAGTTTGAATCGGACAATCTATTGCATAGTTCCCTTTTGCTATCAGAAAACGCAAATACTTGTTACCCAAGGGGTGCTGATTATTGCGTCTGAACGCTCTATTAACCTCGAATGGAAAATGGCGTGAAGAAATGTATAGACGCGAATTTAACAAACATCGACATGTTAATATAAATGCATTATATTTTTATTATATGTATATTGTATACCCTTCTACTACAGGACTAGCAGGAGGTTGGAACACTATCACTCGTTTCTTGTGGCAATTTCAAAATCTATACGCAACGCTTTGGTTCCACATTTATAATACGTACTGCCCAAGAATGAAACTCCCTGCCGTCTTGTCTTTTCTGAGAACTATAATTCACCATCTTCAGGGTTAGATTGGATAAATTTTTTCTAGCTCGACGTGCTCCATCTTCGGCCAGACTGTCACTTAGTAACAAGTGAGTTAGTGGCCCAACGTAGATATATATTCCATAAAAAATATAAATCTAAATTCATGTATTTTAATCAGTGTCTTACGAAGAACACTCGATATGGACGCAACTATGTCACCCATCCAATAAATAACCATGCAAAACGTCGCTTACTCTCAGGACCGTAAGATGAAATAAGATAAATAAAGATATAGACATATATAACAAACAATATTATGATTGTCACACACACGCAATCACACACACAAGCGCGCACGCACACGCACACACACACACGCGCACGCACACACACACACACACATGCACACGCGCACGCACACGCGCACACGCACGCATGTATGCACGTGCATTAGTTTTTAAGCTAATTTTATTGTAAATTTTTTCTATTTTGTTTTTGTATGTAACAACTAAATTTGGTAAATTTAAAACGACAGCGATGGAGGAGCGAAGCTCCTTGGTACAAGCATTATATGCTTAAAAAGGAGCTTCAAATTCTAATATTGTAAAAACTTTTGAGAACGTAATTAAACAATTTATTTATTTATTATTTATTTATTTAGTCTAAACGACGGAAGAGAATCTTTTGTCTTCGATTATTTCGTAAGATCAATGGCAGTTAATCGATTACGAGCAGTGATAAATTCCCAAAATCTATAGCTATATTCCGCTCAAACTCCAAAAACCACCAATCGACACGTGTTTCGCCCCTCAATGGAGCATCCTCAGGATATACCAGAGATAGGACTCGGTCAGCTAACCAGCACCGAATCTCACCGAATCACCGAATATTAATATAGATTTTGGGAATTTATCACATGAAATGGATTTCCGCAAAGTAACACCTGAGTCTATACAATAGATTACGAGCAGATTAAATTATCGAATATTGACAAAGAATCTTAAAAAGAACGAAGGAACTGTGAACGAAACGAATAATACTGCCATGTGTGAGGCATTAATCTAGGTTTTACTAATCCGTTCACTATTTCCATTTGATTACAGTGACTTAAACTGTCGATCAAATTTTATCGTAGATTACGAAATCCATAGTTTTAACTGCTTTTGATCTTACGGCCCTTAGTGAGATCATATTAAACATAGAAGTAACACTGCGCTACAATTGCTTAAAAAAAATGGTAGTTTTTAATTTGAATACTAATTTCTGATTTTTGCGTCTATAATCTTATATTACAACATAAAAATAAAATAACTGTATACCGGAGGTATACCATCCTAAGTCCGCAAAGTTTTTTTTAATTTTCACTTTCTGATGTCATTGAAATCAGCATTTCAAGATGTCTTTAGTATACTATTTTAAGTCCAATAAAAAAAAATAAAAAACTTATATACTGTTATTACATATAACAAAAATACCAATCTAAATCATTTAGACGTAACATATTCGAAGTCCATTATTTTGTTAATTTATAACATTTTTAAAAATATATTTTTGTAATAAAAAACGACCCATTAACCTATTCTCGAACAACAAAAAAAATTTTGCTTGGAAATTCACACAATTGTTTAGTCTAGTGACATTCGTGAATAATGTTCTATCTGAGACTTTAAATGTGTATTACTGAATAATTAGCTAAATGTGACTTAAGATTGTTTGCCTCCGGTATACAGTAAATATTACTTTGTATGTCTGTCCTCTATGTGTTCCTAAATCATTCATTCGATTGTAACGAAACTTTGATGAGTAGTTCTGCGTACGACTGAGAAGGTTTCTGAATTACTTGATTTAATAATTAAAAGAATATGTGAGCGAAGTCGCGTGCAACATTTATAGGAATATAAATGATAATATGATGCCTTGAAAAATATTTCAATTATATCTGATCACTCAATTAGTGCACATGTGGTAGTATGACGATCTATTTGTTCATTCGTTAGTCACTAGAAAGACAATGTTATCGATCAATCTTTAAAGAAATATCAAGTATTGTTACTTGCTGTCTGGCTTTCTTGAAAGCACAGATTTACTGCCAATGGATATTGTGTTGATGACGCCACTATAGTCTTTCTCGCTACAACAACCTATGTTTGTTAAACCGGCTTAAAAAAATCTCTCTCACAAATTTTCATATAAATTTTAACATTTAAAGTTCAGAAACAATTGAAAACCTTAAAAGTACTAACGAACAAAGATTCGTTTTATTCACAGGTTAGTCAAATGTAACAGCTCAACGGTCTCAAATTTGCGAGAGCTTTTGACATCGTCATCGGCTAACACTTCAGCTATTTGGTCTTCATAAGTCTGCGTTGAAATGCACACATACATATCTTCATGCTGTATCCCTAAAGGGGTAGTCAGAGAGGACGGTGCGCCAAGCGTCGCGGTACCTACATACTTTGCTTGTTTTTACATTTCCGTCGGCTAACATTCTGGCTATTTGATGTTCATAAGTTAGCCTTGGTCTTTCTTGGCTTCTTTTACTACTGACTTTCGCTCTGTAAATTTTCTTAGTCAGTTTTTCATTACTTATTCTTTCTATATGCCCGAACCATTTAAGCATTTCTTTCTTCATTCTTACAATAACACTTTTGTGTAATCCTGCCATATTGCGTATCTTTTCATTGCTCATTGTGCCCATTTTGCATACCATGCAACATTTTGCATACCGATAGAGACGAAATATTATATGTATGTCCAATATCCATCCCTTTCTATTACGGGCTTACGCCAAATATTTATTTCGGTCTAACAATTCATGACGTGTGACAGGATTTATCCATTAGTACTAAATCTGTGCTTTCTTAATTATCTACAATGTACAAGTTTAAAATGTAGCAAAGTCAGCTTGCTCCCTTACATATCTTGCGCTAGCTAACACTTTAAAATATTCATGGAAGAATTAAATAGAAATTGGCTACCCAACTCAATGTAACCACTCTCTATTCATCTCCGAAAAGAATGAAGCTACAATTTTAAAATTTTCAGGAAACATGCAGATATTTATGTTTACAGGAAAAATATAAGGAAAGTGTTGTTGGAAAAATAAAAGGAGTGCATTTTAGAGGGATGAAAAATGTGAGTTGGATGTGGAGAGACGGGTAGCAGCTGGCAATAAACTGAACGGTGCAATGTCCGCATTAGTAGGCAGTGTGAATATATCTAACTCAGCCAAAATGGCCATACATAATGCGGTGTCAGATCCAACTTTATTGTACGGTAGTGAGGCCTTGAGATGCCCGAAATCGAGTAAAAGTAAGATAAATGCAGTAAAAATGCAATCTCTTAGAAATATGTGCGATGTCACCCTTGCGGATAAAATGAGCAATGAAAAGATACGCAATATGGCAGGATTACACAAAAGTGTTATTGTAAAAATGAAGAAAGAAATGCTTAAATGGTTCGGGCACATGGAAAGAATAAGTAATGAAAAACTGACTAAGAAAATTTACAGAGCGAAAGTCAGTAGTAAAAGAAGTCAAGAAAGACCAAGGCTAACTTATGAACATCAAATAGCCAGAATGTTAGCCAACGGAAATGTAAAAACAAGCAAAGTATGTAGGTACCGCGACGCTTGGCGCTCCGTCCTCTCTGACTACCCCTTTAGGGATACAGCATGAAGATATGTATGTGTGCATTTCAACGCAGACTTATGAAGACCAAATAGCCGAAATGTTAGCCGATGACGATGTCAAAAGCTCTCGCAAACTTCGGCGAAGGTATGTCAGGAGGATGATGAGACTCGAGGAGGCGAAAGAAGTATTCGACAACCGCGATACCTGACCACTCCGTTCTCTCTGACTAACCCGTCAGGGAAACAGTGTAAGAATATGTATGTATCTCATCAATATTGTCCTCAATCCTGTGCATGATTTAAAAATTTGTTATGATTGTATAGATAGTTATTGTTAACGTGATTGATTTGAGGAAGCGAAATATGTAAGGACCGCGACGCCTGGCGCTCCTTCCTTTTTGAATACCACGTTAGAGATACAGCGTGAAGATATGTATGTATGTTTGATTGATTTCTGCATCTTATATATTTTTTGCATCTTTCCTTGTACTCATTGCCTTGCCTCACGATTTTTGGTATAATGTCGTTTTGTTGTGGCAAAAGCTATTGCGAAACAAAATAAAATGATTCAAACATTTCCCTCAAACAAAGCACAAATCTTTCACACAACAACAAACTGGCGCATTAACTCGACAAGTTCCGGGCAGGTGGCGCCCACAGCTCTTCCGCCGGAAGTGGCGTAACGGCCCGCTACCGGCGTGTTGACGCCTCGGTAACAATAAAAAGAGGTAATAGTAGTTTCACTACGCTATTTTCACCGAGAATCAGAAGTACATTTTAAATATAAATATATTTTTTTAAGTTCCGTGTCTGGAAAGGACAAACGGGACTTTATAAAATCCCTCATGTGCAGCTGTCTGTCCGTCTTATACAGTCATTTTCTTGGAAGCTTTCTAACCTATATGAACTTGGAAATCAGCATACTGATAACATACATACATACAGTCACGCTTCACGATGTAACCCTATCAGGGTAGTCATAGAACAGAGCGCTAAGCTACGCGCTTCTTACGTAGTTATTTCGCCTCCTCAAATCTCGTCGTCCTCCTCACACGCTTTCACCTAGGTGTGTGAGTGCTTTTGACATTTCCTTTAGCTAACACTATGGCTATTTAAATTAGTAAGTTAGCTTTGCATACTGAATACTGCATACTGATAATATTATTAAAACAACAATAATAAGTCTTCATTAAAAAAATCTCTTACATCGTGAAATTAAAAAATATAACAATAATCAGTACATTAAAACGAAAAAAGTAAATGAAGTGTTATTAGTATTACGTTTTCATCGCATCTCTACTTACACGTGCCTTCTTGTAGAAGTGAGATACTACTTAATATAATTATAGGGTGCTAGACAGTGACAAATATACTTATAACGTGCTAGACAATGTTAGACACTGATTTGGGACATAATAGCAACCAGTGTCGCTAGAACTCTGCTTGCTTCGTAATCCGCCTATTTGAAAAATTCTTCAGCCATTTGAAAGGTTCATTATCTTAGATAGACACAGGCTATACATTATGTATTCAACCCAGACGAAGTCGGGGCGGGCCGCAATCTATTTTAAATTTGTAATATTAATTTTATACTCACCGATGAAACACAATATTGACTTTTCCTCATTTTTACGTCTGTTACTTCCACACCATTTTACAGGGCAATTTGGCATTATTTACATGTTTTATTTTTTATGAAACGATCTCGATTACGATTTTCATGTTATGGTTTCAGTCGCATGTCTCGTGGCGTGAGTTATCTATGTTCGGGCAGTGATTCACAATCACACAAAAAGTCGAAAGTGATTCATTTTTTTTGGGATTGGTAATGGAACGGTATAAAACATTTTATACATATTTGTATTTCCTTCATCAAGTTATTGCAAATACGTACATCGAAATATTTGAATTACTTAACTATTTTATTTAAATAAATTCAATAACTACAAGATATTTTAATAGAAAAAGTAAAATATAAAATATTACACACAACTGCCGCCTGCAGTTGTGGCCGATCAAGAATTTTAATGATAACAATAATAATAACAACACATCCTTTCTGACTAACCCGTTAGGAATACAGCGTGAAGATGTATGTTAATAGCAATAAAACAAAAATAAATGTGATAAAATTATCGCACATAAATAACATAGCCTTGGTACACATACTGTACTCATTTCCTGATAAGCCTCAGGCCTCTACGCCGTAGTAAAGCTACGAAGTCTCCTCTACACCGTAGTAGAGCCACGAAAAGTACAGCATCCGGGTAATACATTATTATCAACTCAGTTTTAAAATATTAAATACATAGAAATGTTATAAATTTGTATTTCTGTCATCTGCTAGTGTGTTATACTTATCCATGAGATATGATAAAACAGAAATATAATATTATCTTAAGTAGATAAACAAGCCCCAAAATATTTTATCTCTGAATAATATACATACAAACGTACATACATACACAGATCTCCTTACACTGTATCCCTAACGGGGTAGTTGGAGGACGAAGCGCCAAGGTTCGCGGACCTTACTTACTTCTTTCGCCTCTTCGAATCTCATCATTCTCCTCATGCATTTTCGCCTAAGTATATAGGTGCTTTTGACACTTTCGTCAGCTAACACTTTGGCTGTTCGATCATCGTAAGTCAGCCTTGGTCTTCCTTGGCTTCTTCTACCACTCACTTTCGCTCTGTAGATTTACTTCGTTAGTGTTCATACTCATTTTTTCCACGTGCCCGAACCATCTAAGCATTTCTTTCTTCAATTTTACAATAACACTTTCGTACAACCCTATCATACTGCGTATCTCTTCATTGCTTATCCTGTCGGCAAGGGTGACACCGCACATATTTCTAAGAGATCACATTTCTCACGCATTTATCATACTTTCGTTCGATTTCAGACATCATTGTCGTGCAATCCTGTAATTCTGAATAATATAATATAGTTTAATTTCACTTAACGAAAATTCTAAAATATAATTATTTATGAATATTTAAAATAACTAATATTCATGAAAAACTGTACGAAAATGTGTCGTAAATAACAAATAAGAATTGATAGTAATTAAAAAATTAAAACTACGCTGTCCTAAAACGTATGAACTAAAATTATAAGAATAATTCCTAAAATTATATTCAAACATAATAATTTGTTAAAAGGAATTTCACATTAATTTTACTAAATTACTGAGACAATATATTAAATTAATGAATATATATTTAGACGTACATTTTATCTATGTATGAAATTTCGGCGTGCATGTGTTCGTATTTCTTCTCCTTCTATAGGGCTTGATCGATTTTGATTAAATTTAGAATGGAGGTAGATAAGGTCCTAAGGAAGGACATGGGTTTCTTTTTTTATCAAACGGATGAAGTCACGGGCAACAGTTAGCACGCTTATAAATAACATATATAGTAATATTACTCTTTAACGACCAACTCGTTCGCCTGGTGATTAGTGGATCTACGTTCCAAGTTTGGGGTCCCGGATGTGGTTCCTGGTCAAGTTAATTTCAAAAATAAATGTTTCAGTGAGTAAGAGTTCAGTAAAAGAATTCCACATTTACAGAATGATAAGCTGGTAAAAATTTTTGTCTACAATAGTCATGTTTGCTAGATTTGTTTAGTGGTTCATAATAAATTAAAATTGCTTTATAATTTAGTTTAATAATCTAAACAAGATGGCACCACTAGTACGCAAAGCAGATGCAAATCGCGATAATGCTATTTTTATAAATGTCTATTAAAAAAACAAACCCTCCCGCTTTGTCTTTTGTTGTGTGTAAATCAGAGAAATAAAAAAGTGCAGCAGAAGAATATTGAATTTATTTTAATCAAATATTGAGTATTTAACAATTTTATACTTCTATTAGATATAGGACTCCCATCATATTTCTCCTTTAAACTTCAAGTGAAACTACATCCCTGAAATTATGAACATTTAGATTCAGTACTTTCGAATATAAGAAGGGCAAAATAGTCTAGTTAAGGAGTAATCAAAATGCCCTCTATTTAGCTCCTTATAAATATTTTAGTGAACAATATGTGGTTAATTAGATGCATTATTACTATGATTTTAATTTTTCTAATTGCAATTAATATTGAAGTTGTAGAATGAGCTCCCTGACTTTTCCTAAGAGACTACAGATGGGGTAATTCAAAAAGTATAATGCAAAGGGGGGATACAAAGGGGGGTTATAATACAAAGGAGATTACAAAGCACTATCGTAAACTTACAAGAAAACCATGAAGAAAATCCTAGATCTTGTAGCCAGAGATTAAGAAATTCATGATTTTATAAATGTCATACGGACACATCTCTGCGCTTATCAAATTCGCACTTGCTTAATTTTATTTCCACCAAAATCACGATAGCAAACGACTTTAAAAGTATTCCAATCAAGAATGAAGGCGTTGCTGCAAAATGGCGGGTCTAATATTGACAATCCGCGCGCTGATATTGTTCCGGTGTTACTAAACTTTATATATTACTCAAAGATTACATATAATCCACCCAAATTGAATTTCTCGCGGCTATAGACGTAGCGAATCCAAATTCAAAATAATGTATTCAAGTGAACATCAATGTTCTTCTTATGTCCAATGTCCTTTGTAAACGGAAACGAGTCGTTATAAGTTAAACACATACCATTATCTAACTAGCCATGCATTTATTCGTCTGTATGTAAGTTTATCTATGGTATTGCACCTCTTAAATGGATGAACTCTTAGAGGATTATGCGCATGATTTTTCTTATTTGAAAGATATAGTCTCGAGAATGTTATTTGTTACATTTGATGAAAGTCGATCGAGATTGTTTTATGCCAGTGTACTGAAATTTTAATTTTTATGAATGTCAATTATGATACTTACCTACCGATTCGATAATAATAATGCGCCGCAGACGATACACACCAATCATCTGATCTCAAACCAGGGTATTCCCTGTGCTATGAGAACCAGATGACGACTATTGGGGACGTCTCTCAGATCCGAAACAATCTAGAAAAGTTCATTTCCTAAATTGACCCGGCCAGGAAACGAACCCGGAACCTTCCGCGCTTGGTGCAACGTTTAAACTACTGCGCCATCGAGGTCGATAATAAGTTCCGGATTAAAAAAAAGTAAAGTTACAATTCTGAATTCTATGAATACGCCAATGGCAGCAAAAATTCAACTCGATTATTAGTTTGCAGTCAAAGTACATAACAACATGTAGACAAATGAACAGGATTGTATCTCATTACAAATCGATACCACTCGAATCGATTACCAGCTCGCTTCAAAGCGACGTATCAATTTATCGTGGGACTAATGAATAGTCGTCATTTTGAATATGTCATCAATAATAAATTTCAATCGCGGGGTCACGAGTCAATCGGATTCGAACCGGAAACCCGACGTTCGTGTTCCTGCAATGAACGAAGACGTATCAATTTTGATTGGATGCGGTATGTGCATGAGGTGGAATTTCTGTATATACATAGGTATATAAACATAATATTTCAATTTTATGAACAAAAGGCGTGGATAGTTTTAATAGAAAAAATGGATGAAGTAAATAAAGTAAGCCATAACAAAATAAGCAACGAAAAGATATGCAGTATGACAGGATTGCACGATAGTATTATTGTAAAAATGAAGGAAAGAATGCTTAGATGGTTCGGGTACATGGAAATTATGAGTGATGAAAGACTGACGAAGAAAATCTACAGAGCGAAAGTGAGTGGTAGCAGAAACCAAGGCTGACTTACGAAGATCAAATAGCCAGTGTTAACTGACGGAAATGTCAATAGCACTAGAATATCTAGGCAATAATGCGTGAGGAGAATGATTAGTTTCGAAGAGGGGAAAGAAGTATGTAAGGACCACGAAGCTTGGTGCTCCGACCTCATTGACTAC
This sequence comes from Zeuzera pyrina, assembly GCA_907165235.1. Taxonomy (NCBI): domain Eukaryota; kingdom Metazoa; phylum Arthropoda; class Insecta; order Lepidoptera; family Cossidae; genus Zeuzera; species Zeuzera pyrina. The sequence goes on from OU015623.1 coordinate 3,122,555, forward strand.
CCCGTTAGGAATACAACGTGAATATATGTATGTATGTTATGGATGAAGAAATATTAGCGTAGAAAAAACATACGTATGTTTGTTTACATAAATATTGTATTGCATTTTTATTACATTGTAATATTTGTTTATTTAGCTTTAATAGAACAAGTTACAAAATAAACGAATATTTCATTTTTTAACCTTAATAATAGTAAAAAGTCACATTTTTTTTTTAATAAAAGAGGGGGCAAATAAGCAAACGAGTTACCTGGTAGAAAGTGATCACCGCCGCCCACGGACACCCGCAACATCTGGTGAATGACGGATGCGTTGCCGGCCTTTAGGGAAAAAGGGAAAGAAGGGGGAGGAGGAGGATGAGCCATGGGCAATCTCACTCACTTCACAAAACATAACAGCAATAAATGCTGTTATTTCACGTCGATATCCTGTGAGAGGGTGGTACGTCACCGGGCGTGTCCGGAATAAAGCGCAATTAAAAAAAACGCAGAGGAAATAAATGCACAGAAAAAAGCACAAAGTTATATAAGCCCACAAGAAATAACCACACGTGGAAAATTGCACACATGGATTAAATCGCACAAGGAAAAAACCTGTCATGTGTAAATGCGCATATAGAAAAAAGCACAATGATGTGCGCCTTTTTCCGAGAATAAAATTAGGTTATGTAAAAAAAAGTTATGTGAAATTAAATTGTCAAACGTATAAAGTGTCTATTTTTATTAAAACTAATTCGTTTTTTGTACTTTAAATTCATTTTTATTTTATATCCAATGGAGTTTTTGAAGAGCCAAAAAGGCAAGCGAGTTCTCGTTTATGGTGGTTTTGAATACCTTCATTTTCGCACAAGAGATGGAATAGATATATGGAGGCGCCGTAAAAATCGACAAACTAAGCGTCATCATTTATGAAGACAAAAAACAATAATATTGTAAAAAGGAAAGAAAAATAAATTTATACTATGAGTTTATATAATGCGCCGGCGAAGCGCCAGAATGGAATCCGCCTTATGAGAACACTCTCTTTGGGTGGGTTAGGTTATGTAAGTATATAAACTACAACGCACGAGCCGAGCGAGCGAAGCGAGCGTGCCGCGGTAGCGGTCGGCAAAACGCCAGAACAGAATCCGCCTTATAAGAACACTCTTTCTGGGTAAAATTTCTGCGAAAATTAAGGTATTCACAACCACTATAAACGAGAACTCGCTTGCCATTTTTATTTATTTATTTTAATTCAAAAATTTAATCTGTATTTTGTGTACAAAAGCGGACTTGAAAACGGATGAGAATTTCAAAAGTACTCGCAAACCCTCATCTAAAATATGCGACAAACACGAGAGGTTTGATAACGCGCAAAAGTGTGAGAACTTGGGTTTCTTCTATTATCTGTTAAAAATATCTTGTAACCATAGTAAAAAAGTAACAATATGTGATTTCTAGAAATTTATTTGAGTTTTGTTTTTGTAAAAATTTTTTTTCTCGTTTCTAACTAATTTAGTGTGTATATATTACATACATGCAATCGTATATCTGAATATTTATGTGACATTAAAAACACCAATGGTATTTTAACTAATAGGTCTGCATTTTACTTAGATTCCATTGTAAGAGAGGTTGAATTTGTTATTCTTAATCTGAGAAATATTTGGGTACAGGAAATGAATTTGGGATCCCATTCACGAGTCTGTCTGACATCTTTTACAGCCGATTGACATTTACATACATACATACTTGACATTTGCTATAGCGCGATACATATAGCTTGTAGGGCAAACTGAGCACTTAAACTTAACATGATCTTTCCTCTCCTTTATCTACGAAGTAATCGGACCTAAAATTTTAAAAATTTAAAGAAAATAACGAAAATCATAGGTTCTTTAGATCCACGGAAATTAATTTTACAGAGCCTTATAAAAGTCCTACGGAACCTTCTACGCCGTAGTTGAACTCACGCTTAACCAATTTTTTATCTACTATAATATGCATTGTATGTCACAGGTATTTCTTAAAATAATAAGAGAAACATTTCCTGATGCCAACATAACAAAAATTAATTCAATAAAAAAGAAAAAGCGAGGTCTCTTCTCGTAACTTTGTTACACACCTACATCCCGCAAAGTTGCAGCCAAAGTTACATAAAAGTTTGAAAAATCCCCGTGGAGTAATTTTCACATTGGGTTACAACTGTACGCTAATATTCATTCAAATAAAAAATACGATGAATTTTGTAAGAAATGGATTCCGCTTGAAAAGTTTTGTGATAATATTATGTAAACGACAGGATATTATATATAAACTCTCGTGATATTGTTTAAACCAGTGCTTTTCTGACTCATTGATACAGCGAGTTTAAAACGATTTCAAAAATCCCTCACGACACCCAAGTGCACTGTATATATTCTAATATTTGTTCGTTACTTTATTTAACACAAGTTGTGCGTCGCGGTTTCACTAGCGTTAAATTGGATATTGTTTTTATAAAGAGTAGCCCAGATTACTCTCTCAGAAATCTTAAAAAAGTACTGTCAAAATCGGTTATGCCATTTCGGATATTAGCCCAGACAAACAATCAAACAGACAGACCGAAAAAAAAATTAAAAGGTCTGTTCGGGTTTTGATTACGTACAAATAACCATATAAGCTTAAGAAAAATCTTCAGTTCGAAATCACAAACAGACGATTAAATTTTATTTATATGTATAGGTGTATAATCAATGAGCATTGAGCGTATTCCTTGCGAATAATTTACGGGACAGGTGAGGTGACGCGCGAGCGAGTCGTCTCCAACACCTATAACCAATAAATGTGACAGAGCAGTTTAGAAACAGATGAGAGAATAGGAACACAGTATAGTCATTACCATCTGCCATACAAACAAATACGTTTTATTATATTTTGAATTACTGTTTTTTCGGCTCCCGCGATTCCCGACGGTCGACCAGGGGTGACACACACTGAAAAATATTTGTAAACCATAAGCTAACACATTTTTAGATGGCACAGATATATAGAAAATGATACTATTGTAGCGTTTTTTTCTGATTGAACCTGTTGAACGCAAGGTGGTCCTTTGTCAGATATTTAGAACATATTGAAAATAACATTTTTTTTAAAGATGGTTTGTTCTGTCATCTTTTTCCCTATTTCAAATTGGTTTAATTTAATTGAACTCTTCACATTTAGATTCTTTATAATTATACAGATGTAAGATGATATTCAGACTTACTGATTCATCATCGTTCAGCTTAAGTCACTGATGCTAGAAACATGAAATTTAGACAAAATCTTCTTTTTGTGATATAGTGCCAAAATAAGAAGCGGATTTCCGAAAATCTACTCCTAAAAGGGTGAAAAAGGGAGGCAAAGTACAGGAAATAAATATTTATCTATTGACTTGAATGTTAACAAAAATACTATCCAATAGAATTAAAAATGAAGTTGAAAAAATGATACCTGTCTGAGCTTCTTGTCGGTAATACCTTATAATTGGGTTTACTTGAATAAATTGATTTGACTTTGATTTACTTTGATGACTTTGCGTTTGTAATATTTCATACAAATAAAAAATAGAGGACGAACTGACCGACTGATCCAATGCCACCCAACCGAGATTACTGAAGCTAGGAACATGAAAATTGGAAAATTGTAGCTTTCTTTAATGACACAAACTCAATAAGAATGGATTGAGTTTCAGTGAAAATAAATTCCTGAAAAATCAATCCCTTAGATCAGCCATTCCCAAAGTGGGCGATAACGCCCCCTTGTGGGCGCTGCAGGCCTAAAGGGGGGCGGTAAGAGACCCAGAAAAAAAATGGGGGCGTTGTGTAGAGGCCTGGGGGGTGATTTGTAATTTCATTTAGCTAGGAGGCATCTTAGACAACGACTGCATGAGCTCTCGACTCAGTAGACAAAATAAGTTTGGGAACCAGTGCCTTAGATGGTGGCAAAGTTTGTATGGGAAAAACAATTTTTAAAGAAAAAACGTCTAATTGCGTAGTTCGATAAAACAACAAAAAATTAATTGATTATTTGGAAATCAACTTTCAAGGACGTAAATCATTAAGATGTGAGAAGCGAATTAATTGTTTTGTTAGATTTACATTAAAGTCAAAGTCAAAGTCAAATCAATTTATTTAAGTAAACCCAATTACAAAGTATTTTTGAACGTCACATCTACTTTAAAAAAGAAAACCTGGACACTAAGAAGGACCGACAAGAAACTCAGTCAGGTATAATTTCTTCAACATCATTTTACAAAAGGTTTATTAAAATACAATATTCAGAGAGCCAGTAAATGCATGTGCAGAGAAGATCATTTCCAGACTATTGTTTTATCTTCAATGAAATCGTTTATTTTATAGTATGATTGTCTAATTAATGTACGTTTTATAACTAATCTAAACATATTTTCTGTTAATTGAGTGACTTCTTGAGGAACTTTATTATAAAAACGAATGCAGTTACCCAAAAATGAAACATTTGACTCATGTAATTCAAATTTCGGAATAATCGCGACCTCGGGTTTCTATACCACCAATATCGCCTTTTTTATAAATCGATCTGTATTTTTCCTCGTATACATAGTAATTTCAAAGATGTATATACATTCAGTCAAGAAAGTGTCGGGAATGGATGATTTGTTTATGGTTCCAAATTCAAATATTTGTTTTTTTTTGTTGTTGTTAGATTGGCACAACTGTTTTCCATTTTGGCGCGGAGTTTGAGTTGCATCTGTTATTTAGATTACAGTGCTGTTTTTAGTTATATCATTCTAGTGTATATTGCGAATTTCATAATGGACAAAAACATCGAACAAAGAAATTGTCTTAAATTTTGCATTGCCAATGGAATTTCGTGTTCGGAGTCACTGAAAATATTACTGAATCGACTTTGTCAAAAACACGTGCTTATGAGTGGTACAAAGCGTTGAAAAGCGGTTGAGATGTGATGGAAGATTTGCTTCGCTCTGGTAGGCCATCAACGTCTGCAACTGAAGTTAACATTACAAAAGTGAAGGAAATAGTGACTGAAAATCCTCATTCAAGTTTGAGAGAGATAGCCGCTGAACTTTCTGTGTCTCACAAGTCGATCCGTACCATTTTAAATAATCACTTGGGTATGAAACATGTTACCGCTCGGCTAGTCCCAAAAGACCTGAATTTTCTCCAAAAACTCAATCGCATAAGAGTCGCTGAGGACATGCTAGAACGAGTCAATTCCGATCCAACATTCATGAAACGCATTGCTACTGAGCAACCACCTTATTCACCAGATATGGCTCCAGCAGACTTCTTTCTTTTTCTTAAACTCAAGTTACCACTTCGTGGCACCCGTTTTCATTCGGTAGAAGACATAAAGGAGAATTCGCGGCGAGCACTGAACTCAATTCCGGAAAAAGCGTTTAAAAAATGTTTTGATGATTGGATTATTCGTTGGCGTAAGTGTATCGTTTCTGAAGGAGCATACTTTGAAGGTGATAAAATAAATTTGGATGAATAACTAACATTTCGTGTATTATTGATCTTTTGGCGGTACTTTCTTGACAGAGTAGTATATATTAAATTGATATAAAAACTTTATGTAACACAATGAAAAGGTTTTTAGTATTTTTCAAAATCCTAAGAGCTAAAAAGCCTCGGAGCAAGATAAAAAGGTTTTAAAGTTTTTCTCGCAAGTATTTATTTTTAGTCGCGGAAAGATTTTAGGCTGGTACTTTTATAATAACCACCAATCAGCACGAAGCCCGGGCAGTTCCTAATTACTTCTGACCTAAAAATTGTATTCATTGTACATTCTGTTATGTATATAACGTCTGTATAAACTGTATAATATGACATTTTACCATTAAGATTATTTCACAGTATTTTATCTTCAGAGATAACATATAACTAAATAAAACTAAAAAAACATCTGTCATGTCCTAAAATTGCGTGATTACAAGAGCCTCCTCCGAGCCACTATATTTTGCACATCACAGCCATTATAAAAGCTGTCATTTTATACTACATACATTTTGTATGGCCATCGAGTTCTGTCGTTGGTTTGACATCTGATGATCATGTTTTTGACAGTATTAATTTATATAGCATTTCCTTATTTTAATATTGTTTATGATAACTTTTTTAATCTCAGATTCAGGTCACACATACATATCTTCACGCTGTATTCCTAACGGGGTATTCAGAGAGGACAGAGCGCCAAGTTTCACGGTCCTTACATACTTCCTTCACCTCTTCAAATCTCATAATTCTCCTCACACATTTTTGCCTGGGTACACGAGTGCTTTTGACATTTTCGACAGCTAACACTCTGACTATTTGATCTTCATAAGTCAGCCTTGGTCTTCCTTGGCTTCTTTTACCGTTCACTTTCGGTCTGTAGATTTCATCATTCATTCTTTCTATGTGACCGAATAATCTAAGCATTTCTTTCTTTATTGTACGATAGCACTGTCGCGCAATCCTGCCATACTGTGTATCTCGTCATTTTTATACTAAACTAGCTGTACCTGTGACTCCATCCGCGCGGAAAATTTTTTCGTTGCTTTCTAGTGACAGTTCCAATACAAAATTACCAATTTCGATTTTCTATTTTTATTTTTTCCTAAATCACCCCAGGCTATTAAGGCCAACAAAACAAAACAAAAATTCAAATCAGTCTAGCCGTTTTTGAGTTTTTGCGAGACTAGCGCACGGTAATGCTTTTAGATACTATATGGACAAAATTATTAAAATGTTCCATTAAAAGTACACGAACATGTTCTAAGGTTTTAATTTTTTAGACCATAAAAGTCCTAGCAACATTGACAGCAATTACTTTAGTCAATTCAGTTCCTACATATATATAAAAGTTTTCTTAGTTGTCTGTCATTGTATACCTAACAGAACACATTTCACAATGATTTATTTTATTCTTTTGTGATTTATGTTTGCAGGCGTCGATTCGATCAGCGCTCTACGATTCACAATGGCGGCACTAAATCATACACTGTCGTGCTATTTTGCGATGTTCTCAATCCGTATGTAATAAAATATTCTACGTGTAGTAGAAGTGCAGTAGGAACGATCTGTGACAATTGATTCTACATATTCTAAGCAGTAGTGTCAAACGAGAGGCACTATATACGATACTTGTGACCCGCGTCGGATTCACACGTGTCGACATTTTTTTTTAATAAAAATTCAGCTCATGTTACTCGCTGATAATGTAACTTTCTATAGGTGAAATACTTTTTGAAATCGGTTGAGTCGGTAGTTTTTTAGTTTATACATTACTTACGTACAAACAAAGTTTATCTCTTTATAATGTTATATATAAATATTTATTAGTACGATATGAGATAGAAGATAATTTCATTACGTTTTTTTCGTAACGGTTTTAAATTACAAATATTATTATTATTTAGGTACATTATATTTGTAATTTTAACTATTGGTATTGCGATTACATTTTTTTTAAATGGTATCTATTTTACGATATTCATTCAAAAACTTTACCGTATTAAATGTTTTAAGGTCAGCACAGACGTACGAAGTAGCAGTGAAGCGACTAATTCAATAACAATTTAATATTAACTTCATTTACTTTCGTACACCACTAAAATTGATAAAATCACACTGAGAGGCTCAAACCGCCTCTAAAGCATTTGAATTTTTTAATTTCAGCCGTATGCAAAAACAAATAAAATTATTATGCAATTTTATATTGAATTAGTTACTTCGCCATCACTCCGTCCGTCTGTACTGACCCTTAGAAGACTTTTCGATATTTCGTCGCTGTTATAAACACTATAATCACGAGTCAACTTGTTATTATGCGTTCATTTTCTATTTTTAATTTCACACTTAGAGGTTGAATTCAGGAGTAAAGTGAGGCATTTACGGATACCTAATTGGCTATCTTTTATTTAAATTTTTATTTTATTTTATTACGTAACTAGCAAACCCGGCCCGTTTCACTGGGCGTTAGTTTCACTGGGTGTAAAAAACAAAAAAAGAAATTCTGCTGATCCGATCACCACCAAACTACAGAATCACTCGCTAGGTCAATCTGAAGATTCCCTGAAAATTTCATCGAAATCGGTCCAGCCGTTTCGGAGTCCATAAGGAACATACATACATACATCGCCCTTTATATATATAGATAAGAGATTTACACATAATATAATTTATGTAACACTCATCACCAAATGTACCAGAACCATGAATAGGATATATTATAACATTGGCTGGTGGGTATCAATAGTTATACTAATAGTTCGACTTACGCATTATATAGGATCAGGATTATAAATAGTTCAACGTAGGCATTTGTTAAGAAAATTTTTCAAAGTTCAACCCTTAATGGGATAAAGTGGAGGCTCACGCAATAGTACTAGAAAAATATCTAAATTATTAAACATGTATTTAAACTTTGTTTTACTATTTATATTACTAAATAACGTGAATGACTTCTTGCAGTTGTATAATAATATTTATATGGCACAATAATAGACAATAAATAAGACTTAAATGTTTAACTGAAGCACGACTAGACATCAGAGGATTCAGAGTCTGAAGACACACAAATCGGATTGTGGTTTGCTTGTAAAATGTAAAATAAAATAAAGTGGTAAAAGAATGAAAAGCTGGCCGAGCGAGCATTGTAGCGTTATAGTTAGTAGTTGGATGGATTGGTTGATTTATTTTAAACTAAAGCCGTACTAATAAACGCGGCGTAAACACGAAATATTGGGTCCTTACATATGAAATTAGCGTTTTGCCGTACTGACCACTTTGATCTGAAATATCTCCTCTTTGGTTAAGAATTCCAAATTCAAATTTATAAATTCATTTAGCTGGTACATTTGAGTTTTGAAAACAGTCATTCATTTGTTTTTTCCTCATTACTTTTTTCTTTGGCGTCGCTTATTACCGCACAATGGAAAACATGAAATATCGGTATATTTACGAGTACGAGTTCTACCGTGGCACCAGTGCTGCAGAAACAGCTTAAAGGATTAATGATGTATACGGCGCTGATGTCGCAAAAGAAAGCACGGTACGTTTTTGGTTTCAACGTTTTCGTTCTGGAAATTTCGACCTTCAGAACCAACCCCGTGGACGGCCGGAGACCAAAGTGGAAAATGAAGAATTAAAGGCTATTGTGGAAGCAGATCCATCACAAAGCACTTCAGAGATAGCTGCAGGCTTCGGGGTAAGTGACAAAACTGTATTAATCCACTTGAAGCAAATCGGGAAAATAAAAAAACTTGAACGATGGGTACCTCATGAATTGAGTGAATCGAACTTGCAAACACGCGTCGACTGCTGTGTTACTTTGCTCAACCGACACAATAATGAAGGGATTTTAAATCGAATCATTACTTGTGATGAAAAGTGGATACTGTACGATAATCGGAAGCGCTCGTCGCAATAGCTGAACCCTGGAGACCCAGCCAAATCCTGCCCTAAACGAAAATTGACTCAGAAAAAGTTACTTGTGAGTGTTTGGTGGACTAGCGCCGGTGTCGTTCACTACAGCTTTCTAAAATCTGGCCAAACGATTACGGCAGATATCTATTGTCAGCAACTGCAAACCATGAAGGAAGAACTAGCTGCCAAACAACCGAGATTGGTCAATCGCTCTAGGCCACTGCTGCTTCACGACAACGCAAGACCACACACTGCACAACAAACAACCACTGAGTTAGATGAGCTACAATTGGAATGTCTGCGACATCCACCGTACTCCCCGGACCTTGCTTCAACAGATTACCATTTTTTCCGGAATTTGGACAACTTCTTACAAGGAAAAAAATTCAACTCCGATGCGGCAGTCCAAACCGCATTCAAAGAGTTTATTGATTCTCGCCCCCATGGTTTTTTTAGTGTAGGAATCAATGAACTACCTATAAGATGGCAAAAGTGCATAGATAACAACGGTGCATACTTTGAATAATTAAATATATTTTACAAAAAAAAATTTACTTTATATTCCTCCCGTACAAAACGCCAATTTCATATGTAAGGACCCAATATTTCTGTCATATTCAACCTTATGAACAAAAAAAAATGATGGAGAGGGACAAAAATTTGTTTCGAAGTTTAACCTCGTGTAATTTTTGTTAGTAACAGAGTCAATGTTTTCATAAATAGGCTTTTTTATACAAAATAAATTCAGAAAATGTCATTGTTATATATAGTATGACAATTCACTTGTAAAATGAGATATATTTAAAGTATTTCTCAAAATTAAATTTAATTAAATTTAATTTATTTAATGTATTTTTCTTCTCTGACGACCCCGTTGGGGATGCAGCTTGATGATACGTATGTATGTATTTCTCAAAATATTTTACTTCATAATATTTTTGTTTTTTTTTTACCTATTAAACACCTATTAAAACTGCGATACTTAAAAAAATGATAACTTTTATAACTATTAGTATGTGTTTTTTAATAGTATTAAGGACTTGGTCTATAATTGCGATACGAATAAATTTATTTTCTAAATAATTTGTTCAAGAAATATAATAGATGATAGAATAGACTATATAATAAATATTAGCATTCGCAAACCTAGGCGATAGTGTGTAAGAAGAATGGTGAGAACTGAGGAGGTGCAAGAAGTATGTACGAAGCGCGATACTTCGCGCTCCATCCTCCCTGATTACACGGTTGAGGATACAGCGTGAGGATATGTATGCATGTATAATAAATATAATAGATGATATAACAGATTCTCTAACGACGAAAAGTAATTCAATCACAAAATTATATTTTTATTCAAGCGAATACCATCGGGTACGTTATTTATTTTAAAGTTAAAGCTAGTTTCGTAATAGTTAATAAAATCAATGAAATTTTAAATTTAGACTTAATTTAAAAATTTATTGAAAGACAAAATAGAGAAAGAATATCAAATTAATGTTATAAATAAGTGACATATAGTTACTGCACAGCAACGCAGACCATCAACAAGAAAACTGTTTCAATTGTGAATGGTCTGCTACTGCCTTATTATACCTACTTATTGCTTATATTCTCTTATTTTAAACTTTTTATGATCACAATTTTGTTCGAGAATGGCTTCGACTATTAAGCTTTTTAAGTCTAAATGTTTTCTATAGTACCATAAAATAATTATTGTAATAAAAAAAAAGAGATCTCTCTTGAATGTTGAGTTGCCTGCTATTAGAAGATTAAAATTGAAATAAAAATCCTAGAACCAGCGCAGCGCTACCTACCGGATCCAATTGTGAATCTAAACCATCCACCCATTTAAACACACAAATAAGTTCATGAAATTCGGTCTAGCCGTTTAGGTGGAGTTCAGTGTAAGTCTTCTGTACATACACAAGTACAGAAGAATTATCTACCTATATAACATAACATGAAAATGATCTTTTTTGTCACGCAATTACGTAAAAACTACTAAACGTATCGGTATGGGATTATGATGATTCAACGTAGAATTGTTTGTAAATGGTTTTAGGCTATTAACTTTTTGAATTCTCTAGACCCCTCACAATTTTTGAAACAAAAATCCGCTATAAGTACAAAAATTTTATTTACGCCCAGCGAAGCGGGTGGGTAATAAACATAAAACATTTCAATCTGTTTACTCATATAATCGTGTACATAATATTATGCATATTGTACAGGTGACATTGAATTCAACAAACAACTGGAAGCTGTGCTTTCCATATTAAATGGGTTTTTGCTGGGAGTTGAATCCATCAAAAAAGTTTTCGCTGTAATTAGGCAAACAATAATTTGTTAAAATCTTAATTACACATTATGCACCTAATTTAAAGGTCTCATTAACTAATTAACTTACAGAAACGTTCGATCTATTTTTAAATAATCATTGTTGTTTTGTTAATGATATTATGAGTTTATTTTGAGAGAGATATGGATGCGTGGATGTGGAGAGACGGGTAGCAGCTGGTGATAAAGTGAACGGTACCTTGTCCGCATTAGTAGACAATGTGAACATATCTAACTCAGCCAAAACGGCCATACACGATGCGGTGTTGGTTCCAACTTTGTTGTACGGTAGTGAGGCCTGAGTATACCCGAAATCGAAGGAAAGTATGATAAATGCAGTAGAAATGTGATCTCCTAGAAATATGTGCAGTATCACCCTTGCGGACAAAATAAGCAATGAAGAAATAAGCAGTATAACAGGGTTTAACGATAGTGTTATTGTAAAAATGAAGAAAGGAATGCTTAGATAGTTCGGGCACATGAAAGAATGAGTGATGAAAGACTAACGAAGAAAATCTACAGAGCGAAAGCGAGTGGTAAGAGGAGCCAAGGAAAACCAAGGCTGACTTATGAAGATCAAATAGCCAGAGTGTTAACCGACGGAAATGTCAAAAGCACTCGTATACCTAGGTGAAAATGTGTGAGGAGAATGATGAGATTTGAGAAAGCGAAAGAAGTATGTAAGGATCGCGACGCTTGGTGCTCCATCCTCTCTGACTACCCCGTTGGGGATACAGCGTAAAGATATGTATGTATGTATATTTGATGTGAAGATACGTATGTACATTTATTTTATTGTTTCTTTAATACCGTGTTAAAATACAAATGATGCCTATTACATAATGCACTAATGTTTGTCGTTCTCGTAGTAAAACTGTAAAAGATTTAAAAAGAAATATGAAAAAAAATGAATTTATAACCCCGTTAGGGATACAGCGTGAAGATATGTGTGTATCAAATAAAAAAAAACAAATATTCTAATATAATGTAATAACTAAATATATAATAATAGCCGCGTTTCTGATATGCCGATTATGAAAATGATAAAAGCAGTACAAAATTAATGAATATCGTTAAAGAATCTTCTGGTTTTGCTTTGTCGAACGATGCCAATTTTACTCCGTATACTCAAATATTAAAACACACATTTCTGTTTCGCTGTAATTGAGTAAATAGATCCCTGAGCAACATAAAATATAGGGACGTACTTAAGAACGCATTTAAATTGATAAACATATAGACAAAAATGTCATTTATCGCTATAAAATAATGGAATATTGATATAATATATTAATTATTGTAATAAATAATAAATTAATTTTGAATAATATAAACAGTTGTAGTTTGAATTATTACGTTGTTCATAAAGCTCTAATCATACAATGAAAGACTGCAATACTCAATAACAATCGACCTTATAGCAAGGTAAGGAAATTTATGGAATCTACGGGTAATGTAACAACAACTGAAATATCTAAAACAACTGAGTTTCTAACAATGGCAAGTTCGACTATTGAAAATTTTCATTTTTCGGAATATTATTCTTCTTATTCAGAAAGGAAACTTACCATCTAAGCTTCCTTTCTGTATAAGAAGAGTAACATTCGGCACTTAGAAAGAATGAGTGATGAAAGAACTAAGAAAATTTACAGTCTAAGAGAATCTAAAGAGTACTACTAAGAAAATCTACCGAGCGAAAGTGAGAGGTAAAAGATGCCAAGGTGACCAAGGCTGACTTATGAAGATCAAATAGCCAGAGTGTTATCAGACGGAAATGTCAAAGCACTCACATAGGCAAAAATGTATGAGGAGAATAATAAGATCTGAGGAAGCGAAAGAGGTGTGTAAGGACTGGGACGCTTGGCGCTCCGTCCTCTCTGACTACCCCGTTGGGGATACAGCGCGAAGATATGTATGTATATGTATGTATGTATTCTTCATTTAAATGGCGCCGTCACAATTTTGAAATTTGCCAATGTCACGTAGTAATCTAAGTAGAACCGCAGAAATCTAATACATAAAAATCGATGTTTGTTTGTTTGTTTGTATTTTATGGACTGCCATTGCGATGGCAATGAGTATGGAAATAGCTTGAATCCCGAAGAAGGACATGGGCTATTTTAAAAACAAAAAACACAGACGAAGTCGCAGACATCAGCTATATTTAATAGTTTTGGTGATTACAGTGGTTTTTATTAAGATTCCAACAATCAAAGTATGAAAATAAACGACGGGAAACGCAATAAAACTTTCCTTTTGTTTTTAATTTGAAGAGTTGAGTAGTTATGTACACGGAAAATGGAACAAGAACAATATAACATAAATTGCAGGCGCAACACAATACAGCGCATTTTTCAGATAATATATTGCATAGATAAAATAAATGTGTGAGGAGAATGATGAGATTTGAGGAAGCGAAAAAAGTATGCGAGAACCGCGACGCTTGGCGCTCGGCGCTCCGTCCTCTCCGACTACCTCGTTGGGGATATAGCGTGAGGATATGTATGTATGTATATTGCATAGACGCAGAAATAGTACAACGTATAACAGGTCAGTATTATGGCATCAGAATTACAAAAAATATTACAATTTAATATTATTGATTCAGTTATAAAATTACATAGGGTTTTAACAAAAGGGGAATCAACTAAACGAAATAAACGGTTCAAATTTTAAATAAGTAGGACATAGAATATCGGAATGAAAGAATATTACACGTTCGTTCCTAATTTGACGTTAACCAGCAACTGACAATTTTATCTGACGTCCAAAATTTTTCATAAGCTATACAAACCTTCATAAAACTGAACTCCGACTACATAAAAATGTTGTAAAATTTTTTACTACACAACTGAAGAAATAGGTGTATAAAAATTATGTGGCCGCCATTTTAACTGTATTTTTTATAAAAATTAAAAAGCAAAACTTTTTAATGAGATTCACAGAGTAATAAAAATCTGAAATATTTCACAACCTTTGTGCCATTTTAATATAAATCATAGTGCTTAACAAGTGGTCTAGAATTCGGCGGGATCTAAGCGAGTTTTTGAAATTGTATGTTCATCAGTTACTCTTGCTAACATCTTGCTAAATATAACATTAACCAAGCCATCAATTGTTTAACCGCTATGATAATTTCAATCGCTTTGTACGCTTACGCGTACAGAGTACGCTTTGAATCCCTTTCAAATTCATTATGCAATCAAAAACATAACATGAACAAGTAACCTATAACTATATCTAAGTACCCACGCATACATACATATCTATTTAAACGGTATATTGCCCACAAACCCATGCAAGTTATTACCTTATAGCAAAGTAACTAACATCCTGTTACACTAAATTTTTATCCGACAACTTTCATCTCTACAAGTTCTGTCGTAAAAAGCTGGGTAAAAAACATATACGGCGAACCACTAAATTAGGTATATTCAAAGGAATGGATGTTTCAATTCGCGATTCGCAATAAGTTTGGCTATAAAAAATTCCGGGCATACGAAAAGGCTGACCGAAAAATGCTCGCCTGACGGGAGATATAAATTTGCGCTCATTACTTCACTGGTTGATATGAGGCGTAACTGCGCACGTTTCGAATATTTAACCATTTTATTTTTCCTCAAAAACGGAGTTATATGGCGGATATATTATATTTTTCTCAATAGGTAACGAGTAAGGATTTTATTTATCGCTGATAGCGCTGTCAACAATAAATAATCCTTATTCATAATAAAATTCTTGTCTAAATATATCAAAATAGTCCCTGACTATTCTTTAGCGATATATAAAGTTTCCTTTTGTTGTAAGTAAAATAATAAACGTAAGATATTAAACAATGACATCAAAAAATATGCTACTAATGTAACGAAATATCTAAGTATTGTTAAAATTTTTACATTTAAGACATTACTCAAATATTCGAAAAGTAAATGTATCACGGTAGTTTGATTCGAAATACCTATCATTTTATCAAGCAAGGGCTTTATTAATAAATGTAATAGACATTTTTAAAGAAAACGAAGTACCAAGTGGTTTTATTTATAGTACTGACAGTATTTCAAGGTAGTATTTATATTGAAATATGTAGGCACTCAACTAATTCATTATGTACAAAGCGTGGAAGACAAATAAGTACATTCCAAAAATATTTCTGTGGTAAAAAAAATTACATTAAAAATCAATAAAAGTGTTTATAATTGTTTATAACTGTGAGATTAGTGTGAGATTAGTTGTTTATAACTGTGAGATAGTGATACCTTTTTGATGTTGCATTTTAATTAATATTTAACAAAAAAAGCAATAAACAAAGGCAACGCCTTAAAAAAATTGTATTTCCAAGGATATAAACGAAGCGTAAGTATTTACATTCTATATGTTCCCACTGGACTCTTAGTTTAGTGATGAGCCAGCGAGATGCCCGATCGATTGACCCCATACCATGCAAAACGCGCTTCTCACATATTGGTACATAGACAAAGAGCGTCGTTACAGCTAATATTATGTTAGTACACTTTGGAAGAACCTTAGAAAACGCTGTTATTGTTGCTTTTGGACTAACTTTTGTATAATGATAATAGCTTTATTTTATAACACGATCGTAAGATGTATTTCACAGTGGTTTAGACTATCATCATCCTTTAACGATCACTCTGGGAATTAAGGGCAAGAATACTTTTAAGAACTTTTATTCGTTTTTCCATTAATATTATAAAACCGTAACAAAGCTAAGTTTGTGTATTAAAAATATAAGAAAAGAAAATTTGCTTTTTGGGCTGTTTTGAAATTAAAATAAACTAGCACTGTATAGATTCAGTTACGAGTATTAATTTTCGTAAACCCATTCCGCATATTGTTTATTTTTATTTACATTTTTTTTCTAGTTCGAACTTCGAACATCACTTCAAGATTACTGCAGGAATAGATTGTGTACATAGTTAAAGACATTAATGCCCGCCACATCCGATCAAGTGTGCTTGATCAAGTTCGTCCAATTGGCATGAATCATTGTTTGGCTGACGCCCCTACAATTCCACACACGATCAAATTTACTTAACGTAACCTCCGCTTCATGCAAATTCGACGAGCTTGATCATGCATACTTGATCGTGTGTGGCGGGCATATGATATCACCTAAGGTGGGGTGTATATCATTATAGACAGATATATTTATAGATAAGGCGGTAGTGTTAGTAAAGTCTGAAAATATAAGATCGATCTTAATAGTGTGTTCAATAACTTCCGCAATCTACCTTTGTAATATCTGGACGAATCATTTCGCTAAGTTAAGCATAATTCTATGACCTAACTACTTGACTTCCATTGACATATTACTTTATTAATTCTGATGTTGGCATTTTAAAATATAACTATAAAAGTCTTTTAATGAGTCTGAATTCGAATGCTTTCTAATAATAATAAATACTGTAAACAATTATACCAATGGCGTTACTCTAAGCTATAAGTATTAAATTTCGTATAACAACATTCAGTGGTACGAGTATATTTTAAGACAGTTTACAAAAGTTTCTTAAGTTGAGTTCCCTGGAAATTAAACACGAGATTATCTTGAAAGAGCGATGCAGTACAACCGAGCTTAAAGCCCAGTCAAATGTCAAGCTAATTTTTAGTTTCAGATAACAGAAGATTCGCAGTTAGAACCCGGAAGAGATATATTTTAAATAGCAAGTATCAGTCTTTCAATTGAAATTGGACTTACCAACGACGTGTATGTAGGCTGACCGCACTTGTGTATGGAAGGACGGAGCGTCGGCTGATACTTCGCAGCGGTACCGGCCGGCGAGCGCGCGGGTCGCATCACGAAGAACAACTTGCTGTGACGTGGATCTCGACACCTGGGCATGATGAGATTTTCAAATGTTATTTGAAGCGGTAGTAGATCCAGAAAGTATGCGTGTCGTTGTTAGAAAAAGATTTTTAGTCTCGGATCAAGTTGGAATGGATAGACCCATAATGAGTTGCCCCTCTTAGCACCATGTGTCAAACAATTAACAAAAAACGTTCGTGTATGTCTCCTTGAGTGTAACCACGAGTAAAACCTCACCTCACTGACCTACTGTCAGTGTAATTCGTGTCAGTTCATAACCGGCTTGACTTACAAAACTTTGCTTTAATGAAATAATTATTTGCAAATTATCTTCGATCACAAATAAATAACTAGATTCACAATTTCCACTAAAATCTAAACAAATTATTGTCCGAATTGACGTATATATTTTTAATATCGTATAGTATTATCGGTAACATTGTGTTAATCTAAAGTAGACCTTACTGCCAAGTCATAAGGTTATAAAAGCTCGTAAACGATTCGTGCATGACATTGAAACGATGTTTAAAAAAAAAATATTTAACATGTAATCTTACGTCTCGTGCGTAAAGTATAATTCACATAATCTGTGACTCACTCAAGGTGCGCTCAAATACTTATTTGAGTGCACATTTGGTTGGGACATTTTTGGAGCGTTGATTGTGTATCTAGTTTTTTATTTGTGATCGAAGCAAATTATTCGTAAATCTTAAGTGTTTTGTCTACTGGTATTCACAAAAACAAAAATATGTGATGTTGACTTGTATACTCGTATTGTTGTACTGTGACCCTTCCCTGGTCACACACATTAATACGAGTCTAGAAACTAGTCCAATAAAGGACGTGATTTTAGAGCAAAAGCTCCGTCCATTTTGATTTTTGGTCCGAGTTTTTAGTAGTGCTTCCAGGTCCAAAAACACGAAAAGATTGAAATCCGGCAATTCTAAATAATTTCCAAAAAACATTTGATTTGTTTTATTTACAAGATTAGTGACCCGCCTCGCATTCGCACGAGTAGAAGTTTTTAGGAAATAAAATACAGCTCTTGTCACTCGCTGATAATGTAGATGAAGGAATTTTTGAAATCGGTTGAGAAGTTTTTGAGTTTATACATTACATACAAACAAAGTTTACCTCTATAATATTAGTATAGATCAAATTTAATAAAATATTTTTTCATGCAATACAGTATGAGGAATATTGTCCCAGTTAAAAAAACACTGTATAGATCACATCTCTTCTTCTCTAAATAGTATAAAACAAAGTCGCTGTCCGCGTCTGTGTTTCTCCGCCTACTTCTTTTAAACCACGCAACGGACTATGATACGGTTTTCGCTATCATTTAGAGAATTTGTTCCGGAAGGTTTTTGTGTAGGTATATTATAATAGTTCCCATTCGGCCGAAGTTGGGGCGAGTTGCTCCTAAAATCTAAATGTACGTTCCTTGGTTTTATTACGCTTTCTGAATACTTGGCATACTTATTAGATGTTTTCTAATATCCGTTATTTAACAATAATGGTTTTGCAACCAACATTCTGAAAAAAATTATTGCTTTATATAGTGAAGATGCAACTGATAAAGAAAAAAAAGTGATAAAAACAGATGAGCTTCACGATATTTCATGTAAAAAATATTACTTTAAAAGTTTTTCGCGAATTCATTTGGATTTGTTAAATTCCAGTGTCAAAATTTCTAGACATTGCCCTCTCTGCGTAGATAAATTACAAACAAATTTCAATAATTTTTTACAGAGTATATTTATGTACTTCATTATTCTGATGTGTTACTAGTTATACTGGTGATGTGCTACTGATAGTGTTATCGTAAAAACGAAGAAAAGAATACTTAGATGGTTCGGGCACATGAAAATAATGAGTGATGAAAAATTGACGAAGAAAATCTACAAAGCGAAAGTGAGTTGTAGCAGAAGCCAAGGAAGACCAAGTTTGACTTATGAAGATCAAATAGCCAGTGTTAGTTGATGGATGGCAAAAGCACTCGTATACCCCAGCGAAAATGTGTGAAAAGAATGACAAAATTTAAGGAGGCAAAGGAAGTATGGACCGCGAAGCTTGACGCTCCGTCCTTTCTGACTACCCCATTAAGTATAATATGTATGTATGTTACTAGTTGTTCATGGCAAATAACACCATTAAATTAAAAAAATAACAACGCGCATTTAAAAAAACAAACTTTTTGAATTTATTATTATAAAAGGTTCTTTATAAGCAAATACACAAACACACACATACAAGCCTATACAAACACAAGGATATGTTTGTATATTTCTATACAACTTCGCTTTAAGCAAACTTTGAGACTCTTCGAACTCAATTCCTGAAAAAACACCTTATGGATTAAGTTCTAAACCTTTGATAAAAATAAAAAAATAAAGGCGAAATAAAACGGAAAATATGATATTCGTATGCAATTTTATAAAACATCTGTACCGTAGCTAATGTCATCGGTTTTGTAAATTATATATGAAAAAATTGTCCCGTAAAGTGACAATGTCTAAAAGTTGTTACCGAAAATTTCACAATGGAAACTAGTTATTACGAGGGCTTCTATTTATGTATCCGGAATAACAAAGTGAAACAAACATATAGCATTTATTATAGTTTTATTGCTTTTCAAATTATTCACCATGATGATTGATGCACTTTTGCATGCGTTAGAACCAATTTTCGTAGCACTTTTTCCATTCGGATTGAGGTATCTCCAAAACGTGCATTTTGAACGCATCAACAGTCTCTTCACGGCTCGAAAAACGTTGACCACGTAATTTATTCTTCACGGTTGGGAATAAATAGAAGTCATTGGGGGCCAAGTCGGGGCTGTACGGCGGATGACCCGTTAATTCGATTTTTTGATCTTCCAAATACCGAGTTGTTTCGGCCGATGTGTGGCAGCTAGCATTGTCATGGTGAAGAAGGATTCTGCGTTGTCGGTTGTTCTTTCTTATTTCTTCAAAGACTTCTGGCAAACAAATGGTCGTGTACCATTCAGAATTAACCGTTTTACGATCCTCTAGTGGCACTGTAGCTACATGTCCATTTATACCAAAAAAATAAGCGACCATTTGCTTCAAAGTGCTTTTTGAACATATGACTTTTGTTGGATTCGGCTCATCTTGGAACACCCAAACCGTTGATTGTTGTTTAGATTCAGGATCATACGCATATATCCAAGATTCATCACCTGTGTAGATATTATAGACAGCTTTTGACGCACCCTGATTGTACTTTTGTAACATTTTTTCACACCAATCGACACGAGCCCGTTTTTGGTCAATTCTCAAGTTGTGCGGAATCCAACGTGAACAATTTTTTTTTACAGCTAAATGTTCGTGTAATATTTTATATATACTCGTCATACTTATGCCCAGAGACGCCTCTATCTCGCGATATGTCACATGACGATCTTGCATTATTAGTTCCCGCACAGCATCAATATTTTGAGGTACAACAACCGATTTAGGGCGACCTTCTTTAACTTCGTCCGTGAGCACAGACCGCCCACGATTAAACTCACTAAACCAGTAATACACAGTAGTTTTCGAAGGTGCTTCGTCCCCAAAAGTCAAAGTGAGTTGATCGATGCACTGTTTTTGAGTTAGCCCTCGCCGAAAATCGTAATAAATCATAGCACGAAAATTTTCACGACTTAAATCCATGGTGATAAAGACTCGCAATTTTCAAAATAAAGCCCGCCACAAAGGATAAACAAATGACAGCTACATGAAACAAATTGTATTCTTCAGCCAAAGAGTTCCATTTTTAAATGTTATAATTACTTTTTTAATATTGTTCTGTAACTGGCCAGTTCCGGATACATAAATAGCGGCCCTCGTAGCTATCAAGTCTTTTTGACATCGTCTTTTATGTTTGTAGATATTTTACCTATGTGAAATATTTTAAAAACAATTGTTCAAATTATTGCAACATATAATTAGCTACAGTTTTTAAAAAAAATTGAGTGTGTGGGACACATAAATAACGGTTATCTAACACTTTCGGACAAAGTACTTAAAAGATAAATTTTGAAAAGCGAAAGGATTTAACTTATCAATTATGTTATCCTTTTCTATTATACCAAAAAAACAAGGAATTTAATATAAGATTTAAATAATTAAGTTTATAATTCAATTTCATTAATTTAATTCGTAATTTAATTTAAATTTATGTCTTTGTACTAAACAACACAGTAGGTGTAAAGATGACGTAATACATCGGTTCTGACACAAATACGGACAGACAGACAGATGGATAGACGACAGACGACGAAAGAATAAGGATTCCATTTTACCCATTCGTTACATACATACATTCATACATATCTTCACGGTGTATCACCAACGAGTTAGTCAGAGAGGGCGGAGCGCCAGCAGTCGCGGTCCTTACATACCTCTTTCGCTTCATCAAATCTAATCATTCTCCTCACAGATTCGTTACCTAATCCAAAAAGGCCAATGTTTCAAAATCGTAGACTAACAATCAAATTCTATATGTACACGTTCAGATGAAAGCAAAAAATAGGTTTCGTCAATTAAAAACGTCTCCGGCCTTAGAGACCTGTCTCTCTTAACGTTTCACGAAAGGTTAAGAGACGACCTCAGGTCTCTCATAAGCCACTGTCCCCATCTTAATCGAAATACAAAGCTCTCGATTTATTGCAACGACAAAACAGATTAAGGGACGGACCCAAGGGAGAAAGGTTGGCTGAATTTTAATTGATAAGATAATAATATAGGGTATTACTACCAAGAACTGCTATAGGCGATACCCTAAAAACTTATTAATATCTTGCTGCCATTTGTAAGAGAACATATTGGCAAAATGTTGAGCCATGATTGGTGATTGCGTTATGCTTTGCCGCCCTGTTCACCCTGTACGGGAAATAGCGTCATGGTGCAGTATTATAATAGTATTCAAGATATTTATAAAAGTTATTTCTTGTTAATGGGACTTTAATTAAAACATTGAAAAACGTGTTAAATTTCTTTTTTTTTATAACTCCAGACAATTACTTAGATTGTGTGGCCCCAAACTAAGTAGTAAGCTTGTACTAGGGGTACCACACAACGAACTCTGGGGGAGTTCCCAGTAACACCCAGACTCCAACCCAATTTAGAAAAGTTCGTTTCCTAAATTGACCTGACCGGGGATCGAACCCGGGACCCTAGCTTGGAAATGGAATGCATATGCCACTGCGCCAACGGGCCAGTCAAGATTTGAATAGTCTGTTGTGTTGGTTTCGTAATTATTATTAATGTACCTAATTAATTCCAAATCGAGATACTTTTAATAACTTCTATGTAAAATTAGCAAATAATAACCCTAAACTACAAATATATTTGTAATTACAAATTTCGTTACCTTAATTGTCCTCATTGGGAATCGAATTACTTAGCCTCACTTTGGTACGTAACACCAGGACCTTGGTCCGAAGTAGTCCAAATCAATTACTAACCAAATATACCTAATTTCAAAATTAAACAATGATAAATCGACGGGCACTCTCAAAGCGTTCTCAACTCAATTGTATTGTATTAAATAACTTAGTCACCGAACACAAAAACGAAATCTTTAATATTGAAAATCGAAGTCGAAAATAAACCTACAGAAAAAGCGGAGTCAGACGAAAGGAGATTATTCGATACAATAGAAAATTTCTCCCGACATAAATTTCCATCGCACTGGGGCTTATAAAAATGAGCTGCTTCCACAAAAAGGGGGCAATAAAGGGCCATTCAACTCTTTTTGTCATCAAAGATAATAAAGATGGGAGAAATCGTGAGAAATTAAAATGAACCGTAAACGGTCAATGTAAACAAGTCGAAGGAGAGTGGGTGGCAATTTTATTTCCCAATGTTGGATCAATAAGGTGAAGTAGGACGCAGGATATTGCTGGATCGAGTAAAAAAAGTGTTTTAATTACGTTTCAGCGCCTTAGCGAGCGCTGGAACATTTGGAACTTGTTTTCGAGATAGAGCGTTGATCACAACTATAATCTTTTGCGGAAAAATATTCGAGTTTACAAGTTATCTTTTATTCTTGGTATTTTAGATGGACGTTAGAATGTTTTGTCAAAAACAAACTCAGATAAACACTCAGTGCTCACCCACTATTTTATATTAGAAACATACTAGAGATATAACACGGTGTATAAATTTTGCTATATTGTATTGAATCGATGTAAGGTGGCTAACCAATTGTAATTTTTTATTTACATGTATCACGTAACTATTAATAAGTTTGTAATTTTGATAACAGTCAATAAAATGTAGCTTGATGGAAATTATGTATAACAAAGTGACGAGAATATTGTTGTTGAGTATCCATCTCACTTATCGATACTTTTTGTTATTTTTGTAAAATAATTGAATGAATCTTTAATATTTGGTTGACGAATAATTTGTTTTATTAAAATGATTTTGGTGATTTAGGGAAAATAATTTTAATAAATAGTGTAACCCATAAATCATTTAGTTTTGCAGTATTCCATTCATATTTCCAAAAAAAATTGACGATAATATCGAAACTAATCATTGACGACGCCAATATGCTAAATTGCAATTATGCAAAAGTGATGCAACAATAACTCACGGCTCACCATTCGCTTATATGCTACTGCCCTGCCAGGTTCCTTGTAGTTAATTATTTTGTCATGTGCACAATGCACAATGCACATATATATATGTGGAACTACAATAGATAATAAGTGATGTTTATATTTACTGGACCTATCAGAACATTAATTTACGAACGCGCACAGAACACGAAATTGGTGACCCAACATGATACACAGCCTATAACTAATAAATTGTATATTTTAATTGTAATTAAAAATAATGCTTTTGCGAATTTTGTTCGATAAACTATTTAAATGACTATTTCTCCTTTGTGAATGTTTTTTTTTCTAAGTTTAAAGCTACAGTACTTACAAGTATCGAACGTCTATCGTCAAAGTGGTATCCCACAATACGGTATTTTGAAAGTCCTGGTCTTAAGTTGAAAGTGAAATAATTCTGTTGCAAATAATTTAATACAACTGTGAAAACTTAAAACTTTTCCATACTTTTAACAATAGCAGCACTATCGTTTAGACAACAGAGGCTACAAACACAAATATCTAAAAATATTATACTTCCGATTTTAAGAGGCAAGATACATAATATTCGTAATGCAGAACGAGGAAATCTAATTTTTCAGCAAAACGGAGCTCTGGTTCAAAACATCCGGAGATCACTCGAGTTTAAGTTTAATTAATGAATATTTTCCTTACTGGATCATTATATACGGATTACGGACCGATAGTATGACCAGTGAGATTTCTAGAACACTTATTTTTTGTATATCTAGGGATTTTAAAAGATATAACAGCGTGAACCAGTTACAAACTGAAATTAAGCATAACATTATTTCAAAGATTCATCATGCAAAGATAAAAAAAACAACCAACCACTGTTGGTGGAGTGAAATTATCGAAAGATTAATAATTTGCTTTACAAGACATTTTACATCGTTTTGAATATTTTATAATTATTTTTAATTTTCGAATTGACAACGTCTTTAGAATCTTTCTGCACTCTTTCTGAACAGTGAACGAAACCATAAACTTAATTTATATTCGTGCTTCGTCCTCGAGATTAGCATATTAACCACATGTAGTAACGCATATCGTGTCGCCATCTACACTATATTTTAGATAAATTGTACCGGTGTTTATTTATTTTTTGACAACGCACCCCCTCCCAGGTAACCAGCGTCAGCGCTGCTCTGCAAGCTCATTCGCATTTTAGTGCTCCGCCATTTCACACTCATTGTTTGGTTTCATTGCAAAACAAAATAATGAAAATGCAAAAACGAAATTTGTTTAATAACGATTACAATTATTATAAAAGTAATAGTATTATAAAATTAAAACATAGTAGGCTAAAGCGTAACAATAGGATAGAAGACGGCGATACTTCATGTTCATGCAAGGTAATTTTTATTCCTGTAATATTATTTCACTGTAGTGGTATTTTATATTTTTCGGACAGAATAACTGTCTCGAGATAGAATAACCATACCTATACTGTGAAATGGTCTTGACGACTATATCAAGTGTTCAACTCGTGTTTTTATAAACAAAAAGATCTGTTGTTGATAAGACGTTTAGATGATACCTACAAATGAATAATATCTTTAATACTAAAAGGGATTGTATCTTTACGATAATATGTCTGAGTGCCGTACATTTCGGACTGTCACTATCTCTTACTGTGTTGCTTATAATAAACGTAATTACACGTTTACTAAGAAGTACATTTTTTGGTATTAATTTTTACGGTTTTACGTAATTAGAGGTTTGCGGACAGTACACTTGGGACTGTCTCTTACCTTATTATATTGCGTAAGTACGTAACTAGAAGTTAGCGGACTACACTCGGGATTGTCTTTACTTAATTTTGATTATAATCTATGAATAATTAACAAATATAACGTATCAAAATAATAATATTACGGTTTATAAACAATTTCGTGGGTAGTTGCATCCATGAAGTTAAAACTTTGTATATTAACAAATACCCACTAAATATCCAAATGTGTTTTATAGTATTAAAACAATCCACTCTCTTTCTGTATTTTACTAAATTACAGTATTAATAGATTTTTAACATAATATTCTATGATTACTTCGAAATGCGTATTGCGTATTATGACGAATAATTCTATATCAGGGGCTGCAGTCCCGACATAGCAATTATTTTCGTAAACTACCGTTCGATAAAAATAATGAAAAAAAAAATCGCTGGACATAACGATAAGCACTAAAACTTTGCGAGCTGTCAAGTTTGATCGTAAAAACATTATCAGCCATTGTAAAGTTGACAGTTAGATTCGATATGATTCCAATCACAATCGATAGTCTGTTTTAATGCAGAGACTTGCAAAAATCGTTAAAAATTAATCGTTATAATTTATCAACCGAAATCGGTCGTAAAGCGATCGCTATGTACGTCGAGACTCCAGGGGCAAGACTGTTCTTTACGATGTTAATAACATGTATGCCGACAGTACATATAGGACTGTCTCTTACTTTGACATATTGCATACTAATGTACGTGTAACTACAAGCTTTGCTTACAGTACATTTGGGACTGTCGCTTACTTTGACATATTGCGTACTAATGTACGTGTAACTACAATGCACAGTACAAGTCTACAACTTGGCGGGTAGTACATTTGGGACTGCCTCTTACTTTGTTATTTTGTACAATTACGAACAACAACATAATATGACGTATGTGCGTAGTCAGTACATACAGGACAATTCGAATAAGACGCAATTAGATTGAGCATTCAGGACTGTCTCTAACTTCGACGTCTTTTTCGACGCACATGAGATGTGCATAGCTAAAAAGCAATCACTGATTCGGAGGTGTCTCCTATTGACAGACAGCCATGAAACCTTAGATGGTATGGTATGGCTACGCCGAGGATAGCATTTAAGGATCCAGAATTTCTGAACATTACGTCATAATTATGTAGACATGAAAGCAAATTATTGTGCTTATGTATCGGGAGATAAATGCATACATACATATATATCCTCGCGCTGTATCCCTGGCGGGGTGGTCAGGGACAATTACGTATACAGTAAACTGAATTCATGAATTTAGAATCCCATACATACGTTACTAATTTTGGAAGAGAACCCATCTGCAATAAATGTTGGTGGATTTGTCTTTTCAAAAAGGTTTTGCTATATCAAGTTCTGTCTGTGGGTCTTACAAAAGAACACCCGGTTACTGCAGCTTTCATTATTGATACTGAAATTAAGGTTGCACTTTCAGACGTAGCTAAACAATGTAATATATAAAGTAGAGATATCTAACTTTATTTAACTACTTTTCAATAAGAGATAGCTCTTATTGAAAAGTAGTTAAATCAAGCGCAAAACTTTGTTTAAATAAAACCATTTATAGAAAATCTAGCAGACCTGAAACATGTTTCCTCCATCTAAATCAAATCTAATACATCTAATAAAATATTACCAATTACATTAAAAAGCCAACTTCCGCCGCGTAGGGTGAGTGCGAGTTTGCAGGACAAAAGAACCTGCGCCTACGATGGCGACAATGAGATGGATGGTCGCAGACCCATTCTTAGAAGCCGTCATCTTGGAAACCGTATTCTTGCCGTCATTAACGCCATCACAGCAGCAAATAATTAGCTAACAAACTAAATCTTTAATGATTTATTAGTTAATGATTCCGTTGTATAGCTATACCTAAGATATGTCTAAGGATATACTTGAATGATTACAATATCTCTTTATCGATGGTTAGTTTCTCAACTTATTATGTTTTCAAAAAACACATACAGTGTTACATTTTGAAATAAAGCAAACACAATTTAAAATTTAAATTTAAAGATTTAATCCATTTGAATTTTACAAATGAGTAGCCATATCAGGATATAGACCTGGATGCCTAAAATGGGTTTTACATAGATATTATTTATGTATACCAATATTTTCGAAAACAAGATTAATCTTGATTTTAAAAGGATTTTATAAATTTATTTAGATATCAAGATGTCAAGAGATTCCTTTACTGCACTTTAGGATAAAAAGCTGCATATTATTAACAATAATGCATATATTCTACTTTCTAGATTACGCATTTACTTAGTTAAGTTTACAGTGGAACACTAAACCTTGTAAATTTTATATTTACTATTTGATCTTAGTATTCCATATATTAATTAAATCAGACAATCTATAATAAAATAGGTACGAACAACGGTCAGGCTTGAAATTATTATTAAATGATTGTACATAAAATGTATGTACTTAAATCATATCACTGATTAGTCAGTGCATCCGATACAAAAACATACTTAAAATATGCATCGATCAATCAATTAATAAAAATACGCATCACATACAATTTTAAACGCTGTTATTGCATATATTCTATTGCTTAAAAAAAAAAATTTATGTTTTATTGCACTTTAAAATGCTGATTATCCTGTTGATTTCTGAGCAATGCTAATAATGCTCTTTAGAAAGTATGAAAATTCGTCGATTACCTCAACAACGGGGGCATGGTCTGTGGTCAAGAAACTACTATTGGGCTGAGAATTAAAGCAGAACATTGACATTCACATTTTTTTACAACGAATAGTTCCGCACTACGAGTATATGTATACATTAATCGTACAAGTGGTATTAAATAAATACAAACGAACTGATTACGTACTTACAAACACTTAAAATAGAACTCTGGCAATGGTTCTAATGTCATCACTTGAATGCTTTCGATTCATAATACCGCACAAAGGCGCCCTTAATTTATAATAAAAATGAATATAATAGGTATTCCCTATAGTTTATTTTTATTTATACATCTTCTTACTATTATAACTGTCTTGACGATAATTAGTTTGAACAGACTTTAGCCCTGTTCGTTTCCATTCTATGATCTTAAAAGTTAAGGTAAAACAATAATCATAGATCAAGATCAAAAGGATCAAGCAATATAGTTTCTACATTCTTTGCCCATATTAGCTGTTCATGAAATTTTTACTATACAATAATGTCGAAATAATTTTGCCCTAACTGGAAAAATTACACCAAAAAGTCAGATGGTCTCCTTTCTTTAAAAACTCATATAAATGAAAAACATACATAGGTATATTAAAAATAGGTATATTCTATTAAAAAGAGAGGAAGTGTGTTACCGCATTGTGTGCTGTATTTGTATGGAAATCATTTTAATCTGTACTAGGACTATTTGCAAAATAGTATTAACTTGTTGCTGAGTGAATCGCCTAAATAAAAACTAAAATTTATGATTGTTCTTGCGCGATAGGTCGTAACAAACAGCTAAATAATACATACGTATTATTATTTTGTTCGGAACAATAGGTAATAAAACATATACTGATATCGATTATGTAAATAAATAAATAACATATTAATCATGAATCATGATTATCTTTGTTATATAAACAAATATCTTAACGTTCATATATTTTACGATTATGTGCTCTAAAAGTCTACATGTGGTTATTATGCTAATTTCGAGGACGAAGCACGAATATAATTAATGATTTAACGAACTTACCAGTATGTGAACTTCTATCATAATTATATGAAGTGCTTCGTCCGAAGAGATTAGCAACCCGCCCACCCTTGCCTGTGGACAACCCTATAACTATCGTAAAATATTTGAATGAAGCCCTGAACTAAATGAGCTTGCAGAGCAGCGCTGACGCTGGTTACCTGGGAAGGGATGCGTTGTCAAAAAACAAATAAACACCGGTACAATTTATCTAAAATATAGTGTAGATGGCGACACGATATGCGTTACTACATGTGGTTAATATGCTAATCTCTTCGGACGAAGCACTTCATATAATTATGATAGAACTTCACATACAGGTAAGTTCGTTTAATCATTAAATATACTGGCGTATAGACAAACATAGAGCTCGTTGACGCGTTACACTTTTTAATTTATCAATGTCACCTATGAAATAAACGAGTCCCCTGATTATTGCGATATGTAACATCACAATCACATATAGAACACGTAATCATTATTGAAAAATAGAGTACTTCTTTGAAATGAAACAAGAATAACACAAAGTAATAAAAAAGTCAAAAACGTCATCCACAGCGTGACGAATTGGGACGACCTGTCGTTCAAAACGGGGTACAGAGTAGCGTCTCGTTTGCTGTTCCTTTCTTACTCATGCCACTATCATAAAAGATTACATTATCACTCGCACTCTTTGTACGTCTATACGCCAGTATATACCAAGCTTATGTAACGAAACCAGTGTTGCCAACAGGTGAACGAGCTGTCCACCAGATTCGACTTCTAAAACCACCAGAAAACCACTAACCAAAAACAACCAAAGTTAAAAAGCCACTAAATTTGTCACTAAATCTTTTTTATTGTTAATATGAAAGAAAAATAAGCAGGGATATATGAAAAACGTTTATTACGAAAATGAAACATATTAAAATTATTACAAATCGTCATCAGATGTGTCTATTTCACCGCCACCATCATCATCAATTTCCAAGGAACGATATGATTCATTGGTGCCAATTTTTTTTATAACGTGTATTGGAATTTCTGTCATTGCAGCATTTACCTATCACCCTCATACCGCAGCGTACTCTTAATATGGCACATAAAAGATTCAACTTCATACGATTCCTCTGTTTATTTTTTATAATGTTCATGCTGCTAAACAATCTTTCGACGTCGGCATTGGAGTGTGGTAATATTAAAAGAGAAATTGCAAAATTCGCTAAATCTTGAAATCTAGCTTCTCCTTGAGCGTCTTTAAAATGCAACACTTCGATCCAAAACTTTTTTGTGTCTTTGGTTTCACTCCATTTCATTAAATGTATTTGTCGCCACTGATCATCAACTTTTGCAATGAAGTCTGTTTTTTTATTTAATTGAGACATTATGTCGATTAGATCTTCTTTGTTGTGATTTAGTGCTTGTTGAACACTTACTCGAGAAATCTTTTTCATCAAAGTCACATTTTCCGGCAGCCTGTTTTTAATTTCTTCAATCAGACTAACTATAAACTGTATACACCGATTCCGTATTGATACTTCCTCTGCTGCTGGTAATCCTTTTTCTCTCATCTCTTGTATTTGTTTTTCAAATCGGAATCCCAAATAACATCTTTGATCCAAAAAATCACGAATATTTTAAGTGAAAATATTAACTTTATTTATAGGTAACGTGACTTTGCTGACAAGCATATCTATCAGGTTGATCAACTCATCGCACAATTTGGTATGGTCTGTATCTTTTGACTCAAACATTTTGTTGACTCTGTTTATCTCAATTAATATTGGATATAAAAATGAAATATATGCGTAATTCATCTCGTTCGCATACATAGAGTGCAATAATTCTGCTGTGTGACACCTTTCGTGGATCTTGGCTATAGAAAAATGAGTTTTTAGCTCTAGCCATTGCGTATATATTCTCGAGACTGCTGATTCTATTGACAACCATCGTGCCTGACATGCTTGAACGATTTTAAGTGGTTTATGGCCATCATTCATTGCTTTGTATAGCTCCTTATAAACACTTTGTCTAGAAGAAGAGCGAGCAAACCAATCATAGGTCTCCCTAATTAAAAATTCTAAATTCCTCGGCAAAAATTGCTTTGCAGCAGCAGAAACAGCCAGTTGCAAGGAATGACATAAACAACGCACTAGAATCAAATGTGGTACCTCTGCTTTCAACTGCGCAAAAACTCCATTATTTACTCCAACCATTACGGAAGCGTTGTCTGTACCAATGCCCATAAAGTTCTCTAGTTTCAAATCGAATCGTTTAAGTGTCTTTTTTATAGCGGAGACAATACCCTCAGCGTTGCATTCATGCAGCTCTGCAAGGTCTAAATATGTAGATACTATTTTTTTGTGTGCTTTACTATAATAAATTATAACCAAACCCAAATATTTCTGAACAGCAATATCTGTTGATTCATCAATCAATAAACTGTATGATTGATCCTTAATATCTTGTTTTAAAACCTCAATGAAATGTGATGCTAATACATTTTTTATGACCGCGGTGCACTTCGTTCGGTGTAGTTGTACTTTATGTATTTCCCTTTGATGGCTATGATTGATTACCTCACTTAAATGGTCAACTACTCGTATACTCGTATGCATGGCTGTAAACAAAGCAAGCCTGGCCTCTTCCTTTTTTTGCCTTCCAATGGGTTCTGGTTTAAATGGTAATTTGGGTTGCTCAGTGATAATCTGCAACAATTTACAATAATGTAATAAGTTTAAAAAATAAATTTAAAAAAAAACACGACAGCTATCTCCAAAAAAAATATAGCCTATGTCACTCGGGATAAGAATGTAAGGATTCCAACGATACCCTAATTTTTTTTAAACTCTAAACAAATTACACTCCTTTTTTGGGCAGTCGTGTAAAAAATAAATGCACTCTGTCTACTATGCTAACACTCATCAAACTTGGTAGGCGAGGCGGATTTATGAACACTACAATGCAAAATGTTGCATTCACGGGAAGCACTGCTGCCATTTTCACATCCCTCAGACACGTATTACGACACCCTCAGGAAGATAATATGAGGTAATGCTAAATGCGGTACCACATGGACACATTATTGACCATGCTTTACCGTAATAAAATAGTCGTGTTAGCTTACCTTTGCATTTTGTTGATGTTTCTTCGACATTCCATGTGATTTTAAGTCTCCATAATGGCTCCTTAAAGTGGTACCACAAAATTTGCACTTCGCTACTTGGCCAGTAGTACTTTCAATCATCTGAAGCCAATCTTTTAAAGCAGGGTCTTGCAGCCAAGAATCCCGAAACTTTTGAGAATACTGAGGTTTCGGCATATTTTTCATTAAGTGACCTATCCCTCGCGAACAAACTTCAGACAGTGAATAAGACCAATTTGAGAAAGAAGAAAGTTTAGAATATAAAAAATATTTTGCTGGAAATCCCCGCTTCACCTGACAGAAAACTGCTATAAACAACATATTT
The DNA here is from genome assembly GCA_907165235.1 of Zeuzera pyrina. Lineage (NCBI taxonomy): Eukaryota > Metazoa > Arthropoda > Insecta > Lepidoptera > Cossidae > Zeuzera > Zeuzera pyrina. The sequence goes on from OU015623.1 coordinate 3,155,696, forward strand.
TAAGGGAAATCCCCGTGTTACTTGACAACAGAGATTTAGTGTTGCTCACATAGTAAAGTAAATACCCCTAAAATAAATTAGAAATATTATGAACTGCAACGTCCAAACTTTATACTGGCGTGATTATGTACTAAATAAAAAAAAAAATAGGAAAAATTATATTCCACTAAACCACCAGAAAAATCACCAGCCACTAAACGCAATATTTCCCCCACTAAAAGGGGGTTCAAACCACCGGATTTAGTGGAAAATCCACTAAGTCGGCAACACTGAACGAAACTGAACCGTCACGGGTCGGTGACGCTGAATCGGGTGTACTTGACTCCAGTCGATATCAAGCGCGCTCGTATGTATCGTATATGTCTGTGGAAATAAAAGGCACACATTTGACTATACTAAAGCAAAGCGCGACTTCCAGTTTAGAAGAGATGCGCGACTTCCAGTTTAGAAGAGATGCGCGCTAACGAAACGTCGGGGGCGGCCCTGACACTCTGTTAGACTGCGTGCGATAGCAATTCTCCGACAGAACGTTTGCCAGTATTAAATTTCCAATTACCTATGTAATACTTGTTACTAAGAGTTTTCTGTCGTTTGTACATGCACTTTGTCTTCATCGTGGTATTTTATCGTCTTTTCCCACATATATTTTAAAATTAGAGTATCACATAAGTTTTCACTTCTATCGTGTGGTCACAAGCACACAACGATTTTTTTTTAAATATAGAAATACACAAATAGGAAGGGAAGTAGCTGTGACAAAGTAATGTTCACTTTTTTAGGAGATAAACAAGAACGAACACTTTTTTAAGAGAACAAATTACTATTAGCGTCACTGATGAAGTACCAAAAGTATGTCGTACCTTGGCACAAATGAAGGAGAATGACGAGGAGGAGGAGAAGGAGGAAGACAAAAAGAGTTCCATTACAACTAACTTAGAACACACTTATGTCTACCTCATTGAAGATATATCGTGAAGACATGTGACTTAACTATTTTCATTATTTTAATATCTACATAGGTACATGTATTAAATTCCGAGAACGATGTTCTCGGAATTTAAGGTTTAAAAGATTTTCTTTGTTTTCAGATAATGGATTTTTAATTAAAATGGGTTATTAAGCAACATCACAAACAACTTAAGTGTCGTGAAAAAATAAGGGTGGTATATTTGCGCTTTATTATTCATAAAAAATCATTAGGGAAATCCCAAGACAAAACATTTTTACTTGACTTTACTGTAATATATTATTCAAAGTCGAATACATTTAGAAATAATAACCTGTAACAGGAGTATCTGAGAAGAAACACAGTCAAGTATCATTTTATCAAAATGTTACAACATTTACTTATAATCTTTATCAAAGAACATTGATACGTCCGAAAGAAAAGATCATTCGCCGACTATTCTTACAATTTCACCAAATTGTGTGCACTGATTTTCCAATAGTTTATTAAATTGTATATAAACATATAAATTCTCTTCTCTCTTAAATTAGTTCAAACCTTTTGGCACAGTGCCTCCGTCGCCATTTTATACACATACATGAACAATTATCTAAAGTTATAATGCTTTAAATTTCCGGTTATACACAATATTTCTAAAAATGCATTTTATGTACCCCATGTAAACTTTTAAGGATTTATTTTCTCTAAAATTTTTAAATTTTGGGTCTAATAATTTTGTTGAGAGGGAATACATAATATGTGTATGACGTATACGAATAATAAACGAAATATTTTTCACGTCATATGTTATAGTATCTGTGAAAATTGACTGTGTCAGGTGGACAGACGCATAGACGGACAGACGTACGAAAACGAGAGCGATCTTAGAGGAATTCTAAAATATCGTTATAAGATATGAAGGCTTAACAAAAATTCAACGTAACTTCGACTCCGAAACCTTGAACTCATCGTACTGCGGACGAAGACAATTCAAAATTGCTTGCAAAACAAACAAACAAATAAAAGTGTCCGGTCACCTCGCCACTTACTGTACTGTGCGAAGACAAAATTTAATTTAGCATATTATTAACATTTTTTTGTGATAAGTCAACAATTGTGTTTTTTGTTTAAAAAACAAAACTGCGTTGTCAGGAATGTTTTAGTTTTCAGCGCGTTGTTGCAGTTTTGTTGACATTCGACCTGCCATCTAATGTCAAAATATCACACTTGTCAGATATCCTACTCGAACGTCGTTCTTTGTCGTTGAATAGGGGAATCCTGGAAGTTCAAAACCGATACTTACAAAATCCAGATCTGAGATTAATTGTTGATGTGATTGTTCGGTTGCAAGTATTTCATGCATGATAGTGATGTCGCATTAGTGTTCAGAGTTCGCTAGTAATATTTTGATAATAACTGTGAAATATAGCTGGTACCTATAATAATTGTTCATTGTGAGAATTGATGTCCGAAGCTTCAACCCTTCGAATACGATTCCAGAAAAGCATACTATAAGTGTAGGCCGATGCTGTAAGCTGAAATATTGTGGCCAAAATCCACTAGTTAGTACAACATCTTTCATAATATATTGTGATATATTATAAATATTGTTTATATATATAATATATTGTGACTCATGCGTTACTTTGCGGAAATCCGTTTCACGTGATTAATTCTTGTAATTTCTAGCTATCTTCCGGCCAAAATTCTAAATCCACTAATAGACAGGTGTTTCACCTCTAAACATCCTCAGGATATTGCAGAAATCAAATTCGGTCAGTTGACTAGCACCGAATTCAATTTATTTCAGTGATCAAGACTCAGTGCTAGTTAGCTAACTGAGACAGGTCTCTGGAATATCCTGAGAACGCTTTGTTGAGAGGCGACACACGTGTCAATTAGTGGGTTTGGAATTTTGAGTGTGGGTTATGCAAAAATTATAAGAATTCATAACATCTTTCATCTGCGAAACACGTCAAAGCTTTGGAACCATTAAAAGGTCAAAGACTTATTCATCCTTTTTCTCGCTCATTTTGGTTGATCAGATGTGTTGACATACATAATATTATCATGTCGTTGCTCGGAAAATCGTCACATATATACGTGGGTACCATAATTACTAAGGTATGTATTGCAAAGTATACTACAAAGGCCACAATTAGAATAACATTAGGTAGATATTTCTAATAATAGCACAAAAATGATTTATATTCCTTTTTACTCTGCAACGGAATAAAAATCGCAGTTACATACTGATTGCTGGTGATTTGGCACGAGTACGACTAAAGCGGATCTTGGTTATCCCTTTTGTAATACGAAACAGGTCGGCTACTTACAAGCAAAAAGATATAAATAGAACTACTCAGTGCAAGTCTCTGTGAACCAGTCTTAGACTATTTCTTGCACTAAATACTTATTAGAGAAAAAATGAATTTATGTATAAAGAAAGACGATATTAATGGTATAGCTGAAGTAGTGATGAATTCGTTATTCCCAACTTTATATTATTTCAAATTGTTAATAGCAAGTAAATGTTTTTAGGTGATCGATTAGGTTTTTATTACAAACCTCGCAGTGCTACCTCGTGAGATCAATGTCGGTGACTTTGTTTGGCTAATTGTTACATTAATTACTGCTTCCTGTTTTGACGCTGGATTATAGATATTGCTAAATAGTTTTTGGGAGCTAAAACTACGCCCACATAGCTTTTGGTATTAAATCAAATTCCAAAAATAAAGTTTCACTTTACGCAATATTTTCTGCCCAAAAACGATTTCTGGCGATTAGATAAGAAGACATACTTCGATGTTAGGTTTTTTTTAACTATTAGAAAGTCTTCCATCAAAAAACAAATTCTGTTATTGACACCTCAATTTCGCTTCGTATTTCTCTTAGTTTCTTTACCAAATTTTGTCGTTTTGGATTCTATTCCGTAATGAGGCCGCCCAAGCACAGCTAAGCGACTTTGAAACTGTGGATCAGACCAATTATCAAAGTCCGTAGATGTATGCTAGATGTAATATGTATAAAATGTATAAATATGTATGAATGTCAACGATTAACTTTGGAAAACATAACATACCGTAAATGTAATCAATGATTTTAATCTAATGTGTGATTGACTGCTATTAACTGTATTTTGATTATTAGTCTAATCACAAGGATCAATAGGTAAATGCCACTGAAGCCAAATTAACATACATTAATAACATACACCAATAACAATACCATATTGTCACAGCAAATGTAAATTCTGTAAGAGCAATTCTCAATACAATTGTCAATTTCGAAATACACATTATTGTCTTACTAAAAGCTATAATTTAGGTAATAGCTACCAGCATTGTTCAATTTCGGATTATTGTCGTGAAGAGGATCATCGGTGCTAGTATCAATTTCCGGTGAAACCAATGTAAGGACCCTACTTTCACGAATCGAGTATGGAGTCTGAGTACTACAGGTTACGTAAGCCACCGCATTGGAAATTTTGACGCCAGAAATCTCAATACAATACAATATACTTTATTGCACCATAAATATACAAAAACAAATGATCAAAAACATAAAAGTATAGTACAAAAGGCGGCCTTATTGCTAAACAGCAATTTCTTCCAGGCAACCTTTGGATTATAAGATATAGATTATGAAAAGAGGAAGGCGACGAAGAGGAATTAAACTATCATAGATACTTTAACTATGCTTTATATACATATACACAACATGCAATATGTAGGTATACCCATATACACAACATATACGTATATACATACATACAAACACATATAATTACATAGTATACCCATTGATACATACATATACAATACATACATACATACATATAAATACAATACACCTACTACATAAATATATTAACAATAAGTAAATCTTAATTTTTCTAAGTGACTACAAAACGTATGACAGTGATATTTGGTATGCTGGTTCTTCATTTCATTGACTTCATTCTGACAGATGCGATACACGATTGGTTAACTTTTGTAACACAAAAAAAATATTGAAGAAACCTGTTTTAAAACAGGGATTTACATTTTTCGGAGCAACGGGACCGATTTATATTTCTAAATTTTCTGTATAGTTTACTTTAAACATATTCCTCAAAATGACAGTTGGATTTTTAAAAATTAATTATAGATTTTAAAATAAACGAAAATAACTGTTTTTTCGTATTTTTCGTAAGCTAGCGCGCGTACGTTTGCATAGAACAGAAGGTCTATTTTAGATTAAATTATTTCCTAAGTGCGTAGTTTAGGATCATGGAGTTGTGTAAATGTTTGTAGATCATTATCACTGTACATACATCGGTAAAGTACATCATTACATCTTTTGTACATAAGGTTAATCTTTTTCCGCAATCGGGTGATTATTCAAATACATTCATACATATCCTCACTTACTTATATATTACTCACTTACTTATGTATGTCACTCACTTATATATATTGCTTATATATCGTCGCTTTGGACGCCAATTGACCTATTCCACAAACTAATATTTTGAGTAAATGAAGTTCACATAAATATTGCCGCGCGTAAAGAAAATTTTACCTTTGTGATCAAGTCACAGCTGCTTATAAATAATTATTTTTGGAAATCATGAAAATTGTACGAACATGAAATATAAGATATCGAAAGCTAAGCTGAAATAATTTCGGAATTATGTGACTTAGAACTAATAAACTACACTTTTTTCTTAACTAAATAATAATATTTCGCATAGGGTTCATGCCAAATTCGAAAACAAGTATAAATTCTTAAAATCTTTAGCTATTTTCCGCTCAAACTCCAAAAACCACCAATCGACACGTCTTTCACCTCTCAACGAACCATCCTCAGGATATCCCAGAGATAGGATTCGGTCAGCTAACCAGCACCGAATCTAAATTTCTGTCCAAATCCAAATCCTAGGATTCGGTGCTGGTTAGCTGACCGAATCTTATCTCTGGTATATCCTGAGGATGCTTCGTTGAGAGGTGAAAGACGTGTCGATTGGTGGTTTTTGGAGTTTGAGCGGAAAATAGCTAAAGATTTTAGGAATTTATCACATGAAATGGATTTCCGCAAAGTAACACCTGGGTCTATACAATATCTTAAACAAAACATGTATGTTTGGTGGCAGATAATTGTCAGACCTATTGTCCGATACAATCTTTCAATTTTTCGTGATAACTTAGTACACTTTATTTCAATAAACTGTGGCTTAGACCTATTGACATCAAAAGCAACGATATATTATTTAATAATAACTTAACGGGGTAGTAAGAGCGGTTGGAATGCCAAGTATGGCGGTCCATTACTTCTTTTGCATTTTCAAATCTCGTCATTCTCCTTACAAGCTTTCGCCTAAGTATTAATAAAATTCCTCACAAATATTCGCGATATAACCCTCATTTCACCAATAACAATAACACGTATAATAACGTCATAACAATTTTGTTTCTAAATCGTTTTCAATCGGATTGAAACGATTACTGTAACACCTTCATTGCCGTTCAGTGTTATTGCGTGTTTATTAGATTTTCCGCCGTTTGGGGGTACGAGAAACGTTGTAACTCTTTATAGGGACGTTTTAATGGCTGTCTATATCTCCATACTGCGCTTGTATTTACAATGCTGGTTTCATTCTACTCTGGGTGAGAGATGAATATTTGTATTGAACCGACTGCTTATTTTCTCACACAGGTCGTAAAAATAAATAAAAATAAAAGTTATATGAGTTATTATGATATCGATAAAACCTCTAAGAATATTAAAAACGTCCCATGGACAACTGAAAGTGCTTTATCTTCTGGACAAGCACTAAAAATATCGAAATGTGAGAAGCACTCAGCATATGTAGGCAAAAGTTTGAAAGGAGAATGATGAGATTTGAGGATGTGAAATAAGTATGTAAGGACCGCGACGCTTGGCGCTCCGTTCACTCCGATTACCCCATTAGGGGTGAGGATAATATGCATGTATGGATGAATGTATATTTTTGAGCAGCTCTTATTTATTTTATGTATTAAAACCAATCTCATTTAGATAAGAATATTCTGAGTAAAAAGAAATCTTTGCAACTTACAATTTGCCAATTCTATTATCTTTTTAAACACTGGATTGTATATTTTCAGAGTAAAAATTATGTTCAGCGTTGTCCAATCTCTATTCCATAAAACATACAATTTATTCGTCAGGGCAAAATTTTATTAAGTTACTCATAAATACCGGTTAAATACAGCTTTTTTAACATTATGTACTCTGGGTTTTGCGAGATGAACAAAATGAACATAAAAACTTAGCTACATGACATTAAACCAAACATCAAACAATGGATTATGAGGACCACAAACGCGTTAAAGTCGAAAAGATTAGGGAAGGTGCACTTTTTTTTATTGCGGAGGGGGCAAACGAGCAGGCCAGTCATCTGATGGAAAGTGATCACCACCGCCCATGGACACCCGCACTTTAAATAACTAATTCAGAGAAATATAAGTCTTCAGAGTTACGCAATATTAGGTATTGTAACATCATCAGAATCATGTGACGAAATCTTATATGATAATATTTTCCAAAACAAATCGACACGACCAGATATCAGACTCGGACAGCTAACTACAAGGGCTGCTATTTATGTATCCGGAACTGGCCAGTTACAGAACAATATTAAAAAAGTAATTATAACATTTAAAAATAGAACTCTTTGGCTGAAGAATACAATTTGTTTCATGTACCTGTCATTTGTTTAGCCTTTGTGGCGTCGTTTTGAAAATTGCGAGTCTTTATCACCATGGATTTAAGTCGTGAAAATTTTCGTGCTATGATTTATTACGATTTTCGGCGAGGGCTAACTCAAAAACAGTGCATCGATCAACTCACTTCGACCTTTGGGGACAAAGTACCATCGAAAACTACTGTGTATCACTGGTTTAGTGAGTTAAATCGTGGGTGGTCTGTGCTCACGGACGAAGTTAAAGAAGGTCGCCCTAAATCGGTTGTTGTACCTCAAAATATTGATGCTGTGCGGGAACTAATAATGCAAGATCGTCATGTTACATATCGCAAGATAGAGGCGTCTCTGGGCATAAGTATGACGAGTATATATAAAATATGACACGAACATTTAGCTGTAAAAAAAATTTGTTCACGTTGGATTCCGCACAACTTGAGAATTGACCAAAAACGGGCTTGTGTCGATTGGAGTGAAAAAATGTTACAAAAGTACAATCAGGGTGCGTCAAATACTGTCTATAATATCTACACAGGTGATGAATCTTGGATATATGCGTATGATCCTGAAACTAAACAACAATCAACGGTTTGGGTGTTCCAAGATGAGCCGAACCCAACAAAAGTCATTCGTTCAAAAAGAACTTTGAAGGAAATGGTCGCTTGTTTTTTTGGTATAAATGAACATGTAGCTACAGTGCCATTAGAGGATCGTAAAACAGTTAATTCTGAATGGTACACGACCTTTGTTTGCCAGAAGTCTTTGAAGAAATAAGAAAGAACAACCGACAACGCAGAATCCTTCTTCATCATGACAATGCTAGCTGCTACACATCGGCCGAAACAACTCGGTATTTGGAAGATCAAAAGATCGAATTAACGGTTCATCCTCCGTACAGCCCCGACTTGACCTACGATCCTACGATCGACCTACGATCGACTTTGGCGTGGTTTGTTCGGTTTCGGTTCAGTTGGAAGGCGCCACTTCGAAGCTTGTTGACTAGTTTGCATGTCAAACTCATAAACCCACGTCTCGTCACCAGTAACAATTTGTTTCATGAATGTTGGATCCGAATTCACTCGTTCTAGCATGTCCTCAGCGACTCTTATGCGATTAGGTTTTTGAAGAAAATTCAGGTCTTTTGGGATTAGCCGAGCGCCAACATGTTTCATACCCAAGTCATTATTTAAAATGGTACGGATCGAGTCGTGAGACACAGAAAATTCGACGGCTATCTCTCTCAAACTTGAATGAGGATTTTCAGTCACTATTTCTTTCACTTTTGCGATATTAACTTCAGCTGCAGACGTTGATGGCCTACCAGAGCGAAGCAAATCTTCCATCACATCTCGACCGCTTTTGAACGCTTTGTACCACTCATAAGCACGTGTTTTTGATAAAGTCGATTCACCGTAAGCCTTCTGTAACATTTTCAGTGACTCCGAACACGAAATTCCATTGGCGATGCAAAATTTAAGACAAACTCTTTGTTCGATGTTTTTGTCCATTATGAAATTCGCGATATACACTAGAATGATATAACTAAAGATAGCACTGTATTTAATCTAAATAACAGATGCAACTCAAACTCCGCGCCAAAATGGAAAACAGTTGTGCCAATCTAACAACAACAAAAAAAAACAAAAAATTGAATTTGGAACCATAAACAAATCATCCATTCCCGATACTTTCTTGACTGAATGTATCATCAGAATCAATAATATTTTAGTAAATAATATACATTTCTTAAAGACTACGTTAGCATTTACAATGGTTATAGTGTCAAGGATGCATTAGGGCTACTTTGCAAGACAAATGTTTGTACGGGACTCACCAACATCCCCCGGGATTATCTGACGCCTTCCGGGCATTACCTAAGTAAATCGGGGCATTTCAAAGTTTTTATCAATTTAGAGGGAAGGTATTTAATAATCTGTTAGTGTGTTCTTGCTTCCACAGTTAAATATTATTGCTAATAAATAACGCTACTAAACAATTATTTATCATTAAGCAGTAATACAGGATTGCATGACAGTGTTATTGTAAAAATGAAGTAAGAAATACTTAGATGTTTCGGGCACATGGAAAAAATGAGTGATGAAAGACTGACGAAGAAAATCTAAATAGCCGGAGTGTTAGCTAACGGAAATATCAGTTGCACACCCATACTTAGGCGAAAATGCATGAGGAGAAACAATACACTTAATTTTAAATTGTTTGACAAATTTTGCTTAATTATATTTTATTACGAAATATGTATGTAGGTACTTAATGTTTAAAAAATTTTTTTACACGACTGCTTAAATGTTGGTGTGAGAAAGAAAATAAATTATGAAATACACCTATCCTATCTGTTTTTTTCTTTCTTCATGGCGTGGCGCACAGATTAGCGCATTTGCCAATGTAACGTATTATTAAGTAAAATCGCTTGATGAGTTAAACAATTAGGAATTGCAATGCCAAGTATTGTTATAATTCATGACGATTACATGAAGCACGTTCGAAGTAAATTCGTATTTTTTTATCGTAAAACTCCTCCAGTAATGTGATAGTGGGCTTCGCTGAAGTTATAAAGGACTTCTTGGAAGAGCGCAAAAACTTAAGCTACCTACACATGTTTATTTAGACCTACTCCATTCTTTTCGCTAATACAGAACTTTAAAACACAATATACTTTCAAGTTTGTACTTTAAAACTCCCAAAAATGTAAAAAGAGTAAATCTAAATAAAATGACACCTCACTTCCGTTCCTGCCAAAAAGTCCCTATCCTATTTTCTCTACATGTAACTTTCTGTTTGTTTATGTGTGTGCAATAAATATTTAAATAAATGCATAAATACCAATTAGTAGTTAAATAAGTACCTTTTTGTCTGTACGTAATATCTGTGTACTGCGTATGACCAAATATAACAATTTTAGTATAAAATCGGCAGTAATTTACAAATGAAATAATGAAATTCAATAATTATAAAAATTGTATGGGATCTATGTAATTCTCAATTAAAATTACAAATTAAAATTATGTTATGAAGCTATTTCATCCGCAACTGCGCCTAGTGGTTTGCGTAAACATTTCTTACAATCTTATAGCTTTTGCCCGCGACTTCATTCGCGTGGTCTTTTTGCTAAATAATTTATAAACTATCACTGGCGCACGCAGAACAATTCACCAAAGTTTCATCACAATCGGACGAGGAGAGAAGTAGGTACAAAGAAACGTTCATTTTTATCTATATGAAGAAAAAGATTAGATCAATAATGTATCAAATACTTTGAACGCCACCCATCCCAATATAAAGGCATCATACTAATTTTACGTAGATTTCAATTCGTCACGATATGGTCACCATAGATCAATAGATTCGGATAATTGATTCATGAATTGCTACTATTTGGTAAACTAATTCGATTTCAACTATTTAGTGATCAATAAATTAAATGTAACTGCTTATCGTTACATTTGATATAAATGCGTGTTGTATTTGTAGACTTCACTTTTGAATTACGTGACGATGAATCCATTTTTTTTGTTATTTGTACATGTACATAATATATTACATCTTCGTTAGGAGTACACCTAACGAGTTAGACAGAAAACACAAAGTGCCAAGCATCGCGGTCCTTAAATACTCATTTCGACCCCTTAAATAGCATCATTCTCTTTATGATGACAGAATTTCACCATGGTGTGCAAGTGTTTTTAACGTTTCCATCAGCTAACATTCTAGTCATTTCATTTTAATTTTTTTTCATTCATTTCATTCATAACCCCGCCTTCTTCTGTTACCATTCTCATCAGTCATTCTTCACTCACTCTTATGAACCATCAAAGCATTCATCTTTTTAATTATGTCTGTTCTACATACATACATACATACATTACATACATATCTTCACGCTGTATCCCCGTTTATATCTGTACTATAGAAGTAGGTAAAATGCTTCTTGAACATGATAGTGTAACAGAAAGTAAACGATATTATGTAGAACTTTGTGGGAACACGTCAGTTACTCTGTAAGAAAACGTGTTGAAGTTCCGTAAATAAATTAAGAATTTTAGTCACTTGAAGAATAAATCACAAAAACATCGTTATTTTCGTTTTATTTAATATAAGCGTTTCGCCTGCGACTGTATCCGCTGAAATACAAATTGAAAATGTAAAGAAAATATTTAGAAATAAGTGAGTTGGTAATCTTAGACTTACAGCTCTTTGAGAATTACATTTGTGCTGTTCCCATTCGAACTCTCACAGAAACTTCTTATATATACCTATTGTGCCCTTTACACTGTTTTTGGAAATAGTGAAACACAAATTTTGAAATGGACAACTTATAGTAAATAAGTATTTATCTTATACTTATTTGTTAACATATTTTATAATGTAATGAATGAGTGATGAAAGTCTGACGAAGAAAATCTACAGAGCGAAAGTGAAAGGTAAAAGAAGCCAAGTAAGACCAAAGTTGTCTTATGAAGATCAAATAGTGTTAGCAGACGGAAATGTCAAAAGCACTCGCATACCTAGGCGAAAATATGTGAGGAGAATGAGATTTGAGAAAGCGAAAGAGGTATGTAAGGATCGCAACGCTTGGCGCTCTGTCCTCTCTGACTACCCTGTTGGGGATACAGCGTGAAGATATGTATGTATGTATGTATGTATTATAATGTATAATAATCTTTACCTTGTCTAATATTGTGTTAAGTTTCCGTTTACTTCGTCACTTATTGATTTACTATAGGCTTACATCTGCTTATTCCTTGTCATTCTAAAATCTGTATTGTTATCCTGTATTGTTATTATGTATTATTGTACCTTTATTTTAAATTATTCGTGTAATAGTTTTTATGTTATTGTGTAATATTCTATTTTAAATTACGTGTTTTGACTTTTATGTTTGACATATTCATGGATGAGTACTTTTTATAGTATTATGGCAACATTCTCTTGATATAAAAGAAGTTTGTATAATAATTCTTTATATAAAATAAGTCTGGATAATAACTCTTCATTTAGTACTGGCCGGAGTCAGTACTAAAAAAACTAGAATGAAATTTGAAATTTTGAAGAGAGAAGGCGGAGAAAAGATAGTGGAGATGACAAGTGTCAGAAGGGAGAAGGGTATGAAGAAAAGTGGAATCTCTTACGCTTCCCATTAATAATTAAAATTATGAAGATATATAATATAATATAACAATAGAAGAACTCCTCTGTGGAGATATGTCGATAAAAGCAAATACGAAAATCATCGTGAGGAGTCTCAACGATAATACTACCTATTATCGTGAACCCCTAGAATTCAAGCTACCTTCCATTCGGGGATGTCAAGACATCATCGTCATTTAATATTAATAATAGTCATATTTATTTTTTTACAAAAATTCAAATTGTATATTTGAGAAAAATACATATTTATTGTGTCTAAATTTTCTTTTTTTTAATTTAATTATTGTATAAATTCAGGTGTTACTTTGCGGAAATCCATCGCATGTGATAAATTCCTGAAATCTTTAGCTATCTTCCGCTCAAACTCTAAAAATCACAAATCGACACGTGTTTCGCCTCTCAACGAAGCATCCTCAGGATATACCAGAGATAGAATTCGGCCACCTAACCAGCACCGAATCAATTCGGTTCGATTCGATTAGATTCGGTGCTGGTTAGGTGGCCGAATTCTATCTCTGGTATATCCTGAGGATGCTTCGTTGAGAGGCGAAACACGTGTCGATTTGTGATTTTTAGAGTTTGAGCGGAAGATAGCTAAAGATTTTAGGAATTTATCACAATTTAATTATTGTCGCTTCACGACTAACTTTACTAAACTGCATTGGAGTCTGGGTTACTGGGGGTGGCACCTGTATCAAAAATTTAGTTTCAGTTTGTTGCATACTATATTGAGTATATTGGTATGTTTTTCTGAAGACTGATAAATATAATGCAATGTAATTTATACATACATGTATTCACGCTGTATCACTAACGGGGTAGAGAGGATGGACCGACAAGCTTACATACTTCTTTCGCCTCTTCGAATCTCATCATTTTCCTCACCCATTTCACCTAGGTATGAAGGTACTTTTGACATTTCTGGTTATTTGATCTTCATAAGCCAGCCTTAGTTTTCATTGGCTTCTGCTACCACTACCTGCTACCACTTTCGTTCTGTAGATTTTCTTCGTCAGTCTTTCATCACTCATTCATTCCATGTATTTATGTGCATCCATGTAATTATGTAATTTACTATAATAATTAATTTAACAACCATACATAACTAAGAACAAAAAAATAACCATACAAGCAATAAACGCGCAAACAGACAGACAACGACGTCGAAAGTATAATACCTCTTTTCAAAGATATTTCGAAACATTATAATCGATAAAAAATAAACTATGCGGTCTGCATTGACTTTAATATTTAAAATTTTCAATTTACTTAAATTAATTAGCTTTCATAACTTCTATATGAATAAGTACTATTATTATTAAGAGTGGTAGAGTCATGCTGCATTGCAGCACGAATTGGGCCCGGCTCGCCCGGTGAAATACTACCCTTTCACAGAATATCGGCATGAAATAACAGCATCTATTGCCTCATGTTTCTTTCAGTGAATGAGAGTGCCGGTGGCCCATCACCCTCTCCCCCTCCTTTTCTCTTTTCCCTATTTCCCTAAAGGCCAGCACAACGCACCCGTGATTCTCCGACGTTGCGGGTGTCCACGGGCGGCGGTACTCACTCTCCATGAGGTGACCCGCTTGTATGTTTGCCTCCTCCGTCATATAAAAAAAGAAATACCACTCCTCTGTACATGGATAGGTACCGTTATACCACTCATTCGGTAATTCATTGATCAAAAAATAAACAAATTTATCCGAGCGAAACCTCTGACTGATAACTAGTTACGTTATAAACGCGTATAAACGTATATATCCTGTTATAGATTCAACTTATAAATTAGTGTAGATGTTCTTATAAGGTTAGAGACTATTAAATAATAAATTCTTAAAATGCCGATCATAATGTAATCATAAGGGGCGACCTTCGCCAAAAACTGCCGAAGGGTTATCGAAGCTAATTTGCACGTCGAGAAAAAATAATGTCAGAGGAAAATAATATCGTAAAATATAACGAGGTGTTTATAGACGCCACCGAGACTAGATTATAGACGTTCTTTTATTGATTAGATGTAACATAACAAGGGCTTTTTAGTACGTATCTACATAAAAATATGTACAATGTAACGTACATATATTTGAAAGCAATTTTAAATTCGTTAAAATAGTGTCAAAGATACTATTTATCATTGTAAAAATAATATAACGCCCTATTATAAGAAAATGTTACAACTTCACTAAAAATATAATGACACTACAAAATAGTTAAAGGCTAATAAAGTTAAGTAATATAAAATGACAGTATATACTATCAAAACCGTATTCGTATATTACGTACGATTTGTTTATGTAAAAACTGAATGTGAGATGAAAGCTATTAATTTTAGAGTAGGTATGCATTAGTTAACAGTTAACACTAACAAATTGTGAAGTCTATTTATTTTGAATGAAACATGATTTGAAGGTGAAATAGTAAAATAGTGGAGATTATTCATATTAAAAATAATAATGCGTAGGTTGAAATTACATATTAATTCTATTGTTCATTCATACATATTTCTTATACGTACACGTACATGCATACTATATTTATCAAGTCCAAAGTTCAATTATTAAATTCAAGTAAAGTTAGTTTACAAAGCATTTCTGAATGTCAGATACACAGAAACATTTTTACTGAACACAACCAAAGATATAATTTTCACAACGTCGGAATAGAGTATGGTTACAAAATTGTTTCAAAACTAAATCAATGAATGTACAAGTAGCAAAAAAAAATCTGTAAATACAAAATCTGTTTTATAATACTGAAAAGAGAAACAAGTGATTGGAAAGAGAAACAATTGCAGTTCATCTGATGGGTAAGTAAACGGACGCCCATAGATATTTACAACATCAAGGCTAGATAGCACTTCAGATTGCAAATGCGTTGGCAACCCTAAAGACTATGATGTTGTAGCTCTCGGACCAAATATCACAATGGACGCAGCATTCGCTCTAAGAGCGTGTCCTTACGGTGTTCTTTTTCTGTTGAGCGAGTTTTTAGATTTTTAGTAATGTGCGTGACTAGGGAAGGTCACAGTACAACGATACACAGCTGAATATGATATATTTTTATTTTTGTAAATACTAGTAGCAAAAACACTTAATATTTACGACTGTTTTACAAATAAATTATAACAGTAATGTGCACGAAGTCGGTTATGAACCGACACTAATTACACTGACAGTTGCACACAGAGGTTACCATATTTACTACAGCTATCTTACTCGTAGTTACGGTCAAAGTGTTAGGAAAAGACACTGAAATTCGTTTGACATACGGTAGTAAGAGCGGCAACTTATTATGGCTCCGTCTATTATGTTTCATGGTCCAAGTAGTGGCCTTTGTACCAGAAATTTCATCAGCCATTTAACCTCCAAATTGTAACAAAATAATACAAACACCACTGTTTTCACGACAGGAGTTACATGCTGATAGCGATTCAAACCACGCAGGGTCCTACCACCCACAAGAAAAACATTCAAAAAGATCATTCTCAAGTTCAGTCTTCAACAAAATCTACTAAATTATATATGACTTCTGGTATTTAAATTTAAGAATCAATAACTTTGCACTCTACTCATTTCATGTCTTTCATAAAGTAATATATATACATTACGTAGGATTTAAGAACCGAAGTAACTAATTCTCTATTATGACGTAGTATTGAGCAACTGCAAGCCTTATAGGTATTTTAAACTATCGTCTGCATAATGCAAGTTTCTGAACGTAGCCAAAGCCCGCTTAATACATTAGTACATTACTAGGGTTGTACCGAATGTGAAAAGAAACTCACAATGCGAACGCGAAACATATAAGGGTAGATACTAAAGACGTTTTAAATGTACTTGTAAAAGATCACCGTTAAGCACTTTCTTAATCATACTACAGAGAACTCCTTTTATTTATGGCTTTTACTTACTTGTGTTACTACGTAGGTAATTAGAACTTTTAGTAAATGTAATAACCTATGTAAACATTACAAATAAAAGAAAGTATATGTATGCTGCATATGCATGCTGTCTACTAAGTGATGTGAAGAGAAAATTCAGTTCCTTGTAGCTAATTTGTGTTTCTAATTGAGTTTGATCGAGCGGTTTCTGAATGTTGTCCCATTATAATACTATTAACACAAAACATTCGCAGTAAAAAATAACAGTTTTATTGCGAATGTTACAAATTTATTTTGCGAATGCGAATCCATTACAACTCAAACACCTACATTACTTGGACGTCGTCCCGGCAACTTTTAAACACTTTAATAGTGAACTAAGTTATGCAACTCTGCATGAGATAATCATTTTTCAAATTGCGTTATTACAGGCACCCACTGCGCTGGTTACTTTAAACGATAGCCAGACCGAAGTACAAAGTTGGCTTAAGAGTTGCTTACTTCGTGAAAAAGTATTTGCCAGCTTTTATTCACGAGAAGAACTGCATTCATAATTTACAATAAATAGGAAACCAACTTATGGTGAATGTTCACTGAAGCAAAACAGATCTATCTGATAAATCCAAACTTTATTGATTATAAACATTAAAGTATAGTTTATGAATTTAATTTATGAATTAAGAATTAGTTTATGAATTAAGAATTATGTTTTTTGTTCCGTATTTTATAGATCTCTTATACATGTTAGCAGAACGCATAAGTGCGTCCGTCCATCTGTCGCAGTCGAGTCTCTCAGAAACTGTGTGATCTATTTTAATTACAAATAGAAGCATTAAAATTGTATACATGAACTTTGTCACCTGTCCTCCTTTACTTAAGAAAAAAGAAAGTAATTTAGATACTATTATAAATTATGCATGTGGGTAATATATGAATGTATGGGTAAGATTCGTAATTTTAAAAATTACAAGTAATAATAATATAAGACATTGCATAAAGCTTCGACTAATGTAAGAAATGTCCTGGACCTTACAGGTCTCTCGAAATTTCAGAAATATTACTATTTTGTCAATATCTTTGAAACCCGATTCGAGTACGTACTTATCTAATATTATTTCAATTATTAATCTCCTAACTCTAGTTTAATAAACTATCCCATGTGTAATACAATAATTAATTATTCTTAAAAACTACTATGATGTAAACAAGTTGAATTTAAAAAAAACAAACTTTACGTAGCATTTTCGGTGAACATAAAGACGACCTGGATATCGCAGTGGTTTAGATGTTGCACCCAAGCGCGGAAGGTTCCAGGTTCGATTCCCGGTCGGGTCAATTTAAAAAGCGAACTTTTCTAGATTGTCTCGGGACTGGGTCGGGTCGGGTACTGGGATACGCCCCCAATAATCGTCGTCTAGTTCTCATAGCACAGGGAAACGCAAGTTCGAGATCAGATGATTGGTGTGTATTGTCTGGCGCATTATTATTATTATTAGGTTATCTTTGTACTTGAGTTTTGATTAGTAAAATGTAGTTATTTTTTGTGCTTTTCATTGTTTTTTTTTTTAAGTCGGTTTAATTTTTTTCCTAATAAGTTTTTTTAGAAGACTTAACGTTTGAGTTGACTTTGGGCTTAAGAAATATTGAGGTTAGGTCTAGAAGTCATTTCTTTTCCAATTCTGGAACGAAATAATATACAAAATAATTATCAAAATAAATAAGCCGCTAGGATTATATAGAGTATCTTCAAATTCCAAGCTCCTTTCAAATAGAACCATAATGGAGCTACACTGAACCCTACGGAAAAAAATCATTGAAATCGGTCCATAAAAAGAAGTTACGCCCAAACTCATAAAAAAATATATATAATATAACACAAATATATATAGTTATATAGTATATATCAATTCGTCTGTATATATATTATATTAAGAACCTTATCCTTTCTTCAAAAGTCGGGTAAAAATGGGTGAAAAATATTATTATTTATATTTTCTAACATCTATTTAATTTTTGAACTATGAGTACATATTTTCCTTTTTTCATAATTAAAAGACATTCAACATTCGATCCTCTTTTTTTTAAATGAATAAGTGAGGAACTCTTTTAAATTATGCACTATTGTAACTCATATCTAAAACGTTTAACGCGAAATTTAACGCGATTACCTTTATATTTAGGTTTGACGTTTCAACCGAGTTGCATCGGCCGTGGTCTCAAGCAAAACCTTGTTTGCTTATATATTTTATAAAGCAACGCGAAAGTTTAAAAGTTTATATGCACTATTGTAGTTGTTACATCATAAGTAGAGGGTATGAAATAATTTCAATTAATATATAACTGGCTGTACTCGGCCAATCGTTGCTGTAGTTCATTAGGTATATTAGCCATATGAAAACACGTGCCTATTCCAATACAACGATGTATCTAAATTTCAAAGCGTTCGGTAAACATTCAGAAATTTAAAAATTTGAAAACACAAACAATTTACATTTTCATTTATATAGATAATAAATAAGTTCTCTACATTTCTCATTTTAAGTACTCACATCCACATCGATGCCTGGCTGTGCAAAGATCCTCGTAAAGGGATACTCTTTGGGAAGATAACTGAAGAACTCTTGCCGTCCTCTATACCATTTGACACTGTATAGCGTCTCATTACCCTCCAGAGTCCATTTACAGCCGAGGAGCACTGTGTCTCCCAATCGGACAGCTGATGGAGCTATCAACTGAACGTCTTTTAGTGCTATGGTGTCTGAAACAAAAAGAAAACTTCTTTTATTAACATGTTTTAATCTACATTTTTCTTCAATCTGGACTGGACGTATGTTTGACATCAGTCTTAACTAATAGATAGCAATGACAACGTCGAACAGTCAGTGATGCTCATCGACACCGATTTAAACTTATAATTTGTTTTTGAATTAATGACATAAAATTAATGACATAGTATCAAAGATTATGACTGGCCCGTTTGCACAGTGGCATATGCATCTACTTTCCAAGCTAGGTTCCGGGGTCGATCCCCGGTTAGGTCAATTTAGGAAACGAACTTTTCTAAATTCGCTAGAAGTCTGGGTGTTACTGGGAACTCCCCCAAAGTTCGTTGTGTGGTACCCATAGTACAAGCTTACTGCTTAGTTTGGGATCACAATCTGTGTAATTGTCTGGAGTATTTAAAAATGTAAAAGTTTACTTTTATAATTTTGAAATTGTGTCGGAATTGAAAATGTTACTTTGTAACTTTACCGGGCTAAAAATAATCACGTTCACAATATACATGTGTAGGTAAGAAAGCGAAAAAATGGGAAAATGTGCCTATTTGATCTCTTAACTTTCAATCTTCAGGCACAAATTACGAGAAAGGAACGAAACACACTTAGCAAATCAATTCCCCGACCCTAACCTACAAAAACATTTGCCAAAGTGCCGTATTTTTTCTCATTCCGCCATCATGTTGCGTATTGGATCCAAATTAAGAAAAGTACCCTGTGTTAGCGGACCGCAAGACAAAATAAACTTCGTTTTATATGAATTCATTTTACGTTGATTCTAGATATAAAGAACAATATGGAAAGTTCTAACTCAATTTCTGGTTCAGTTTATAAAAGTCAGCCAAGTGATAGGATTTATTATATAATAAGAAACTTACACAGAGATGGACTAGCAAACTATCAGTATTTGGCTCCGTTTCGCCTTCTGTTACCCTATTCTCTAATATGATTTGTCTATCCCAAATGGGAAATAGCGTGATGTTATGTATAAAAAAAAATTAAACCGCCTTCAAAAGAAAACACTGAAAAGTACGAAATAACTATTCTTTAATAATTCAATTCAATTGAATTCATTTATTCAATTACATTGCAAATTCACAGTGTAAACACCAAAATACTTACAAGTTAAATTACATGACTAGAGTAATTGTAATAAAATAAGTATACAAATAAATGTCAAACAATAAACCCACGTCAAAATACAAATGTCAATAATTATAAATTTAACAATGTCAAAACAAGAATGTCAAATTACAAATACAATAAAATAAAATAATATGTCAGGTTCCCATTTGGAACATAATCAAAATTTAAGTACAAAAATAACTTTATAAATATGTTACAAATACCCATATAATTAAATTTGACAGTTACTGAAGCCGATGCCAAGCTTACTATAATAAACTAATAGACTTTCTGTTGTTGCACATTGATTTGGCACCGACTTCAATAACTGTAAAATTTAATTATGTGTGTATTTGTATCGTCTTTATAAAGTTATTTTTGTACTTAAGTTTTGATAACTAAAGAATAGTTAGTTATTTCGTACTTTTCAGTGGTTTTTTTTGAAGTCGATTTAATTTTTATATTTTTTTTTTTATTTCTCCCTTTTGAGTGACCTTGGTCTAAATAAATATCTAGGACAGGTCT
Source organism: Zeuzera pyrina (assembly GCA_907165235.1). NCBI lineage: Eukaryota > Metazoa > Arthropoda > Insecta > Lepidoptera > Cossidae > Zeuzera > Zeuzera pyrina. Next base: position 3,176,842 of record OU015623.1, read on the forward strand.
ACAATTACTTTTTTTCCAATTCTGGAGCGCAATGATTTACAAGAGAATCGCCAATATAAATGAAGGTTATAACCAGTTCTCGTTAATGTCTCTTAAAAACCCAAGGTTTAGTACCAGTGAAATTTAAATAGGACCAATCCCGTAGTGTATCCTTTCAAATAAAAAAAGGAATTTTCAAATCGGTTCATAAATGACGTAGTTATGAGTTAACAAACATAAAAAAAAACGTATAATCGAACCCACCTTCTCCTTTTTTTTGAAGTCGGTAAAAATTCGAGAAATTTCAGGCATAAGTTTAAAGTGCCTGTTGTCTATAATGTTGTCTTGTAGGATCAACAAAGTTAATCCTACAAAATATTTATCAAACGGCTAATTTTCAAACTTCATTTCTAAGAATAATAATAATAATACTCTTTTATTGCACCATTAAAAGTATACAAATATATTCATAAAAAAATAAGTTGTATAATTTGGGCGACCTTATCGCTAAAGCGATCAAGTGATCATTTCTAAGAATCCATGAGGTCTATGACTTTTCTCAAATTTTTCCTGTAAACTTAGGTAAAGATTACTTAGGTAAATTTTTAAAACTATAGCTCCAATAGTCACATATGGGGGTGGGGGGAGGAATATTTTAAACCGTTAGCTGGTACGTCACAACATAATAATTATATGGATTGACACGATGTATCGCTGTGCTCAAATTACATTACAGTTTCGGATCACCAAATATTTTAAATAGTGAACGATATTGTATATGTTGAAAGTGCGTTTTCGAGGGGAGGGATGGAAGCTGTGAGTTGGATGTGGAGAGACGGGTAGCAGCTGGCAATAAAGTGAACGGTGCTCTGTCCGCATTATTAGGCAGTGTAAATATATCTAACTCAGCCGAAATGGCCATACATAATGCGGTGTTGGTTCCAACTTTATTGTATGGCAGTGAGGCCTGGATATGCCCGAAATCGAGTAAAAGTAAGATTAATGCAGGAGAAATGCAATCTCTTAGAAATATGTGCGGTGTCACTCTTGCGGACAGAATAAGCAATGAAGAGATACACAGTATAACAGGGTTGCACAACAGTGTTATTGTAAAAATGAAGAAAGGAATACTTAGAAAGTTCGGGCACATAGAAAGAATGATGATGAAAGACTGACAAAGAAAATTTACAGAGCGTAAGCGAGTGGTAAAAGAAGCCAAGGAAGACCAAGGCTGACTTATAAAGATCAAATAGCCAGAGTGTTAGCTGACGGAAATGTCAAAAGCACTGACATACCCCTAGGCGAAAATGTGTGAAGAGAATGATGAGATTTGTAGAAGCGAAGGAAGTTTTTTTTATATCAGAGGGGGCAAACGAGCAAGCGTGTCACCTGACAGAAAGTGATCACTGCCGCCCATGGACACTTGCAACGTCCAGGGAAATGTAAGAACCGCGACTCTTGGCGCTCCGTTTTCTCTGACTACCCTGTTAGCGATACAGGGTGAAGATATTCATGTATTTAAATATTCCAAACATTGAATATTTTTTATTTTACCTAAAACGCTGCGCATATGAACTCGCTGTCACTGAGACGTGTCGCGGCCGCCTATAATGAACGCTGCCACCGCAAACAATTACATTACAGTGAGTGACGCCTGCGACTAACGCAATTAGTACACAGATGGGTAACGGATTTATTTACAAACTATCCTGTATGCCATTATTATGTAAAAACTACAGGTCGTTTACCGGTCTCATTACAAATCGCATTGTTCTATAATGAAATCTAATAAACCACCAAATATTTTTCGATTACACATTATTTTAAAGTGTTTAGAAATAACAGTATAACAAGAAGAACAATGGTCGATTACGTCTTAAGCTAAGCACTAATCTTATTTTTTTATTTTCCTACATATTATTACATGCAGTATTAAGATCCATGCTCATTTATCACCTCGGCGTCCAATCAGTACCGCCTCGTCGCTTGGCGTCAACTCATTGTCAAAAAATTGTCGCCCAGGTAATGGTGAGTCAAAGCCTCATGGTCAATAAGTGGCCGCTGCAGAGTTAGCTATTGGATGCCACGCGATCATCAAAAACAAGAAATCGTCACCAAACTTCGCGTAATCCACTAGTGGGTGGCGCGCCGTCCATTCATGATCTCACATTGCAAGTGAGTGGACGTTGGAGCGACGCGTTTCGGTGAATGGAGTCATTAAGTGAGCTTGTATTTATGTAAAATCCATAAAACAAATCCCAACCATATTGTATAGACTCAGGTGTTACTTTGCGGAAATCCATTTAATGTGTCCAATTTTTAAAATTTTTAGCTATCTCCCAAAATCTCAAACTTACCCAATAATTAACACATGTTTCGCCTCTTAACAAAGCATTCTCAGAAGATTCTAGAGCTCAAACTGTCAGCTAACTAGCACCGAATCGAATCCCAACCACGAATAGTTGTGGGAGTTTAGGGTTGACAAACGAGCGACGACCTTCATGTTCTTTTGTTTCCTTAACAATACATGCTTACTCATTTCTTTTCGTGTATTGAGGCTGTATAATGTGTTTTAGAAATAAATAAATATGTAACATAGTAACACACACATAGTTATCAGTTTCCGTCGCACTTAAAGGCAGTTTAAAACCTTACCTCCTTAACCTTTAACTTGGAACAGATACACCAATTACAGCACGAACTGGCCGTTCGAATGAATAAACCATTCATTATGTTCCAAGATAAAGAAAGCTGAAATTTTTAAATTCAAAACTCGTTAAAATTTCAACAACATACGTGAAATAGTTTCTAAAATGAAAGTAAAGTTGTGAAACTAATTCCCGACTATATATTTAACAAAAATCTGGAACAAGATGTACTGTAACTGGGAACTGTAACTAGTAGTCGTCCAGTGGTAGAAATTCAGTCGTAATTATAAAATAAACGGTTTTATCCACAGACTCGAAACACAGCTCACAAATTACAAAAAGCTTACAGCTCGAAACTCAATAAGTCAATCTGTCAGTAATTATTTATTGGCAACTTTCAAATTCTTTGGTGACAATTTGTACTCTTTTAATTTGTACTGGACCTTGGACTTTGAAGATATATCAAATACTCTTAACGGTTTATGTGTTTTGACGATGCAATATTCCATTCCAAAATTCGAAAGAAGTTAGAAGTAGACCTTCCCTAGATATTTATTTAGAGCTTTTAGTGGGAAAAATAATAAATGCTTAGGTATCTAATAAAAAAAAGTAAATCGACTTTAAAATAAAAATATCGAAAAGTACAAAAAAATTACTAATCAAAACTCAAATATTTATACTTGAGTTTTGATTAGTAGAATAACTTCATAAATATGACAAATACATATGGTACATATTTAAATTTGAAACTTATCGAAGTCGCGTTTTTATTTCGAAGTTGGTTTATTTTTTTTCGAATTAAAGCTTTTCAAATCCAATGTAACTTTACTCACGCAAATGATTGATTTCGGCTCTATAAGGGAATATAGACATATTTGTACAAAAATCAAAACCTTCCTTTTGGGTTGCCATAGTGGAGTAAAACAAGATTATTTTAAACACACGACTTTATGAACATTAACTGTAGGTAGTAACCTGTCACTATCTACTACATTCTATCTACATTTGACCATTAAAATCATTCTAAAACACATGCTAAAAGCAGCGTCGAAGTCTCATTTTGTGCCTTAATGCTCTGTCCTCTCAGAAAAGAAAATTGTATTGCACAACACATAAGTACAGATTGTCGTGAAACTAACTATACTTACACAAATTATTTATTCATGGCTGTTACAGTTAGATATCTGACAACTCACACAATAAGTTCTGTTTTAATTGCTCTGTGGTGCTTTGACAGGCAAGCTTAACTTCACTGCAATGGTCTTTCTCTTGCTCTTAATCCCAATTTTACTGTCTCTCGCTTTAAAAAGAGGAAATTAGGACACTTTGTCCTGCTCTACTAATTTTTCCTCTGATTAAATTCGTTGCGGGGTTCCAAAACAGTAGATTTCCTATGGGACTGTTTGAGCTTTATCGCTCAGCGTCGCTCAGTGTACCCGGTATTAATAATGACATAATCAGAGATACGATATAAGGAATATATAATATATGGTGCACAAAATAAAAGTATAGTCCGGCGCCGACAGAATGTGCTCCTAATGTCTATCAGTTGGTCGTGACTAGCGATGGGCAAAATGTAACATAGTTATATTATTTTTTCAACAGACCCAAGAAAAGAGAAACATAAGTTTCAACGCTTGTTTGTCTGGCTTCTAATTTCTGAATGTAACTAGTGTAAAGAAAATAAAAATGTGAGAGTAATATTCAAAAACATTTAATATAAAAATCAACAATATTATCAAATTATTAGAAAGAAAAACGTATTATTTTATAGTATAACGACAGATAACGTTACAATTATCTGTTATTTTTGGCACATCCCTACAAAAATAAATAGTTTACATAACCTTGTAACAGCGCAGTATGGATTTAAGAAATTGTTTTATTATTTATTTAACGTTAATTTAGCGCAAAATTATAACATTTATTGTCAATATAATAATAATTTAGTTTTTAATGATAATTATTCATTAGTTGGACAATCAAACAATAAAAATAAGTTTATCATAAATTCAACGCCATTTCAAAGTTACGTCGTCTATTCGATCACGACCTGTCAGGAACGCGTTTTTTCAGCAGCCGGACTGTATACTAATAATTATGCTATGTGATATTTTACAACTGCAATTGAGTGACTTAGAAATTCATAACAAATTACTAAATACGCGGTTTATTTGCTAACATATATGAAAGCACACGTCTAACACAATCCATTGAATTCCCTACGAGATTTATAGAAAACATAATTGGTTTCACATAAGGACGAGCGGCCTATTTCAGTAATGGCGGACCAGTTCTCTCAACCTTATTACTGGTCGGGACCGCCGCAATTTGTCCAGAGTAAAAACACTTGCCGCAAATGTATTTCTTACAACACCATTTCGAAGTCATAAAGGGAATGTTTGAGAAATTAGCTGCTTGAGAACAACGTCTGCGCGTAATAAAAAAATATCGGTAGAAATAGTTCTGTAGTTAAATACGAAAGTTATTTAGTATGAACTGTCTTTAGCGCTGTTTAAAAAATTACAACTGGACAAGAAATAATAGAAGGTAAATATAACAAAAAGATAAGACAGAAAAAAATCATATTTATTTCGCTGTCAATAACAAAAACTGTAACATACAAACAAAAAATCTCCAGCAGTGAAATGTAAGCTGGTGAAACTGACGCTTTGAAAGACCTACACATAAAGTTCTACGCAAATTTCATTTTTTTAGAGCCAGCGGTAGGGTTGCTCGCTTAGTTTCACTTAGTGTGTCATGGAGTTATTACAAAATCTGGTTTTGATTAAAACCTTAGAAGATTGATCAAAGCCCATTTGATAAAATGGAAACTCGATTTTACAGAAGATTATTTCTATTAAATAAATCAATTTGTGTTCAAGAAATCTGTGACGCATACGAGTACAATATCATATATGCCAATATACCAAATTCATATGCCATCAAAATGGTGTCTACATGCGGTAATATTTCTGGTGTTTCTCGCAATAAGATCACGCGAACTTAGTCTAGGGTTTTGATCAAAATACTGGATATTTTGAAGGTTGTGAACACATTAATGTTGTATAGATTTAGGTGTTACTTTACTTTGTGATAATGTTTCCAAATTGCTAAATTTTTTATCAAAAATAGAGTTACTTCAGGGTTATCATCGAACATTTCAAATTTCAGATAATATTATAATTTATGCTCGATATAATGAAAATCACAATTTAAAGTAACTGTCTACAGGGACGGTTAATACTCTCAAACTCTAAATGGTATACGTCTATTTGTATAACGTAATCGGAAACCGCAAGATATTGCGCTAGGGTTGCGAATGACTATACAGACTTAATAGAACGGAGAGAAACATTAATATTACGGTTATGCGGCATAATAATACAGTAATTTGCTTCCATAATAATTACAGCTATCATTACAACTTTGTAATAAAAATAAACATTGTTGTAAAGGAGATAATAAAAGTAGAGAAATACGCAATGGAATTGTCGTAATGACGAATTAAGAGAGTTAAAACAAAAACTTATTCGCCGCTGAATTCTAAGAGCCCTGGTTAAGAACAAGACCTCTCTTAGTCTTCATGTCGTATAATGATGAAGATAATAAGGTTGCCTAATCAAAGGGAGTTAGGATTTCGTACATTTACTGTTTAAGATTTATAGGTCTAATTTCGTCTAAAATTCATAATCAATAACTGTGGATTTAAACTCAATCAAATTTATTACAAAATATGTTAGAGCTAGATTACACATTTTGCTCGATGTTTTCAATTATCTATCTATACTACTATATAAATCTCTAGCGTCTACTTGTAATTATAATTTCACCGTCAAATTTTGTGATAGATAGTCATTTTATGACTCACTGACTTCGATTCTACCATTTTTTAAATTTTTGTCTGTCTGTCTGTCTGTATGTCCTTTTATAACTGAAGAACGGCTTGACCGATCTTGATGAAAATCGGTACGTAGTAAGAACATGTGATTGCGCTCATGATAGGTTACTTATTTTTTAGAAAATCTGCCTCTAAAGGGGTGAAAAGAGGGATGAAACTTTGTATAGGAAATGGTAAACCGCTGAACCGATCATGATGAAATTTGGCAAGAAGATAATTCGACATGAGAGAACGGACATTGGTTAAATTTTATTAAAAATCTACCCCTAAGAGGGTAAAAATGGGGATGAAACTTTGTATAAGAAACGCTAAAATTTGGTAATAATACAATTTGGTGCGGTGATAAGACTTTTTTATCAAAAATACATAGGCTACCTATTTTTTTATCAAAAATATCTGAAAAGGGGGACGGGAGGGAGAGGGATGAAATTTTGTTCGGGAAATGGCTAAATCACTAAACCGATTATGATGACAATTGGCAAGAAGATAGTTTGACATCAGAGAACGGACATAGGCTACTTTTCATAAAAAATCTACCCCTAAGAGGGTGAAAAGAAGGATAAAACTTTGTATGGGAAACACTAAAACTTGGTAATGATATAATTTGGTGCGGAGGTGAGACTTTTTTTATCAAAAAAACATAGCCTACTTTTTGTATCAAAAATCTGTGAAAAAGGAGACGGGAGGGAGGAGGACGAAACTTTGTACGGGAAATGCTAACCCGCTGATGTAGCATGGATATAGTTGGACACCTGGGAACGGACACAGGCTACTTTTTTATCAAAACATTACCCCTACTGGGGTGAAAAAGGGGATGAAACTTTGATTGGGGAATGCTGAACCGCCGAACCAATTATGATATATAGAGATAGTATATGCTCGGAGGCAGACGTAGGCTAAACGTAGACTTTTTTTCAAAAACAATCTTTAAACATACTACACATAACACCTGTACACATAATCTAACCTAATCCGGGAAAGCCATGAAAAAATGTTCCACGCAGACGAAGTTGCGGGTACAGCTAGTGTTAAGATAATTGTTGATGCTTCTGTTATTATAATAATAATACTCCAGAAAATTACACATATTGTGTGACCTCAAACTAAGCAGTAAACTTGTATTATGGGTACCACACAACGAACTTTGGGGGAGTTCCCAGTAACACCCAGACTACAAGACACTTTAGAAAAGTTCGTTTTCTAAATTAACCTGACCGGGGATCGAACCCGGTACCCTAGCTTGGAAAGCAGATGCCATGCCACTGCGCCAACGGGCCAGTCAAACAGTCTATAATGATTGTTGCGCGCCAATACAATTTTACAGACAAATTATTATTTAACAATCGCACAGCGGTTCAGATAAACCTCCTACGATTCATTAAGCAACATAGCTTCGATACCCCCTCCAATCCAATTCTGCATCCAATGTTCATCTACCATAACTCATTTAAAGTATTGTTCTGGTATCTACCTAAAAATTTTAAATGTTTATTGATTTATACTGCATTTTATATAACATTATAAATTCTTATAATATTTAATCGCGGGTCCATGTCGCGTTTATACTTTAAGGCTAATTACCTATATTATCCCGACGTTTCGAAAGTCGTGTAACTCGTGAAAGTTTAAAAACATTAATTATAAATTCTAATGTCCAACCAATATAGAAAATGAATCAGTACATTTCTATCGAAAATTATTCCTACTGGGTGTCACTGGGAGCTCTCTTAGAGAGAGTTCGTTGTGTGATACCCATAGTAAAAGATTACTGCTTAGTTTGGGGTCACACAATTATTATTATTATTATTGTAAGGGTATTTGTCTGTAGTATTATTATTATTACTTGGACCCGCACGTAACAGCGTTGTTTTTCAATTTTTATTTTGTAATTTTTTTTTTCTTTAAGACTTATTGAAATAATACAAACAATTACAATCGTTCCTCTTACTTTCTAACATTAAAAATAGAAAAAAATTACAAAACAATTAAAAAAATTTATTACCGCCTTCTAAAAAGAAAACTAAGACTTAAAGAATAAAGAGCGGTATTCTATTGTAACGAATAAACTTAAGAGGAGGAATCACAATGTAAGTGTAATTACAATGGAGCCGTCATCACTGCCGCCGCCGTCCTTGGTTACTACTAATGTAATCTCGATTTGTATTCACTTTTGTGGTATTTTTAATTATTTACATTTTTTTACGTACATACTTACATATCTTCACGCTGTATCCCTATCGGGGTAGTCAGAGAAGTTGTAGTGCCAAGCGTCACAGTCCTTACATACTTCTTTCGTTTTCTCAAATCTCATTTTTCGTCTAGGTATGCGAGTGCTTTTACTATTTCCGTCAGTTAATACTGGCTATTAAGTCTTCGTAATACATAATGCGTATATAAATAACAATAACGACTAAAAATATTTATTTACCTATTATAATTAATCATTTTTTTGTAATAGAGAATGATGAGGTTGGAGAAGGTGAAAAATGTAAGGACCACGACGCTTGGCGCTCCGTCGTCTCTGACTAGTTGTTCGTGTAATTGTATCCATAGGTGGCTGGTAAGGCTGTTTATAGATACCTAGAATACGATGACAAAAAAAAAATATGAATTCGCCATATACAATCGTGTAATAAGACATCCACAAGCAAGTCTAATATAAGGGTAGATGAAAATTATATATTAATAAAGAAAAACAGATTAAAAATTAATAAGTGGGCCCAGCAGGCCTGTGTTGCCGTTGCAATACTAACCCTTTGAGGATACAGCGTGAAAATATGTCTATCTTCCTGCTTTTATATAAAAAAAATTTCATGTAAATGAAATATACACAATGTATAGTATAGGTTCGGGTGTTACTTCGAAGAAATCCATTTCAAGTAATGAATTCCTACATGTAATTTTTGGTTTTCTTTCGCCCAAAATCATAAACTTATTAATCCTCACGCCTCGGCTCTTAACGAAGCATGTTCGGGATATTCTAGAGATCGGACTCGGTCATCTTTCTGTTCTGATTAGCTGACCAAGTCTGATCTCTGGAAAAATTTTAAGAATTGAAACAAATGTTGTTTAGATTATTCATATAGACCTTACACTAAAATAGCCCACAATATAAAGTCTTGTGACTTTTGTCGTATTTCTTTTGTATAAGTGATACATTTAAGAATGTTAGAGCCATGCTGCATTGCAGCCAATTGGGCCGGCTCGCCCGGTGAAATACCATCCTGTCACAGAATGTCGGCGTGAAATAACAGCATATATTTTGTGTTTCGTTCAGTGAGTGAGAGTGCCGGTGGCCCATCTCTCCTCTCCCCCTCCTTTCTCTCCTTTCCTTCTTTGTTGCGGGTGTCCGTGAGCAGTGGTGATTACTTTGCACCAGGTCACTCACATCCTCGTTTGCCCCCTCTTTCATAAAAAAAAAATCTACACTGCTACTATAATAAATGTAAAAGTGTTTGTGTGTCTATCGGTTACGCTTTCACGGCTAAACCGCTGAATCGATTTTGATGGATATGGAGATTAAATCTTCAGATCTTAGACTACATAGGCTGTTTCTCGGATAAAAGATTCCACGCTAGTAGTTCACCTTAAAACAGCTATGCCAAAAAAAGGAAGAATTTAAAGTCGCGACATAAAGTTTGTAAAATATGGTAACACTCGCGAACATTAAAATTAGTAGAGTTTATTACAAGTAGGGATTGTAAATGCCAGAGTATAATGTAAAAGACATTACTTGGGTTTCATTATGATTTTAAATTAAGTATTTGAGACTGTACATAAAAGTATTTATGTGAGAATATCAGTTTAAATTCTGATAGGACTGAACCACATACTAAATGTTTAAGATGTAAGTAACAATAAATTGGATGATACTTTGGGGATTTTCTTCGTGTCATTTTTTTTATTTATTGTAAATCCAAATAAATAAATTACACATAGGTGTCGAACTTTTATTTTCTCTTACACTATTTAACAAGTACGAAGTGGCATGGCAGGACGATGGTATGTAAGCTACTGGCGAGCCATGCGTTCAAATTGCTTTATATTCTACTGAAATACAATTCAGAACTTTTATCATAGCCAGATCACTACAATACCAGATCAAGAGCCTCATTAAGTAAATTAATTCGTCTTGAAATAAACATAATAGATTAGATCAGTCTAAAATGACAATGTGATAATAGCTTACATTTAGTTAAACGTTCGCAGCAATTACGTCTCATATCAATTTAGCAAACGGACCTTTCTGAATACTGCTGTAATCTGAAAGACACTGGCTGCTCTTAATTTTTATTGTGCGGTATTCATATACACTTCTTCAATTCGTGAGTGTATTCGTACGTTAATGAAAAAATTGCGACCACAACCTCGAACATTTTTAATTCTTATATTAAATTTAATCTGTTCTACGCATGGAATAATATTTCACATTCGTATAATAATTTTAATTGTAGGAAAAAATCCATTTTTACAACAAATGATAAATAAAGTTTATTAACAACAGATAATTTAGTAAAAATTATACCAACAAATAATTTTGTAAACATTTTCTTTTCAGCAATATTGATTGAAATCTATTGACCATCGTTTTGTGTACAACAAAGAAATAACTTCAACCTCCATTCACATACGGAAAAGAGTCGTCCGATATAGGAAAAATCATCTAACTTCAGATGACCCTCCATGAACACCGGAAATTTACAGCTTTGTACTCCACAGAGGGTATTCAGAACAGAATTTAGGGATTAAGTTATAGTGGTTGCTGCCGGGTCAACGTCGTTCGATTTTGACATTAAAATGTAAATTGAATACCGTTTTGAAGGTCTTTATGTGTGGATATGACGGGTACATGTGCCCCCGTGTATTTCAAAGGTCTGTACGCTTGATAGATCCATAGAGAAAATTCAGTTTCCGATATCGGAGGAAATTTCGAACAATGCTTATCAGGACTTAGCCTAAAAGTCAGCGATCTGTATAAAATTTCTTGCAGCAAAAGTTACATACTTAATACGTTATTATTTTAAACATACCTGCCGTTTTATGTAATGTATAAAACAAGGAAATAATTAACAGAGATCATTGAACTTTCGCTTATTATACTTGTGTTTTGATGCTTTTTGAACTCCTTTATAAAATTACGTAGTGTGATTTCAGTACGAATTATCCGTAAGATTTTGAAGCCCTAATATTTTTGATACTAAATAAAGTTCCGCGCCCACCGCCATATTGTGTAATTCTTATAACACTGAAGCCAGTCTAACAAGGGTTGCTGTGTTCAGCTCATATTTTCTTTGGTTAATCCATATTTATTCGGGTGCTCCTTGAACCGAACGGCTGCTTGGCCCCGATAAGGCTTAGTAGGGTCTTTTTATAGTAATAGTGTTAATATTTTCGTAAGAATTGACTGCTGGAAGTTTATGAGCTCCCATATTATTAAAAATGTGGTAAATGGAGATCAAAATATAATGGTTCTTTTTCAGATACGTCCGTCGCGTAGAGGATAAATGAAAGCGGAAATTAACGAATACTTGTCATGATAAGAGTGTCACGGGCCAAAATAAAGGCGCCCTTGATACATGGAATAAGTAATGTAGTATGTAGTTAATTAATGGTTGTTTATTTTTATTCTGTCTATGTTTATTCCATGTTTTCTCCAGCACTAATTAACAATAAGTACAAAAAGACGACAGATATAATATAAGTTACTGCTTTAGGTGCAATGTATGTAGGAACCTAAAACTAAAACTCAAGCATAAGAAATGAGAAATTACTTGAAAACGTCGCAGAATTGTTTATTTTTTGTTTTGTTTTGTTTTGAACGAGAAAATCTGATCCATACAACCCCTACCGTTCCTAAAACCACCTTACAAATAAAGCTTATGTGTAGTGTTATTTGATGTATCTTCAAGATCCAATTTCTAATATTATTATCAGTTATATTTAGATGGGATCACCTTGTAGTTGTACTAAACCCAAAGGAAAAATAACTGAAAACGATCCACAATTGACGAAGTTATCGGTGAACGTACATAACAAAAATACACACAGACGAACACAGAACCTCCTCCTTCTTTGAAACTAAAGAAATGTCACCAAATTTTACAATGATGGATATGAATTGAAAGTCATTTCAAAAATATACGCGGTAGATTATGATGTATAATATGCCAGTTATTATGCTGACACAACTTTTCTTCGATCTCGTCTCATATCTCATTGTACGAGTTTAATAATGAAATATTAATGTTTGTATATCTTTAGTACAAATAGTTCATAAAATTATAATTGAATATTAGATGTATTCGCTAACATAAGTGTTCTAGTGCTAACATAAAGATGGCAGCACTTTCGCACTGTTAACAGAATGGGCGAAGCCCATGTGCCATTGTTTGTATTTTGTTACTGCTGCCACACTTAATTTTGTGCTTAATCATTACAAAATATGCTTTATATAGTAAGAATTCCTTTTATTGTCGATATGGGCTATAGCCATGGTGTTTCATTTGTATTATATTATTGCTATTGGCACATCAGGGGGGTTATTCACAAACGTCGGAAACTTTCCGTGGCGGAAAGGCCGATCGTCGAAAAGCATAAATTCAATCCGACAGCTTGGATTTGTTAATAGGACTACATATAATATGATATATATATATTTATATATATATAATACGATTTCAGATTTGTGAATCGCGTATAGACAAAATCATCGAAAAGTTTTAAGAATACGGAAAGTTGAGTTTCCGACGTTTGTGAATAACCCGCAAATCGTTATTGCTAATAAATATTTTACATCAAAAGGAAATACAGTCTATAATTCGTCATGTGCAGTTTTTATTTGAATTAATTTATTATGTAATCAACGCACGCACATGAATTACCATTATAATATTATACCAAATATTCGGTAGTGTTATTTATCATGACGAAAGTAAATAAAATACAGCAACAATAAATAATAATACTTTTTGTAATTAATGGTTAAAAATGGAAACAAAAATAATTTAAAAACCCTGATACCTATTTATCACAACCTTGCTAAGAAAATAAGTAACTGTATTTCCTTGAATTCGTTGCAGGAGTTGGAGGTTTTAAGAGAAAGTTTAATCTCGACCTCCAAATCCGACAATGAATTCAAGGAATTACAGGTATTTTATCTTGTTTCCAAGGTTTTGTTAAATCGTAGTCTAGTACCAGTTTTATAACTTTTATTAAAATTATATTTTATTTATTAGTATGTAATTACCGCGATAGTTACCACTTCATCTTCTCCGACTACCCCGTTAGTGATGCAGCATAAGGATATATGCTGCATCACTAACAGGGTAATATAATGTAGTTTTATTGTAGATTAATTATTTTTATTAAATTGGATGGCTGATTATAGTATTAATATTATATTAGAAATTCTGATTTAGGACTTTTCGGTGGGAACGGGAGAATTGAGGTTGTCATTTAATTTAGATTTTCTATTTTTCACACTTTTGGGTGTTTTAACTTACAAAACAGAAAATATATTGTGTTTTAAAGTTCTGTATAAGTGAAAAGAACGGAGTAGGTCTAAATAAACATGTGTAGCTGAAGTACTCGCGCTCTTCCAAAAAGTCTTTTATAACTTCAGCAAAGCCAAAGTCAAATCAATTTATTCAAGTAAACCCAATTACAAGGTATTTTTGAACGTCAAATCTACTTTAGTTCGGTTCAAATAGAAAACCAGGACACTGAGAAGAACCGACAAGAAACTCAATCAGGTATCATTTTTTCAACTTCATAATATCACTTTACTGGAGGAGTTTTACAATAACAAAAACTAATTTGCTTCGAACGTGCTTTATGATTGTATTCGTCATGAACTACAACAATACTGTGACGTGTGCATTGCATTGCCTTACTGTTTAACTCATCAACATTTCTACTTATTAATATTTGACATTGGCAAATGCGATAATCTGTGCGCCATGCCATGAAAATAGAAAAAAAAATTCTGATTTTATTCTCTTTCTTCATGGCATGAATTCATGGCATTATAGAGAGATATAGAAAGGATTTTATAGTTTGTTTATATGTGGAGGGTGAACTCCGCAACCTCTGGACCTATTTCAAAAATTCTTTCACTATTTGAAAGGTACATTATTTCTGAGGGACATAGACTATATATTATGTATTCAACCCTGACGAAGCCGGGACGGGCTGTTAGTTACAAAAAAAAATATAACGATTGACCATTAAGTAAAGAAAGAGATAGAGTCGACGAAGAATTGGAACAAGACAATGCAAATGCTTTCGAAGCTGAAAGAGTAATTTAAATTCCATCTTGCATTTCACTACACAATACAATACATTATTAAAATGGTATGCGTTGCAATAACTACTTTTTCTGAACCTCTACTACATTACTCTTTTTCAAACATGACATTTACAATATATACTCGTTACAACTGTCAAGAAACACACAAAATTTTTGATGAATGTCTTCCTACTATAACATCATAGTCGCACAAAATTTTGATAGATGTCTTCCTACTACATTACTTCCTCTGTTTTTATTTCGCTAATTTCGTATTTACAGCTTAGAACATTCAGTTCATTTTCGTACTGAAAGCTTCAAACTAGCCTAGTTCGCAATGAGTGGTGACAACTGAGTCTCGTATTGTTTGAATCGCGCTAAACATGAAGTTTTGAAATGATATCTAGGACGGCAATGGGTAGAGTACACATTGCCTCAGTGACAATACATTAGCTTCCATGACGTATTTCTTACTTACAAGACTTACTAATTACAATGAACTCATTTAATTGTGATTAGCAAGTTTGCAAATTACAATTATTTAACTTACTAAATGTAATTAACAAATCCAAAATATATCATAGCCGACAATATACAACGTAATCTTTTTCAACTCTTGAAAAGTTGTTAGAAAATCAGCTAAGAGTGTGTTGGACACGCATTACAGTAGTAATTTAATCTTACGAAAAAAAATTGGGTCATCGATACCAATATTTTTTTATAATTTATTTTTAGATGTAAAGATGACAGAATAACTTAGCTGAGACACGCGGGCAAACAGAAAGACAAACAGACATAATGCAATTATGTGAGGTTGGATTTTCTAACCTTTTTTGCGCCGAGCCTCCCCGGATTACAAATAATAATTTCTAAAGAAAATACTAAAAATTGTAGTGCGGTGGCAGCCCTGACGGAAATTTTACAGTATGTAAATATTAAAGTTTAGATATGTACATGCACATACATTTTATAGTTGTTATCGCTTACCAATAACAAAACTACTTAATAATTAGTCAAACAACTGCTTCCATCAACAAAAACACATGTCGACATTAAAATAAAAAAACGGTACTTAAAAAATGTACAAAAAAATTTCCTTAATAGGAATTTTCGGTTTTTATTTCGGTTTAGGTTATAAAAACTAGTTTCAGTTGGATACTACTTATTAGTACTGTAGTGTATCATTCTTACACATTTCAATGTATTAAAATTCTCATTTCACTGTTCACTGTGTTCAGAGCCTTAATAAACGTTCAACGTTCCTCTACTATTCCACGACAGATAATCAATTCGAATATTCTGGAATGATTGGCGTATCAAGTTTATACGGATAATCCTTTATAGCAGAACTACCTCATAATTGCGCTTTTGAACCAAGATACAAATTTACAGATGATTTCATAAAACTTTACCAGTTAAAAAACATTCACAAAATCGTTCATTTACAGCCAAAGGGGATTTATTAAAAAAAATCGTCAAAGGAATTCTAAATTCTGCAGAATCTCCAAATTATTTTTGCTACATTAGATAAGTAATTTCAGATTCTTAAATATCAACAACCAGTTTTTTAATTGGTAATGTAGCTTTCATGCAAATTATAATTATATCTAAAATCAGTTTTAAGATTTCTTCGCGGTAAAATATGATCAAACGACAACTGTTAAAATCAACCTTATTGCTACTACGTAGGGCACGTTTGTGAAGAATGAATTCGCTGGCACTAATTTGCATATTATGTAGACTTAAAATTTAAACATGCTACATAGTAGGTATGTATATTTGCAATTACGACAAGAAGTCACAAAATGTGTCAACTGAAGCGCCATTCAAATCGAATTTCTAGTGTAGAACTGAGTGCAGTAACTCTATCGCTTTTGCAATAAACGTTTGTCACTCGAGTAAGTCACAGAAGACAAAGGTCTTTTGTGACGCATAGAACAAACAAAGCGCTGGTGTTTGTATGTTTGCTACAAATTAAGGATCAAGCGTGATATAGTCACAGCAAATAGAAGCGGAACGATGCAGCAAATTAGTTTATACACTTAGATTTCTCTTAATTAAAGCTTGATATACAAATGAGTGATTAGGTCGTGGCTAACATTATATATAGCACTATAATATCGAGCCCTGCAAAGTTATTTGTGTTAGTGACAATTTTTTGAAAATGCGATTCTTGTTGTGTCTATTATATCTGAGCTCTCTAGCCATCGACAATTAAAATTATTTATTTGTTATCGTTCATTATTACGTATTAATTTATGTAAAATTATTACATGTCGGTTCCCTAAAATAACGACGCCCACAAACCGATTAAGCGCACAAAACTGAAGTAATTTACTTGGAGCCGTATATGGCTCCGTTTGCCAGACGAGCACTTGTCAATCGCATCTTCTCGTACGTCAGTCATCACACTGAAAAAACCAAAAAACTTTCAATATTGCATTCCAAAAGATGTAGCATATTTTAAAGTTTCTCACGAACGTTAACGATGTTGGATAGTAAATTTCGCCAGGTTTTCTGATTACGTTTTTTTTTTTTTGTTCGTTTGATTTTGAGAGAGGAGGGAAAGTGCGTTTCGAAAGAGATTCTGAAGCCTTTTAAATCGCCGAAAATGATCGTGGGAGTTTTTGTGGGCAAAAGTCCTACATAATCCAATCTCACTCCCAGGGGGTAGGTACTCTTTGAAAATTTCAACCGTGTCTCCAAAAAAAAGGTTCTTTATATATTTTAACGTTTATAACATACTTTAACGTTGTAAATATTCAAATACATTCTGTAGAGTTTCTGATTCTATTTTGTCATTTAGGTAGGCTCAGATAGGTACTCATTTCAAAAGTCAAAGTCAAAATCATATCAATTTATTCAAGTTAACCCAAATGCAAGTTATTTTTGAACGTCAAGTCTACTTTAGTTCGGTTTGAAAAGAAAACCTGGACACTGAGAACAACCGACAAGAAACTTGGCCAGGTATCATTTTTTCAACATCATTCAACAATAGTTATTTAAAATACAATATCCATAAAGCCAGTTAATGCATGTGCAGATAGGATTATTTCCAGATTATTGTTGTGTCTTCAATGAAATCGCTAATTTTGTCAAAAGCGACGTCAAGGTGTAATTTCGTTATAGTCTTCACTATTTATTTTTAAATACACACATCAAAAAAGTCTAAACAACACGCATCATTTACAGAAACTGCATGTTTTATTAATTGATACTTTATTTTTTTCTTAGAAAAGTAGATTGGTACACAACCTTTTTTGTTCTCGGAAACATACACTGGCTGTTTTTAAAAATAGAACCTTTTCGGTTGTTTCGGTTTCATTAAAATAAAAGCTAATTATTTTTTCTCGATTTCATGTGTTTTCGTTGCTTGATAAATTTGGTACTTATCGCACTTTCATCATTTTGAGATATACAGTTTTTGAAAAAATTGAGTGGTGAGTCATTTTTTATGTTATGGAGCGACGCCATTTGACTGCTGATGAAATGCAGAGAGCTGTAGGAATGCTACAAGCGGCAAAAAATGAGTCCCAGGTGTCTCGGCATTTTGGTGTCAATAGAAGCGTGATTTGTCGTCTTTGGCAGCGTTACGTTAATACAGGGGATCCTGCTGAACAGCACCCAGGACGTGGAAGGAGTACAACTGCTCGACAGGACCGATACATACAACTGACTGCAAGACGTCAGCCGATGTTAACCACCCGGAAGATAAGTTTAAAGCTACAATTCTCAAGCGGTGTTGTTGTTAGCCACCAAACCGTGAGAAATAGGCTACATGAATACGGCCTACGAGCACGACGCCCAATTAGGTGCCCACCTATACGCCATAGGAGTCACGCCCGTCGAAACGAATGGTGTAGGGAACACTTGACATGGATCCAGGAGCAATGGGAGTAAATTTTTATTTTGTGATGAATCCCGGTTTGGATTTAGGCCTGATACGAGAAGGGAAAGAGTGTATCGTCGTCCCGGAAATTCTGAACGGCTGACATTCGTCCTGGAAGTGCACCCTTACAGTGGCTCCACAGTGATGGTATGGGCGGGTATTATGAAGAACAGACGAGCTGAGCTCGTTTTTGTAGATGACAATATGAACGCTGAAAGTTACGTTGAAGATGTCCTCGGGCCTTATGCCCACCCATTTGCACAAAGTCTTGGCTCAGATTTCACGCTAATGCATGACAATGCGCGGTCGCACACAGCTCGGTGGACCAGAGAGTACTTGGCAATTGAAAACGTCCGGGTATTACCGTGGCCTGCACAATCGCCAGACCTTAATCCCATCGAGCACGCATGGCACGTGCTCCAGAGACGTGTTCTAGAGAACCTGGACGGAGTGTCGACAACCCAACAACTGAAAGACTTGTTGAAATTCCATTGGGACTGATTGCCACAGGATCAGATAAACAATCTTATAAGTTCAATGGGAAGGTCACACTGTATTGAATTACCAAATAATTAAAAAAATGTCGTTATTTAATTTTATAAAACATGAAAAGTTTAATTTCGTTTTAACTTTATTTTATACTACGTATGTTACGGTACACATATTGTTAATTACTGTGATTAAATGAACAATTGAATAAAGGATTTCGTTGCTTTAGTCACTAATGCGTCAAAAAATGCTTAGTTATTATTTATAAAAGAAACATAAATATATTACAATAGTAAAAATCGTTCAAAAGTTCAAAATCGTACATGTTGCTTAGACTTTTTTGTTGTGTGTAGATAGGAAATGGCGTATGGTATTGTCCGTTTCTATTCAAATTGTCAAATAAGTACACAATATGTTTAAGTCTTTTTAGACAAAACGGATGTTGTAAAATAAGACAACGTTTATGTATTTAATGAAAAATGTATTAACGATAAGAAATAGTCAAAAACTATGTCTCAACGAACATAATAGAAGTTACTTAAAATCTCTAATACTTTGTTTGTACAAAATATTATTGTACCTGATTATGATGACGAGACTATAGTAAATAATAAATCGTTTGATAGTTATATACCTGTCGGAAAAGACACAGGGCAATTCGTGCTTTTGCGACAGCTATGAGAAATAGGTACCTAATCTTACATGAGGCGAACTACTCCATACAATACCACGTTAAGACAAAGTTAATGTACAAACGACAGAAAACTCTTTGTAACAATCATTACGTAGTTAATTGGAAATTTAATAATGGCAAACGATCCGTCGGAGAAATGCAATCGCAGCGGTCGCCGTAGTCCAACAGACTACGTTCACCGCCCCAACGTTCCGTTAGCGCATTATCCCTTCCAAACCGGAAGTCGCGCTTTGCCATTTTATTATTTCCACCGACGTACATATAAGTGTTTTGCAAAGGTGCGGTTACAAACATACAATTATGTTTACGTTCGAGACGTTTGGGCATTATCCACTGCATTTTTGATATTCGCTGAGTTAGCTCATACAATTTAATGCATTTTATTACATTTTATTATACGTACGACACACTAAGTCTTATTCACCTTTCTAACAAATTGAATTGACTTTATGTTGTTGTTTATATGATTCTCCCTTAAAAGGCCAGGCAATGGGATCTATACCCATACAGCCGATTTCTTCAGTAATAAGTAGATATTCCTTCGATCACAAATAAAAAACTAGACACACAATCAACGCTCCAAAAATGTCCGAACCAAATGAGTATTTGAGCGCACTTCTGTTTTAATGGTATTCGAAAACGCTAACAGCGAACATATCAAAGTGCTCCTACAAAAATTGCAAAAATAACGCTAATAAACGCTAATAAAGACACGAGTTTTTATTTTCGGTTAATAAATAAATAATATTATTTACGTGTTCATTATTTCATTATAGTAATAACGTTTACATGGCTCTTTTTTAATAAATTCGTAATCATATTTTTAAATATTGCCTGAAAATATTTGTCTTATCCTTGTCACTTTCATGTAACAAATCAACGTAGCAACATAGCAATGCAAATAGATTATTTCAATTATATTTTATGCACGAGGCGTAAGATTGCATTTTAAATATTTTATTTAAAAAACTTAATTTCAATGTCATGCAAGAAGCGTTTACGAGCGTTTGTAACCTTATGATTTGACAGTAAGATCTACTTTAGACTAACACAATATTGCCGATAATACTTTACGATATTAAACGTATACGTCAATTCGGACAATAATTTGTTTAAATTTTATAGGAAATTGTGAATCTAGTTCTTTATTTGTGATCGAAGAGATATTCGTATTATTTCATTAAAATTTTGTATAACCGTTTTCGTTGTTAATATCTCAAAAAAACGTATACTAAACAGATTTTAAAGGTCTTAAAGGTAATTTTACAAAAAAGGTTACTTTTAACAGGAGTAATAAATGTGTCAAAAGCTTCTATTTTTTATAATAACACAAAACACCTCACACAAAGAAACAATATAACGATGACGCAAGGAATGCATGAGACAAGACCACAAGACCTTCGTAATGAAGAAAAAATGTTGCAATTAATCCTACTATTTGTCCACTGGAGTTCTAATCTCAAACGTTTAGCAATAAGGTATAATTTCATTTGATAATTACAATCAAACTAAGCAACCACTGAGCTGACTATCGGTTGGGTACACATTCGGTGATTTATAGAAAACATAATTGGTTTTGTTGCGGTCAAGGCCTGGATTAACGGTAGTTTTATACGTCTAATGGGTGCAATAAACAGGAACATTTTCTTAATGATTTTGGCGACGCTGGAAACGAGGGTTATGAACATGGATCCTCTAAATTTAAAACAACTCTTAATGACATGCCTACAAAAGTTGAACAGAGATATTCGAGGAATGAAACATTCCTCACAGAGCAGGAAATTTCCTAAGGCTAGTTCTGTGACTTGGAACTCCAACAATAGAATGCCAGTGGCAGCTTTAAACCTTAGGGAGTCCTTTCAGATTTGATCTGAGCCCTACTGCGTCTTACACTAAAGCCACTAAGTTTAACTATATTAAAATGAGAGAGTGGGCCTTACTTATGACATCGCTACGTAGACCACTGTGTCATTTAATTTTGTCTTTTATAACAACAGAAATAAGAGTCAAATCCCCTGTATTTAGCTTTTGTGCGCGAACTGTGGTTCCTCGCAGCCACCTTAATATAACTATGATTTTACAAAAAGTGTATCGTCTATAAGAGCTTAGTATCTATACCTAATTAATGAAACAACAAAAAAATTATTCCATTTGTTTTGTTGTTTTATATGTGTGATACTATTTTTTACGGTGTGTATGTGTATGAGACAGAGCAAACTGACGTTAAAAAAAGTTTTAACAAGAGTTTTGTATTTAATTTATTTTTTTTAACAATTCTATCTCACAAATAATTCATGTTATTATCTTCTTAAATCATGGTATCTTTAGTTGCATTTATATAGTTATTATTTATGTTTCAGTGGAGTTATTAATTCTTGCATAAAATATTACTTCACTTGGAATTAAATCGTAGCGCCCACTGGTGACTGTTTGCTGCCCCATCATATATTCTCAAAGTATACGCCACATTTTCTAATACGAGTAGTATCACACAACTGTAATTGGAGAAGCACTCAGTAGCACCTAAACTATAAGACAATTTAGAAAAGCTATTATCTTTAATTGACGCAGCTGGAAATTGAACCTGGAATTATGAGTTCGAAAGGCTTATAAGTTGACACATAAATACTAGACACGATTTAAAAGAAACCTATTTCTTAAAAAGAATTAATACGAGTATATTATTTTATTGCTTATTGAAAAATACTAATAACCTCTTGGTACGAAATTCCTATTATCATATCTGTCAATTTTTATTCTGTGACTTTTTTCAAAACTTAATACGTTCTTCAAAAAATATTGTTTAAGTTTTGTTACGCTCACTGAAACGTAATTACTCTGTATTCGTATTTACTAAAAATGTAAGCGCACTGCGCCTCGTGTTCCGCCGTGCGTGTGTTGCTTTAGGGAAAGGGTAGAGTAAGTGCAATTTTCAGAAATATTTAATACATTTTTATTGTTATATATAAGAAAAAGTTATGAATTATTAAAAATCTTAGAACAATAGTTGTTCGAAATAACGTTAAGAATAAATTGCTAAGAAGTTATACCCTGTATATGTAGCATTTTAATCAAACATCCTCAGAAGTTGCAAAACAATAACCTTCTTCTATTTGCAAATGAAACTTCACTAGCAATTTTTTGCTTCACTCAACGTTATGTCAACAACAATATTTCAAGCAAATAACCGCAGGCCGCTTGTGGTCTGTCTATACTATCTGTAATGGAAAATAAATATCTCATAAAAAATTTAAAACGAGGAAAGATATTGTTATAGGCTCACGTGTTATTCGACGAAATTCCATCTTAAGTGGTCAATTTAATAATGTGTTTTAGCTGTCTTCATGTAATGCAGTCGTCCAACCAAAGGGTAACCATTGAATTAACGTGCAATACAATGATTGATAGTTGAGCGGCGATTAGTATTATTATTATTATTAAAGAAGAAACAAAATAAATGGGGTACTTCATCTTGACTTAACCATTCTTATTTTCATTGCATCTTAAACTATTGGACCAATTATTTTATTATTATGAAACCAAATTTAAATACAGGAAAAATATGATGAAGATCCAAGTTTTAAAGATTTTCAGATTATCATTTTATAAATATCATACGAAATCCTACATGCACGAGTTGAACTCGTATTTGGCTGGTTTTTGACGCCTGAAATTATTTTTATTTATGAACTCTCTCAATTATTAACACTCACAATTATTAGTACTCTCAAATAATAGTATTCTCAATTATTAATATTCTCATTTATCAATTCTCTCAATTATCAATTCTCTCAATTACCAACACTCTCAATTAATAGTTACTCTCAATTATCGATATTCTGAATTATCAACACTCTAAATTAATTGTACTCTCAATTTTTAATAATAATATTAGGCGGGTGGTGGTAGCACTTTATGTGGAATCCATGCGGATAGCTACCACCATCTTACTCGCTAATCCTGCCGCTAAACAGTAGTACTCGCTTGTTATGTTGCGCTAACGCATTTGCAATTTGAGGTGCATACTTGACCTTGATGAATGGTAAATGTCTATGGGCCACTCCAATCACTATCAAGTGGATCGTTTGTTCGTTCGTCTTCTTAGTATATAAAACTCAAATTGAACTCTGGGTTAGAAATCGCTTTTTATTGATTTTTTCTCTTATGCCATGACACATCTATTTCTAAATTTCCTAATATCTGATTTTTACTCAAATCATTAAAGTCGTTTTGGGAAAAGCTGGTATATCCTGCTATACGAGAATTACCTACTTATTTAATATTATAGGATAAAGTTAGATTTGCGAGTAACAGGTCGCTAGCCTACCGCTCGAAGAAATCTGACCTTAGATTGTAAATGGCACTTGAAATCCCTTAGTTCTGCCCTTAGCACCCGCAGGAAGATAAGAAAAGGTCCTCTTAGCCATACCTACGATGATTTTAATCCATTTTCATTATTGACTATGAAATAAATTTATGAGATGATGTTTGACTTACAGAAGCGGCGTAGCAACAGCAAGAATTTATTGAAATATATTCGAAAAGAAGAACATACAAGAAGATAGACAGATAATTTCGAATACACAGTACATTTGCCAGAGTACAAAGAACCAATTCCGAAGAAGCAGATTTTGTCAAATATCACAAGATTGTATGATCATTATACGGGGTTAATTTAAAAATACTAATAACCTCTTAGTGCAAAATTCCTGTCAACGTACCTAACAATTTTTGTTCTACGACTTTTTTCAAAACTCAATACGTTATATGTATATATACATAAATGTATGCATGCAGGATAAATGATGGATAATATACATGAAATGAATCGTATAAGTGTAAAACGGAGAGCGAAGAACTAGTTGATATGTGTGTGAGACGGATGGATAACGAATAGCGGAAGACGACTTAAGACGTTAACGTTAAGATGATTGTGAAAAGGAGAAAAGTTAAAAATAAAGTGTATCGCACTCCATAACTGCGTTTTTTGATTGTAATCATTAATGTATGTATGTAATATTTTAAGTACATATGTACGTGTGTATGCAATATATATGTATGTTTGTATGTATGTATGTAAATTTATGATATTTTTGTAGCGTAATGGCGCTTCGGTGTATGATGCAGAAGGCTATTTGGATATTTCTGTAATTATGGTTTTAGGAAAGATTAGTTTAAGAAGTCAAATTTTAAATAATCCCTTGACATAAAATATGACATAAATTTCCACTATTTTAGCTGCCCTCTGGAAGATACGTATTTTCACAGTGGAGTTATCACAATAGACCGGTAAAATTTCATTTACTCAATATCATTTATATAGCGATCCTCAACGCATTTTTTAATGCACCACTTCGCTAACTCCGCCGTTATAAGTAATAGGACCGTAGTCCACTAAAACTCTGTGTGCCTTAGTGTACCCCTACGAAATGCATCATAGTTCCTAGTACCGTGTTGATCTACATTTCGAGGCTTAAATGGTACCCCAACACCTTTAAAGTGCTTTTGCGGCGTGAACCATGAGCGCTGCGGTTTTCCTTGGGGTCGCCCAAGATACTAGTCGAACTTCGTTATCCAACACTGGACGCGCGTGTTAGATGTTACTTGTCTTATTTTTAAATCATGTGCGTGAAGAGGTGAAATTTAAAGGAGTTGATATATCACGTCTGAATAAAATTCCACGTGCACGTTCGTAATTCTTCGCATCCTAAACAGCTTAACTAATTTTAATGAATTTCTTTTTGTACTTTTTTTTTTCTTTCTTTATGGCATGGCGCACAGTTTAGCACATTTGCCAATGTCACGTATTAATAAGTAGAATCACAAGTAGATTAGTTTTTTCTTATCGTAAAACTCCTCAAGTAAAGTAATAGTAGGCTTTACTGAAGTTATAAAGGATTTCTTGGAAGAGCGCAAGAATTTCAGCTACACATGTTTTTTTAGACCTACTCCATTCTTTTCAGTTACACAGAACTTTAAAACACAGTATACTATCACTTTTGTACTTTAAAACTCCAAAAAATGTAAAAAATAGATTATCTAAATAAAATGACAACCTCACTTCTCTCGTTCCCGCCAAAAAGTCCCTTTTTGTACTTATGGGGTCACCTAGATGATATCTAGTTGGATCCGGTGGGAGGCGCTGTTGTCGAGATGTCCGCTGGTATTATTATAAACTTATTTGATTCCGTTTTTCTGTGGAGGTATTCGAATAACATGGGATAGAAGAGATAGAGATATTAATCTAGAAATAAATATAAGAAATAATGATATACATATATACCATTGTAGAAAAAAAAATGTAATTAATTTACATTATTGTAATAGAAATAAGAAAAGATGTAAACGTTTAGATATAAGAAATAAGATGTCAAAATGTATTAAATATTAGTGTTGAATTAAATAAAGAAAAGTAGGAAAAGAATTATATAAGAGGAATGTACCTAGAAAGAGGAATATAAGATGAATTAACACGTTAGAAATGAAAGTAAGAACAGAAAAATAAATTAAATTTTGTGAACAAGGTCCCTGACAATGATGTACTACTGTGCCTAGGGAAGCAGCAATAAGGAAAAAAAAATTAACATGGGAGCTACCGAACGGATTTCAATGCGGTTATTACCATCAGTTAAATTTTAGACCATCCTAAAACATTTTAGCGTATAATAACATGCCATATCATTTAAAAATAACAGAGGAAGCATTATGTAATTCCAAATAATAGATAGTACATGTAATCAAAGTGCTCTGTTCGCCACAACTAGAAAATGATGTTGTTACGTTACGCATATATAAAAAAACCAATAGCTAGTTGAGAGGAGTCAAGGCAGATTACGAGTAGTAGATAAAAGAAATATATAGTCAAGCAACTACGTGACCTTTGGTCGACATTATTAATAAAAAAACGCCATTGAATTCCTGGGCGTACATTAACTCGATAAATACTGACTATATGTACGATGTACGCGAGCAGGGATAAGTTGATATGATCCCTCCTTAATACTCTATGACGCGGAGTTTCAGACCTTTTTTATTCAAAATCTGCGAGCCGCAAGCGCTGGGGACCCTTAACATATTTCAATGATATAGGTACCTACGTTGAAATAACGAGCGTCCCTTAAAAGGGTGTGGGAGTAAACAGTTTCGAATGGAAACCCTCATTTAGTGGCGTGACATACGGCCGGTTAGAACGGCAAGCTGAAATGAAAATATTTTAGCATTATGTCTAGGTTATGTGCAACGTTATTGATTATTAAAGTTATTAGCTCACTCAAAATACTATGAAATTAGAAGCTTTCTTGTATTTGGTACATGATTTGCCCTGTACTTAATGTTTACACTCTATACTTATAACCACATTTGATTCTTATAAATTGTGCTATTTACTAAGTAAAATACTAATTTTGATTTAAATATGATAAAAAAATATTTCATTTTTTTGTTATTTTGTTTTTTAATGAAGGCCAATGAAATACTTTTTTACAATGGGAATTCCAGAATGAATGAGCTTTAAATGTTCACTTTCGTCAATGAAGGATAAGCAGTTGATTTCCATGTAGAATTAGCCAACCATACGGTCTGTATATCACATCACTTATTTTATTATTTACACACTGGCACCGACCACACCTTTCCCGATTATCCACTCAAACACATAAGTATGTTTTGTGTTGGCTTCGCTAAGAGTTAAATGAAATCTCTAAAACAGTCGTGTTGCATCATCTCGCTTATTTTGCGGACCCTTGTGACGTGTGTAAACGAGGTAACTAAATTACGAGGATTTGTACTCACACGGTTTGCTTAACTGAAATCTGGAAGAAGTCTAAACAAAATATGTTATTTTAACTCAATTATGTAAATAATCCTTTCGCAATTGGGAGTTACAAAGTAAAATTTGTGTATTATTCCACATATATCTATATTAACATTACAAAGTTTCTTACATGAAACCCGTCACTTATTCGCAAGATTTTAATTGCCTAGTTTATGTCTATGAAATTAATTTGTTATTTACCAGTTTGGAAATGTTTTACTAAATATCTAACGATTCGAAGTTCTTAATATCCACTATATTATAACATTTAATTTTGTAATAATTATAATAATTTCTCCATCCTCTCTGACTACCCTGTTAGGAATACAGCGTGAGGATATGTGTATGTATGTAGAATAATTTCGCATACCTAGGCGAAAATGTGCGAGGGGAATAATAAGATTTGAAGAAGCGAAAGAAGTACGTAGGTAAGGACCGCGACGCTTGGCGCTCCGTCCTCTCTGACTACCCCGTTAGGGATACGGTGTGAAGATATGTATGTATGTATGTATAATATTTAATATTTGTATATATATTTGATTTTGCTTTCTCGGAGACAGTTCCAGCGATTTCAATGAAATTTACAACATAGGGTTTGAGGGGGACAAGAAATCGATCTAGTTAGGTCTCAATTCGGGGAAAAATCTGTCTGTCTTTCACGCACTTAAAACTTCTAAACTCTAAACTTCTAACCTTTTTCAGCAGAGTTTACCTTCTCAATAGCACAGTGGATTAGTGTAGGTCTACCACGCTGAAGTGCGCGGGTTCGAATCCTGCAATGTGATCAGACTTTTTTTTATTTTTTTGTAAGACACCGAGTAAAGCTCGCTCGCCTAGGTACTTTTTATTTACGATAATAACAGTTCTATACAATGAGCTTAGTAACTCTGACACCCTTTTTGAAAATGGAAATTAACTTGCAAATATTTCTTCTTAGTGATTGCCCATAATATGTAAGGAATCTGTGAAAACTTCCAATTAGTTTCAGTGACAGTAACTCCGCATTGACGGCAATCCGTCCTTTTGTCAATAAATCAGTCAAAATATGTTCTTTTATATTATACGTACATGAATAAAAAACAAGTAAATATTATTTTTAAAATATTACAGAATGTTATAAGAAATCGTAAAACCGTAAAACTGAACGCTCTTCATTATTTCTTTTATGTGGTACCAAGAAATGCGTATGTTTATGTCTGTCTGCCTGTAAGACTCAACTCTCAATAAAACTTAAGTGCAGCATTTAGAATGTTCCATAGTTATGGTACGAAAACACTAATAATAAATAATTTTACTACAGTAGGTACTGTAATAACAAAACAAACTAACAATACTGGCCATTTGAAATGTAATTTATGTGTGGTTGGCAATAAATTCTAAATTCAAATGAGTTTTATTTTCAAAATGTGGAATTTTATTTTCAAATTCAGTCATTTGTTTATTGATTAGTGTTTTGTTTTCACTACATTTGTATCCTTTTCATCAGTACGGACACGATAAAAATATGAGTAATTACGAAATACGAGTTCCGTTGCGGTAGCAATGTGGTACAAACGACTCGCAACATTAACGACGTGTACGGAGTGAACACTACAAACGAACGCACGACCCATTATTGGTTTGAACTCTTCCGACATGGAAATTTTGATCTGAATAATGAACCCCGTGGTCACCTGAAAACTAAAGTCAACAACGACGAATTAAAGGCGATAGTAAAAGCTGACGATACTCGATCTACTGCTGAGTTAGCAGTAGCTTTCGATTTTAGCATAAAAACAATACTGGCTTATTTGTGTCAAATTAGCAAGATAAAAAAGCTTGATAAGTGGGTGTCGCATGAAATGAACGATCGCCAGCGCGACGAACGCGTTGAGTTAAGCCTTGCGTTGCTTAATAGACACAGAAACGAAGGAATTTTGAACCGCATTGTCACTTACGATGAAAAATGGATTCTTTTTGACAATCGTAAGCGGTCATCATGTTAGTTAGACCCTGGTTCAGCACCTAGGCAATGCCCCAAACGAAAACTCACCCCTAGGAAGATGATGGTTACTCTTTTGGTGGTCTAGTGCCGGTGTAATTTATCACAGCTTCTAACCAAATGGCACGAATATTACTGCGGATGTGTACTGTGAGGAACTGGACACAATGATGGAGAAGCTCGCAAATCTCCGGCCAACCTTGTTTAATCGCTCGTCCCTGCTGCTCCTGCACGACATCACTAGACTACAAGACTACAAGCTACAAGAGCTAGGGTTGGAAGTTTTGCGTTATCCACTGCACTCACCAGACTTTGTTAAGACAGACTTCTACTTTTTCAAAAATTTGGACAACTTCTTGACAATAAAAAGTTCTATACCCGAGAGGTAGTACAAAATGCCTTTGAAGAGTTTGTTGCCTCCCGTACACCTGACTTTTTCAAGAAAGGCATTGAAAAATTACCACTGCGCTGGCAGAAATGCATCAATAGCATGGGTTTGATTAATAGAAATAAAAAAAAATAAAAAAATACTCTAACTTTTTGTATACTATCTATTATATACTATAATTTCATAGGTAAAGACCTAATATATAGGCATAAATCTATCAGGTATCTTAATACGTTAAGTGAATTACTTGTTCATTTGGTCAAGAGTGAGTTTGATCCTGACGCGAGAGGTTACAAAAATAAAGTTGTTTTTATATATAAGACTTGGGCCTCTCTTATTTATTTCCTATAAAGTTCAAAATGTTACATTTCTTGAATTTTTTGTAACTTTAGTAGCAGTTCAGTAATTACAGAAATAGGAATTATACAATTTTAATTTTAATTCCTACATTTACATAGATTTCAGAATAAAATTAATGAAATATGTTCGGATTAATGAGAGAAATATTTACTATACTTTTTAAGTTTGGACATCGTGCTCGGTCTTACAAGGATACCGTTGTTATTTCTGAATTGTAGACCCTGAAAAGACTTAAAGAGTGGTTTTAGGATAATGCAATGATTAAGTAATATGTATACTTGTATAGTTATTTATATATAAAATAAACGGAAGTACAGCTAATATCTATTTCATAATAGCAGAAGTAAAACTAGTGCAGTAAAAACATGTCGTCATTCCCATGTCATTTCCCTTGTGTTTGGTTAGACAACACCGCGATATCACACCGTTCTGTGGATGTTCAGCTAAGAAAACATCAATGTTTCTTTCGAGTTCATTGTCTTTGAGTAGATGTTTTATGATGCGTTCAAAAACAACGTGTATGTTTTCGATATATTGGATTACAGGCACGAATCCATCAAGTGAGTTTTATGCTACAATATACGTAATGAAATGTTTTCCGAGAAGTCAAAAGAAGCTTACCAGATGGCGTTGGGACTAAAAGTTATGATTGAATATACCGAAGTAACGAATATCTATGTATTAATACGCGAAGCGAAAAATTGGTTCCCTTTTTAAGAAAATTGCGTGGACGGAGGAGTGTGAAATTTGGTACACTTAAAGTTTGTATAGAGAAGAACAGAAAAAAGCTAATATTTTTTGTATAATATGCATTAGAAATACATTAAATTAAATAAATCACTCATTGTTTACGTTCATTCTGCATATGTCAAAAATACTGTCAATTTCAAACTCATAATAACCTTTTAATTGTTTACATTCATACTGACATTGTCAAAAAAACTATTAATTTCAAACTCATAATAGTGTGTGATCACACGTATGTAACCTCCTTGGATTAAACAGTCGCACGGAGTAGAGATTGTCGCTAAAAAGTTTATATTATAAGTTTATATTTACGGTTGAATGTCGACCACAAGGCGACCTTCAGTAAATTGTAATTATGTAAATACTTTCACAGAAAAAACCTGTTAACTTGTATCACACAAAATTTTTCGATCACCACATTGATGTAATTTTACTCTTAATCAATTCAATTCAATCAGAAATATCGTAATATCGATCTTTGTGATCGAATATTATGCGACAAGTGTTACAATCCATCTATAATATTTAACACCTCTACACCATTCATAAAATCAGTCTTATAAAGTGTGACTACTGGAGTATGTCTTTACAGCGGCACCGCGGCTCATCATTCCCGTGGCGTCACTCCCATGTGTTTGATGAGACAACATACGAGACCGCAGCGGTTTATGAAATCACTCTTTGTATGTAAATGTTGACTTGTACCGTGGAGTTAACATTGTGTTTATATTTTGCTTTGCAAAAGTAAATTTTATTAAAACGTACGTAAAACTATTCGGCGAAAAGGTTATCACAACATTTTGTTTTGACGCAACTACAATATTATATAAACGTTACATACTGTGATACAATAATATAATATAACAAGCCGTTACCCGCCCGCTTCCCTGGGCGTAACTTAAAATTTTGTACCTACAGTAGATTTTTGTTTGAAAAATGGTGAAGAATCCATGAAATTCAAAAAATAAATTAACTATAACTATCTACAAATGATTCCGCGTCAAATGGTCATAGTCCCATAACAATACGTTCAGTAGTTTTCACGTGATTGCGTGACAAAGAAAACCATTTTCGTTATTATTATATATATATTGTATAAATGTGGCTATGAGCAGACTAATATTAATTATATCATCCACACAAACATTTTATTACAGTAATAACTTTGAATGAAGTAATAAGGTTGTACTGTGATCCCAAATCTACTAAACACCAGCCATTAAGCACTAGATTTTTA
The DNA here is from genome assembly GCA_907165235.1 of Zeuzera pyrina. NCBI lineage: Eukaryota > Metazoa > Arthropoda > Insecta > Lepidoptera > Cossidae > Zeuzera > Zeuzera pyrina. The sequence goes on from OU015623.1 coordinate 3,209,255, forward strand.
CTGTTGATCCCATATTATAATGAACTAGAAGAGAGCGCAACATCCAGATTTCGGATACTTTTGAAAGGATTGCTTTGATTTTAAACGCTTGTAATGCGTTCATTAAACTTTTCACCGATTTTAGGTAACGTTAATTTCTTACGAAATATAACGAAATATTCGTCTTAAAAGGAAAAATAGAAAGCTAATAATATCATGCATGCGTCCGTCTATTTCTCCGTGTATCTGTCCTTTTCAGCCGATTGTCGTAGAAAATATGTGACGTACGACGTACGCTTTAGATTTAGTGTTTTAATACATCTTATTAACCTACACTATTTTGCTGTTATTAACGTTTTACAGCAGTCTTAATAAAAGGGAAAATTGAGTAAATACTTTAACTGAACCACTCCCCTCGCGCTTATCTCCGAAGATAAGCCTAAGCCTTACTTAGATATACATACCTAGACAATCTACCAAAAAAATTATGAAAATAATAGCTCTGACTTAAACTTACATATTTTACCATTTCGTTAATATCTTTTTTTTTAAACATTACTCCAGTTTTTCTTGTAAATTGCAATTTATTATTTCCAATTTCTATCCTCTGTCTTTTGAGTGAAATAATTATTTATATATACTTCACTTTATTCGTCTCACCTCTACTTCCTTTCCGCTATAAATTAATTAACCAATTTTCGTTTATTAGAATATCAAGATTTTTTTTACATAAAATATTTAGTTTTTAATATCTATTTATGACGAAGTGTATACTTGTAATAGCATTGTACTTATAATTGTAGTATATTACAATTATTTTCATTTCCCCTTTCAGTTTTTAATAGTTTTATAAATTCACATGGCTGGACACCAAACCGTGGGTCGTCAGTTTATCATTGTGTTATTATACATACAAGCATTTTATATTGACACAATCGCAAAATTACGTTTTTGCGTAACACAAATAGCATTATTAAAAACAACGAGCTTCCACGCGCTGTTGGAGTTCTTGAAAATAAAAATAAATACAAACACGACACCGGTTCATGCCTTTCATATTAATGTGTGAGAAAATTCAACGCTCCGCGGAAATATATTCCGCGCCTCACATTCTTATATTCTCGTCTTGTTCAGAGTTCCGACATTCAGGGAAACACCGGCATACAGTTCTACGAAAACCGATGTTTCGAGTCTTTATTATAAGAAGTATAATATACTCGTACATTCTAAACTTCACGTCCCTGTTTTTTATGCAACAGATATGACAAATCAGGAATCAGTCCACCTGACTGAGGCTCATCATCTCAGACGAAGTATTCTCAGAATATCTCAGAGATAAGATTTTTATAAAAATAATTATATTTTTTATGAAAATGTAATTATGACGAAATGTGCTTATTTCATATGTTTTATAGTATATTTAATTCTTCTCTATCTGTGTATGCCACTGAACTTATCTTACATAGCTGGATCGATTTTGATGAAATTTTGTGTGTTTGAGTGAGTCTTTGAATGGTTCAGATTTACAATTGGACCCGGTAGGTGGCACTGCAATCGAGTAAGATTTTTTTTTTATTTCGGGCTAGACGACGTCTGTCGGGTCCGCGAGTTAAACTTATAAAATTAAACTTCTGTTTGTTTATAGTCGCAAAAATAAAAAATAGTCAATCAATTGACTTGATATTTTGACAAATCGTTGCGTTCGAATAAGCGCTTGTTTTTATATCTAAATAAAAATGTTAATGTATGTCTATTAAACATGATACACAACAACGCTCGGCCGGGAACGGCTATATTTAAATAACATTTAAAAAAGGTCAATTTTCATTGATTTTACTTTCTTTTTGTTTTTTTATTGAAGTCCGTTGAATTTTTTATAATTTAATATTTGAAAAAATAATCTCAAGGACACTCCAAATACTGTATTATTATCTAACTTTATGTAGACACTGTCCGAACCGTAAAAAACAAGTTTCTTCCTTTCCATTGTAGCACAAGTGTGAAAACACATCGTGTAGCGTAACAGGCACAACAAAAAAGACAGTTCATATTTAGTGACAGGGCTGTCATTCCCCTGGGGCCGCCCTTTATTGTCCACTGGCTAGGCAGAATACAAAACAGGGCTGACACACGACCGCAGTGTGACTCACGGAGTACTGATACTAGAAAGGGCATTGAACTTTAGATGATATTTTTAGTTGCCTTTTTTTACAGGTAAATATTGGTACCAAAAAAAGATTGCCTATGTATAGTACATTTCAAGCACATTACAAGACACACTTTTTACTTCTTTAACACAATCCTTCAAAGTGATAGGTTATCAGTTAGTCATCACTTACAAAAACTATAGGCTCCTGATTGCGCAAGCTCACTGATGGAACATCGGTCAAATACGTTTTTACGCTAGTATCAATTATCTACATATTATACCACATAAATTTCCGGTCAAAGGACAATACATAATTAGGCCCCTTATCAGGAACCTAATTGCACTCGTGAGTATTCATAAAATACGAAAAAAAGAGAACTTGATAATTAAGATTTCCTGACAATTGCTCTAATTGTATTAATTTAAACTGAACTCTAAGATTGAAACGAACGCCGCATAACTAACAAAAGCTAAAATCTAAAAATCTAAAAAAATTGATTCCTAAAACTTGACCGCAAATCGAATCCGGGACCTATACGTTTGAAGTCAAACTATCTTCAATACTATAGGACTGACCAAATTTTATTCGAATAGTCTGTATAATTTTTAAAAATTTACTTCAATAAGTATTAAAACGGAATAGATCACCGAGCCAAAAAAAAACAGATTAAAAATAAATTTATTGCGATAACTAAAAGACAACATTCTGTGTTTATTTGTAATACTTACGGCTCACTATTTATTATACTTATTCTAATTATTATTAGAATGATTATTTTTGTGTAATTGTTATGTTTTTATATTATAATTTTATATTTAATGGTGTTAAGGTCATGTCAAATTAGTTAAGCAGAACGAAATTCAGTGGATTAGTTTTCTTAAGATGATCTTTGTATTAGAGTTCCAGCACGTTCCAATTTTTTTAAATTGTCTCGGATCTGGTTGCGTCCTAAGTTAACACTAAACGCACCACCAATCACATTAAATAACTGAAAATAAGTGATCAAAAGCAGATGTTCTTAATTAGTTTATGGTATTCTGCTGAGCCTGTCTTTTACTTGTACAGTTCAAATTTTAAATTATTCAAACTTTTATTCACAACTTAAAATGACTCTCGAACTTAAATCGTTATAATCACCGTCATCAATATCAATAAAAATCAATCTCTCATTACGTTCCACAAATTTTGCGTTTAATATAATTGTCACTACAGGCAACGATCGTGAGTAAATTTAAAGTTGGACTACTTCTATACCTCTGTAAAATTATTAAAACTGAGTAATTAATCGTTATAAAGCTAACATTAGAATAAAATTAATTTTATTTACCTTAATAATATTTCCCGTCGTACCTATCTAAATGTCGTGTACTCTGTGACCGGAAGTTTTCTCCTATTATTTTCATTAACAAGCGCGCGCGTGACCAAAATAAAGTGGCCTTTGACTGTACCAACGTTTGACAGAGTTTTTCATGCGAAAACTGCAAAGGACCCAACCGAAAAATCTTGCTTATTAAAATGATGAAAGAAATTATTTTTTGTTTTAAGCCCGCGGCTCTTGTCCTGTAAAAAACATTAAGATTTGATAAATACGTTATTATAAAGTGTACACAGCCCCAATAATAAAATTAATCTGTATATTTTTAAGTAAAAGAATCTGATCTAGGTCATAGAAAGCTAATATTTGAAATAATGTTTTGTAAAGCGAATTTTAGTATTTCATTATCCATTTTTTGGTTAATATGCTCTTCTATTTTGTAGGCTATGTAATTGTGCTTCGATGTTTGATACCATTAGTGAAGTTAAGCACTATTGAATCAAATTTGAAATCCAAAAGAACATCGACCATGTTTTCAAACGTATTCGTCCCATAACAGGGCGCAAGCCTCTCCTCTTTTAATATGAGACGCAAAGGTTACGTACTAGGTACACTAAAAAAAAAAATCTGTTTAAAACGTTAGGCGGTATTAATAGTAGGGAAAACCGTAGTCATGAAAGTAATTTTTCCAAAATTTTAATTGTAAAAGCCGAGTGTTGTTTAGGGTAACTAGTTTCGGTTTCGTAATAACGTTCCTCAAGAAATCCCACTTACAAAGAGACGCTTGAAAATATTATATACATTCAGTCAAAAAAGTATCGGGAATGGATGATTTGTTTATGGTTCCAAATTCAATTTTTTGTTTTTTTTATTGTTGTTAGATTGGCACAACTGTTTTCCATTTTGGCGCGGAGTTTGAGTTGCATCTGTTATTTAGATTAAATACAGTGCTGTTTTTAGTTACATCATATCTAGTGTGTATTGCGAATTTCATAATGGACAAAAACTTCGAACAAGAGTTTGTCTTAAATTTTGCATCGCTAATGGAATTTTGTGTTCGGAGTCATTGCAACATTACATAAGGCTTACGGTGAATCGACTTTATCAAAAACACGTGCTTATGAGTGGTACAAAGCGTTCAAAAGCGGTCGAGATGTGATGGAAGATTTGCCTCGCTCTGGTAGGCCATCAACGTCTGCAACTAAAGTTAACATCGCAAAAGTGAAGGAAATAGTGACTGAAAATCCTCATTCAAGTGTGAGAGAGATAGCCGCCAAGCTTTCTGTGTCTCACAAGTCGATCCGTACCATTTGTGATAATCACTTGGATATGAAACAGGTTGCCGCTCGGCTAGTCCCAAAAGACCTGAATTTTCTCCAAAAACTCAATCACATAAGAGTCGCTGAGGACATGCTAGAACGAGTCAATTCCGATCCAACATTCATGAAACGCATTGTTACTGGTGACGAGACGTGGGTTTACGAGTTTGACATGCAAACTAGTCAACAAGCTTCGGAGTGGCGCCTTCCAACTGAACCGAAACCGAAAAAACCACGCCAAAGTCGATCAAAAGTCAAAGTCATGTTGACTGTTTTCTTTTACTATCGCGGTGTTCTGCACTCGGAATTCTCGCCGGACGGTCAAACGGTAAATAAAGAGTATAATTTGAGCGCTATGCGGCGTTTAAGAGAGCAAATTCGACGAAAAAGGCCAGATTTGTGGAAAAGAAAATTCTTGGATTTTGCACCACGATAATGCGCTTTCGCACAAGGCCATCATTGTGAACGAATTTTTGACTAAAAACTCAAAAAATACCATCGAGCAACCACCTTATTCACCAGATACAGCTCCAGCCGACTTCTTTCTTTTTCCTAAACTCAAATTACCACTTCGTGGCACCCGTTTTCATTCGGTAGACGACATAAAGGAGAATTCGCGGCGAGAACTGAACTCAATTCCGGAAAAAGCGTTTAAGACGCGGTACCAGCGTCCGAACTGTACTTTTGAGGGGGTGAAGCCGGGGCGAAGTATTCCCCTCCGCGCGGGGGCACGCGTCTCACCGTGTACTGCGAGTTTATTATGACAGTGCAGCGTGTTGAAAATAGAATTTATTTACTTTACTTAAGTTAAAAAAGGACTTCTTGGAAGAGCGGGAAAACTTCAGCTACACATGCTTATTTGGATCTCCTCCATTCTTTTCACTTACACAGAACTTTAAAACACAATACTGTTGTACTTTAAAACTCCTAAAAATGTAAAAAATAGAAAATCTAAATAAAAATGACAACCTCACTTCTCTCGTTCCCGCCAAAAAGTCTTATTGCAGTAAAATGTTTTCAAATATTGCCAGCAATTATTATTGATAAGATTAAATAATCGATTATAATTGTAATTTAGAATTTTCCATAATTATGTTATGACGTTATATTGACATAAACTAATATTCTTGGATAATTTCAGTTATTTATTATAGTACTGTTTATTCATTTAATATTTTTGATTCCTCTGAATAAATGATAACTGAATTGTCAATTTCAATAAATTACTCGAGTTCAAATTTCAATAATTAAGTGCGAACTATTTTTCGCGAATAATTTAATCGAGTTTATAAATAGAAGAATATTGCCTTCGGCAATTTTATGTCATAATGTCAAATTTACCGCTATTTATACAATTTTCTTAAGAGTTATGTAAAATAATTATGAAGTAAAATCGGTCTTTTTATATTAAGACGTATTATGTAAAAGAAATTTTAATTTTTGAAATGAAAACGAATGTGTTTTACACGCGATTAACCTATGAATGCGCCGCGCCGCACAAACCAACAGCGATCCTACCTCTAACATGGTCCCGACGGGACTGTAATGAGCGAAATTGACTCACATCGAAGTCGAAATCGTAAAGTTGAGTAATATTTTAAAATTGTAAAATAAGGATTCTTAAACTAATAAATTCAACCTCGTACTACCCTTGGAAATGCAATGACAGTTATTTACGTATAATTTTTAACGCATAAATGTCGATAGATTTTATATGAAGCAACTTCTAAACCATTAAACTAATACATCTTTGTGATGTTTTTTGATGCTACGAAATATAACAAATCATGTAACGAAGCCCATACTTCCCTCGTCGATATCCTCGTAATTAACATATATTTTTTCAGAGATCAAACTTTAATATTTCATTACAAACAATGCATTTAAAATCTCGCAATGTCGAAGCCACCTCGCCTTAAAAAATGTTTTGATGATTGGATTATTCATTGACGTAAGTGTATCGTTTCTGAAGGAGCATACTTTGAAGGTGATAAAATAAATTTGGATGAATAACTAACATTTTGTGTATTATTGATCTTTTCCCGGTATTTTCTTGACAGAGTAGTATGTCGGAGTTTCTTGTCGCTTGTTCTCAGTGCAAATTTATTTGTTCGGAGATCACCTTCTCAATGGATTTACTTCAATAAATTGATTTAAAATTACTTTAAATCAAAAGGTTCAAGATTTTGACGGTTCTTAATTTACTACTTAAGACTGCCTTTTAATATTTATAAGTACTTTATTTTCTAAAAAAAAGAATGGAATTGGAAAATAATTTACAAGTAAATGACATTCATTTAAAACGAAGGTTATAATATTTTATTATAACACTTAGTTAAAAGTGACTGAAATAAACAGTTGCAAAGCTAATACAACTTTCAGCAACTTTATAAGTAAAATTAACTTTTGTTATTGTAATGCGACACTGGTAACGCGTTTTTATATTATTTTTGTGGATTCCCTCGTCTGAACGTATTTTACTTTACTTGAATTGTTCTTAGCAATATTATTGCGTTTGAAATCATTGTAAACCTGAATTTATGTCAGAATTTATATATATTTATATAAATTCTAACATAAATAGTAAAAGAAAAAACGATCGCACAAGCTCATAAGTAGGTCAATGATATGGCGAATATTAATTAATGGGCCATGTCATGAAAAGGTGGCATTTCACAAAATCTGTGTATTTCGTGAAATAGCGCTGTAGTACGCTCAATATTATAATTTTGTGCAGGTTCTTGCTTATTAGAGGTGAGATTAATCGAGATTATAACAAAACACCATTGGTGCGTTTCATTTCTCTTAACACAGAGTATATTTCCACAGACTACAACTCCACATTTTCACAGACTATAATTATTTTCTATGGAATAGGTTATGCACAATGATTGTTTTTGGAGCCTGTTAAAAAGTCAATTGATCTTTATTTATACAATGATAAATGTATGAAGTCAAAGTCAAAGTCAAATCAATGTAGTCTTTTAAACCCAATTGCAAGGTATTTTTGAACGTCAAATCTACTTTAGTTCGGCTCGAAAAGACTGAGAAGAACCGACAAGAAACTCAGTCAGGTATTATTTTTCAACATCGTTCTACAATGGTTATTTAAAATACAATATTCATAAAGTCAGTAAATTCGTGTGCAGAGAGGATTATTTCCAGACCATGGTTGTGTCTTCAACAAAATCGCTAATTTTGTAGTATGCTTTTCCAATCAGTGTGCGTTTAATAACAAGTTAACATTTCTTTTCTGTTAATTGAGTAATTTCTTGAGGAATTTTATTATAAAAACGAACAGTTGCCCAAAAATTACCCACTTCACTTTTGTAATTTAAATTTAGCAGTAACTAGCTGATCACGACGACGAGTTTCCATACCATTAATAACACCTTTCTTTTGAAATAGATCTATATTTTTTCTAGTAGTTATACATTATATTTTCAAAGATGACAAACATACTGACTTGTATATATTTACTTCTAAGCGTATATATATGCATAGGTTAAAGTTAGAACAATGAAGGCGAAAGATATTACGAACCTAATGATATATGTAGATAGAGATAGTTATCTGCCAAAAGTTGCGTTTCAAATAATCACACAATCTGTCCCTATCGCATTGCGGTTGCCGTTATTATTCTCTCTCCTTTTCAGACATAATTTTAGATAATATTTAATAATTTTGTGTAATTTTAGAAATTAAATGAAAATATTACGATTTTTTATGTATTATATTATGTATTTCTTTGAATTGTAATTTTTACACTTTCTGAATACACAACTCGACATTTTAAAAATATTAATAACTAGCTTTTGCGAGCGACTTCGTTTGCGTATAGAGATAACCAAATGTGTTACTCTGATGTATAAGCTATATTATTGTAAAGTTTCATCAAAATTTGTTTATTAGTTTTTGCGTGAAAGAGTAACAAACATCCATACATCCATCCCCACAAACTTTCACATTTATAATATTAGTAGGATATGACAACGGGCTCACTGATTGGCTCTGCTATTGTGCGACTAAACTAAATTACAACAATTGTCTTAATTTAACTGCCTCAGGTACCGCGCGCTAGTAAGATTTCTACTCGTTTTCTTACTTATGAAATATAAAAATGTTTTTATGATCGACCCGTGGGCGCTGTAATTAGTGCATCTGCTTTCCAAGATATGGATTTCAGATTTTTTTGATCCAAGTCAACTTATGAAATGAACCTTCCTAATTTATCTTGCAGTTTGAGTTTTGCTGAGTACTCCGCCAGTTCGTTGTGAAGTGCTAATAGTATCTATAAGCCTGGAGCTTCGTTTGAGATCACTCAATTAATATTTGTCTCGAGCATTCGTTAATATTATTTATTTGAGTTTACCGAATTTATTTTGATGTATGTGGATTTCAGCACGTAACAAATTCTTGATTACCTATACGACATCTTACAAAAAGAATATTCATTTCTTTTCATAGTTATCAAAAAGAAGATATTTTCTTTACAAATCGTTGTCATAAATGTCAATGAAATCCGAACTAAAAATAACTGTAAAAAGTTCTAGTTATTCGTTAACTTCATCAGTAGCAAGGAACGTGACTCAAATAATCGTACCAACAGATAGAAAGTTGGAATGGTTGATATAATAGCCTGGAGTATCACAGGATATTTTATACAATATATCTATCCGCTCCTTCTCGTTTGGAAAGGGAAAGCCTCAAGGCACTCTAAAATCGCACCCTGACGACACTTCTTGGTTGTAAATAATTATTGCACTAACAAAGGGCAAACTAAAACTTGATTATGATAGGTTTGCCATCACCTACACTAGTTTTCTATAGTAAACTCTTTCTCTTATCCGACTTTTGCGATCTACGCGGGAAAATAGCGATCAACTCATTTAAGTTACGGTTTATTTATCACATTTTGTGTTTTGGTGATGAAATTTTGTAAAAAGGGTTCTCTATGGCTGCTGAAAGGTCTTCAATGGTGTCGTATCAGTATGAACTTCATCTATAACGTAGCCTCTCAAGAAATAATTGAGATTTGTTAAATTTGACGACCTCGCGGGCCATTTGATTGGGCACTTATCGTTTAAAAAGTCTGTGGCGATTCAACTATTGTGTGTCTATGTTCTATACTGTTGGAGGATAACATTAAATTATTTTTTACAACCTACACTATAATTTACTTTATAAAAGACTTTATAAAAAAGAATGGCAGAATGGTTCCTAAAAAGTTTTTCATAGACTTTATTACTCTAGATAGCTACTACGTACTACGAAGTGAGGCAGATAAAAATAATAAAATATAGACGATGCTATTTTCTAACGAAATAGCGATTTGACTATTCTGTTTATGTGTTCCATCGTCTTGGAGAAGAATGTTGATTTATTCTTTATAACTTACGCTATCAATTACCGCAATTAAAATAACATGATTTTTTTTAAGAAAAATGACAGAATGGTTCCTGAGTAATTTTTCATAGACAGCTATCCTGTACTACAAAGTGAGGCAAATAAAATTAAATAAAACGGATGAGTAGATGCTATTTCCAAACAAAATAGTAGTCAATCAGCATAAATGTGTGTCGTATGTACATGCGAGTCAGCTTATCTGATTTATCTCACCGTAACTGCTCGGCATGGCGACTGGAATATTTTTTAGTCTATGGAGTTTCATTTTAAACTTTCAGTGCAATTTTTCTCATATCTGAATTTGACGATAAGATTTTAGAACATATTTCTTAATCTCTAAAAGTTTTAAAGTTCTCCATAGTGACTATTTTCGATGCTACACTCGGTAAGTATAAAGTATCAATAATATATCTTGTTCAAATTTTATTCTAAATGTATTAGATTGAGGCAATTCAAAGAGATAATATACACCTTACCATTACAATGAACTTCAATGAATGCATGTTATGACGATAGTGGTTACTGTCGACTACAATAAAGGTGCATTGTCTACAGTTTCAATTGAATATCGACTTGATAGTTGAATAAATTGACTTCGAGGGACAAATGCAGTATTGTCAGCAGTAAAATAGTTCACAGATAATGCAACTTTATCACGCTATAGCCCTGATGTGGTTGACAAATATGTGTTAGAAGGTAATTAAATAAATGTATGTGTGAAGACAATTTGTGATGTGAATAAACAAAAGCAATTGCTTCTAGTTAGTATTAGCGTTAGCAATAGTTAGTATAAGCAATATAATAATAAAGCATTGCAATTGCATTCATTTAAGTGAAATAATCTTTTACTGATACTTTTTATTCACACTTTTCTACAATAGCTGGATTTGACTAGCATTCTAAAGTATGTTTTCAGGAAACTCAAATTTTGCTTTAAAAATGTAAGTAAAAGTCATGAATATGTAGAAAGGAAGGCAGAGTCCCGCCTCATGCGTAACGCAAGTGCCACCTCTCGACCGGATACGTAGGGTTGTTGCGTTGAGTGTAGTGATGAATAACTTTCCGAATTTTTTCAAAATGTGGAAAAATTTCAAGAAAAATTTCGGGAAAATTTCAAAAATGGAATAATATCTGAAAGTAATTGAAAAATATGAAAAATTCTTGAAAAGTTTCAATGATCCATCAATAGTTGGGTATGAGATGTGGAGAGCATCTCGTTAAGTTATAATTTAATACATAGTATTAAAAAACAATGCACACGGATTGGTTTTTCGTGTTCGTTAAATTTAATTTCTTGTAGTTATGACAACTAAGACTATTTAGGCATATAAGGATTAAGGACGTTTGTAATACGTTCGTTTATGCGATTTAGACATTTTCGTATTTGTGACGATGTGAAGAATGAATTAAAGTCAAACGGAAATGGTTGCATGTTTGCGTCGCGTGCGACCCTGACTAGCGCTGGAATAATTACCCATATTCACCCAAAATATTGTGTGCGTTAAACGTTGTGTGCGTGTCACGGCGCGTGCATATTAGCGCGCATACATACATCCTACTGTTATGTTGATAGTGTGGTAAAAGCATATGCTGACGTTTTAATCACATCACTTGATATACTGAAGATTTCTAAATTTAACCCTTACTGTATAGATCATCTTTTTTGCTAGTTTTCGTTAAATACGTTGTCGTATTTTGATTTCATAACTATAATTTTTATTGTGTCGATTTAATTTTGAATAAACTGGTATAATGCTATAAGTATGTACATAGCCTCACATAGATGTTGAAAAAGACTATTGATCTATACCAAACTAACCTGCCGTTTACTTGCCGGTTGTTCTTTATACAAGATTTTTGTGAACTGGTGGTGGATTTCATTTTCAAAGATAATTTTATTTTATATTTTGATTTCACCTTATCAAACATTTCACTAAAAGATAGCGGAATAATTCTATTGAAAAGGCCGCCTTTTAGCTTTGCTTCCACCTTAGTCTGGGAGAGAACGAAAATTGTAGGATTCACAAGCTGAATATTACTTTTCTAAAAATCGGCAAAAATACTAAAAGAAATATTGTAATGATTAACTTGTATGGGTGATGAACCAAAAACCTGTTATTATCTAATTCCGCTCTGTAAACCTAAACAGGTCGAGAACCTAAAAGTCTAAGACCCTATTATATACGTGTTAACCTAGAATTTCGCAGCAATTTTGTACAATGGAAGTTAAATCTTCCAATAAATTAGAAAACTAATTGAATCTAAAATAGTTACTCATTAACATATTACATAATATACTTTTCTCGTCTCTTGTTTAACTGCAACAATTTAAGTCTTACCGAATAATTTCAGCTTAGTGGCTCCAAAGACGAGCGAATAAGTTGACTGTGCCGGTCAGACAGACGGTAGACAGACAAAAAAACGAATAAGGGCTTTAGCCATTTTGACTATGGAACTCAAAAAACGAATCTTGTTATAAGTGCCATAGCAATCGGCGATAATAAATTCAAGGCAAATTTATGCAATAAACAGTCACTTTACACAGAATCCGCAATAGATGCAGGGCAGAAACAATTTCACTGCTCATTTGTCAAGGCGCCGCCGAGAGGGTGATAAATAAGGTCTGGTACATTGGAGACGTGGAGATTGTGTTACCAAAGAGAGGGATTCGATTTAAAAAGAATGTGGCAACGTGCACTAGGTGTTTCTACCCAACTATGGAGAGAAGTAAAGGAGGGGTCATTATTTTAGCAACATATGTACGTAAGTAGGTACGGGTACTATGCAAGTAGATTCATTAGTTCCTTCACAGAGTTGACACCAGCGATTTCAATGTATGAGATTTTGGATCATTAGATTTATCTCAAATACATTCCGATGCGTAACATAAGCAAAGTTGTGCATTGAAAAATTACGTAAAAAAATTACTGTAGCACCTATATAACTTAAATACAACCATTAGAAAAACAATTCCATCGCGATGTGTACCAAATTCCAGAGTTTGAGAAGGTCATTTCAAAAGCATGCAGCATATGTGGAAAACATGTGTTTATAGAGCGATATTCTTCGTACTAAAGGAAATGTAAATTTTATATTGACATATTACAAGTCATCATTAGAAAGTTGAAGTTGAAATGTAAATGAAAATAAACCCTACTTACACGTGTTCAACAAAAATTTGCGAACAAGATGATGTAACAGCAATTCCTTGAATATACCGCGGAGTCGAAGGCCACAAATAAGGGAAGGCTCGTATGCAATAGCCTTTCATAGTAATCAGGTGAATCACAGAAGAAAAAATAACCAAAATTTAATAAGACTCCGACACAGACATGGAATTATAATTATTTATATTATATTGTATATGTACAAGTACATTGTTATTTATATAGAAAGCACACATCAGTACTTTATGCAGCCTTCATGTTACTGTGTTTCTATCAATTAGTTTAATGCGATAAAAGATTTGCCTAGCACACGAACAATATTATAATCTAAATAAATGTACAAAAGATTTATCTATTATTTCAAACAAGATTAACAAGATTTATGTATCGAAAAACAAGACCTGATACAGTATAGTATATACATAGTCTTTGCTAAATACATAATCGTGTTTCTTGTATTTTTATACAAACGGTAATGATTGGAAAAATGTATAGGTTCTGTAGTGATCTGGGAAAAAAGATCTCACCATACCATCCTCATGTATTTATGAAAATATACCGTATTCTAGATAAACTACAGACCTGTTTAACAAGACAGGCGATATTAATAGTTATAGAAAACCGAGCACAAGATGAACTAGTCATTTTGAAATTTCAATTACAAAAATTAATTTATTGTAAAATGATGCTTACCACTCTATCCTCTCTGACTATCCCATTAAGGATACAGCGTAAAAGTGTGTTTCTGTATATGTATGTAAAATAAATAATACCTGCCCGAGTTTCTTCTCAGTTATTCCCAGTTCGGGTTTATTGCAAAACGCCTGTAGTTTGACATTCAAAAATAGTGTACTTGGGCTTATTAGAATATTTTTATTATTTGAAAGAAAAATATGAAAAATGTCAGCTCATTTGTTTACCCAAGTCGAAAAGTTGACCGATTAAAAAGGCTGTAAGAACAAAAAAGGAACAAACGAGGGCTACTGCCAGTTACTATCTTGTTCCCTTTGAAATTAAGGGATATTTCAGTTTGTTCTTGATTATTCGCATTAAAAGATTTTATTCGGAAGCGCTGGTGAATTTAATATTCGAAAATAACGTAATTGGGTTTATTCGAATTTTTTTTTGTTTGACTTTAAAAAAAAATTTAAAAATTGGCAGCTTATTTGCTCGCGCATGTCGAAAAGTCAATCCCAATGGATTCTAACGATATGAGTTAGTTAATAGGTTGAAATAGTCCATTATTTGTTAATGGAGTACATATATCAACTAACTAATTCATTTTGTTTGAAATTTATATTCTGAAGTATCTTATTGGTAAAAATTGCATCAAGGAGTGTTTTCGTTTTTTGTTGATGCTTTTTTCACCTTGAATGAACATTCAAAGAAAGTATACCTATATATCTAACCCTAGGATAAGAGCACAGATCAATATCATATACATTTCTTTTAGATCAGTTCCATAACTGTGTTCCTTGACCGCCTTTTATAGCACGCGCAGGAAGATAAGCAACTCGCACATATTCGTATTACAATTTCTTTCATTCCCAGACCAGTATAAAAGCCATAGCAAAAAGGTTGGCTGGATATTATATCGTATAATTATATTCAGGTGTTACATTGCGGAAATTCATTTCATGTGACGAAGTCTTCTAATTTTCAGCTATCAGCGTTGGTTCGGGGCTCATCAGCTGACAGAATTCGATCTCTGAAAATCTTGAGGATGCTTCGTTAGAGGCGAAACAGGTGTCAATTAGTGTTTCTAGAGATTTGCTGCGGAGCGCAGTTAATAATTGTAACAATTCTTCACAAGGATGACCAGAGTCAGATGTGACCACTCATTGCGATAACATACGGTCGGGGAACTGTACAGTAAAAGACGAGTCGTTAAGCACCTTAACAATTGCATTTGAGAGCAGCTCAGATGAAATCATTAATATTCCGGGCGCGACGTGATCGAGTAACCTACATACTTGCACATGTTGGGACAAGGCACAAGCGGAACGCTGTGGCTATTTCTAACCATTATTTTATCTCTGAAAGACTAACTACATCACATTTAAAAAATAATACCAATAACACACCATACTTATCGTCTATCCATTCTTAACAAATAGTACAATGCAGTCTGAAAAATCACTTAAGGTACGTAATAATAAGGTATAATACATAATAATAAGGTGAAATCCTTTATAAATATTTGTACCAGTTCGGTTAATACGGGAACGCAAAAGTGGTCTCTTGTCTAGTGCATTGATTTAAAAACTGACTGATTTGATCTTTGAAGACTTAGTTCAACTTAAAATCTTATAGAAAGGTAAAAGAAGTTTTCTTAAAGAAACAAAGGTTTTGAGAATATTATTACTCGACAAACATCGATTTCATGTCCTCAAATTAAATACTCAAAGTTTGTTCTCTCACGAAACTAATCGTAAACCAAGCAAGCTGGTTGCTAAAACACCTTGATTCCAGATTAAATAAAAAATAAAATAAGGATACAAAGAATAACTTTAAAAAAAATTATTGGAGATAAATTCTGGAATCTTCAGCTTAGAATGCAGATTTGAATTCACGCCGGTGAACCACAACCATAATAATATACCTAGAATCCTTTAAAAGGACCGTGAGATCGTCAGAAATAGGCAGTTTCAATAGATTCGGTCACCTGCGACTCTGAAGGCTCTGCCCATTTGGCGCCTCGTACGAGATTCGTCAACAGCGCAGCCCTGTTCTTTGCGAGCGGTAGGGTACGCAACGTACGTTAAGGCTGCCCTTTCACGTCAGATTTTTTGTAGGTTCGACAATCGTTCTGAATTTTACGACGATTTTGTGACTGATTCAACACATACGTCCATTCCATTGCCGGCAGATATCGTGGGACCTAGGAACTGTCACCTATCTGTGAGTTATCTGCGTTAGCGCTTATCTTTCTGAACGTTTAATTTTCCACTGACTGTTGACTAAGATTTGTTGACCGAAGAGCGACTTCTTCTAGGACTAAGCGTTGCAATATGTAGGTATATTTCATCTTCGCCGCAAAAAAATCGGTCACCGATTTTCTGACATGGACGGGCTGCCTAAACTTAATAAACCTGTCTCAATAACTTTTCCATGAAAATCTTTACAAATAAATCAAAACAGTAGCTGAGTTCTACAATTTGTGTACTCTTGCTAATGTGATCATAGCGTGACTGATGATGAACTGGTTGTCGACTCAGGGTATAAAAACCCAACTGAGAAAAGTCCGTTGTCGAATAACGTTTTATGACGAATGAAAAATAGTTTTAGGGCGAAATTTTCGCTCAACTCGCACCATCCCGTCCCGATGTGTAAACGTAATGTGTCGGTGATTTATCACTGGATTCGTTCCCGATCAATGGCGCAGAACCTTAAAAGAAGAAGAGAATTTTGAACCCGCCCCACATTGTATCCACTAATGTTCACATAATATGTATTTGTTGGTAATATATATACTTTAATAAACCAGTAATAAAGCCTAAGGCCTTTAAGTACTTTTCAGTGATTTTGTTTTAAGTCGGTTTAATTTTTTATAATACTTTTAATTAGAACTGTACAATTTTATATCATTCTAGTATTTATACTTCAACTGCCAGGTATCGAATATATTCTGAATAACACGTTAGTATAGTGTGTGTAGCGAGAATTCTGAATAAAAAATAAACATTTATGTAGACATTGAAGGAAGAAAACAGTTGAATGAAAATTAATTTGAGTATTTTTCACAAGTAATAATAAAATTATCTCCATTTAAAAACACAA
This sequence comes from Zeuzera pyrina, assembly GCA_907165235.1. NCBI lineage: Eukaryota > Metazoa > Arthropoda > Insecta > Lepidoptera > Cossidae > Zeuzera > Zeuzera pyrina. The sequence goes on from OU015623.1 coordinate 3,226,371, forward strand.
AATTACTGCAATAAAATAGCACGAAATCGTATGAATAATACATACTATTTTCATTATTTATACATTACGTCACTTAATAGTTAAATTAAGTGTTACCATTAAAAAAAACACAAGAGAGATATTTTTTTTTGCTTATCTATACATATAAAGACATTTGAAGCATAGCGTCGCTTGGGTGCTTGAATGTTAAATAACGTCGCGCATCATCACTCTACGTTCACGGATGGGTGTAAAACGACACATCGAGTATTTCTGTATTTCATAAGGGAAATGAGTTAAGTATAATTTTGTTAAGGATTTAGTGAAACCCGCAAACAAGGTGAAATAATTGTAATTTTTAAATTTATTGCTAGAGTCGGAGGCTATACATACTGTTAGTTTCACTGTTAGTTTCAAAAACTAATGTTTTAATCACATAAATTACCCACATGTAATATTTTGTAACATTTTACTAACAAGAATGAGGGTAGAATGGATTTTCTGTAGTGGGGCTGCATAAAAGTGATTTTAGTCTTGTAAGAGTTCAGTTTTTGGGAAGCCATCAAATAGTCAGTGTATAATAATTGTGATGAAGATTTGATAGTGTGTTCATAGTGATCAGTGCTTCTGTTACATTTCATATTTGACACTACATTACTCTTGCTCATGACAATGAATTGCAGGAATTAAAGTTGCTTCCTTTTTGTTAATAAATATTGTTATGGTATGATGTACCATATACACCACACCAAATTTTCAAAATATAATCTTGCCCACAGCATGTATGTAACTGAGATAAATCTAATGGTAACATTGAAATCGATAAAAAAGTTTTATCTCTATTAAGGTAAAGATGAACATGCGAGGAATCTATGCATAATTCACTATTATATTAAACGAGCAATATTTGTATGTATATATAATATATATGTATATTGTATATGTATATAAAACAAAGTCAGGTTAGTTTGCTCGTTTGCCCCCTCTGATATAAAAAAAAAAAAAAAGTTACACCATTTATAACTCAAAAACGGCTGGTCCGATTTTTATGACCTTTGATTTATTATATTATTTGTCCCGAAATAGCAGAGTAACTGTAGTGTACAGGTGCGAAAGGGAAAGAAGTATTCTGTCCTCTCCCACGCACACGTGACATCGCCACAACGGCGGAAGGGAAATAATTATCTATAAGCTGTCTCTTTGGTTGCGGACCGCCGCAGAGAACGGACGTGTAGTAGAGAGCAGTGTAACGGTGCTTACAGACCGTACTATACAGTACAGTAACTATTAAAACATCGGAAAAATTAAAGAAAAAATTATGGAGAAAATTGTCTCATAAAATTTCACAAAAAAATTAAATCCGTATACTCTGATCCATGACAGAAACAAAAATGAATATGGCTTGTATGCTGGTTCCGATAATTCCAGTAGACGCCCGTGGTGTGCATTATCCTTTGTCAGCTGATTCAGTTGTCTTTCCTTTCAGGGCCTTTCATTACCATTGAGCCTTTGATTTTTGTACATTTATTGAAATTAATTCATATTGAGTATCCTTAATAAAAATTGAATTTAATTTAGCTAATAAGCTGACACAACATTTTTGGATTGTGAGGAGGCGGTACGAAGTTCGCCGAGTCAGCTAGTATTTATATATATGGCATCGCTTTCTCGAAAACGGCTTTATTTTAAAATATTTAAAAATTTTCAAAACAGAGCTTGAGGGGGACGAAAAATCGATCTAGTTAAGTCTCAATTCTGGAAAAAAGTGTTTTCTCCGTCTTTCATAAACTTAAAACCTCTAAACTCTAAACTTCTAAACTTTTTTTAATTTTGCAGCAGTTTACCTTCTCGATAGCACAATGGCTAGAACGTAGGTCTACCACGCCGAAGCACGCGGGTTCGAATCCTGCAATGCAGTCAGACCTTTTTTGTTTTTTTTTTAATATGTTGAAATCTAAGTTCAGTTTGCAACAAGTACCTATTAAAAACACATATTACTTTAATTACGTACTTGTAATAGGGAAATAAAAGGAAAAATGATGATAAAAGCATAGACTTCATAACTTGAGACAACCTATCCCGTCCCGTCCCCTAAGTGAGGCAAATAACATCAAAACAAATAGAGAGATGTGAGTGCTGTTTTCTAACGAAATGGCGACCGATCAGTTTATCTAATAATAAATGAGTGTCGTATGTACAGGTGGAGTCGGGTTATTTGATTTAGCTCACCGTTGCTGCTCGGATGCGGCGTCTAGCGTTGGAGTTATTTGTAAAGTCTACGGCTAAAAGTCACGGAGAAAAATCTATTATTTATTTTCCTGAACAATGAATTTAATGTTAAATTTCATGGACTTCCTTTATTTTAAGATACTATGTTATTTAAAAGAATAGTTATATACAATCAATATTTGTTTACTTATAATCGCGTTCTCGAAAACTGCTCTAACGATTTCGATGAAATTTACAATATAGAGCTTCACAGTGGTAAAAAATCGATGTAGCTAGGTCCAATTCTGAAAAAATTCATTTTCTCTATGTTTTCACAAACTTAAAACTTCTAAGCTCTAATATAAACTTCTAAACTTTCCCGTTGCATTATCAAATATATCGAAAATGGGAAATTTAACACGATTACCTTTTTATTCTGGCTTGACGTTTCGACCGAGTTGCATCGGCCGTGGTCTCAAGCAAACTGTCGCAGCAAGTTACACTCCGTGTCTGAGGTAGACATTTTGTTATCTAACCCTGATATTTGTAAACAGTTTTCGGGATACCTACACACAACACTCACAGTATCCACGCGTTTAACTGAATGCAAAACACGAGGTTTTGTTTCTTCAGGATTCTACATCGTCGATAAATTGTATTGTTTTCCCGATTAAAATATTTTTGTGTCTCTTGCTTTCAATCGCTTCCGCACTACTCTTCGATAAAAGTGGGGATCAGTAGAAAGGACTTGTGGGTGATGAAACTCAATCCAGTGATTGGTATCTGATTGGAGCAGATGTTCCGCTATCGCTGATTTGGTTGTTTGCCGGTTTTTCACCGCTGTAATATGTTCTTTAACCCTTTCAGTAATAGTGCGTTTCGTTTGGCCAATGTATGAACTACCGCAATTACAATGTATTTTATAGACTTCTGGCGTCTGCAGCGGCAAAATATCTTTTGGTGTGCCCACTATGTTGTTGTGCACCTTTGTTCCAGGGGTGTACATGGTGCGGATAGAGTACTTTTTTAAAACTAATCAAATTTTTTTTGTAACACCTTTTTTTACATAGGGTAAGCTGGTTGTCTGCTCACGTCTGGATGTCTGTACCTCTCTTTAGCCCTCCACAGTCGTCGGTTCACCCGATATCCGTTTTTCGCCAGTACCTCCTGAACATAATCGAGCTTCTGCTCCAGATGTTCCTGGTCACATATATCATACGCTCTGTTCATCAATGACGCCATAACGTATTGCAGGTGCCTGGGATGGTGTTGAGACGTAGCGTGCAGCCATCTTTATCTGCATCCGCGAACGGTGGTTATTAAAATATAGTCCAAATTTGTGTTGAGTTATTCCAGTACGTTATGTTTTAGTGAGCCTTTAACATGGTGTTTTAGTTTAATTAATGCGCTTTTACATATAATAATTTTATGCTAATTTTGTAAGGTAATTGGTGTAAAAAGCTGTGCAGCTGAGTCATTCGGTGCTAGTTAGCTGACCGATCGAGTCTAATCTTTAGAATATCCTAAGGATGCTTCGTTAAGGGGCGAAACACGTGTAGTTTAATAAGTTTGAGATTTTAGGCGAAAGACCTGGCGGAAAAAATATAAGAATTCGTTAGGTATAATATGTTCATTTTTACCTTCACAATGTCAAAACTTAATAGAAATGAATTTCCGCAAAGTAACACCTGTGACGCTATTCTGTAAAAACTCGAATCGGCCAAGCGAGATTCGCTCGACAATTCACCTCACTTCGCATTCGAACTCACTTGGACTTCAAATAGAATTCTCTAAACCAAACATAATAGGAGCTAAGTGAAGAGATCTTGGATGTGAGTTTGTCGGGAATTGCTTTAAGAGTAAGCATCTCAGTTGATATTTTGCCTTAGTGTATTTTAACTTCTTCTGAGATAATTACATTAAATAAAAATAGTTTTATTTAAAATAGATTGTTGTTTTTATAGAAAAGTCAAAAATTCATTTACGATAGTACGACTCGCCGCCGTACTCACGAACCGGCGCGCAATCTCTGTCTACTTTAGAGTATACCTCTTTACAGTTGACAGTCTCACTGCGGATTCAGAAGTGAATTCGTCTAATTTGCGTTATAGAATCGCAAATCAAAACCTTACTTTTTGCTTTGCCATAGTCGGATAATTAAACTATCCTATCTTGGTGGTCTGTCCTCGCAATCAACCCCGTTAGGGATATATACTGAAAATAAAACAAAGATGATATTTTAACAAAATCATTTACATCAAAAGAGTTAATTCTTATTATTATTGAATTATCCCTCAGCGTGCTTAGTATGAAAAATAAACCTATAAATGCCGCAATAAATAACATTGTGGGCTATTCTCATATATTACAGTGAGGATAGCCGACCCCAGTGCTATTCCGCAACTTTGTTTGTTTCCCGTACGTGACTGGTTTCCAACTGTTAGACACGGATACATGCTGTGAAACCTCTTCCTAGCACCTTTGAGAAAAGTAGGTGAGGGAACTCAAAAAAAAATTTGAAAACATATTCTTCACGCTTTCTCTCAGAATAAAAGCTAATTTTGCTTCTGTTTATACGGTTAAGTTGAAGATGTTTCTGAGAATAAAATGTCGCAGTTTAAGAGACGATGTGTTTTAAAAAATCAGCCAAGCGTAAGTCGTACAGATTTGTTGAAATTATCAGTTGTTACTAACTAATAATACCTATGGAGTTTCCCTTTAAATAAAAAACTTACCCAGCAATAGCAAAACAATGTTTCTCTTAAAGCTTTATTTTTATTTTATATAAGATATGGGTATAAAAAACCAGACAAGCGCATTTCAGACAATACTCAGTGAAGGGTCCCGTAGTAGTAGTAGTAAAAATAAATCCCTTTGTTCTCTCACACATATTTATGACCGCTACACGACCCATGAGAGGCCTATATTTATGTCGCTGCGAAAGCTATCTACATATCAAATTTTTTCAACGAAATCGGCTTAACAATTTAGCCGTAGAAACGCATCGACCTACACGGCTGGCAATGTAGAACTAAAAATTTGTCCACTTGAAGAGTAGTCAATTGGTTACAACCCATGTAGTCTATCACATGCAACGATCGGAACAGGTTGTCTGATTTGTGAGCTAAATATTTGAACACTTCATTGAAACAAAAAATTGGTTATTGAGGTTATAACGCCCAATATTTATGTACTGTATTTTAAGTAATTAACGTGTGATGTCTTCTGTGATGTTTGATGTGTGACAAAGTTTCCGTTTGCATTTTTTTTTATGTAATGAGAACAAATCAATTATTATTATTATTATGTCTATGTGTATGTATGATATATCTTGCTTGATATAAATTGCTTCTCTTGTAGCTCAATGTAGAAACAACAAACAGACAGAAAATTTCATGTTTATAATGTAAGCATGCATAGGTATGCAAAAAATGCAAAAATAATCTTCACCTGTCTACTTGGCCCCCGTACTTCTCTTTATAAAATAATCACTTCAAACTGCTAAGTAATTTCGACCGAACATGGGAACTTTAAATTCAAAATTCTAACGTCAGCTGCAAATTGTTTCACAAACTATCGCTCCATTGTCAGAATACGAAGAGGTCGATGAAATGGTCCGAGTTATAGACAAGAACCTTGAAGCACAATTGTAGGGCTTTATTTATAAAAATAACTTGTGTGTATGTATTAGTACATATAGATTATCCATATTATATATTACATTATTTCTCAGTGATGTTTTTGTCGGTTAGCCATATTTTAATACTTCATCAAAATTAATGATGTAGTTTTGAAGATATTATTTCCCGCTAATGATGAAAAAAAAACAAAAAAAAATTAAGTTATAAGTATATTATATAAATCACTTTATTTGTATATATTGTATAGATTCAGATGTTACTTTGCGGAAATCCATCTCATGTGATAAATTCCTAAAATCTCTAGCTATTTTCCGCTCAAACTCTAAAAACCACCAATCGACACGTGTTTCGTTTCACAAACACGAGTTTGAGCGGAAAATAGCTAGAGATTTTAGGAATTTATCACAACGTTATTTTTTTATCCATTTGCCATTAGCGCCATCTATTGACAAAACGCATGACGAACAGGTCAGTGACTGACTACGATACTGTACAAAAAAATTTATAAAAAAATTTAACCGCCTTCAAAAAAAACACTGAAAAGTATAAAATAACTATCCTTTACTAATCAAAACTCAAGTACAATTAAAATAACTTTTTAAATACGATACACATACCTACATAATTAAATTTTACAGTTACTGAAATCGGTGCCAAACCCACCAAACTAATAGGCTTTCTGTTGTTGCACATTGATTTGGCACCGACTTCAATAACTGTCAAATTTACATACTTGTGTATATTTATTTTTTCATTTATTTATTCTTCATTGTACATAATCTATACAATAGGCGGACTTAATACCTAATGGCAACTCTACTAGTCAACCTGAGCTTTACTGTCAGAGAAACAGTATATATCGGCGCGGTGAATGATTACAAATATTTAGTCTTAATGAGGTAAAAAAATCTAACTGTTAAAAGCTCGCTCTCACTTATTTCCAGTCAAGAAATCAGTATTATTTATTACTAGCAACCTACCCGGGTTCTCCACGGATATGATTGCAAAACGTCAATATTGCTCCACTTCTAAAAACTTATATATATATTGTATATACATATAGACCTTTTTCGTAAAAATATTTTAAATTATGGCAAAAATCGCATTAAAATCTATTTAAAAGTTTAAAACTTATGAGCTAATACACAGATAAACGCGAATCGCGACTTTTTTGTATTATCTAAATCTTAAACTTCCATCGCGTTCAGAAGAAACATTTGCTGTCATTAAAAACTGTGAGTTTGGCATGAAATTACATAACTCAAGTCAGATTCGTCAATAGTTACAGAATTATCATTCTCAGCTGCCTTATTCTTTGATATATTCCTGAAAGAACGTTCTAAAACAGATAAAACCTCAAGAAAACAAAAACCATCAGTAGACATAGACAATAATAACACAGAAAATATTACCAGTCGTATTGTACTAAACAAAACCGACCTTGATTTGCAACACAAATCACTAACCAACGGACAAGGCCCGAAATAGTTACTACACAATCGCAAAGCAATTCACATGCATCATGTCTCTGGTCGAAACACATCAACAGGATAATAAGCACGTACATATGAAGGCGCCTAAAATAAAGCTACTAGATACGACATTATTGCAATTAACATCGTTCTTCAATGATAATAAAAATTTCGCATTCGAAATTTTGAATGTTTTTTGTTTGTTGTTATGTTAAACTAGTTAAAATTATTATATCAACAATTTTAAGACACATTTCTTAATTAGTATTTTAGATAAGTGTACGTCAGAAACATAACACTTCTTCAATTGAAATACGAAAATTATAAAGAGGCAATAACATAAAGTAATGAAAATCCAAGTACTTGGAGTCTTATTTAACGAGAAAAATGACATTTTAAAATAATAATCATACTTTATCGAATAAATGGTATTTATACGACAAAAATCACCCTTCAAATGCTTAAAAAAAAAAATTATTCATGAAGATTAAAGTGATCAGTGATCGGTTAGAAATATAACATTTAAATCCGTTCAAAATAAGGAAATTTAAGCAAAAAAACATCCGAAAAAGAAATTTTCTAATTTATATGTGAAATATTTACATCGTATTTAAAATTCAGCTTGCTTACATTTTATGTCGGTTCCAGTGTACTAACTCTTTCCATTTGGGCAGCAAGCGGAAACAATGCGCCAGCTATTTGACGACGCAGCAACGAAATATAGTGGGGTTCGAAAGATAAATAGGTCACAAAATGGACATTTACATACAAATTCGCCATGTGAATACGTTCAGTGAATAAAAATAGTGTTATTTTTTTCGATTTTCTGTCAACAAGACACTTTTTCATTCGTGCTTCTACTACTAAATGATTATGTAATATAACATTGAAACTCCAACCTCGTCATGTCGGTATATTTTCAAATTATCTTAAGAATCCTCCTACTGCAGACTTTGGTGCGTTTGGTGACCTGGATCTCGATTTCCAAGAAGAGTGAGAATTAAATATTTGGATACATACAACATCAACTCTTTATCTTGAAATCCTTAAGCGTAGAAACATGACTAGATAAAAAATCTCGATAAAAAGAATTCCAGAAAAGACTATCTCTTGCACAAAGATTCAGTTGCATCTCCAAAATTTTACAGAATTTGAAAACTATGTTTAATAAAATTGGTAGATAATAATAATGTCTCAAATCCCTAAAACCAGGTTTTTAATTAGTCACTTAGCTTTATTGAAAATTACAATTACGTACATAAATAAATGTTGAGATTTCTCCGCGCCGCGATGTTTGATCATATAACATAACATAATATATCTTCACGCTATATCCCCAACGGGGTAGTCAGAGAGGACGGAGCGCCAGGAGTCGCGGTCCTTACACACATCTTTCGCTTCCTCAAAACTCATCATTCTCTTCACACATTTTAGCCTAGGTATGCGAGTGCTTTTGACATTTCCGTCTGCTAACACTCTGGCTATTTGATCTTCATAAGTCAACCTTGGTCTTCCTTGGCTTCGTTTACCACTCACTTTCGCTCTGTAGATTTTCTTCGTCAGTCTTTCATCACTCATTCTTTCCATGTGCCCGAACCATCTAAGCATTCCTTTCTTCATTTTTACAATAACACTGTTGTGCAACCCTGTGATACAGCTTATCTCATCATTGCTTATCCAATCCGCAAGCGTGACACCGCACATATTTCTGAGAGATCGCATCTCCACAGCGTCTATCATAGATTCACTCGATTTCGGGCATATCCAGGCCTCACTACCGTACAACAAAGTTGGCACCAACACCGCATTGTGGATGGCCATTTTAGCAGTATTAGATATATTCTTACTACCCACTAATGCGGACAGAGCACTGTTGACTTTATTGCCAGCTGCTACCCGTCTCTCCACATCCAACTCACATCTTCCATCCCTCGAAAACGCACTCCCCAGATACACAATTTCATTCACTTATTCTAGACATTTTCCATTTACACAAATCACACATTTCGTTTGTACCGCTTCTCTTTCAAACACCAGAACCTTAGTTTTGTTCACATTCATTTTCAATCCTTTTACTTCACAATCTTCTTTCATACACGTGACTAGTGTCTGCAACTCTGCTTCTGATGGTGCTATTAGCACAACATCGTCAGCGTATAATAGGCAGTTTACCACTGTGTCATCACATCCCATACCACTCATATTACCTTTCAATCTCAGGAGGCAACTGTCCAAATACAGCACAAACAGCCAGGCAAACATCACGCAGCCCTGTCTGACACCAGAACAGACTTCAAACCAGGGCGACATGTCATCGCCTATCCTTAAACAGGCTCTGTGGCCACGATATAATGACCTCACAGCCTGCAGTAAGGAGCCCTCCACGCCATATTCAGGCAGAAGACTCCACAATTTCTTCCGCACTATTCTATCGAATGCTTTTTCTAGATCCACGAAAGCGCAGAAAACTTTCCGGCCTATAGCCAAAAACCTTCCCACGATAACGCGAAGCGAGAAAATCTGATCCATACAACCCCTACCATTCCTGAAACCACCATGTGCCTCCCACAAATATCTTTCTAAAACGCCTTTCATACGTTCGGTTAATACCTTAGTATAGACTTTACTCGCTAAGCTGACCAAGCTGATGGCTCTATAGCACGCACAGTCTAGATAGGAACCTTTCCCTTTATATATAGGTACTGCCAACAAAGGTTGCAGAGGGCACAAAAGGCATCCCAGACCCTAGGACTACCATACTTGATCATCTCAGCAGTCACCTCATCATTTCCCGCAGCCTTTCCACATTTCAAACTTATTATCACTTTCTCAATCCCTTTCATACTAATGGCATCCTCCAGTCAATGACCTGAGTGTGGCAATTCATTAGAATCGCTCTCAGTATCAGAGACGGAGTCGCCACTCTCATACAAATCTCCATAGTATTCACTCCATCGCTGCAGAACGTCTTTTTTATTTGTAAGCAGGTTGTTTTCTTTCGAACGCACTTTATTGATTCTGCAAGGTGCCGGACCACTTTATCATAGTATTTATTTTGATCATATTTTTTCATATTTTGATAAAATATGATCAAACAGCAACAGCGATCATCAACTTAATTGTTTTCGCCATAGGGTGCAGAGCTAATGAATGAATTCGGTTATACTTGGCTGCATTAGCTGACTCTTAATAAAATACTTAGCGAATAATATATATAAAACACTGACATTATGCAAACATGTATACCAACATATAGAAAAAGATATAGTATATGTTTAAGACAGTATATGAAAAGTATACTCCAATGCTAGGTTAAGACAAAATCATAAAATGTACCAGTTGTGAATCAGCCAAGAAATAAAGCTTAAAAAACACAGGAAGAGGCTAACAACCTTCTTTTAACTAGTTCTATTTGGAAATATTTAAGACCAGGTATTCCCAGGTAATGAATACGCTGACAGAGTGAGGTTGAGGTGAAGAAATATAGATGAGGTTCGTAAAGCAAAATGTGAGTCTTTAAGATTTGGACGAGACGTGTGTTTTTGAAATATATTTGTTAATTTCAAGAAAGTGATAAACTTATTGTGAAATATAGTCGATACCTGAATAATTTAATTCAATAGGGTTCAGTTTACAATTTAAAAAAAAGAGAAATGCAGTGTTTTTGTAAATTCTATTCGATAAAGTATGATATTGATTTAAATATTTTTCCTTTGTACGTGTTTTTTTTTAGTTTCTAGTTGCAGTGAAGTGTCCACTTTTTATCTTCAAAATGTTATCTCACAATACGGTATTTAAGATAATCTGTCCTTAAAACCAAGTACTACTGCTAAAAGTAGCGCCAATTTGTAATTTATTTGCACCTTGACGTACAAATAATCAAAATTACTAATAGCTACAAAACAAATAATAAACCATCACAGCATACAGTAATATTCATACAACCTGCAAACATCTATATGAAATTGAATAAAAAAATACTGTTATGCTAGCGGCGCACAAACATGACCATATACGTTACAAAGGCTACACAATAGGCGTACTATTTATAGGAAACAATTGCCTCAGTAATTTATGGTGCCACAACCGAGCAGTAAATGGTTCGCAAGCTCTGAGACTATTTGCATGTATCATTTTCTGGTTTAGTCAGCTCTTAGCTCACAATGTTGCGGATTATGAATGAATAAAATATGTATATATTTTAGATGAATATTATAATTTTATGCCTATTGAATTTAAGTTACTTTTTTCGCTTTAATTTCATCATTCCCTTTACATAATATTATTTATACTGTGTTGACATATTGTTGTAAAAAAAATAAGTGCAGCTGAAGCCAAAGAAGAACGGAGCTGACTTATAAAGATCAAACAGCCAGAGTGTTAGCTGACGGAGATATTAAAAGCATTAGCATACCTCGGTTAAAATGTATGATTTATAGATTTTAAGGAAGCTTAAGAGATGTATAAGAATTGCGATGCTTGGCGTTGTGTCCGCTCACTACCCCGTTAGGGATACGACGTGAAGCTACAATCATATATTACGCATGTAGTTAATAAGGAGTGTGTTGATTAGTGCTAATGAGACGTAACATGCGAAATCGGATAGTGTGAAAGGGACAGAAAGATGATATCGGTGAACGAAGCGTGAGTAAAAGTACTTGAAAATATACGACGTTATGGTATAAATAAAAAATATAATTATAGAGAAATAAAAGATCAATTATGTACCGTATAGTGATACATCACAGCTTATTTTTCTAATCAAGATCTTATGTATGTAGCACAAGATATGGCTCATGCCAAACTATATGTATGGCTTCTATGGCGGACCTGAAGTGCGATCCAAGTGTGGAGTCAAGTACTGGGCCTGACCAAATGGCGGCCCTCGCTCTCTCTCCTCGTTACATCTTACTGATACCTGATCAATGCGTATCGTGCCTAAAATCAGATCCATCATAAAATTTAGCGTTACTTTGAGTGTGTGTGTGTGTGTGAGTGTGTGTGTTCGTATGTGTGCGCTTGCGTCCGTGCTTGTTTACGTGCGTGCGTGCATTTATGCAGTATGTATGTATGTAATTCCGTCCACACTGGTCTGAATGAAAGAGAAAGAAAAATACAGGACGTGTTTATCGTTTATCCTCCCGAGCAGGTCATAAAAGTCAGTCAAGTCACGATCGTTTAGGCGGTTCCAAGTTCAAATAATATCTTACGAGTGTACTGATATAATTTCGTCATGTCTGTCCGTTCGTCTGTCCATATGTCACAGTCAAATAATTCCGCCATTTTTAACACATTTCATCACATCACATCACATTCTATTGGATATTTTGGTATTTTGGACACATTTTAAATTTTTTTCAACGTAATTTTGTAAATAAAACTTCTTCCAAAATTACTACAGACCTCCAAGCCACTCTCAGCCAGTTTTTAATTATTCAGTGGATTTTTTTATTTTTCGTCTCTAGTTGACACAAAAACTGAAAAATGCTGGGGTTAGCTCAAATTCAATAACAGTTGTGTAAAGCTATCAAAATTAGTATTTGCCGATATTATTTCGGACAAACTAAGGTTATTTGTAACATGAATATTAAATAAATCAGATACCATTAATTTTTTGCGACAACATCGTTTCCGTTATTGTGAGAATTCGTGATATTCCTATAACATTTTCTTTATTATTTTGCGAATTTATAAGAGTTACTTGTAAGTAAATCGTTACGAAGATTCTTCGTTTCATTGACTTCATTTTGACAGTAGCGATACACGGTTTGATTAACTTTTGTAACACAAAGAAAAATATCAAAGAAAACTGTAGCTTACTTTAAACATATTCCTCAAAATGACAGATTGATTTTTGAAAATTTATTATAGTTTTTAAAATAAACGAAGAACTGTTTTTTGTATTTTTCGTAAGCTAATGCGCGCACGTTTGCATATAACAGAAGGTCTATTTTAGATTAAATTATTGTTTATCAATGTGTCGCCTTAACTAGATATGACTCGAAACAGGTTTTGAAAAATGCATAAAAAAAGGACATTATTAAACTCTTTCATTCTACATGAATTTCCTGTGTAATATGATATTACGTATTATGTACATGCCATTTATACATTATATACCAGGATGGTTTTTTATATGTATGTATTCACTGGCAGTATTTCAGCGCTGGCACTGGACTCGGAAGCAATTCGCCGTAGATTTATTACATCTATGTCGTACAGATCGACATGTTTGCAAGATACGATCGAATCAACTACTACTTATAGATATATACGTATAATTCCTTCTGTTTCGAAGATACCAAAATCTTCTATTATTGTATACCTCAATTAGCGATTAGTATTAGAATAAATAGGATAGGAATATTGTATTTAAATTTGAGAAATAAAGATAAAAGAAATAAAAGAAAGCAAATACAATGTCCCTGACCAACCATATGTCAGGGGAAGCAGCGTAAAATAATTTAAAAAAAATGCCTCGATTGCTGTCTTTTATTGTATTTTTTGCGATTATCAGAGTCACATTGCATTATCATTATTTTAGAAATTTTATATTATGCGTATTAATGAATAACATTATAATATGAGTATTAATATTTATTAATTGTTTCTATTTTTTAAGTAATTAGTAACTTTATCTACTTAATTTTCGCTTCCCTAGTGTATAATATCTGCATGCTAATGATGACAACGTTTAAGTGTTTTTCTATGTACATAATACGAGAATTATTTTTATAACATTTAAATTCCTTATGTGAATATTTTAACAAATACGCGTTTGAGCTGTGCACAGAGAGTTCCGTACGAAAATATTTGTTTAAAATGCACAATGATTAGAAAATCATTTTATAAAATAAACAATGTCATTGAACACAGTAGAATAGTTTAGAATAATCTTCTCTGCACATGCATTTACTGGCTTTCTGAGCATTGTAAAATGATGTTGAAAAAATGATACCTGACTGAGCTTCTTGTCGGTTCTTCTGTACCCAGGTTTTCTTTTCGAACCGAACTAAAATAGATTTGACATTCGAAAATATCTTGTAATTGTAAGACTCGAATAAATTGATTTGACTTAGCTTTGCAAGTCATTTTTATAAATCGCAAAGTAAACTTCGAGTTCTAGAGATTTAACTTTTTTTTTGCAAAATTAATATAAGACATTCAATGAAACCAATATCTTCATTCTTCATATTTATGAAGTGAAAATGAAACACCAAAGCACAATACTAGCAGGTCCACCGATTATAAGCCCCAAAGAAGATATCATGATAGAAACACGAGCACATAAAACACGTACATATAACAAAACCTATGTTATCAGTTACCTTTTATTGGAGGAAACCTTTGAGGTACAAAATGTACGGTTCGCAGCTCAAAGAAGCGGCGAAACTGTATTGAATACATTTTTCTACTTTATAAAAGTATAGGGGTATCTGAGAAAGTTTCGAGAAAACAGTACTTAATAAAAAAAAAACAATGGCTATCGGACACAAAATTTTAGAAGTTCAGTAAAATTCACATACAATTAAATGACACAAAAAAATATTATCACATTTATAAAAAAAAACATAAACTGTTTTTAGTATTTTTTTCTGCTACAAATTTTTATGTAACGTTTTTAATTGCGCGCTGTTTATTCCACTTCGTTAGTTTCAAGTTCATTCATAGTTTTTTAACATTCCTTTACCCTGAGGTTAGCAAAAATAAGATGGCAGTATAAATGGCCTGAATTACGCTTCACTGATATTCCTTGTTTAATTTTTTTTTGCAACAACAAAATTGTGTTGCCGAGAACCAAAACGGAAGGAGCATTTGCTTTAAGAACGTGTCCGTTTTTGGTTGATCGACTTCCTGGACTTGAAGAGTCACAGTACAATAATACACAGCTGAACATGACATAATTTTATTTCTTTGAATATTAGTAGCCAAAACAGTTAAGATTTACGAGAATTTTACAAATAGTTATTTCAATAATGTACGCAAGTTTGGTCATGATGAGCTGAGCTGTGCATGGGCCGAATTACACTGACAGTGCGAGGTTGCTATACTTACTATAGCTAACTGTTTTACTCGTGGTTACGCACAATAAGATAGAAAGAGACACAAAAATTCGTTTATCGGCGATAAGAGCGGCCACTTATTATGGCTTGATCCATCATGTTTCTTGGTCTGAGGTTGCATTGCATGTGTCGCGACTCGTGAATCCTCGGGGCAGTTCAGGTGTACGAAGAGGAGCGAAAGACGCGGGGGCCGACCAAAGGACTTCTAACTTAACTTCTGAGACGGTCTTACGCGCATGGTGTTAATTACGTCTTATCTATGTATTATATTTATTATATCTTTTGTAAGCTATTATAAACCAGCAAAAATTACAGTCCTATTTCATTTAAGTCCTTTAGGACCCTACAGCATGTGGGCAATGGATATATAATTTTTATGATTCGAAGCGTTTACTCATTAAGACATTATTCCTGTCTGAATGAAGAAAAACGAAATTAAACAGGACTAAATCTTATGGATTCAAAACTTCAAGAGCAATATAAATAAAATTCTTTCTTCAAAAATTCCTATTGGCTCTGTGTGGTGTGCTCGATATCCCCTTACATTCATACATTCATTTAAGAAAACTTGTATAATTTGAGATTCTCCTGTTCTCACAACTTTCTTAGTGACTTCATAGTTGGAAGTCGCTGTGTGATCGATCTTCTTTGTAGACATAACGAGGCCTTGAAAACATAACATTGGGTAACCCTTACTATCCTAATATTTATATCCTATAGCTAGCTAACCTCCTATTAAGTTACATAAGTGTAAGTACTTTATGGTACTCTTCTGTCGAAGTCATAGAAAAATTAATAAAGCATATTATTTTTTAAAGAAAGCGATTTGCCATTAAAATTAATGAATGTTTTTTTTAATTATGTTATTTTTAGTAAGACTACTGTGATCTAATTTTTTCTTTGCATAAAGAAATTGCTAGTTTATTCTCGACATTAATTGAGTATTAAATATTATTTTGATAAATATATTTTCTCAATTCGATAGCAGTCTGATATTTCTATTAACCGTTTTCAAGGAAAAACAATTATATCAAGTTCAAACACAATGTTGAAAATGATATTAAAAATTATGAAAGCTTTTGAGTCGTAAGTTTTCGTCAAGAATTTCAACATCAATGTAATTTATTATAGTCGCTGTATTAATTTTTAACTGTAGTCTAGAAATTGGATCACCTTTATTAAATAGGTTGCTGGACTCTTTCTTAGACCATATTATTAAACTAACTGTAATATAGATTTAATAACCGTGAACACAATTGTGAAAAAAATATATGGTTTTTATTGAAAATATCATTGGAGATGAAAAATAAAGGACAACTGATTACATTGAACTCACTGTTTCTTCCCATCTCAACTACTACGATTAAAATGAACTCACTAAATATGCCGTCCCTAAAACGCAAGTAGCAAAATCAACCAATAAAAACACTGGATTCTTGGATTCATAACTGTTACGACAGATGTCGCTAAGGCATCGTTACTCAACTTTTAAAATGTCACCTGACAATAATCATATTTATTGTATTTGAAAATTAAAATATATATTTATAGAAAATTACTGACATCAGATTCAAGTGTAGTCAAAACAGCAACTGTTGTTGTCTTGAATTAAAACAATAATATGGTTCAATAAAATCATTTAGAACCGGAGATTTTTTTATTCCTTTCCGATGAACCAACATAAGACCGTAGGTTCTTTTGTTATATGTTTTTCATATCAAATATTTATTTGGCCATTGGTTTGATCAAGTCAACCACTTGTGCAATGCTACAATTAGGAAGAGAGGCACTTGTGTTACTAAGGTTTCCCTGTTGATTTCCCAAAAAAAATCTTTATGGTTTTTTTCTGATTCAGAATGCCGTTTGTTTACTTAAACGTGGTTACAAATGGAACCACCAGCACATGATCTAAATGATCTTGGTGACATATCTAACCACCTTCTACAGACAAAACCAGAATACAGAGATAGTGAAACTTAATTTTTTTAGAATATTATTAACGATATAAACGGTGAGATACCAAAATTTGCAATTTTAAATTTTGTTAAAAAATTCTGTCAGACAAAAAAGATCTGCCCTATAGGACATGTAAAATCTAAAAGAAAAGTGATTCATAAATAAATATGTAATTAATAAAATACAATATATGAAAACTGTATACTTAACTCGTTCGCTCTATAGAGCAAAAGGGAATGATAAAAGAAGCCAAGGAAGACCAAAGCTGACTTATAAAGGTCAAATAGCCAGAAAGCACTCGCATACCTAGGCGAAAATCTGTGAGGAGAATGATGAGATTTGACTGCGATGCTTGGCGCTTCGTCCTCTCTGACTATCCCGTTAGGGATACAGCATGAACATATTAATGTATAAATACTTAACAAAATATAATTTATAAATTAAAATTTTTAAAAATATCGTTAGTCAGTCTTCGAAAGGTAATTTATAAGTTATAATATATCCAAAACTAGGTTACAAAACAGAAAAAAAAATTAAAGCTATCGCTTATAATTTATTATTTATATTTTGTCAACTCGAGGACCAGTCAATATGAGTTCCACTTCAATAGAGTAATAATAAAAATTACGGAAAATAAGTACGGATTACAAATCTCACTTAACTTTATTTTCATAGCTTATTGCTTTCGTTCAATGGCAACATAATTTTCAAGCCCGATGTCGAAAATAACTCAGCCAATGAATAATTCAATATTAAAACAGTCGAACTCAAGTACACTTTTGATACAGTTTTCGGGTTTGATATCGAAATATGAAAGTTGCTACAATTTTCATTAATTTCGATGTTATGGAGCTCGTCTAACTGAAGACGGTAGAGAATAGTTCATTAATACATACATATTTAGTAGTATATATGTTAATATTTACAAACTTAAGACTACACATTATCTTAAATAATAAACTAGTAGTACATGCATATTTTTACTTTGTATTCCTAACGGGCTAGTCACCGAGCGAGTGTTAAGTTTCGTGGTCCTTCTTTCACCTCCTGAAACATCATTTTCTTTTCGTACGCTTACGTGGCTGGCTGTTCAATTTTCATAAGTCAGCCTTGGTCTTTCCGGACTTCTGCTACCGCTGGCTTTGTTCTGTAAATTTTCTATCTATTCTATGTGCTTGAAACGTCTAAGCATTCCTTTCTTCAATATTACACTAACACTGGTTTTCTAACCTTACTGTACTGAGTAATGTATATTGCTTATTTTGTCCGTGTAGGTGAAACCGCATATAATTTCGATTTTTTTTCGATTTCGATTTTTATTATGTTCGATTATCAATGGTTTGTATCTGTAACTTGCTGATTTGGAGGAGAAAGAGAAAATAGGCCTTTCTTCCCACGCGGTTCGTAAAAGTCAATTGAGGAATGGCGTTTACTATATAGAATTGCAAGTAACCTTGCCGTCGATGAGTCCAAATACATAATGCTATAGGTCAAGGCGTGGTTTAATACGCACTGAAACTCTTACCATCATAAAGGTGATGTTATGTATGATGTGAAATCTGTAAGATGTGAGTAAGCACATAATCTCAATATAAAAATAATGTTCGTCTGCAGGTCACTTAAAAACTCTAATAGCACTCTATCAATTGAGCTCCAATTTATGATAGAGAATACGTACAAAAGAAGACTCCCGTCTCATGCGTAATGAAATTGCCTACTCTCGGGCAGATACTTAGGATTGTTGCGTTGGGTGTGAGATGCGGAGGGCATCTCACTTAGTTAAACATTTAGTTATACATTTAGTACATAATAATAAAAATTTCTTAAAGTTATGTTGAACCCTGGATTCGAATAACTAAAATTATTTAGGCAACTACCGACATTATAATACGTTTGTTTAAGCGATTTAGAGATTTTTGTACTTGCAATGATGTGAAAACGAATTAAAGACAAACGGAAGCGGTCCCGTGTATGCGCCGCGTGCGACTCCGACTGGCGCTACAATAATCACCCATATTCAACCAAAATATTGCCGTTGTATGCGTGTCACCGTGCGTGCTTATTAGCGCGCACACATACAAAGCGCGTACACTAGCTTTCTATGAAGACATCCTACTGTTATATGAGTATGTACACTGTTTATACGGATTGTTCGACATATTATTCAAAGGTTTAGAAAATAGTTGAATGACCTCTAAAACTGAATTGTGTGATACTATGTATACTTACTATGGATATATAAATATAATGTCAGTCTTTGTGTCACTTATAGACTCGTATACCATTCGATTGATTGAGCACAATTTAAGAGTTATATTCGACATATTACTGAAAAGATATAGTGAAGGTTAGTTTGAGCGACAGTTTGTCCGAAATTCACGAAAAGCAAATCGCGAGTAAAAGCCCACATCTTATGAACGGTATGGCATCCCATAAAATACTAACAAAGAAACATTGATTTTTATTGTATTGGATTACAACAGCTAAGAAGTAAGAATTAAAATGAAGCTTGTGAGCTCTTACTCCGTGAGAATATCAAAGCTGTAATTTGTCTAAATGAACTATAAATCTAATTCACTATGGACTTGCACTACTCATAAAAAAAAGCACTTCGAGAAAAGCAATTTTGTCAGACAGCAAATAAGCAGATATTGTTCATGAATCCATAATGTTTTTCCGAAAATGAAACATTAAAAATTATGCTCGTTATACCACTTATATTCGTTACGTTTCTTCATAACAACAACAACCCATCTCTCGTTACTCTAATTAAGTGCATTCATGCAGAATATTATGCAATTAACCAACAAATAATTTAATACCTAATGGTCTAACCCTAACAAGAGTAAAATCATATACAGTGTTTTTTTAACTGGCACAGTATAGAGAAATCCGAAACCATAAGACATACAGGGAAACTGTCTTAAGAACCATTTGGTCTTTTTTTGTGACAATAATTTTGGCATTATCAATTTTTTGGTGAAGCGTGAGATGTACTTAAAAATTAGTAAAATTGGCAATTTTTTTGATGCGGATCGACTCAATTTCATGTAAGTATCATTTCATTGTACTGACTGTAAACGTTGCTCAAATTTAATAAAATATTTTTTTTACGATACAGTACGGGGAAATCCGAATCCATAGAAGATTCAAAAGAATCGTCTAGAGACCATTTAGTCCCTTTTGTGAAAACAATTTTAGCATTATAAATTTTTTGGTCAAGCGTGAGTTGTTCATAAAAAATTGCAAAATTGACTATTTCTTTTTTTAATGCAGATCGACTCAGTTTCGCGTAAGCGTCATTTCATTGTATCGGACGCAAATAAATCTGGACAGCTGAAGTTGGTCAAATTTAGTGAAAATTTTTTTCATACAGTGGAAGAATCTCATTCAAGCATAGTCGTCTTACTCGGGAACAATTCATTCAAAGTGCTCCATAGCTGAATTTCATGTCGATACGTCTTACATGAAATTCAAATGTGGAACACTTTTGTAGCATACAAAAGTTTTTGTCACTTTGAATGAATTGTTTCCGAGTAAATTGACTATAATTTAGTACATTGAATTCATCTATTGCATGAAAAATTTTTCATTAAATTTGGCCAACTTCTGCTGTCTAGATTTTTTTCGTCCGATACGTTAAAATGACACTTATATGAAACTGAGTCGATCTGCATAAAGAAAAAGAAATAGTCACTTTTATTAATTTTTATGGACTACTCACGCTTGACTAAAAAATTCCTAATGCCAAAATTGTTTTCACAAAAGGGACCGAATTGTCCCTAAGACGGTTTGTTTGTATCTTCTATAGATTCAGATTTTTCCAAACTGTATCGTATGAAAAAATTTTTCATTAAATTTGACCAACTTCTGCTGTCCATATTTTTTTCCTACTCTACAATGAAATGATGCTTACATAAAACTAAGTCGATCCGCGTTAAAATAAAGTTTTGTTAATTTTACTAATTTTTATGGAGATCTCACGACCAAAAAATTTAAAATGCCAAAATTGTGAAATACCAAAAAAGACCAAATGGTTCCCAAGACAGTTCCCCTGTTTCTCTTATAGATTCAGATTTCTCCATACTGTCCCAGTAAAAAAAACTGTTTCTAACAAAACATAGCAGAGATTCTTATATTATATTCTTGTAAGACAAATTGTCAGCAAAACTAAATAACTCATTACGCAAAGTAATAAATTAAAGAGTGACGTAAATGAAACAAACTAAGCTAGTTTTCGAAGACAATAAAATTGTACACAAAGTTATTGGAGAAAAAAGGGGCAATGTTTTAGACAGGGCACAAATCTGAGCACGGAATATTGGCAAAGCGGAATAATACTAATAATGGCCTGAGCGGGGTCAAAGAAAATCATTTCGAGCCGGCAACTTTGTGAGAAACAAAGTTTCTTCAATATAACGAATTATTGGATTTGCAGACGCCGCGTAGGAATAATCTTATCCGATATTCAAGAATGATATCTTTTTTTCGATGAAACTTGTCTGAACTTGGCCCAGTCTGAGTAATTTGATTTTTGTGCCGTGTTCCACAAATAGACATAAGTCCCTGCAATTTTATCTGCCTTCATATGTACGCTGCACTGCTAATAGCGCAATGGTTCAGTGACAAAACATTGGTCAAATAAATGGAGTGATGAACATAATACGTAACTATGCATATAAATACGCAATTTCTTTTAATACTTTGAGTTACATTTCGCAGACTTCGTAAAGTTACACTTTGAGTCCAATTTTGGCAATCAATTTAAACTTACAGAATGTAAACAAAACTAGATAATGATGATGTGATAAGTTCCTGAAATCTTTAGCTATTTTCCGGTCAAACTCCAAAAACCATCAATCGACACGTGTTTCGCTTCTCAACGAAGTATCCTCAGGATATTCTAGAGATCAGACTCGGTCAGCTAACCAGCACCGAATCAGATTCGGTGCTGGTTAGCTGATGGAAACTGGAAGCCGAAAATGGATTTCCGTAAAGTAACACCTGAGTCTATGCAATAGATAATGATGAGTTGGCCGTCGACTGGACTAGCTCCCTATAATAGACACTACTACATATTATAAATAGACTATATAATATAATAAACTTCCAGTATCTGCGCACATTCTATTTTTCGACACGTGTGAGGAACAATATCATTTTGAACAGTTTTGTGAATATGTATTTTATTTTAACGTAAATCCCAAAAATCACTTAAAACTGACTTAAATACTACACTACATGACAACCCTAAACAATATTTTAAAACTTCTTAAATTTTTTTTTTGACGATCTTGATGGCCCAGTGGTTTAGGTGGTGTATATAAACACTGAGAGTTTCGAGTTCGATTCCCGGTAGGGTCGATTTAGGAAATGAACTTTTCTAGATTGTCTCGGGTATGGGTGTATTGCAACGAACCTGTCCAGTTTTCCGCTATCAGGCTACAAAGTGTTGGAATAATCTACCCCCACCTTTAAGAAATTCCCTCTGTAAGGCAACTTTTAAATTAAAATGTAAAAAGTGGTTGTTGTTATACTGGAATAAGCCCTGATAGTGATGGAGGTCCTGAGTGGCTGTTCGATAGCGGGACGTGTAATTTTGGGGTATACTCTCTATTCTTTGGTTGGACGACTTATTTATTTCATTTATTTATATCTTTATGTTATCTTGTTTATTATTTTATATTATTTCGTTTATTTATTTTTTTATAGTACATGGTCATCATTTTATTATAAATTAGTATTTATTTATTTATTCTATAGTACCATCACATTTAGGCGCGACAGAATATCAGTGTTGCTCTCTCTGTAAATTGAGAGGCATTGGAACTGAGTCGTTGCCTTTTCACTGCCGCAGCATAGTGTTATGTTAATGTGTAACTTTGTTGCCATGGGCCGTGCGTTGTCGTTGTGAGTAGTGAATAAATGATTTCTTTCTTTCTTTCTTTCTTTTGGAACAAACTACAAAAAATTCAATAAACTAGTGCCCACGTACGGTGCAAAATATTCAAAGTTTTTACCAGCGCAGTATACTAAAATTCCACCGTATTGAAATTTTATTCAGAATCGAATTTTCGTTACGGGACCACCCTAACACTGCACCTGCATTCAAACCACTCTCGCTGCCGGGAGAGATTTCCACTCAAAATAAACTGGTTCACTTGTATTCTGAAAATCGATTTACAATTTGAAGTGACTTGTAAATTCAGCTGATATTCACACTCTCGTTTAAATATAGAGACAATACAAAAATTATTCGTAGCAGGAAACTTGCACGTATTAATTTTTCTAGTGTATCGTTAAGATTAAGCCCCATATATCATATATAAATATAATAAACACAACGAAGTTAAAAAGTGCACAAACAATTTAAATTAAACCAAATTTAAAAATTTTAAGCAGAATTTGAAGAAGCAGTCGCGGGACGCTTGGCAGGTATGAAATATCGAAACTATTTTGTATAGAAAAAATTCATGAAAGGATGGTTTATTAAAGGAAATAAATATGACGTAATCAAACAATGTGACATAATTAAAAACAAAATATTCAGATTAAAAAAAAAACTTTTTTTTTAAAATACAGGAATGTGTTCCGAATTAAATAACAACATTGCATACGCTATAGGTATACGAGCTAAGTGCAAGCGCCTAAGCCTGTAGCTGCAGCAGCAGCAGTTTCACATCAAAAGGTTCCACTTTTTGTTAATAGGGCTCGTTTCCTAGAATGGCCTGAGCATAATAGTAGCTGATGTGAACCACAGAGCCGTAGCACTTCAGGAGTGCTATTACAAGTTAGTGTTTCCGAAACATGCTTTGACACAGACCTTGGAGAGGTCCGGCGTCTTCCGTAAGAGTTCTCGGAGTCCCCCTAACACGAGCTGAAGAAATTTCATTAGATGGAAGTCCCATACAACCAAGTCTCTCTACCAGAATTCTGTTAACCTTTTGTTGGTTTTTCTGGAGTCAAAAATTGACTGTCCTGTCTAGTGGTATGTGCTTATGCCAAAATTTTCAACGTTTAAACCAGAGTAATTTGTATGCAATAGATTCTAGTCTTAGGTACTTTGTGGAGTTTCACGTGATGAATTTTATAACTTGTAACTTAAGTACTTAGTAAACACAGTTACTTAAGTATTTAATAAACAACAGCTTAAAAAAGTGGTTCGTATTTCTATTTATGAAAATAATCTGTAGATATAACTATACATAATATTGCGAAATTAAATAACATTATTTCATTTCATAATAAAAGAGCATTGACCTCCAACAAGTTCGACCTCCATAGTCGCAGAAGGTTACACAATGAACATGATTCAGCTTGTTTTTTAATTTCAAAAGGGATAGAAATATATGAAGAGCACAGAGCAGTGACCAGGAAAAATGAGAAGGGTGTAGCCATTTAAAAAAAAATATTGTTTTAATTTAGCAAATGGAAAATAAAAGTATATCATTTGAAAGACGTCGACGACCATTAAAACCCTTTTTGGTGAGATAATTTTAATCTTTCGTTTTCTCTTTTATTAATTAAGTTTTAAACGAAACATAAATCATTTTTTATCTTCACAGACCTACCGTTACTAAATATAGCATTTTTACGTTGTACACCTCAAAGTGAAAAAACCTTTTAAAACACCACTTTGATCTATCTGTCTGTGTATCGAGACTTTTTCTCATGAAAGGTTGAATGTAAACAATTTAAGATTTTCAGCTACATAGTTCTGGAAAAAAAAAACCAATTTCCAAATCAATTCAATACAAGGATTAAGTCTTTCAAATCTATTACAGAACCGAAATACTACTACTCACTTACTATCGCGAAATCTCAAACGTAAAAGCATTGATCATGGAATTTAGTTTGATGATAGTTTGTACATTGCGGGGACCCGCCAAGAAAAGATTTTTAGAAATTTACGTAATAAGGGGGAAAAATAGGGGTTAACTTTGTATGAAACTTTTATACGGAACAGATTACGACTGTAAAATTGAGTACGAATATTGTGTATTATAAACAATCAAACGCGTGTTTCAAGTGATTGTAAAATTCCACTCACAATATTGAAGATATTGGAATTACAAATATATGGGGTAGTTTACGACATCATCGACTTCCAGTCAAGCCGAGGGTAACAGCAAAAATATTATTATAAATGCGAAAACGCCTCTGTATGTTTGTCTGTTATACATACATATCCTCACGCTGTATCCCTAACGCAGACTTCGAGAGGATGGAGGGCCAAGCGTCGCGGTTCTTCTTCGCAGTTCGGTTGTCTGTTATATCACAACTAAACCGGTGGACCGTTTTGATGAGAATGGAGATAGATTAAAATATAGACTACATTCAATTTCTCAAATTTGTCGAAGTTTGATGATATATTCTTCTCGCACATTTTGACGAGATATGTCAGTGCTTTTGACAATCTCATCATTCAACATTCAGACTATGCTATCCTTGTAAATCAATCTCAATCTTCTGTAGCTTCCAAAAGCACACAATTTCCCTATATTTATTCATATATTATGTTATTTATCAGTTGCTAAATAAGACTGAATCATATGTACATTGAAGTAAAATTCATAAATTTTGACATTAAGTATAGTCTTTGTAAATCTATATAAGTATAAGATAAGCTAAAGCCAATAAAAATAACATTAAAGCCAATGGCACGATTCGTAGCAGTTCGATAGCAATAAATTCTAAGAGATTCAACTTGGAGCCAAGTTGTAACAACACTAAACGCCGTATTTAATCAGAGATTAACTCTAATTGTGTTATATCCTTGATTTATGTCCCTTGGAGCGGCTCCAGTGCCCGCTGAAAAATTAATCAACTAAAAGCCTTTTTACTTCCTGGATTAAGAAAAGAGTTAAATTATTGTAAATTGAAGACATTGTTGCATTGTTTTATTTTTAATTAGAGTTGGAATATTTGGCTCAAGGGATTATTAAGAAAGGCTTTTAGGATTCTCATTCCTTAATAAATAAAAAAAATTCTTACAAAACCATTCATGCATCCGCCCGTAAGTTTGACCGTTTGTCTGTCTGTTCTAGCCAAAATTCTCAGAACTTAGGTGACATAGGCACTTGAAATTTGACATAGTGAGACATCTTATTAACTCATATAATATGTTACACTTATTATTTAACATTTTTAAATACAGAAAAATTAAAGAAGGAACTATTTGGGTGCTCGAACTCGACTTGGGTATTTCGGGTACTCGACTTGGGTATAAAATACTAATATTGTAAAAATCAGAGAATATAAAAACAAAGCCTTAGATTATGTTTATAACGATAGTTTTGTAGACCTTCATAAATAAAACTTTACCATTTTATGAAATTTCTGTGCGACAGTCAAACTCGCATTTGATCAGTTTTTAAATATTATCAACAATGTTCGTGTTATTTCGTAAGGATAGTAAAAACTAATATCTTTATGTGTCTTTCTATATGTGAGGACGCCCGATATGGATGTTACTATAGCATCTATCCAGTCGGTGAACATGCGCGTTGCTGCTTAACCTCAAGTGCTCCATAACCTCTGTCTACGCTACGATATGGTTTTCCCCCTGTGTATAGCAGTTTGAAGTTAATATTATTTATCTTTAGGCAATTTAGGCAATTATCGTTATCATCTACAAATAAGAAATCATTAATACGCCACTTACCTGATATCCAGCCCAGGAGTAAAACCCCAAACACTTTCTTCAAAACAGTTATTATTATTGTTCCCATTTTGGTATAATTTTGTTTTATAAGTACAATTAGAATAAATTTAAATCGAGCGGCGCTATTCTCGCTACCTTAAACTAATCTTTAATGCCATTTCACTCATTACACTGTCACTATTTATATTAAAAATGATATTTTTTTCAAAAAGCGTAAGTTTAACCTTGAAATCACTCAAACTACATTATGTCGTATGTCCTCGAACGAAGTACAACCTGAAACAAAAAATGAAATTTAAAATCATTTCTACATGATCTTTAGCAGTCCAAGCAACATGTGTTATACTAGTCGTAAGCATCACTTTGAATTTAAATCAAAGGTATTACAAGATGATTTTGAAATTCAAATTACTATCTGTTCAGAAAAACATTGCACTTACAATTAGCTATTAATTATAATTATTATCATTTACCATTACAATAAAAGAAATATTATATACCAGATATGTTTTTTTACGCGATAACCTTTTGTATTATAGGATAATAAAATAACCGCATCGGACACGGAGTAAAACTAGCTGCATCAGTTTGCCTGCGACCACAGCTGATGCAACTCGCCCGAAATGTCAAACTAAAATAAAAGGCAACCGCGGACTTTTTGCCGGGAACGGGAGAAGTGAGGTTGTCATTTTATTTAGATTTATTCTTTTTTTATTTATTTAGATTTATTTTTTTCTATTTTTTACATTTTTAGGAGTTTTAAAGTACAACAGTGATAGTATATTGTGTTTTAAATTTCCGTGTAAGTGGAAGAAATGGAGTAGATCTAAATAAACATGTGTAGCTGAAGTTCTCGCGCTCTTTCAAGAAGTCCTTTGAAACTTCAGTAAAGCTTACTATCACTTTACTGGAGGGTTTTACTATAGGAAAAAACGAATTTACTTGTGATTCTACTTACTGATACGTGACATTGGCAAATGCGCTGGTCTACACGCCATGCTATGAAGAAAGAAAGAAAAAGAACATTGTTTCTTGAAAAAAGGGCGGGAAACTTCGTTTCCCTTACTTTCGACTCATATTTACTTGGTCAATGGCTAAATGCAATCTGCGAAGCCAAAACAAAGAGAAAAAAAAAAGGTAATCGCGTTAATTTCCCGTGTATTTTATAATGTTGTAAAGTTTATATTTTTTCTTTTACGAGATGTCAACGTAAGTTTAAGATAATTTAAAGGAATTAACAAAAATATGTTCTTTCTTTAACTAGTATAATTTTAGTTTCAAGTCTTTATGAACTCAATGCCAAATATGCAAGGCAAAATTATTTACGTTACATGCCAATGTCTACTTAACATCTAACGTAAATAATGTTGTCTTACATAATTAGATAAGACTCCAAACTAAAATTATACCAGTTATAGAAAGAACATCTTTTGACATTACAATCAAAGTTTATACTTATATTATTTTTGAAAAACGTGTTACTTATAGAGAGATTCCTTACGTATAAAATTTTTGGTTTAATCCATACCTTGACACTTTTGATTTAATGCATACCTTGACGCCCTATTTAAAGTAATTATAGACTGAATTTACAAAAATATCTTCTAATTGCTTACCTACATTAAATAGGTTAACGTCCGTACAAAACTTTAAGTTTCTAAACCCAGGGCTTTTGCTTATGCAAGAAATGTATAATTCTAACTGCCAGTCACTTTCTTATTTTGTTTATACAGGAAACTTAAAATAGAACACATAATGCAGAAAAAATCAAAGCCAGTATTCATTGACTTTGATCTTTTCTCGTTAACTAACACGTGATAACGAAGAACAACTTTAACAATCGAATTACAGGTTGCATAAAATAATAACACAACATTTTCCAAATTTCTGTTTATCTGTAAGAGTTAGAGTTGTCGTATGTAACGAGAAATATATTAAATTTTTGTGGTAATCATTAATTAAAAGAAAGAAAATCAAGCAAGCAAGAAAATCATTAAAAGTGCAAATATAATAATGCAAAACTCCTGCAAAAAAAACTATTTTCGATTAGCCTAATTAATTCATTTCGTTAATTCCTCCGCTTCGATGGAAACTTCAGCTAATCCTCAATCTGTGGAAGCCTAATAAATCTCAGATTACCCAATCAGTCGTTAAATTAGAAAAAGGCAGACATGTGCAATCGGAATTGGGAATTGTAATGTCT
Source organism: Zeuzera pyrina (assembly GCA_907165235.1). Lineage (NCBI taxonomy): Eukaryota > Metazoa > Arthropoda > Insecta > Lepidoptera > Cossidae > Zeuzera > Zeuzera pyrina. The sequence goes on from OU015623.1 coordinate 3,255,557, forward strand.
GTAGCGACTTTAGGCTTATAATTCTAGAATTGTATGTTTTACAATGAGATAAATAAAAGGAAAGATATAACACATTATACATGCTATCTTAATTTGCGCATGAATTTCATCATCATCAGTCATTTCATAACACTTGTCTTTCAACTCCAAGACTAGCTTGGTACGGGGTTACTGAAAATGATTCATTGAGAAGCGAAACACCTGACATTTAAGAGATTTTAATTTCAGTAAAATACAGTTAATACATAAAGTAATTATAACTATTGCTTACAGAAATGTTTACAATGTGATTAATTCTTACAATTTTCAGTTTTATCCGCCCAAAATTACAAAACCACTTGTCGACACGTGTTTCGCCTCTTAACGAAGCACCTCATGATTCCAGAGATCAAACTCGGCCAGCTGACCAGCACGGAATTAAATTCGGTGCGAGTTTGGAATTTCGGCCGGAGAACAACTTATAATTATAATAATTAATCATACGAAATAGATTTCCGCAAAGTACAATGTAATCATTAATATATTCGATCGATAGATTTGTATTTGAACTGTTGGTGGGATTGAATTTTCACGTAATTAATTAAAAGTTAAGTGAAAAATATTATGAATGTTTTGACCAATAAGAATTGATTATTTCTAAATTTATAAAGAACTAGCAACCCGCCTCGGCTTGGCCCGGGTGTAACGTTGAATGTTTGCAACACACCAAGTTTATTTTTATTGGAATTCTTATATTTTATGGGGGTCACCTGAAGAAGCGTGCTCGTCGCGATCCCTGCCAGCCCTTTACAAGGCTACAATTCCTTTCCCGTGCACACCATGCGAAACAACGATTGTGATATAATTAGGGCGTCCCCCGAAAGCGACGTACACCGGTCTGTCCCCGCTGGTGTGTGCAGAGCGCAGTTCGGCGTTGGGGACCGCCACCCAATACGCTGTGCACCTCGCGGCGGGAAGTGGAGAGAATATGCCCTAGTGTCCTCTGTCGGTAAGGGTGAACTAGAGCAGTTTTGGGAGATTGTTAGAGAAGTTCTAGCGACAGTTGAAGAGAGTGAGAGAAATTTTGTATGTGGAGACTAGTGATGTGCCGGATATCCGTATCCGTATCCGCGGATATCCGAGGGGAAGAAAGATCCGGATCCGTATCCGTATCCGTTATTTTTTTGGCGGATCTTTTACGGATCTTTTACCTTATTAATTTTCAATACATAGATTAAATTCTATATAAGTCGAAATATGTCCTGTCACGCAAAGAATCAAGTGGCGTCAACCATCGTTTCAAGGTGATGCGCACCGACACCGATCGAGTAAGAAGTTAAGATCCGTATCTGTATCCGCGGATCTTGACGCCAAATATCCGTATTCGGATCCGTATCCGCGGATATACATTTTTAACGATCCGGCACATCACTAGTGGAGACATGAATGGATGGGTTTGGACAGCCCGAACAGGATTTGAGACTGTCCTAGGCAAGTATGGAGATAAGAGAGTGAATTATGCTGGTAAGATTGTGTGAGGAGTATGTATGGAAAATGATCTTTTTGTAGCTAATACCGCATTTAAGTATAAACGTATCCACTAGTACACGCAAGTATGAAAGAGTGAGAGAAGTATGATTGATTTATTCCTGGTGGATAACAGACTCAAAAAGCAGATTATGAACACAAGAGCACATAGAGGAGCCGATCTGGGAACGGACTACTTTCTGGTGATAACTAGAATAAGGGGTGTGTTTGCAGCAGGGCGACTTCGCGCAGTGTCCAAACCTGCAGCGACCACAACCAGGTCCTAACCACCACCAAGAATGAACATAAAAGGGTATCCGGTAACCTTAATGATAGATCGAAAGTAATGAGCCAGGAGGTTGAATAATGTTGGCAGAATCTTAAAGATAGTATGATCGACGCTGCGAAAGAAGTGTGTGGAACGAATAAGATTGGGAACGGAGACAAGCGTGATGTGTGGTGGGATGATGAGGTAAAGGACTCTGTGTATAAGAGGAAGAAAGCACGGCGAGACTATCTTGATAAAATGATTGTTGTATGAAGAATTTGATGAAAGGCAGAAGCTGCAGAAAGCAGAAACGAAAGCACTAGTGAAAGAAAAGCGTGAAAGGTTTAGGCTGTTAGATGAAAACAAGATGTCGGCCAACTTCGAAGAAAATTCCAAATTATATTTGAAAAAAGTATGTAAGTACTGAAGTGGTCCGGTACCTTTCAGAATGAATAAAGTGCGATCGAAAGAAAATCACCTGTTAATAAATAATAAAGATGTTCTGCAGCGGTGGAGTGAATATTTAAAGTTCCGTGTAAGTGAAAAGAATGGAGGTAATCTAAATAAACATGTGTAGCTGAAGTTTTCGCGCTCTTTCAAGAAGTCTTTTTTACCTTCAGTAAAGCCTACTATCACTTTACTTGGAGGAGTGTTAAGAAACTTAGTGTTTCACCAACAGTTACGTCATTAGGCTGATGGTCTTGTTACCAATGCCTTAAAAAATATTATTAATAATCATAAGCTGTCATACATGCGTCAATCGATTTTTATTCATATAGATCAAAAAGAAACAGCTCAATGGTTTGATCAAGCACTACCGTAAAAGAAAATTAAAAGAAAGTTACTGATTAGGTACGTTGCTTGTCTTCTTTAAAAATACCCTTAAAAGTAGCCTATAAACATTTCTCGTGTCTACGTCTTTCATAATAATATCGTAAAGGCAATGTATAGACGCGTAGCACCGTGAATGATTGATTACCGACGCCGGACCAGCCAGAGCAAACCGATAAAATATAAGTCTACTTGTACGTAAAAAAGGGGATGCTGAGATATTTTTTCGGTATTTCGTCAATAATACTATCTCGCTAGAGTAACATTTATCCTGATATTCACGCGTTTTCATTATAAATCGCCACACTTAAGACTTTTGTTGGCCTGTTTGCACTAATATTTTATTCATCACAATCTTTTACATATATTTTAACATGATTATCGAAAATTATCACGACAAAAAGCTAGGTGTAACAATATTCACTCAGTCGATTGCCTGAATGTGGTAGTCTGTGGGATTGTAGCTCTTGAACGAAGGAATAGAGTTATTTGCGATATTATTTGTTTAAAAGCTATAGTTTTCAAGAATATTCTTAATAATTATAGTGCAAAGTATTATACTAACTTATAATTAATCTTGATGTTCGCTGGTGGAAATGTCAAAAGCACATGCAAACCTAGGCGAGAGTGTGTTTAAGGATCGCAATACCTGGCGCTCGATACTCACTGATTACCCCGTCACAGCGTAAGGATATGTATGTATGTAATTACAGTACAAATATGAATATACATATGCATTCGTATGATATATATCTTCACGATGTGTCCCTAACGTGGTAATAAGAGAGCGCAAGCTAATCAACTTTAAAATAAGCATTTTTACAAATAAGAACTTCGGATTTTCATTCGAATGGTCAGTTTCGATGGTGTTTATCACTGATAGCTTTAATCTAATGGTCTGATGACGATAAGGTAAGGGTCTGATGAGGACCAGTATAAATAAAATCCTGAATTTCGTTTGTGAAGTAACTTTGGGCGCGAAAGCAGATAAAAACTTGAAGTTTGCACTCAAATTACCAATTCGTAATGAGAGTAGTCTCAAGCCTAAGACTGGTGCTTAAACAGATTAAAACTTTGATAATCAATCTATTTGTTGAGTTAATTACTTAATATAGTGTGGAGGTAGATTATGCTTTTGCCGAAGTAACAATCTTATTCCGGATGAAGAGATGTAACTTCCATAACAGGATTTTTGTTAGGACTTTAATAGATACAATGTTGTGACGTAAGATTGTATGTATACCTTGATCCTTACACTGAAGAAGTTATGAGAATAAAAAATATTCTGAAATACTTTTTGCAAGCCTAATTTGAAATAATTATCGTAAAAAAAAATTAAACCGACTTCAAAAAAAACACCAAAAAGTACAAAACAAGTCGGTGCCAAGCCTATCAAACTAATAGACATCAGTAACCGTCGAATTTAATTATATTGGTTAGTTTGTGCCAAGCCTACATATATACTACTAATAGGCTATTTCAAAAGAAAGGCGTTGTTAGTGGTGTGGAAACTCGTGGTCGTGATCAGCTAGTTATTCCTAAATTTAAATTACAAAAGTCAAGTGGTTCATTTTTGGGTAACTGTGTTCGTTTTTATAATAAAATTCCTCAAGAAATTACTCAATTAACGGAAAACAGATTTAAACTTGTCATTAAACGCACACTGATTGGAAAAGCATACTACAAAATTAGTGATTTCATTGAAGACACAACAATAGACTGGAAGTGATCCTCTCTGCGTATGCATTTACTGGCTTTATAGATATTGTATTTTTAAATAACTATTGTAGAATGATGTTGAAAAAATGATACCTGACTGAGTTTCTCGTCGGTTCTTCTCAGTATTCAGGTTTTCTTTTCGAACCGAACTAAAGTAGATTTGACGTTCAAAAATACCTTGCATTTGGGTTTACTTGAATAAATTGATTTGACTTTGACTTTGAGGCTTCAGTAACTGTCAAATTTAATTTTTTTGGTATTCGTATCATATTTATAAAGTTCTATACTTAAATTTTGATTATTGAAGGATACTTATTTCGTGTTATTCAGTGTTTTTTTTTAAGTAGGTTCAATTTCTTTCTTAATTTTTTTATTTCTCCCTTTTGAGTGATCTTGGTCTAAATAAATATATAGCAAAGGTTTACAATTCACTTCTTTTCTAATTCTGGAGCGGAATGACATACGAGAGAATCATCAATGTAAATAAAACTTATACACAGTTAGCATTTTTCGGTGTATCTTCGAAATCCAAGCTTCAATACCAGTGAAATTTAAATGGTATTCGAATGGAAATTTTCGAAGAAAAAGGAATTCTCCAAATTGGGCTACGATTGACGAACTTATCGGTGAACATACAAAAAAAATACAAACAGACGAACACAGAACCTCCTCCTTTTTTTGAAGTTGGTTAAAAAAAATAAAATTACTTACATTAGTACAAATTACAATCAATAGGTACCAGGGGTGGGAATGTCTCTATCCTCCTTTACAAATACTCAGATATATTTAATCTTAACCTGTCTAATATATTACCTCCGAACGTGTACAATTTTTTAAGTATATTTATTGTTATGCCTTTCGCCCATAAGCCTCATCCTTAATCCATCCATATCTGTCATCCTGACGACACAACCAGTTTTCTAGATAATTTAACGAATTTTTATAAGCAGGGTTCGTGTAAGTTCCTTTTAGTATCTGTCTGTGCCCGTGACTATCCTCACGCCGTACCCCTAACGGGGTAGTTGGAGAGGACGGAGAATTGTTTTAATATCTGACTTTATTTTAATATCTGTAATAGCTAAACTCAAACACCGTTTGACCGATCACTATGAAAGTCTGCATGTATTTGTAATTTTTCATGGAAAAGGTTTTTATGCTATCTTTTTGTTGTAAATCGCCACCACGTGGACTAAGTCGCATGCAAAAGATAGTAGTAAATAAACGTGTGGTGTACAATATTCATAGCTATATGAGCTCTTAGCTATACGGAATGACAGGGCTTGCGTTGTCGAGAGACATTTACGTCAAAGATTTGCATCAATAAATGCGACTCGCAGATTCGCCACAATGTGGGTCCCCAACAAGAACTCAATCTCGACCACTTGACAAAGAATGGCACTCGATGACAATAAACCAACCGATATTGAGCCCGGACAAAAGCCGACCCTGGCATAAAACCAGTATAAACCGGTCATAATGCCTCGAGCGAAAGTTAATTAAATAGATCCCGTTAACCATGAGGGATATTTTTCAATCGGTTGGTAAGGACTGACGTATGGCCTGATATGGGTTGGGACGACGAATGAGGTGTCTAATACACTCTGAACGGGTTCATTGCACACTATTTTAGTTTAACCGAAATCTTTCAAATCCGCATTTTCGCATACATATCATTATACAATTTCACAATTGGATGAATAGAACGCAATGGCGCAACAAAATAGAGATGGGTAGGGGTTTGGAAGGATACGAGTCCGTTGCGAAGCTGATGTATTTATATCCAATGGACGATGGAACACGTATGCAGAGGAGAGAAATGGAACGCCTGCGAATAAAAGCATGAAGAGTCACACGCGCAAAGATTCACGAGCTGTTTTGAGTCATACTCGTAATAAATCACTCTGTGGATCATTCGACTGTGCAGACCGGAACTTAGAGTGCTTGAGGCTGAAAGTACACCCTGCCTGCCTTTAAAATATTGGACCAACCCTCCCCACTAACCGAATTACACAAAAATGCCACTACTTTTAGCAATAAGCATATAAAGTTACAGATGACAAAGCGGAACCAGTGACAAATCACCAGCTCATCATTCATGTAAGTTCCTCATAATATACCCCGTTCTTTAATCGACTTTTACGACCTGATTGAAAAGATAAGCAGCTGACACTTTTACATTGTTTCCTTTCTTATAAAATTTATCTGTTAGGAATTTTAACTTAATTCGATTTTTATTTTCACTTTCAAAAGCTGCTCTTAGCAATAAGTATGTTAACTTACAGATGACAAAGCGGAACCACTGGCTCATCGCCTACATAAATTTCTTGTAATAAACCCCATCCTTTAGTCAACTTTTACATTGTTTCTTTTCCTATAAAATTTACCTCCAAGAAATTTTAATTGAATTCAATTTTTATTTATTATTTCAAGAACTGCTTGAGAATATTCATTTATTACCGATCTATAGATCGTAAACTGTCTAGAGTAGGCAAGCACCGGATTACGAATAGGTAAGTGTGCATTACTTCCATCCTTACAGAACTGTTTTTGCTTTTCAAATATTAGGCCTTTGCAGTTCTGTTTCCATACCAGTGCAGCTATACGTAATTTACAAGTGCTCGCAGACAGTTTTATATTATCCATTAATCGCCTAGGTTTTTTAAGTTCACCGCTAAAAATACAGTCCACTTATTAATCTTTCGAGATATCGAAACCTTTTTTTAAAGAACCAGCATAGCATAACGCACCTCTCCAGAGTGGTTCATTTGAATTCCCTAACTGATTTTCTATTATCTTTATGTATATTTATAATTCTATGCGTGTGTATCTCACTGAACTCCTCATAAATGGTTGAACAGATTTTGATGAAACTTTTTGTGTGTGTTTGAGTGGGCCACTAGATAGTTTAGATTCACAATTGTACTCGGTAGATGGTGCTGCAATCAGGTTCTAGGATTTTTTTCTTAAGTTCGGTCAGGACGACTTCTTTCGGGTCCGCTGATTTTTCATAGATTTTAATCAGTCAAAGTCAAATCAATCTATTCAAATAAACTCAATTGCAACGTATTTTTGAACGTCGAATCTACTTTAGATCGGTTCGAAAAGAAAACCTGAACACTGAGAAGAATCGACAAGAAACTCAGTCAGGTATCATTATTTCAAAACATCATTCTACAATAGTTATTTAAAATACAATATTCATAAAGCCAGTAAATGCGTGTGCAAAGAAGATTATTTCCAGACTATTGTTTTTTTTTTCAATGAAATCTCTAACTTTGTAGTATGCTTTTCCAATTAGCGTTTTGAATATTCATTAGATGCAAACACTCAAACCATAAGAAATAAGTGAAATATTCGATGAAACTATCTATATATGTCGCAAAGACCGGATTGAACTGATCAAGTCAAGATCAACTGGCTTGAAAACAGTAAAGAAAAACAGTTTTTTCTTTATTGTTTTTAAGCTGATTGCGCTCTAAACCTACAATAATCTGACAACCTCCCACGTTGAAAGATTGCACATAGATTAGCTCAAAGTGGGTGCTCTGATACCTATCAGTGCTTCGGAATGCCTTTGAACCCATCAGAGGGATTCTCTTCAATGTGAAGTTATAAAAAGTATGTATTTAATCACTTACGGAATATTTCGATGATAAGTCCCTGCGCTCTCTTCTAAACGTGATTATTCGTGAACGAATGACAGTCGCCTCGTAATCTTAAAACGCAATCCTGAAACGTTAATCCCTTTCTTGAACATTAAATGCTTTGTAAGGGTGCTCGGTCAAGCGATTCGGTTCTACGATTCCCTCGAAAGCTTTTAATCTGTCTAATAAAAGTTTGAGGATGATCTTGGATAAAAAACATTATCGGTCTCATATTTCAAAAGGAAATCGGCTGAATCATTTCATATCTTGGTCATAGAGTGTATTAATGGATTGGTATCGGTATAACAATAAGATAAAATTCGATTTCAAGTTTAAACCGAATGATCTCCGAACAAGATAAAGCCACCACGTAATACTATGCCAAAATGTAACAAACCATAAACCACACGTATGGTACTATATCTGAACAGTAATTTTTCTATTTGTTTAATGTGTTACAGTTATTTATCATAAATAAACGTTGCTGAATGTCCATTTAAAGAGTCAGAGTTCATAAATATACTTGATCCTAACTAAAGATATTAACTACTCGATTCACAATATTACAGATTATTGCTTCAGCACGTCACGTCAGGGCGGTTATATGTAAGCAACTGGCGAGTCGCCCATTGGAGTTTTATGGTCATCCGAAATAATAAAATTCAGCATATTATTATCGCCATGTCGCTACAACATAATATATCATTCGTTTTAAATTTTACAACATTTTGACTACCATTCCGATCTGTGAATGAAAGAAAAGCGAAGATATGATTGCTGCTGAGCTTCCTCCTGGATCAGGAGGTCAGGGAGAATCTCAGCTTTCTGGATAGGTCGTAAAAATTTGTCAAAGACTATTCCTTGTCTTAGTAATAATAAGTTCTATAGCTTATTATTAAGAGCTTGTGTAAGCGACGCCTGGCAACCCGTTACTACAGCCATTTTACCATCTGTAATTCCTGGTTCAAACGTTATTAGTACGTATATCCTATTTTTAACTGACTTCAAAAAAAGGAGGAGGTTCTCAATTCGTCTGTATGTTGTTTTTTTGTTGTCTGATTGTTACCTCATAACTCCATCATTTATGAACCAATTTCAAAAACTCTTTTTTCGTTTAGTAGGTAATACTTCAGACGTGGTCCCATTTAAATTTCACCGATATTGGAGCTTGGACTTCGAAGATACACTAAATAACGCGACCTAGTTATAACCTTTATTTATATCGATGATTCTCTTGTAAATCGTTGCGCTCCGGAATTAGAAAGAAGTTAATTGCAGAACTGCCCTAGATACTTATATAGGTCAAGATCACTGAAAAGGGAGAAATAAAAAATTAAAAAAAAAAATTAAACCGGCTTCAAAAACAACACTGAAAAGTATAAAATAACTATCTTTTACTAATCAAAACTCAAGCACAATTAAAATAACTTTGTAAATACGATAATATAAATAAAAATATAAATACGAAATACACATACCTACATAATTAAATTTGACAGTTATTGAAGTCGGTGCCAAATCAATGTGCAATAACAGAAAGTCTATTAGTTTGGCAGGCTTGGCACTGACTTCAATTACTGTCAAATTTAATTATATAGGTATGTGTATCGTATTTATAAAGTTATTTTAATTGTACCTGAGTTTTGATTAGTAAAGGATAGTTATTTTATACTTTTCAGTGTTTTTTAAGGCGGTTTAATTTTTTTTTAAATTGTTTTCCATAGCGGAAACAAATGTGGAGACTATGACATTTATATCATAACTAGAGATGGGCTAGTTCGCAAATGATTGACTCAGTTGTCATACTTATTAGTAAAACAAACGTTTTTAGATTTTTTGTCTGTTTGTGTGTTCGTGCTTCAATAAAAACTACCAAAAATTGAAAGAATAATAAGCATCATGACGTGTGAAAATTTGTAATTTTGAACACTTAAAACCAAAGAATAGGAGATCATTATTGTTTGCACATCGCAAACATTAATATACTATTCAGTCTTGCATTTCGAATCAATTGTGTCACTGTATAGGCGATCCCTAGGTAACATTACAAATTGAAAACAAAAAGCTTGACAAATAACATCAATTTTTTCAATGCTGTATTGGATAATATAGTGTTATCCATAAATATTTCATAGTTTCGTGAACAGAAAAGCAGTGTTATTAGAGTGCTACGTGTAATACCAGCGAACGGTGAAGACTAAGCGAAAGTTTGGTTAGTTTCTTGTTTGATTACATTATAGAAAAAAATAAAAAAATAGGATATAAGTCAGTAAGTTGGCAAGTCAACTACATTTTCGCTTATAAACAGCTTGATAAATCGCAAATCGTAAGTTTCTGCTTTACTCTTTTAGTTGATCTGCTACTTACCGAGCTGTTAACCGCAAGTTAGTTAACTGTACTTACCAACTTATAACGCGTAAATCAAAAAACACATATTGTAGTCTGGAGTACTATTAATATTGAAAACAGTTACTAGTACAGACTTGCTAAAATATTTCAGGTAATATTTTCAGTTCAATTCTCATGTTGTTCCAAGCCATATCCCTTAGGAATATTGAACGCTAAGTCGATTTAAAACCTCATCAATTAACTAATGACCTAAATTGAATTTTGTGCTTAAGTACAATCGTAAATACGTAATATTGTTCAATCGCAAATATATTGTATTGTTCACGTCTGCAATCTATTATAATCCATTATATGTACTGTCAATGTTGTTGTCCAAAGGGTATAGCGAAAGACCAGCGCAGGTTCTATGAACCTGTTTAATGATGAGCTATGATCTTTTTGCAACTTAATAGTAGGTGATTTTACTAACATTATTTAATAATAGTTTTTCGTTTTATTTTTTAATTGAATGCTTTGTAAAAGTTACAAATAAATGTATGTCTATGTCCAATATAAATCGTGGGCACATTTTTTTGTTGTCTCTTTTTGTCTTTACTTTTGTCTTTGTATTCTTTTAAAAACAAACTTCTTTACAATTTTTGATTAAATTTTGATTTTCTTGTCAGTAAATATTGCTTACATTCATACACTCTGCCTTGTGCCTGCTGCGCTCGCCTTCTCGTCTTAAAAATTAAACCATACTAGAATATGAATGTCACTCATTTTCTTGTAAATCCATACGCACAGACTTTAAAAACCTTCATTTTCTCTTAGATTTTATTACCTTTAAACACATAATTTAAATCCAATTGTTAGTAAAAAAAATTAAACACTGTAATTTATACCTACGTAATATTGTACTACAGGTATCTTCTATCTATATATATAAAAGGAAATGTATGTATGTATGTTCCTTATGGACTCCGCAACGGCTGGACCGATTTCGATGAAATTTTCAGGGAATCTTCAGATTGGCCTAGCGGGTGATCCAGAGCGATCAGATCAGTAGAATTTTTTTTTACGCCTAGTGAAACAGGCCGGGTTTGCTAGTTAAGTATAAAAATAAAATTTGACTGATATATTGACAAGAAGGTCATTTGTTATTTTTGGTTTATCTCAGCTAGTTCAATATAGAAACCTAATTTTTACAAAACAGACTTTTCTAAATCGATATAGTATTAAAACGTCATACAATTGGTCTGTAAATACATTACTAATGTTTTTTACTATCTTTAATGCCTTGGCTGCAATTTATACGATGTCCTCTTTGATAGCGTCATGATGTGTTTCTAATAGAAGGCACTCACTATAAGTTCTCAAGATTGAGTTTCCTTTTACTAAACCCGTTCAACCTAAAATGTTCTGGCGGCTAGGTTAGAAATCTGAGGCGAATGTAAGTAATTTTGCATATTTTTCAAAGTAACTTTTGTAACTTGCTCCCATCAACGGTGAGCTAGTTACATTCCCCCTAACCTCCGCCCACGTCCACAGGTAGAGTCCCTCCAATATCTTACTACCGTTGAAATTGAAATTATGTACTTGTGGGTGAATTGGAGAAATTGAAGGGCTTTATGGGCTTAGATGTTGAACGGCAGTTGGTTAATTTGAAGATATCATAAAGCTCTCCAAAATTTTTAACATTACATAATAAATAGTGACGTTTATTTATTATGTAATGTCAAAAGCACTCGCATACCTAGGCGAAAATGTGTGAGGAGAATGATGAGATTTGAGGAAGCGTAAGAGGTATGTAATAAGGACCGCGACGCTTGGCGCTCCGTCCTCTCTGACTACCCCGTTGGAGATACAGCGTGAAGATATGTATGTATGTATCTATGAATTATCTATTATATAAATCAGGGGTAGCCAAGCTCCTTGATAGTCCGAGCCATTTTTCAAAATTTGAAATTTTTCGCGGGCCGCAATTAAATACATATTTAAAAGGTATGCAAAAAGGGTATTAAAAAAATTGTACGCCACTGTTTATGTTCGTTCGCGCAGTTTTCGATGAGTCATATCATTCTTAACTTGGACGGAAATGAAATGTTACAACGTTGCACTTAGTCTTTCATATTTGTTGTCAGTAATTTAAAAGACATTTTGAAACACATACGGAACGATAATAATTTTTAAAAATATAATAGCACAAAAATAAAAAGGGAACTCGGGTGCATTTATCGAGAGCCACAAATAATCCTTCAAAGAGCCGCATGTGGCTCGCGAGCCGCAGGTTGGCCCCCTGATATAAATAAATGTATTACCTTACTACCGAAGATTTGCATGCTTTCAATAAGCAGAGTGCGTAAAGGTTGTGTAATCTTCATGTACATCTAATTAAACTCGCATTTTCGGAAATAAATAAATTATTATTATTATTACTGTCATATTTGTATCATGCAAATAAAAGTGTAAAATATTTTCTAAAATACTGTTATATTCCACGGAAAGTTTCAAAACTAGAGCGTTATCGTGGCAAAATTTTGGTTCACTATTCTGGACTCGAGGACTCCGCGAAACTGCCGTGTTTTCTGGGTGCATTGTGTGTAATTTCGCTTACACCTGCAAGCGCCCAGGGCTACAACTGACATTATCTCGAATATGTACTGTTTAAATGCGCACAAATTATTCTTCATACTTCTCTAGTGGGATTTATGCTTATAAATATTAATGTAAAATGACATTATCAGTGCCCATTCTGTAGAATACATTTTGAGACAAATTAACTGGTTTCCTACTTTAACGCTATAAATTGCCGAATTCACGTAGCACATGGTAATAAGAAAAAGTGGACATAACAATACTGAGAATATTTGAACGCGAACAGTACTGTCAGACATTCTTGCGGCCGGAGGAAGAAAAATAGGGCTGCAGTATCCTTCGCATGTGATAGAAGGCGACTAAAATGATTAAGGTCGCGGTTGACGAAAATGCAGACACCTCTCATTCACTTGAAGTGACCACGAGGGAAATGGCAGCGTCTTTGGTCATTGTTGCCGAAGCTCTGCAAGAGTGACGCGATAGGAAAACTAAGCCATTCTCGGAATTTGCACTGGCTGAGTGAGCCCAATACGTTCTGTCGGAGATCCTAGAGCCCCTTGATAAATACTAAAGAGGACCAGCGTGGTTCTTTTAGTGAGTAAAACTTCCACATTTCACGTTCTGTTAGGTTATTAACCACAGCAGAGTGGGTTAATCACTCACTGCTCTATATTTCATGTCAGTACTCAGTATACACTATATCTCAAAAATAGGCACATACAACCATGAGTGCTGTGTGATGCAACGAAGACAGTGTCATATGTCGTCGATGCTCCATCCCTAGAACCCAAACTGTATTGTTCAAATTTAGAAGCAATGAGTGCTTTTCATGTATTTTTTCTACCCTTTGCGTCACTGATCTCTGCCTTGCTCTAGAGTGAAATCGGCGTAACTTTTGGTGTGTACGAAAGAGAAGTAGGTAACTTTAACATCAACGTGTCACAACGTGTACCATCGCGCCAACTAACGGAGCAGTCTATAGGCATCGAAATCAAAATCCATTTAATGAAACTTGAAAATATTAAAAACAATGTAAATCTCGACACACCAATGATATTGTCCCAGTATAAGATTTGAACTTTTAAAAGTCCCATATAGTTAACGACCGAAGTATGCCGTGGATTATACAGCGTTTCTGTGAAATTTACTTGTGGAATACAACATTAGAAACTTTTATTATGATTTTAAAACGGATTTGGACGTCATTTTACTGTCATTTTTCTATTTTACTTTTATTAAAGACTCAATACAGTGAGGATGCTGGAAGGAATGAAGTAGTATATCAATTTCCTGAAGTTATGCTACGAGGTCCAGGAACTTCACATGTACAAACATTTCCTAGTAGTTTCCTAAAATGAACTGATTGGAAATTAAACCTTCGACCATCAACTTAAAAAGCAGGTAACTTACACCCAGTTGCAAGAAAGCCCATTAAAATTAATGCCTAATTAAATATCGTGCAGTCTTTATCGATTATTACATTTTCAGAAAATGACAGCGTGATTTTTATGAATTTTCTTGCAACTAGGCGTGCGTGCGACCTTCTCTTTAATGGGTCTGAGTAAACAGTGTAATAATTTCTGAGAAAATCACAAACAAATGTACATCTATACCTATTAATATTTATGTAATACATGTACTTGCCTGAAATATAAACTTATTATTCAAAGCTTCTCATAACGCTAAGCTCAGCGACCAGAAATGATACTTTCGTTGTAACAATCGGCCCAATACTGATTGTATTTACAACTTATACTGGACCGGTTTTTACAACAGAAGTATCGATACTTTTGTTGTAAATACCGGCCCAGTATAAGTTGTAAATACAACTTTGACTGGGCCGATTCCTAAAACAAAACTATCAATTCTGGCCCCAATAAGTGTTACGTACTGTCATTGTTACCAATCGCCAGCAAAATACGAAAACGTATCTTGTATAATGCTTGCTTGATAATTTACCTTATTCTCAATGTTCATGATTTAGACTTTTCTGAATGATAATTTTGGAGATAGACCAGCAATTTTTAAGCGTTTTACAAAAAAAACTTTAAAAAAGTGAAAAACAAAATCAAAATTCACTCTGGATTTTAGACCACTATAGTTACTTTAACTGTTCTAGTCTTTTGAAAAAAAAACCATGACAGACAAAGATTTGAATAGACAGACAGACAAACAAACAGATAGACATACGGAACCACAGAAACAGACTAGACACCGTGGTTATTCGATAAGTATTCCGTTTTTCTAGGAAATCATTCATGAATCATATCAGACCAGTTTTCATATTCACGACAATGGGAAACAAATCAAAACTTATAGCTTACAAAGAACGATAAATCTTGTCAACAATTTCAGATACGATCTTTGAAGAAGGTACGATGTTACGACTAGTCACGGACTGCTTGAAAATTTTAAATTCTTAGCAAAATGTCATATTCCATTTTACGCATGTATTTGCGAAATCAGTTATAAATTCTGATGTGTATTGATTGTGTTCACGAGGTCATTTTTTATTCGGGGTTATTACCAATAGATTATATGTTGCTCTCCAAACTGGTGTGTTTCATACATTGTATTAAAATATTTAAACACTATTTTTACTTATACAATTTTATACTTATTTATACAAGTAAAAAAAACTATTTGCAAATCTTTGATAGACACTTCGATAGTAAGAACAGTGGAGACAAGCGTAAAACAGCCATGGTGTGACATCACAAACTCGCAACGACATTGGCGCTAGGAGCAACAGAGATGGATCTTATACACATTCCGCGGGATTATTACCTAAAAATTTGCAGACAACGACAGGCACGCGATCACTACGCGACGGTGACTAATTGTAATAAAAAAATTGGTATCGTGTATGACGATTGCGTATCTATTATTCTATGACTATAAAATGCACTTTTCGCGATTGATTTAGCGCCACTATACAAATTTCATTACACAAATTCTCGTTTTGACAGCAGATATCGCGCGATATTGGCTGTCGCATGCTGTCTGCAAGTTACGTATAAGCATATCGTTTCCACTTTTAATAACTCTTACAATTTCCAATTTATTGCGAATTTTTAATACTTCTGTTCATGATTACTAAATCTATCTATAAATTAGCCCGTTCAGAAATACCATAGTTAACAAGCCTATAGGCTTATTGATTATTTTCACCTTTAGCAATATTACAACTTATACTTAGCAAAGTGGAACCAGATAGAATCTGGTTTTGATTACAGTCTGATTATACAAGACCCTAACCCTTATATAAAAAAATATATTTAGAAGCCAAGGAAGACCAAGGCTGACTTATGAAGATCAAATAGCCAGTGTTAGCAGATGGAAATGTCAAAAGCTCTCGCATACCTAGGCGAAAATGTGTGGGGAGAATGATGACATTTCAGGAATGGAAAGAAGTATGTATGTAAGAACCGCGACGCTTGCCGCACCGTCCTCTCTGACTATCGTATTGGGGATACAGCGTGAGGCTATGTATGTATGTATTATTTAGAATTTCTCATCTAGTTTGATCTAAGATCCTCGACTTGGAAATTAAATGCAGTAAACACGATACTAGTAGATTAGCTATGCAAAATATTCATAACAAAGTGACTATTCAATTTAAAATAGCGATATTAAAGTTGTAACAATTTTATTGCGTAAGATTACCGGAATACGTCAACACAAGAACATAAAGATCTCACGTTGATGTAAAAACATTACTAACTTATGCTATAACCGTTGGAATTTTGGAAAACCGTTTAATACACGGAAATACGAAGGGAAACTCACCGTACGTGGAGTGAAACGACCCCTGTCGGCTCTCGGACAAACTATAGCAATAAAAAAAACATGTGGATTCTGGACAAAATAACGATTGTTAAGCGAATACAATGCGAATTAATGTTATTATTATAAACTACAGCACTTAAGCGACAGAAGTCAAAAGTCCACTTAAGTTGGCGCCGAGCGACTTCTCAGATAAAACAGTGGAACATGAAAAATGGTTGCCAGGAGTTGAGAGTGACTTGAAATATTGCCTGTTGTGCCAGTGTTCCTCAACTAAGGGCAACTCTCTACTACGTTAAGAATAAAGTTCCTGAACTCACTAATTAAAAATCATGACCAGAGGAGGTACAAAATATTTAGTTTAACGTAGGTATAAGGTATTGTATAAAACATATCCTTTTTTTAATTCACTCTAAATGAATGAAATGAAATAGTTTTTAGACAAGAATTCTATAAGCCCAATCAACACAATAAATTATGAAATATTATAATATAAAAACTGACGAGTTTTATTAATTTTATCCAATAATTTTTGTGTGAGTAAATACAATGAGCTAACAAGATAAAAATTGCTTTGGAATTTATCTTATTTTTTTAACTATTTTATAGCATATAAAAAAATGACAAGTTTTATTAACTTCATTCAATAATTTTTGTGTGACAAATAGCCAAATATATACAAATATATAAACGTTATTAAGAATTTTTCTTAGTTCTGTATTTGATTTAAAAAAATATTTTTCTTGTTAGTGACTTTGCATGGACATAACACATTTTTTTGCTTCATATTTCATGTTTTTGGTGCGGTTCTACAAAAATAGTAATATTATTTAATGCCCTAAAAAAATGTATAGAAAAATGTAACCACTGACGATCATAATGACAGCTTGTCAATTGTTCTGAATGCAATTTGTTGTAATGATGTTTGCTTGAATAAAATCATTTAAATTTTAATGAAATTAAATGTTACAACATAATCATTTAACGGTCACCCTTATAAACGCGAAACGTGTCTATTACTGCGTTATAATAATAAACTTTAATTAAAACATTATTCGTTAGAAATAATATTATAATTTTCTGTTAATTAAGTATACTCCGCTGAAGATTACAATTATAATGAGTGCCGATCTTTTATAATTAATTTCCATTTGTAAATAGTAGACAGTGGAAAATAGAAACAGCAGTGACTTGAAAATTTATTATCTATGGCTCTCTCACAACTCGAAGGCCTATTTTATTCAAATTAAAGCGTAATTTATAGGGTTCCATGGCTTAAATAACAAAAACAGAATTCCAATAATGTCGTCACATCTGCCCGTCTGTCTATCCATATGTGGCAACCGATTTATTTCGTCGTCTGTAGATCCACTAAGCTAAAATTTGCTACAAATAAATAAATTGTTAACTAAAACTACACGTGAGACATAAAATCGTAAATAATGGTATTTCAGAACTAACTTTTTTTATGACAGTTCGACTTTTATTTTGTCTGAAGTTGCTATAGGACCCCAAGTTAATGCGTGTCTGACAAGGTGTAGACCACTTTTTATTGTTAAACAAAATAAGTAAATATCTATAAATAAATAAAAAATAGTTAAACAAAATAATAAAGTACACTGGAGGTACTCTATCGAAAAAAAAGTGATTTTTTGCAAAAAAAATCAGTTAAAATAATAATAATGCAACAAAAAACCAAATAAGTATTTAACAAAAATAAAACAAGTAAGATTTATTTAATTCATACCTGGAGCTGGAAAGCACAAATAACAGAAGGCTAAGAATAAATACGAAAACATTGAATTTATTGAACAAAACGTACAAGAGCAAAGAGACAGGCATATCCAAATATTTTATTGTTATGAATTCCACAATTAAATTACATATTTTTTAGCGATACTTTAACGAAAATTTCAAATATTTCAGCCAGCTTAGCTACCAAGTACCGAAGCATTTACTGCTGGGTAGCTGACCGAATCAGAGCTTAGAACTTCCTGAAGATTTTTCGTAGAGAAGCAAAATACGTGTCACATAAGCTTTGGACGTAAGATATCTTAAAATAATATATTTCGCCAAATTAACACATGAGTGTATCTACCTTCATACTACATTTAACGACTATACATATACAAACATATATTTATATAATATATACCTATATTAAATACATAATATATATAAATATAAATGAATATATGTTTGTATATTATGTAGTCGTTAAATTCCAACACCGTTAAACCGACCACCATGAATGTTTTTACGTACATAAAATATGTATTTTTTTTTCATGGAGAAGGCTTTTATGCCATTGTTGTAAGTCGCCACCACGCGGAAGTCGCGAGCAAAATCTAGTACACTATATTATTTAATTCCAGTTCGTAGCAATAGGCACATTCTATACACATGCATTTCATCACGCTATTTTCTTTTCACTGTGGACAGAATATCAACATACAATAAATACTCAGTGACTTCACCTTTCGCTAATAAGTGTTCATAACTATACTACAGATAGTTGAAGCTCTGTCACTGCCCTCCTGAGACATGGTTCACCAAAACGCAAGAGTTTCCTCGGTGTGATCTGTAGGAGATCCCAGGTCCCTCTAAAACGCGCTGAGGGCGACCACCTCAAGAGTTTAACTGAGCGGTTAAAACCCCACACAACCCAATCTCTCCTCCAAAAGTCTGAGCATCTGTGTTCATGTTTAGTCTGTGCTCCCACAGAAAAAGATTTCGAAGGAATTTGCACAGTATCGGTAGATGGCGCTGATATAAACTGTATGAGGAGTCCTATTTGCTGAGCAATCGCAGCGCACGTAATGGTCAAAGAAATAACTCAGGGAGGACGAGCTATAAGCTAATGAAATCCTTAAACTTAGTATGTACTGGCGTATATGCGTACAACGAGAGCTAGTAAGAATGAAATCTTGTATGATAGTGCCATTAGTAGGAAAGGGACAGCGAACGGGATGCAACTGTAACTTCACAAGTCGTCACACTGTGGAGAACGCTGTTGACTTATTTTATTATTTTGTGTTATTCCTGTTTTATTTCAAGAAAGTATTGAATTTTTCAATAATGGTTTTCAATAATTTGTCAATAGTGTTCTGTACGTGATTGTGATATTGCATATCACAATAATTAAGGGAATCATTCACTTCATAGGTGACAATTTCAAATTAAAAATCGTCACGTGTCAACGAGCTCTATGTACATCTATCCCCCAGTATATACTAAGTTTACAGTAAAATCTATGTGTTTGTAATGAAATGATAATAAAAGGAGATCGCAAGAGCTGTTGCGTATTAAATTGCCAAAATTATAATTTTTTATGGCGACGCATTGGAAATTTTGACGCCAGGGATCTCAATTTTTCTAAGTGACTACAAAACGTATGACAGTGATATTTGGTACCTTGATTCTTCATTTCATTGACTTCATTTTGAAGTTAACTGCTAGTTAACTTTTGTAACACAAAAAAAAATATCAAAGAAACCTCTTTTAAAACAGAGATTTACATTTTTCGGAGCAATGGGACCGAAAGTTGAATTTTTTGAAAATGATTATAGTTTTTAAAATAAATAAAAGTAACTCTTTTTTCGTTTTTTTCGCGTATTATAATTGTAACTTTGTAGTCTAAACTCTAAACTTTTGATAATGTATTGAAATTATTTGCTTATTTTTTCTTCTCGTACAGTAATGTAAAATTCCGCCCTATAGTTAATATCGCTAGTTGGCACTGTCATCGCGTATTCACCGAATATTCCTGAGCAGACTCTTACGACCTATACAGGAAGTTAAGCATATAACATATTATATGTTTTTTCTTTCTTTCCCAGGCCATCGTGGAAATTGTCACCTATATAATATGTAGTACTGGATTCCTTTTAAACAGCTGGACCGATATCGATGAAATTTTTTGTATGTTTGAATGGGTCCCCGGATGATTTAGATTCACAATTGGACTTGGTAAGTGGCGCCGCAACCGGATTCTAGAAATATTTTTTTTTATTCCAACGTTCGGGCAGGACATCTATCGGGTCCTTTAGTATCTATATAAAAATCTACGTTAGTCTGTGTGCCACTTATGAACTCGAATATCAATGAATTTATTGAGCTTTTGACTATGACTCTTCGACTAAAGGCTTGTTATGTTTGACACGTTACTAGAAAGATTTAGAAAGTAGACCAATTTTCAATAAAAAAAAGCCGTTACAAAATGTAACGGGGTTATAAAATATTCTCTTACTAACTGTCGTGACTTCGTCTACGTGGAATTAATACTTTTTTAATTCCACGCAGATGAAGCCTGTGTCCCATCTCCGAAGCTTAATCTATTTTCATTCCAAATTTCATCAAAATCGGCCAAGCCGTTAAGGAGAAGAATCGTTACAAGACGAACTTTTTCCACTATCATCCGAGTTCAATGAAATAAAGCTTAAATATTGCTACAAGCTGAGTTTAATCTACTTGTGTAAACCTCAAAAAAATTAGTTCAGTAGTTTTGGAGAATAGCGTGTACATACAGACAGACAAACAAAAATTTAAAAAAATCTTTTTTGTGTTCTGTTACTCTTTTTTTATCGCCCACATTCATTATTCAATGTACAGAAACACAGTTTCTACTGCTTTATTACATGTAAGTATAGATAACAATAAATGGGCTCTCTTAAGCCGGAAAACGCTCTTCGGTCAACTTTAAACACAAAATAAGACAGTAAAAATATGAGTATATTACTCTCTGAAAAGTTCTCTACCTGCTAAGAAAATTCCTCTCAGTTAATTCAGCTATTTCGGAGTTTAGCCCAAACGAACAAACAGACAGAGAGACGAAAATTTAAGATACGCGTGATTGGGTTTTGGTAAAGTGCAAATAAGTATATGCGCTTAAGTAAAAGCCTTTATTTTAAAATTACAGACCGACATTTCAATTTTTATTATTTGTGGAGATGGGTGCCCTAGAGGAATTAACACCCCTATTAAAACGTGAATTATTAAATCGTTATTAACATTTTAAAAATATTACGTCTACCACCTCTGTTATTGCCGCCCAAAGCAATCATCCCTCTCCCTCCCCTCTCTCGCCCGAATCCACCTCTCCTCTTTGACTAAAAGCAGACACTAGGTATATAGATATGTCCAAACACTTCTATCGATAACCTTAATTTAGGTAATAGAATTTATTCTTATAATGCAACCCAACACTAAAATCTATTATCTAAAGTGAGAATAGATTGCGTAGTACCATTTTGGATAGTGCAAAATTAATTATGAAGAAAGCTTTCAGCACTGAAAAAACATGATTTTAGCTAACTAAGAAGCTCGCAATTTGTCGAAATATCTTAATGAATAGTCTAAGAACGCTGTTTGTTAGTTGTGCGTAGGCTATAACTCCTAATTAGCTCTCGCCGACGACAATTACTCGCCCGTTTGCCACTTTGCCTTATTTATCGTTACGACCAACTACATTTTATGGGATTACCAGATTTCGAATTTGACTGCTTGCTCGTGGATTTAGTTATTTCACGATCTCATCGGTGAAATGTATAAGTTTAAGCCTTTGTCATAACATTCAAAACGTTCAAATTTCTTCACCATTTTGGATTTTTAGGGTACCAGTCCGTACCTTAAAAGGAAAAACTCTCTTTCGCTTGTCTATCTATTCGTCACAACTAGGGATTGCATGCGCAGCTTCTTCAATCTCTTTCTTTTTAATCTATTTGTTTATAAATAGGTCGTATGTAAACCTAGTTGGATGACCTATTAAAATATTAAAATAAATAAATAAATCTAGCGCGCAAATCCGCGGGACCGCGCATATTTAATATACTTTTATAGAACCACATTAAAATAACATGTTTTTATATTAAACTAGCTGTACCCGCGACTTCGTCTGCGCAGAAAATTTTTTCGTGGCTTTCCCGGATTAGGTTAAATTATATGTAAAAGTGCATAGTATGTTTAAACAAAAAAAAAAGTTTACGTTTAAGCTTACATCTGTCTCCAGGAACATACCAAACATCATAATTGGTTCGGCGGTTCAGCATTTCCCATTCAAAGTTTTATCCCCTTTTTCATCCCTTAGGGATAGTTTTTTGATAAAAAAGTAGCCTATGTCCGTTCCCATGTGTCAGACTATATCCTTGCTACATCACAATTAGTTGAGTGGTTGAGCATTTCCCGTACATAGTTTCATCCCCCTCCCTCCCGTCCCCCTTTTCACAGAATTTTATAAGAAAAATAATTTATGTAATTTTGATAAAAAAGTCTTATTACCGCACCAAATTTTATCATTACCAAGATTTAGTGTTTCCCATATAAAGCTTTGTCCCCCTTTTCACCCTCTTCGCAGAAAATTTTTGATAAAAAAAGTAACCCATGCCCGTTCTCTGAGGTCAAACTATATCCCTGCCAAATTTCATCGTAATCGGTTCAGCGGTTTACCATTTATTATACAAAGTTTCATCCCCCTTTTCACCCTTTTAGGGGTAGATTTTCTAAAAAAGATAAGGAATCTATCCTGAGCGCATTCACATTTTCTTACTACGCACCGATTTTTATCAAGATCGGTCAAGCCATTCTACAGTTATAAAAGGACATACAGATAGACGGACAGTCAAAAATTTAAAAAGTGGTGGAATCGAAGTCACTGTCATAAAATGAGCATTTATCACAAAATTTGACAGTAAAATTATCTTATTACCAAGATTTAGCGTTTCCCACACATAGTTTCATCGCCATTTTCATCATCATCATAGGGGTTAATTTTTGATAAAAAAAAAGTAGCTCATGTCCCTTTTTCTGATGTCAAACTATCTTTCTGCTAAATTTGATCGTAATCAGTTCAGCGGTTTACCATTTCCCATACAAAGTTTAATTTCCCTTTTCACCCCTTTAAGGGTAGTTTAGCCTATGTGTGTTCCCAGGTGTCAACTATATCCATACATACATATGTACATACATCTTCACGCTGTATCCCTAACGGAGATCAAAGAGAACGGAGCTCTAAGCGTCGCGGTTCTTACATACATTTTTCGCTTCCTCAAACCTCATCATTGTCCTCACACATTTTCGCCTAGATATGTGAGTGCTTTTTATAATATATACACACCGGCACAATTAGCGGAACACAAAAAAAGCAGGATTTTAAAATCTTTTACTTGAGGAACTGGCCAGTTATGATATTTTTTTAATTTATTGTCAAATTTGAAAATAGAAAATTAGATGACATACACTTTTTTCATTCATTTGTTTTATTTTCCCGAACAATACGTTTTGTCAACTTGTTCGAGTAATAACTACGTAATTGTAATTTTTTTGAAAAATTGCACTTAATGGTTTTTTATAAATTTGTTATTCTATAGGCAATTTTGTTTATTAAAAGCTCTTTATTATGCCTGACTTAACATCACTGGAAATCATTAGGGCTGATGAAATGAGAAGAAATGGCCATACCTACAGATCGATTGCCTCAAGGCTTCGTCGACCAGTATCAACGATTCATCGCAGCATCCAGCGGTACAGATCGTCTAATTCTCTTGTGAGGAGGAGGGGTCAAGGTAGAAAAAGATGTACATCGAGGCGAGATGACAGTTTTTTACAACTTGGAGTTCGTAGGAATACGCGATTAACGGCTGTACAAGCTCGAAATGAACTGGAAGACGTTCGAGGAGTACGAGTAAGTGAGCGTACAGTTCGCAGGAGATTTGAAGAAGTTGGTTTAGGGTCGTATATACCTGCCAAAGGCCCAAAACTTGAGAGACGTCACCGCGTAAACCGATTAAGCTATGCGCGAGAACATCGTCATTGGGATTTCAACGAATGGCAGCAGGTTCTCTTTACTGATGAGTGCAGAGTTCTTTTAAAACAGATCGATGGGAGACAGCGAATATGGAGACGCAAAGGAGAACGCCACATACAGTCTAATTTTGAACACACAGTGGCTTATGGTGGCGGCTCGATTATGGTTTGGGGAGGGATATGTTTGGGAGCTCGCACGGAGTTAGTGATAGTCACAGGAGGGACCATGACAGCAGATCGATACATCAGAGACATTTTAGAAGAACATGTTGTACCATTTGCCCCATTTATTGGTGACGACTTTATTCTAATGCAAGATAATGCTCGTGCTCATAGTGCACAATCGGTACAGGCATATCTGATCCACGTAGGTATACCAGTGATGCAGTGGCCAGCAAATTCCCCCGATATGAATCCGATAGAGCATGTTTGGGACTTGCTAAAAAGAAGGGTTAAATCCAGAATGCCACCCCCCAACAATCTGAATGAACTTGGAAACGCATTACTTGAGGAGTGGGAGCGGTTGCCTCAAGAAATCATCGATAACATAATCTGTAGCATGCCCAGACGAATGGAAACCGTAATCAGAGCAAGAGGGGGAAACACTCGTTATTAATTTTGCTTTAATTTTATTGTTAAATCATTTAATGCTTACTTTTTTTTATTTTTTTGTGATGGTTCATAATCATCTAAAAATTTCACTTATTTCAAATTTCTTTATTTTTCAATAAAAAATAACGAAGACTTTTCAAAGTCGTTGTTAAAAGATGTTAATCAATTTGTTATTTTGTGTCTAATTACATTTTCGTCAAATATATGCGTTATTATCTCATAGTCTCACTTTTTTTTCTGTTCCGCTAATTGTGCCGGTGTGTATATAATAGAAAGTTTGTTTTTGTAAAAGAGCCTACGTATGGCCTACGTCTGCCCCCGGGCACGTACTATCTCTGAACAAAACATCATTTATCATATATCACCATATCAGCGGTTTAGCACTTCCTATTTAAAGTTTCATTCCCCTTTTCACCCCCTTAAGGGTAGGTTTTAAAAAAGTAGCCCATGCCCGTTCTCTGATGTCAAACTATCTCCCTGCCAAATTTCATCATAATCGGTTCAGCGGTTTACCATTTCTCGTACAAAGTTTCATCCCCATTTTCACCCCCTTAGGTTTAGTTTTTTGAAAAAAGGTAGCCTATGTCCAGTCCCAGGTGTCAAAAAACTATATCCATGCTACATCATAGTCAGTTCAGCGGTTTAACATTTCCCGTACAAAGTTTCGTCCCCCTCCCTCCCGTCCCCCTTTTCACAGACTCTTGATAAAAAAATAGCTTATGTATTTTTGATAAAAAAAAGTCTTACCACCTCACCAAATTTTATCATTATCAAGATTTAGCGTTTCCCATACAAAGTTTCATCCCTCTTTTCACCTTTCCCTTTTCCTTTCCTTTCCTTAAGGGTAGGTTTTTGAAAAAAAAAGTAGCCTATGACCGTTTTCTGATGTCAAACTATCAGTGCTAAATTTCATTATAATCGGTTCAGGGGTTTACCATTTCCCATACAAAGTTTCATCCCCCTTTTCACCCCTTTAGGGGTAGATTTTCTAAAAAATAAGTAGCCTATCATGAGCATAATCACGTGTTCTTACTACGTACCGATTGTCATTAAGATCAGTCAAGCCGTTCTTTAGTAATAAAAGGACATACAGACAGACAGACAAAAATTTTAAAAACAGTAGAATCGAAATCAGTAAGTAATAAAACGACTATCTATCGCAAAATTTGACAAAAAATCTGAAATTACAGACAGACGCAAGAGATTTATATAGTAGTATAGACAAATACTCTTTTATTAGACATTTAAAATAATCGAATGTCATTATATTTTTGGAACCATACATGTAACAGTTGTATTTACTTGTTTACGCTACTCATTTATAGAAGCGACCATTCTTAAATTATTAAACATTTGGTGAAGCAAAAGTTTACGCGATCGAGCTCGACACTAACGCCATCTATTGATATTACGTAAAAT
Source organism: Zeuzera pyrina (assembly GCA_907165235.1). Classification (NCBI taxonomy): domain Eukaryota; kingdom Metazoa; phylum Arthropoda; class Insecta; order Lepidoptera; family Cossidae; genus Zeuzera; species Zeuzera pyrina. Next base: position 3,282,068 of record OU015623.1, read on the forward strand.
AATTTTTTTCAAACAGTACAAGATATAAATAATAATTGCTATACTCTTTAGTAGAAATAATAACCACTTCATTTTCTTTTTACAAGGAATATCGAAATTTAATACTCATCTTTTGAATCGCACGTCTGTCTTTGAGCCGTCGCTTGCTACAACTGTTCGAAATTTCAACTGTTTACGTTTACGTCACATAGTCTTAGAAAAAAAAAGGCTTGAACAGACATACATACTAACTTTTGATATTAAGGGTGGCTTGCACCCTTAATATTTAGTTACATATATTTAAGCTCGATTTAAGGATTTGACATCGCGCTTGCACCTCCAACTATTTAATAGTTGGTACAAGCGAGATGTCAAATCGAGTTTAAATAGTCAGTGCAAGCCGGCCCTAACGTTTGAATCTCTTAAGAACAAAGTCACTTACACATATTTTTGCACTTAAATTAACATATGAATATATTAACACACACACTCGCACGCACGCACGCGATTATAATACAAACGTACATCTGTTTGTTCGTATTGTGTTAATTGATTTTCTGGTCTTCATAAAAATGCTTCTTTTCCATTTCATTGCTGTCATTTAGATTTACCATTAGAGGTGATACATTTTTATTCTTACAATATTTACTAACGGGTCAATGTCGCGTTATACTTAAAGGCTAATTACCTATTTTATCCCGACGTTTCGACCGGATTGCACCGATGGTGGTCACGGCCAGACTGATGCGGATGAATGACATCTTCGTAACGTGCGGTTTTTTGCAACTACCCACACTCATTCAAACATTTCTTAATTTTTGTTATTGTCACTGTCGTATGACATGGTTGCATGAAAATATTATTGCAAAAATGAAGAAAGGAATGCTTAGATGGTTTGGGCACATAGAAAGAATGAGTGATGTAAGACTGACGAAGAAAATCTACAGAGCGAAATTGAGTGGTAAAAGAAGCCAAGAAAGAACACGGCTGACTTATGAAGATCAAATAGCCAGAGTGTTAGCAGACGGAAATGTCAAAAGCACTCGCATACTTAGGCGAAAATGTGTGAGGAGCATGATGAGATTCGAGGAAGTGAAAGTAGTATGTAAGAACCGCGATGTTTGGCGCTCCGACCTCTGTAACTACCCCGTTAGGAATACAGCGTGAAGATATATATTATGTATGTAAAACTTTACCGAGGTTTTTTTTTCTTTCTTCATGGCATGGTGCACAGATTGGCGCATTTGCCAATGTCACGTATTGTATTAAAATAAGAAGTAGAATTGTTAATTCGTTATCGTAAAACTCCTCCAGTAAAATGATAGTAGACTTTACTGAAGTTTTATAGGAGTTTTTTGAAGAGCGCGAGAACTTCAGCTACACATGTTTATTTAAACCTTAAACCGAGGTTACTCATAATAAAACATTGATGCCAATGTTGCCATTGTAAAAATGCGTCTGGAATCATTCATGTATGAATCTAACATTTTAAATTGATATTAATTTTTAATCAATAAGAGAGGTTGCTGTGCCCAATAATAGGATCTATTTAAAGGTATAATAAATTGTAAACATATTACAGTAATCAAATACATGAACACACATGTGTATTTGCTATTGGAAAACTGTAATAATAATTCCCTTTATTAGAGTGTACTTGAGCTCGAGATAATTGAACTGTGGGCGATAATTACGACGAGAGCCCCAAAAATAGATGATATTATGTTGTCAATATAAATTTATATTGACAATGACAAACAATTAGACTACCCAAGTTTTGTTTTACATACCTAACTCAATTATTTCCTTCACTGTTCTACTTATAGACAGGGAGAAGGTAGCAATTTACATAGGAGTATGATTTGCGTATATCCGACAAGAAAGTGTTAGAGCGATTATAACCTTTCTCCGTGGGCGTCTATTTGTTTTTATTTAACCAACTTCAAAAAAAGGAGGAGGTTCTATGTTATATACATAAAAAAATACATACACGAACACGAACACGTCTGAATGTATTTTTTTTTATGTATATTCACTGATAATTTTGTATCGTATTTATGAAGTTATCTTTGCAGTTGAATTTTGATTAGTAGAGTACAGTTATTTTGTACTTTTTAGGGTTTATTTAGACGTCGGTTTATTTTTTTTTTAATTTCCAAGTACACAAATTGTTTGATCCCAAACTTAGCACTTGTCTGTTACTATGCGTACGTAACGAAATAGAGAAGCTCCCAGTAACAGCCAGACTCAAATTGATTGAAAACAATTTCCTTTTCTATATTGACCTAACTGGAATCGAGCCCGGGTCCCCGTCTTAGAAGGTAGAAGCCCTACTATCGCAGTAGGCCAGTCATCATAATTATTATTGTATTACAGCATATTGTGCTGAAGAGAAGCAGCAGGCTGTAACTAGTTCATGGACACAGATCTTTTCCAATCAGAATCAAGACCGTTCATAATACGCCCGCGGCGCAATCATACAGAACACGCCGTAGCTCTGCCCTTAACAACACTCATCCTTTAGACTTTCTGACGAAATAAGGAAACAAAACAGCGTCCCAGATCGTATCGTCAGATATCGAGCGAGCCAGCCGAATGAAACTAGTTACATCGACTCTACTATTTACTAATTCCACCATTCGAAAACTATTTTTATCACTAACGCGCAGGAATCATTTTTGTTTGGCGTCTACACCTGATGGTTCCTTTACATCAGAGATAAGTTTGTATAGAGAGTTTTAGGTCAAAGGAGGTCTATGTTCCCTCGTATATTACGTATCGTAAGTACGCCTTCGTCTAGGAGACTTGTAAGGATCTGTTATTAAGCCGATCGGTATCGCTACGGAGAATCGATAATCGAATGGGTTTAGAGCTCTATTCTCCTTAGAAAATTGTTTTATAAAAACACTTTTTTATCCCGATAAAAATACGTACATAATAAATTTACAAGAGGCTCGCTCATCAACGTGGAGGCTGGTACAGGTTCTTTCGCAAACAAAAGTCCCGGATTCCATTTTTGATTTCGATTCATTTTGATTTATCATTTATCTGCTTGATGTTGTATTAATTTTAATTAAGGGAAATCATGCAAATGGACAACAATTCATGTATCCATCTCATTGACAAGGAATTTTTCATCTTCATGAAATAATAATGTATACGTATCCCCTGAGGAGTGATACAGGGTTATGTGGATTTTTTTCGTACAAAAACTCTCGCAGTGATTGTTCTCGGCGCAGTCGAATGACTTTGGGATCTCTTAAAACGCACCAAAGCCAGTGGTGTATTTACCCTAGGGATATATATAGGCTTTAGGGTAAATACACCCATGGAGGCGTCATGACCTTAGGCGGTGGGCTGCAAGGAGCGGCGCATGTCGAATAGTCATCCTTAACATTGACTGTTGACTTCATAAAATCCGTTGATTATGACATCTTTATTGACGAATTTGTCAACGAATTTGTGCTTCGTACAGATCAACTACCAATAGATATTACGTTGATATTTCACTATCTGGTTATTTTGAGAAAGATCTTACTATGCAATAATGCAAGAAGTTACTTCACAATAATGCAGCAAGTCGAGGGAAGTTATTTTGGAGATTTAGGTATACAACTCAATTAATTTTAAGTTTATTGTATAATATTGACCTATCTCGATGTAAAATGCCCTAGGATATCTTATGAAAATATAAGTATTTACACTTAAAAATGTAGTTAACTTATTAGTATATATCGCACCTTTAGAATGAAACGGACCTAAGTAAAAATTGTGAGATTTTGTTTTAGCAAGTTACGACAATTAAAACTATTAAATGTAAAATCTATTTTTCACAATTGCAAGTTTAAATATTTTTACTGTATGTATCTAACGGGGCGCATAGATAGGTAAATTGATACTGTTTAGATAGTAGGTAAGTTACATTTATTATTACTACTCAAAATTCTGAAATTTTGAATCAGGTCAGTTTCATTCTAAAGTTGCGATACGTTCTTAGGCGTATTTAATATTCCAATAAGCGTTATTCTAAAGGTAAAACTATGAGTTTTTAACACATACGTCTTATTTTATTAATATATAAATTTAAAAACCGTAATATTTGAAAACATAGTAAAAATTGCAACTTATTCGAAGAGAAATATATAATTAAATTAAAAATTACATAAAATTAATGTCCTTGTTTTTTTTTGAGTATTTTTTATAAAGGTTTACATATTTTTTAAGATATTCGTTTTCAAGCGTTTAAATTCTGAAAATAAGACAAATATTTTTACAGTAAGTACCAAATTATTATCTCACTGAATACTACATAGTTATATACTATTACAATAACCATTTTGAAATAATAAATTGAACGTTTTTCTATAACTTTAAAATTAAACAACGTAACGGTAAATATTAGTTACCGACGGTGTCCATTATCAAATCTTAAATATCTAAATACAAAAATAAAACGACATTAATTAAAAGTGACCATTTACGACTCACGATTTTTTTTGGCAGCTGGAAATGAATACATTTGGAAAGTGTCGGGTTTCAATGTTGTCCAGAAGAGTTTTGTAAGTTTTGAACGGTTATTATTTTAATTTCTTTTCCAATCTTAACAAACGCACGTATTTCCATACCGGACTATTTTTTCTTAATAGATTTTATTATTAGTTATGTCAAAACACAAATACAATACAATCTGGGAAACCAGCGCGAGAATAAAATTGTTAAAAATAGCAAGGAAAACACAGACGTCAATAATTATCGAAGAGCGAGTTGCGACTAATGTTTTACCTATACGCATTTCGCTTAGTTGCATTTTCTAAGCGTGTAATTAGATATACTTAAAATGGGCGTGGTTTTTGCCTAGCGACATATGCAAAGGAACATTATAAAAAGTGGTCGGCTTGAGGTTGGCCGATAATACATGTAATCTAGTCTAATCCGGGAAAGCCACGTAAAAATTTTCCGCGCAGATGTAGTTGCGGGTACGCCTAGTTTTATTATAAAACAGCAACAAAGCCACGTCTGTACATTGACGGACTTTTTAAAATGACGTATGAAGGCATTTTAGATGTACCTGATTTCAAAATAAATACTAATAGGATTGTTGTCTGCTAGCCAAGAAGCTAGCTTACGAGCTAGAAGCTAAGAAACTGCCATTGAATTTCTGTTCAAATCTCTCTGTTTGAAGGACTAGAGTATCACTTACTTTATAAAGTGCATATTATCACATTCATCTTTATTAAAACGGTGCGAAGTTTTTTTTAATTAGTAAAAGATGTGAACTTGAGTTTTGATTAGCAAAAGATAATTATATCTAATCATGACTACGTAACTAGTGGTTTCTAGCTAACTTGTCCTAATACGTAGTGTTAGACAGGTAAATACTCAAGAGGTAAGCCTCTATTCAATGTTTACATTTTCCTATGCCTATATTAACCATAGTAATTTTTAACTAAATATTTGTGTCAAGGAATGTTATTTTATTTCCTTTACATGCATTTAACGCGTCGAGAACACTTAATACTATTTATCTAAAAAGAAAAAATTATTAACAAACATCGAAACTTTTGATTCAGAAAAGTATCAAAATTACATTTTATACTGAAGTCGCTTCGTTACTCACACTTTATAATAATAAAGCTACGAAAGTCGCACGCATACATGAGTCTCCGATCGCGCCAATACGTAAATTTAAGTGCTTACGATTTGTCATAGGGCTCTTAATATATAGAAAACCAACTTTATAGGCCCAAGGCGCCGAATCTTAAAATACGCCACTGACCAGAGCCCCGCTATATCTAACTATAAACCTGTACTACAGACGCCATTCAAAGAGCTGAAACACCAACTTTCTGTTTGGAAATGAAACCTCGAAACTTCGGTTTAAAAGGCAAATGTTTCGACCTTCTGACCTTCATAGTTTATCTGAAGGTGAGTCCTATTCTACATTTTGCTAGCTCTAGCTAGACTCACTATTATATTCTCTGACATACAACATATTATACTTCAAAATATTATATTCTCTGACAACTTGACAAGTATTCGCGTATTGGGTTTACATCAGTACCTATGCAGACTTGTATAATCCAGGCTTTGCTAAGTTGCTAAATACAAAGTTTAGCTAACACTATCTGCTCGCGGTTTTCGCTTTGAATACTTAGAGGCACACCGCTTAATCGGCTTCGTTCGGGAATTGGAAATCGTAATTTGTAATTTACATTTCTCGGCAGTTTGAAATATGCGTGTTACTGAGGAGTTTTCCTGTTGATTATGGGGTATCCCCACAGAGCATTTCATGTATAACTTACTCCTTTGTCTAAGGTCACATGTGTTGGCAAAAAAATTATACCAACGGTGTGTTTTGTTAAGATTAAAAATGGTAACATTTTAAGCATTATATACATGATTTAAACGAACTTATGTTTATTGAAATAAACATAGATTTTATAACTCTAGGCAGTCCCATAATATGAAGCGAGGCAAATCAAATGAAATAAAATGTAAATATATTGGTGCTGTTTTGTAACAAAATGGCGGCCGATCAGCTTATCTGATAATAAATGTATGTGGCATGGCGGCCGATCAGCTTATCTAATAATAAATGTAAGTCGCATGTACATGTAAGCCGGCTTATCCGATTCACAGTTGCTGTACGGCTCATTGCATCTGAATTTATTTATAGTCTAAAAAATTATATAAAAATATTTCTAAAAACAAGGCATAGAAAGAATGTTCAGTCCCTCTTATTTTGGTGACATTCTGTTTATTCACATGAAGTTTTTTTTCTTTAGTATTATGTGCTGCTAAAATAGTATTCTTCCAATGTCAGTACATTCCCTTATACTGGACACGTTCAAGCAACAAGCGAATCTATGAATCTCGAAAACGAAACAGTCGAATAATAAGCCTATCAAAATGTGTTTACAAATTATGGTTTCTCTGTAAAAAGTAAAGTTTATACAAAATAATCATTTTTCTGAAGCATTTATTGAAGTTAATTTCAATAAAATTCAAAATAAAAATGACTCCGGGTAAAGTTCCTTCTACGCTAACTTCTTCAATACTAGTATACGTGAGCGCAATAATCTTACGAAAGATAGAGCATGTAGTTGGACTAATAGGATATTTCTACGAAAGAATACGTGAGCTTTCATCGCAAGAGCAGCTTTGAGATACAATATTATTGTATTGTCATCTAAACTATATAGTTGTACGAAATTGCAAATCAATCAGATGATGACATGTGAGTTAGATAAAAGATTTTGCTGCAAATAAAAGTACCGTTAATTAAAATATATGAATAATAAGAGAAAGAAATTGTATTATCTCCGGTGATATTTTCCGAAAATCCATATCATAAGTTGTTTAATTAATTTACAAATATATCTTTTTAGAGCACATTTTGCCATAGTTTAAACTTAATAGTTTCAGTGTGAGGTAACTCATCGAGTTAGTCTGAAATTTTTGAGCATGCCTCGTTCGATATTTTGGTGAAACGTAGTTAAAAAGATATCTATTTAAATTAATTAAATAATACATAAAATTTAAAAATGTATTCAAATAAATCTCAATCGCCGCGCAATCCCTAAGCGGACGCCGCAAAATAGAGCAAAATACACTCTATGTATATTTAAATATCTAACCTCATGTCATATGCAAGTAACTTCATTCTGTCTGGAGAGGCCAGAGAGAAATGGAATGCGAGGTTGGGATAGTTTTAGAACGCGCGGTGATCGCGAACAACCGCGCGCCGCCGCGCGAATGACCGCGTGAAGACTGCCGCGTAGTTAGGTAATTCCCAGAAATTTCAATGTTGTTGCCTAGTGAATAGAGTTTACATTCGCCATTAATAAATATATGAGAATGCCAACCGTGAGGCCACGCCGCCGCGCGGCGGCTGCAAGAAACTTTTCGCGTCGTTTAACTATGCCGTAAGACTTGTAATTCAAATTTAAAAGCATCAGTTGTAGATCAACTATTAAATATTTACCGGATTCACTTTTCTAAATTCAAAACAAGCATTTTTAAAACCTTTTTGTTACTTTACAATTAGTTGAAAATCTATTAAATACGTTTCAATACGAACCAAAACGTTATGTAAGTTGAGTTTCAATAACTTAATGAATATTATAATAATAGGCTAGGCAGACTTATACTGTCTGTGCAATGGTATTTAACACGCATCTTAAGGCGAAGATCCGGATTCTGTACCCGATCGAATCAAAATTTTCTGAATTATCTTGTGCTCCCAAAGTTCGTTGTGTTAGTCCAGGAGCTAATGAATTTTTGTAGACAATATTATATTCTAAGCCCAACGAAGGTATGTGAACTGGCCGACAGGTTACGTAATCGGGATGCATAATATTCATTAAATCGGCATAAGACTCTATTTCAAAGTATTTCTCAAAGACACTGTGAAAGACTAAGTTATTTCTGCTGTCCCTTAGCGTGTAACTGAAAATATCCCATATAGAGTAGTCCACGCCTAGTTCAAAAGTTAGACAAGGGGACACAAAACATGTAATAAATCATTATCAGCTCTCCGACTCTGTGCTTGGTCGGTTACACAAACAAGCACAGTTGTATAGAACAATTTAAAAACCGGCCAAGTGCGAGTCGAACTCGTGCACCAACGATTCCGTACCAACAAGCAACGTAGTATTTGTGTTACGTATATCCCAAAAAAATATATCGGTGAAAAAAAACTTAACTTCGTAGTTGAAAGACACGTCCTTCCATATATCCAACTGCAAATATAAGTTTGTAATGGCAAAAAATGTGAAATTATTGCTAATTCGCATTTTATGGATTTTTTCCTTTTATTGTACTATCGCGGAAAGTGAATGTTTAATAGTTTAAAAAACCTTTGAACTTGCCGTGTAATAGACTGCTTTATCGACTCGACAAAGTCAGCAAATTTGTAAAAGTTTCTATTGGTGTCTCTGTCATTTCTAAATTCAAAATTGAAAGATAAACGTACGGGATACTAATCGGTAATCTTCGTATTCCGAACTAACACGAATGACGAGAATCGAAGAGCGACATGTGCCAAAGTATAGTAAATAAAAATTAACTGCAATTTATGGATGCCTAGTCAAACTTGGAACCCTCATGATTTGGTCTTCATAATTTATGTTAATTGTTTTAAGTTAATTGGATGGAATAGGCAAATACTAAGTAAAAATTACTAGATGATCGGGATACCGATAGCCAACTAAGATATTCCAAACAAACACAAATTACGAAAAATTGAATTGTTAGCGAGTGCGATTATTTTGTGACGGATTGTCATTTAGTATCGATTTATAAATCGATAATAAATAAAAATAATACAGCGTCACAATAAACCGATGGAAACATTGTGAAACTGGGTGTATTCTACTATTCTCGAAAAGCAATTTAAACTTGTTATTAAACGCACACTGATTGGAAAAGCATACTACAAAGTTAGCGATTTCATTGAAGAAAAAACAATTGTCTGGAAATAATTTTCTCAGCACACGCATTTACTGGCTTTATGAATATTGTATTTTAAATAAGTATTGTAGAATGATGTTGATAACATGATACCTGACCGAGTTTCTTGTCGGTTCCTCTCAGTTTCAGGTTTTCTTTTCGAACCGAACTATAGTAGATTTAATGTTCAAAATTACCTTGCAATTCGGTTTACTTGAATAAATTGATTTGACTTTGACTTTAAACTTGATTCTTGCAATGGGAAGAAAGAAGTCCAGTCCGGTTGGGATTTACAGTGGCAATGACTTACGTAAGCAACAAGGAGGCACTGTATGAACTACTCAAAAAAATCAGAAAATATTTTTAAATAGTCACTGTACATTGCAGTTTCATTTAAAGTGTCTTCCACAGAGGTTGACTGGAAGAGGTTGCTTTGAGCGATAAGACTGCTTTGCACACGTTAGTTTTAAGTTTAATTGTAAACAAGTTTTGTTAGAATGTGAGCATAAAGAATTTATCTATCTAACATTCTGCTTATTGAACATTTGACGTATATTGCCGTGCAAAATTAACACGTGTTTCATAGAAACATGTGTATATATACGCACTATAGCTTCAGTTAGATCTGGGAAGCAGGATGTCTGTGATGTAAATTCATTGAATACGTAAAAACATGTTGGACATTCTGCTGCTGCCAATAAAAAAAAAATAAAGTTTTGCGTTTTCAATGTTTCGCGCATTCGGTGAACGCATTTATTTTCTCTTTAGGAATTTGTTTAAAATAAGTTTCGCTTCGATGAGCTTTGACTCTGCATTACTATCGAGAGTAGTTCTAATTTTGTTGTTGATTTTATTTTTTTACCCTTATTTTTATTTTTGTGATATTTAATTAAATGATCGGAAATTAACCAAATTTTATTTCCTTAATTTCTTATTATTTTTAGTTATCTCATGCATGACTTAGAAATAATTATAAAAGTAGCCTTATTTATTAATTTTTGCATACATGAGGAAACACCCGGCCAAGGTTATACCTTGAAACGAATACAAATTTGAATTTCAAAATTTCAGATGCCATCTCATCGTCTGCAATTCGTGACTTTCGTCACGAATTTCAGACGATGAGTGAGATTTCGTCATCTATCGTGTTATCTCGCGATTGTATAATACGGCCAATTTAAAGTAACGGCCAACTTGCTAAACATTCCCTTTCTGCGATACTTGCCTTTCACGCTGCATGCAAGAAGACATTGCTTCTTACTAAATTTCATGATTCTAGGTAAACGGAAAGTACCCTATAGATTTTTGTTTGAGGACATTAAAGGATCTTTTGATTGCATTGACTTGAAGCTTGAATTTTACATTTTAATTTTTACACCTCCAAGGGACATTGACCTCAATGTTTGATTTCAACTTAATACCCCTACCAGTTCCTGAGATAAATGTTCTTGACTGGTTGGACAGACGGAGACACGGACAACGAAGTGATCCTATATGGGTTACAATTTTCTTCCTTTAATATATATATCTTCACGCAGTATCCCTAACGGGATAGCCAGAGAGGACGGAGCACCAAGCGTCGCGGTTCTTACATAATTCTTTCGGTTCCTCAAATCTTATCATGCTCCTCACACATTTTCTCCTAGGTATGCAAATGATTTTGACATTTCCGTCGGCTAACACTCTGACAATTTGATCTTCATAAGTCAGCCTTGGTCTCCCATTACTTCTTTTACCATTCGCTTTCGCTCCGTAAATTTTCTTCGCCAGTCTTTTATCACTCATTTTTCCTATGTGACCGAACTATCTAAGCATTCCTTTCTTCATTTTTACAATAACATTGTCGTGCAACCCCGCAATACCGGCATTTTATATCTTTATTAAAAGAGATAATATAACAAACCATATAGCTTACATTGACGATATCGATATATTTTTCTGCAATTCACGCGAATGAAAACGCCGAAAGAACTTACTAACAAAATAGATCTGGAAAATCATTACACTTTCAATTTCACAGAACAAAAAGAGTTATAGAATATTCTGATGAGGCATTATCTATCTTTATTACATGGAGCAATTAACCTATAGAGCCGAAATATCGATTCATCCTACTCATCACTACTCAGCTTTTTGACACTAATAAATATCAACTCTCGCTCGCATTAAAACATAACAAAACCAATATTGGACCTGTGTGTACATCTCTGTATATTCCAACAGACATTTAAAAACTTACTTAATGGCTTACTGTTCTATTCGGTGATGCAGCAAAACAGCAAAAAATCAAAGTATGAAACAGACACAATCTCGTTTCATCGATAAGTAACAGTAAATATATAGTTTTCTTTACATTCATTTTATCACGGGTCATGTTAAACTAGACCATTATTGACTTGCTCTATGACGTGCATCTTCAAGTCTCGCTATTACCTTGGTGCAACCTTTATTACGTTGTCTTAGTCTATTCATACGCACGCGTACACAGGTTTTGTATGATTTTGAGCTGACTAATCGGCGCTCAGTGACTGCAGCAGTGTTTAGACATAAATTGTTTTCAAACAAAATAAATTATATTTCCACTCTGTAGGTTTAATGCACCATGCCTTATTATACCAACGATATTACGCCGCGGCCTCTCGAGACCTAATTAGTGCATATTACATTTACATTAATATTTCTCTATGCTAAATTTTCTCTTTCTTGTAGCTGAGTCTCATTCCTGTGTTTATTTTAATTTAGTAACTAAGAGAAATCCTTTGTTTAATTAGATTTTTGTTACGTACATAGAAAAATTACCTGTCTTCCTCATGAAATAATAATGTATTGAAAATACATTTTGTACTGAAATTCTTGGTAAACGAAATGGTTATTTCAGTCGCATTATACATTTTATTACCACTTTTCATTAACTCGCTTTCTCGCTTCTTTGTTCATCTTCATTGCACTATTTGCAACCAACTTTAAACTGTCCGATGAGCTACAGGAAAGAAACTATAAATATACGTATAGCTCAGAACTGTATGACAATGGATAACAATATTGACACCTTTTTTTTCTGTTTGTTTGCTTGTCTGTTCGACACAAATGTAATCGATTTTAAACTAATTTCATGGTGAGCTAAAAACATGAAACTTTACAGATTACTATTACAATATTAATTTGCATAATTGTCTACTTGTTTGTTAGATTAATAGATTTAAAAGTAAAAAATAGTTACGTAAATGAAAAATAAGCCATATCACGCTTTAAAACGGACCACAAAGTATAAAATAACTTCTGAATTTTTTATAGATATGGAAATACTTGAAGATTTTATGCGAAAAACGTGAGCCGCATGCGCGTATAATAGACAATTGGGTACGAATAGATCACCTAAATCACTAACAATTTTATTGCACTTCGACTGAATTGAACAATACGATAATGAGCATTGTTTTTCACTGCATCAGTGAAAAATAAGAGAATGTTTAATAACTGTATAGTTATTTTTATACTTTCGCGTTGCATTATAAAATATCTAAAACAGAAAATTTAACACGATTACCTTGTTATTTTGGCTTGACGTTTCGACAGAGTTGTATCGGCCGTGGTCTCAAGCAAACGAGCAAAGTAGTTGAAGCCAAAATGAAAAGGTAATCGCGTTAAATTTCTCGTTTTAGATATTTTATAACTGCGCAGTTATTAGAAGTTTTAATTTATTTTACTATACAATAAAATTGTCAGGTAATGCCGAGTATTATTAATAAGGTATACATATTACATTTGGCTACATTCCGCAAAAACTCAAATCTTAGAAGATACTTCTCAACGAAGTATCTTCCGCTTCATTACTTAAAAATTTGCAGACAGTGACAACGCAATCTCTGCGCGACCGGTGACTTAGAGTGGCTTGGAACTATTTAAATTCGATTTAAGGAACTGACATCTCGCTTGCACCAATTATTAAATAGTTATTAGTTTAAATAGTTGGTTTTAATAGTTGGTGCAAGTCACCCTAATTGTAATAAAAAAAAATTGGTATCATATAAGACAACTGCGTTACTTTTGCGCCATTACTGTGAAATGCACTTTTCGCGGTAGATATAGAACACTGTATAAATACAGCACCACTGTACAAATTACGTTATACAGATCTCGTTTAGACAGCAGATATCGCGCGATATTTGGCTGTCTTAAAAGCTTAGCTCTGTCTACCTACGAAGTCTACGAAGGCTACTTACTTCGTAACAAGTAGCCTTCGTATGATTGCACAAAATGCATGACTTAGGGGCATTATATGAATTACGTTATGCAAATTCTCGTTTTGACTACAGATATAATGCCATATTTGGCTGTCGCATGCTGACTGCAAGTCAGGTTATATGCGTGCCGTTCAGTCATTTCTACAAACACAAAGAAATATATTTCCTTTAAAAAGAACAAAAAAAATGTGAAAAGGAGTGAGTGATGATATGGTGTGCGTAGATGTGCGTGGCTACCTTTAAACTATAATAAACTACATAATATCAAAAACACCCTTTATCAATTGATTTATCTCAATAACTAACCTAAAAGTTACCTAAAAGCCATAAAATCGGGGAATATAACCCGCCTTATCTGAACTTCGTAGGAGAATTGTAACGAATGTTCTAGATCTTATAATACACAGAAATTAATTTAACAAATTTAATTATTTAAAATATAGCGAGCAACTCTGTTTCGTACTTGTCCACATATTTAAAATCAATTTCATATAATTTGCTAAACACAAAGAAATCTTACGTAGTTATAACGTTAACTCAAACAACAAAGCCGCATAAGTACTACGAATCCGTTTCAGTCTCTAAGCAGATGGAAAGCTTAAGCCACATTTAGGTATATAATGCTTAGAATTGAATTAACCAACTATGTACGTTTTCAAGTTGGTACACTGTAATCTTGTGCTCAACTAAGTTGTAAAAGCGCTGTTCACTTAATGCTCCTTTAATTTTATAATTAATGAAACAGATACGGTACTACTAACAACATCCTGTATACATCCCATTGCTTAACACAAGTATCTTCTTACATATAAATTGAGAAAGAAAAGAGCAATACTTTAACACGAGAATCTAGTAGCATTAGTGGTGACCTATTTAAATTCGAAATAATTTATAGACCATTTTGTTTTTAATTTTTTTTTTAACTAAATATTGTAATTAAAACGGCTGAACTCAAGTCCAATCGGTGTAGGTACCGACTAGTTTCGGACCTATCGAAGGTCCTTCATCAGGGTAAATAGGATGTTGTCGCGGTTGTTTTAATTATTTAGTTAATAATGTCTCACAAGTTTTAATAATTTTAATAATTAATTTTTTTTTTGTTTCAGCACTACGCTTTCTTATGAAAAAATCAACAAAAAAAGTTCACGAGTGGATATATCCCGTTTTAAAAACACACACATTTTAAAAAAGCTAAATACATATAAAAATTAAGATCCCCCTCTATTTTGAAACTGGCTAACAAGTGATCATAGATTTTGAATCAAAATGGTATCTAAGATCTCGGACCAAGAAATATAATGGACGGCGCCATAATAAGTTGCCGCTCTTTTCACCGCGTGTCAAAAGAATGTTGGTATCTCTTTCTATCTCATTATTATATCCTCGCAACATCGCACTGTCATTGTAATTCGTGTCAGCTCATGTCAGCTCATGAGTCGGTCATGAAATAATTATTTGCAAAACACTCGTAAATCCTAAGTGTTTTGACTACTAATATTCACAATAATAATAATAAGTCATGTTCAGCTGTGTATCGTTGTACCGTGACCCTTCCACAGTACCAACCAAAAAAGGACACCGTAAGGACACGCTCTTAGAGCAAATGCTCCGTCCGTTTAGATTTTTAGTCCGAGTGTAAAATTTTAAAATATTTGGAAGATACCTCCCCTCTGTCACTTTCTGGTTTATTGTTTTATTTTAAAAACACACTGTATTTACATAACTTGTAGTACATTCAAGTAATAAAAACTTTTCCAGCCGGAAGATTCCGTACCAGCCGAAGATAGTTTAACATCTAACCAAACCAATTTGATCAGATTTCGACGTTCAAAGTCCTTAGAACTTTATTATTGAAACTATGAATGTCAGTCGCTTTTGAATGAGATAGCTTTATCAAGAGCATAAATATGATATTATAAAATCATAGGTACCTAAATAATAGGTACCTCATTAGGTGAATGTGAACGTAAACATATATTTCAGTGATTAATGATACTTTCTAAATGAAAACTTACGTCCATACAAAATTGAAAATAAATTGCTATTGAATTAAGAGACATTGAGTGCATCAATATGATTTATGAGATCATAAATGTCTTTACAGATATTTTTCTCTTTCTTCTTCTTTGTATTTTCCCCTATTCTATTTATTATTATATTATTCTATTATTTATTATATTATTCTAGAGTTAAAAAGACAAATGCTTTTCTATTTTAAAATGTATTAACTTCATCAGACTGGGATAGTAACTGTTTCACAATTGACACCAGCATTCTGTTTGAGACACAATGGCTCAGAGACACAATGACCGAAGTTCGGACGAACAGAACTGTCAGCGAATATATGAGTCCTTTATATTCACATCAACGAATAGTTGCTGCTACAAATTTTAAGCCGTGTCCATAAAATCAGAGTACAGTCACTTAATACCAAATTAGATTAATATAAATTTGATATAGAAATTTATTAAAATAAAAAAGAGGAAAATTATTTATTAAAATATCATAATTCTTTCTGTTTTAGCCGGAGAGAGAAAGGAAAACAAAAATAATACTATGCTAGCTACCTTCTAGCGCAGTCTGTAAAAGTTGGCCATTACTCCAAATTCACAAACACGATTGGTGTGCTTTACAGTGAACTAATGCATATATAAGCACGGTATCTATTTCTTATTTGCGTCAATTGTTCGTGTAAAAGATATCATACATACTATAGTGTTCATGTATTATACCATTCCCACCCGTATGCTACAAAAAGAGAATGGATAAATGTAATTTTAATTAGAGTCGGAAATTTTAAATAAAATAGTCTGTTTGGAATCAAAAAAATATAATAAGAAAATTTAATATTAAAAAAATACAAGATTTCTTTTATATAAGAACAGTAACGTTTGACTACCAATTTAAAATTCGTTACGCTAGATTACGTGGTATTTGTAATTCTAATCTACTAGCGTTTACGACAATTTAGCCACTTGTCTAGGCCCCAGTATCGTTACGACGTAAAACCCCTACGTTGCCCACTGGGTTGTCACGTAAAAAGCACATAACGTCAGCCCGTAGCGCGGCTACTGTTCAAAATTGGTGTCACGTAAGGTGACGGCGATTACGATGCAGTGGTGTCATGACGACAAAATGCGCTTTTTGTTACAGAATTGGCACCATTAGCACTAGTTTTTGTTTCACTGTTTGCTCGACAGAAACAGTGCTAAATTTCACGCGTTAAATTTAGTCAAAACAAGCAACAATATACGAGGTATCATAGATCACTACATATATTATGTTTTAGGAATATTTAACGCGTGTTTGGCTATCGCATATCGAATGCACTTAGGTAATAAACCAGCCACAGCGCTGTCAATAAGCACTCTACTCATATCTAGCTCGTTTATTCAAATCAATTCAAACCTTTACATAATTATTGACAAAATTATATTGTAAACTAGTTGTGCCCTACGACTTTAATACCTAACCTACGCCAAAATTTAATGGGGTGACCCCATAAAATAAAAAGTAATCTAGATTACTTGATAGAAATCCTCTACATTGATAATGAAATCTCCGTCAAAATCGATTCAGCCGTTTTGACGATTAGCTTGAACAAACAAACAGACAGACAAAAGTTTTAAAATTGCCTGTTTTTTACAAGTTTATAAATCACAGACAGACTACAATTTTATTTATATGTATAAATATAGATTAACTGGAAAATCATCCTCTATATTAAAAGCATTATGAATCGTACTATTTAAAGCACTAACACAACATGGAGCTACAAAACATCGGAGTCATTTGTCGACAATATCGACTACACAAAGCGCGCTGTCGTCTTTTGTGGTGAATATCGTAGTGACATCGCTTTGTGGGCGCATTAAGCTTTATCTACTGAATGGTGCACTTGTGGGCAGTTCATATCTTGTAGGTCAATGGACTCGCTATCACTCCTATTACAGTCTAAGATTCTACAGTAAATCCAAAACTCAAGGAACACATTTAATAGTTTAGTAGATCCGAAAGTGAACTTGATAGATGAAATACTTGTACGTCTATATTAATTATAAAATTAATGAAGTGCGAAATCGACTGGGTGAAAGGGTTCCCTACCTTATTTGCAGAATTGTGAACTTCTAAACCATGTTTTTACTTGTCTATTTTTGATGTATAGTTATCTTTTGCTATAAACTTTAATTACTAGACTTTATTCTTTGAAATTTACAATACGCATGAGTGATTTTGCTGGGCTTTCAATTTTCCTTTACAATGAAGTCTAACACAAGCTGAAGTTGTACAAACATTTTATGTTGTTAGTTGTTATCAGTGGCCAACTGCAGAATAAAATTTGTCATAGAACTTTTCTTTTTAAGTAAAAGAGCATCTTACATAATACAATCCCTATATTTTTTCAAAATTCGTTTTCTAAATGTTCTGAATTTATCAGAACATACATACTGATACATTCAGCGATAAGCTTTTTCAAAAGTGTTAAAATAATATCTATATAATAATATAATAATAATAATACTCACACATTTCACACAGCGCCATCTAGTCCCAAAGTAAGCTGCATAGCGCTTGTGTTATGGGTACTAGACAACTGATATACTACTTATATACTTTTCTTTTGTAAATATATACATATTATACATAAACACCCAGACTCGGGACGGGAATCGAACCCGCAACCCCCGTTTTACTTTCCGACGCTTTCCGTTTAGTAGTCACTATAGGGTGACCCCAAAAAAGCTTTTTAACTTCCTTAAAGTCTCAGAAAACAAAAACAAAACAGGGTTTTCAGAAACTCAACTTATTTTCAAATCTTTTATAACGTTTGGAAATATTAATTAACTTCGCTATTTGAATTCGTAATAAGATATATAAAAATGTTACCAATTACAACGTATGGGAGTTAACAAAGCCTGTCGCTATAACGAATTTTAAATTTATAAGTCACTTAGTTTCTGAGAAAATCAAGTGTAAAAGTCAAGAGACGAACGGATGCACGAGTGGTCTTATAATATAAATAAATTTTAAGTTGTCTTTTTTAATGTTTTTAATAAATTATTACGTTAACAGAAAAATATCTACGACATATTATTACTTTGACTTACTACTTATTTCCTGTTTTTTACTTAACCTTCCTCTGAAATCATGTATTTAATGTAAACTTTACGCATCTGCCTTGCTGATACTGACGCAAATACCTTACCTTAAAATATTCAAATTGCACTAAATTATTTTTGACGCTTTTTCTAAAAAATGCTTAAATAGTGCAGGTCCCACCTGAATTTCAAAAATATGCTTAAAAATACAGTTGCCACCTTATTTCCAAAAGTATTGTAAAGAAAATCTGAAAAAATAAACGGATCAATTTGGGAAACAAAATTTCCTAATCGTCTTGTAGTGTGGGCATGTATCATGACATGGTCATGTATCTGAATGCTCCCCAGTTCGATGTGTTATCTATAGTAAAAGCCTAGTATTTAATTATGTGAGGAGTTGCACAATTGGTGGAATTGTTTGAAGCATCTACATTTTTTACCTTTTCTACGTTCATTTTCTTCGATATTAAGGTATCGAAGTCGAGTCGTGTAATGCATTTTAAAAAACACTTCGAAAAAGACGATAGGAAAAATAAATTTTAATTTTCGGTTGCTACGTATGCAAGTATGTTATCTCTCATTTTAAATGGGTACCTACATTAATGCAATATATACATAACTAGCCACCTTAGACCCGCCCCGGTTTCGCAAGGGGGCTTTATAACGAAACGTCATCGATACTTTTCTAACAAAATTTCAACGTGGTATACATATAAATCTTCATCGTTAAACGATCTAAAAATGGTAAAAACTTTATTGAAATTAAATTAAAAGTGGGGAAGTTATAGGCGAATACTAACGCATATTGCGACTTCGCACAATAACAAAAAATTTAAATTATAGTAAAAGGCTTAAAACAATTGAGTATGATTATTAATCCCGTCTCGGAATAGGTTCTTTTCTACTGAGACGGTGATATGAAATAATAGGAAAATATGCAACCTACACAAAAATCAATAGGACGCATATATAAATGCGGATTAGAACTTTAGACAATTTAAAAATGTTACAGGTCAGATAGGGGCTGTTAGCACTTGAGTATAATTTTTAAGCCCGCCTTGGGTTAGGCCACTTTTCTACTGAGACGCTCATGTGAAACAATGGGTAAATATGCATCATACACAAATATGAGTAGGATGCATGATACAAACGCGGATTGCGACTTCGTTCGATATAAAGATTTTATAGATCAGGGGGCTTACCACCATCTCTTAACATTGTTATTTTAATATTCACTCAATCACTAATCTATTGTCAGAATTTCGAGCTTTTTAAATCAAGTAACATTAAAATAATAATGCTATAAGAGATGGTAGTAAGCCTCCAGATAGGAAGAGGCCGATAGCACTTGAGTATAATTATTTAGCGCCTCTTGAGTTAGGCCACTTTGCTACTGATAGATAGGAAGAGGCTGATAGCACTTGAGTATAATTATTTAGCGCCTCTTGGGTTAGGCCACTTTGCTACTGATAGATAGGAAGAGGCTGATAGCACTTGAGTATAATTATTTAGTGCCTCTTGGGTTAGGCCACTTTGCTACTGATTGATAGGAAGAGGCTGATAGCACTTGAGTATAATTATTTAGCGCCTCTTAAGTTAGGCCACTTTACTACTGAAACAGTAATGTGAAGTAATAGAAAAATGTGCAACCTACACAAAAGTCAGTATGACGCATAATAGAAATGCGGATTGCGACTTTATAAAACTTAAAGATTTTACAGATCAGATAGGAAAAGGCTGATAGCACTTGAGTATAATTATTATGAATTCCGTCTTGGGTTAGGCCACTTTTTTACAAAGCTGGGATGCGAAATAATAGTAAAATATGTATCTTATACAAATATGAGTAAGACGCATGATAAAAACGTGGATTGTGACATTATACAATTTAAAGATTTTACAGATCAGATAGGAAGAAACTCATGACGCTTGATTATTATTATTATTATTAATCCTGTCTTGAGTTAGGCCACTTTTCTACTGAGATTGTGATGTGAAATAACAGGAAAATATACATCTTTTTTGTATTTGTGTAATAAATTATAACTTATGCTAGAACATGCCTCACTAATGTTGGGAGACTATCACATGGCTTCTCATGGTGGCGAGTCGTTTGCGTGCATTTTTAACACAAGCACCATTGAAGCGAATGCGGGCTCGTTACCCGAAAACTGAGTCAAGTATTGTCATACTTATGATGGTTAAGTCGTCATAGTGACGTCACGACTCCATTTACACTGAACACGAGCATTCAAATTATTCAACTCAGAATTTTATTCAAACTGCATTCATGAAGTTACTAGACTCTTCGTATGAAAAAAATTCTGTATAAGCGATTCTGAATTCAAATCTCGGTCAAGTCTAAAAACCAAACTTATTTTGTGGCTAGGAATTTGGATATTAATAAGCACTCTCCTAGTACATTGCTTATTAAATTTTTTAAATCGAGCACAACTAATTTTTAAGACAACATTCGTATACTTGTAGATCTGTTTGTTTATTCTAATTAAATAGTGTGATAAGTCACAGTCCTCATTTCTCTGTATATCTTCTTATACCTTCTAAACCTCAATTTCAACGCGATTTCACCATCATTAAGGGCATTTATTGTGGAATGCTTACATGTGCAGTATATACATACATACATATATTCACGCTGTATCCCTAACGGGGTAGTCAGAGAGGACGGAGCGCCAACGGAGCGGTTCTTACATACTTTTTTCGCTTCCTCAAATGTCATCATTCTCCTCACACATTGTCGCCTAGGTATGCGAGAGATTTTGACATTTCCATCTGCTAACACTCTGGCTATTTGATCTTCATAAATCAGCAGTACATTCACATTATTTATAGAACTAGAGAAATATTGATGTCTCTTCATCAATTCTCCGTGCAAAGTCATGGCTGGTCACTAGTCTCTTATAAAACTTTCAAAATTTTACAGAAAGTAACCATTTTTAAATGCAAACTATTTTGAAAATATCGCATCTATTAATAAATTAACTGACTCATTTGTGTGATGGTCTTCTTAGCCTGCAGTCTCCGACTGGATTCCTAGACAAGTCAAATTAGGAAAAACTGGCCAAGAAAGTGTCGGATGCTCTTTAACTCAGGGTTCAATAGGAATTTCTAACCAATTAAAAGTAAAATAAAAAGTCAAAAATTGGGTTCGAAATTAATTTGTTGTATTTTATTGCCAAATAATATTAAATAAATAAAGATCATGTAATATAGTGCTGCTGCTAGCTTATTACCCATATGCAGTCAATATGCGAAAGCAGAATTTCGCGCGTTAAATATTGTCAAAACGAGCAATAAGATATGTGGTATTACAGATCACTAGTGCTGCCTATATAACACTTGCCAAAGTGTTAGCTAATGGAAATGTCAACAGCAATCTCATACCTACGCGAAGGTAATAATAATATACTCGGACATTTCACACAGCGCTATCTAGTCCCAAAGTAAGCAGCACAGCGGTTATGTTGTGGGTAATAGACAGCCAACATACTACTACTTATATGCTTTTCTTTTGTAAATAAATACATTTTATACATAAACACCCAGACTCGGGGCGGGAATCGAACCCGCAACCGCCGTTTACTATCCTACTCGCTTAGCCGTTGCGCCACGGAGGTTGTCTATTGTGTCAAGTATGTGAGGAGAATGATGAGATTTGAGGAGGCGAAAGAAGTGTATAAGTTCAGCGAAGCTTGGCGCTCCGTCCTCTCCGAATACCCTATTAGGGATACAGCGTGAAGATTGCGTTACCAATTTACGTTTTTTTACCGTACACTCTGAGTACGTGTGAAAATTACGGTACGAATCGACTGTGACATTCTATTTGGCAATCGATGGTGACATTCTAATTGGCAAATAGATGAACAGACGTTTCGTTCCAGCAATTTTGGCTAGATTTCTGGATACTCTGTACTCTCCAAATTGCTTCTGTAGTATCCATAGTAGTATTTGGTTTAGGAAGTAAATAGTTTTGCATACAGGTACAATTGGTATCTAAGTATAACACCTCTCCCACACAATTTCGCTGGACGGATTTATCATTTTACTAATGCCCGTTAAAACCATGATTTTTATAATCCGTTTTTAATAAGTAGGTATGTATATACTCGTATATATATTCTGCGTTGAATAATAATTATTTAACACTTAAAATTCTTAAAACTGTTGTAATAACTTTTCTATTTATGTTAGATCTGATATCTGGAGTCTAATGACCTGTAATGTCATTATTTTATGTACCTAATATAAGCATAACATTCTCCCAGAATACATCTAAAATGTGAATGTAAATCCTATAAGTATTATATCGATGCCTATAAGGTACATTTATTCATTTATTAATTTTTTAACATTTTGATTTAATGTATTTTATGGAGTAAAATAAAAAAAGGTTATTATTATTACCAGTTCGACACTTTTGGGGAACGAATGTCGATCGTTACTCCATTAATCTGACATAATCTATGAGTAATCTGTACTTTGTAACCATTTAATATACTAGCTAATAAATCCTTGTAATTCTTCTTTCTGCAAGTCCTTTGCAACTTCAGTTAATATCTGAAGATTATTTATTTATATATACATATATACATATCCTCATGCTGTATCCCTAATGGGGTAGTCGGAGAGGACGGAGCGCCAAGCGTCGCGGTTCTTACATACTTCTTTCGCTTCCTCAAACCTCATCATTCTCCTCACACATTTTCGCCTAGGTATGCGAGAGTTTTTGACATTTCCATCCGCTAACACTGCCTATTTGATCCTCATAAGATTATTTGTTTACGTTAGTTTTATTATTATTCTCTTTTCAATACATTAACTTATTTCTCATTTGTTTATGCTATCTTTCATATAATTTCGTGTATACCAGCAAAAATTATGCTTGCGTCATTCCAAAGGTTAGGTACTTGTAGTGAAATAATGTCTGCAAATATCTATCATTTGTTATGTTAATCCTTAAATCTACAATGTCACGACGAAATTATATATAGCTCCAGCCTGTAACTTCAATTCTCTCTCAGAATGTAATCCAAATTTACATAATTACAAGCCGAGTTTATCTCAAGATACAACCATTTTTCAGTGACGAACTGTTTTAAATACTCGAGTTCAAATACCATTAAACTCTTTGAAAGTATCCTGCCGTGGTTTAGAATGTTTAGAATCGCAGAAATAACTTTGTTTTTCGCAGCGACTTAAAAACAAATAAAAACTTATTTTGGTGTCGATAAAATAAAAATAAACAAGTATGAATTATTTTTTAATTTATTTTAGACTCAATTTAATCGTGAACGTTCTTTCCGACTATGGAACCCAACGCTGTGTGTAGTTTACCATCTACTTTTTCCAAAATTGCTACGGAACCATAAGTTAATGTCATTATGCTCTTGACTGGTCATTTCTAAAAAACAATTGCAGATTTCTAAAATTTTCTAAAGCGATATTTTATAATTCTGTCATAAATACACGCAAGTACATATGCATATTTCAAGAATTTCGTTTTGTTGTTTTTATGGAATACCAACATAATTTTCATCACAGTACCCTCGATACAAATCCAATTTTAATGACGCGTCAGGCTGAAACTCGGCGGGTTGTAGAAAACTAAAAAATACGTATACGTACACATCCGAGCAAAATAACTGAGCAAATACTGACACGTGAATAAAAGTGAAATGTTCAGATTATATTCATACACACTTTTATTTTATAGTGAACAAAAAGAACCTGAAATGTTTTGAAATCAACACTTATACAGCATGTACTTCTGACAAAAAGTGCTTTGATAATACATTTCAAATTCCAAATGAGGGGCTATGAAATGTAATATATTATATACCAACGACCCGACTTCGCCCAGGTAGGATCTACTATGAGATATCTGTACAAAAACCTTCTTGAGGAAGTTCTCTAAGTGATGCTAAACTCCTCATTAAATCTATTGCGTATTGCCATTTTGTTTTAATTGTCTTCGAAACCATTGCACCTTATTGAATAATTCTTTCGCCATTTGAAATGTACATTATTCCAGATTAGATTACATATTCTATAGATTACATCTATACTACTATATAAATCTCTTGCGTCTGTCTGTAATTTCAATTTTTTTGACAAATTTTGTGATAAATAGTTGTTTTGTGACTCATTGAGATCGATTCTACCATTTTTAAAGTTTTTGTCTGTCTGTCTGTCTGTCTGTATGTCCTTTTATAACTGAAGAACGGCTTGACTGATCTTGACGAAAGTCGGTACGTAGTAAGACCATGTGGTTGCGCTTATGATAGGCTACTTAATTTTTAGAAACTCTACCCCTAAGAGGGTGAAAAGGGGGATGAAACTTTGTATGGGAAATGCTGAACCAATTATGATGTTTGGTACAGAGATAGATAGTACAGAGATGTGTCCGGAGACAGACGTAAGCTTAAACGTAGACTTTTTTGAAAAACAATCTTTAAACATACTATGCATATTTACATATAATTCAACCTAATCCGGGAAAGCCACGACAAAACGCAGACGAAGTCGCGGGTACAGCTAGTATTCTATAGATTACATATTCTATAGATTACATATTCTATAGATTACATAGGCTATAAATTACGTATTCAACCCGGGTGAAGGCGGGACAGGCCGCTAATATATTTATAAATGCACATTATTTGATGTAAAACAAATGAAAAAAGACATCAATTTTTGATCAATTTGATTCACTCGTTTGTGCAAATTGTTACAGAAATTTCTTTTAAACCGAGGATCCGAAGCTCAGTTCCTTCCTATATTAAATTGTGGCATTACAACCGCCGTCCTTATCTCATTATTTCGTATGAAGTCTAATATGCCTAAGAGTGAAATGTCTATTTTATTTCTATATGTTGTTAATTATGACCACCTCCGTGGCGCAACGGCTCGATTCCCGCCCCGAGTCTGGGTATTTATGTATAAATATGTATTTATTTACAAAAAAAAAAGTATATAAGTAGTATATCAGTTGTCTAATACCCATAACACAAGCGCTGTGCTGCTTACTTTGGGACTAGATGGCGCTGTGTGAAAATGTCTGAGTTTATTATTATTATTATTATTAATTTTTCGACAGCCGTAAACGCAAGCCTTATAAATTCGTCATAACTGTCTGCCCGTCTGTCTATCTATAATCGATTCTTATTCGTGAAAGAATAAATCGAGTCGATTTATTCTTTCATGTTTACCCGTACTCAGCGGAGTAGAGACGTAAAGTGGTAACCCAAACCGATAAATGGGAAGCTAAACATTCAATAGTGGTTATTTTAGATCTACTTTTTTTTAAACTACTTTGTTCGATTTTGCTAAGGAAACCCTGAGTTAAAGCGTATCCAACATGCTTTTGACCGGTTATTGTTTTACATTCATTTACAGGTATTAACTTTTTGAAACCTGACAGCAAAAAGCGGTATAAGTTAAACGCCGCGCGTCGTATTCTGCCTTGCTGTGTGTATTTAATATCGTAGCGCCTGAATGTCCCATGGGAGTGTAACAAATTCAGGCTAAGTCAACGCAATCAAAAGATACGGCCATTTAGGTACTCCACCAAAAGCCTATAGCGTATTGTCCATTGATTTATAATCAGGAAAGGCAGAAGTAAGATCTCATAGCACAATAAAAGCGAAAAATCGAAAATTACGAATAAGTAATTTTATTATGAGAATGATGAGATTTAAGAAAATAAAACAAGTATGTATGGACTGCGACGCTTAACGCTCTATCCTCTCTGACTACCCCGTTAGGGTTACAGCGTGAAGATATATACGTATTTATGTAATTTTATTACATTTTTACCTTTACAAACATACATTTGCAGTTGTAGAGTATGAGTGAACGTGTCTTTCAACAGCAAAGTTATGTTTGTTTTTGCTTCTGACTTATATTTACATAATACAAACATATTGTATGGTAGTACAAAACCCTCGGTGCACTTGACTGTTTTTTTAATTACAAATAAGTACATTTTAAGATTACGCTCGCCTAAAAGTGGATACTTGATATTATTTATATCCTTTACTTCATAATTTACCTTTCAGAACAAAACTCGAGAGTTTGTAAGTTCGTGAGTAACCAAAGATTATTTCTTATCACACTGTAATTACGTTTCGACAAAGAGAAACAATGGATCCCTCTCTGCCAAGTAAGCAACTGTGTAAGTATGCCGTCCACTCCTAGCGATAAGTTAGAGCGAGCTCTGTTGTATAAATAAATGAAGTTATAACTTTCTTTAACTTAACTTAACTTTCTTTAAATGTTAAATAAATTCAGTGATACGTAAATGTATCATTGAATTTATTTTACAAGTCATATTAAACATTTTAAATAATAAAATGTATGATGAACATCATACGTACGTATATACATTTATACGATAGAATATTAGAATGGCTAAGTCTCAACGCCCCCACTTCATGACATGACACACAAAAATTGACACAAAAAGCTTCGTAGTTTTTTACAAAAAAAATCCTAAAAGCCGATTGCAGTGTCACCTACCGAGTTCAATTGTGAATCTAAATCATCCAGGGACCCGCTCAAACACATACCGTCTTACTACAAAAAAGATAGACACTGCTAACGTCATTTTTTACATGTTTTTAAACTATGTCTATCTCTAAAACTGTGTTTATCTAAACACGTGTTAGACCAATGTTTAAAATATGTTTTGTAGCAAGACTGATAAAATTTCATATAAATCGGTATGAGGCTTTTTGAGTTTTCGCAACACTAATGCACAGCAATTGATTTTTATATAATATATATAGATATTACATAAATGTACTCTGTGTACTCACATTTTTACAGCCATTTATCAATAAAATAAATTTTAATGATGCTAGAAATTACATAACATAACATAACATAACTTCACGCTGTATCCCCAACGGGGTAGTCAGAGAGGACGGAGCGCCAGGAGTCGCGGTCCTTACACACCTCTTTCGCTTCCTCAAATCTCATCATTCTCCTCACACATTTTCGCCTAGGTATGCGAGTGCTTTTGACATTTCCGTCTGCTAACACTCTGGCTATTTGATCTTCATAAGTCAGCCTTGGTCTTCCTTGGCTTCTTTTACCACTCACTTTCGCTCTGTATATTTTCTTCGTCAGTCTTTCATCACTCATTCTTTCCATGTGCCCGAACCATCTAAGCATTCCTTTCTTCATTTTTACAATAACACTGTTGTGCAACCCTGTCATACTGCGTATCTCATCATTGCTTATCCTGTCCGCAAGCGTGACACCGCACATATTTCTGAGAGATCGCATCTCCACAGCATTTATCATACTTTCACTCGATTTCGGGCATATCCAGGCCTCACTGCCGTACAACAAAGTTGGCACCAACACCGCATTGTGGATGGCCATTTTAGCAGTGTTAGATATATTCTCACTACCCACTAATGCGGACAGAGCACCGTTCACTTTATTGCCAGCTGCTACCCGTCTCTCCACATCCAACTCACATCTTCCATCCCTCGAAAACGCACTCCCCAGGTACACAATTTCATTCACCTGTTCTAGACATTTTCCATTTACACTAATCACACATTTCGTTTGTTCCGCTTCTCTTTCAAACACCAGAACCTTAGTTTTGTTCACATTCATTTTCAATCCTTTTACTTCACAATCTTCTTTCATGCACGTGACTAGTGTCTGCAACTCTGCTTCTGATGGTGCTATTAGCACAGCATCGTCAGCGTACAATAGGCAGTTTACCACTGTGTCACCACATCCCATACCACTCATATTACCTTTCAATCTCTGGAGGCAACTGTCCAAATACAGCACGAATAGCCAGGCAGACATCACGCAGCCCTGTCTGACACCAGAACAGACTTCAAACCAGGGCGACATGTCACCGTCTATCCTTACACAGGCTCTGTGGTCTCGATATAATGACCTCACAGCCTGCAGTAAGGAGCCCTCCACGCCATATTCAGGCAGAAGACTCCACAATTTCTTCCGCACTACTCTATCGAATGCTTTCTCTAGATCCACGAAAGCGCAGAAAACTTTCTGACCTAAAGCCAGAAACCTTCCCACGATAACGCGAAGCGAGAAAATCTGATCCATACAACCCCTACCGTTCCTGAATCCACCTTGCGCCTCCCACAAATATCTTTCTGAAACACCTTTCATACGTTCAGTCAATACTTTAGTATAGACTTTACTCGCTAAGCTGACCAAGCTGATGGCCCTATAGCACGCACAGTCTAGGTAGGAACCTTTCCCTTTATATAGAGGTACTATGACTGCCGTGCGCCAGTCCTCTGGAACCTCCCCCTTCTGCCAACAAAGGTTGCAGAGTGCACAGAAGGCATCCCAGACCCTAGGACCACCATACTTGATCATCTCAGCAGTCACCTCATCAATTCCCGCAGCCTTTCCACATTTCAAACTTCTTATCACTTTCTCAATCTCTTTCATACTAATGGCATCCTCCAGTCCCTGGCCCGAGTGTGGCAATTCATTAGAATCGCTCTCAGTATCAGAGACGGAGTCGCCACTCTCATACAGTTCTCCATAGTATTCACTCTATCGCTGCAGAACATCCTTTTTATTTGTAAGCAGGTTGTTTTCTTTCGAACGCACTTTATTCATTCTGCAAGGTGCCGGACCACTTCGGATCTTACGTACTTCTTTCCAAAATAATTTGGAATTTTCCTCGAAGTTGTCCGACATCTTGTTTTCATCTAACACCCTACACCTTTCACGCTTCTCTTTCACTAGTGCCTTCGTTTCTGCTTTCTGCAGCTTATACCTGTCTTTCATCAAATTTTTCATACCACAGTCATTAGTAGCAAGGTAGTCTCGCCATGCTTTCTTTTTCTTATAAACAGCCACTTTCACCTCATCATCCCACCACACATCACGCTTTTTGCCGTTCCCAATCTTATTCATTCCACACACTTCTTTCGCAGCCTCAACCATACTATCTCTAAGGTTCTGCCAGCATTCTTCAACATCCTCGCTCAACACTTTCAATCTATCATCAAGCTTACTGGATAATACCCTTTCATATTCATTCCTGGTGGTCGCATCCTGCAGTTTCCAGCTTTTAATGCGGCTAACCGCTGCAGGTTTGGACACTACGCGATGTCGCCATGCTGCGAACAGACCCCTTATTCTGGTTATCACCAGAAAGTGGTCCGTCCCGAGATCGGCTCCTCTATACGCTCTTGTGTCCATTACCTGCTTTTTAAGTCTGCTATCCACCAGGAATAAATCAATCATACTTCTCGCACCCTTTCTTTCCCACGTGTACTGATGGATCCTTTTGTGCCCAAACATGGTATTAGCCACAAAAAGATCCTTTTCCATACACAGTCCTAGCACAATCTTACCAGCATCATTTACTCTCTTATCTCCATATTTGCCTAGGACAGACTCAAATCCTGTTCGAGCTGTCCCGACCCATCCATTCATGTCTCCACACACAACAATTCTTTCGTTCTCTTCAACCGTCGCTAGAACTTCTCTAACATTTTCCCAGAACTGCTCTAGTTCAGCCAAACCGACAGAGGACACTGGGGCATATACTGCCAAAACAAAAATTCTTGTCAACCCCATCTTGAGGCGTACCCAGAGCAGTCTGGGATTTATACATTCATACTCAGTCATACAATTAACCATACGAGAGGACAGTAAAACGCCTACCCCTTGGCATCCCCTATCTCCTTGTGGTACCCCTGACCACAAAGCGATGCCTCCTCCGGGCAAGTCCTCGCTTGGTTTCACTCAAACATAGCACATCCAATCTTTTCTCTTCCATAATATCAATCACTTCATTCATCTTCTCCTCAATCCCACCTCTCACATTCCACGCAGCTACTCTGCACTCCTCCCTCCACTTCCCGCCGCTAGGTGCACAGCGTGTTGGGTGGCGGTCCCCAACGCCGAACTGCACTCTGCACACACCAGCGGGGACAGACCGGTGTACGTCGCTTCCGGGGGACGCCCTAACATTATAATTGCCGTTGTCCCGCATGGTATGCACAGAAGAGGAATTGCAGCCCTGAAAAGGGCTGGCAGGGGTCGCGACGAGCACGCTTCCTCAGTTGACCCCCTTGCTATGCTATATGATGCTAGAAATTAAAATAATAATACATATTTTTTACCTAATATAATAAAATTGACAGAAATCAATCATCACACTCAATAAATAATATCGCATAGTTTAAAAGCATTAACCCTTGGTTACTTGTTACTATCCTCATAAAAAAGTTTACAGTAGAACTAAATTTTTTGTACCTAATGTATGGTAAGAAAAACATTTAAAAGATATCTAACGTTTTTTCAATGATCAATATTTTTATGGAAGTAGTGGAAAAGGGATCTCAGAAATACATGCGGCCTTACCCTCGCGGACAAAACAAACGATAAAATTGTATATTATCTTGATTTTCATTATGGCCGGTTTGAATGTTAGCGTTAGCTACTGTAAAAATGAAAAAGCGAATGCTTAGATGGCTCGTGCATATAGGAAAAATGAGTGATATTCGATCGACGAAGGAAATAAACAGCGCGAAGGAGTGTTAGCAAAAGCCAAGGAAGATACCAAGGTTCACTTATGAAGATCAAATAACCAAAGTGATAACTGATAAAAGCACTGTGTCCAAAGCACTTGTACACCTTGGTGAAAATGTGTAATAGAATTTGAAGGAACGAACAATTTTGAACACATTGTTGCTGGACCGATTAACGTTGACCATATGGTTCCTAAAACTGTTCAAGATAATGTATACTTGTGGTACACATCGCAATAATATAATTCAGAATAAGCACTACAACATTCATAATTAATCTTTGAATTTGAGTGTACAATATTACTACTACGTATTAATAACCAATATTGGTCGATCTCATTAATTCGAACTGAACTTTACAAAACAAAATGCACCCCGATTGAATACTTATTGCCGAAGATGATATCTTTGTGCAATAAGTATTTAGAATTCGGGTGGTAAAACGAGAGGATTTAGTATAGTATAGTATTTATCTAGGCTAGAGTAATTATTTTCGACAGTTTTCACTTACACAGAAAATCACAACCGATTGCCCGCTATTGTAACTGAAGTTGTCGAACGCGTATGGAACTGATATTGAACTTTATTTGCAAGAGTAATTACCTCAGTATTGCTTAGTACGTATTCATAATTCTGATTAACGAAAGAAGATGACGCACGCCACACGATGGGCCTCAAGCAACTCAAGATTTCAGCGCAATAAATGCACAACTCTGCCATTGGTAGACTGAAGTCGGGCGCGCTACTCAAATTAGTCTACTGTGCAGGAATACATCGCTCGACTTATATCTTAGATAATATCGTACATGTAACGACAGCTTACAGGAAGAAATAACCTTCGAAAATTCCTTTGCAAAATTGGAACTCCTGTAGTCGGTAGAATGAAACTAGTTTATAGTTATTACATTAGAATTTCATCTTTAACAACCTGTTGCCTGGTCTAACAATAGGGCTATGGTATTATTCCTCACCTATCACACTAGGTGACTTTTGGGGTCGCGACCAGCTGAAATGGGTAATCCAGTCGTCCATCCACGCGATCTTGCGAAGAATAAAGGTCATATCTAATTAGAGCCACCCGGCACCCAACCAGTCTCGCCTTATGCGGTTAGTATTTTTTACATGGACTACTACGGACATGCGCTCACTTATGAACTCCCTAACGTTACCGGACCGCTTCGTTCGCAATCTGTCCACGCGCGGACGACGAGTGAACCATTTGGTGACCACCCGCTGCCTAAGCGCGGGTCCCGCGTGGACCGCGCGCTGAAACGAGTGATTCACACGCGAGTACGATGCGTCTGCGGCACAGCGCTCCCCCATTATTCATTCCATCATTCAACTGTTCTTTTGAATGTGTCGGTCGTATCTTTTTGCATTCAAAATTAATAACGAACTAACAGCCTATTCGTCTATTCGCGAACCTCGCGATGTCTACTCGTTGACCACACGACCTTCACTGGTTGACAATGCAGCGTCCATCCGTGGACCACTTGACGTTTACTGGCTGACAATACGACTTCCACCCGTGGACGTCGTATTGTCAACGTGATGAGACGATGTTGGACGGGTGTTGGTAGGCTCTAATGAGCTGTGACTTTGACGGTACGTGTAGTCCACGTCGTAGTACTGCGAGGATACTGAAGAGGAGCGATTTATGCCCAAGACGTGAGTCTGCATAGCGTCCCTCTTCAATGCGCCAAGGACGACCATAACAGAAATTTTAATAGGTAAAAGTCCCTAATAACTCAATTTCACCCTCAGTATTTACTGCCCACTGTTTGAAGATTTCTAATACTGAATATTATTATTTGAAGATTTCTTCTGCATTACAAAAATAAATTTGGCACAGATTGTTATATTCTGTCGTCTATACATGTTCTGTACGTTACTTTCATTGCCTATAATTATAAATAATAGTTCATACGTTCCCATTGTAATGATGTATTGAAACGTACATTAAGGACTCCGAAATGTCTAATTAGAATTCAATTTCGATAAATGGAAATTCTGAAACTAAGTACCAGAATGGAAGTACACACATTACAGCATCGCAATTGATTTACGCCACAGCCCTTAAGTAAGATGTCTTTGCTAAACAATAGGGCGTAGATGGTTGATAGGACACACGGATTCGGTTATCGAATATCTTTAATATTAGTTATTGAGAGCTCGCAAATTATCGTGTTCTCCTTTAGGTATTGCTTTAACGTACATTATGTAGGGGAGACGATACTATCTCTAACTAAAGACGATTGTTTGCTGTTATTTATTTGCTTCGCTTTGAATTTGCTTTATCATTGATCTTAACAACATTTTGGTGAACAAAAGGTGTTCTAATACTTCTAAGAGGTATTAAAGAATGCGTGACCTTTCTCTTTAAATATATTATGTAACTAGTTAATATTGAAATCAGCTTCTAAATTAAAAATCAATATTCCTATTCTAGTGGCAAATATGACACAAATACCTGTATACTGAAATTTGACAGTTACTGAAGTCGGCGCCAAGCCCACCAAACTAACAGCCTTTCTGTCGTTTCACATTGATTTGGCCCCGACTTTAATAACTGTCAAATTTAATTATGTAGGTATTTGTACCGTATCTTCCAAGTTGTTAATGTACTTGAGTTTCGATTAATAGAGGATAGTTATTTTGTACTTTTCAGTGTTTTTTTGAAGTCGATTTAATTTTTTCTTAAAAAGTTTTGTTTTTAAGAAAAAAACTTATTAAGAAAACGTTAGGGATGTAGAGGGATTAGACAGCGTGAAGATATGTATGTATGTATGGTAAGTCTACAAACAATAACTTCTTTCCTAACTGTGGAGCGGAATGATATGCAAAAGAATCATCAATATAAATAAAATTTATATACGTTATTTGGTGTATCTTGTAGTGTATCTGGTAGTGTATCTGGTGTAGGCTCTAATAACAGTGAAATTTAAATGGGACCACCTAGGTGGTACATTGAGCCTAACAAAAAAAGATTCATAAAAATCGATCGACTATTTATTTATTTATTTAAGAAAATAATATAAACCTTGACACAAAAAAAGGTATACTGATTCTCGCACTAGGATACCCTGTGTTATGAGTAGTCAGTGCCTTCCCATAAGCTATATATTTATATCACATAAGTATTAATAAAAATTTGATGTACAAGAATGCTTATTCGTAACTTATAATAATACGTATACAATTAAGAGTAATTTCAAAGAAATATAAGTAGATACTTGTACATTCTTAAAATGTTATGAATACACGTGTTTATATATCATATATATGTGGCGTGAGTTGTGTTTGTGAGTGAAAGTATGTGTGGGTGTGTTTGTGCATAGCCATGTTTGTGTGTATTGAATAAGTGATTAGTGATTACTCTATTACATTCAAGAAATTTCCTTTATCAGTATAATTAATAGATAAAAGACATTTAATTATTATATTTTTGCAATTATTACTTCTCAATTTATAAATGTCCAATAATTTATTAATTTTGTTATAAATATAAGATCCAAGAAAATAAAAGGATCGTTGTGCCTTATTAGTTTTTGTTTCTGGAGTGCTCCAAGTTATGTATCGTAGACTTCTTGATAATTTGCATATATTCTCTGGGGATTTTTTATGGTAGCAAATGACAAGTCTACGATTAAAAAGTTGCCTAACACTGAACACTTTGCAATCTACATGCAAGAGATTGATAGGAAATGTAAATGGTTTACAGAAAGCCACCTTCAAAATAGCGCGTTACAAACGCTCTCCTCTTAAAACAGCCATTCCCAAAGTGGGCGATAACGCCCCCTTGTGGGCGCTGCAGGCCTAAAGGGGGGCGGTAAGAGTCCCAGAAAAAAAATGGGGGCGTTGTGTAGAGGCCTGGGGGGTGATTTGTAATTTCATTTAGCTAGGAGGCATCTTAGATAACGACTGCATGAGCTCTCGACACAGTAGACAAAATAAGTTTGGGAACCAGTGTCTTAAAAGAAGAGACTTCGAAGCTGCACCCCAAGTAATAATGCAACAATTTGGAACCAATTGACAGAGCGCCATATATATTTGTTTTTTTGTGACCACATCATTACATTACATCACATTTCTAATACGTCTAAAAATATGCAAAAATTATCTCAAACGACTGTGGAGTAATTTCAGTTGATGAATCCATGTAAGACTGGCATCAATAAGCACTCCTATAGATACTTTATTTGTAATACCTGATCCAGAATAGGACAAGTGCATTGGGGATAATTTAGTGTACCACACCGATGGAGACAAATAGATAGACGGATTTTAGGTGCCAAACGCTGATTGAAACTGCAGGGAAGACATTTAGTTTTTGTTACATTTAATGTCAAAAGGTTGCAACCATTCAAACACCCTACGCAAATCAAGATGAGTCGATTCCACTACTTCTTCCCAAGTGTCACCAAAGAAGACTATACCTGTATCATCTGCAAATACAGGCCGTGCCCGAAAAGAACACCTCACCGCGGCTGTCAAACGAATACCAAACTTCACGTATCGGGCAGCAAGCAGGGCACGTTTACCCGAAAAGTGGGAAACACGCGTCGTCTTAATTCCATCCACCACAAATCCTCGCACTACAATGTAAACAAACTCCCGAGAGTAGCGAACACACAACCGATGGCAGATAAAAAAACAACAAACGTCAACCCCCTCACTACAGATAAATCACAAAATCACATCTAGCGTCTACGTACGTTCTGACACACGTAAACATAAATGAATAAAAAATTTTATTAAAATAAATTAAACCGCCTTCAAAAACAACACTGAAAAGTATAAAATAACTATCCTTTACTAATAAAAACTCAAGTACAAATAAAATAACTTTATAAATACAATACACATACCTATATAATTAAATTTGTCAGTTACTGAAGTCGGTGCCAAGCCCACCAAACTAATAGACTTTATGTTGTTGCACATTGATTTGGCACCGACTTCAATAACTGTCAAATTTAATTATATAGGTACCTATGTGTTTCGTATTTATAAAGTTATTTTAATTGTACTTGAGTTTTTATTAGTAAAGGATAGTTATTTTATAGTTTTCAGTGTTTTTTTTGAAGGCGGTTTAATTTTTTTTAATAAAAAATTTTTATTTCTCCTTTTTGAGTGATCTTGACCTAAATAAATATTTAGAGCAGGTCTGCAATTAACTTCATTCTAATTCCGGAGCGCAACGATATACAAGAGAATCGTCAATATAAATGAAGGTTATAACCAGGATGCGTTATCTAGTGTATCTTCGAAGTCCAGGCTCTAATATCGGTGAAATTAAAATGGGACCACCTCTGCAGTATTACCTACCAAACGAAAAAAGAATTTTCGAAATCGGTTCATAAATGACGGAGTTATGAGGTAACAAACATACAAAAAAAACATACAGACGAATTGAGAACCTCCTTCTTTTATTGAAGCCGGTTAAAAATAAATTAAAATATAAATTATGTGGATTATTTGATAAAAAAAAATTACTACATAACACTATTGTAACAAACTGGCATTAAATTAAGAGAAACGTGAATTAATTTCGTTTTTTGTTTCGAGGTAGGTACGTATCTCTAAAAAATACGAACAGTACAAGAATTAGGAATTCTAATAAAATGTTAACTGTCATTTTTATCATAACATCATTTGGAACTTAAGAATGTTTTATTAACGTAAATGTTATCATCAAGACTCGTTCGCGGGGTGGCAAAGGACTTGTCTTCCAGACCGGGACTTTGGGATCGGACCCCGGACCTCAATTTAGGGAACGAATTTTTCCAAATTGGCTTGCATTCTGGGTGTTACTGTGATATAAGCTGAATGCTTACTTTGGAGTCACAATTCGTGTAAATTGTCTAGTATTATACAACATATTCTAGAAAATATTTTAGTTTTAAAAAAGTAAAAGGTTGGCTTATCCTTATGATCCTGGTTAGGATATAAGATCAAAGTTATGAAATTCTCGTGTTATCATTGGTTCATAATAGGTAAGATAAGGTACCTTCCTTGATGACCAGGAAGAAGAATAATTCAATACCAGTGTGTTGATACGTATTACCTAATAATAATAACAGTAAAATAATAATACTCAATACATTTTAATATTACTGATAAAATAAACATAAGAATACTAATAAATAACAAATAAATTTACTTTTCTAACCATAAAAAGATTAAAAATGATATCCCATTTTTTTCATGTTTGTCCATAATGTAAACAAACAAGAAACTAACCAAAATTTCGCCAAGTTTTCACCATCCGCTGGTTTTCATATTACATGTAGCACTATAACAACACTGCTTTCCTGTTATACACACAAATCTATAAAATATTCATAATTAACACTAATATTGTCCAATATAGCACAGCATCGAAAGAAATTAGGTTATTTGTCAAGTGTTTGTTTTAAATTTGTAATGTTACCTAGAAGTTGCCTTTGTTCTTAGAACAAATTAGCATCATAAATCAGTTCACTCTAATAAGACTGAATAGTAACAGCAGATTATTATTATTTGCGATGTGCAAACAGTAAAAGCCTCCTATTCTTTATTTTTTTTTCTTTTCTTTTAAATATTGGCAACTTATATTTATTATATTGGCAACTTATATTAATTATATTATATTGGCAACTCACATTTAGAAACATTTCAGCCATTCTCGAGTAAAAAGTGGTGTATCTCTTATGTAAAATGTCTGTCTTCTTATTACTAAGTCCCTAACTCTCCCCAGTAGTGATAGTAGGCTTTACTAGAGTTAGAAAGTATTATTTGGAAGACTTCTGTTGCACATATTTATTCAAACTTTCCAATTCTTAACACTCGCACAGAACTAACGAACAATATACTATCACTTTTGTACTTCAAAACTCCCAAAAACGCAAAAAATAGATCTAAATTAAATGTTCACTTCTCCCGCTCCTTCCAAAAAGTCTTTTATTCTTTATTCTTGTGGTTTTTTTTAAATACAATTTCTTACACTTATCATGACGTTTATTACTCTTTTAATTCATGGTGGTTTTTATTGAAGCACAAACACACAAACGGACAAAAATTCTAAAAATGTTTGTTTTACTAATAACTAATAATTATGACTTATGAGTCAATCATTTGCGAACTAAGCCATCTCTAGTTATGTTATAAATGTCATATGTTATAAATGTCAAATGTCACTGTCATCATTTTTTTTTATAATGTAGTAGATCTACGTTTGGCCACTATCTCACTTGTTGCTAAGCGACGATGTGGCCGAAGATGGAACACATCGATCTAGGAAATATCTATTCACTCTAGCCCTGAAGATGCCTGGATTATAGTTTGCAGGAAACACAGAGGACGGCAAGGAATTCCATTCCTGGGCAGTGTGTATTATGAATGTGGAGCCAAAGCGATGTGTACGGATTTTTGGAATTGCCACAAGGTAAGGGTGATAGTGAGTCTTCGTACTAGTCCTGTAGTAGAAGGGAGAGGGTGAGATAAAGTCGTGAAGCTCTTGCGTACACTCACCGAAATGTATCCGAAAGAAAACAAACAGATACGGACTTTACGGTGGTGCTCGAGGCTAAGCAATTTTTTGGCAATCAGTTTGTCATCACTTATCAACGTCACAGCACGCCGGCCAATTGACTCTAAAGCTTCCAGCTGGTATTTGGCTGCTCCGTGGAAAAGGTGGCAGCAGTACTCTACACATGATCTAACTTGTGCTTGATATAGATGAACCAATTAAGCATTAGTATTTAAGGGACAACTGCGTACAGATATAATGACGTTCTTAATACGTGTGCAAAATTTCAAATTATTCAGACGTTTGGAAGCGGGTGAAAATAATGTTGAAAGATTCTGTTACATAGATACGAGTACATACTTACAGACAAAGCTAATAGTGTCATAATAAAATTACGCATAACTTTCGCTTTGATTTTCCATAAAACTTCAATGCAGGCAAAACAGTGGAAAGTAGTTCAACGTGATTAATAACTTCTTATCCTTAGACGTCGAAACATTTATTTTTCATTTAACTGTAATTAATTTTAATAAAATCTAAACAAGCAAATTGCTAGCGTTTATTATATTTTGATTAAGAAATAACCTCCGCTTCTGCGTCGAAGTCGCAATATTCTGATTAAAAATATTAATAATACACGAATTCATGTTAATGTACATTTTTGTAAATTGTATGTATATATTTTTTCAATTCGAGTATGAATTTGGAGAGCAAAAATAATTTTTAAATAGCAATATTGTGATATATTCACGCAAGTTTTCGTCTAAGCTGGACAGATCTTAATATACATTTTTGTAATGAGTATTGGAACATACATAAGGCAAAGCGATATTTTTAATCTCCGACGCAAAAAGAGGAGTGTTATAGGTTTAAGGTGTCTGTATAGTGTCTGTCTGTGGCATCGTAGCTCCTAAACGGATGAACCAATTTTAATTTGTTTGTATTTATTTGAAAGATGACTTGATCAAGAGTTTTCTACCAATTATATGATTGATTGAATGATTTAAAATCGAAAATCTGTTCAGTTATTCGAAGATCATCAGCTCTTTTCTAGTTTTTGAAGGGATGTGAGCAATTTCTACAGGTCTGATCGATTCGAAATATAGTATCCATTGACTTCAATATTATTACGATAACATTGTAACCTTGACCTGGGACTTTTTGGCGAGAACGGGAGAAGTAAAGTTGTCATTTTATTTAGATTTTCTATTTTTTACATTTTTGGGAGTTTTAAAGTACAACAGTGATAGTATATTGTGTTTTAAAGTTCTGTACAAGTGAAAAGGATGGAGTAGGTCTAAATAAACATGTGGAGCTGATGTTCTCACGCTCTTCCAAGAAGTCCTGTAAAACTTCAGTAAAGTCTACTGTCACTTTACTGGAGTAGTTTTAACGTTTTATATAACGATTCTACTCATACTATACAATACGTGATATTGGCAAATGCTCTAATCGCCATGCCATGAAGAAAGAAAAAAAAAAACCTTGACCTGATGCTGCAGCATCATCTGGAATCAGCAGGACACCCAACTCCTCATCAACTTAGATCGGAGATATCATGTTTAGGCTCTTTGGAATGGTCTCAATGAATATGTTATAGATAGATAGATGATGATCAGGGTCTGAATTTCGTGTATCGTACCGAAAAGTATTTGTGTCAATGTGGGGATAGAGCGTCGATCGTTGCGTGCTTAAAAAACATAAAATAGAACTTAAATTAAGCCTTTAAGTTTATGATAAGTTGTAACATAAAATAATTTTTCCTACTTCATCATTCTGTTTTTACTTTATTTACTTAGCGGTCATATTACAACTTATGATAAACTTTAAGGGCTAATAGGTACGTATTATTTTTTTTACTTTTTAGAAGATTTTTTAAGTCAGGGGTTTTTTAAATTTAAAATTTAAGTTTTTGATGACGTCTACAATTTTTTTTCGATTTTATAAAGTATAAATATCGGAACAACTAAGTGTCTCAAAACACCGTCAAAATATAAGCGGAGGTAAGAGGTTTTAGCGGGTCGTAGGCCCTTTTACGTGGCTTGTTGGGATCGCTACCACTATCTTACAAGATGACTCA
The DNA here is from genome assembly GCA_907165235.1 of Zeuzera pyrina. Lineage (NCBI taxonomy): Eukaryota > Metazoa > Arthropoda > Insecta > Lepidoptera > Cossidae > Zeuzera > Zeuzera pyrina. The sequence continues at coordinate 3,322,999 of OU015623.1, forward strand.
TTCACAATCAAAAAAGATTCGGTCTAATGATCAAATCAGTCATTGATTGTACACAGATATCAAAGATCGCAATTATATTTTTGATCGAAATTAAAGATCGGAGTCTTGTTTGAATAATCAGATCTACGATTTCGATATTTTTTTAAGTTTTTATTACAATTCCACCACATCTGCAATTTTATTGTTTGTGTTTTGAAAAATAATGTGTATGTGTGAGTTTATCTTGTATTCTTTCTGAACTTCACCTTTTATCACATAAACGGCATAGAGTATAAACTAAATATCGATAAGTATTGAGGTCGAATCAATCAAATGATTGAATCGATGAAAGGTACATTCATTCAAATGTGATTGCAGTCATTGAAGCTTTGAAATTATTGTAATCAAATGACTGAATCAATCACGAGCGACAAAGGTCTAAACGCCGTTATAATACCACGTCTTTGAAGTTTGTATTATGTACAATTTCTAGAAAATTAGTCGAATAGAACGCATGAGTTAAAAAAAAGTTTCTCAGGATTCCCCATATTTATTGTGTACCATATACAGTACTTTTTTTAACGAACGCAATAAAAATATATAATATACGAGCGAAGTATCATTAAAGCATACAGAATGAAGGCACGTATTTGAAACTGTTGCAAATTGCGTTTAAAACCATTATAGAATCTGTTGAAATACGCATTCAGCACATCTTCACGACTGAGTTACTTTTGTTTATCATGGCCTCTGAAATATTTTGTTTATAAAGGCTTCTCGCTTACTTAGGGCGGATGACAACAGCCCGATGATTAATTGTTGGTCATGCTATGTTTACCTGTGGTCGGTACCTGCCCCGTCCAATAAAAGCCATCAATCTTATTTTTGGAACTACCGTTGTTTTGATGTACCGCTCGTCCATAAATTTTATTATACAAATATTGGAAGGGATAGGATTTATACATATCCTCACGCTGTATTCCTAACGAATCAGACGAGAAGAAGAATCGAGGTGTTTCCAAGCTTCTTTGTGTTCATAATTCCCATCATTCTCTTAACACAATTTCGTTGAGTAATGGAAGTACTTTTGACATTCAATAGTAAAATCTCCGGCTATTTGATCTTCATATTAAGTTAGCCTTGTCATTTCCCTCTTTAGATTTTCTTCGTCAATCGTTCCTCAACATTATTTCTATGTGCTCGAATCATCTAAGCATTAGTTCCTTCATCACAACAACACTTTCAACCAGCTCTGCCTTAAAGTGCATCTCTTCATTGCTTGTTCTTACAAGTGTCCTTACAACTTAGATACTTATATTAACCGAATCTCGAATAGCTGAAATGTGAAATCCACTCGCATACCTCAAGAGAAGTTCATGTTTGGAGGTGTGGAGAAGTGAAAGAGGTAAAAAATTCTGCTATGTTTGGTGCCTCATGTACACTGTCAAAGATGCAACTGAAGAAATATGTATAAGAGTATGAAGAAATATGTACATTGTGTATGTGCAATCAATTGTCACCGTCTTGTTCAATATCTAAACAGATTAGTAAAATCAGTAACCACATAGTAAGGATAATTAACAACAGAGTAACGAAGCAGTGTACCTCACTACAGATCATCTTTCAAAGTCAAATTCAAATCAATTTATTCAATTAAACCCAATGACAAGGTGTTTTTCAACGTCAAATCTACATTAGCTCGGTCCGAAAAAAAACCTAGACACTGAGAAGAACCGACAAAAACTCAGTCAGATATCATTTTTTGAACATCATTTTACGATAGGTTTATTAAAATACAATGTTCAGAAAGTCAGTGCAGACTATTGTTGACTACTGCAGTCATGTGCAGAGATTATTTCCAGACTATTGTATTATTCAACGAAATCGTTTATTTCATAGTATGCATAACTAATCAATGTGCGAAGTTTTAATTCCGTTAATTAAAACTTCCTGAGGAACTTTATTATAAAAACGAACGCAGTTACCCAAAAATGAAACACTCGACTTATGTCATTTAAATTTTATAATAACCAATTTATTATGTCCTCAGATTTTCACAATATTAATATCGCCTTTCTTTTGAAACAGATCTATATTTTTCCTCGTATACATAATAATTTCGAAGATATATAAGAACGGCAAGGTGAGTATATCAATGTCTTTAAAACGATCTCTTAGAGATTCTCGTGCATTCATACTGTAAATGGCACGTATTGCTCTTTTTACACTTATATTAGCTTCACCTGTATGTATGTATGTATGTAACGGAATCTTTCAGCGTAATTTTTACCAATTTCCAGAAGTCTGATCAGCTTGAAAATTTGCACAGGGGTCAAGGACTGATGACATTACAATTATTTCATAACTTTGTTCTAATGTCCTGACTAGAATCATCAGGATAAAAAGAAATTTAAAAAATGAATGGTACGATTATGGTACCATAGATGTCGCTACGGAACGTTTCTACATGCATTTTGAAATTATTACATTATTAAGTCAAACGTATTACAATGGACCACACTAAGTTTTTTTGAAATAATTTGAATTTTGCGGAAAAAATTATAGTTTAAAAAAACTAAAAAAACACACTTTAATGGCAAACGAAACTAAAAAGTAGAAAATAAAAAAAATTATAGTTTAAAAAAACTAAAAAACCACGCTTTAATGGCAAACCGAACTAAAAAATAGAAAATAAAAATTAAATTATTAATAAAATAATTCAATTATAGTAAAAAAAGCGTGGAGTGCCTGATAATATAGTAAATTGCACACCACGCTTTTTTACTATAATTGAATTATTTTATTAATAATTTAATTTTTATTTTCTATTTTTTAGTTCGGTTTGCCATTAAAGCGTGGTTTTTTAGTTTTTTTAAACTATAATTTTTTATAAAATAAAAATAGAATTAATATGCGCCGCTGAGTCCCACAGCAGAAGGCCATGGGACATTAGGCTATGGAAATATGCGAAGTACACCAGCCTAGCCGTATCCGTATCCGTCAATTGCCTTATGCGTCTAATGGCATATATCGCGGAATCGAGCTTACTAGCCAAAGACCCGATATGGTCCGCCCACTGTAACTTGTTATCTACTGTTAAACCAAGATAACTATCTGATTCAGCTAATTCTAATTGTTTCCCACTCAGTTCTATTTTACCATGGATTCATTAGAATGGGAAAATTTAATACATTTACCACCATTTCGGGATATCTGCTAGGATCTTGTTAATCAAGTAATATCTAGATCCTTTCTATCTAGTTTAAATAATAGTAAGTGTCATCAGAAAATAATATTGTTTCACATAAGTCATGATATATTACATGATAGATATTACATAAACTGATAGTCTCCATACATCCTCACTTCTTTTTATTTAATTGGTTGAAAGTCCTTTCTATCTCTAGTGAAGATATGTACTTAAATTGAAAACTAGGAAACTATTTTCCAATATTTTTGCTCAAAAACGTCTCTGCTGTATGCGAAGGCGATCGTAGACGACCAGTAATTTCTACGGATATCAATTTCTAGGGGGGTTATACGCAAAAGCAATCAAAATATTATTCAGATCCAATAACTCCTAATATAAAAAAAAAACTGTTTCAAAATTTCAATGAACTACAGAATGAGATAAGTAACTTAATATAAAAAAGTCACAGTCTTTATATTTACAGATTAATTTTTGTTTATTCCGTCACTTTAGTCAAATGTCTCCTTCTGTGGACTATTCAAACTCATTATATTAGAATTTATACGCATATTAAAAATAATTGGTATAAGATATCTTCAAATTGAATACGCTAAATTAAAAACCATATTCTCGGTAATCTTACGTTAGCTAAAAAACTATTATATAGCTATTTAAAGAATTATGCAAAATAAATATGTGGTTATAAAGTATTAACTCTTTTCGGTGGGCATGAACTAGGCATGAATAATCAAGTGATTAATCGATACAACATTCTTAGTCAATGGCTGTTTATAATTTTAGTTGGCAACACTCGCAATCTGTCACTCTAATCTGTGACATGCGTGGATCCGCGAGGTGTGACTTCGTGTCGAAGAAATTTTAAATTATTTTGTTTTAATCCGTCAGAGATCAGTGCATCTTTCCTGTTTTACAAATATATTGGTGAGTAAGTGTGTAAAAAATCATTTAGTGCAGTTGCTTAATAATATTTGTGGTGTAATCTGTTAGTACCGTATTTTTGTTATCCTAACCTCAAATGCTTATGAGCTACATCGTTTATTTAATTGCTTCATATATTCTGTGGACAACTTTTCTATGGATCAAAGGTCTACAGAAGATGCACGATGTCCACAGAAATTGCATATTTGACTATTGTTTCTATCTGTACACGACGATGATAATGATGTTTTATATTTTTTCAACCTGGTATGCTTTAATCATAAACAATTCACATGACAACATTTCCAAATAATAATAATTCAGTGGGAGTTTTTGGCGGGATTTTATAGGGAGCGGTTGGGTGTTTATTTTAATTGTAAATTGTTTCTGGTGGATATTATGATGTACAATTGGTGTAATATAATGTTATGTACATTGTATAGATATAATAATACCTCCTGTGGAAATTTTATACTTTTCTGTGAACATCTAAAACTTTCAACTTAATTTTTTTTGGTCAATAATGCCGAATGATCTCGTTTGCTATTTTATTTCAAAATGTTATGGTAATGTTGTAATAAATAAAAAATAAAAATAAAATATACCACACTTGTTTTATTTTTTTTTCGACAATTATTTTTGTTTTGCGTATGACCCAGGGGTAAAATCTTTTGTGAACCGCTCCCAAAAATGTCAAACTCCTCCGGCCCACACTATTTTTTGGAGTGAAAATTGCTTCAGGCGCACGTTGCGCTCTTTGTGAACAGTGAACGAAACTGAACAGTCACGCTCGGGTTTGTGAGGCTGAATCGGGTATACTCGGCTCCAGTCAACATCAAGTGCGCTCATATATATATTTTAAAATTAGATTGTCGTACAAGTTTTTACTTCTACCGTGAGGCCATAAGCACACACCAATTTTTTTATTACTCGACCTTAACAATGACAAGAGTAACTTAAAAGAAATGTAAAAGTTAAAGATTTGTAACACGCGCTTAAATCAAAAGGTTTTGAATTACATTTTCAATGACAGGAAATCAAATGCATACCTAAATTAAAAAATTATATAATTGAGTAAACAATTTGTGTTTTCTTCTTATGATCGCTTTTCTGGGCCAATTCGTCAATTACACCTGGATTAAGATTGTTGATAATGTCCTATTTGGGGGGATCAGTAAGAAAGACTGCAGCAAAGCAGCATACAAATATAACTAAGAAACGTATTTACGAAGTATGTCGTGTCATGTTTTATTTCGTTTGTGTCTTTCAGTTGAGAAATTTTATGAAGAAATGTAAATTGATATCATAAAAGCATTAGCAATTTTAAAAGTGATCCTGGACACCAAAGAGTGCAAAGAAAAGACAAATAAATTACTTCAAAAAGATAGCTTTCTAAGCGGCAACTTTGAGGAAGTTTATTAAAGACAATGTGTAGTTTTAAGTTTGTAAATATTAACATATGTATGTACTTTTTGATAATGTAAATAAAAGAATAACTTCAAAAAGATTATCTCAATAAATGGATCCTAGTAAATAAGTCCCGGTAATACCTGATTCCCATATTTGAAAATCTACATTACTGAATTTAAATTTCTACATGTAAAAACAACAAAAAATTATGAATTTGACATCACGAAAAAAAAAATTTTTCGACCGCTGAGCATGTAATACGACACGAGATATCTTTTTCAAATCAATATCCGTGGAAAGTGCTTACCAAGTTCTAATAGTCAATAATTTTTAATTAATAATTTTTAATAATAATTCTTTTTAATAATATTTTTTAACAATAATTTTTTCCGAAATTTTCATACACTTTTTACGACTTTGGAAGCGGATATCAAATAAAAAAGTTACTTTGAAACCTCTACATAATTTTCGAAGATTTTGAAGATACGCCACATGCTTAGGTGCACAGGAATTTTTTTATCCTTCATTAATGCCTATGGAGTGCCACCCCTAATTTTATTTTTTTCATATTTTGACTCCGCCGTTGTATAGCGGTTATTAGTACACGTACTTACCAAATTTCATCTATGCTAGCACAAAAAATAGTCTCTGAATAAAATGGCTGTGGCAGACGGACAGACTAACAGAAAATTATCAAGGTAGTGTTTTTCTCCCTTTAGCTACGAAACCCAAAAAATGTACTGAAAAAACAAAAGAAATCAGTTATAGAATTCGCAAAGACACAAAAAAGACCAACTGTCTAATCAACGTACATTTCATAAAGTACTTAGATACATTTTTAAAAGAATTACGTTCAAAAATTTTCATTATTTTTTTATTTGCTTTTTTCTCGCGTTGAGATACCAATCTACGTTCGTATATTTTTCACCTCAGTGGGTGTAAATATGACGAAATAAATCAGCTGTAACGCACAGACAGACAGACGGACACTTTGACATGAAGAAACTATAAGGGTCTCTGCCGTTTCAGTTAAAGAACCTTAAAACCAGGATTAAAACCAGAAATTAAACGGAGTATTATTTTTCAAATTGTTAATTTTCTTTTTTTCCACAAACTTTCATAAACAATTGAAATTGTAGAATTTTTTCCGAAATATACGTTTTTGTTACAAACAGCGTATTTCACATAATTCAGTAGTTTCCAAGAAAATACCTTCTGAGATTGAGTCATAATAAAATAGAAAATTAGAAGAAGCTTGTATATCTAAAATATTTTCACGAACTTCCAATAATAATAATAATCTAGAAATAAGATAATGTGTAGTTTTAAGTTTGTAAATATTAACGTATGTAAGTACTTTTTTGTTAATGTAAATAAAGATTATTCCATCTAGAAAATAGTCGTATTATTGCTCATTACATTATTTTGTTACATTTATTTGTCTTTAATACTTACGAATAGTTGTACTATCGATAATTTCTTATAATATGAATAGCGACCTGCTTCTGGCTTCGCACAGGTAGCGCAAAACCTTGCACCGTCTAACAAACATTGCAATAAAAAATTTTAACGACTTTTTCTTGAGCCCTCAAGGCGACGCATTATAAACAATAATTTAATGCAAAATAGACCTTCGGGTCTAAGCAAAAGTGCGCGCGCTAGCTTTTATTTAGCTAGCTAGCGTTTATTTTAAAAATATAAATAATTTTAAAAAATTCAACTGGCATTTTAAAGAATATGTTTAGATCAAAACTATACAAAAAATTTAGAAACATAAATCGATCCCGTTACTCCTGAAAACGTAAATCTCTGTTTTAAAAGAGGTTTCTTTAATATTTTTTTTTGTTTTACAAAAGTTAACCAATCTTGTATCGCAACTGTCAAAATAAAGTCAATGAAATGAAAAATCAGGTTACCAAATATCATTTTCATATGTTTTGTAATCACTTAGAAAAATTGAGATCGTTGCCGTCAAAATTTCCAATGCGTCGCCTTAAGGCCTGAAGGGTTTAATGCTGAATAATGCTTAATTTTATGTATATAACCATAACGAACACACATTTGACTTCAATTTTGTCTAATGAAAAGCTATTTTCAATAATCGTTTATAGGTACTTCACTGAAAAAATACATTAGCTGAATTCCGAAAAACATTGACGAGGTCTGAACATAAATAATCAAGGAGAACATGAAGAAAAAGAGAGCCCAAAGGTATTCGCTCTAGCCTTAAAAATTCCCAACTTGTACTCGTATGACTGAAGTCGCAACATTGCTAACACAATAACATCATTATTGTGCAACTTAAACTAACTCTTAAACTAAGCACTGTATTTGTATTATGGGCATCACATAACGAATTGAGGGAATACCCAATAATATCCAGACTCCAAAACAATTTACAAAAGTCAACATCCTAAATCGACTGACGTTCGAAGATAAAAGAGCCAGAGTGTTAGCAGACGGACGTGTCAAAAACAATCGCATACATAGGCGATAAGGTTTGAGGTGAATGATAAGATTAGAGGAGGCGAAAGAAGTACATATATGTGAGGGCCGCGAAGCTTGGCGCTCTGTCCTCTCTGACTACCCTTTAGGGATACAGCGCGAAAATGTGTATGTATGTATCTACTCCTATTTCACCCTCTTAAGAATAAAAGTTTAAACTAAGGAAAAAATTCAAGCTATTTCCAATAGTAATTTATTAGTACTACACTGAAAAAATACTTTAATGGAATTCCGAGGATCGATCTGTCGTTTCGTAAAACCAACCAAAGTTCACTAAAGTATTTATTTTTACAATATCACGAATGTTAAATTTACAAATTAAAAAAGATTGAAGCTACACGATCTAACATAATAAAAGTTACAAAATTGTATGTTAAATTGACAAAAGAGTTTAGTTTAGGGGTATGTTGATGGTATGCATCGGACCTAACTTAGTTAATGTTAATGTTGTTAAAAAAAAAATATACCATATTGTGATAAGTTAGCTATATTTTATTTCATTTTGCCATGTTTTATTTTGTTTTATTTTATTGTATCTACCAAATTCAAAAATTGTAATACATCATTAGAATAGTATAGTTGGTATCACTCACTGTATAATAATTGTAAGTGCTGTATACTCCTATAAAAGTGATTCACACTATTTAAGATTTTTTCAATACTTAAGTTGGTGTAATTTTGTGGTAATGCTGTTGGAGTATCTATTAATCAAATAAATAAATAAGTAATGTTACTGTTAATTACACAAATCAATTTTGTAAATATTTCAACATTTTAAGTTTAGTGAAATCGACAATTTCCGTGTTAGTCCGAAATTAAACCGCGAGTTTAGTAAAACTTTGTAAAACCGACTAGAGTATTTTTTCAGTGTACGAAGAAGACTCCTTAATCTTCTCCTTAGCTGTCAGTCCTAAAGGTAACTAGGCTGAAACTCAAGGATCTTTATAATATAGACGCTTAGAAACTACTTCAGATTGCAAATGCGTTATCAACCCTGAGGACTAAGGTGTCATGCCTCTTGTACTAAAAATTCCACCGGAACGTGAATGTGATATTTTACGTCCGTAGCTTCAGAGGTTTCAAATTTCCATATAAGAGTTTTACATTCTTTTCATCCCTTTTAGGGATGATTTTCTATACCCTTTCTTAGTAGGTAAGTACTTAATGCTTACATCGTATAAGATACGTAACGTCCAAAGATAATCACAGTTTTAGCGATTTTAACTCAGGTCTTATAAATTAATCAAGCTGTTATTTTATTCATACATATGCATACATTTCTTTAGAATCAATATACAATTGCGTGGAAACGATAGTGAAAAATACCAGCAAAGTATTACAGAAATCGAAGAAAAGCAAGACTGGTTTACAAAGATCAGATAACCCGAGCGGTAACTGATGGGAACATCAAACGCGTTCACATACCTCGGTGTAAATACGTGAAGAGATTGAAAAAATCAATCAAGTGTCAGTTTAACGCATAAACAGACGGTTCCGTACAATATTTTTGAACCCATTAATTTTAAAAGTCGATTTCTGAAAATCTGTTATTATCAATGTAATATAAATTACTATAGGTGAGTAAATTGATGTAATTAAAGTTAACAAAAAGGCACAAATAGAAGAAAAATTAATTGTTTTTACAGCGATAAATCAAATATTCCACTAACGGTACACTTTTTCCTCGATTTACTAATAACTAATATTCAGCTCCTATAACTGATAGAGCAGTTTTCAATGCTGATAAGAACTCTTCTACAAATGCAAAAACAGTGAAAACAGCATTGAAATCTATTCAGTAATTCTTAAGAATAGCGCAAGATTTTTCTTTTATACTATGTAATAACTTAACTTAATTAAATTAAAATTTTATAACAGAAAAAGAAAAAGTAATTATAACAATGTGCTCCAAAAAACATACCATTGTTTATAGCTCGTGTTATAAATACTGCACCATTAACTGAGGAATAACATAGAGAGCCCAAGTTAATTTAAAAAAATATTGAATATGCTTCATACTAGGGACTCGGCATATACTAGCACTAACCTAACAATAACTTGCTACTCAAACTATTCAGTACACTAAGAGTAGACGTACGGTACTTTAGTGAAATTGAAGATAGGCATGCTTACATGTTCTAGATATATGAATAATATAAGTGCAGAGTGATTGATGAAGAAAATATTACGGGAACGCCAACGATACTCGCACATAACGACGTAAATATCGAAAACAAGTATGAAAATTAAAAACCAAAAAGTACGAGTCGCTTCATCCACTTTATCTACCCCATTATTACTACCATATTAGCAACAAAATATATTTGTTGCAAAAGAATACTTACAACGTTACAGTTTATCCCAAAAATATACACATATACAACTTGTTACTTGTACGTGAAAAGCCTTCAAATCCCTGCGTGTTTCTACTAAAATGTCCCATCAAAATGGGAACATAAACAAGTCACTGGCAAAGAAAATAAATGGGAATTCAATATCCCATCAACAAAACAAGGTACATCCAAACGCGGCAACACTTAAATTAGTGCGTGCTTACCTCGTAACACTACTCACTGGCACTGCACAAACACAACACTGAACTGTCACTCCGTCAACATTACTCTTTACAACGTGGGTACGAAGATCGCGAACGCGAGATGACGCAGCATACGCGTCACGAACAACGGCCACGCGTCAACTGAGCTCTACTCCGTTCTTTCCAACGGTCTAACGCGGCGCGCGCAATGTTCTACGAAAACGATAATTTAAACACATTTATCAGGCTAATTCTCCAAATTGGACTAAATAATAACGTTACAGAACCACTGTACTCAATTTCTCGATGGCATTGATAATAACATCACGGTTAATAAATTAAAGTTGATTCGTCGCATCGGGTGGCGTTGTTTGGAAGTTTGATTTATCGCGGGACGGGGCTTATTCAATTTGCGAAGACCGAGCCCGCCTTGCTAATAGCGCACCCCGCTCTAGTTCCGTTGAAACAATGTTTCATTTCTCATTGCACGTACTAGTTACAACCGTAATTTGTTTACTGTCCAGAATTAATTAAAATAAAAGTGTAAAGTATTGTTTCTCCCTTGATGCTTCTATTATGCTTGCTTGATGCTTTTAGAAGGTTTAACAACAGCCAGTATCGGTCTAGCCTAAAAGAAAATCGAGATTTTTCACAATGGGCGAGACCCCTCGGTGGGCTGACCTCTCGATGGGTCATTTAAGCAACCTATATTATGGGTAAACCTACGTCATCGGAAACAAAAAGTTTTATTTAAAATCCGCTTTGTTATAATTCTTGGGTTGACTTTTTGGGTTTCGAATTAACCCCAGAAATAGCTTTTATATAAGTATATATATGCCATTATTATCAATCTACAAAACCAAATTTGGTTGTGTAGAATGATAAGATACGATGAATTGATGAATCATTGATCATCATCGAATCATTGATAAATGATAGTCCAGTGCAGATTAATGGACGAAGGTTTTCATACATCATAAGAGAAAAGGTATCTAGCCTTGTGGAAGAAGACTGGTTTAATTAGAATTTTGCAGTAGTCCGTTCCCGTGGATGTTGTGAGACTTTCAAGATCTACGAGCAGCACTGGAGCTCTCAATCCTACGCTGAAGCACGTCGCAGAGAGAACTAACGTCATCTGTTTTCATCAAGTCACCAGAAGCGGATTGGAACTCCCACTCCCAACGCCCTCGACACGGAGGACCTCCCTTTAGTCACTTCAGGCTGATTGGAGAATATCGTAGCAATTTTCTTTTACTTACGGACTGCAGCGATGAAGGCTTGGCTCCATTCACACAGTGATCATGCCCTCAAAAATTTTGACATAGAATGAAAGGCTATTTGACTGTTCTCATGATCTTAAAACATACACATCTTCATGCTGTTTCTTCAACGGGGTAGTCAGAGAGGATGGAGCGCCAAGCCTGGCGTTCTTACATACTTATTCTTCTTCCTGTGAAGTTATCATTCTCCTCAAACATTTTCTGAACTGCAACGTCATAAACTCGTAGTTTTATTTTCTTGCACTCTGAGTGACAGAGACCGCTTAAGCTCACTCCGTCTCTACTAATAACGTCCCTGAAAGAAAATATTTGAAATATTCGAAATATATTTCTCAATATATTTAAATTATTTGTTCAGTGATATTCATGATTACTGAACCTATTTTTGAGTCAGTTTTGTAAGAAACAGTCAAGTGGTGTTTGTATTATGAGAAGTTAGCTTACATTAAATAAAATTACACTTGTACATACATGAGTTTTCTGAGAAAATTATGTAGAACGCAATTTATTCTCAGAACAGTTTTACTTAGAAAAATCTGAATAAATTCTTTTTATTCAGTAAAAAGCCTAAGTGATTTTTCTAATCAAAATCGTTACTGGAGTAAAGATACGAGTGAAAAACAATTTAATTTTTTGTCACTTTTTTCAAATATGTACACTGTTTAACACAAATAATTTTCTATGCTCTTGTTTGTAACTATTTGTTGCCTGCGACTTCGTTTGCTTGGAATTCAAAAAATTGCCAATGTCCTTCCCCAGGGCTCAATCTGTCTTCATACGAATTTTATCAAAAATATCTGATACCGAAAGGCGTTTCGTGTTTATAATATTGAAAATTGATATACGTAAACTTCAAAAAAAAGACTGCCTTCAAAAAAAACACTGAAAAGTAGAAAATAACTATCCTGTATTTAATCAATTCACTTACAAATCAATCAATTATTAAATTTGACAGTTACTGAAGTCAGTACCAAGCCTACCAAACTAATAAACTTTCTATTGTTGCACATTGATCTGGCACTTAATCACTGTCTTTAATTATATAAGTATGTGTATCGTATTTATAAAGTTGTTTTTATTGTACTTGAGTTTTGATTAGAGAAGGATTTATTTATTTTGCAGTTTTCGGTGTTTTATTTTGACGGGGGTTTAATTTTTTTCTCAATTTTCTATATTTTTCCCTTTTTAGTGACCTTGGCCTAAATAAATATCTAGGGCAGGTCTTCAATTAACTTCTTTCTAATTCTAGAGGGTAACAAGAGAATCATCTATATAAGTGAAGGAAAGCAATTCCCGTTATTTGGTGTTATTGGTGTATCTTCGAAGTCCAAGCTCCAATACCGGTTAAATTTAAATAGCACCACCTCGGAAGTATACCCTTTCAAACAAAAAGGAATTTCCTAAATCAGTCCACAACTAACGAAGTTATTGGTGAACATACATAAAAAACAAACAAAAATACATACACACAAACATAGAACCTCCTCCTTTTTTTGAAGTCGGTTGAAAATACTTGCTGAACGTGCCGCTAACTGTTTACACCTACTTTCCCCCACATACAGCTACATCCCGCGCTTGCCTACATCGCCTCTCAGGGTTGTCACTTATCAGACATTCAGACAGACAAAGAGAAGAAAGTAATCTGTTGTCTCCTGTGCACGCGTAGGTAGTGGTTCACGGTGTTTCTCGAAAAAAGGAACATTTTTGGAATATTTTTGGCTGTGGATGATAGCAGAAAACAAATGTGTGAAGAACCGAACGTAACCTGTGTCGTAAGAAGCCTATGATGAATAAGTACTTACGGACAGATATTACACATTACAGGACATAATCTTTAGTCTCGAATGTAAGATGGTTTTAATATATTTATGTATATAAATTCTTGTACTTAACAATAAAAATTATTACTAAACCAGAGTAGTAATTTCGTTGCTTGATTAACCATGCTGTACAACTGTATCATTTTTGCAACGACCTAAACTGCCCAATTCGTGTTTCCATTTGATTTCCAAGTCGCAAACATTTTTGCAGCATTACGTTACCATTTTATTCACAGCTATTTGCATGATAAACACGCCAGCGGGCCTTTCAGGACTTATTTACAATATTAATTGATATTAATTAATTTGAACGTTATAAATGAATAGCAGTTTACTTTGATAATGAAATAATTTATGTAATTCACTGATTTTGTTAATAATGTTATATAATTTCATGATTTCTCTGTTTGATGGACGATTCTATATTTCCAGTCAGTATAGGCTATTTGACTGTCTTAACGACCTGATTAAAATAAAATTTTAAGTGAAAGGCAGTAATTGTGAAAATCAAAACACAAAAAAAAAAAATTATCCGCTTATATACTTAGTAGTGGCCAGAGCTCAGATGGCCACAGCTCAGACCAAGAAATATAATGGACGGATACATGATAAGTTGCCGCTTTTATCATCGTGTGTCATACGAATTTCGTGTCTTTTTCTATCTCATCGAGTGAGTTAAACAGCTATACTAAGTGTTAAGGACGGTCGTTACTTGGAGGTCGTCGAGATCTTCACTTCTCTCCGTGGGTGGTGCTGAGTGTTTCTTCTTCTCGTCGTGTGTTTGGAATGAAAGATTGTTAACGCTGCGAATCGTGTTTATTTTTCTAACTTAACTCTGTATATACAATTTTGCGTGAGCGCAACTAGCGCTAGTCCTAGTGATTACAATAATTTATATCTATCTCTTTTGCACAATAGAGATGTGCATAACTATCAACGCTACTTTGATTCCAGTCCAGAGAATTCACTTTAGATGGTGATGAGCAAACTATATTAGATGCTGACGATGTAATTAACTCCAGTTCCTGCTGCAATGTAAGTTCTGAAGGCGAAACTACTTAATTGCCGTTGTTTGTTCCAATTCCGAAACAAGTTCATTGCGAGCGACCGCGCTCAAGAATAGTCATGTGTATGCTTGCTTGTCGTCGCGCCTGCACTCGTAATTCCGCCTTGCGCGGGACTGCAATGCGGGAACTCTGAATACCAAGATCTCGGAATGCCGAGATCACGCGACACCGGGATTTGAAGGAAGGATGAACTTCTGGTAAACACTCCTTGTTTTATTTATTGTATTACGTTTTAATAGATTCTCTGACTATGATTTGTATTTTTTTTAATAATAATATTGTTTAAATAGCTAGAGTGTTGGCCGACGGAAATTTGTGAGGAGAATGATGAGATTTGAGAAAGCGGAAGAAGTATGTAAGGACTGCGATGCTTGGCGCTCCGTCCTCTCTGACTACCCCATTGAGAATACGGCGCGAAGACATGTATGTAACAAAATTTTTTTTAAAAGAGGAGGAATGTCGTAACGGATACGTGCGCAAACGCAGCAATTTCGTCTGTATAGCGTAATTGCAGTCACCCGAGGCAACCCTCGTCTGTTACAGGTATAACAGACGAAGGTTGCCTCGGTACATAGTAAATAATTGTTTGTATTAGTCATATTAAAAAGGATGTTTGCATATACATATGTAATCGCTAAATTCCACCGCCATTTGACCTATCACCATGAAAATTGGTACGTAAATGTATTTTTTCTTGGAAAAGGTTTTCATGCAATCCCCTTTGATGTCAGTCACCATCATGCGGAGGAATTCACAGGAAAAAGCTAGTAGTTTGTAATATACTAGAATATATTACAAATAATTCATTAATTAAAATAAATCATTTGTAAATTACAACAATTCGACGCAAAAGACTTATTTAAATCAGAACATAGTAACAGTGAGATTAAAGATACCATGTATGCACGTATTGAACTATTGACTGTGTAGAAAATGAAAAAGTATAATTAGAAAAAATGAAATTCTACTAAAACTGCCCAAAGGCTTGTACAACTACCACATTTATTTTATAGAGCGATGTAAGTGTAATTATTTGTATTCAATATATTTTATAAATCCTTTTTGTGTCACTCCATCACGACGCATTTAAGTAGCCTACTATACAATTGAATATTAATTAAATTACTCAACTTGAACAGTAAGATTTAATGTCTGTTTAGTTAATTACATGGGGATCAAAGAACAACGCCGGTGTAATTGCGGTCCGAGCCCGACGCAACATTTCGTTACACAAAACGGTGATGTCATAAAATGATAGGCCTAATTTTTAAGATTCAGTTTTCTGTATTAAAACGAGAGCCTTTACAGTTTCGTCATTTTTGTCAATCTGTATATGTGTCTGTATGTCCATATGTCACACCCAATTATTCCTCTAGATATAATATATATATAAATCCAATTGATTAGTTGAGTAGAATATATAAAAATCCAATCTCATTGGATTTTTCTTCATTCGAGAAATTATAAAATAAATGTTAATTTTATGAGTTCTCTCATGAACTCATAAAATTAATTACGTGTTTCTATAAATCCTAATAACATAATTACGTACCAAAATTTTAACGAAATAGTTACACATCATTTAAGTAAATCGTGTAGTTATTTCATATTGAAAACGCAGAACGATAAAGTTAATCTCAAATGTATCCTGCCTCCTATCTTAGTCAAATCACTTACATCACGGAATTCGGGTGCTTTTGACGTTACATCAGCTGATTTTCATAAACCGTTATGTAAATCAAATAGCTGGGGAACTGTTGGAAACATCGAAATATTCATGTTTCGGCGTTTAAAGATAGATAGTAACATTTTTAAATGAAGACGTGTTTGTTGGCATAGAAGATACCCACACATATTGAAGTCGAAGGATTATTATTGAAGGACTATCTTTACCCTGCGACATTACTTATCTAAATAATATTCTATTCTTCTATCATGCCAGTGTTAGCGTCACCCCTTAAAAAAACTACTATTTTCCTGTTTCGCAAGTGCTAAATGGTAACCCTACCTACTTAACCTACTAATATATCGCTACATTAACATGGCAACACCGGATCACCGCCATTGGTCAATTTCTACATTGGTGAGAATTGCAGAGTTAAAGTAATAGAAGAGCCCACACGGCGATACATTATATTAAAGTAAGTCTTCTCAACAAGAGCTTAACGAAGTGTTAACAAAGTACAGTAAAACAAAACGTGAATCAAGTGCTGTAAGATTTCCAAGGTAAACGCGATTATTCTGTAATTATTAATTACTCTTGAAATTAGGATGTAATGATTAAGACGTTATATCGTGTAATGTTTGAAGTAAAGAATAAATTATTTAACGGCAATATTGCCTTTCGCTAGTCAGGAAGGGACAGAAGTTATAGAACTTATATAAGACAGAAATTAATGTGTTTGCGCAAGTCATAATTTTAGTAAGCGCAAAAATATTCTACCCAAACAACGCACCATATTTACGCGCGAAATACCATAATCCACTATTGGTTGTTGCATTGTCCTCTTCGACTCAATTGGACAGACGATCAGAGGCTTAGTCCGATCGGCCGCAGCCTCTAAAGCCCCCTTTAGATACCACGTAAAACAGGCAAGTGCTGTACTTAGTCTTTAACCCAGGCTACAGGGTCGATGGGCCTGACTTTTGTTACCGCTCCAGTTTCGACGTATACAAACGGAATCAACCCTCTTTCGCTCGGCGTTCTACATCTGGACCATTATGGCCACACATAATGAAGACGTGTCTTATATGACTCTTTATCTGCCACCATTGCTGTTATTATTTCTTACAAGTCTTGGCCGATGAGGTGGATCTGGACTTGACGCTCAGAAACCTACTTCTCTGGAATATGTTTTGATCCCCTCCACAACGGTGACATTGTCCGTCCAATCCGGTACAAAATACTGACTGAACTAACCGTGCTTTCGGTACGCGATATACTAGTGCCATAATTTATAACTCATTCTAACTAGTTTCAATCTCTTTTAATAATATCTGCAATGTACGGACACAACTCGGTCACTTTTTGATAACAGTGGTTGATTTCCTAGTAGGTTTAACGGCTTACATTATTACGATGGTCACATGTTTGTACAGGACGAATGCCAGACTTAAGCATCAACATATTGGTCACTACCCGTGTATCGGCCGCTTCTGGCTAAAGGCTTGTACTTTTGTGGAATACCAAGCAGTTTTCTAACCAAGATAGAAAAATAATGTCTAATTTACTTTGTGTTATCGATTAACTGGGCCGAACTAACATTTTACACTGCCATTATTACAACATTATCAAATGATAATATACTACCTAATAATATAAAATATAATATAAAATTACTAGACATAACTTTAAATATTATACTGATATTGAAAAATATTAAAAATAATAATATACATTGTATTACGTTAAAAATATCAACAAAATCAAATTAAAAATTATTCAATAAGATTCATCATGTCTGTCATCACGAGGTATTTTATAAAGTCTAATCTGTTTGGGTCGAAAATAACCCTGTGCTGAAATAACCGGCAAGAAACTCGGTTGAATAGTATTAAACAAGTTTCAATCCACGTTCGTCTGTATAGTCGCTTGTAACTCCTAGTTCTAAATGAATTTTAATGTGGTTTTCACAAGCTTTTAGAGAAAAGCTTATATGTATAATAATAATTTATTGTCAGAAAAAAAACTAATAATCATATTACGTACATGACCTCCACACTAGGCGCAGCCTATAACATGGGGATTGGTTTGTAATTATCTACTTCATTTATGCCTTATTAATTATTTGCATGTATGTCTTTTTAATTTAACGAAGCAATTGTGGAATGATCAAGCTAACTTGTGAATTGAGATGTAGTATAAAAAATTAGTTTAATTGGTATAACAAATTATAATCTCTCTCATCTTTTGCTGTTGGTATATATAGCAATTGCTATATATAGCAATCTTAACTATTAGGTCTATTTTCGAGTTATTTCCAGGAGCAGTATTGAAATAGGAGTCCACTGTAAGGAGATAGTTGAAGTAGAGAAATTAAATTTTGAAACCATCTCTATATCCTTCCATCTCTTTTCATCTTTTGCTGTTGATATATGTATATATAGCAATCTTAAATACTGCTCTGTCAAGAAAGTACCGAGAAAAGATTAATAATACACAAAATGTTAGTTATTCATCCAAATTTATTTTATCACCTTCAAAGTATGCTCCTTCAGAAACGATACACTTACGCGAACGAATAATCCAATCGTCAAAACATTTTTTAAACGCTTTTTCCGGAATTGAGTTCAGTTCTCGCCGCGAATTCTCCTTTGTCTCCTACCGAATGAAAACGGGTGCCGCGAAGTGGTAATTTGAGTTTAGGAAAAAGAAAGAAGTCGGCTGGAGCCATATCTGATGAATAAGGTGGTGAATAAGGTCCAAAATTCGTTCCCAATGATGGCCTTGTGCGAAGGTGCATTATCGTGGTGCAAAATCCAAGAATTTTCTTTTCCCAAATCTGGCCTTTTTCGTCGAATTTGCTCTCTTAAACGCCGCATAATGCTCACATATTATTCTTTAATTTACCGTTTGACCTTACGACAAGAATTTCGAGTGCACAACACCGCGATGGTAAAACAAAAAACAGTCAACATGACTTTGACTTTTGATCGACTTTGGCGTGGTTTTTTCGGTTTCGGTTCAGTTGGAAAGCGCCACTCCGAAGCTTGTTAACTAGTTCGCATGTCAAACTCGTAAACCCACGTCTCGTCACCAGTAACAATGGGTTTCATGAATGTTGGGTCGGAATTGACTCGTTCTAGCATGTCCTCAGCAACTCTTATGCGATTGAGTTTTTGGAGAAAATTCAGGTCTTTTGGGACTAGCCGAGTGGCAACATGTTTCATACCCAAGTGACTATTTAAAATGGTACGGATCGACTCGTGAGACACATAAAGTTCGGCGGCTATCTCGCTCAAACTTGAATGAGGATTTTCAGTCACTATTTCCTTCACTTTGTGTTCACTTCACTTGCAGACGTTAATGGTCTACCAGAGCGAGGCAAATCTTCCATCACATCTCGACCGCTTTTCATCGCTTTGTACCACTCAGAAGCACATGTTTTTGATAAAGTCGATTCCCCATAAGCCTTCTGTAACATTTTCAGTGACTCCGAACACGAAATTCCATTGGCGATGCAAAATTTACGATAGACTCTTTGTTCGATGTTTTTGTTCATTATGAAATTCGCAATATACACTAGAATGATGTAACTAAAAACAGCACTGTATTTAATCTAAATAACAGATGCCACTCAAACTCCGCACCAAAATGGAAAACAGTTGTGCCAATCTAACAACAAGAATGAAAACAAAAAAACTGAATTTGGAACCATAAACAAATCATCCATTCCCGATACTTTTTTGACTGAATGTATACTAGTAAGTAGGTGTATTCCAGAGTTATATCCAGGAGTTAGGAAGAGACGTCGCGCAATTACACCAACTCCATTCACTGCGCCGGATGTGTCGGCATTATTAGGATGACAGCTTGACAAGTATATAGAATATATATTTTTTAACAGCACAATCTATTATTTTAAATGATTTTAAATTTTTGAAAGCTAATATCTTTTTAATGAAGGAGTAGGAGTAGAAGAGTAACGTTTTTAACCGACTTCAAAAAAAGGAGGAGGTTCTCAATTCGTCTGTATGTTATTTTTTTTTTGTTTTTGTTTTTTTTTTGTATGTTTGTTACCTCATGAACCGATTTCGAAATTTCTTTTTACGTTTGGTAGGTAATACTTCAGAGGTCGTCCCATTTAAATTTCACTGATATTGGAGCTTGGACTTTCGAAGATACACTGAATAACGCAACCTGGTTATAACCTTTATTTATATTGATAATTCTCTTGTATATCGTTGCGCTCCGGAATTAGAATGTAGTTAATTGCAGACCTGCCTTAGATATTTATTTAGGTCAAGATCACTTAAAAGGAAGAAATAAAAAATTTTTGTTAAAAAAAATTAAACCGCCTTCAAAAAAACACTGAAAAGTATAAAATAACTATCCTATACTAATCAAATTTAGTTATAGATATGTGTATCGTATAAAGGATAGTTATTTTATACTTTTCAGTGTTTTTTTGAAGGCCGTTTAATTTTTTTTAATAAAAATTTTTTTATTGTATAACATTATATTTCTTATTAGCAATTCATAGCAATTTTGTCCACATTTTCACCGATTTTAAAGTGCAATTAAATGCATCCCAAAGATAATCGGTTGGAAAAGACATAGGGTAATTCGTGCTCTTGCAACAGCTATTAGAAATAGGTACCAAATGTCCAGGAGACTAACTACTTAATAAGATACCACGTCGTGACAAAGTTAATGTGCAAACGACAGCACAATCTTGGCAACAAAAACTAGATAGATACATGGTATAAACATAATAGTAGGATGTTTTTACAGAAAGCCAGCGTACGCGGTTTGTATGTGTGCGCGCTAATACTCATGCATTGTGGCACGTACACAAGCGCAATATTTTGGGCGAATACGTGTAATTATTGTAGCTCCATTCGGGGTCGCACGCGACGCAAACCCCCAACTCCATTTTATCTACTCCAAAAATTGATCTAACTAAGGTCCAATTCTAAAAAAAATCGTTTTCTCTATGTTTCACACACTTCAAACTTGAAAACTCTAAGTCCGATTTCACAACAGAGTTTACCTTCTCTGTAGTACAGTGGCTAGAGCGTAGATCTACCAAGCTGAAATACGCGGGTTGAATCTTGCAATGTGGTCATACTTTTTTTGTAACTTTTTTATAAGACACCGCGTAAAGATCGGTCACCAAGGTACTGTAGGACTAAACTAAGCACTCTCCGCGTCTCGCACCCAACAAAACAACCCTACGTATCCAGCCGAGAGCCGAGAGTAGAGAGCCGAGAGTAGCCATTCCGTTACGCATGAGGCGGAACACGGGCTTTTTTCCTACATATTTTCTGGTAAGTAACGGGAAAAACTTCGTTATAATGATTAGGTAGGTAACAGGAAATATAATAATGGAAAACGATCCGTCGGAGCTATTCTAGTACACCGGATGCCGTAGTTTAACAGACCACCAGCGCCGGCCCCGACGTTCCGTTTGCACGTATCCCTTCCAAACCCTACAGTCAAATGAGTGCCTTTTATTATTTCCGACGACATATATAAAATGCTAAGATACAACAACGCATACCTGATTATTTTCCATATGTGTTTATGCAGCTGCTTACGTCAAATAGTCCCAGAGAAAAACGATAATGATGTCTGATATGAAAACAGAAGCAAGCGATGTGATAAGAAGTCCTAAAAGTTCTCGGAACATTCATTCGAATGAGTTTTTTCAAGTAAACCCAAATGCAAGATGTTTTCGAATGTGGAATCTAACTTCGGTTCAAAATGAAAACCTGCACACTGAGAAGAACTGTCAAGAAACTCAGGTATCAGGAAAATATTTCTGCCAGAAAACGAATAATACCAAGTGAAATACAATTATTTACCGCTTTTTAAGGGTACCAGCTGATTGTTTGTAGTCACACGGATTTTCTTGTTCTATTTTTGAGTCTTTTTCAGTTTTGTTTTTAATTAAATTCTACGTCCGTTTAAAAATTAATAGTCAAAAAATATAAATAAGGTTATTGTGACAGACTGAATTGTGTTTGAAAACGAGATAAATTAATTCAAGCGGAAATAAGAAGGGTATAAAATTACCGATCGATTGTAGCTTTAGAATGAAATACTCTCCAAAGAAATATTCAATGCATTTTCGTAGCATAACGTAGGCTATCGTAGAGCTTCGTAGAACCTCGTTAGACGTAGCGAAAGCAATGGATGTTAGCTATTTGACTCCACGTTTACTTTCACGTAACTTTACATTATTTCTTTAAGAATTGGTTTGATGTTTTTATAAAAAAAATATTTAAACTTAATTAAACATATTTAATTTTTTTTTTTGCTCACGTTCCAGTTGTATTGCTTAAAGTGGTAATTTTCTACATTTTATATCTCTATTAAGAACAAGGTAAATGAAAAATAAATAAATAAGTATACTACCAATTTATCGACATAAATTAGTACATACTACATACATATATTAACGTTAATATTTATAAGATAATATATATAAGGACTTACTGAATATTATCTTAAATAATAAACTTCCTTGAAGTTGGCGCTTAAGAAGCTATCGACGCTTAAAGTGCCCACCAGACTGGTAGCATTATCTGTTTGAATAATAAAATTGATTCATTGTGAAGGAAGCTGTCAGCCCTACACTCCCCAAGCTTAGACCAGTCAGTTACAAATATCAGAAACTAGTCGATAGGCTTCGGGGCCCCAGGGTCCCAAAGTTTCGACTGCGAAGGGCGTAAATGCGAAACTCTGAGAGAGAGTCACATACCTACGCCGCTTCAAGTTCTCGGCAGTGCTGGCCGGTGCATCTGCTGACCCGGAGGTCGCCAGGACATAGTTGTGATACAAATTACAATTACGATTCGAAGTCTCGTATTTCAAAACTTTTTTATAGCAATCAACCCCATAATTATTTTCTTATCTGTTTTTTACATCTGTCTTAACGACTTCTTAGTTCGAACCTTACTCTAAGTTTTCTCTTGTAAATGTTATGAAAATAAAATAAATTAAATATTTAGACCGATGGTAAATAATGTCAGTACGTGTACGATTATCAAAGGTCCTGAGTTCGATTCCCGGTTAGGTCAATTTAGAAAACAAACTTCCCTTAAGTTAGAGTCTATTACTGTGAGTACTAACCACCGGACTCACACCAGGAGTCATACTATTGCAAATGTTGTGTTTATTTAATTAAATACTCATAACAAAATTTATAATTATTGCAAACATTCTTAATTTTTCCCATAACAACAATATTTTTAAATTTTTAGTCATAGTATTTAACTATGGTATTGTTATGTTATGTTATGGTGTAATAGTATTTAACTTTAGTGGGTAGTGTGAATATATTTAACACTGCTAAAATGGCCATCTACAATGCGGTGTTGGTGCCAACTTTGTTGTACGGTAGTGAGGTCTGGATATGCCCGAAATCTAATGAAAGTATTATTAATGCTGTGAAGATGCGGTCTCTCAGAAATATGTGCGGTGTCACGCTTGCGGACTGGATAAGCAATGATGAGATACGCAGTATGAAAGGGTTGCACAACAGTGTTATTGTAATAATGAAGAAAGGAATGCTTAGACGGTTCGGGCACTTGGAAAGAATGAGTGATGAAATACTGACGAAGAAAATCTACAGAGCGAAAGTGAGTGGTAAAAGAAGCCAAGGAAGACCAAGGCTGACTTATGAAGATCAAATAGTCAGAGTGCTAGCTGACGGAAATGTCAAAAGCACTCGCATATCTAGGCGAAAATGTGTGAAGAGAATGATGAGATTTGAGGAAGCGAAAGAGGTGTGTAAGGACAGCTACTCCTGGCGTTCCGTCCTCTCTGACTACCCCGTTGGGGATACAGCGTGAAGATATGTTATGTTATGTTAGTATTTATTGTTATTGTTGTTACTGATACAGTTGTTGTATTTATTGTTAGTATTTAGTGTTAGTAGTACACCACATAAGGAAATCCTTTACAAAAACTCAAACTTTTAGATGCAGTCTGGGACTGCGTGTACATAGCCATTTCTTTCAATAAGTCAGCAGTTCTTTACGCACATATGTATTATGTATACAGAAAAAGATGAGATAACATTCCTACGAGTAACTTCTCCAAAAAAGGCTCTCTACTTACTTTCTCATAAAAAACGAACACGATACCCATTGGCTAAAATCATAAACTAAACGTGTCTGGCCATAACAAGTTTGGGTGATAAAACTCCGCAAACTTACTTCTTGGTTACGACATGCCTCTGACCTATATATTATATTTTACGTATCAGGAATTCCGCAGCCCGCTGAAGCGTGCCCACAATTGATATAACACAAGGTGGCTGATCTCATTCCTTAAAAGCTTTCAAGGATCCTCAGTCATTACTTAGCAGAGGAGAGCAATATTTCTGTCATCTGGTTCAGTTAATACCGGCTCACTAAGGTTTCTTGATTACTTTCTCTATTGCGATATTTTTGTCGATATTCTTACAAAAGACGATGTAGTTGCATTCGCTGTAATTTTTTAAGAAAAAATTTAAACCAACTTCAAAATAAAAACATGAAAAAGTATGAAATAATTATCTTTTACTAACCAAAACTCAAATACAAAAATAACTTCATAAATACGATATAAATACCTATTTAATTAAATCTAACAATTACTGAAGTCGGCGATAAGGCTTCATTATCTTCATTCATTTTCATTAAATTATATGCATATTTGTGTCATATTTATGAACTTATTTTTGTAAATGAATTTTGATTAGTACAAAATAGTTATTTTGCTCTTTTCAGTGTTTTTATTTAGAAGACGATTAAAGTAGTCAGAACATACATAATAATAAACCTAGAGAAATACCATCCTCTCACAGAATACTGGCGTGAAATGACAGCATCTATTGCTGTTCTGTTTCGTTCGGTGGGTGAGAGTTCCGGTGGTCCATCACCCTCTCCCTCCTTTTCCTATTTCTCTAAAGGCCTGCAACGCACCCGTGATTCCCCGGACGTTGTGGGTGTCCATGGGTGGCGGTGGTCACTCTCCATCAGGTGACCCGCTTTCTCGTTTCCCCCCTCTTTAATAAAAAAAAACAGACGCCGAATACAGACCCCCTCCTTTTTTTGAATTCGGTTAAAAATAATAATAGTATAAAGGGTAACAATTGACTAGGCCGTATGCCTAAAATTTATGAAAGTTGATTCAATATCATTTATTATTCGTGATTAGATTCTATGCTTTTATTATTCGATATATGATTCGAATAAAATTATACTACATATGAAAGTAACCTCCATTGTCAGAAAATCGATAACTGACAATAATGACAATAAAGTTTGATTATTGACGAAGTAATCTCTAACTTCAAAAGCTTATTATTAATGTTTCATTTTCAACCTACTTCCAAAAAATGAGGAGGTTCTCAATTCGGTTTGTATGTATGTTATTTTATGT
Source organism: Zeuzera pyrina (assembly GCA_907165235.1). Classification (NCBI taxonomy): domain Eukaryota; kingdom Metazoa; phylum Arthropoda; class Insecta; order Lepidoptera; family Cossidae; genus Zeuzera; species Zeuzera pyrina. The sequence continues at coordinate 3,348,820 of OU015623.1, forward strand.
ATGTTTTTTTTTATGTTTGTTACCTCACAACTCCGTCATTTATGATCCAATTTGGAAAATTCTTTTTTTTTGTTTGAAAGGATACACTTTCAGATTGATTCCACGGAAGTTTCATTGATTTTGAGGCTTTGGTTTCGAAGACACACCAAATAAGGCGACCTGGTTATAACCTCTATTCGTTTATATTGATGATTCTCTTGTACGAATATGTCGTTTGTTAACTATCGTTGTCCCCACATGGTATAATGGTAGTAGGGAGAAGATATAAATTGCCGAAACTCTTGTGGCGGACAGAGAGAAAAGAGTCTGCTCTCGGCCGCCGTACGAGACGCACGCGTTGCTCGCCTCTCAGTGTAGTTTCCGCGCGCCCACGTTGCGCTGCCATCGCTCTAATCGCTGAGCATCGTGCGTAACGAATTAGTGCGTTCGTGTCGCGTCGCGCCTGCGCTCCGCGTAGCGCCGACCGGTTTATCGCGTCGCGCCTGCGCTCCCCGTAGCGCCGACCGGGTTATCGCGTCGCGGCCGCGCCAGCTCGAATCATTGCATATTCTCCGCGCGCCCGCGTGCGCTGCCATCGCTGTACTCACTGCGCATCGTGCGTAGTGAGTAATAGTGTGTTCGCGTCGCGTCGCGCCCGCGCTCCCTGCAGCGCCGACCGGCCGACCGCGTCGCGTCGCGGCCGCGCTAACTCGTATCGTTAAGTTAGTGTTAAGTTAGTGAAGTTTATATAAGATCTAGGTGTTAGGTACACATCTGTGCACAATAACACAGGCACAGTACAACCAGGGCTACAAAGTAGGCACTCTCCCCCCGCCTATTCCCGGCAGGGAGGTCCTCTCATACAACTTGGCGGCTCTACCAGCGCCATGGACACGCTGACGGACACCGAATTCCACGCGTTCGTGATGGCGCAACTCGGGTCATCACACTCTCATATTCGCGACCTGTGGGACCACCGGGTCTCACCCGCGCCCTGTGCCCCCACCCCCGCGTCTTACTCGGCCGTCGTTTCAGTCGCGGAGCCCCCACCGCGCGAACCAACCAAGCCGGCACCCGTTAGCGATTCGCCCGCTTCCCCTGACCCGACGGAGGCTTCGGACTCCGAAGAGAAAATGGACATAGCGCTTCCCTCCTCTTCGGAGGACGAGGCCACTGAGAGCGCCGATTGGCGCTTAGTGGTCAAGAGGAAGCGGGCAAATTCCCCAAGAGAAGGCGACACGCCCAGCCCGCCCCCCAAAACGACGAAAGCGGCCCCTCAGGCCTCCGGAGCTCCCGCGGCCCCTCTGGCCTAACAAAAAGCGCCTGCCTCACAGGCCATCCAGGCCCCTCAGGCCGACAAAACCAAAACACCGCCGCCGGTGTTTATTCAAGAAAAAGCGTCGTGGGATAGGGTCTCTTGGGCCTTAGACGCGCGCCGCATCCAGTTCAACTCCGCCCGCAACACTGCACAGGGCATTAAGGTGCAGGTCCCTACCCTGGCTGACCATCGGGAGCTCACAGCGCTCCTACGGTCGGAGCGCATAGGTTTCCACACTTATGCGCTCCCGCGGCCTGCCCAAGGAGCTCCCGGAAGAAGAGCTCATTCTCGGCGACCTTAAGTCGCAAAACCTCCCGGCGCGTGAAGTCCACCGCCTTTACAAGCCCCGCTCGAAAGAGCCCTTCGACCTCGTGTTGGTGGTACTCAACCTCTCCCCCGAGGGAAAGGCTGTTTTCCAAATAAAATCCGTATGTAGGATTTCCGGCCTCTCCGTAGAGGCCCCGCACAAGCGCGGCACGGTGGGTCAACGCCACCGCTGCCAATTGTACGGGCACTCTGCCCGTAACTGTTTTGCACGGCCTAGGTGCGTCAAGTGCCACGGAGACCACGGCACCCCCGAGTGCTCCCGCACGCCGGAAACGTCTGACCCTCCCGGTTGCGTACTGTGCGGAGAGCTCGGACATCCCGCGAACTATCGCGGATGCTCGAAAGCTCCGCGCCGTCGCCGCCGCGGGGGTAAGTCCCGCTGAGCCGGCGGAGCAAATCAGGGCCAACGTCGCGGTCCCCCTGCGCACCCAGCCCAACCAAGGCCGCCCCTACCGCGACCTCCGCACCCACACGGCCCGCGCCCTCTGTGCCAGCCAAACCCGCGCCCTCTGCGCCGCTACAACTCGCGCCCTCCGCGCCAACTCAATCTGCGCCCTCAGCGCCGAAAAAACCCGCGCCCTCAGCGCCGACCAAACCCGCGCCCGCGCGCGCTCTACCGACCCGAGAGACCTTAGCGCCAACGCCAGCACAACAACCGCGGCGTAAGGGGCCCGCGCCTCATACGCGTTCAGGGGCGCCGGCTTCTTCAGCGCCGGCGTCCGATCTCCTCGGTGACATCCAAATGCTCGCCGACCTCGTTAAGGATATCAACCTTAACGAAATTAAATTAGTCGCGCGTAAAATCCGCGAATGTATCGACGGGATGGGACGGCTCATCATACTCGCCGAACACGCGTCCCTTCTGGACAGCCTAAGCCGCTTCACGGCGCCCCCTCGTAGGTTATAAAACCAGGCACCCACGAGATAACTCCCTCCGCGGGCATCAAAACGCGCGGGCTCTCAATCTCATTCTTTAACGCGGACGGACTCCGCAGGCAACGCGACCTTCTTCATGAGTTTACGCGAGACCACCAAATAGATATAATGCTAGTGCAGGAAACCTTTTTGAAACCTAGAAATCGCGACCCCGGCCTCTCCGGGCTTAACATCGTGCGAAACGATAGGGTGCCCGCCCCCAAAGGCACTATTATCTACTACAGAAGGTCCCTGCACTGCATTCCGATCGATACGCCCGCCCTCACCAACATAGAGGCGTCGGTGTGCCGGGTGGCCCTCACGGGGCACGCGCCTGTCACACTCGCGTCTGTTTATCTCCCTCCCGGTAAAGCGCTAATTAGAAGCGATCTAGAGGCCCTCCTAAACTTAGACGACTCTGTCATACTTGCCGGCGACCTCAACGCTAAACATCGTCGACGAACTAACCGATGTCCTTAACTTTGACGTAATCACCCCCATGACGCCTACCCACTATCCCAGAGTTACAACACACAGACCGGACGTATTCGACATAGCGCTTCTAAAGAACGTAGCTCTAACGCTGCACTCAATAGAGGCGTTACACGAGTTAGACTCTGACCATAGGCCGGTACTACTCAAACTAGGACCTATGATAGACACTAGGACGCTCACAAAAACCGTGACGGATTGGCAGACTTTAAACGAGACGCTAAACTCTGAGAATTCGCCGAGGCTTAACGCGATACCGGACGTTATCCGTTCCGCCAAGGACGCAACCGCGGCGATAGACGCGCTCACCGGCCACATCCGCGAATCGGTCTCCTCGTACAAGCTGCGCCGGCTCGGCGTACCTGACGATCTCGTACGCATAGTACGGGACTTTTTGACTTCCGCTATAAAATCGAAGGGGTGCTCTCCTCTCCCCGCCCCATCAGGGCAGGCGTCCCACAGGGCTCCGTTTTATCGCCCACGCTCTACTCGCTCTACACGAACGACGTCCCCAAAACCCCCGGTGTAGAGCTCGCCCTATTCGCGGACGACACCGCACTGTTCACATCAGACCGTAGTCGCCTCAGAGTCTCCCAACTCCTCCAAGTCGCGGTCACGAGCCTAGGCGAGTGATTCCGTCTTTCCAAAGTCAACCCCGAGAAAAGCGCCGCCGTGTATTTCTCCAGGGGCACGACGACCAGCCGCGCCCGCCGCGCTAACACTCTCAAAACAATCACGCTTTTCGGCCACGATATCCCTTGGACTAGGAAAGTCAAATACTTAGGAGTCACCCTTGACAGTGCCATGACCTTCGGCCAACACATCAAAACGGTCCGCGACCGCGCCGCGTTCGTCCTCGGTCGTCTCAACATGCTCATTTGCGCTAAAAGTAAAATGTCCCTCAGACATAAAGTTACCTTATATAAGACGTGCGTCAGGCCTATAATGACGTATGCCAGTGTAGTATTCGCTCACGCTGCGCGCTCTCACATCAACTCCCTCCAAGTTATTCATAATAGGTTCATGCGCAGGGCCACCGGTGCCCCTCCTTACGTGCGCAACGTAGATCTCCACTACGACCTAGAATTGCCCTCTATAACTCAATATCTAAAAGAGGCCTCCCAACGCTTCTTTCACCGTTCCTCCTTACACCCGAATCCCTTATTGGTCAGGGCGTCATCGTACACCCCCGAACCCCGCGTCCGCAAACGCTATCGTAGGCCTAGACATGTGTTAGGCGACAGCGACGACGACATTACACGTTCGAACTCGAACATGCCAACCTACACACTACGATCGCACCGCCCCCACCGGCGGAGGCGAGGACGACCCCCGCGACACCCGTAGGGTCTCACGTTTAGAAGCTCTATCACGTAGCTCTACACGCACACACGCGGGCCTTAAGCCACATTGTAAACTGCCACGCGGAACACTAGGCACACTAACCGGCCCTCAGCCGCCTCGCCGGCCGGGTCCGCTAGAGGCCCGGCCCTCACCCGAATAGGAAGCCCGTTAAGATGCACGCAGGTGCGGAAAGCTCCCCTGGCGACGCCTTGAGCCCGAGGTCCGCCCTCCATACGAGGCATCCCTCGGCTGGAGGAACCCTCAGGCGGTCGACCATCTGGCAGGGCGCCTTCAGCGCTCGTCCTAACGCGACTTGTGACGCTGTAAAAGCCACTAAGGCTAACAGCAAAGAGGGATTTTGTTTAGTCGGTTCGAGTCCGACACTTCCCAGTCGGCGTAGAGTCCGGCTGGGTAGCCCGCGGGGGTTTAATTTCGCCTCTCAGAAACCAAAAAAAAAAAAAAACGGACAGAGAATATGGCTGGTGGCTGTCGCCTTCGGATTGTAAGAATACTGCTAGGGTGTAATTATGATGCAACCTTTACACTGTGCTTTTATAACTGATTGATATTGATATAATATGATATTGATGATATTAATTATGGCCATAATGGGCAATAATATCCCATGTTCGATCTGTTCACATCTTTTATTGTGAAAGCACATGGTTTATACTCTTCAAAAGAATGGAAGTTAACACATTGCGCTCCAGAATTAGAAGACAAACTGATTGTTGACCTGCCCTAGATGTTTTTTTAGGCCAAGGTCACTCAAAAGGGCAAAATAAGAAATTTTTATTAAAAAAATTAAACCGAGTTCAAAAAAGAACACTGAAGAGTATGAAATAACTATCCTTTACTAATCAAAACTTAAGTACAAAAATAACTTTATAAATACGATACAAATACCCATATCATTAAATTTGACAGTTATTGAAGTCGGTGCCAAACCAATGTTCAACAACAGAAAGTCTATCAGTTTAGTAGGCTTGGCACCGACTTCAGTAACTGTCACATTTAATGATATGGGTATTTGTATTGTATTTATAAAGTTATTTTATTACTTAAGTTTTGATTAGTAAAGGATAGTTATTTCATACTTTTCAGTGTTCTTTTTTGAACTCGGTTTAATTTTTTACATTATTCTGCCTTACAGAATTTACTAGAAAACAAAAACTAGTCTGTTCGGAATTATTAACTGAATGCATTTTAACCATTTTCGTGTTAAATATTTCCATTAAATTAAAATTAGTGAGCCGTTGTTCGTGTCCTATGACGTCATATTATTACTAGGTGCGATACCTGAGGCAGTTGAATTAAGACAATTCTTGTAAATTGATTTAGTCGCATAATAACGGCGAACGAGTGAGCGTGTCCGTTTTTGTTTACGCCAAATAATATATGTCTCATTTTGTCCTACCCGCTCCGGTCACATTTAACCACACCCACATTGTTTGAGTTCCGCGCCGCTCCACTTTATTTAATTACGTTAAAATAAGACCACTTAAGTTAAGTCCACTTAATACGAAGACCGCTGCACAAGAAAGGCCGGGAAAAAGCGCTACCAGGCCCAGGATCATGACACGACGCGTCATCCACACCTCCGAACATCTGAGGTAACGGTCGTAGTTGTCTGGTGCAGCACTTTTGAAGGTACGCTTTTCTTGTCATAACTATAACCACCACCTCACCCCGCCAAGCGCGTCGGTGTTACCGGCTGTATGCTCAGCAGGCGCTAGCGCGCACAGTTATAAACATAACATAACATAACTTCACGCTGTATCCCCAACGGGGTAGTCAGAGAGGACGGAGCGCCAGGAGTCGCGGTCCTTACACACCTCTTTCGCTTCCTCAAATCTCATCATTCTCCTCACACATTTTCGCCTAGGTATGCGAGTGCTTTTGACATTTCCGTCTGCTAACACTCTGGCTATTTGATCTTCATAAGTCAGCCTTGGTCTTCCTTGGCTTCTTTTACCACTCACTTTCGCTCTGTAGATTTTCTTCGTCAGTATTTCATCACTCATTCTTTCCAAGTGCCCGAACCGTCTAAGCATTCCTTTATACAGTTATATTGCTCATATTTCTAAACTGCGGAATTGTGTTTTCACCGAGTGTAAAAATTACGGTTCAGAGATAAAAAAGAATGAAGGAGTTACATACTACACGTAATGAGAAAAAAAATCGTCGTAATTTCAATTCTTTTCTTGAACCACCTAACAAAAAATTACGAAATGTTTGAAATGATGCTTGAAAAAGGTAAATAATATTGTCTACAGCAGTGCGATAGAGACAGATTGCGTGTATATTTCAAGCGTAACTCTTGGCCATCTCTTGACAGATAATTATATCTTTCTATATCGCTCGTTCCGTATTATCTTTCGCATTGTTGTAACCTATATATCGATACACTTAGAGGTAAGTATGTACGTATGTCACAGCCATTTTCACAGACATAGCACAGACGCATAGAACGAAATTATGAAGCGTAATTCTCCCACATTCTTACATCACTAGTGCCACCTGCTAATTACGGCAGGTGCCAAACGTATTACATTTTCAAACGTTCGCTATCTTCTCCATAAGTACTGCACGTATCACAAAAAGAAAAATACCGACTGAAAGTTAGATATTTCGGGAAGTCGCAAAAATTAACATAAATATTTTTGTTTTAATATTAGCTCAGAAATGTATTAGATACGGGCAGCGGACAGGTATTTGCAAAGATATTTTACTATTTATGCTGATATCTCAAAATATATTGCGAAAGTATGTAAGTCTTTCACTTTCATCATAAGGTACGCTCTGTTATTTACCTATCGATACCATATTTATATATTAAACACCTAAATTGTAATTAATAGAAGTATAGAACGCTGGACATGTAACCAAGTCTTCGATAAATTTGTACCTACACCGCGGTAGATATGTTACGACTTATTGTTTCTAGTATTGTCTTTACCCTCTGTAACTTGGTTTAAGTAATAACTTTTTTTGTTCACTTTCGCGGTCTCGTTTTTTGCCATTTGGCTACGGAACCCTATAAAGGAAACTTTATGAAATCACGTGGGTGTTCATCTGCTTGTTTGTCATTTTATAAGATTGTGTCCTCAAAAGGAAAAGGAACCCTTATAGAATCGCTTCATTGTCCGTCTGTCTATCTATCTGTGAAGACCCTTTACTGAGGAACACGGGGAAGTATCAAGTTGAAGTGAATATCAAATACTTGTAACGTCTGCGGTCCTTTGGAGCTATAAAAAATCGAGCTTCAAAGCATGAAATTCGACCATTTATACCTTATATTTTAACATTCGCAAGTAAATCGAAACATATAGAGCAAGACACAAGGTCTCAGCACGAATAAACCAAAAAAATCCGCAAATCGTTAATTTGTAGTTATTTGCCATCACAAACTTATATCTGCAGTTGGAGAGTATGGAAAAATGTGTCATTCGATTGCAATTTTTGAATCTCACTTATATTTTGTTAATTAAAATATTATGTTTTATACAAATACATCGTATGATGGTACGAATTCTTTGATGTGCGAGTACGATTCGCATTATGCCGATATTTATTACTGTTATGTGTAAACGGCTGTTTGAATCAATTGTGATTAATGATGTCAATCTATTCAATTACAGTATAGATGTTGTCCAATTAGGCACCTCTCCAAAAATAATGTAGATGTAACCGGCAAGCCAGCCACTGAAAATGATTCGTAGCCACTAAAAAAGTTTCCATGCATAATTTTATCAAACACGGACAATATGGTTTGATCGCAAGCCGAACTAGTTTTCGGTCCAAATGAATTCAATACTGTACCGTCAAAGCAATGCATTCACTACGAGCGAATAGAGCCGAAAACAGCACATCACGAATATTTCACGAAATACAAACATGAGTCCTTACAAAATTGTATTTCCAATTTTATCACATGTTAAACAACATTTATAAAACAAAAACACACAAAAGCGAGTCAGACACGTATTAAATAGGGAATCGTAGAATTAATTTTAATATATTTTGAATCACGGCTTATTTTACAGAATGCAAAATTAAGTTTGCTACTGACAAAAAATTGCTAACGTAATTCAAATAATTTTCTCATGAAGATCATATTGAATATTCTGATTGTAAGTTGCGCTTAACAACGTCGAGAGCTACGGTGCCACAGACAAACACACAGTCAGACAGACAGACAGACGATGGCATCATATAACAGTTGACACAGAGACATTAAGAGAAAGAAAGAAAGTTATTTATGCAGATATACTTACATACTTTTTATTTCGGTAAATGCACCAATAAAAGTGCCAACCAGATTCTGCCAGTCGCTTACTTTCTCGCACAAGTTTTGTGGATTTTTCTTATTTCCGAGAAGGTAAAAAATTTCTGCGGACTCTCAGCGGGACTCTACGCCGATAGAGTAGTGTCAGACTCGAATCGACTAAAAAAACCCTCCTCTTTGCTAGCGGCCCTAGTGGTTTTTACAGCGTCACCGGTCGCGTAGGGACGAGCTCAGAAAGTGCTTTCCTACTTAACAAAATAATGTGCTTTACCTACTACAGTAGGTACTTTAGAAGAGTATGGAAAAAACATCGATTGATTGATTATTACATGAGTATTGAAATTAGTTGCACCTTTTTCTAGTATTTATTATATAAAAAGAGAAATTAAATTTATATCACTCGGAAGGGTCTCGAATCGCATGTTTTCAAATATGCTTTTACAGCGTCACTGGTTGCAAAAGTCTTGAGAAGCATTCATATCTACCTAGCCAGAGCTGACGGCAATGTCAAAAACTCTTGCATACCTAGGCAAAAGTGTGTGAGGAGATTAATGAGATTTGCGGAGGCGCAAGAAGTATGCAGGGACTCCATCCTCTCTGACCGCACCGTCAGAAATACAGCGTGAGATATGTAGGTATATGTATGCATGTACAATGTACATATACGCTATATAGGCTTATTCACATCTAACTGCCGGACCGTATCTGCGCGGATACGCTACGCTCACTTCCGTTGGATTTGAATACGCCATGTATAAAAAACGTATTTAAAGTGACGCATTGATTAACAATAATTTAATCTAAAATTGACCTTCTGTTCTATGCAAACTTGCGCGCGCTAGCTTACGAAAAATACAAAAAACAGTTACTTTCGTTTATTTTAAAAATTGTAATTAATTTTAAAAAATCCGACTGACATTTTGAAGAATATGTTTTGATTAAACTATACAGAAAATTAAGAAATATAAATCGGTCCCGTTACTCCAAAAAATGTATATCTCTATTTTGAAAGAGGTTTCTTTGATATTTTTTTTGTGTTACAAAAGTTAACTAATCGCGTATAGCAACTATTAAAATAAAGTCAATGAAATGAACAATCAGGTTACCAAATATTACTTTCATACGTTTTGTATTCACTTAGAAAAATTGACATCCTTGCTGTCAAAATTTCCAATGCGTCGTCTTAATGATATTTTATGTCTGTTAGTACGCGCTGGACACAATCGGTCAAAAGACAAAGCTGATAAAGAAATTATTTGCTTCTATAACTACGTGTAAACTTTATTATTGTAGGGCGCGCACCGCACACCTCCAATGCTGTTAACTCAACTAAATGCATATTATGTATACATGTGTTGTCAATAACAAACTTCATTATAAGTTAATTTTTCATTTACTGAGAGATCGTGGAAGCGTAATCAAGCGCGCGTTTCCATAATATTAACAAATCAAATATTCGATTGTTTGTTGCAACGGCAACACAGGCCCGCGGGACTACTTATTACTTTTTAATCTGTTTTTCTTTATTAATATAATTTTCATCTACCCTTACATTAGACTTACCTGTGGATTGACTTATTACACGATTGTATACGGCGAATTCATATTTTTATTTTATTGTCGTATTTTAAGCACCTATAATCAGACTTACCAGCCACCTATGGATACAGTTACACGAACAAATGGTCCTTCGAGCCGGATAGTCCGCTTAGATAGGCCGCTTAGATAGTCATCAACAATTCGATTGTTTGTATTCTCTTTTAGTAACTCTCAGCGCAGGTATTCCTTATATTACTAAGATTATCAACAAGATGTGATTTAGCTACATGTTAATGCTCTGTCTCCTCCAAATAGGAAATGGTTTGATGTTATGTATTTATTAAGTATGATACAATTTAGATCTATTAAAAAATAAAGACAAAGTTAATTGTATGAAAATCTGAAATTGTGACAAACTATTTATTACAAAAAAAATTATAAAAGGTGTATTTAAATTGGTGTATTTAACTTGGACTCAATGCTAAACTTATGCATTTACTACTTTGTAAGTGTTTATCGATCTCAGCTTAAATTTATGACCTTAATGATCTTAGCCTTTCTTTCTACTGCATACATCTCTATGTACGAAGCCAAAATATAGCATCCATGTTTAAATAATAGGGTAATATTGTTTAGACTAATGTATAGTATAGATTTCACTTTGCAAAAGTCGATTCTAAGTGGTTAATTTGTATATATAATATGTATAAAAGTACATAAGCACATACAGGCAGTGTCTGGTCTCTGGAATTACTTTAGGAATGATTCGTTGTGAAGCAAAGCACGTGTCGGTTGAAAGATGTAAAGTTTTACTATTTTATTAATTTATTAGTCAGGTGGTATTACTAATTTTTTGGTCAATTTGTATGCATATACGCATAATAAATTAGTAATAAAATGGCCATCCCGGCCCAGTTATGACGATCATCGCGTCGCAAATTAGCGAGCATTAACTGAACGATAACCTCATTAACGCAGACAACGCCGTCTACACTCTACAGTGCGACAGAAACCATGCCGAATTGACGTCATTTTGAGTGTCAAATAACATCCTGACTGATTTACTTGTCCCTTGTCCTTAGCACAGATAAAAAGACAATCTAATACTTTCAATAATAAAACACTTGTTAAGTTCGAAATGCATTTTTATTTACGCGGTACTTTGTACTTTATTTGATTTTTTCCATAGGGGTTGTTATATTTAGGTAAGTATAGTCTTCTATTTTGAAAATTTCCGCGTTAAAGTATTGTTCTACTAAGTGTGTATATTTTATTAAATCGTGTATAGGTAGTACTTTACAATAGTAGAACAATCCTTCTAAGTTATCTTTATAATGTAGTTTGACGTTATAAGGTACTATAGTTTTAAGTATCCTTATCTGCAGATCAAGTATTCTGTCCAAATGAGTTTTGCTGGTACATCCATAGCTACTAATGCCGTATGGGATGATAGAATCTCCTAGTGATTTGTAAAGCATCAAAAGTATAGCAAAAGAGCTTTTATATTTTATTATAGATAATTTCGCCAAGATTGCTCTAAGTTTTTCACATATGGATTCTATGTGATACATCCATTTCATACGATTATCTATTATTAACCCTAGATATTTCTGATTACTGACAACGTCAATAATAGGACATTTACACGTAGTATCTGTATCGCTGCTATTGTCATTGTGGATCTGCTGCAGGCAACTGCTATCATGGGCAATTAAATTTATGTTTGTGTTTTTCCTATTTTGACTTGAGGTCACATGCATTAATTTAGGCTTATTTGCGTTAAGTACTAGGCCTGCATCATATGACCATTTTATTAGTGAGGTAAAATCTTGTTGTAGTAACTTAAGTGCATAGTCTATGTCCTTGTGAGCTACAACTAGACAAGTGTCATCAGCGAATTGTAAAATCTCGCAGTGTTTTATTATATTTGTGGCGTTATTTACGTATGTCAAGTAGTGCAAAAGGCCCAGCACAGAGCTCTGTGCTGTACCTTCGCTCACTGTTCTTCTGTCAGTCACAGCATCTCCAATATTTACAACGAATGTTCTGTTTTTTAAATAGTCCTTACATCAATTTAGTACGGGTCTCCTGATTCCACATTCGTCTAGTCGGTCGATTAGGATTTCGTGTGGTAGTGTATCAAAGGCTTTACTGTAGTCAATAAAAACCACTAAAATATGCTTCTTTTCGTTCAAATATCCATTAATAATGTCAGTGAATACTGATAGCAGTTGTATAGTATTCTTTTTAGGTTGAAATCCGTACTGTCTGTTGCTTAGTATTCCATTAACTGCGTAGAAATTGTATATTTGTTTCGATATATATTTTTCAACTATTTTGTCAATAATTGGCAATATAGCTGTTGGTCGATAGTTATCGTAGTTTGATTTGCTATCCTTTTTATATATGGGTCTCACAATGCCCACTTTCAGTTCGTACGGATACTTATTTGTGACTATACACTGGTTTATTAGTCTAGCTACTGACGAAGCAATTCTATCACTTATTAACTTTATGTCTAATGCCCGTATGCAATCTAATCCTGGTGCTTTGTTATTGTGCAGCGGTTTAATAATTTTTTGTACAGCTTCAGGATTCCCTTTTTGAAAGTACAACGACACATTAGACGGAGATACATAATAAGCTGCTATGATTTTTAGGGATTATTATTCGCGAAAGCATGTACGAAGGTATTTCCAATATCTATAGGTTTGATATTCTTCCGTTCAAATGCGTTAAGCACCACTGAATCAACTGACTGACGCACTCTACCTTTCAATTTATTCAGTAAGTGCCATATATTTTTAATATTGTGTTTGTTATAATAATAAATGAACGGGTTCTTACCGCGATATTAAATATTTTGAGTTTCCCGATATTTCGATGCTGTTACAAGCACCATGTTCACGAGTTAACTGGCGAGACTGCGGGTATCTACCAGCAGTCTCGCCAGTTAACTCGACAAAACGCCGTTACATACCCAGAATGATCAAAGAAGCCATTGAAATCTCCCGGAATAAGAACTTCAATCGAGGGGACGGGTTTAAATTGTCCAATATGTGGAATCCAGTGATAGACTTAAGGACAATAGGGCCGTCGATATAGTGAGTGTGTACTGTCGAGGGGACTATCGAGTGAGTTCCGGTAGTGATGGTGAAATATAACAACTACGAGCGAAAAAAGGGGGTAGACTGAACTATGTGCTCTCGAATATCTACCTGCAGTCTCGCTAGTTAACTAGTGAACATAGTGCTTGTAACAGCATCGAAATATCGGGATACTCAAAATATTTAATATCGCGGTAAGAACCCGTTAATTTATTATTATAATAAATATAAACCGTGAGAGTCTAAAAAGTGTATTGTGTTTATTATTTTTAATTTCTTGAAATATGCTTTGATTTTTGCTTTTTGTATAATTTTATTAGTATAGTCACGTACCTTATTGTATTCTTGTCGAAGTATCATATTATTACTATGTTTTAACCAATTATAGTACAGGGAGTCTCTGTGATGGCATGCTTTAATAATTTTGTTATTTATCCATTTGTTATTTCCACGTTTTTCATTTTTAGTTATTTTTATTTTTATTTCATTTCTCTTATAGCACAAATTGATTATGATTATGTTCTATTTGTGAACGAAATCTTAACAGTTCTTAATGAGATGTGAACAAGATATGAATTTAATGAGACTTGTTGGTATAAACCAGGGGTTCCCAAACTTATTTTGTCTACTGAGTCGAGAGATCATGCAGTCGTTGTCTAAGATGCCTCCTAGCTAAATGAAATTACAAATCACCCCCCAGGCCTCTACACAACGCCCCCATTTTTTTTCTGGGTCTCTTACCGTCCCCCTTTAGTACTGCAGCGCCCACAAGGGGGCGTTATCGCCCACTTTGGGAATGGCTGGTATAAACGGAAGGCGAAAAAAAAATTTTATAAAAATTTGAATTTCGATACGTTAATATATGCCCGTTCACTTTTTAGAACCCTCTAGTTGACAAATGTGTACACCGAGAGGCGAAGCGGCACTGGTCTTGTCGGAAAAGGGAGTTGACTTTAAGGATCGAAATTCGCAATCGCGATGGTGCCATTGAAATAAAGAACAGGACCTTAAGCTTTGTCAAGAAACGTAACACATGACGACTGATTGATTTGACATTTGACACGATTTAACTAACAAATTCACAAATCAATTATAATTAGAAAAAGCAAGAAATACAACTCTTGAATAATTCGTTTTCAAAGTAGTTAAGATCCATTTCCACTAGCAAAACTATGTCTTAGGTTACAAATAAGAAAATCTGTATATTTGAATAACTTCTGACATTCTTATTATTTCGAAAAGGACGTGAACATGATAACAAGTAGGTACAGTAATTTACAGAGTAGTCGATAGTCAGAGACATCACGAAGAACTTTGATGTTGTTTCCGGCGCAAGTTCTACTGAGAAAAAGTTATAACAAAAGTTGCTTTTCTGTCGTAAAAGCAATAACAAAGCAAGATGTCGGTACACGACGATATTTTTTAAATATATTCGTCGACTATTCATTGGTTTTGAACTGACTTCAAAAAAAAAGAGGTTATAAATTGGACGCATATGTATTAGGGTGTCCCTTAAATTCCAAGTTCATATTTTTTTCACGCATACCTTCTAAAAACTTTCGTAATAACCCAATATAGTCTAGAAAAAAATATTAGCCCGTTTATCAACAATAACCCATGCCGACTTGCGATTTAAACTTGTTCATACAAGTTGCGCGGGTACTGCACTGCGACCTGTAACTACGTGATTTTTTAGATTATTAGTACGCTGTTGCTTATTGTATAAAGATGTCAGTTGAATTACGGAGTGATAAACAAAGCACTTTCCTTATTGGACTGCTTAGTCATAAAATAAATGATGCAAAATTACCATCTAATCGACAAGTTCTCGCTGTTTTATTTGATAATATTCGCGAAGTCAAGCTGACTGTCAGTGAAAGTGCAAATCTAGTGATTAGGGAGTGCATTATATTTTCGGAAAAAGCAAGAATTCCCACAAAGGCATTTCCTAACTGCGTAAAGAAACTTGTTGATTTATATCATATCTGGAGAGAGCTCAAAAAAATTGTAAAAAATCCCAGGACGATTTTAAGAAACGTGAAAATAATTTTGAAAAAGATCTTGACAACTTATTTGATATAGCACATGCTGATGCCTTTGAAAAAATGAAAATAGAAGAAGACAAAGTATTTTTGAAGAAACAGAGAGAGCCAGGTCGACCGGGATGCTTAGCTGGTGTATGCAAAAAGTTGGCGGACAAAAAAGAAAGAGTTAGACTAAGACTATTAGAAGAAAAAGAAAGAAAACTAAGACAAATAGAATTCTTGGCTGTTGCATCTCTACTTCTACCATACAAAACTTGGAACATTCCGAAAATTCGGACGGCGAATAGATTCCGTATTCTGAAATCAGCTTTCCACTGGTTCCCGGCTCTGAAACAAGTTCGGAAAGAGGTAGAAAATATCTGGTAACACCTAAACTTGTCGCAGCTTTAGACCGCTGTCAGTTAAGCATAAGAGACTCAGTTTACATTCTTCATGCGGTTGTAGAAGCGCTTGGTCTGAGCAGTGATGATTTTCCAATTAATAAATCCTCGATTCAGTGAATTCGTACTCAGATGAGAAAATCTAGGGCAGAAGCAATAAAAACTGATTTACAGGACAATGTACCTGACGTAGTCACAGTCCATTGGGATGGAAAACTATTACCAGAACTGAATGTACGAGATTCAAAAGAAGAACGCTTGCCAATTATAGTTTCATTTGACGACAAAGAACAGCTTCTTGCAGTACCAAAACTAGAGAGTTCTTCTGGTAAACATCAAGCAAAAGCCGTCTCAACTGCCCTTTTTGACTGGGATCTTAATGATAAGATACAAATAATGTGCTGCGACACCACATCTTCCAATACAGGTAGTTACAATAGAGCTTGCTTGAGCACGCTTTAGTAAGAGAATTGTTACTGTTCGCTTGTCGTCATCATGTTTATGAGTTGGTCCTAAAAACTGTCTTCGAAACCAAGATAAAGCACATTGCTAATAGCCCAGATATTTCGATCTTCAAGAAGTTCAGGGATAATTGGAAAAACATCGATTCAAATAAAATTGAACTATGTCTTGATTTCGTAAAAGAACATGTTTCTGACACAAATATTACATCATTGGTAATGTTTTATAGAGCAGAACTTGAAAAATCTTTCATAAGAGATGATTATCATGAATTAGTTGAACTTTGCGTAGTGTTTCTGGGAGCAGATACAAAAAAGAACATAAAAATCAGGCCCCCTGGAGCTATGCATCAGGCACGGTGGATGGCAAGAGCGATTTACTCTTTAAAAATATGTTTGCTCCAATCTCAAGTCAGAATGATTGTGAAAGACAAAAAGGCCCTACAAGATGTTTGCCTTATTATCGTTATATTTTATGTAAAGCCTTGGCTTGAATGCTCAGTAGCGATTAAACCAAGGTTTGTACTTCTTGAAGGCTTTAAAAGGGTACAAAAAAGTTGATGCAATAGTTTCTAAAGCTGCTATAAGCAAGTTTTTTAGCCACCACCTATGGTACTTGTGTGAAGAGACAGTCATTTTATCACTTTTTGATAATGAAGTTGATAACCAAACCAAAATGAAAATGATTAAAAACTTAAACAGGGACAAAAGGTCAGATGTTGACAAACGCTATATCCCATCAAAAGAAGAAATGTCCCAAACGTTGTTTGGTAAGCTAAACATATTTTATGTGTGTTTTTTTTTATATTTTACGTTGTTTTCTTTTTTGTTAATTAACTCGTTTTCTGTTTCAGATAAAACACTGGATGATTTTGTATCGTAGAAGAACTATCGCGGGTGCCCGAAGGCTCCGTGCCGTTGCCGCCGTGGAGGTAAATCTCGCCGAGCCGGGCGCCGGGCGGAGCATCTCTGGACCAACGCCGGGGCCACGCGCGTAATCTAAGGCTGCCCCTACCGCGACCCCTGCACCTGTACGGCCCGCGCACTCTGCCTCAGTCAAACCCGCGCCCTCAGCGTTGTCACAACATGCGCCCTCAGCGCTAACTCAATTTGTGCCCTCAGTCCAACCAAACCCGTGCCCGCGTGCAATCAACTGGCTCGACAAACCTTAGCGCCGACGCCAGTACAACAAACAAGGCGTAAGGGGCCCGCGTCCCAAGCGCGTTCCGTGACGCCGGCTCCTTCAACGCGGGCGTTCGATCTCCTCGGCGACATTAATGCTTGCCGATCTCGTTAAGGAGATTAACCTTAACGAAATCAAATTAGTCGCGCGAAAAATTCTCGACTGTAGAGACGGGATAGGACGGCTAATTATACTGGCCTAGCACGCGTCCCTTCTGGACAGCTTAAGCTGCTTCATGGCGCCCCCTCGTAGGTTATAAAACCGGGCACCTACGAGACAACTCCCTCCGCGCGCATCAAACCGCGTGGACGGACTCCCCAGGCTACGCGACCTCCAGACGGGACGGGTTTACGTGATACCATCAAATAGATATAATGTGAGTGTAAGAAGCCTTTTTGAAACCTAAAGGGCGCGACCCCGGCCTCTGCGAGTTTAACATCGTGCACAACGATAGAGTGCCCGCTTCCAAAGGCGGCACACTTATCTACTACACATGGTTCCTGCACTGCATTCCGCTCGCTACAAGCTCGCTCTCTAATATAGAAAGGTTAATTTACAAATACGAATACCCTCTTAATATTTTGTACTAAACATTATCCCTAATAACTTTTGTTCTACAGCTTTTAAAAATTCATAAGTTTTTTCTATCATACAAAAATAAAAATACATTAAATGTTTCTGAAAATGGCACTTACTCTACCCGGTCGCTAAAGCGGTACACGCACATCGCGGCGCTGAGGCCCGGTGCGCTTGCACTGTACCATTGGAATACCTACCTAATTACGTTTCAGACAGTACAACAAAAATTAAAAAATATTTTTTGACTAACTTATCAAGTTTTGAAAAAAGTCGTAGAACAAAAGTTGTTAGGTATGATGACAGGAATTTTGCACTAAGTTGTTATTAGTATTTTTTCAATTAACCTTGTGTATGGAATCTTTCAACGGTTATCACAATTTTCGTTTTTTTTAAATTTATCATTAAACCAATATTTTTACTAGCGACATTCAGAGAATTCAGCATAAATTATAAATTAATTGATTTTTCTGAAATAAGTACTATATCATCTGCAAAGCATAGATGTGTAAGATTTCTGTTCTCTATATTTATGCCCCTTCTCGACCAGTGGAGGTTTTTCAGTACGTATTGTAAGACAGAGTAGGAGATAGTGGGTCGCCTTCTCTGACCCCTCTTTTTATTTGAATTTCTCTACCAGTACTCTCAACCTTCACCCTACTCCTACAGTTTTTATAGATCCAAACCTACGTAGCATCTTAATAAACAATTTGTAAATAAAAAAGATCTGTAAATATTTTTAATGAATTATTATTATATATTATATTATATGGTGGTCAACTGAGAAAACGTGCTCGTCACGACCCTGCCAGCCCTTTTCAGGGCTGCAATTCCTCTACTAGGCTTACCATGCGGGACAACGCAGATTTAAATGCTAGGGCGTCCGCCGAAAGCGAGGGACACCAGTGTGCCCCCGCTGGTGTAAGCAAAGTGCAGTTCGGCGTTGGGGAGCACCACCCAACACGCTGTGCACCTAGCGGCGGGAAGCGGGGGGAGGAGTGCAGAATAGCTGCGTGGAATGTGAGAGGTGGGATTGAAGAGAAGATGAATGAAGTGATTGATATGATGGAAGAGAAAAGACTGGATGTGTTATGTTTGAGTGAAGCCAAGCGAAGGGGCAGTGAACTTGCTGACTTGCCCGGAGCGGCCATCGCTCTGTGGTCAGGGGTACCACTTGGAGATAGAGGATGCCAGGGGGTGGGCGTTTTGCTGTCCTCTCGTTTGGTTAATTGTATGACTGACTATAAATGTGTAAACCCTAGACTACTCTGGGTGCGCCTCCAGATGGGGTTGACGAGAATTTTTATATTGGCGGTGTATGCTCCAGTGTCCTCCGTCGGCGTGGGTGAGCTAGAGCGGTTTTGGGAGAATGTTAGAGAAGTTCTAGCGACGGTTGAAGAGAATGAGAGAATTGTTTTGTGTGGAGACAGTAATGGATGGGTCGGGACAGCTCGAACCGGATTTGAGACTGTCCTAGGCAAATATGGAGATAGGAGAGTGAATGATGCTGGTAGGATTCTGCTAGGCGTGTGTATGGAAAAGGATCTTTTTGTTGCTAATACCGTATTTAAGCACAAAAGGATCCATCAGTACACTTCAGAAAGAAAGCATGAGAAAAGTATGATTGATTTATTCCTGGTAGATAATGGGCTCAAGAAGCAGGTTATGGACACAAGAGCGCATAAAGGAGCCGATCTGGGAACGGACCACTTTCTGGTGATAACCAGAATAAGGGGTCTGTTTGCAGAATGGCGATATCGCGTAGTGTCCAAACCTGCAGCGGTTTGTCGCATCAAAAGCTGGAAACTGCAAGATGCGACTACCAGGAATGAATATGAAAGGGTAGTATCCGGTAAGCTTGATGATAGATTGAAAATGATGAGCGAGGATGTTGAAGAATGTTGGCAGAACCTTAGGGATAGTATGATCGAAGCTGCAAAAGAAGTGTGTGGAACGAATAAGATTGGGAACGGTAAAAAGCGTGATGTGTGGTGGGATGATGAGGTGAAAGAGTCTGTGTATAAGAAGAAGAAAGCATAGCGAGACTACCTTGCTACAAAAAATGACTGTGGTATGAAGAATTTGATGAAAGATAGATATAAGCTGCAGAAAGCAGAAACGAAAGCACTAGTGAAAGAGAAGCGTGAAAGGTATAGGATGTTAGACGAAAACAGGATGTCGGACAACTTCGAGGAAAATTCCAAATTATTTTGGAAAGAAGTGCGTAAGTACCGAACTGGCCCGGCACCTTGCAAAATGAATAAAGTGCGTTCGAAAGAAAACAACTTGCTAACAGATAAAAAAGATGTTCTGCAGCGATGGAGTGAATACTATGGAGAACTGTATGAGAGTGGCGACTTCGTCTCTGATACTGAGAGCGATTCTAATGAATTGCCACACTCGGATCAGGGACTGGAGGATGTCATTAATATGAAAGAGATCGAGAAAGTGATAAGAAGTTTGAAATGTGGAAAGGCTGCGGGAATTGATGACGTGACTGCTGAGATGATCAAGTATGGTGGTCCTAGGGTCTGGGATGCCTTCTGTGCACTCTGCAACCTTTGTTTACAGAAGGGGGAGGTTCCAGAGGACTGGCGCACCGCAGTCATAGTACCTCTCTATAAAGGGAAAGGTTCTCATTTGAACTGCGCGTGCTACAGGGCCATCAGCTTGGTCAGCTTAGCAAGTAAAGTCTATTGAGTAAGGTATTGACTGAACGTATGAAAAGTGTTTCAGAAAGATATTTGTGGGAGGCGCAAGGTGGTTTTAGGAACGGTAGAGGGTGTATGGATCAGATTTTCTCGCTTCGCGTTATCGTGGGGAACTTTCTGGCTATAGGTCAGAAAGTTTTCTGCGCTTTCGTAGATCTTGAAAAAGCATTCGATAGAGTAGTGCGACAGAAATTGTGGAGTCTTCTGCCTGAGTATGGCGTGGGGGGCTCCTTACTACGGGCTGTGAGGTCATTATATAGCGGCCACAGAGCCTGTGTAAGGATAGAGGGATACACGTCGCCCTGGTTTGATGTCTGTTCAGGCGTCAGACAGGGCTGCGTGATGTCTACCTGGCTGTTCGTGCTGTATTTGGACAGTTGCCTCCAGAAAATGAAAGGTAGTATGAGTGGTATATTATGTGTTAACACAGTGGTAAACTGCCTATTGTACGCTGACGATGCTGTGCTTATAGCACCATCAGAAGCCGAGTTGCAGGCACTAGTCACGTGCATGAAAGAAGAATGTAAAGTAAAAGGATTGAATATGAATGTGAACAAAACTAAGGTTCTGATGTTTGAAAGGGAAGAGGTACAAACTAAATGTGATATTTGGGTAAATGGAAAATGTCTAGAACAAGTGAATGAAATTGTGTATCTGGGGAGTGCGTTTTCGAGGGATGGAAGATGTGACTTGGATGTGGAGAGACGGGTAGCAGCTGGCAATAAAGTGAATGGTGCTCTGTCCGCATTAGCAGATAGTGTGAATATATCTAACACTGCCAAAATGGCGATCCACAATGCGGTGTTGGTGCCAACTTTATTGTACGGTAGTGAGACCTGGATATGCCCGAAATCGAGTGAAAGTATGATAAATACAGTAGAAATGCGATCTCTTAGAAAGATGTGCGGTGTCACCCTTGCGGACAGGATAAGCAATGAGGAGATACGCAGTATGATAGGGTCGCACGACAGTTTTATTGTAAAAATGAAGAAAGGAATGCTTTGATGGTTCGGGCATATAGAAATAATGAGTGATGAAAGACTGACGAAGAAAATATACAGAGCGAAAGTGAGTGGTAAAAGAAGGCAAGGAAGACCAAGGCTGACTTATGAAGATCAAATAGCCAGAGTGTTAGCAGACGGAAATGTCAAAAGCTCTAGCATACCTAGGCGAAAATGTGTGAGGAGAATGATGAGATTTGAGGAAGCGAAAGAAGTATGTAAGAACCGCGACGCTTGGCACTCTGTCCTCTGTGACTACCCCGTTAGGGATACAGCGTGAGGATATGTATGTATGTATGTATATAATATTATAAATTGAGATTATTATTATTGAGATTTGAGGAAGCGAAAGAGGTATGTAAGGACCGCGACTCCTGGCGCTGCGTCCTCTCTGACTACCCTGTTGCAGATACAGCGTGAAGATATGTATGAATGTATATTATAAATTACATATAACTTCATATTTTTATGTGTAGTTTAAGTTGTTTAAGTTAAACAAAAAGCCCGTTTATTCCATAATAAACGGACTTTATGTTTTTATTTTATTTTATTTATTATATTACTTATCCTTGTTATCTTTCATAAATTGTTATTTTTTAACAATAGAAAATAGCTTCTCCACACGCCTAATGCCTAATTTTATATTTCGCTTGATAATATTATTTCTTATCCAAACTTGACCTACTTAATAATTGGAACATAGGTACTTTGAAAGCAAACAGTGGCTAAAATTGCGTTTGTACGAATTTAAAAAAAAAACTAGAAAGAAATGGAATATTTAATGCTTATAAAATAATGTAAAACAGAAATAGAACTCTTTTCTGTTGAATTTTATAATCAGCTTAATGAAAGTAATTTAAAGATCGGGTCAGATCTATTAGACCCTCACTCAAAATTTTAATTACTTCAGCACATAAGTAGACATGTTTTTGTGCAACTTTTTGAAAGCTTACATCCTTGAAATTTAATTTTAATATAGATAATTTTTCAAAGAAATTTTTGTCGAGATGTTAAGTATTTAATCATATTAAATTAGCCGTTACCGTAACTACATGAAGAGTTTATTTTAAACTTATATTTGTCGGTAAATACACAGGGCAATTCATGATCAGGAGGCGAACTACTCGATAAAATACCACGTTATGACAAAGTTAATGTGCAAACAACAGAACGCTCTTACAATTATTAGGTAGATAAATAATTGATAATTTAATAATGGCAAACGATAACAATAAACATTTACACCTAATTGCAAGAACGTCCATTAAAATGAATGCCGAATTAAAATTTATGCTGACTTTATTGATTATATTAGGTACTGTCGAAAAGTGTTCGATCTTTTATGAAACAATAACTTAAATGGACATTCCTGGAAATGTGCGTGTATTCTCTACATCGGAGTACCCTGTTCTTACAAGCTTATATTTAACTTCACACGTATATCTTTAGTTCAAATCTTGCGAGCCAAAGAACTATTTTCTCTAAACTTACGACTGAAAATTTGCGTGCTTGTTCAGTTTATATGACAATACACTAAAACGATAGAAATAACCAGATACAGCGGCCGGGTTTATCTCCTCACGAGAGCGCGCCTCAATGGTTATTAGCACGGACACAAAACTTTACGAATATGTTTAATTTTGATAGTTAAACATGATATTCAACATGAACTGCATTTTAGTGAAAGTTTATTTTTTTTAAATATTATTTTAACTTTTAGTTGGAAAACCTTTCAACTAGCTCTTAATTCACTAGTAACGAGGTACCCTTTCACTGAGTTCTTGACCTGTAAAATATGTATATTATGTCTGTAATCATCAGTGGCTAAAGAAATACTTTCGTACTGACGAGCAACAAAACTCCTCATTATTATGGAGATAAAAAAGAGTAAAAATAAACATAGGACATTGTTTTCTTACATTTAGATTACATGAGCAGACGAGATATTAAAAAAGACGAAGACTGGAGGAATCCAGAGCGATCGCCTGCGGGTTAACCGCAGCTACGCGGACGGCGCTACACTAGCCGGCCGTCACACGGTTCACGAATCAACGTAAACCAGAATTACGATATAATGTTGTTCATTTATCACTCCGTTGGCCGATTAGCACCACCTTACCACTCAGTGTCCACTAGCCTTTGACGAGAGGTCGAATAAGCGACGGAGAGTAATACCATATAGCGGTGAAAGATTGGATATCGCTAGTAGAACATGTGAACGCCATGTTGTCAACGTGTGGATGCTGCGTTGTCAACGTGTGGACACTGCGTGCTCAGTGTGTGGACACTGCGTGTTCAACTAATTGTTGAAAATTTGCTAGCAAATCTCACGAGAACTACCATGGTAGTAGTAGTCGTACTCTCGGTACGTTGCAATTGAGTGGACGACAGGTTGTTACTGTGTGGTTCATTCGCTAACTGCACATGGACAGCTTGACCAAAGCGCTTCAGTACTACACGGCGTTAATAAGGCGAGCGTATATGTATGAAAAATTGTAACCACTCATCATCCCATTATCAATTTATTAACGTGAACCCTGTTACAAGTTATTTTTGAACGTAAAATCTTCAACTGTGTTCGAAAACACCTACACCAAGATGAACCCAGGATGGAAATCGGAAACGTACACCTTCATCTGGACTGAATCAGAGCTCGTTTCTCATATCATTAAATTGTATGTCGAAGTTCACGAAAGTTTTCGTTATCATGTGAATCTTCATAAATCTTCTTAACAACACAAACGTAAAACTAATAAGTAGAAATCTTCTCGACAATATTCTGCTCAGAAGTCTAAATCAAACATATAGGTGTTAAAATTACAAATCTGATAGCTTTCAACTCTTGCCACTTCACCATTTAGACTTGAAACCAGTGGCCTAACTATACCATCTGGGGCCCGTGGCAAATTCTTTTGATGGGGCCCTATCAGTAAAAATCGTCACGTTGTACTTAGTTTAATTTTAATAAACCACTTAAATAGTTATCCAACACTAATAACAATTTTATTTTCAAGACATGGGTTTATACTTTACATTCATTCATATTCACCAGCCTATATACGTCCCACTGCTGGACATAGGCCTCCTCTCATCATTCTTCAAGTACTGACTAATTTTAGGTATCTTTTTATTTTTTTCTTCGGTCTCCCTCTTTCTCTTTCGTTTTTCGCTCCCACTTCAATATTTTCTGGAACTAGACATTTTAATATCTAACTTTCACAATAAACTTTACTTTGCCACCATTTGCAGATTCAATAAAACAACAAATACGAAAAATCAAAGATGCAAATGACCAATTGTCAAAACAATCACACAAAGAATACGCAGTCACTAGAGCCCTCATAAAAAAATAGCAAATCCGGGATTCTCCTAACATAGTGTAGCTAGCTCGCCCTAGCGGCAGCGCCACGAAAAAAGTACTTTCTTGGTTAATAAAATGAGGGAATTCCCCGGTCGTCAATGCTCACCCGCGCTGCATACGTACCGCGACAAAAAATGTAGAAACCAATGGATGCGTTCTAAAATTCATCAACATCTTTTTGTTTAGGATGTGTTGAAATGCTTAACGATTAACTTGAAGTTGTATTATGGTCTTTAGTTGTCTCACGTTAATGTGGGGTTTACACGGGTGACTGTAGCCGCACGATTTTTGCCGCGCGGCGAAAATCGACCGTCTAAATGGCAATTCGGCTAGGTCGCAAATGACTAAAGCCGTAAGCCCAAACGTTGGGTAGCATCCGACTTTGGCCGCACGTCGACCGGCCGCATGCGGCTGGTGACTAAAATCGACCGTGTAAACGATCAGTTGCAGGCGATCGCCCGCCACATGAAGGAGTGTTTCGCGCACGCGTCGTTTGGTTAAATAACCATGAATAAAAATAATACCATACAGGTTTTGAAATCC
This sequence comes from Zeuzera pyrina, assembly GCA_907165235.1. Lineage (NCBI taxonomy): Eukaryota > Metazoa > Arthropoda > Insecta > Lepidoptera > Cossidae > Zeuzera > Zeuzera pyrina. The sequence continues at coordinate 3,374,390 of OU015623.1, forward strand.
ATCCACGTACCCAAAATTTACGTTTTCTTTTTTCCTTTAGTTTCTTCTTCTCTCTTTGTTCTTCAAGCAATTCTTGAATAATTGAATAACTAACTATTTCAATTCGGGTATGAACACTATTCTGCTCAACATTTTCGAAGGAAATGACCGAGCCGCATGCGACTTTAGTCACCTGTGTAAATGGGCTAGCGATGCAGCTTGGTGAGGCGATTTGTGAAGCAACTAGCCGCACGGCGAAAATCGACCCGTGTAAACCCCTCTTAATGGATTTTAAGCAGAACTTAAAAAAAATATATAGTTTTCGAGTAAAATGAAATACTCAGGTACAATGTTAAAAAATTATTTCTGAGCTCGCGGCCTCTTGAGCCGGAGCCCTCTTGGGTCGGGGGCCCGTGGGATTTTGCCAGCCCTGCCACCCTATAGTTACGCCACTGCCTGAAACAAATTATTACAGATTGGCAGCTCTCATTATTTTATTAAAAAATGAAATGAATTAAAAAAAAAAACATTTTTGCCTTCTCTCATTCTTCAATGATTAGAATGGATTTGACTTATTGAAACAAATACATGAGTGTGTATAAAATTATCTTAAATGGTTTAATGTTTAGTAGTTACAAAGTTGCTTGGAATCCTTTAACAATTAATTTAGAAAAAATATTTAGGAAAACGAAAAAATCCTACTGAGAGCATGTGGGACACGCAATAACTTTCAGACAAAGTAGAAGTTAAATTAATAAAATGAATAGATAATTGGGTCCTCAATAACTATAATTTACTTTTTGGTTTTTGTTTTAAGTTTAGATTACCAATTCACATCGTTGTGCCAAACAACTCAATAGGCGTAAACAGGATGGAATAAATCGGCTGTGATATACGGATTGACGAACAAACAGATATGATGAAACCATATTATGACAATTGCCATTTTGACTACGGAACTCTAAAAATGGAAAGTTGAGTGGATTCTTCTACGAAATTAGGGTTGGTTTCTCTCTGGATTTTGTATTTGCGTCATTATGATCTCTAGATTTTGTATTCGCATCATTATGATCTCTAGATTTTGTATTTGCGTCATTATGATCTCATTATGATCTATAAAAATAGTGAAATAAAATGTGATAATATGATAATGAGATGACAATAAGCTGGCACCTTATCACCGAAGCCATCACAATAAAAATCATTATCTCTATAGTACATTTTTTAAAACTGGAGGTTATAAAATTACGGGATCAACCGCAAAATTCTGAAGAACGACACGAATGTTACTGAACGCTCCCCTAGATTCTTTATTGTTCTGTTGAACACGTAGCGACTTAGTACTTCATTTGGGGCCGTGCAATATTGGTTCTTATTCTATTTTTGGTGCCAATTTTTATTTCATAAAGTGTTGCATTACATGCAAAAAATACAAAATAATTTAACTGTTTTCATAACAAATAGGTAATTGGGAGTTTTCTCACTGCAAAGAAATGGAAATTTATAGATTTTGCAAAGATATGCTTCTGAAAAAGAATAAGGAAAAATGATCAGATTGAGAATTATAACGGTAATGTTTAAAAGTTACTGTTCATTCTGTTATTTGGATATCTTTTCAAACTGAAAGGAAAGTCTAGAATAACTACGATACTTCGATCACATTAATTCTCTAAATATGCGAAAATAACGGACCACCTTTCAACAAACAATTCAATTAATTAATTTACTAGTATTTATAAAAAAAAAATAAAAGATCAGAAAACCTTTATTTCGAGTGAGTGCATTCTAGAAATATTTTGAAATAACAAATATTATTAAATATTCTATATCTCTAACGTATACTGTGTGAAGTTATTATGTATGTATGTATTAAATATTCTGTGACACAGATAACATAATAATAACGACCTTGAATTTTTTATACCCAGTCCAAAATCTGTTTTTTTATGTAATGCTCCAATAAAAAAAACTTCAATGGCTTGTAAATAACTACACAATTTTTAATAACTTTATTGATTTATGTATGAATTGAAATTGTTACGAATCTTTACCACATTACGATCGAGTTTCTAAAATACTACCGTTCTTGAACCGAGTTGTACGTAATAATGGAATTTTGTGATTACACGAAAACTGTTCAGTTATTATAGTAGCAAGTATTTTAGCCCGCGGTTATAAATCTAGTTTTAGAATTATTTTATAACTCAGATCATTACTGAAAATTTGAATATGTTTAAATATTACATTACATACTTTCACGCTGTATCCCTAACGAGGTAGTCAGAGAAGCACCAAGCGTCGCAGTACTTACATACTTCTTTCGCTTCCTCAAATCTCGTCATTCTCCTCATCTCATTTTTGCCTAGGTATGAGTGCTTTTGACATTTTCGTCTCGTCAGTTAGCACTCTAACAGTTTAAATATTGAACACAAACAAACTATAAAGTACAAAAGTCTGCAGTGTCAGACTTCATTTTAACAATAATTGCAAAAAGGATATCTACCTAATAGATTCATCTATATAATTGATCCTAATAAAATGTAAAATATTTTCGTTATTTGTTTTTATTAAAATTAAACGTCAACATTCATATATTTTCTGCAAAATCTAAACTATAAAACCAAGACCATGATGTAGACCGCAAGTCCAAAACAGGTCCAGACCGCAAGGCCAAGACCACAAGTCAAAACCAAGGCTCTAACACCGACATCCCAAGACCAAAACAGCAAGACTAATATTAGCACTGCAAAATTAAGACCATGTCCAATATTGGGCATCACTTAGTAACTGCCTATATTAGCCAAGATATAATAATTTCAGTAGAAATCCAAACCTTTTTTCAATATGTTAACTCTTCGAACAGATTTTGTTGAAATATTACTCTATGCATTATACCTCAAAGAACCCTAACACAACTCAAAGAAATTGTCACATCTCGGCTTCGCATGCTTTTACAATTACATATAAATTTAACCCTAATAAATCGCGTTTAGCCTAAATCCAACTTTACAGTGAAGAGCTAACGTTTAGAATAGCATAACATGAAGTACTTTATGCATCGAAGTATAAGGAACTCGAGTGACACCGTTGGGAGTCGAATGCTGGAGTGTAGAATTTTCAAACATCGCAAGGGATTTAAGAGGATGATGTGCAGGTAATATCGACCTACACAGATGCTTCCATTATCGCGAACAGTCTCATGAGTAAAATATGCCAGAAACCATGATTAGTTCGATAGAAATCAAGATTGCAGCCTGCTGTACACATCAGCCCCGTAGCCTGAACCAGAGAATAAGGTAATGGTATCCTGTTATATACTACATATACTATACAGAGCCAATAAGGCCGCGGCCGTTTGCCCATCAATGTGACTCCAAGGAGGACGACAGCACATGTAATCCGCACTTTGTTAGCTGGTGCTGGAGGGGTACTCTTTGCTCTCTCGAGAGAAGTTTTGGTAGTGCTAGAAAGGCTTCAATGTCCCTCGAATAAGCACCGACGATAACCACCACAGGGACATGCGTAAAAGCCCCACATAATCCAGTCTACCCCCAGGGATTTGTGTACCCGTGTTCAGGTTTCTTTTGCGTCACCAAAAACAGATACTAGAGAGATTTAAGTGTAATTATATATAATTATTTTTTTTTATTAGATTTACCAACAGTTGTTTACACTAATGCTTAGGTACATTACAATACTTGCTAAATAAACTACGTCAAGTGTAACAACTACTTATAGGTAAATTCCGCATACATTATAACATATAAACTGTAATTTTAGATTTCATGTAACTGATTTAACAGTAACAATACTCATCATGGATTTCGCAGTATGTAATGCTTTAAACACAACACATACTAAACATATATCTATTAACTTAATTATCGTTTTTTAGTTTTTAAACATTTTTGAACACATCTATAGAACCTGCCTTTAGAGTCGTTGTGTATATCAATTGAACCAATGCACATATTTATAATTTTACACATACGTGAAATAGGCGAGTTGGAACCCAAAACGGTGGTGCTAAGGGGTGGGTAAATATAGAATAGATAAGTAACTGTTTCTTTAAACCATTGTATTTCAAATTTTGGATCATGACCCAATCATATCAAAAACAAAAACAACACAAAGATGTCAGGTTGAAAAAAATAATAATTTTAATAAATATACTTAATGTGTGATACTTGATGAGTGTGTTAATTCTGTTCTAAGAACAGAATTCATTTCATTTCAAGTACATTTTTGTGTAGCAATGTAATTCATGTTATTTAAATATTTTAATGTATGAACGAGCCAGTCTGAAAGAATCATAATCACATTAAATATTAAAACGTAATACTATCCAGCCCATGCAAAAAAAGGTGAATCACTGTTTAATGGTCAAAAAATCCTTCACTAAAAAGTATGGCGTAATACCAGATAATACTTCTCGAAATCGAAACAAGTCTGTATGAAATATAGTACTTATTGCATACCTACAGGTACGGTGATATATGTAACTTTATGGCAAGGTGCGTATCGTAGGTGGCAACACGGTAACGCTTTCAGACCATCGGTCATGCGGGTCCTTTCCGATGAAAAGTGGCCACTTACCTCGTCAAACGCCAATCCATACCGACCCTGATGTCAGTAAGGGACGATATACGTCGCTGCACATAAACATAGATAATATTATAAATCAGACGGGACAAAATAATAGTATTATCCAAATTGTATTTTAATTCTATATTATCCGAAAATATTGTGTTGTGTCACCATCACGGACAATATAAGTAATAGAGAGACGTTGAATATGGTTGGATAAAAATATTGATTTAAAAATAAATATGGGAATGCTTAGATAGTTGAGACATACAGAAAGAATAAGTAATGAACGATTGATTAAGAAGATCTACCTATAGGGCTAAAATGAATTATAGCAAAAGCTAAGAAAGAAATTTAAATAGTTAAAGAAAATCAGGTTGTGTTAGAACAGGTATTATGTAATAAATAACAAGAACAGAAGAAGTCTTTTTCAGCTTCATTCATTTTTATAGCACATTCTTAAAGTCGTCCAATTACATTATTAAAAGAAAAACTTTTTATTACAGGTATTAAACCGAATAGAAAATTGTTGGGTAGTCAACGATTTTATCGAAAATAGACTTTCCCGTTTCAAAACTTATAATTATCCAATTATTATAAAGTTCCATTGCGAGATGATGTGGAAAAAAAACTGCCAAAGCGAGAGCACATTTATAAAAAAAACGATCAGGAGCGTGTCGAAGTGCTGCAGAATAGGATTCCGTGTAATTTTGCACAAATTAGATGTTTAATAAATTAACGTTAAATTGAATTAAATCAAGAATGTTTAATATTTGGTTCCTCGTTTCAGGTTTTAAGTTACTAATATCTCTGTACTTAATTTCTGTTCATTACATACTAGTAAAGACGACAATGCAAAGATGACTGAATAAATTAACTGCTATACGGACAGAAAAACGAACAGATATACGACTAAGATAGCTTTATCCTTTAGAAATATGTGCGGTGTCACCTTTGCGGACAAAATCAGCAATGAAGAGATACAAAGTGTGACAGGGTTGCACGACAGTGTTATTGTAAAAATGAAGAAAGGAATGCTAAGACGGTTCGGGCGCATGGAAAGAATGAATGATGAAAGACTGACGAAGAAAATCTATAGAGCGAAAGTGAGTGGTAAAAGAAGGCAAGTAAGACCAAGGCTGACTTATGAAGATCAAATAGCTAGAGTGTAGCCGACGGAAATGTCAAAAGCACTCGCATACCTAGGCGATAATGTGTGAGGAGAATGATGAAATTTGAGGAATCGAAAGAAGTGTGAGGACTGCGACGCATTGGCGCTCCGTCCTCTATGACTACCCCGTTAGCAATACGGCGTGAAGATCAATGTATGTATGTAATTTTATCCTGTGTCTCTTCATTTACAAAATGGAACATTAATGAAAAGATTCTAAAATTGATTTATGAAGATCTATAACACTTTTTCTTGGTTACACAAGAGAAATCTGCACACACATACCCAGCCCCCTGAGGGGAAAGACTCCTCCTGAATCTTCCTCCTGGGTCACATGGATAGACGATTGGAGCCCTCACTCCGTTCGGCTGCGACCCTGAAAAAGATCTGTAACATCTAGGGCTCGCGACATATTCTTGATGTAAGCTTCAATTAAAAAATAATTTATGAAAAAAATTAAACCGCCTTCAAAAAAAAATACTGAAAAGTACAAAATAACTATTCTTTACTAATCGAAACTCAAATACAATTAAAATAATTTTATAAATACAATACACATACCTATGTAATTATATTTGACAGTTACTGAAGTCGGGGCCAAGCCTACCAAACTAATGGACTTTCTGTTGTTGCACATTGATTTGGTACAGACTTCAATAACTGTCAAATTTAATTATATAGGTATGTGTATCGTATTTATAAAGTTATTTCAATTGTACTTGAGTTTCGATTAGTAAAGAACAGTTATTTTGTACTTTTCAGTGTTTTTTTTTTTGAAGGCGGTTTAGTTTTTTACATAAAATTTTTTATTTCTCCCTTTTGAGTGATCTTGACCTAAATAAATATCTAGGGTAGGTCTCCAATTAATTCCGAAACGTAACGATATACAAGAGAATTATCAATATAAATAAAGATTATAACCAGGTCGCGTTATTTGATGTATCTTCGAAGTCCAAACTCCAATACCAATGGAATTTATATGGTACTACCGCTAAAGTATTATCTACCAAACAAAAAAAGAATTTTTAAAATCGGTTCATAATTGACGGAGTTATGAGGTAACAAACATACAAAAAAAAACAACATACGGTTGAATTGAGAACCTCCTCCTTTTTCAGAAGTCGGTTAAAAATTATTTGAAAATTTCAAAATTCTAGCTTCAATGGTTTCGGAATTAAAAAGTGGAGATCCCAGAACTAGATTAGGACAGGTTGGCCGAACAACTTGGTCGACTTTTACGATCCACAGAGAGAGATAATATTGTAATGTTTTATCTCTCTCAGACCAGCATGGAACCAATCATTTGTTTAGACATTTTTTAAACGACCCAGTCTGCAAGAATCATAATCTTTGACAGAAATATAAATCTAAATACCTCAAATATGACTGGAACGAAGCCATTCACTAAAGGTCACCGAAACGAAATACAATACCTACGAATTAAAATGTTAAAAATACTGATTTTTCTGTTATACGTAAAAACTATTCGAAGTTTCTTCGACATAGACGAAGTGATGTCGCAAAGTATGTCTCGACTTCCTGGTGAATTTTCTGTAGCAGTAAAAGACATAGCTGAAGGATTACCCACGAAAACTATTACTGTTGTAAGAGGAAATTCTACGAATATAAGGTAATTATTTTTTCGGTAGAAAAGTTTCTGAGAATGCGACTCTTTGAGTCTTTATTTAGTTGCCTGTATAAAAAGAGCAAAGGATAAAATATATTTCTGTTTATTCAACAGTTTCCTTATGAATGTACGTAATACGTTGAATATGACAAACCGTTATACGAAATATTATAAATGTACGCATGTCGGTGTATGATTGTAGAATTGGAAAGAGCATGATTTGCCTGGACATATCTTAAAATATCACCATTTCATGATATGATCTGTATATAGGTAGACTACATACATATCTTCACGCTGTATCCTTAATGGGGCAGTCATATACCCCACGTGGTTCACACGTACTTTTTTCGCTTCCTCAATTCTCATCATTCTCCTAGGTTTGCGAGTGATTTTGACATTTCAGTCAACTAACACTGGCTCTTTGATCTTAGGTCAGTCTTTGTCTTCCTTGACTTCTTTTACCACTCACTTTCACTTTGTAGATTTTTTCGTCAGTTTTTCATCACTCATTATTTCTATGTGCACGACCCATCTAAGAACCCTTTTTTCGTTTTTACAATACACTGTCGTGCAACCCTGTCTTACTGAGTATCTCTTCATTGCTTATGTTGTCTGCAAGGGTGACACCGTACATTTATCTAAGACACTGGTTCCCAAACTTATTTTGTCTACTGGGTCGAGAGCTCATGCAGTCGTTGTCTAAGATGCCTCCTAGCTAAATGAAATTACAAATCACCCCCCAGGCCTCTACACAACGCCCCCATTTTTTTTCTGGCTCTCTTACCGCCCCCCTTTAGGCCTGCAGCGCCCACAAGGGGGCGTTATCGCCCACTTTGGGAATGGCTGATCTAAGAGATCACATTTCTATTGCATTTATCTTACTTTCACTCGATTTCGGGTACATCCAGGCCTCACTACCGTACAATAAAGTTGGTACCAACACCGCATTGTGTATGCTGCTCCATAGGTAGACTAGTCTAGACGACAATATCGGTTTCATTACGTATTCAACTTTTAATGGTATATAAAGTTTCTCACCACAAAAGAAATAACGTATCTCTAATAAGACCACTCGCTCATCTGTCCGTTCATTTTACCAACTCTCACAGTAGACTTTCTCAAACCATGTAACGTGGAAGCTACAAGTTAGACACAATGATACATCTTAATAACTTACATGTTGTACGGGACGGGCTATACTGTACTGTTGACTGCCCCGTAGTTTTACTGTTGCTGGGATTGGAAGAAAACTCACTATCTTCAGTTATGGTCTTCTATTTATTTTGAGTTTGAGTTACAATGCGGATGTTAGAGCGAAGTGACTCTCTGCGGTTACTCCCGGTATATGTCCTTCCCCGGGAGGGCCGCAAATAGCGGGATCGCTAGTTATAACATTACGTTACGTCCCCCGTTCCCCTCCCAAGGCGGTTAGAGTGTCGGGTTACAATTTATTATGTATATTTATATTTTCTATTATTTATCTCAATTTACGTCTTATACTACTATTTAAGTCTTATCAAATAATAATTATCTTATATCTATAACTTGCTTACAATATTATCGGGAAATTAAAGACAAATATAGAATTATTTATTGTTAAATCCTTAAAGCTATAAAAAGAGGACTATATATAAATCTATACAAATAAAGGGGTAAACAGATTTACTGTAAAGTATAATTAAACTATTTCTTCGCTACGGCCGTCCGGAACACATATTTTGCACTATTTAACACTTTACAATATTTTTAATCAATAATTCGAGAAGCAGGTACTTACTCGAAAACTATTTATCATTCATCATCTGATTTATCATCCGTTTTCGCCAACCAACCCTAAAAATTTCCTTCATGAAAAGGTTCTTAATCTAAAGCATTCCTTTAATACACTCAAATACTTACTTACTTATTTTTTTTATGCCGTAGGTGTCTTCTTAACGTTGGTAAAAACAGAGCTTAGTATCACTTAAATCGTCTTAACGATTACCTAAAATTTTGGAATTGTTATTCGTTGGTTAATACGGGCAATAAAATTTCATAAGATTTATAACTGCAAAACTTTTCTTAAATTTCCATGACCTCGATTTCGCAGTGGTTCACGGAATATAAAGCCAGGGAACAGAAAGCCTTAACCTAAAGTTTAGAGAAAAAATACAACAAAAGTAGTAGATGTTACAGATCTGTCTGTAATCCGGGTCAAAAAATAAGACTACGGTGTTTCCCGCCTTTCGAAGAGACGACTAAAGGGGCCTTAGGGATGCTCAGGGCATCCATCCACGCGACCCGGAAGAGGATCACAACTTGTGGGGTCCTCGCTGTCATGGCACTATTAATGTGCAAGGAGGCTCTGTTACTACTTTCTGCGAAGTTATTTGAGTTGTTTTAACAGAGCAAGTCATGATATGATATCTCTTATTTTTTTAAGGGCGCAAGACATGTTTGAGTTATTATGTCAACTGAACCGCCATTATATTCAAACAATTAATTTGGAAATCAAGACCAAAGAAAAAAAAGAAATGGTAAGTAATATAACCAGCCTCGTGACATTTATTGAATGTCTCTATACTGAGAAAAGCGTTGAGCACCTCAAGCAGTGGAGAACATTACAGGATTGAATAACATACATACCTAATAACATTTTATCCCAGAGGAAACTTAGAGATACATCCGAGCTATTGTAGTTATGTGGAATATGTTCACGTTCTGCAAAATAATAATATCTTAGACTAGAACTATGTATATTGCCTTTATTATATTGTTGTTACATAATTGAGCCCGCGAAATGACCAATTATTTAGTCTTTAAGTCATGATATGACCAACGAGATGGATGAGACTGCTAATGCTTTGCTACGACATGATTTGGTTGGCTACAAAGTGAAATAGTTTCAATTTACGCCGCTATCTCCACGCTATTCGATTAGTTCTGCTCTTTTAAGGTTTCATACTTCGAAATTAAAAACGGAACCCTTATGAGATCATTTCGTTGTTCATTTGTCCTTTTGTCCGTCTGTCCGTCCGTCCAACCAGTTAATAGGTAAAGGTATTAAGTTGAAATTTATATTAAACACTGAGATCTGTGGTCCCTTGGAGATATAAAAAATGAAGCTTCTCGGTCGAAGCAATCAAAAGATACGGAGATGCCCGAGCCAGAGAGTTTGTCTACGGTTTTCTCCGCCTATAAGAGGTGACCGAAGGAGCCTTCGGAATCGTAACCCATCAGAATGAGGGCTGCAATTGTTCATCCATGCGACCCGGAAGAGAATGATAGCTAATATGTGTGGCTGGACAGCGAGAGGACAGGGAGACTCTGTAACTTGTTTAAAAGTGGTAGAGTCATGCTGCATTGTAGTACGAATTGGGCCGGCTGGCCCGGTGAAATGTAACCCTCTCACCGAATATCGGCATGAAATAATAGCACTTGTTGCTGCTATGTTTCGTTAGGTGAGTGAGAGTGCCGGTGGCTCATCAACCTCGCCCCCTTCTTTCCTCCTTTTCCTATTTCACTAAAGACTAGCAACGCATCCGTGATTCTCCGGCCGTTGCGGGTGTTCATGGGCGGTGGTAGTCACTCTACGTCAGGTAACCCGCTTGCTCGTTTGCTTCCTCTTATAGATATAAAAAACTGCCCCCGAGTAAAATGTTTCGTTACCACGCGAGGGGGCTCAGATGCCAGTTTCTTGTAGCTGTAAAAATCCAAACTTCTGAGTCAATGCATCAAAAGTTACTGTTCAAATTCGTTATCATTTTCATACTTTTATTGTTTATGACATATTGTGTAAGGAATCAACGATCATAACATTAATTACAGTTTGTACAAATAGTACAAACTTCACAGATATGGTCATTTATTTACTCAAATAAAAACTTATAGGGTACTTTTCTGTAAATACGTTTGTATATGTTCATGTATATGCATGTTGATAAGTAGAGAAATAAGAGATATACAGAATAGAATAGAAATATCATGTAAGTATTATGTGTCTGTATAGACGTATCCAGTAAGCGGCAATTCTACTTTAAAGTTAGTAGTAAGAGAAATAAAGGGGGTACCAGCATTTTGTAAACATCCTATGAAACCTTCTGAACGCAAGCGAAACTCCCACTTCACTAATTATTTAAAAGTTAAATATTACTTACTCGATTTCACAACGTAGATATCTACGCCTAGATATTTGATGGCAAAAAGGAGAAAGTGGAACTGAATAAAAAAAATGCATTATATATTAGAACCATCATTAATATGTGACAAATTCTCAAAATCTATAGCTATTTTCCGCTAAAAGTCCAAAAACCTCCAAAAACATCCTGAGGATGCTCCGTTGAGGGGCGAAACACGTGTCGATTGGTGGTTTTTGGAGTTTTAGCGGAAAATAGCTATAGATTTTGGGAATTTATCACATGAAATGGATTTCCGCAAAGTAACACCTGAGTCTATACAATACCATCATTAATAAACGCATAGATGTCTACACAAGTAAAGCTACAGGATATTATTAAGAATGTTTATTCGTTGCAGTATTATGAATTCTTGAAACAGGCTTTGGATACTTCTGAGGAGAGAATAAGTTTAATTCTTTGCGAACCCTACGAGTGCGAAAATATACTTCACGAGGTAACTTTTATATTACTAATATCGTTTACCATTTTAGTACATTATTGTTGACAGAAATATCTAAATGAATTAAAAAATGGCGGTACTCTTGCTTCTCACTCGCATAACGTCGTCGCTGTTGGACAGTGTACGGCGCGAACAAAGCAAAAAATTAAATTTTGACTAGCGTATTCGTTTCATGTTGTAGTCATTTGGAAAAATCCTGACAGAGAGCTTATTGCACAACTTGATGGGTCAAGGAAGGGAACTTCTATGAAAACGCGCAACTTTGGAACCTAAATGGTCACGCCATTTAGATTCCAAAGTGTGAGGATAAACTTTCTATACCGACGGCGAGTGGTGCAATGGAAGAAAGTGCTTTGCCACCGAAACCGCAATTTCTCAAAACTAAAAACTCGATTAGACTAGTGCTTAGTTTACGGCCATAATACTGATGTACTATCCAAATTATTAAAAAAAAAATCGCTTGCAATTTCTAAATAAAGGCTTCTCTTGAACTCATATAGTTGTTTGCACATTATCAAAACACATACATTCTACGTTTTTAAAATTTTTAAATGTCTGTCTGTTTGTCCGAGCAAATCCCCGTAATGGTTGAAATTCGACGGGACTTATTTTGGCAGCTAGAAGAGTTTTCGGAGAGCATTGCTCTCTAAAAACTTTTTTCCCGAAAAAAAGGTAAACAAATGCGAGTGAAACCGAGGAGCACAGCTAGTTCTCAATAATTTAGATAATATTCTGTTCGATTATTTTAGCCGTACTTTACTTGCCATTGCCCATTCTTCACTGGTGTCAGTGTAGTTTCTTCTATTTGTATTTAATTATTGTTATTTATAAGTTAATTCTACTTTTTCACAGTTAACGACGAATAATCTGATTCATCGCATGATCCTATATATCTTCTATTGGTCATATGGTGGTGTTAGCGACAAGTTCCTCTCCACTATCAGCGAAGCGATGAGGGTAGCTGTTATCACAAATCCTAGACAGAGTGTGTACGTATATCTGTATGTTTGTCCTCTATGCGTTCTTAGACCATTCATCCGATTGCAATGACACATTGGTGAATTGTTTTACATACGCTCGTGACTTTTTCTGAATTATTTAATTTATACATATACATACATATTAATAAAGTTGAAGTGTCTGTCTGTGATTTCGAAATAAAGGCATTTTCTTAAGATTGTATGACTTTTGGCACGTAACCCAAACACGCGTTTTTAAAAATTTTGTCTGTCTGTCTGTTTCTTTGTCCGGGCTAATCTTCGAAACAGCTGAACCGATTTCGGCCAGATTTCCACTGGAAAATAGAGGATTTTTCTAACAATAATATAGATTACTTTTTATCCGGGAAATGTTTAGGGTTTCTGCGTAAATTGAAAATCTGTAAACCTTGGAGTAAACCTATAAATGTACAAAAATCGACAAGTGTCAAAAATGGTTTTCACAGTTGCGTTTCTTTAGGTCAGACTTGCATATTAAAGTACGTTCTGTCGTGATCTGCCCTCTGGGAGCTGAGATCTGAAATGAGCTCTCATTAGCTGAGCGGCGGCCGTAAAGTGGGTTTAACTTATAATGGTTTATCAGTTGACTTACATTTAATAACAGAAACAGACATAGCAGAGCCATCTATCCATGATCATTTAAAACTGCAACGAAATTGTGCTGTGTACGTTTCAATATTTTTAAAAATGTAATTGAATTAGATATTTTAGGCTTTTCCGATTCCAATATAAATACTTATAAAAATTATCTGTACGTTCGTATGTTTATTCTTTGGCAATGTATATATCTATAAATGTAAGTACATTATACATACGTAAAGTAAATAAAATTGAATTGTCTGTGATTTCGGAATATAGGCTTTATCTTAAGCTTATATGGTATTTGGTACGTAACAAGCGTATTTAATTTTTTTTTTCTGACTGTTTGTTTGTCCTGATTTATCTTCGAAGCCAATGAACCTATTTTACGAGACTTTTAACGAAAGGTAATGGCTTTTTAAAAAAAAGTTAGGTTACTTTTTAGATATGTATTTTCGTTCCTGCGTGAAAAGCTGAAAAATTAGAGGTTAGGGGTAAATAAATCTACACACAAACGTTCATACAAATATACAAATACAAATAGTGGCTTTTGCAATTGCATCTTATTAAGTCAGACTTATACATTAAAGCATGTCTTATGTTCTATCGTGAACCGGCATCCCGAAACTGAAATCTAAAATGATGGCGCCTGTAGTGGATTTAATATATAATTTAATAAAATAAACAGATACAGCAGAAACATCTATCCCAATATTTTACAATAGCAGGAATGCCGTATCTGTAAATTGGATATCTTCACACTGTGTCCCTAACGGAGTCAGACGGAGTCAGAGAGGACGGGGCGCCAAGCGTCACGGTCCTTACATATTGCTTTCTCAAATCTCTTATTCTCCTCACACATTTTCGCCTAGGTATGCGAGCGTTTTTGACATTTCCGTCGGATAACACTCTGACTATTTGATCATCAAAAATCAGCTTTGGTTTTCCTTGGCTTAGATATTTTTGAAAAAGTCATTGAATTAAAAATTTTAGGCTTTTCTGATTCCAAAATAAATATTTATAGTAATGTCTGTTTATTTGTGTGTTTGTATGTTTACTTTTTGAAAATTAAGAAACTGGTAAGAAGTTCATATGTAAAGACTGTTTGAAAGACAAGACTCTCAATTACTTAATAACGTGTATATCATTACGCTATAGGTATTTATCACACGTAAACTCTATTAATTAACTCTATTAATAGAACATTGTACATAAGAAAAGTGTAGCGAAAAACAGAAGTTGCATAATAAGTTGGGGCAGTGTAAAAATTGAGAACGGATTGTGCCTATGAATCATCATCCTCATGTTATCTCTTCATAAAAGTGGCCAGTGTCGAGAAATTCGAAAATAAAAAATTTATTAACAGAATATTGACAAATGAATATTATCAATCAAAGTTGTGATCGCCATTGCTGTCGTAAGTAAGAAAAATGCGCGAAGGTGTTACAATACAGTATATTTTGAATATTACACAATTCTGCATTTCAAAAACTGTATTGAATATGTTTAAATGTTAAGTGTTTAAAAAAGGTTTGACATTTAAACTTTTGGGTTATTGTTAAATAATAAAATAATTTTTTTTTAATTTTTGTTCCTTTGTTTGAGATTCCGTTCGAGAAAAATGTCCATGATGATCTATCTGCGATGTATGTATCTATAGGAAGAATATTGTAAGTTATAGGCATCGAATTGTATCATTATGTACAAAGAACAGTTTATTAACAGTTCACGATATTTTTGTTTCAACAAATGAGACAAGCACTCCAGCTTTTGTGTATTTTATGGACACTATGTATTGTAACCAAGTTTATCAGTGAGACAACAATCGGCTTTAGATTGTATGTTAGTTGCAGCTACGGATTGAATACGAGTAAACAATTTTTACATACTATGTAACGGAAAGGGAACTGAAAGAAAAAGCAAAATTACACTTTTCTCTATATGTCACCATATCAAAAGAATATTTATTTTGATCTTAGAAATACATAAATATATTTATTGGAAAAAATTATAAATATTTGCACGTAATAAGAATAAGTTTTTGACGAAAAGTCACAAAGAATCTTGTAAATTTTTCGAACGACACCCCTATTCCTTTAACAACAAACCACAGAAGTTGCACCAGAAAATACTGTGTTTTTTTCACAGTCATTCAAGCAAGATATTATATTCGATGATGACTGGTTGCTCTCAGGTCCACATTTGCGTCCTTGAAACTAAGGTCACTGTGCCAAGATTAAAAAAGTGCGGAACACGCATTAACTTAGGATACCAAGCTATTTTGGACAAAGCGTTAAATTTTAAAAGAAATGGGATCCAAAATTCACATTACCACCACCACCATCATTTATTAATGAACGGTGATGGTGGTGGTGGTAATGTGAATTTTTGATCCCATTTCTTTTAAAATTAAACTCTTTTACAATTTGCCTTCCGAAACGCAGAGAAACGTGATAACGATCCAACTAGATCACCCATCCAAAATGTGACCGCGCGCAACTTAACCTTAATTCTTTCGCCGACTATTGCATGGAACCTCGACGTGCTCGAACTGGAGACCAATTGCGCAACATCTATTGCATGGTAATGGACATAATGATTCATTCAATGGCATTCTTCAATGGTCCGAAATGTCAAATGAGTCTGAAATGTCAAGTTGTTGTCAATTCTTAAGAATTAATGTAATTGGGGCCCAGCTATGTTAAAGGAATGAGGATAAGGCGGTCAAAAGGAAATCTTCCTAATGCTCATAATTAACCGAATTAATTATCTCATGGTAATCAACGCCTTTAATCCTGTGAGATCCCATTAACGAAGATACGAAATGACAGTCCATAATTTTATTAAGCTTTATTAATAACAAGCTCTTTGACTGACTCTATTCTATAAAATAAAGCTCATAAATAAATCAACTAACAGTGCACTAACAATGATCCTAATTGAAACAAAATTAATAATTAATGATGGATGTAACCTCAAACCAAGAAAAATAATGGATGGAGCCATAATTTGTCTACCTAGATGGCGCAGTGGTTTAGACGTTTACCCAAGCGCCGAAGGTTCCGGGTTCGATTCCCGGTCGGGTCAAATTAGAAAATGAACTTTTCTAGATTGTCTCGGGTCTGGGTGTACTGGGAGACGCCCTCAGTAGTCGTCTTCTGGTTCTCATAGCACAGGGAATACCCTAGTTTGAGATCAGATGATTGGTGTGTATCGTCTGGCGCATTATTATTATTATTATTGTAAGGATCACGACGCTTGGCGCTCCGTCCTTTCTGACTACCTTATTGGGTGTACGGCGTGAAGATATGTATGTATGTATGTATTATTATTATTTTTGTTTGACATTTTTTATTTTTGGGGAAGATTGCCATTTTCGCGAGCTTTTGGCTAAAACGAAAACGACAGTTGCATAGAAAAAAAAATTATGTGTGTAATGTTATGTTATAATAAAAGAAACTTTGTTATTATTATTATAATTTTCCGCTCTTACCACCGTGTATCAAACGAATTTTCGTCTCTTTCTATCTCATTGAGCGTAACCACGAATAAAAGAGTTAGCTATAGTAAGTATGGCAACCTCGCACTGTCAGTGTATTTCGTGTCAGCTTATGAGTCGGTCATGAAATAATTATTTGAATAATACTCGTAATACGTAACTCGTAATACTCTTACAACTGTGTGCAGCTGAACATGACATATTGTGACCTTCGTTGTACTGTGACCTTCCCTAATCACGCACATTAGTAAAAATCTAGAAACTCTGTGATTAAAAAGGACACCGTAAGGACACCCTCATAGAGCAAATACTCCGTCCATTGCGACACTTGGCCCGAGGATGTAACATAGACATTATAGATAATATTATGTTATTGGTAAATGCATGCATGAAATTTATATGACGTTGAGACACACTGTGAATATAATATTACATACACATTTTGACGATTGATAGTTTCGGCCGATCGGAGCGGAGGTTCCGGTCATACATCCATGTGACCCTGGATAGAATGAAATAATATGTGGTCCGCGTTACCGTAGCATTGTTGAGGTTCTGGGGAGCGAACTTTGCCTCTTCAAGCCGTGTTTTGGTACAATGCGAGAGGGGCTCCGATGGTTCCGCAGATCCTCTCAGAATGCGCTGAGAACAACCACCACAGGGGGTTTTTTTTTGGGTAAAATGGTAAAAGTCTCGGATCACATTTTAAAAATAAAATATTTTCCGGTAGTGTTTATTTCTAGAAACACAATTGCTTAAGTGGTACATGGCTGTTACACAACTAGCCCTTTACTAAATGATACAATATTTCCAATAGCCAATTATGACGAGCTCCGTGGCGCGACGGCTAAGCGTGTCAAAAAATAAACGGGGGTTGTGGGTTCGATTCCCGCCCCGAGTCTGGCTGTTTATGTATAATATGTATTTATTTACAAAAGAAAAGTATATAAGTAGTACATCAGTTGTCTAGTACTTATAACACAAGCGCTGTGCTGCTTACTTTGGGACTAGACGGCGCTGTGTGAAATGTCTGAGTATATTATTATTATAATAGCCGTAATCCATGTTAGAATTGGTTGCAAAGGGTATTATTTTTGAAGATGGCGCTAATCGCTCATTGATTAATGTTTATTATCGATTACTTTGTCGTTTTTATCGATTATCGTATTTTCTCTATCGCACAATAATGCGCCGTCTGCAACATGTACTGACGACATCTCCAAATAGGGATGAACAGAGCATCTCGAAACACAAAATAAAACAATAACATCATCTTTAGCAATAAGTATTTGAGCTTGCTGGATAATAAAGCAAATTCATATAGTCTCTTGCTGATGACTTTACCAGTTCCTTACAATCCTTAAACTTCTTATCCTTTCAAAAACTCTCACCGCGTTTACTTCATTATCTACTGTACCTACTCATACTGTACCTATAGCTATAGCTAAGCTTAAAAAACGTTAATAGGTTTTTACTGTAAATAAAATTCCATTGTAAAATATTTATATTTTAATCAGTTATAATTTAAAAAAGGCAGTAAAAATATCTGCATAAATCTCTATAATAATATAATATTATAAGTAGATATTAACTATTATATTTTTAAATATAATTGTTGACTCTTTGGCCAAGAGAAAAAATATTGTTTAAAAATATGTAAGCCATCCAGAGCGTGTTCAATATTAATTATCTTAGGGTTCTGTTTTCTGTAGCAAATTAAGGCAGTTTAAGTCGAATTAAAAAAGTCGAGTCCAAAACACCTATAAAAAAATAATTCTGTTTCATAACTGTAATAAAGTAACACATACAGAATCCCTCGTTGTCCTTCGATACGTCACAGTCGTCTATCCTTGAGACTATTTGATGCAAACAACTGAAATCCGAAACGTCTGTAGTAAGTGGCGGCCCAAACACAGACGCTAACTTCAAAAGTTGATTTTTTACTTTTAGGTACGTATGCCAGAACAATACTGTGATTGAGTGTCAGAAAGGGACGCCGCTACATACAATGAAGAGTGACATTTCTTTCCAACTATTATATCAAGCAGAGATTTACTCTCGAGTATAGTTTTGGAATACGGGTCCTAGATTTTAAATTTTTTCGTGGCCGTCGTGTAGGGTAGCTAATGGAAGTTATTTACAAGTACAATCAAGATTAAATTACTTCCATTTCATCGCTGGCAGCGATAACTGAAGCCAATTTATTTGTATAAACCCCACTGACATGCAGCAACCTTATCTTGATAAGTAAGAAAAACTAACTCTTAAATTGGCTTTAAGAACTTAAATTGACTTTTTATTTATAATACGCATGTAACTTTTCAATTACTATAACAAGGTGTGAGACTCTGCTTAATAAATAAATTAAATTAAATAAAAAACAATTAAAAAACCTTGTAAAGGTTCCCAGCCCCCGATGAAGTTACTGAGTGAACTCTAGTAGGCCACATAATATGCACACCATACTATATACATATATACTTACTTACTTGGTTTCAAAAATGTAGAAATTTATATATATATATATATGAGATAACCATATCTACACCCCCTCACTCCCACAGTGGTCATTTTCGATACATATTGCTCTAACGCTATGTCGAAGCACCTCTCGAAAAACTAAATAGTTCCAAAGGCTTTTGGTAAACGACCGGAGTCCCCGCTTCAATAAGGATAAGCACACAAGCGTCTTTTAATTTCTACCACTTTTGCTATTATAATGATCAATAATATTATTTTATTATAAAGCTAACAATTGGAGTAACCAATATTTGTAGTTGCTCTAAAAAAAGACAGAGTGCGGACAAAATTAGTGATTGCCTACACAGCCGGAGGATATTTCTAAAAATTACATTTTGCCCCTCCACTGGAGTTCAATACCGTCGAACTAAGAATACAAAAGCTTCGGACAATCACGTACTTTGTAATTCGATTGGTCCGAACGCCGATTGAGACCTCGCCAAAAGATGTTTTATGAGTGCCAAGGAAAATACACAATTTATTGGCTTTGTTTGCTCGCGGAATAAATCATTTGCCGGCCGTTAGAATTAATGTCAAAAACATAATAATTTCGTAGTGAGTTGCGTGTTATTTATTTATATTTCTTATAAACCAGCAATCATGTCTGCATTTAAAATACAAAAAATTATGTCACCTTTAATGAGATTATCTGAATTTAAAAAAAAACTTTTTAAAATTTTGTCTGTTTAATCTGTTCGTCAGTTTGTTCAAACTTTTTTGAAGAACTACTTGTGCTGAAAGATTAGATTCCAATTTACTTTATAGGGGATGCAAAATGAAACGGTAACACCTATTTATTATATGCATGCGTATTGCGTACCTCCACAGCATTCTCTAGTCGCGGTGGACATAACATCACTAAACAATAGTACCACACCTCAACCTCATTTCTAGCAGTTGATTCCTTTTCCTAATATTGATTATATTCAAGAATTAGTGTAAGAATAATTGGCTATTCAAAGAGGTAATGCTGCCAGTCTGTTGGACACCCTAAGCAATGACAGCTTTCTAAGCGGCAACTTTGAGGAAGCCTATTATTTAACATTTAGGTTTAAGTTTGTAAATATTAACGTTAAGATATATATGTACTGATTATATCAGTAAAGAATTTGTATTATTTATTTGTTTTAAGATTTCGCATTCACTACAATCAAGCGACACCGAACCGGCTCCATCATCTCTCCCTGGTGAATTGGTGGTCGGGTCGCCTCTACAAGTCACCTGTGTTACCTCCAGCTAATAAAGTATATCATGATTTCCAAGGAAGAGTCTTCGATATACCCGTGTTTCACGTAAGTTTCATGAATTAAATTGTTTTAAAGTATCGTTATAGTCTATTAATCAATCATTTTAGCAATTTTCAAATACAAATTTATACAATTGAATACTTAATTAATACCATAAAAAATAAATACCATAAATACACGAAACAAAAGAACAAAAACATAAATATCCAGTGCAAAAGGCGGCCTTATTGCCGAACAGGATTTTTTTCCAGACAACCTTTGCGTTATAGGATCAAGCTTAAGTGAAAAAAACAACAAAACGTATATTCATTTTATTCCTACTGATTGAAAATAATTGTTATAAATTATTGGGTCCTTACATATGAAATTGGCGTTTTGTACGGGAGGAATATAAAGTCAATTTTTTTTATGTAAAATATATTTAATTAATCAAAGTATGCACCGTTGTTATCTATGCACTTTTGCCATCTCATAGGTAGTTCACTGATCCCTTTACTAAAAAAACCATGGGGGCGAGAATCAATAAACTCTTTGAAGGCGGTTTGGACTGCCGCATCGGAGTTGAATTTTTTTCCTTGTAAGAAGTTGTCCAAATTCCGGAAAAAACGGTAATCTGTTGGAGCAAGGTCCGGGGAGTACGGTCGATGTCGCAGACATTCCAATTGTAGCTCATCTAACTTAGTGGTTGTTTGTTGTGCAGTGTGTGGTCTTGCATTGTCGTGAAGCAGCAGTGGTCTAGAACGATTGACCAATCTCGGTTGTTTAGCAGCTAGTTCTTCTTTCATGGTTTGCAGTTGCTGACAATACATATCTGCCGTAATCGTTTGGCCAGATTTTAGAAAGCTGTAGTGAACGACACCGGCGCTAGTCCACCAAACACTCACAAGTAACTTTTTCTGAGTAAATTTTCGTTTAGGGTAGGATTTGGCAGGGTCTCCAGGGTTCAGCCATTGCGACGAGCGCTTCCGATTATCGTACAGTATCTTTTCATCACAAGTAACGATTCGATTTAAAATCCCTTCATTATTGTGTCGGTTGAGCAAAGTAACACAACAGTCGACGCGTGTTTGCAAGTTCGATTCATTCAATTCATGAGGTACCCATCGTTCAAGTTTTTTTACTTTCCCGATTTGCTTCAAGTGGATTAATACAGTTTTGTCATTTACCCCGAAGCCTGCAGCTATCTCTGAAGTGCTTTGTGATGGATCCGCTTCCACAATAGCCTTTAATTCTTCATTTTCCACTTTGGTCTCCGGCCGTCCACGGGGTTGGTTCTGAAGGTCGAAATTTCCAGAACGAAAACGTTGAAACGAAAAACGTACCGTGCTTTCTTTTGCGACACCAGCGCCGTACACATCATTAATCCTTCGAGTTGTTTCTGCAGCACTGGTGCCACGGTAAAACTCGTACTCGTAAATATACCGATATTTCATGTTTTCTATTGTGCGGTAATAAGTGACGCCAAAGAAAAAAATAATGAGGAAAAAACAAATTAATGACTGTTTTCAAAACTCAAATGTACCAGCTAAATGAATTTATAAATTTGAATTTGGAATTCTTAACCAAAGAGGAGATATTTCAGATCAAAGTGGTCAGTACGACAAAACGCTAATTTCATATGTAAGGACCCAATATTATCGAATCACTGATGAACGAAGTTTCTCTATCAATTTGTTGATTTGAATATGTAATATCAATATATTGTTATGAATATGAATCAGTAATGAATCAGAATCAGATAAAAGTTCGATGTTTATTCTGTTGTAGTCTATTACATTCCATATTATGTTATTTTCTGTCAATATTCTATATTATTTGACACAGTTATCGTGTCTCAACTAAGCATCCTCAGAAATGCTCCAATTACAAGTGAGAATATTGGCGGCACATAGCGACAATATCCAAAAATTTAATATTTGTGATGTTTGGTAGAAAAAACAAAGTGACAAAACTATTATCAATTCCTTTTTAATCATTGAATAATCGTAATAGTTAAAATAAGCTCGAAAAACAAATTCTTGGGATTATTACGAAATCCAAGATAATTTAATATCTTTAAAATATGTTTTATATATCATATATACTTATGCATTACATTATATACATGTATTACACATATGTTATATGCGATTTACAGATACTTTCACGATTTGGCCTTCCCTAGTCATATAATTTATTAACCTGTAACCCACAGATCGCCTGGAAAAAATTACTGTTCGGCAATAAGGCTGCCTTTCGTACCGTAACAATACTTCTATTTTATTTTTATTCGTAGTGCAGCAAAGTGTTTTGTAATATATTGCATCTTATCGTGTCGTATCGTATCGTGTCGTATCGTACAGTATCGTGTCGTGTTGTATCATATTGTATTGTATTTAGGCGGGATCTACTATCTATTGATGGTTAATCAATTGGTGTTCATTACGAAAACCATAACACACAATAAAATAAGAACCTATATTGTTATATTTTAGGCACCTCCATGGCATTTTGTTGAATACAACAACGATAGCACAGTGAACGTAACCGGTGGACGAGACGACAAACTTCTTGCGTTACTCTCTAAAAAATTAAATTTCAGGTAATTAAAACAAATACTTCCAAGCCGTTTCCCATTTTGAATACAACTCGCACTTTGACACCAATAGTCATATACCATTTAATTTTTTTTTCGAAAATTTTTAACACAAAATCACTGTGAACAAATATTTTATTTAAAACTTAAAAATATGTAAATATCGTAATATGCAGTTTTTTTTTAAATAATATTAATCTTTATTTACATTAACAAAAAAGGACATACATGCGTTAATATTTACAAACTTAAAACTACACATTATCTTAAATAATAAACTTCCTTAAAGTTACCGCTTGGAAAGCTGTCATTGCTCAAGGTACCCAGCAGACTGGCAGCATTGCCTCTTTGAATAGCCAAACTAATTCGTTGGCGGAAGAAGCCGCCAGCCCGGCGGTCTCCTGAAGCACCGACCAGTCTCTTACAAATATCAGAAACCAGTCGATGGGCTTCGGGGTTCCAGGGAGCTAAAGTTTCGACTGCAAAGGGCGTAAATATGAAACTCTCTGAGAAAGTCACATACTTACGCCACTTAATATATATAGTTAATTTAAAAATTAGACATAATAATCTTCATATCACGTGACCGCAAACACCAATCACAGCGGGTTACGT
Organism: Zeuzera pyrina; assembly: GCA_907165235.1. Lineage (NCBI taxonomy): Eukaryota > Metazoa > Arthropoda > Insecta > Lepidoptera > Cossidae > Zeuzera > Zeuzera pyrina. Next base: position 3,398,407 of record OU015623.1, read on the forward strand.
CACAGCCTGCTAAACATTCATTTCTGACTTTTAAGTACTGTACTGCGCACAGAATATTGCGATGATGTGGCCACTATAATCTTTCTCGCTTTAACAGCCTATATTTGTCAAACCGGCCTTTGCAGCCTAAACTACTGCATTTTTCCATCACGCTCAAGAGTTCTCCATCTCATATTTATTTACAAAAAAAAATTGTATTCATTTCTGACTTGTAAAGTTATAATTAATAAGACTTAAAAATACTAAACGAAAAAAGATTTGTTTTGTTCATAGGTCTATCAAATGCAGCAACTTAACAGTCTTAAAACATTGAGCATACCGATAGAGACGTAATATGTGCATTCACATCCCTTTCTATTATAGACTTACGTAATATATCTTTTTCAGTCTAACAATTCGTGTCGTGTGAACGGCGATATCTATTAGTGGTAAATCTGTGATACTGTGGCCATTTAGCATAAACTTATTACTGGCGTATAGACGTACAAAGAGTGAAAATGTAATCTTTTATGATGATGACAGCAAACGAGACGCTACGGTAACCCGTTTTGAATGACAAGTCGTCACAAGTCGTGACGCTGTGGAGAACGCTGTTGACTTATTTTATTATTTTGTATTATTCCTATTTATTTCAAAGAAGTACTATATTTTTCAATAATGATTACGTGTTCTATATCTGATGATGTTATTACATATCACAATAATCAAGGGAATCATTCATTTCATAGGTGACATTGACAAATTAAAAATAGTCACGCGTCAACGAGTTCTATATTCGTCTATACGCCAGTATACACTAAGTTTGTGTACTGTGGTATTCATTAATAAACACATAGCTATAAAATTCCTAAAAATATATTTACAGCCCTTTATTGCCATTTTGGACGTACATATGGTATGGTAAAGTGAAACCAAATAATGACAGGCCTTATCCCTTTGCCGATACCTTTCATTTCTCTACGAAAAGCCTAAATAATAAGCCCCAGTCCTTAGATGGACTTGAACAGTCTACGCAGGAAGATACGACTCAGTTCAGTCGGACCGTTGACCCAACGAGTCAAAATTCAAATGAATTCAATTGAATTCAAATGGGGCAAAGGGTTCAAATTCCAACTCTTTTTTATCATTTCTGGTTACAGGTAGATATAAGAAAAAATAAATCGGTATGATAGATATGACGAACTGATAGTAAAACAAAACTGTAAGAGTTCCACAAACAGCATCATATTTTTATCATTGTAAAGGAAATTTAGCGATATAGAGCGTATGTCAACTATTTCCAAACTGTTCTCTACTTTTCAACGACAAATAAATTTTTTTACAATAATATGTTCTGTAATCATTTTTGACACTGTAGGACCCTGGTGTGTTGATTTAAATATAAATTCTTACCCATGGGATACATTACATCTTGGGTATCGCATCCATTCCCCCATTCGGTTAGACAGTTGACGTGGGTTTTACGAATTGATATAATGAGTTGTCACTCGTTCATAGCGCATATATATATGTATATGAGATAATAATCATGTATTTATATCCATGATAAACTTATCCTTTGGCAGGTATAAGTACTACGATCCACCTGATCGGAGTCAAGGTTCTAGTATATCTGGAAATGGCACGTTCAGAGGAACTCTGGGGTTGGTTTGGAAACGTGTAAGTTTAAGTTCGAATAAATATTAATCTTATATCTGTACTCTATATGTTAATATTAAGAAAAGGTAAAATTTTGTCTTCGTTTGTATGTTTAATCTCTGGAATTATTTAACCGATTTTGAAAATTATTTCATAAGTAGGAATGTGTGTACAAATTGTGTGGTAGAGCCATGCTGTATTGCAGCACGAGTTGTGCTGGCTCGCCCGGTGAAATACCACCCTCTCACAGAAAATCGGCGTGAAATAACAGCATCTATGGCGTTGTGTTTCATTCGGTGGGTGAGAGTGCTGGTGGCCCATCTCCCCTTCCTCTTTTCCCTCTTTCCCTAAAGGCCGATGGATGGTGGCGATGAAAGTCCATGGACGGTGGTGATCACTTTCCTCCGAGTGACACGCTAGCTCGTTCGTACCCTCTTTTATAAAAAAAAAGGAAGCTCCGGTATCCGTAATGTAGGCTATTTTATTTGGAACAGTATTCCACGGAGCATATTCGGTAAATATTGAGTAAAATCACGGGGCGCGTTATTAATTACTTCATACAATTACACAATCATATTATGACCATAGACTTAAGTACCAGGCTTATGCAATGAATGGATACCACACAACGATTTGAGGTAGGAACAGGAGGGGAGGGGCCGGCAACCCAACCGTGATTCCCCGGAGCCAAAATAAGCTCACACTAGCCCCGACTCCAAGTCAATACAGAAAAGTTCTTTTCCTCAATTGAGCTGACCGTGATATTTATACGAAACCCCGGCTTTGAAGACAGTTGCCTTACCACCGCGTCAGTGGACCGATTTATATACTTATATTATTGAAGAAAGAATATAAATTAGCATAAAACCAGACACAAAAAAATAAATAATATCCTTGCAAAATACTTCACTATTATTTTTTTTTTTTTTATGTCCTCTGTTCAGTATAACCTGACATATGTTTTTTTTTACAAAAAATTCAATTTCACTTGCGACATTAAATAGTATCAGTATCAGTAATAGTATTATTTTTGCTTCTCTGGCAACTTTCTTCTTTTCTGTAAGTGCTCATAGAAGCACTTGTGTAAGTCATACGAGCCACACAATTTGTATTTGTATTATTTGACGAAATAAATCGAAAGACATTTAATTTATGTACCGTCTGTACTTAATACCTGAGTTAGCATATTAATAAATGCGTTGAAGACCGCTAAGATTTTTTACAATATGTTTTTTCTGTTTTATAGAGAGCTCCGAAGGGTCCTCGACGCATTTATTAATATTAGCTCAACTGTTACTTTTCGTACTCCTCGTGCCTTCACCTTTCCCAGTACGTACTACACTGATTGGTCTCATCAAAAAGGATATCCTGTAAATTGAATCCGTTCCTGAAAAGCCAATCATCCTAGAACTAAATTTCCTAAGAAATATATTTTATGTAAGAAAAATAACAACTATTTTTATGTGAAATACAAGGAACATGGATATTTGTTCGAACTGTATGCAAAACATGTTTCGTTATTTCATTTCATTTCATTATTATATTATACGTAATTTTTGATATGCTCTAAAAAAATGTGACTGTATGGTTGTATGGTTTATAACAAGAATTACTAATGAGCAATGGACGAAGGCAAAAGGGAGTGGTAGGAAATGCCAAGGAAGACTAAAGTTGACTAATGAAGGTCAAAAAACTAGAGCGTGAGCTGATGGAAAGGACAAAAGCACTCGTCGCATAGCTCAGCGCTAGTATTACTGATGATATGAGGATATAATAGGAGTATGTAAGGACGCTGTGACGATGCTGGGCGCTATGTCCTCTCTGTCTACCCTATTAAGTCTACAGCGTGAGGATAAGTATGTTTGCGAAATATAAAATGGCTAAAACAGAACCCGTATACTTTCGGTCTGTTTGTCTGTCTATATATCTGACCGTAATCGCTGTAAATTATACGTAAGGCGTCAATAGGCCGGATGTGACGAGGATAGTAAATTACAGTAGGATAATATTAATTTGTGCTAACTAGTTACTACTTTTGTGTCGACAGTGTCATTATTAATCTATTTTGCTTATCTTGACAGACATGTATACAACAACAGATACAGAAATTTACAAATACGAAGACAAAACATACTCTTTACTCAAATATACACGCACGTACACATACACACATACACGCATGCACACACGCGCCCATGCACGCGCACGCTGCATCTACAGGATCACCCAATGTCTCCTGCGTGTATTATAATATAGTATTTTAATTATGGAATGTTAGTACATAAGTTATATTGCATTCTATTTATTTAATTTGTATACTCTGTTAATTTCTTTTAATTAAATTAAAATAAAACAGATTCTAAATTGGTAAAGTAACATCTCAAGCCATGACGACAAAATTATGCTGGCAGCTTGTGTACCAGACAAATCAAATCGTTATGTTCATGTTATCTATATGTTCCGTGAACAGCTTGGAATAATAACGTCTAGAAGCATAATTTACTTGCAAAGGATAATAGTACAAATTAAGCAAAGAAATCATGCATGATTACCACTTACCTGTTGATTTATAAACTTTTAAACTTTCGCGTTGCATTATAAAATATCTAAAACTGGAAATTTAACGGGATTACCTTTTATTTTGGCTTGACTTTTCGACCGAGTTGCATCAGCCGTGGTCTCAAGCAAGCTCGTTTGCTTGAGACCACGGCCGATGCAACTCGGTCGAAACGTCACGCCAAAATAAAAGGTAATCGCATTAAATTTTCCATTTTAGATAATTTAACTGTTGATTGCTCGTGTTTTTCATGCGTATTATGATATCATTCCACAATCATTTCACAAATCGCTATTCCTTCTATGTTACATGAGAGAAATGCGATCGATACTTTCTCGGAAAACGGGGCCATGTATAGGTTAAAGTAAACTGCTTCAGTTTCGTGAGCTTACAATTAAGCTCACTAGAATAGTTCGTTTAGAATAATAGCCTTAGAATATTAGAATAACAACGCATAGTAATCGATGTGTTATTATTAATAATAATATAATATACATATATGTATTTAGCAACTAGCTTCGTGTAAACAGATTTTAAGGTAGTCAGTCCGAAAGCTAATACTAATATATTATTCTGACTACGTTTACTTCTGTTAAAAACTGTCTGAAGTTCGTGATATGGTGCCATTTATTTAAAATTTCAATATGGTGTGGTTGAAGGGACATTTCGCGTGAAGTAGACATGAGAAAAGGGGTTCAAGTTTCCGATTTCAGTTATATTTGAGTATGATATGATATACCTGTACATTTTCTCGACATAAATACTAAATATTTTTATCGTTAAATTATTAAAACTTTCGTGAGACATTATTAACGCACTAATTATTGAATACGGCTTTACTCACGTGTAATCTGTATAGGTACCGACTAGTTTTGTGCATTTTGTGCGCCCGTAAACACCAATATTGAAGTAGACGCATCGGTCTCGCGGAGTTCGTCACCATCGCCGGCGCACCCCGCGCTCCCCACCCTGTCAAGCCGCGCGTTGCGAGCTCAGGCGCGCAGTGCGAGACGGGGCGCGGCCGCGAACTCGTCCCACTCACCCTGATGATGGACCTCCAATAGGTCCGAAACTAGTCGGTACCTATACCGATTACACGTGAGTAAAGCCGTATTAAATAATTAGTGTATTTTTATCGTGTCAAGTTAACAAAAATGCATGCATACATATCTTCACGCTGTACCCCTAACGGGGTAGTCGAAGAGGACGGAGCGCCAAGCTTCGCGGTTCTTAGAAACTTCTTTCGCTCCCTTAAATCTCAACATTCTCCTCACACATTTTCGCCTAGGTATGCGGGTGCTTTTCACATTTCCGTCAACTAACACCCTGGCTATTTGATCTTCATAAGTCAGACTTGATCTTCCTTGGCCTCTTTTACCGCTCACTTACGCTCTGTAGATTTTCTTTGTTACCCTCTCATCACTCATCCTTTCTGTGTACCCGAACCAACTAAGCATTCCTGTTTTCATTTTTACAATAACACTGTCGCGCAACCCTGCCATACTGCGTATCTCTTCATTGCTTATCTTGTTCGCAAGGGTAACAACGCACATATTTCTAAGAGATCGCATTTCTACTAAACAAAATATGGGTCTTTAACTGTTGAAAAACGGTTGAAGTATGTTGTACTACAAATACCATTATTTGCTTTTAAAAAGGTGTAGTTAAATGCATGCATACATATCTTATCAAAAGGTGTAGTAAATATACCAAAATATTACTGAAATCGGAAACTTGGACCCCTTTTTCCCTATCCGCTTCACGTGAAATGCCCCATAGCGTAGTTTGGGACCCCACAACTGTTTCCTGAAATATGTTTTTTATGTAAAACATCAAATAATTCCTAATTTGGCAGACAGCCGATTTTCTACTCGGAGATGTAACAATTACTTGGGAGCGTTTGCAAGCGGTGGAGTTCTCTTTCCCAACGTTAGCTGACTCCGGTGCCTTCCTCACTCACTCTCCAGCCAAGCTGAGTGAGACGCTGGCACTGATCAGACCATTTCGTTGGGAGGTAAGACAGCAACTTACTGCCTAATATTCTCTTTGTTGTTCCTTATTATTTGTGATATTTGTTACTAAAATTTTGTGTAATTGCAAGTGTATTATTATTTTTCAACCGACTTCCAAAAAAGGAGGAGGTTCTCAATTCGGTTGGATGTTTTTTTTTTGTTTGTTACCTCATAACTCCGTCATTTATGAACCGATTTGAAAAATTATTTTTTTGTTCAAAAGGATACACTTCCAGATTGGTCCCATTGAAATTTCACTGGTATTGAAGCTTTGGTTTCGAAGATACACCAAATAACGCGACCTGGTTATTTATATTGACGATTCTCTTGTATGTCATTTGTTAACTATCGTTGTCCCCACATGGTATAATGGTAATATGATATAATGGTAAAGTAGGGAAAAGATATAAATTGGCTGTGATATAATAAATTCAGTCAGTAGAGTCAGTCTTGTGGCGGACAGAGAATACGGCTGGTGGCTGTCGTCTTCGGATTGTAAGAATACTGCTAGGGTGTAATTATGATGCAACCTTTACACTGTTCTTTTATAACTGATTGATATTGATATATTATATTGATGATATTGATAATGGCCATAATGGGCAATAATATCCCATGTTCGATCTGTTCGCATCCTTTATTGTGAAAGCTCACGGTTTGTGCTCCTCAATAGAATGGAAGTTAACACATTGCGCTCCAGAATTAGAAAATAAACTAATTGTAAACCTGCTTTAGATATTTATTTAGGCCAAGGTCACTCAAAAGAGAGAAATAAAAAAACTTTTATAAAAAAATTCCGACTTCAAAAAAGAACACTGAAAAGTATGAAATAACTATCCCTTACAGATCAAAACTTAAGTACAAAAATAACTTTATAAAAATACGATACAAATACAAATAAATAATTAAATTTGACAGTTATTGAAGTCGGTGCCAAATCAATGTTCGACAACGGAAAGTCTATTAGTTTAGTAGGCTTGGCACCGACTTCAGTAACTGTCAAATTTAATTATATGGGTATTTGTATCGTATTTTTATAAAGTTATTTTTGTACTTAAGTTTCGATCTGTAAGGGATAGTTATTTCATACTTTTCAGTCTTCTTTTTTGAAGTCGGTTTAATTTTTTTATAAAAGTTTTTATAGTATCTGGGCGACCAAGCTTTACTCGGCTTCTTTTAGATTTAATTGTATATCAAAAAAAAGGAACAGTCTGATCAAATTGCAGGATTCGAACCAGCAAACTTCGGCGTTGTAGACTTACGCTCTAGCCACTGCACTATTGAGAAGCTGCTGCGAAATTACCAATACATACCAATTACCAATTTTAAGTGTCCGAAAACAAGGAGGAAACGAATTTTCTAAGAATCGCGATTTTGCGCCCCCTAAACCCACATACTGTAAATTTCATCAAAATAGTTTAATATTCTTATATACATTTCGAACACCCGATTACAAATGTACGAATATTGCTCGTATTATTACGTATTAGTATAAGAACACGCAGATATAATATAGACGTGACACGCGGACAGAAGATTACACGGACAGTCAGACGGACGCATCAATAATCTCATAATGGTTTCGTTGTTCTCTTTAATATACGGAACCCTAAAAACATTAAGGAAAATACGATTTAAATTTGTTGCTAAAGTTATCGAAACAATCTGCCGTTAAAACACAAAATCATGAAATTGGGTCAACCTTAAAGATAAATAACGTGTTGCACGTTCATTGCCATTTATAAAGATAAAACTATACGTAAGGAACGTCGCTTGCACAGACGTAGCTATAGGTTTCACATGGGGCGTCCAATAATGAACAATAATATATTTTGCCCGTGCCTTTGGACAAGTTTCACAGAACTAGGAACCTTCAAGAAACTGTTACATTTTTTTTAATTAATTTTGTTTATATGTAAAGAAATTGAAACAAAACTATAAAAATAGGTATTAATAAATTTATTTTCTTTTCCAATAGTTATTGTTAGTTCCACATTAATTTTAATCACATAAAGTACCCACGTGTGATATTTTGTAGCATTTTAGTAATAAGAACGAGCGTAGAATGGATTTCCTGCGTGTAGTGGAACTGCATATAAGCTTGATTTTGGTCTTTTAAGAGTTCAGTTGTTCAGAAGACGTCGAATAGTGAAGTACATAATAGTTGTGATGAAGAATTGACAACGTGTTCATAGTGATCAGTGCTTCCTTTATATTCCATATTTAACATTATGTATATCTTTTCAAATAATTATGTGTAAGATACTAATTTGTAAATTGTATTTAATTCTAAATGGTATTCTAATCGTAACGTTCTACTTCTAATAATTCTATATACCAAGATATGTCAGCTAGACTCATTTAGTATGGATGAGGGTCGCGTGAGTAACGCTAGGTAGGCCAATCCCGGTGAAGTAAAATTTAACAATAATATTATTATAATTTATAAAACGTTAGGCGTCACTGGCGAAAACGGAGCCAGACCAATGAAATATTTAAATTTATAGTTCGACGTATTCGACAGTATATTTAAATGATGTGTTCAACACCCGGTTTGTAACGGGAACCTATCTGGAATAACCACCGCCGGTGGGACTGCAGGACTCGGCGATGTCGAGAGGGTCGCAGGAGGTCCGTCGGACAGCCAGCACGCCCCCACTAGATATTCCAACAAATTTAATATTATTCCTGAAATTTTAACGAAGTTTATATTATTAAAAGGCTATGCGAAATAGGGAAGGCCGGTGCTAACCAGTACCACAAAATCATCGAGGCGGTCGTCACAACTTCTGCAAAGCAAGGAAAATGATAGTGGATATACCTTTTGGAGGAAAGGTGACCAGCCAACTAATATTTCCGTCTAGTATCAATTCCGACCGCACGTCACTAAACATCAAAGAGTTAAAGATTGCCACAGTCCAATATTCAACACAAAATCCGCTGATAATTGAATATCAAAATTACACTCGACGCGGTGGATTAACAATCCATGAAACTACCTTACATCAAAAAACATTCAATATTATAAATATATATAAATAAAAGACGTTGACATTATACAGAATCCATCCACAAAATCCATCCACAGAAGCCAAAAATCAAACAAAAAAAAAAAAACAAAACAGAATCTAAACCACACTAATGTCTTTATCACAGCAAAATTTAGAGCCTAGTCTTTCCTTAAAAGCCGGCAAGACACCCGTGATTCCCCGGACGTTGCGGATGTTCATGGGCGATGGTGAACACTTTCCATCAGGACTCGCTTGCTCTTTTACCCTTCCGCCATAAAGAAAAAGACTTTCAGACATACTGTCAGAAAAGTTGAGAGTTCTCAACGCTAATAAAATCAATAAATTGAAAATTACTCTCTGAGCACTTTCATTATATACGCCCGTGGTTGGTTCTCGACTACTATAACATCAAAAATGGAGATTATATTCCTAAAACTACGCAGTAATAAATAATATTTAGTCCAAAATAAACGATTTGTTTAAAACAATTCTCAAATCCCAAATACTACGCAGGAAACGATTACTTCGAATCCATTGATTTTACCTTACTTTTTAGACATCCGTCCAATTAAAACTTTCTAAGAAGGTTCTCTTTGTAAAATAAAGCTATAAATGACTCGCCATGGAGCCAACGAATTTTGTATAATAAATTTTCAATTATATTGCTTGATCGTATTGTATTAAGTAAATATGTAATTCAATATTTTGAAAGCTAAATAAGATTCTGCTAATAACGCAACATAGAATCGTAGAATTTATAACGGTATAACGTATAAAAATCCGGCTAAGGGCTGACACACATTTATCTGAGATATGAATACTACGGCCATTCTATTTTATTATAATTCAATTCTACTCTAAATCTACAAATCGTGAAAAGTTGCAAAAGCTTTTGTAACTTGTATCCCTATGCTTGACATTACATGATCATAATAAATCAATGTTTAATTTATTCTTCGAATGAACTGTCTTAATTAAACGTGTTACTATTCTAAATATAAAACCGCATAAGTACATATTAAGTGCAACAAAAAGCGCGAATGATTCAAAGAACAAAACCTCGTTATTCATATTCAGTCAAAACTGCTAACACTGTGTGATGCGTAGGATTCTTAAATTATATTTAAAAAATATTGAGGGTAAATGATAAAACATCTGACTCGGACACGCAGTGAAACTAACTGTACTTCGACAGATTCTTTGAGACGACGGCCGATGCAACTCGACCGAAACGTCAAACCAAAGTATGGTAATTTGGCGTTAATTTCCCGAGTATTAGATTTATGTATATATTATGAAAAATAATAAAAGTAAGTGAAGAAAATAATATGCGTGTTAATTACATAGTGAAATGATATGCAATACATGTCAAATCAGTAGCTAAAATGTAACAATAAATCTTACAGCATGAGAAATATTATTATTAATGTACAGAAAGTTGGATGCACGCAATTGAAATTGTTACAATTCAGTGAATGATATTGGTTACACACATTTTGCAAATGATGATTATTCAAATAAAGTAAGTACACAACTGGATAACGAGAAAATTACATAGTAATGAACAGATGTATAAGTAACATTTAGGTTAATTATCTGATTAAAATGTACCCGAGTATTGATAAAAGTGGCATATGAATTAATTTATTGATCAATGTCATACATTAAATTAAGCTGGTGAGTATAGTCCGTATTACGAATGATTATAATTACAGGAAGTGTAGGTGTGTGATTAGAAAGCCTTGATGCGATAACGAAATGTTGCAAATGTATTGAAAGGTCTGAAGATAGGTAAGATTGCATGGGCAAACAGTATACCAAGACAAGAGAACCTTTATAACTTTTGGTTGCAATACATGAAGAGGATAGCATTTAAGCGGATTGCAACATGGAAGATACAAGCCTTAAGCCGGAGATATGAAACGTATGGCTGCGATCTATGTAGCGGATTGCATTTGAGCGGATTGCAACACGCAAAGTACAGGCGTTAAGCCAGGGATATGAAACGTACGGCTGCAATCTATGTAGCGGGCATGCAGTTGAGCGGATTGAAACGTACAAGGTACAGGCGTTATGAGATATGAAGCTATGGTTTCAATCAATGAAGCGGATTGCAAGGCGGAAGGTACCAGCTTTAAGTCAGAGATACGAAACGTATGTTTGCAATCCATTAAGTGGATTGCAGTTGAGCAGATTGCGATGCGATGGTATGTGTTAGATCCTTGCAAAAGTTCTGCATTTATCCGTTGATATTCTCTCAACACCTTGTGTCTCGCAAATGAAAAGAAAGCACAAACATCAACCTGGATAGGTAGGATAGACGGGAATCACCAACGACGGGTCAGCAGCGTGCCGGCCGGCTAGCTATCACATATCGGCACTAGAAGATGGCTTCTGTCCTTGATCTTTTCTTAGATTAACACAATTGAAAACATAAACAGTCAGATACCTTCTTACAGGATAAAATGTTCACTTTAAATTTAATACAAATATTAACACACACGTACGTTAGTTCACTTCGGCAGCCATTACCGCGTGCTCAGAGTAACTGTAGATGGCGCGCATGGCATTACAAAACACAACCCATCGTGGCGGGAAATTCAAAAGGGGTGTAGAAAACAAAGGAAATAAAGGAAAGAAAAGGAAGAAGGAAGATGAAACGTTAATGATGCGTTCGATACAATAATGGCGAACAGTGGATGTGTGGGTGTGTTTCTTAACGAAATGGCGGCCGATAAGCTTATCTGATGCCGTATGGTTTGCATGGTTGCAGCATAAGTAGGCTCGTAAGTTGCTATGGTTGCCTGATGATGATGATGTATGTCGTATGTACAGGTGAGTCAGCTTATCTGATTTACCTCACCGTTGCTGCTCGACCACGATGTCTGCAGTTATTTACAAAGTATATGATAGTAACTTTTGTTAATACACGTATAATAAACTTTTTTAAATCTGTTTTGCCTTGAGTGATTCTTGAGGCTGAATACTACATATTTATTTTCGTGTCGAATGTCAGCTAAAGACATATTAACAACAAACTAATTTTATCGGTAGGTCTGGCCGTTAGTATGCGCTACTGTACTAGTGACGGGTCCAGCGCTATGGGTGGTGATCGCCGCACCGTCGCTATGGCAACGACGTCAACGCAACCAGTGGACACTGCTCAACAACTGTTGCTGGTTTACAACCACATTGTTCTTAAGACAGTGTAAGACAAGCCAATGGGATATTTAACCATCGCATTAAAAGTTATACTGAAATTGTGAATCAAAACGGTAATCATGGCGCCATCCGCTGACAGAAAGTGACGCGGGAAGTAACTCTATCTTGCCGAAAGTAAAAGCGAGATAGCGCTATAGTTTCGTTGCTCCGAATTGGCAGGCAAATTAAATTCATGCGGGACAATAGACTTGTCCGCGACGTTATAATTTTGTGTATTTATACAATCTGATACTAAATCTTGTTTTAATTTTCTTTATTAATTACTTATTATTTACACAAGTGTAAAATTATTCAGTTATTTATTGATTTAACGTTGTAAGTACGAAATTAAGTGAAAGACGCTCGCTCGCATAAGTGTCAAAATGCAGGAGCAGTCCCGAACCGTACTAAAGTTACGTTACGACTTAGGAATCTTCAAGAAACGAGCCTACTCTTTCCTTAAAGGCCGGCAACGCACCCGTGATTCTGTGGACGTTGCGGGTGTCCATGGGCGGCGATAATCATTTTCCATCGGATGATACACTTACTCGTTTGCCCCTTTGATATAAAAAAAAAAAAAAATTAAGTAGAACAATGTGATGATTTGACTAAGAATCAATCTAGTATTATCTACATCACTGGTTCCCAAACTTATTTTGTCTACTGAGTCGAGAGCTCATGCAGTCGTTGTCTAAGATGCCTCCTAGCTAAATGAAATTACAAATCACCCCCCAGGCCTCTACACAACGTCCCCATTTTTTTTCTGGGTCTCTTACCCTTTAGGCCTGCAGCGCCCACAAGGGGGCGTTATCGCCCCCTCCCCAATGGCTGATCTACATTGATGTTGTATTTAAACATGTTTAAGCGTTTCATATCTAGTAAGTTTAATTTTATTCATTCTATACTTAAAATTGAACAAATCAATTTAAAAAAAATTAAAAAAAGAAGTGTAGAATGTAAGCATGAACCAGATAGTTTATATACACGACTAAACAGTTGTGTATATGAACTATCTGGTTAATTCTTTCCACGTTGTGTAAACTGTTTACGTAATAAATGTTTCAGCATCCAGCAAAGAACCTTCGAACACCCACAAGGCTCGTTTAGTTGCAGTTTTAATCTCTTTAGGTGCTACATATGTGATCGGTGACATGTATTCAGCTAACTTAACCAGTCTCCTTGCGAGGCCAGCCAGGGAACAACCTATTGGCACACTCCCAGCTTTGGAAGAAGCAATGAGGGATAGAGGATATGAGCTGGTTGTGGAAAGACATAGTTCTTCTTTGGCTATTTTGCAGGTAAAAGTATTTAGCTCAATCTATTTGGTATTTTTCCGTCTTCATTCCTGTATGACAATACATTTTGTAACACACAAACATTTTGATCATAGCTGTCAGACATATAACCTGCAAGCAGTTTTTGATTAGAGATTAGAGAAAGAATGAGTGATGAAAGACTGACGAAGAAAATTACAAAGCAAAAGTGAGTGGTAGTAGAAGCCAAGGAAGATCAAGGCTGACGGAAATGTCAAAAGCACTCGCATACATAGGCGAAAATGCATCAGGAGAATGATTAGTTTCGAAGAGGTGAAAGAAATGTGTAAGTACCGCGACGCTTAGTGCTCCGACCTCTCTGACTACCCCGTTAAGGATACAGCGTAATGATAAGTAAGTAAGTGAATAGTTTTTGCAGCGAGAGGGGCACAATTTCGAGAACTATAAGTACTAATTTTCTTATTGTAGTATACGCTTTGAACTTTTATACATACATAACAGCTGTATACTTCATTTTATAAGAACAAACATTATCTAATCGCAATCGATTTAGTAGACAAAACGAGAGCGATTGCGCATTCCGTACTGTATTTTACAAAACAAGAAATTCATAAATTTAAATTCTGAATATTCTCTATTTTTCCATTTTAATTATAAACCCCTAAAAACTGTATCGTATCACGTCATCATTTTAAATATAATTCATCCAAAATGAACTGAACCGTTGTTCTAAGCTATTATGTTTATCGAATAGAATGGTACAGGCGTATATGGTCGCCTTGCTAAACTTATGCGTCGACAACGTATCCAGCGCGTGCGCAGCGTAGAAGTGGGCGTGAGATTGGTGCTGTCACGGCGGCGTGTTGCCGTGCTGGGCGGGAGAGAAACACTATACTACGACACTGAAAGATTCGGTATTTTTAATATAATATTACATCTGTATGTTAGCAATTGTTATGCAGTGATATTTGCATATCATACCATGACTATATATGTAAGACTCTTAATACTTTGTAACATTCTTGTGACACTTTCTACCACGTACGGCAATTGAGTGGAACCAACTTATAGCGGCGGTATTCGCGAATCGTTACGACCTTCAAGAAACGAGCCTACTCTTTCCTTAAAGGCCGGCAAGGCACCCGTGATTCCCTGGACGTTGCGGATGTCTATGGGCGGTGGTGATCACTTTCTATCAGGTGACACACTTCACACTTGCGCGTTTGCCCCCACTGATATAAAAAAAACACTACTCATAAGGGAAATAAAAAATTTTAATTTGTAAATTTAAATTCCATTTAATAATAATGACAGTGGTCAATACGAATTTTGAGTCTCAATTCCACATGCATTTCGACTTTCGTAAAATAGATTTATTGCTTAAAGTTTATTTTTGTAGAACGATATTTTAAATTTTAAGTGAAATTACCTATTATTCTCATAAATTTATTGTAAATAGCTGCTTTCCGCGACTTCGCCTGCGTGAAATTTCAATTTTTATTTCCCAAAAACCTTATTTGGACTATTACAATCATTAAAAAATAATAACCAAATCGATCCAGCAGTTTTTAAGTTATGCTCTTACCAACGAACGGCATTTAATTTTCGTCTATATAGATTACTATTATACAACTAGTTTTACATTTAAATCACTTGTTCAATAATAGTAATTAATAATAGATTACAAACACAAAAAAAATTGAAAGCGAAGTTCTAAAATTAATATTTTTCATACTAATATGCTCTTCTATATTCTATTGTGCCCTGACAAAAGTTCAATCATTCACGACAACACGCCCTATCATTTCATGTAGAGTATACTTCCATTTGATTGTGACGTTTTGTCTTGAATTAGATAATTTATCTGGGTGTGAGAATGGCTACATTTGTAATTAGTACGTCATAATCAAACTATCACAGTAACAATGCAATAATACATTGTTACAACAAAAATTGGGCCAACCTTAATCGCTTGTCTTCGCGTTATTATCATTTCTTATGTTATTTTGTCATTACAAAATATGTATTAATCGACGAAGAAAACCTGCAAGCGAAAGTGAATTGGTAGTAGAAATTAGTCGAATTCACTTGTGGTTCCGCGGTAAGATTGTCACCTGTGAACTGGTATTCTTTAAAGTCGACAGAGATACTAGCGCCGCCGCCGCCTCGATGAGTGCGGCGGTGAGTTATACTTTCTTAAATGAATTTTCTGAAATTTCGCTAAATCTATTGTAATCAAAACAAGTTTTATTTAAGGTATTTTTTTCATCTTTATTTATTTATTTAAGAAAATATTATAAAAATTGACACAAAATAAAGTACACTGCTTCTCACACTACTTAATTATCTCAGAAGAAGTTAAAATACACTAAGACGAAATTTCTACTGAGATGTTTATTCTTAAAGCGATCCCCGCCAAACTCGCATCCAAGGTCACTTCGCTTCGCTTCTAGTATGCTTGGTTTAGAGAATTCCATTTGAAGACCAAGTGCTGTGTTCGAATGCGAAGTGGAATAAATTGTCGAGCGAGTCTCGCTTGAGCGATTTGAGTTTTTACAGAATTGCATTGCAGATGTGGCAGAAGTAGTATAGAAAGAAATTATGGAGTCTTCTGCCTGAATATGGCGTGGAGGCCCTCTTACTGCAGGCTGTGAGGCCTGCAGTATATCGGTATAGTATATCGGTGCCACAGAGCCTGATGTGTAAGGATAGATGGTGATGGTCGCCCTGGTTCGAAGTCTATTCAGGCGTTAGACAGGGCTGCGTGATATCTGCCTGGCTATTCGTGTTGTATTCGGACAGTTGCCTCCAGACATTGAAAGTTAGTATGAGTGTTATGATCCGTGTGATATGTGATGATACAGTAATAAACTGCCCTTTGTACGCTGACGATGCTGTGCTTATAGCACCATTAGAAACGGAGTTGCAGACACTAGTTATATACATAAAAGAACACTGTGAAGTGAAAGGATTGAATATGAATGTGAACAAAACTAAAGTTCTGGTGTTTGAAAGGGAAGATGTACGGTCAAAGTGTGAAATATGGGTAAATGGAAACGCGACGAATAGAAGTGAACGAAATTACATATCTGGTGAGTGCGTTTTCGAGGGATGGAAATTGTGAGTTGGATATGGAGAGACGGGTAGCAGCTGGCAATAGAGTGAACGGTGCTCTGTCCGCATTAGTAGGCAGTGTGAATATATCTAACCCAGCCAAAATGGCCATACACAACGCGGTGTTGGTTCCAACTTTATTGTACGGTAGTGAGGCCTGGATATGCTCGAAATCTAGTGAAAGTAATTTAAATGCAGTAGTAATGTGATCTCTTAGAAATATGTGCGGTGTCACCCTTGCGGACGAAATAAGCAATGAAGTACGCAGTACGACAGGGTTGCACGACAATGTTATTGTAAAAATGAAGAAAAAATTGCTTAGATGATTCGAGCCCATAGGAAGAAACAGTGATGAAAGACTGACGAAGATAATCTACAGAGCGAAAGCGAGGGGTAAAAGAGGCCAGAGAAGACCAAGGCTGGCTTATGACGATCAAATAGCCGGAGTGTTAGCATACGGAAATGTCGAAAGCACGCACATACCTAGGCGAAAATGTGAGGCGAATAGAGAAGAAGGATTTGAGAAAGCGAAAGAAGTATGTAAGGACCGCGACTCTTGGCGCTCCGTCCTCTCTAACTACCCCGTTAGGGATACAGCGTGATGTATGCATGCTTGACAGATAACCAGAACGTTAAGTGACGGAAAAAGCACTTACCTCGACGAAAGTGTGTGAGGAGATTTATGATACATGTACATTAAGTCTTATTGATAAGTGAACACACTGTACGAACATATTCTAACAATATCTTATACAAATGAAATATCATTAGTAAGTAGATACGTGCTTTTTATAATAAGTAAAACAGAATATGAAACAAAATGTCTATTTATTTATTTTTGTCTAAAAAACGTTGAAGATAAGTAAGTATACACGAAAAATACTTTCACAGAGTTCTACTCGTTTACAGGCTCACATAACTTCCACCTGAGTGAGAAGCTGTATACGAGATACTCGGCTATTGCTCTGCAGATCGGCTGCCCCTACTTGGAGACCTTTAACAATGTGTAAATAAACTTATATCTGTAAGAAATAACCACTAACTATCAGTTGTGTGCTAGAATCATTTTGGACGATAAAGGGCGTTAGTTATAAGTTATAACAATGTCGAAACTTCGATTTTTAACTATATTTTCTTATTGTTACAATTTATGAACATATTTGCCGGTCGCGTTGAAAAAACATAGTAACTAAAATATGCACACATTATTTCTTTGTTAAACTGTAAATAAAAAACATTTTTTACCTGTCTACAATGAAACTATAATAAGAAGTTATTTCCCAAGTATATACCTACGTATGGACGTATGTCTATACTATTATGCATGTATGTGACTACCGCTTTAAGGCGGCGCATTGGAAATTTTGACGGCAGGGATCTCAATCTCAATCAGGGATTTTTCTAAGCGACTACAAAACGTATGAAAATGATAATTGGTAACCTGATTCTTCATTTTATTGACTTTATTTTTCCAGTTGGGATACACGATTGGTTAAATTTTGTTACACAAAAAAAATATCAAGAAACTCTCTTTTAAAACAGAGATTTACATTTTTCGGAGTAACGGGACCAATTTATGTTTTTAAATTTTCTGTATAGTTTATTTTAAAAATATTCTTCAAAATGGTAGTTGGATTTTTTTTAATTAATTTTAGAATTGAAAATAAACGAAAACAACTGCTTTTTCGTATTTTTCGTAAGTTAGCACGCACTCGTTTGCATAGAGCAGAAGGTCTATTTAAGAATTATAAGAACTCAGTAGGCAACGTAGTATAACATACATATGCTTTTTACACACATAATTATGCAAAACTCTTTTCCTGTTATTTTTTCTGTAACACGCGATAACAAACACTAAAAATTTTAAGTACTTATTACTAATTTTTTTTTTAAATATAAAAAATAAACATAACATTACATATCTTCACGCTGTATCCCCAACGGGGATATAAAAAATAATTATAAAAAAATGAATTTTCAGGGTAATGAATCTTTTCGAGGCGGGCATCTTGGCTAAAATGACGACTGACGAATATAGGAACTTACCAGAACATTCTAGACGATCTGAACCGGTGACAGAAACTGACAGAGATGGTGGAGATAACACAGGCGATAACACAGCCACATCACAAGTACTCCAATATAGTAATTTCATTCGTATCACCCATGAAATTATTTTTTTTTATCGGAAATGCGTTTGGCCACTAACTCACTCGTTTTCAATTGCACGATTTTATAGGATTCTGTCACGATCTATTAAGAACTTTTTTTCTAATTACATTTAAATTGGAGAGTAAAGCTATGCTTATTTCCTGCTAGACCGTAGCCTACATAAGTACCTTAGTCCTAGCCCTTGACCGTATTTAAAAACTTGCGTCGAAAGACAAGCAACTTACAGTTCTGTTTTCTCTTTCTTTGTCAGACCACAGACAGGTAATATCTCTGACAAAGAAATATAATGTTAAAGGTTTTAATATACATTTTTTTCTTGTCAGAGATACTGTCATCAAAGAACTTCAAAGTTATTTCAACCGATTATGTTCAAACAAATACTATTAAATTTAGCTTTAAGATTTCGCCTATGCGGAACAGTGCAACGGAATTCATTCATTCCCCCCACACGCTATGGCGATAACAATAAAGTTGATTTTGACAGTTGCGGTTTGATCATATTTTAACGAGGAGAAATTGTTCAACATTACTCAACATTTGTTTTTGCACATAATTGTAATTTGCAA
This sequence comes from Zeuzera pyrina, assembly GCA_907165235.1. NCBI lineage: Eukaryota > Metazoa > Arthropoda > Insecta > Lepidoptera > Cossidae > Zeuzera > Zeuzera pyrina. The sequence goes on from OU015623.1 coordinate 3,417,952, forward strand.
GAAAACTTCATTACCAATTAAAAAACTGGTTTCAGATATTTGAGATATTATAATTACCTATTCATTTTAGTAAAAATCATGTTAAAATTCTGCAGAATTTCAGAGATGCAACTGAATGTTTATGCAAAATAGGGTTTTTTCTTAATTTTTTTCAACGATCTTTTTTCTCCTATCATGTTTCCATGTTTAAGGATTTCAAGATAAAGAGTTGAAGTTGTATGTACCCAAATATCTAACTCTGAGTTTTCCTCGATATCGAGATCCGAGACACGAAACACACCAAAATCTGCATAGATGGACTCTTAAATAACAACATTTAGCCTGATTATAAGGTGGTTGAAATCACATTGAAACTCTTAAAAATATTTCTTTCCGACCCTTTACAAGGTTGTATTTGATAAAACCTGGAGTGCTATTCACAACACGTAAACATCCTTGCATCGGATGAAACATCCGTGAGCTTTAAATTGTGAATGCGCAAAGGTTGTTTGCATCCGATGATCACATCCGATGTACGAATTTTCCATACTAATTTATGAAATTGGCATTCACAACTTGTGTAAAATTGTGAGAAAGAGAAGTCCGATAACCTCTCGTTCTCAACCTCGACTTTAGCTGTCAAAATGTAATTTTGACACTTCGTCGCGTGCAACGTTGCGTACATCCTCGCGCTTGTGATCTGTCAAATTGTATGACAACATCCACGAGCGAAAAGCTACTTTCTATTAGACGAGTTCTACGATGTTAAGCTATTTTCTCGGTGAACAGTTAAAGTTTTGGAAGTTTTTCTTAAAATAATTAAAATATACTCTATTTTCAACGTGTGATACATGTGTCATAAAGTTACGTGCAATTTTATTGAACAAAAAAACTAATTTTGTGAAGGAAGACGCTTAGTATGGAAATTCACATCAAGATGGTAGACTTATAGTAGAAAAGGAGCGAATAAATTTAGCGATTTTCAATATCTTTTCTATACGCAAAATGTTCATTTTGCTGTTAGTGTTTGCAGACGAAGGTGAGGTTACCATGAATATTGCAATTGTTTTCTTAAATTGAATTTTATTACTAAATTATAATTAATGTTATTAATGATTAATTTCAAAAAATTAGTAAGTACATGTAACTGTAGGTGCGATTACGTATATGATATAAAGTTATTTTAAGTAAAATTTAAATCTAGCTGTGAAAAATTGTGGTAATATTTTTTCGTACTAGTTTTGGATTGAAGCACACCCAGGCCACAATAAAATATCTCAATAGTCATATGTAAACAAAGTTGTGAACAAAAACAAGGTTTTGCCATGTAGTTAACGATTTATATAGGTATTTATTTTGCTCTTGAGTACAAAATACAAATCTTGTCTGGATTATATTTGTGTTAGTGTAGTGATATTTTAGTTACCCGGTGACACTATATTAATAATAAAGCAACACTAGTCTATTAGTATTTAGTTAGTAATGTGAAATCAAAGATGTAAGATTTAAGTTGATATACAACCTATAGGTACCTACTGAAATTGACTGCTGTTTTCACATTGCTATATGAGCAAACTGATACTGACTTAAATAACCAAAACTTAAAACTGACTCAAATTTACATGCATAATCCTCCAACAACTTCACTAATCTTGTTTTGAGTTATAAACATTATATCTCTATGTAATCTAGTTAATACTTTTAATATTATTGTATTACAGGTAACTCGGCTAACTAACCTACCTAAAAAACATCATGTCTAAGGTTTGCAAGAAATCTTCCAAAATGTATATAATGTATTGAATAAGATAAAAATATTTTAGAGATATTATTGAGCAAGGTAAACATGAGTACTTAATAAAAATAAAACATGAAATACAATAGGAGTTTTAATTACATGAATTAGCTGTAGTGTGATAATTGATAAATATAATATGAATCAGGATAATTAGATTACTGAAATAGGTATATTATATAGTTCACAGATAATAATTGGAAACTTCCAGATCGAGGCCATTTTATGTAGGAATTAGTATACTTTAAAGGTGTATCCTTTATTGTTTTTAATGTTTATTGAAGTTTAAAGTTCACTTTTAACTTTCATTTTCATCCCTTTTCACATAACTAACTTTCTAGTAGATAATACCTAAGCAGTAATTTTATTCAATATTAATATATTCACAACCTCACAAGTCACAATACCGAAAAATTAGTAAAACATTCAATGTAATAATAGGTAGGTACTCCTAAATCTAATTACTGGGTAATATTATGCAATACCATTACAATGAAGTATATGGTCTTAATGTCACAGTAGGTATTTATTATAAATTTATTGTTTTCTGTTTGTGATTGGTCTCTTTAACACCATCATTGCATTATAAATTAAGACTAAAAAGACTAAAGCATAAAAAATCATAGCAACACATGAGCAATACATTTAAACTACATAAGTATAGTAAGTACATGAAATATTTCTATCGCATGGAGGATAAGTAGGTACTTATAGCATGAAGGGATAAGCTATTAGCCTGCCAACTTACATCATGAATATACCTAAGTATGCATTAAATTGAAAATCGATATTTTAATTTTAAATAGTTTCGAAACACTGAGAAAGTAGGCATATAAACCTAATCTCTATAATTTGATTTTAAAATCAGTGTAATCTAATTACACATTACAAACTATTATACAATAAATTGTAGGTATGTGATAAATTATTAAAATTTCACTTGCCGCCGGTTTTAAATAAGTCCTTATTTCTAGCGGTAAATCATACAATTTAACGTAAGGGCGTTTTTTCATTGGCCGACACGATAACGATAATATCGTAGCCGTCACACGTAGATATTTTATTATCTTGAAACTTTTTGATTCAACGACACGGTACCAATATCGATGGCGACAAAACAAAAACAGAACTTTCATGTCTCAATGACAAACATTACACCTTCGAGATCAGTGCGTTAACTATAAAACTACTCGTATACTTATTCATATGGCAGACGACAAATTATATTTAGTTATTTAGTATATCTGCTTTACTTACGTCTAACGTATCTAACGTTGAAGGAACTTATTTAAAAGTCATTTTGAATATTTAATCAAACTAAACTGTTCAGTAAAATGGAGTAGAGCGAACGACAGATTAGCGGGGAGGTGGGAGGATGGTGGTGTTGAACCCACACTTGCACCATTGTGTAATTATGTCATACATTCTTGATTTTATCGGGACGATTCTATGGAGAGCGGACGTAGTACTGACTAGGGAAGGCGATTCTCTCGAAAAAAGATCGATCTTCGAATCGATTCGACTCGAAGTATGAAAAATCGATTCATAGAAAACTCGAAGTCTAAAAAATCGATCTCTCGAAAATCGATTTTTCATCGACTTACTATATAAGTTTGTATTGATGACAGATATGAATGTAATTATAGAAAACTTGGAAGACGCTAAAATAATCAATCTAATCAGTTTTAATGAATTAAACAATTACAACTGTATTTAAATGTTACATGTTTAAGAACCTCTACTTAAGGTAAATTATAATATTTAAGTTAAAAAATTATAAAATTCACAGTTCCTACATTCAACTCATTCTAAACAGTTTTATATTTCTTATCATAACAAAAATTATCGAATCTCGATTTTAAAGGGTAAAGTATCGATTCACGGAATCGATTCACTACAAAATCGATTAAAATCGATTTATATGGTCGAAATAATCGATTCTTCGATTAATCGATCTCAGATCGCCATCCCTAGTACTAACATGTCGTCGCCGATCGATATCTTTTCGATCGAACGATAAATCGGGGTCGCGTCGTTTAGTGAAAAAGCGTCGCTCCATAGATTTCTGTGCCCCGATATCGATGAGTCTGCATCTGCGACGATATATCGTTATCGTGTCAGCCAATGAAAAAACGCTCTAACAAATACTACTTATAACATTCGTTCTTTCAAATAGTAAATACCCGTTATTAGTATTACAAATAACAGCAATATTAAGAGCACTTGCATAACTTAGGCGAGTGTGTGAGAAGAATAATGCATAGACAGGTAATGAGATTTGATAAGGTGGAAGAAGTATTCAATGACCGCTTTGCTTGGCAACTCCGTCTGCAATACAACGTGAAACTATCGTATAAGTACGTATGAACGAGAAATACATAAATACCTACCCATTACTATTTACCATAGATTATAAGACCTTATTTGGTCTCATAACTTGTCTCATTTATTCTGTTATATTTATTATCTCATTCTTATTAAAAGATTAATCCTTGCTATAAAGAGAGACACTTAGTAATACAGTATTATTATTTTATGAAATTGGTTGCTAGTTATTTTATTGCAGAAAGGTATTTTGTATGTATTGTAATTTTATTTCTTACTAAAGACATCGGCTTTGTGGGCGTAGATCCCTTTGCCTTCCCTCTCAAATAGAAAAAACAATTTATGACACTGAGTAAGTAATCACTAATTGATGATTTTTGCCTGATTTTTGTTAATACCCATTTCTTCTTTGATGTAATAAATCTAAATCCCTCGTAAGAAAGTATTTGAAACGTTTCGATGTCGTGTGTGATAGGTAGATAATATATTTCAAAAACCTCAGGAATTGTAAACAACATATTTCGAATCATAGGGTTACAATGGATACTGTATGCTGTACGTCATCACTTATGTCATGCACCAGCAGACATACAGCATACAGTCTTAAAATATGGATATATCCAGTAAATACAATGTCCACGAAATGTGAGTATGGACACTTTTATTGTAATATGTACATATTCTAAAACTAAATAAGAACTCATAACCATGAAGTTTTAGAACTACACACCTTTGTAAGTATTTATGTATAGGTAAATGAAATCAGAACAGTATTGTTTATTTATGATGTACAGACAGGAACCTTTTTAAGGAAGTTAGTATTAACATTAATGATATTAATAGAGCTGTAGCTGTATGTAATATAATAAGTATGTATATTTCTAATTAAATGTTGACATGTATGTACATTTTCTGAATTGTATTAGTGGTATGACTCAGAAGGATAACAAATTAATGGTCTTTTTTCTTTTAAATATTGACCAGCAATGAATTAAAATTCAGTTGAATTGATTATTAGGAACAGTAACTTTTTCAATAGCTGCACATTAATTTTATTTAGGTAATGAATTTTATGCAACTTTTTTTCTTACAGATACATATGGATACAGTTACTGATTACAATTTTATCATTGTTGTTGAGAAGTAAGAACTGAGAAATCATAGCATTCAACACAGCTTTGTACAAGTTTCCACAACTTTTCTAGTCACAGAAAATTTTGTATTGATTGTTAAATAATAATTAAAGATTTATTAAAAGCAAGAGCACGTACATACCTACTGTCTTTTAATTTAATTCCTGATATAATTTATAAGTAATTTATTCTATGGCACTAACGATGAGAATGATTGATAGGAGTAACTACTAATATTTTTAGAATTATTAGTACTTATTTACCTACAGAAAGTATAGAAGTACCCAGGTAAGATGTATGAAAACATTGTGTATAATTTTATGGAGATATAATTTGGAGAACTAAAAGAATAAAAAAAATGTACCTCGTTTATAAATTTTACCTTATGAACCTCAATTATAATAAAAGTATGCAGGTACAAAATAAGTAGATCAGTAGATATCATTAGTGTATTTATTTCATAATGCAAAGTTTAATAGCTACTTATTACATTTATATTAAATAAGATTGATAATAATTGTTTGTAACATGACTTCTATAGTATTTCAAAAATAGCACAAAGTTTTAGAAACCTATTTATATACATAAAAGTATAAATAAATATAACCTATACCAGTTATTATAACTTTTTTGTAATTCATAGGTAGTTTGTAATTCACAGGCACATGGTAGGCAGGTACATTATCATTTCTTTTTCTTTTATTCAAGGTTTACACTTCAAAATACATTTTAACAATTCACTGCATCAACATTTCTCTTTGTAATCATCTCTATTTTTTTACATCATGATCTTGCCTTATAATACATAAAATGATAAGTGGATATTGGTTATTTCTTTGTATGAGAACTTGACACTGCCTCTCTTTTCATCCATTCCCACTGAAATATTAAAATAAACACCTTTAAGCTGTAGTTTTACAAGAACATGACAAATTACAGAGAATGCAGTTTCCCGCACTTTTTGTTTAATGTTTAGTTGGCTATTACAACAAAATATGAAACACATTTTTGTCCTAACTTCTACAATACTTACTTATAAATGGCATTAACTCTTAAGTCTCACATTTATTTATATTTTTTTTAACAGAAATAAATGGATAGTTTGTAGGCTTTTGTAGGATTCGTAGGCGTCTTCGATCACCAAAATCACCATAAATGTCCATGAACTGCAGTTTTAGTCACATTAATTCCTTGAGAAATCTTTAGCACCATTTATTTCACGAATATGAGATCACTGTACAACACCGTTGCTTAAATAATATAAAGGTAAGTGAAGAGAGTACCTAACGATAATAATTGGGCATCACGACGCCATTTTGAAAAGTTATTGACAACTGACAAGTTGACGAATGACGTCTCCGTATGTAATAAAATGAATGAACCGGGAGTTGGTATTTAGTTTGATTCATATAATTGTAATATTACATTCATTAAAATATTTATACGTGTATTTTTACATTTTAAATAAGCTTTGTATTTAAACATCATCGGAATGATCAGAACAATTTTAAAAACAAATTTGTTTTTATATTATACTATTAAATTTCATTTTTACCACATGTGTAGGTTGTAAAAAGTTTTTGCTGCCAACTCCTTGGCTGTTACATCGTAGGAAAATCCTTGCGAACAACCGATGTAATTTTTCATCGATGTTATCAACGATGCGTTCATCCGATGTTTCATCCGATGTTTCATCCGATGAAATGAAGTTGTGAATAGCACTCCTGAAAGTAATTTTGCAAAACCATTTATAGATATTTACTTCCTCAAATAGAAAGTTTAAACCTAAAATAATCTTAATTTCAGGCCCAAACTGAGTCTACAAAAGGGCTAGAACCGATATCTTTAAGGATGCTTCGTGGTGCGTTTTGTCTCCTGGGTATAGGGTATTTGTTAGCAGGTACACAATATATTTATGAAGTGACTAATGAGCCGGTAACCCGAATTAAGATATTTTTATTCATTCTGCTGCTGGACAATTAGCTATATCAGTACGCTTATTACCTAACTAACAGTCAGTACGCTGTAACACGTGATTTGCTGGCAAAACGAGAATTTGTGTAATGTATAGTGGCGCTGAATCTACGGTGAAAAATGTATTTTACGGCCATGGCGCTATAGACACGCAATCCCATACATGATACTAATTTTTATTACAATTAGTCACCGGTCGCGCAGTGATCGTGTGGTTGTCGCTGTCGGCAAATTTTTAGGTAATAACTTCGCGGAATCTATTCGTCCGTATATTTCTTTAACATGAAATAATTTTACAGTTAAATAATAATAGAAACTAAAATAAAGTCATTCGTCACGTTACCGTTCAAATAGATTCAGTAAAATTATTTCTAAGGAACAAATGAATATAAATAAATTATTTTAGCAGAATAAATAAAAATATTATATTCATCTGGTTGCAAAGGTGTGTGTGAAAATCACAAGAAACAGCAAAGACAAAACGACGTCTTTAACTAATTGGGGAAGTTGTGGAGAATTGATACAGTTTTCAAAACGTCCTTTTTTAAGATGTTGAAGCGTTAATTAATCTAGACAAAAACTAATTCGTCTAAAAGATAAGATTTTTGTCAAAACCTTACCAGATATTTTTGGTTGGAATTGTAAAATTTACATGAGTAAAACCTGATACAAAAAAAACGGAATTTGTATTAATTCTCCCCAAACAAGGGGTGGATTGATACATAAGTGGGGTATGAATGATACACAGATAAATTAACTAGTCTCTTTAGTATTATATGAAAAAAATATTTCGCACGTATCTAACTTATAATCAAAATGTATAATTTATAGCCACATAAATCTTTAAAGTAATGAAAATCCTAAACTTATTCTACATTAAAAGATGAAAGATCCTGCTTAAAACTATATAAAGGAGATCGCCTTACGGTGCTATCATGATCTAGTGGAGTTAGTTTTAAAACTGCATCCGTAAACTCTGCAGTCTATGTCCGGCTCTTTTGGAAACGTAAACACTAGGTTACCGAAGCCTTGACGTTTTTGCATGTAAGACACTGTGTACTCAGTCACTAAAGACTTTTCTAATACTTGTGTTAGCGTCACCTCTCAAATAACTACTATTTTCCTATTTCGCAAGTCTTAAATGGCAACACTACCAAATTAACCTACTAAAATACCGCTACATTAACATGGCAACACCGGTTTATCACCGTTGGTCAATACCCACAGTGGTGGGAATTGCAGAATTAAAGTTATAGAAGAGGCCACGAGACATACTATTAGAGCAAGTCCTCTCGACATGAGCTTAACGTAAAGTGTTAAGCGTTAATGTTAAGTGTAACTAAGTACTGAAAGACAAAGTGTTAACGAAGTGTTGTAAGATTTCCACGGTAAATGTTATTATTCTGTAATAATGAATTACTCTTAAAATTACGGTGTTATAATTGACATGTTATATCGTGTGATGTTCCAAGCAAAGAATAAGTCATTTAAAAGTAATATTGGCGTTCCTTTCACTTGTGCTATGTAATGAATACATTTCTTTTGTCCTAATTTAACCAACAACAAGTCATTGGTATTTATATCCAGGGCGGACAGCTTTTTTTGCATTTTAAATTTTTGTTAAGAGACAGATCAGACTCTAAATCGACTGTCACTTTCTGATTGAAGACTTACAATATCGTCTTCGCTATTTGAAAAGGATTCTAATGGCACTTTTTTCCTTGGTTGTTTCTGTAAAAAAGCTCTTACTACCTTTTTCCTTTTTTATTCTTACATCATTTCTATTCTTGCTTTTTCGGAGGTATCTTGTATCTTGTCATAATTTTCTGTTTTGCAGGAGCCTTTGTAAGTAGTCTAATGATTTCTGGTGATAAATCTGGTGATTTTGGCATAGTTAACGAATCCTATAGTTTGCGGTTCTTGTGTGAATGGAGAAATGTTCTCTGAAGATGACAAAGCTGCTGGTGCATCTTGAAGTGGAAGTAATGGGACTGAAGTTGGTTTTTGTGGTAGTGCAGCTTCAGGTGTAATTTCCATAGGTTCAGGACGGCCTGTTGCTTATTATGCAATAAAGTCAGAGTCGGAAAAGGCAAATCTGTTAAATGGCTAAATGCCGGGCTTGCTAAATCCACTCATAATATTTTTCATGGTAAAAGCTTCTTGATAAGCAATCTTTATTAAAGGCAGTAAATCGTAGATAGTGAAGGTGCGGGCGTGTGTTTATTTGCCAGTAATTAAATACTACGGACAATTGTGATTTAAAGGTCCGAATATCAATGTCTAAGGGCTGCAAGCGATGTGATGTATGCGGTGAAAACGACAATAGAACAATATCGTTTTCTTTGCAATAGTGAATAGCATTAAGGGAAGCATGCATCTCGTAATTATCTAATATAGCAGAATTGGTTGCTCCGTAGAACAATTACTATATTTTTTGTGTTCTAAAATCTTCAGAATTTCTTTCTCTTCAAAAAATTTTTAGAAGTCATCCATCCACTTCTGAACGACAAGCAAAAAGAAGCTTTAGGTGCGCCAGTTAGGAAATTATCTTTGAAATTAACTCTTGGCAATATAAATGCAGGAAGAATGCAAGAGCCAGTAGCGGAAACAATTGCACAGAATGTGACAAGCTGTCCTCGTTCTGCCGACACTATTTGACCTACTTATTTCGGTCGTTTTTCTGCAAGCATTTTAAGGGTTTTCTGTACTGTAGTTACACCACATTCATCTAAGTTATAGATTTTATCTGGAATAAAAGAAAATCTTTCCAGTGCCGAATTATAGTTATTGTAAAATTTATCAACCATAGGTCTGTTGAATGCAGAAGCTCTTGCGGCGCTTGTACTTTCAGGTTTTCTAAGACTTAAGCTTCGATGATGCAATCAAATTCTTTCAGCCCTTCAACTTCAGCACATTTTTCGTAATCTCATTTTTTGGGTACTTACAATTCAGTAAAATGCAAGCGTACTCTATTCTAGTTTTCTCACTGCTTTCCAATTCTCTTTCTTCATCTATCGTGTTTTTCAAACTTGTTTTTTTTGAATTTATTATTGAAAGTTCGGTTTGCAACATGTGTGGTTTCCTCCAGTTTCTTTTTTTTTCCCTATTCTATGCTGTAATGTAGCACTTTTTAAACCATACTTTTCAGCAGATTTTCGTATCGATAGTTTTTTATCGCGTACAACTCATATAGCCAGTTCTACATTTTTTCCAGATATAACGGGCTTATTAGTCCTCTTTTAGGAACACGAGGCATTATGAATAGATTTTATACTGAAAAAACCCAAAAGTATGCGATTAGTAAAATTACGACTACTTGAGTTGGATTGATACAATGTATAAATTCACCCCCCGTTCATCTGTATCAATGCTCCCCACGTACAACCTATGAAGTAATTTGTATTTGTGAGAAAAACTAACCAAATCTAATCAATAAAACACTCATAGTCAGCCAAAGTACACCTACATTAGCAAGAAATAAAGTTTACCCAATGAAAACATGCAAAACCACATAATTTAGTAATTTTTTTCCAAGAGCAAAAAATATACTTACCTCCTGTCAAAACACAAATTTAGAGTGAAGAAACAACATGGCGGACGATACGCTGACGAACTTCATATGTGATAATAAATGCAGAATGCCATCTATTGGCTTATCTTACAACTACTTAGTATCGCTAATAGACTTTCTAATCCTCCTCGTGTATCAATCCTCCACAACTCCCCCTAAATTTTTTTATAAATGAGGAAAAATCCTTTACAACCAAATTTAGTTATATATACAAATTTAGTTAGCGGTGCTTAATGTTTTGTGTACGAGTACATATGCGTTGATGTTGTTCAACAAGTCACCCTGATGAAACACAAGTTTTCGACCTGAGTGAGGTATGCGCAAGCCGAGATCTTGGATTAAAAGCGCTGAAAATTGGATTTTATAAAATAGCTCGGCAATAATTTATTCTATGAGAAAAATGTATGAGACAAAGTGTAGAGGATAATATTTCACTTAGTCTTCTCTTTAAAAACTTCAATTTTCATCAAAATCACTAGTTGAACAACGTTATATCCCAAAATCAAGTCCTCCCCACCTTCTGTGAGGCTAAATCCCCCATTGATTAAACTGTAAAGTAATAGCTTAATTTTAAAGCTTAGGCCATTATTAATAATAAAAATTTTACTCTTAACAAATTCGTAACTACTTTTACGCCTTACTTGGAAATTTGGATATTTTAAATGTAGGCCAATTTGATCGATCATAGTTAAAAAACTATCAATGACCAAATTAGTCCAAACCTCCGATGATCCTGCTTCGAATTTCGTTTCTAATGAACGTGATTAAATAACATTTTTATAAATCTAATTCTAATTCGCTTTCAGCCCTGGTTTTGGGAATCGAAATCCAAACCTATCGACGAGCTAAAAGTCGCAGAAACAGAATCCCCACCACAGAAGCAACTAATATTAAACAAAATCCTAAAATGAACGCAATAAAGCGGGCAAATCTTTTAATCAAAAGGAAGCTACGAAGAATATTGAGAGCCTTCGGGAGGGGCCTAGACAGAGCATTAGGACCAGAAATATAGTTATAAACTGTAGTACGTATTTTTGTTATTTTCTTGTATGTTTTCTGTATTAGAAATAAGGTGTTCAAAAAAGAATAAATAAATACGTTTAAGTCTATGCTGTGCAGAATTCCTTGAAAACATATATGTGTATGTAGAGCATACTAATAAAATAATAACGACTAATTTAGCCTGTTTATATTACTTATCTAAATATGCATTTCCTTAATTAAATATTACAAATCACGGCAGACATAAATAAACGGTAATATTTACAAAATACTAAACTTCCTCGAATTTGCCGCTAAGAAACAGTCAAAAATTTTTTTTTAACTTTTTAATTTTAATTTTGCAATTATAAGGAAATCGAAATGCAATATCAGAATACAAATATATTTACAAAACAATCTCGAATTGTTAATTTTAAAAGCATTACAGCCAGATAAAAGCCTGTACTTAATTTACGTTCAATTTTAATGCCAAAATGTAATATTCGCATATTTCCCATTAAAACAGAAACTCCAGAACACTAGCCGATTACACACGGATGTGACCGATGTCAAATACGCTAACGAACAACACGGCACTCTGGCCACGAATGATACTTTTATATTTTAGCGGTAGCTTTTTATTTATCCTCAGTAACTGGTTAGTTAATACATTGTTACTTCATGAAAATGAGAACAGTAATATCAACAGGTGTAAAAAAACCAATACAAAAAATCGATTTCAAACCGGTTCACATCACTCATTGAAAATAAAAATGTATATCTGTATAAGTTATCTATACCATACTATACTTTATACATTATAACTAAGTAAAAATGTCTCCTCATTGTATTTCAGACTGTCCTTGAACTCAATTGCCTCTTCGCCTATTGTATGCAACAATAACGCAATATGCGACTCTTCCTTCAACTTTTTATCAGCACACGATGCTTTATAATATAAGTGGAATCTCTGTTTCCATTTCTTATAATTTTCGCCTACATCTCCTGTGAGTCTTAATGGCTGCAGTGAGTTCAGTACAATTTCCACTTTTTTTGACGTAGGTTTCCTTTATTTTTATTTCGACTACCCCGTGTAATAATTTTTTAGTTAAATTTCACATTTACTCATATACATTGATACAATCTAATGAACCAGTTGTACAGTTTTACATTATTATTTCTACATGATATTTCTCCATGTTGAGCACAAAGTATGGACTACTACATAGAGAATTATTATAGTCATAGAGCACAGACTACCTCTGACAAAATCCCTTTCCGGTTCCAAACAACTAACAGTATAAAATTACGACTATATTTCGTTAACAATATTCATAACCAGATTTGTACGAATTTAGAGTTAATCTGCTCTTAAATTTGATTACAAACTGTTTCGCATCTAACAAGGACTATGGAAAAGCTTGGCATTCAACTCCACAGTATGTCCCATTGTCTAAAGAGGGATTCATTCAATTAGTCCTGCGAGATCGCACTAATGAAGTTAATCTGCAGAAATGCTGAAATCTGTTGTAAATATTTACAGTACAGTATGTTATGTTATACGTAGTTTAAATTTGCCACCTTTCGCGGTAACTATTTTGTTTTAACTAAAAATTGCTCAAATTACGTTCTGTACTATCTATACTAATATTATACAGAGATAAACTTTGTTTCTTTGTGAATAAACTCAAAACCGATTTCAAAAATTCTTTAAACTGTAAAGAACTACATTATCAGCAAATAACATGTGCTGTATTTTATTTAAAAAAAACTGCTCGTGCAAAGCCGGGCGGGTCGCTATACATGAAAATTGAGCTCAACTGAGCCAGTGGCATTCGACTCTATAGGGGTTCTATAGGTTTGACTAGTGGTAGAGCCATGCTGTATTGCAGCATAAATTGGGCCGGCTCGCCTGGTGAAATACCATCCTCTCACAGAATATCGGCGTGAAATAGCATTTATTGCTGTTCAATTCAATTCAATTCATTTAATTACATAATAAGCCTACAGTGGTTGCCAAATCACTTATATAAGAAGCTGTTGTGTTTCATTCGGTGAGTGAGAGTGCTAGTGGCCCATCTCCCCGCTCCCCCTCCTTTCCCACCTTTCCCTCTGTCCCTAAAGGCCGGCAAAGCACCCGTGATTGCCCGAATGTAGGGGATTTCCATGGATGGCGATGATCACTTTCCACCAGGTGACTCACTTGCTCGCTTGCTCTCTCTTTTAAAAAATTTAAAAAAAATACAAAATATGCAGACTAAGTTCGATTTTGATATGGTATAATATAACTAGCTAAATATTGTCTAAAATAATATAAAATATAGCCAGATCAATGATAAACTGGCCCATCTCTAGCAAGGGAAGGTGGTTAGGGAAAGGATAGGGAAAGTTGGTAAAGTTGAAGATCTCAATGGTTGCTGAAATTTAATAACAGATGAAAATTTAGATGCTTGACAGGATGCTATGCCGAAAGTGTGAGATAGGAAATTCATAGGATTGCACTGATGGTTGAATGACCTTGCGGCCTTGAACATAATGGTGTTAACGAAGAAGCGTAGGATAAAGTGCGCAGCTTCGGTCCGTCGAACATGGATAGTGGAGTAATACCTCAAGGCTAAATAAGAATACCAGCAAGAAGTGATTAAGGCTAAAATTGATAGTTGGAAGGAGCTTTGTGGATGACGGGACCGATAAATCATGTGGCAAGACATATATAGGGTGCTGGGCAGAACCGCAGATAGGGAAGAAGAACGATGAGTTAGGGGGTAGGGCGGAGAATAAAAGTATTAGAGAACAGGCAAAGCGGGTTAATGAAGGGGCACGTGATACTTCATGTGATCACCCATTTACAATGGATGAACTGCTACTCTGCGCTAAGTTTTAGTCTAAAAAAGGCACTTCGGTTGGAGGGTCTAACCGCCGACATATGCAAGATGGCGATAACCCTTGATCCACATGTTTTCCTGGAACTGTATAATAAATGTCTCCAGCTGTCTCACTTCCCGACTGTGTGGAAGGAGGCGACGATTATAATCTTGAGGTAGGTAGGGACAACTATACTAGTCCCAAGTCGTACAGGCCGATAGGACTGTTGTCAGTTTTAGGGAAGGTTTTAGAGAAATTGTTGGTCAGGAGAATTCGTTGGCACACTCTGCCAAGTCAAAGCTTGCGCCAATTTGGGTTTACCCCTCAGCGCGAGGTCGAGGACACGCTCTATATCATGATGCGATATATTAAAGATCAAATCAAATTCAAGAAAATAATTATCTTGGTATCGCTGGGCATAGAGGGAGCCTTCGACAGCGCGTGGTGGCCCACAATCAGATGTAGACTGGCTGAAGCTGGCTATCAGGGAAACCTGAGGTGCCCCTGGTGGACAGTTATCTGTCCAACAGGAAGGTGAAAGTCAGGTTCGCGGGGGCGGAGTGTGTCATAGAAACCTCCAAGGGTTGTGTACAGAGCTACAGAGGTCCATTGGCAGACCCGTGTTCTGGAAACTGCTGCTGGACCCCCTGTTAAAGGAAATAGCGGGATAGAATATGCGCTGCCAGGCATTTGCGGATGAGTGGTTCAAAGTCAAAGTCAAATCCATTTATTCAAGTAAACCTGGACACTGAGAAGAACCGACAAGAAACTCAGTCAGGTATCATTTTTTCAACTTCATTTTACAAAAGGTTTACTAATATACAATATTTTCATTAAGCCAGTAAACGTATGTGCAGAGAACATCATTTCCAGACTATTGTTTTATCTTTAATGAAATCGTTTATTTTATAGTATGATTGTCTAGTCAATGTACGTTTTATAACCAATCTAAATTTATTCTCTGTTAATTGAGTAATTTCTTGAGGAACTTTATTATAAAAACGAATGCAGTTACCTAAAAATGAAACATTTGACTTATGTAATTTAAATTTTGGAATAACCAATTTATCACGACCTCGGGTTTCCATACCATTCATTTCGCCATTCTTTTTAAAGTGATCTATATTTTTTCTCGTATACATAATAATTTCAAAGATGTATAAGGAGGGCAAGGTGAGGACACTAATGTCTTTAAAACGATCTTTAAGCGATTTTCGTGCATTCATCCTGTAGATGGCGCGTATTGCTTTTTTTTGTAAAATGAAAATTGAGTTAATATGCGCCCTGATTCTGATGTTTTCGGGCGACAATACCACTGATCTCCAGGGGCGGGCCAATGCTACTCTCCGGCATGTGTGGGTGTGGAGGGGCGCGGAAAACGCTTCGGTTTGCTCCAAACAAGACCAAAGTGTGGTTTTGACAAGAAAACTGAAGTACGACCCTCCCCTCCTGCACATGGGCGGGGAGGGCATTGGACTCTTGCGGGAGATTAAAATCTTGGGGTTAACGGTAGATGACAAGCTAACATTCAATACACACATAGCAAATGTATACCGCAAGGCTACAAATTTATTTAAACAGCTGTGGAAAGCCGCCAAGGACAATTGGGGGTTGGAGCCCGAGATCATCAAAACCATGTATACGGCTGTAATCGAGCCTTACATATCGTACGCGGCATGCGCTTGGGCACCCGCGGCCATCGAACTGCTTTTTAGAGCAAAAGTTTGCTCTTAAAAGCAGCAAATATCCACCGTATGATAAAAAAAAATGTGAGAACTAATTTGAAAGACACGTGTGCAAGCAGCAACGGTGAGATAAACCAGATAAGCTGATTCACCTGTTATACGACACACATTTATTATCATTTAAGCTGATCGGCAAAAATGTAAGAATATAAAATCCAATTGGTAAATTTGGTGTACAGTATTGTAAGAGAATTTTGCAAGTACATATTTAAATCTTGCAGTGCAGACAGAAACTTGAATGTTACACTTTTGGCAGTTTAATTATTGCGGTTTCCACAGTAGTTAACATTTTCAGTTGATTAGCTATTTTTAGGGAGTACAAATCAATTATAGACCTTAATCGTTTGAACTTAGGAATCGTAGTTTTATTTCCAGTTGTAGGGAGGACTTACACTAGTTATATTAGCTTTTTAAACTACTTCTAAAAAATATAAAAACTTAGTGTGCTAAATATCAACTGTATGATAACAAAAATATGAGAACTAATTTGCAAGACTATTAGACACAGACTGACCAAATAAAAGTTTTATAGAATAAAACAAAGACTTTATAACTCCAGACGTCACAGCCGAGTAGCAACGGTGAGGTAAATGATATAAGCTGATTCACCTGCACATACGACACACATACCATATCAGATAAACTCATCGGCAGCCATTTCGTTAGAAAGCAGCACTGACACATTTACATTTTATTGTATTTTGTTCGCCTCACTTCATAGTACGGAATAAACTGTCTGGAGTCCTAGTCTATAGAACAAAAGTAAAAAATATCAGGCATTCAAATTCCTTCACAAAAATGACGAATTGAATAAGCTGTATGAAAAATTCTGAAAATACAAATGGGCTTTTGTCAGCTAAATCATGTGCGACGCACCATATTTGCGTAGTACGTTTTGTTTATTCAAATCCTGAAAATATGACGAAAACGACGATATAAACGCGTCGCACACTGATATAAATTTAGTCTGTTTGTCCACAATATCGTATTTGATAAATTCCATCAAATCGTTTTAAATGAAATATTTTTATTTATATCTGAAAATAGTAGCATTTATTTTTAACCACTTTATAGTATATTTTATTTTTCATTTTTCGCTGAATGTCTACTACAGTTACAGTTACTGTTAATTTGATAAATGGAGTCACTTATTGATATTCTATAGCATTATGCTGTTCTTTTTTTTTTTTTATTTAGATATCTGGTAGGTATTATAATTATAATATAACCATCATAACTAATACTTATAATCATTATTACTTCTTGTCGACGTTATACAATAATTTTAAATATTATGTCAAAAATAATATTACAATTAATAACATTAATCTTTGTAACAGTTGGGTAAAATTTAGAAGGAATCTAACGATGTCTCATTTGCTAAAATCCACCGAGACGTTTACGCAACAGAGCACGCAAAAGGAACCGACATGCATACGTATATTGAATGATGTCAATAATGTTGAATTTCTCATCTCGTCTTTGCCATGGTTGGACATAGAGTGACTGACTGAGATTTATGCCGGTGCTTTTCAATGCCGGATTTTTCACGCCAGTAGTAGGTAGGTTTCATTTACAATAAAATATTTTAAAGCAAGGTTAACTTGAAAAAAATTATTTGAATACATAAAACACAGTCCATTTGGAGAGGACGGATTGTCAAGCCAAAGAAATCACATTTTAATGCCAATACTAGCAATAATAAGGCTAGTAGATCCAATGATTTGAATTTGTATTCACTCTACTAATACTCGGAATGCGTAATCGTCATAACTTAGTTTTTGAAATAAAAAGTAATAAACAAAAATGAGACCTATTGAAAAATATATCTAATAGATATAAACCGTGGCCCTTGCTCATCTTCTCTGTGTATGTTGTGTCTGCAATAAATACGAGTATGTGTATAAATAAATACAAAGATAATAACCTGTGACTGAGTCTTTTTTCTTAAATTTGTAAACGACTGTTCGAGGCTGCAGGAGACAGTTGAGCTTCTACCGCCAGCAAATTAGCTTGGTAAAAAAAAAGTAACCCCACTTCGGCGATCTTGAGGAACTCTTATTTTAGATATCAATTAGTTTTAAGTTTATAAATAACGTTTAGAGATATACAACCTTTAATTATTACATTAAATATATATTCATTTCAAAGAAAAAAATAATAATATTGATCAAGCAGAGTCATATGAACACAGCTAACTAGAAAAAAATTCACCAACAATAAGCCAAGTTTGTTCTCGTGAGCTTTTGCGATGCAAACAAAACGTTCCCGGTTTCTGCTTTTGCTGTATATGCCTTTGAGAGTGCATACGTGTTCCTTGTTCCATTTTACGCAAAAATAGCTTTACATATCATCACACTATGGTGGACAGAGTATTTGACACTACGTCCTTCTGAGCTCACCTTGACTCAACAAATTATATCTGAACGTCATTTTCGGCAACAATCGTTTAGGCTTACAGATGGGCGGTAAAGTGGAACTAGACAGTAATCATTTACTAGTCTAGTTCAGTTCCTTAGAATGAGGCTTTAACGACCTGTGCGGAAAAATAAGTAGATAGAATTGAAGCAAATATTGTTTTAGATAAAATTACTATACAGTTATATGAGGAGAATGATGAGATTTGAGGACACGAAAGAAGTATGCAAGGACCGGGAAGCTTGGCGCTCAGTCTTCTCTGTCAACTCGGTTAAGCTATGTCTAAGCCTGCTATATATGTATAAGCTTATGTTTTTAAACACCGCAGAAGAGAATTGTTGGTTTCATATAATCCGAGCATATAATAATATACACAAGTAATGTAAATTATGTATAATATATTAGCGACCCATTCCGGCTTTGCCCGGGACGGTAATTACCTAACTTGGAGTCAGCATGCGACAGTCAAATATCGCGCGATATCTGCTGTCAAAATGACAATTTATGTATTATAAGTTGTATAGTGGCGCTATACCATGAAAAGTGCATTTTGCGGCCATGATGCAATAGATACATGATACCAATTTTCTGTTACTATTAGTCACTGGTCGCGAGTGATCGCGTGGGTGTCGCTATCTGCAAATTTTTAGGTAATAACCCCATTGGTGGGATGTTGAATGTTTGTAACATACCAAATTTATTTTATTGAGATTTTCATACAAAAATGCCATTCAAATTTCCAACTATTTTCTTGGATTTTCCAAAAATTTTCTTTAACACGAACCTTGTTCTGACAATTACCAAATCGATCAAGTCATTCTCAAGTGATGCTCCGTTAAACATGTGGCAATTGATTTTTATTTAAATAGATATATTTATGTACATATACACATAGGCTTAGTGACAAAGATTAAATTGTAATGAGTTAATCAAAGCCTAGTCCATAGTACCTACTTTTTAATTAAAACGCGTAACAACAATACGTGGAAATTGTAAAACTTGCCACAATATTTCGTTATTTGAAGGCATATTGTTTTAGAAACTGCGGAGCGAAACCCTAATACATATATCTATAGAACTGCAGTTGTCGGTTTGAAGTTAGTTCACAACTAGGACAGCGATTGGTACTAATAATAAGCGATTGTTTATTATCAGAAATTAACATTTTCTAAGCAAAATTTTCTTGGTGTCATACAAGAAACCTAACTTGAACACCAGTACCCAACCCCCTAAAGGAGGCACTGAGTTATGTGGGACTTTCTCACTAAAACTACTGCGATGGTTATCCTCGGCGCGTCATTGAGAATCTCTGAAATCTCCTACGAAACGCATTCTCCATATATTCACTGTGCCAAAGCATTTTTCGAGGACTGCCGGAGAGAGCCGATTCCGCTCGGAGACAACGACCCCTCGCGGTGTGGTGGCAACATACGCTCCGGACCGTCAGCCTTGTAGGTCATATCAGAGAATAAGGCTACGGTATTTCTCACCTGTCGGAAGAGGCGATCGGAGCCGATCGGAAAGAGAAGTTCAGTTATCCATAGAGGATGCAGAGGGCTCTGTTCCCTCCCCCTTTCTAAGAGATCCCGGGCTCTTTGACTGTGCGCCGAGAACGACCAACGCAGATTTGATAAGTGAAAGTCCGACTTAACCAGTCCCACCCCCAGATAACTGGATACTTGAATGCGAAACTTTTTTTTATAAAAGAAGGGGCAAACGAGCAAGCGAGTCACCGTGAAGCGATCACCGCCGCCCATAGATCGCCGCCCATAGATAGCAACGTCCGTGGAATCACTGTTGCGTGCCGGCCTTTAATGAAAGAAAGGGGAGATGGGAGACTAGCTACCGGCACTCTCACTAACCATACGAAACAACAGCAATAGACGTTATAATTTCACGTCGATATTCTGTGAGAGGGTGGTATTTCACTGGGTGAACCGGCTCAATTCGTGCTGCAATGCAGCACTACTCTACTAATAACAAACTCAAAATTTTTACACACAACCACAAAACACATTTTGCCAAAAAAATTCACTGTTCTGTAAGTAGTCAGCCTAAAGTAAATCATTGGACTTTGATTATATGATACCTAAAAACTTTAAACAGTGAGACGTCGTTAGTATGGTGTATCGAAGTACCGACAGTGAGGTTAACATAAATTAAAAAATGTGATGAATAAGTGTAGGTAGTTGCCAGGAACCGCACACTACGAAGAAGACCATGAAGACCGAATCAGCCTCATCAGCCTGTCCGTGATCACGATCGGTGCAATTCGGTCAAAACATCGGGATAAAAAGCGTTAGCCTTAAAAGTAATAACCCGAATAATAGATCTCGACCTGATTTTATTTATAATTGTAAGATGTGTACAAGTCGTGAAAATTAAAAAACATTAGGTTACTATAAGCAGAATCGAAAGGTTTTATTAATAAAAATAATACGAGACACTGAATAATAAATTACTAATCACAGTTATAATTAAAAATCAATACAAATCACAAAATACTACTATTTAAGACATACTATTAGCAACAACTGTCAATAATGAAGTGCCTGATACTCGGCTGTAGTGACTTATATAAGCACGTTTCCTTGATGACGACATTTCCGCGAGAAGTGGCGGGGTACAGTTAAGATTACTTTATTAGGCGGTTATTCAAAAAAACATTAATAAATTGGAATATAGAATAACATGTTAACACTTTTAAATTCGTAAATTAAAAAGTTTTCATTAGTTACCCTACAGGTGACCCCAAAAGAACTGTTTTTAATTTTCTGTTAAAGACCTCAAATATAATCCTCGATCTCAAAATCCTAAGTTTGAAAATTGCGTCTTTATTTATCCGCTTACTATTTACTACAATTATCCACATTTTTAAGCTGTTTACGCCAAAACAATTTCTGAAAATAAAACGTCCGTGACTGATATAAGAGTACAAAGAGATCAGAACAGAAAACTGAGTGATTACGTATGAGTTCTCTTGTCAGTATTTTCGTGCGTCTCACAATATGTGCGGTATAACAAAATATAATAAAAATATGAAGCTTGGTTTTATCGAATATATTTCACATAAAAATTAACCAATGTTCTCTCGTTTCGACCAAAAACTCCACTCTTGTTTTCAATTAAATGCAAAAAATGAAATGTTTATAGGTTGCTATGGTCCTGACATAAATTGAAAACATTGTATTTCGTTAAAACATTTATTCATATAAATACACATGCTTGTAAGAAAATACGTATATTTCATTAATTGTAATAGAGATACAGTTATTAAAACATTGAAAGTTTTATTTGCCATTCTGAAACGGCGAGCGTGAGGAGCGTTTCCAATCTATATTTACTCATAGCGATATTTCCTTTGTATTCTAACAGCGTTCTATTATATCAAATATTCAACCATAATAAACATTTAATACCGAAAAGGACTTGAAATAGCCTGACATGTTAATGTGGATAAAAATACATTCACTTAAATAGCACATTACAAAATAAATCTTCACTTAGTATACGAATATCATATAAGAAACCATATTCTGAGTATATACGAATATATGCTTTTAAAATATCTATGTAGTTTAAAAATATAATGAAAGAAAATATAGTTGAGACACTACTTGTATTCTTAAATTCAATTTGAAGCTAAGTTTTAAAATATGGGTTTCCGAGTGTACGAATATTGTTATACAAGTTAACAATATTCATAGTCTTATATAGTTCAGAATATAGCTTGAGAAACTACCGAATATGCGTTAAGTTGAATTATATCATCTATAGCAATCTTTAGTACTTTCATCTATAGCAAGCAACATCTATAGCGAGTAACATGGGCTGTAATTTTATTTAAAAAAAAAGTCTACCCATGCGAAGCCGGGGCGGGTCGCTAGTATGTATACGAGTATAACATTCATAAAACAAATGAAGTCAGATTTATAATAACCATGGCCACCATTGCCTGAAATATTCAAAATATATTGAAAAATGTAATAGATACAGTAACATATCTTATAAAGTGAGTGGAAATTGAATGAATCCCCTCCTCAATCCTCAGTCCCCGTCAATTCTAGCACTGAATAATGACACCACGAGTTTGTGGTGTCTCAATATTATATCTTATTCCGTTCCCACTATACTGGAAATTAAGAGACAATATTGGTATACCTATATTTCTCTTTGAAATTCAAAAGTCGTTTTTAGAAGTGTATTCATATTTTTTTTTTATTCTATGTCTAATACACGTTTCTGAAAATAGTCCGTCAATGGTCAGCTAATCTAATAGTGCAGTAGAATTAGATTATCAATTTACACTTTTTTTAAATAACATTGATTGTGGTGCTAAAGAGTTTTGGGATATCGACAGAGTTATGTTTCGATAAGATTACCTTAAATTCGCAGTGGATTTAGAAGTACGGAAAATGGTGAAAATTGAGAAAAAATTTGTTTATAGAGTAATTTAAAATAAAAATTGTGATACTAGAATAATATGTCTATACAGATATATATACAGAATACAGATTATTAAAATGATTTAAACCTCCAAACAAACACTAACTAAACCTCAGCAACTTTCATATACATCCTTCATAATCTTCACTTCATCATTCAAACTTCATTAATAACCTTCATAAAATTAGACTTATGACGATTACACTGTAGGTGTTTAAAATCTAATAACAAGTGCTAATGAAGCCCCAACAGCGCATACAATCTTCATAATAATGTTTAATAATGTCTCATAATAATGTCTAATGTCTGTTATACCAGGTTTAAACGAAAGACGTCACAAACTTATAACTTGAACCAAACAGCTTTTAACATCTGGATTATACATAGAAGCAAATTTTGATGTTAATTAGGGTCCCGTATATTGTGAACCCTCGTATATTACCATATTGGCATTTCCTTGTGTTAGTTGCTAGCTGATGCAAATTGCTAATTTGTAAAACCGTAAAGTTGATGTATGAACCTGATAACACTAAGTATTATGTACAAGTACCTACGTATAAAAAAATCCGTCTGCTTTTTCTTTTGTATTGTAATGTTTTAACGTACATCTTATTTAATAATGTAATTTGAGTTATATAATCTTGCATTTGAATATAATAAAAATTAAGTAAGTTTATTTTAATAAGAAAATATAATAAACAAATATATATTAGTTATTATAGGATAAAATTGTCTCTGCGTTGAAAAACTAAAATACGAGTAATCTGTGCGACAGTACGTCTTCTCGCTCGCTATGCGCCGAGGTACTTAGTCGTTCTACCGCCGTTGTTTTTGCAATTCCGCGCGACACAAACTGAATGCATTGACAGCGCTCAAAAATTGTTATTGTCGCTTTGTTTTGATAAGAATATTTAAAAGTAATAATCAATACGTAATATATTGATCGTTATTTTCTTCGTTCTCCAGCGTACGTAATTTACATGGGAACAATATTATTTATTATATATTTATCACTTCATTTAATTGGGTAAGTGAAGAACAATTGTAATCTTGTTTAAATGTATGTAAGAGCAATTTAGAAATGTAATAATATTCACAATTGTTTTCTCTCTTTAATTTAAACACATATATGTATTATTTGCTTATTTGCTTATTTATTTTGTAAACTCCGGTCTAGTTGTTGGACACCGCCACCTACCTACTTTATTAGCTTTCCTACGATCTGTGCTTGCGGCGGTAGTTCAACAACTGAAATATTGTAACATGAACTGATGCACTGAATGCTACGTTCCACGGTCCTTAGTACGGGTTCAGTAGTGCCCCGACACCTGCTCTGTCGGGTGTCGATACTGCTGAACCGCGCGACTCCAGCCGCATCACCAACTTCCGGCATCGGATCGTCTGCCGACCGCGGACAGCCAGGGAAGTGCTGCGCTGCGAGGCAGGGACCTTAGACGGGCGATCAACCCCGACCCTGTGTGTTATCCCTTAATAAATTTGTGTTTGCGTGCTCCCGAGTGTTCTTTAATATCTGAGCCGCCACAGTATATAAAATATTAACAAGAAATGGTAAGTTATTTCCTACAAAAAAGTACAAATCAGATGACACTGAGTAATTTTATAATGAAAACAAAAATGTCCAAATTTTAGGGGCGCGGGACCTTCCCTCTATGCTGCAATCTCATTCTCGTTCACATCGAAATCAGAAGTTGAAAATTCGAGAGCGGAACGCGGAGAGCTGCGGCTCACCGTTTAAGTAATATGTTATTCAACTACAAACAGTCGCAGGTGCCCTCATAAGCGTCCTCTAGTATTTATTGATCAGTAAATAAAAGGCATTAAACATTTTCAGATGCTGAATAAATTCGTTATGATTCTCTGTAAACATGCCTACATAAATGTACGCTATATTTGTATTATGCTATTTATAAATAACAAAACAAAGGCTAATCCATGTTCGCCTGTGTATTAGCTTATAACTTCTAAACTTCTATTCTATATGGGATTTGATAAGGTTTTCACTATCATTTAAATCATTTAATAGGTAAAGTTTTAAATTTATAATAATTAATTTAATTAATAAGCTGTCTGTCGATCTGCCTGTGTGTTGTCTACGACATTATAGCTCTTGGTCGACGCACGGATTTCAACACAGCTTTTATTTGTATAAAAGCTGCAGTTTTTGATAATAATGTCTTAAGCCATATTAGGAGATAATCGGTCTAGATTATTTTTTATTGCAGAGTTTTCTTTACATATTTTCTTGTTTTAAAAATTATTATACAACCTACAAAGTAAGTGCCGAATAGAATCACCTTTTTGGAGTTTACTCCTTAAGAATCGATTTTCATATAAGGCCCCCGGTATGAAAAAAATATGAGGAGTAAATCTATTCATGGAATGACAGCGTTACGTTTTTTGTGCGCAACCTATTGTATTACCTTTCACTTTTCAGTCGTGAGTATTCAGTCGTGAGACGTACATAGGGTATGCTGCGGGGCAGCTACCGCATATAAGTATTATTTGTATATAATATACCTATATGTTATTTCTATATAAAATATATATAGGTATATAATATATACTCTACAGCGTCTTCAAATGATGAATATATATATATATATATATATCTAGGTTTCTCGGGGTGCTGATTACGAAAATGATGTTCATTTTCAAATCCAAGATGGCGAATATTACTTTTTTGGATAAATCGATACGGGTATCAAATTCTAGGTTTCTCGGGGTGCTGATTACGAAAATTGTTTATTTTCGAATCCAAGATGGCAATTATTGTTTTTTTGGATAAATCGACATAGGTATCATATTCTAGGTTTCTCGGGGTGCTCATTACGAAAATGATGTTCATTTTCAAATCGAAGATGGCGAATATTACTTTCTTCTGGATAAATCGATATGGGTATCAAATTCTAGGTTTTTCGGGATGCTGATTACAAAAATGACTTTCATTTTCAAATCCAAGATGGCAAATATTACTTTTTTGGATAAATCGATATGGGTGTCAAATTCTAAGTATCTCTAGGTGCCGATTACAAGAATGACGTTCATTTTGTAATCCAAGGTAGCGAATATTATTATTTTTTAAAAATCTACATGGGTGTCATGTTCTAGGTTTCTCGGGGTACTGATTACAAAAATGACTTACATTTTCAAATCCAAGATGGCGAATATCACTTTTTTGGATAAATCGATATGGCTGTCAAATTCTAAGTACCTCGGGGTGCTGATTACGAAAATGACGTTCATTTTGTAATCCAAGATGGCGAATATTATTTTTTTTTTATAGATCTACATGGGTGTCATGTTCTAGGTTTCTCGGGGTACTGAATATGAAAATGAAGTTCATTTTCAAATCGAAGATGACAAATGCTAATTTTTGTATATCTATTAATATTGATATTTAATATTATTGTATATAGTGAAGTGAATAAAAATATATAAAATATGGAAAAAACCAGTAAACTCCAGTCGTGCGTCGGAGCTGACACACACACACTTTTTTTTTAATACAGGAACCGTCAGATTAATAAATTAAGACCATTACCCTCATACACATGGCACCACCTTGGTGGGATAATTAAGCAAAACTCTTACATTAATCTTGCATTAAATAACAAACATCAAGTAAAGCGCTTCTTTAAAAAAATCTCAGAACTCACCCAATTATAACAATATAACAAAATATATAAACTCGACTGAATAATCATAATATAAAATCAACAATTTTATTATCCTTAGAAACACATTGAAAGCGTTAGCCCCTCTACAACTGGATATTTTCTGCCCTTTGGAACTTGTACTCGTAATTCTATTGTAAAACTTTACTGACTGATCTTCTTGTTGTTTCTTCTCAGTACAATTTTATCCGAAACGGTGATAAAAATTGTATTAATGTCTCCACACGATTCACACGATTAATTGTATTAATGTCTTTTCTCTCGACAAAAAGATAATTCTAGTTTATTATAAAACAAAAGTCATTGAACTGTTTTCGTAGTGTTCAATAATGTTTTTTTTTTATTTACGCCAACTGTGCTTACCAAAACCTAACAGTAAATGTTCGCTGTAGTTGTTACTTACCAGAATACAAGAAAATTTAGAAAATTTCGGTTGCTGAACTGATTTGGAGCTTTTCTTAATTAAATGTTTCCACTAACTGAAAATTTATCAATTTAACCTTTTAGACTCACTAATGATAAGGGCTTCATAAAAGACATTTCTCAGTCTCGTCTCGTTGTAATAAGATCTACAAAACTAGACCTTGTCATAACAATACTGAAATGTAGCAAACCGCTATAAAGACGAAATGCAATATTTAATGTGTTCATAATACAAGACTCTCCTTTAAATTGTAATAACGATATCTATCATACCAGTTCATATTAGATATAATAACAACGCCAATATACCGCAACATATTTTTTTTACGTTTAAAATATTAAACGCGAAAGACAACGCAAAGTCTTGCTGAAAGGACCATTCTTGGTTATGGAACATGGTGTTGTTAAGAGGCTTAACTACCTTCACAAGGATATTTCTCTCTAAAGCATTCCACTAACTCTATTATTCTGCAAACAGAATTAATTATAGTTTAAGAAGTAGAGCTTATTGATAACTGGATAAGGGTGAAATTGTAATAATAAATTGAATTCGTGATTCTTGTACCCAAAACTTTATCGATAAAAAGTATTCCTGAATCTTGACCGTAAAACATAAAACCAGAGTGTAATAGATTGATCATATTTTTACCACTACGGCGAATCAAAAAGTAGGGTTATGATTTTGACCGGTATATATGTATATTTGTTCCCTCATAGCTTCTGAGCTACTTATCAAAATTTGACATATGAGATATCGTTGGAAGCGTCTCGATCGTCCGCCGGTTTAGGTTACGTAACGTTACATTAAATTGTATATGGCGCCCTCTAGAGGAAATAAAGTCATGAACTAAAAATTTTTTTTTTGATGTTCAGAGGATAACCGTGGTCGTATGCCACTTACCCTAACAAAGCAATACTACATTGTAACAGTAGTAAGCGACACATCACTATGTACATGTATTAAATACATTTAAATAAATTACGTGTAAGTTGTTTATTTAATAGGCCATTAACAATGAATAGTTTGTACGGAACAATTTTAAATGAGAATATTATCTCGTTTTATACTTTTTAAAGCGTGATATTTCAGTAGTCGGGTTTTAATTTTTGAACTTAATTTTTATTTTAAATAAAACCCCATTGTAATAGTTAACCATAATTAATTTTAAATAAAATTCTGCTGCAGTAGGATGACCGATTTTATTTACGGAATAATGTAAAGGACTATTCTTCGAATAAATCGAATACTATTCTTTTCTTTTTTCATTTTCTTCTGAGACAGTCAGAGGTCGAATTTCAAAAAATGCTAAAATATGTGTTATGACAACCCTATTTTGGGCTAGCAAGCTATGAAGCTAGGTACTAGCGTACTATCGTGGTTTCATTTGTTGACTTCGGGTTACCCGGGCATTAGCGCTCATCCAATTAATCATTGCGAGAACGACGTCGCAGGTACACTCAAATAAATTATAGAGCCAACTTCAGTAGTTCGTCTGTCTGCCGCTGATTAATTATGAAGCTATTACGTTAACATCACACGAATATAAGAGCTACCACCACTGATGTTACCTCTAGTTCACACAATACGAAGTTTTCGATCTGAATAATGCTTACGTTCCTTGACCAATGATCAGATAACGGAAACTTAGTTGTCATCAAAAAATGGACGCATGTAACTAGTAAAAGTAACTAACTACCAGTTTATTTAAACGACATTTTACGATCAGAGCGGTTCCATTCTTGCGAATGGTATCGAGTGCAATGCACGTGCCGCGTAGTTATGCATATTGATCAACAGAAACGAAGATTATGCATAATAGCCGACCAAAGTGTTATTTTAATTACATTTCTCGAGTGTCACAGTGTGATATAATAACCTATCAGTAACAGTATTCGTGAGTCATTAATGTTTCATCAATGTAACTCATTTAATCAAAGGAAATAATCGAGTTTTTCAAAATCCGAAATAAATATGTAACAGAAAAAACAAATTTTAAAAAATTTCTACATAAGCTAGACTCAAGAAACATTTAACCTATAGAGTGAAAATGTCATTTATTTTGTTAGAATGTTTGAAACACTGCTGCGGTTACTGCGCTCCGATTGGTTAGCCCAAAATCAAACAAAACCCGTGTACACGTGCATATGAATGAAATGAAATTACGTAACAGAGGTGCACCAACACGAAAGCAAGACGCAAAGATACATGTCATTGAGCACGTCAGTTGTTAGTCAGTTTAATTTGACCCTTGATAAAATAAATGTAAATTTAAAAATTGTATATTTATGAGCTGTTTTAATGCTAGTGAGAGTTGATATTTATTAGTGTCAAAACACTGAACATTAGTGAGCAAAATATCCGACCATTCTACAATGGTCCGATATATCGGTTCTATAGATTAAATGTTCCATGGCTAGACTTTACAAATTCATGTATGTATCCAAAACATATAGTAACCGCGGAAGCGGTAGAAAGATAAAAAAGCGTACCAAATCCTTATATTCCTGCGCCGGAACGTAAACGTTAGACTATCTACTTATAACTATCTGGTTATGATTCGCTATCTGTAAGCCGGAACTAAATCACACCTTAACAGTACTTCCAACAATAGAATTTAATATATCGTATATACTCAGGTTTTACTTTTGCGTTAATCCATTTCATGTGATAAATTCTTATAATTTTTAGCTATCCTCCGCTCAAAATTCTAAACCCACTAATCACTTCTTAACGAAGCATCCTCAGGATGTTTCAGAGATCAGACTGGGCCAGAGTCAAAGTCAAATCAATTCATTCAAATAAACCCAATTGCAAGGTATTTTCGAACGTAAAATCTACTTTAGTTCGGTTCACAGAGAAAACCTGGACAGTAAAACCGACAAAAAAATTAGTCAGGTATTATTTTTCAAAATTATTTTACAAAAGTTGATTAGAATACAATATTCAAATAGCCAGTAAATGCACGTGCAGAGAAGATCATTTCCAGACTGTTTTATCTTCAACGAAATCGTTTAATAGTATGATTGTCTAATCAATGTTAAATGTTATACAATTAATTTTGTAACAAATCTGTTTTCTATCAATAGAGTAACTTCCTTAGAAACTTTTTACTTTATTATAAAAACGAATGCAGTTACCCAGAAATGAAACATTAGACTTACGTAATTTTGGAACTTTTTGAATAACCAATTTATCACGACCTCGGGTTTCCAATTTTCATTGTCATTAATATCGTCTTTCTTTTTTAAACAGCTCTATATTTTTCCTGGTAAACATAATAATTTCGAAGATGTATAAGGACGGCAAGGCGAGAGCATCAATGTCTTTAAAGCAATCTAATTGATTCTCGTGCATTCATACTATAGTATGATGGCATGTGTTGCTGTTTTTTGTGAAATAGAAATGAAGTTATTATACGCCGATGATCCCCACACAAAAAGACTGTAGAATATTAGGCTATGAAAATATGCAAAGTACACCAGCCTAGCCGTATGCACATTCGTCAATTGACTAATCCATCTAGTGGCATATATCGCGGAACCGAACTTACTAGCCAATGCCCCGATATGGTCCGCTCACTACAACTTCTTATCTACTGTTAAAACAAGAAAACTGGCTGACTTAACTAATTCTAATTCTATTTTATCATTGGTTCTGGGTACATTAGAAAGGGGAAACTTAATACATTTGGTTGTCTTTGTGCATTCAGTAGTAAATTATTAAAAGTGAACCACCTCGAGATGTCTGCTAGGATCCCGTTCACCCAGGTAATATCCAGGTCCTTTCTGCTCAGTTTAAATAGCAATGAAATGTCATCAGCAAAGAATACTATTTCGCACAAGTCCCTGAGTATAAATGGGAGATCATTAATGTAAACTAGAAACAGGAAATGTCCCAAAATTGATCCTTGGGGAACGCCCATTTTTAACTTCAAACCAACAGAGAAAATAAGATCACGAGATCGAAGCGTTACTACCAAGTCCATCGCATTTAAGCTTGCAAACTAGTTTCATGAATAACACAATCAAAGGCCTTGGAGAGATCACAAAAAACACCAATGGCTTCCTGGTATCTCTCCCAAGCCTGAAGCACAGACTTGATCAAGCTTGCTCCCGCATGATTTGTTGATCGCCCTCTCGTCGTGAACCCGTGGTGTTGACCGTAAAGCTCCGCGTGAAAGTGTGCCAGCATTTGGTTGAGTATTATTTTTTCGAATATATTACTCAAGGATCAGCTAACCAGCACCGAATAAAATAATGAATATAAAATATAAAATAAAATATAAATAGTGCTAATAATACTCCAGACAATTACACAAATCGTGTGACCCCAAACTAAGCAGTAAGCTTGTACTATGGATATCACACAACGAACTCTGGATCGAACCCGGAACCGTAGCTTGGTAAGCAGATGCTCTGCCACTGCGCCAACGGACCAGTCTAAATAAAATAGAATAGTATAGGTAAAAAGGGTGGGTATAAAAATCCATGCACAGATTCATTCTTTGATTTGGTGCTGGTTAACTGAGCGAGTCTGATCTCTGCAATATCCTCAAGATGCTTCGTTGAGGAGTGAGCCACGTGTCTCTTAGTAGGTTTGGAGATTTGAAGTAAGGAATGCTTAGATGGTTCGAGCAGATATTATAGAAAGAATGAGTGATGAAAAACTGACGAAGAAAATCTACGAAGCGAAAGTAAGTAGTAAAAGAAGTCGAGGAAAACCAAGACCGATCTAAGATCAAATAACCAGAGTGTTAGCTGACGGAAATGTCAAAAGTACTCGCATACCTAGGCGAAAATGTGCGAGAAGAACGATGAGATTTCAAGAAGCGAAAGAAGTATATAAGAACTGCAACGCTTGGCGCTCGGTCTTCTCTTGCTACCCAGTTAGTGATACAACATCAAAATATGTATATATGTCAATGGCAAGGCTACTAACCCTTTAAAAATTTTTTTTACATATGTATGGGCATACGCTTGACTTTAGTCCTGTCTGAAGGAAAGGAACCCTTCCAAATCCAAGTCCAACGTCCAAGATGTATTACTGAAGAAACATCACCATCGGAAAAGTATTCCATAAATTTAATAAGATTTCATTTCATCTTATGAGTCCCTCACAATAAGCCCTTTTCCTTGGCCGACATTGACGACTCACCTGTGAAGATAAGGAACTGGCATCTATACTAATATTAGCTAAAAAGGTAAACTTTGGTTTTTTGTATGTAACGGATATACCCAAAAACTACTCAAACGATTCACAAATTCTTTCGCCTATAGAAAGCTACATTATTAGCGAGTACCATGGGCTGAATTTTATTTTCAAGAAATGTCTACCCTTGCGAAGCTGTAGCGGGTGGCTACATATTATATTTCATATTTTTCTTTCGTGAGAAAGATACCTAAATGATTCCGTGATGATCTGTGGGTGACCACAGATCATCACGGAATCATTTAGGTAAATAAATATTTACATTATTAACATTTGTGTAAATATAAATGTACTTTAGCGCATATATCATATTCTACCTAATTATTTATACTAGAGGTCGCCTTGTGGTCGAAATTAAATATGAACTTGGAATATAAACTCTTTGGCGACAATCTAATCTGTGCGACTGTTATGTTGACACTCTTTTTGACATTGGCAGTATGAACGTAAACAATGAACGTTTTTAATTTAATGTACTTATTTGTAACATACATTACATAAAAATTTTAGCGTTAGCACGCTCCAGTCCTTCTCCTAAACTTTAAGTATACCAAATTTCACACTCCTCCGTCCGCGGGATTTTCTTAAAAAGGGATCTAATGTTTTCGCTTCACGTATTAATATATAGATCACCATTACATGCAGAATGTAGAAATAGTTTTGACTTGCTTCTCACAATGTACACTCACCTCATACTCTCATATATTCATCTAGATATTCATTAACATAAAACAATTTATGTGAGTGCTCGATAATATTCATTCCTTAAAATTACCTGTCACTTACTAATATTATGACACAGGGTCTCATGTTTACGTCGTCGTAGGTACTGAAACATTGATATCAGCGAAAGAGATGTATTTACTGAAAATAACAAATGTTGGAGAAATTTCGATAAAAAACAATCTGGAGATTTCCATCAAACATCATTCCATGAACATTCTCAAAAATTGCATCTTTTGAATAAAATAGCCGACTACGTAAAAATCGCGCTTTGAAAAGTATTAAATAAGAATGTCATTTGACATTCTTATCTACAAACTATTCAATATTTGTCATCTAATTAGTAGACAACTTACATATACATTTTAATTTAATACATAGTGATAATCAGAGTATAGCCGTAGTCATATACCAACTTATCCTTAAGGTTGTGAAACAACAATATATTTTATAATATTACAATAAATACATTATGCAGTAGTAATCGATCCTAACATACAGGCTGAAATCTAACCTTCCTTTTGGCGTCGCCGTAGTCGAGTAAATAACTGAATACAAATCGGCTCATCCGTTCGGGAACTAATGCCCTAGAGCAGGGGTTCCCAAAGTTATTTTGTCTACTGCCCACTTTGAGAATAAATTATTTTTTAGCGCCCCCATTTTTTCACCTACTGAAAAACCACTATAACTTCAAATTAAATCAATTAATTATTGTGAGCTATATTAGCGGAGATTAAACATTAATTCCAAACGAGACTTTTACTAAAACCCGCAAGAGTTAACTTGAAACCTGAGCGCAGTAGGTAATACACAATGGCGCACAGGTCTCAAGTTAACTCTTACGGGCTACACCTGCCAATGAGAATGATTATTGAAACGCAACTTTATAGTATTCAAACAGAGTATCTTTTATTCAAAATAAAACAAATATAATCGATCCTTATATAAAAACTAACGTGAAGGATGAATCTGATGCTGTTTAATAAGTTTGTTGATATCAGGTTCCAATTTACTCAAGAACAGTCGCAAGTCGCCACGTTTGGTAACATGCAAACGATTTCTCTTTTTAGTAAGCAGTGTTGCCACAGCACTAAATCCACGTTCACACAAATATGACGATAGGAATGCTATCAAGAATCGCTGAACGATTGACCACAATCCAGGGTACAATTGCGGGATCGGTTTTTGTAGCCAAAATTCTTGGTAAAACAAAC
The DNA here is from genome assembly GCA_907165235.1 of Zeuzera pyrina. Lineage (NCBI taxonomy): Eukaryota > Metazoa > Arthropoda > Insecta > Lepidoptera > Cossidae > Zeuzera > Zeuzera pyrina. The sequence continues at coordinate 3,452,448 of OU015623.1, forward strand.
GAGAAAATAAAAATCAAGTTCAAAAATGGACTTGATTTTTATTTCCTCGTTTGTTGTCAATTCTATAAGTTCTTCTTCCAGCTGAGGTGACATTGCTGTGTTGACATTTGAAAATGGATCCAACACCCAGTCTGGTATTTCCAATTTCAAAATGTCCTGGTATCGTTCGGTGAAGTCAATGTGGAGGTTTTCCAAATGTTGGCAGTAGGCAAACAATTCGTCGTTACTGCATGATACTGATAAATTCGGAAAATTGTGAAACTCATATTCTTTTTGTGTAGAAGCAGTTTGGCTGCAAAAGCAGCAACGACGTTTTTTGTTTTAATTAAATTTAGTTCATCGCCTTGCAGTTGGAGAATCATGTCGTTGAACAATTTATACAGGTCTGTCATGTAAGCTATATCATTCTTTGATGTAATGAGCTTGTTGTGCAATTCTGTATATTTAGTTTCCAAGAACTCTATAACAGAGTCAAACAGGTTGTAAAATCGAGTCAGACAATTGCCTCTTGATAGCCAACGAACTTCAGTATGAAACAACAAACGGTTGAAATCCTCGTCATTAGTAACACAAAGCTGAAGAAATGATCTATCATTCAAAGAGCTGTTGCGGATTTTATTGACTGCTTTGATGACATATTGCAGTGATTGAAATAGTCGTTCACTTATGTTTCTAGCAACCAAATGTTGTCTATGAATAACGCAATGTACAGCAAGGACATCTGGAATTCTATTTTTTAAGTACGCTATGAAGCCTTTATGGCACCCTGTCATAGCCGGAGCGCCATCTGTAGCAACTGATATAATATTTTTCAAAGCAATCTCTTTCTCATCACAAAACTTTTCCAATGTATAGAATATGGTTTCGCCTTTTGTACCGGTCTCTAAATTTCTAGCAAAGAATAGTTCTTCACATATTTTCTCATCTTTAATAAGCATCACGTTAGACAGCAACAATGCTTCATTAGTTGGTAAAGTGGACTCATCGAGCTGATTTGAGAATTGACTTGTCCTCAGGTGATCACACAATGATCCTTCAATGTTTTCAGCCATTTCATCAATTCGTCTTTGCACAGAATTATTACTCAAAGGAATTTTTCGGATAATATCTGCGGCTGGTTTATGAAGCACAGTTGTTATTACTTCCTTTATTGCTGGCAAAATTAACTCTTCTCCGATGTTATGTGGTTTGCCTTTTTGAGCAATTAACAAAGAGATATTGTACGAAGCTCGAAGTCCGTCGTCATCTTGCTTAGCAGCCGCCGAAAATAGTTTTGCTACACTTGGCTGAGTATTATGCTTCTTCTCTAGGTCTTGAAAATATGCTACATTCTTGTCTTTCTTATCTGGATGCATTTTATTCAAATGATCTTGCAGTCTTGAAGGCTTCATTGCTTCATTCGAAAATGTTTTTAGTCATAGAAGACACAAAGGCGACGATGGGTTTGTCGGATTTTCAATGAATCCGAATTTAATATATTCCGCGCAGTATTGCCGTCTCTTCTTTTTTACTTCCGACATTGTTTTGTTTTGAGAAATACGTAAGTAAGTGTTGAACTTAAGTACTGCTCATCTATTGCGCGCGAAACCGCAAATGAAAATAAAATAAATATTACGTTGTTTATATAGGATTGCATAAGCAGCACGCACCGACAGGAATAAAACAAACATGCATAAACTCGTTTATCTCATTCGACGCTCAATCGTACTCAACAAGTCAGAACAAGTATTCTATGAACCAGCCGATTGATACAGGAATGAACAATTCGGGTTATTTAACAAAAACTTGTTAAAACATGATTACCCGCGGTCTATTATCTACGAAAATTACCTATCTGGGAGTACTAATAACTATTAAAATGCGAAAGTGTGTCTGTTGCCTTTTTATTTGTTTGTTTATGTCTACTTTCATTTCGAAACGGAACGACCGATTGACATGATTTTTATTTTGTATATTCAATAAAACAGGACAGATATATGAACTACGCGGAGAGAAATATCGAACCGAGTTTGAGCAATCTTTTAATTAATATTAGTTTATGTTCACAAGTTGTAGTTGAGAGTCGAGAGCTCATGCAGTCGTTGTCTAAGATGCCTCCTATCTAAATGAAATTACAAATCACCCCCCAGGCCTCTACACAACGCCCCCATTTTTTTTCTGGGTCTCTTACCGCCCCCCTTTAGGCCTGCAGCGCCCACAAGGGGGCATTATCGCCCACTTTGGGAAAGGCTGCCCTAGAGAATTGCACAAATAGACAGACAGATAGACAACGGTGTCATCCCTATAACACTTCTTTTTCATCGGGGGTTAAAAATGGCATCCAAGTTTGTGTGCCTTGGTGTTCTGGTCACCAAGACCGGGAAATGTCGTGAATATATATGTAAACAATATAATCCTTCTTTAGTTGGGCAGTTGGGTTTATTTGTAGTGGGCTCGCAAGCGCCCGTAAGAAGTGTTTGCACAGATTAAACATTCCTCTGTGTAAACGTGTCCAGCCCGTGTCTGGAAAGGTCCAATTACCTACAAAATTTGTTACGGAATGAATACACTGCTTTCTTTACTTCCTTAAGGGTTTTATTTTTCATCCTCTAGTTTTTTTTCATTTTGAGCATATTTTACTTTCACTCTTGTTTTCCTTTCTCTCTCTCTCTATTTACCCATGGCAATGTAATAGCGTTATTTCATAAACCATTGGAACTCGTAATATTCGCCGACTATTAAGACATGAAATTATGAGATCTCAATTTTTCTACTGTTACTATATATTATTTTATATTTATTTATTTATATTTACACACAAATATTACAAAAAAGATACATATAGAATGAGCAAAAGGTACAGCTTATTTCTAAAAGAAATTTCTTCCAACAGACCTGCGAGAGTGACAAATTGAAAATAGAAAAGATAGACACTGTGTGTACTTGCTATAATGATAATAAAACACACTAATATAAATTACATATATATACTATACACAAATATAATACATACTATATTTTAAATATAGTCATATATCATTCAAATATAGTCATATATCATTTACTTCTAATAAGTCTTATCTGTTGATCGACTTTTACAGCCATTGTGATAGGAGTTAGTAGTATTAGTACGGCTACTACATAATTGCAACGGCCTTGCAGCGGCAACTGTTGGTAGTATTTGTACTAGAAACAGTGATAACAGTTCCGATAGTTAAGTGCTCCATAGGTAACAGTTATACTTGTCGGAAATTACCTCAGATGAGTCACGTGATGACGCCTAACGATCGACTATGATCAAATGTTGCTTGAAACGTGATAGTCTCAGAATCAGCGTGTAACCTCTGGCCGAAAATTCGCACTCGATAACGTTTGAAACGCTTTAAACCTAAATAGCCAAGCGGCCATTTACCGCCGCTTGACTATTTTCAATTATTTTTTTAACGACTGTTACGCCATCTATAATTCCACCTTGGTACTATAACTTCTCTCAAAAAATGTTGCAAGAGATCAATTTCCTAGCACTGAGACAATACTTTTATATTCATAACGGCTCAAACAAATCTATATCCTATGAACTTGGAATAATGTAATATTATTTAGTCTATCTACGTCTTCAAATCGTAACACTTTCGGAGTGACTTACAAATCGAAAAGCGATACTAAGTACCTAGTTGCTAACCTACCTATACCTATAAAAATTCCTTGTAACAAGTCGTTGTAGCCAAATTTTCCAACCAACGTTAGAAGATAGCATCTGGTATTTATTATCCGCACTCTATAACATGAGACCTGAATGCGATAACGCGACGTCATTATCTCGTACTTTTATGGTACTCACAAAAAATACCCGACAAAAACTTTTTATTCAATATTAGATTCACAACCTTCTTTGCGTAGGTACACCGTACAAGTACAAGTACATGACAATGATGTCGCGTCTCCATGTTCAGGTCTCATATTCTTGTGCATAGACTATACAATCTTTGCATTTCTCTTTATCCCACAACAGCACTGAATTCTAACATTATTTATTGCAACCATCTCAGATTACTTTCATAAACTCAAAAGAAATTAATTTCGATTTTACCAATCATTTTCAATCCCCAATATGTCATAGACAAACATGCAGACGAACAGACAGATGACGGCGTCTAACTTATAGAATTGTGGTTTAGCTAAGTACCTTTTAACATGTAAACTTAGAAAATAGGTGGTTTAACGGTTTTAGGCGAAGCGTATCTCAGCAACTATTAAACAAATTGTTATGACATAAAAAGGTCGTTAAAGAATTTTAAACATAGTAGTTTCACATTTAGTCAAGAAGTTGATCGTATGTGACTTAGCTGCATTTTAGTCAGTAAACGACAGAACAGAACATCCCTTTTTTCGCCAGGGGTTAAAAATGTTCTAACGAAAACATGGTTTTCCATCATTACGAGCTGCGAAAGTTCGATTCGTCTGTAAGATTAATTGTCCGAATCGCTCCCCATTGTGCTGGTTGTTGTCGACGCTTTGGGACCCTTTTATGAAATTCGTGGACCATTGTTTTGGCGCAGATTTAAAAAAAAGTTTTAAAAAGTTCCTGTACAACCACCACTTGCTGAAACTTGTCTATAACACCCAGCCACGCTATTTCCTGTCTTATGCAGATGAGAGAAGACGCTGTTTCCGAGAAACATTCTGTAAATGACAGCAAAAAAGAGTTGTAGTTGTAAATAATGAGGTCACGAGGTTTTTTGCCTTTTGTCGGTCATTTAAAACTTTCATTAGTGAGTTCGTGCGCGCTAAAATGTTCGCTTTATTTTTTTAATATTGTTTAATTAAATTGTCTGTGAATGCACTGGATGCAGAGGAAGTCATCTCAGTGAATTAAACTACAACATAATCCTCCGGGGTACTAGTGCCAGCTGCTTTTAATACATTGTACGTAAATAGTATCAACAGAGATCTCGAATTTGAAGTGGAAACTTGTAGTAGAAAAATTGTAGTAGCATACTTTTTCGTTCTTGCAAAAATGTCTTACACAAGGTTATTGTGAAATGGGGTATAAATTCGCCGGGGTCTCAACGTGTCACTGTTGACTGTTATATTGCAAATGTAATAATTACGGGATAGGTTTATTTAGTTTTCCATATATAAAAGAAACATTCATCATTGACGACCTCCGTGGCGCAATGGCTTAGCGCGTCGGAAAGTAAACGGGGGTTGCGGGTTCGATTCCCGTCTCGAGTCTGGGTGTTTATGTATAATATGTATTTATTTACAAAAGAAAAGTATATAAGTAGTTTATCAGTTGTCTAGTACCTATAACACAAGCGCTGTGCTGCTTACTTTGGGACTAGATGGCGCTGTGTGAAATGTCTGAGTATATTATTATTATTATTCATTTAATGGGAAAAAAATGTAAAATCCTATCACTATATATCACTAGTATATACTATAGTGATATTATTAAGGTTGCCTCACCTTTATTTTTGTTTAACTTTAAGGTTTTACACTAAAACTATTGACTTTTGGCGAAGTTGTAAAACACAAGTCTTCCATTGTAACTTTTATACACTTCCATATTTACCCATCCTTTCGAAATAACACTGTACTCGTATATATCGTCACCCGAAAGTAAAATTGGTGGGCAGATTCTGATAGGCATGGGTAACTCAGAAAAATTCCTTGAGCAAACTCAGAGTTATAACGACGCGTTGGAAATTTTGATGTCGGGGATTTCAATTTTTCTAAGCAATTACAAAACATATGAAAGTGATATTTGGTAACCATAATCTTCAATACACTGACTTTATTTTGACAATAGCATTACACGGTTGGTTAACTTTTATAACATAACAAAAAATATTAAAGAAACCTCTTTTAAAACAGAAATTTGCTTTTTACGGACAAACGGGACCGATTAAAGCCTCTAAATTTTTTATGTAGATGAATCTAAACACACACTTCAAAATGAAAATGTGATTTTTCAAAATTAATTATATTTTATAATTTAAACGAAAATAATTTTATCGTATTTTTCGTAACCTAGCGCGCGCACGTTTGCATATAACAGAAGGTCTATTTTAGATTAAATTATTGTTTATCAATGCGTCGCCTTAACTCAAATTAGCACCTTAACGCACCAAAAACTTACGAGTGAACGCGAAGCGCACCACACGTCCTGCGCCCGCTGGCTTTTAGCGCAAGCAGTGTATTATGTGCCGAAGTGTATTGCGCCCATATATTAAGAATAAGTTAGCCGATACATCCGGCACAGGGAATGGAGTTGGTGCAACTGTGCGGCGTAGCGCAGTGTTACCATGTCTAGACAATGATGTGCCTGGGCATTCCATGAAATGCCGTCACGTCATAAAAAGTTTTTTTTTGTAACGCAAAAGAGAACTCTGTACCTGTTATGTGGAGCTTATACCTGTAAGCTACGATAAAATTAAATAGTAAATTAGATACTTATAGCAACGGAACACCCCAAACTTTACTTAAATTATCGATTCGATATCGATGATATCGATTAATATTAATATTATTATCAATTAATAATTAATCAATTTGTATTCAGACACTTCGTGCTACAGTGGTGAAGGTAAAAAGCAATAGAGAGCCGTGGAGCGCTAGAGCTCTGACTTATACAATCTCGCAGCGGTAGTGGAGAACAAGCCGTCAGTCGTTCTTTTCTATGACGTCACGAACACCGTCGCGCTCTGCTAGAAGGCGCCAGTGTTCCCTTTTATGTGTATTCGTCGGTGTTGCTATCATACCCATTAAAACTCCAGCGGAGATCGTTCTCGACGCGTTTTCAAGGGACTTCGGAATTATCTACAGAACGCACAAAAGCCCCATTGGCCCCCGGCACCTTCGCAGTGCTACGACAGAGAGGACCACACACGCGGTCATCCTCCTCGAGGTCGCGTGGATAGACGACCGAAGCTCTCGCTTCGATAAGCTGTAACCCAAAGGTCCCTTTACTACTAGCGGGAACATCGTAGCCTTATTGTCTGGCTCTGGAAGGGCTCGGGTTACAGCACTGTCATTAATGACCTACCGTTAACCTGTCATATCATGATGTACCCAATGACAAGTCGGGCGAATATGAGTGACAAGTTTGAAGGTACGTACATACAAACATACATATCTTCACGCTGTATCCTTGACGGGGTAGAGGGAGTTCGAAGGTGATAAACTTTAAATAATAATAATAATAATTAATAATAATAATAACAATTTATTTATTTGCGAAAATGCGAGTATAATTAGATGTTCATGAAAAATACATAACCTTTACGCACTCTGCTTATTGAAAGCATGCAAATATTTAATTTGTCTTTTACAGATTTCACAACATCATCCATCAATACAGAAAAATAAACGTAAATACCCAACTCAATGTCAATGATTTTGTATGTCATAACCTTGGTCATAACAGATTCAAATAATCACATGTACCTATGTTAAACTTACAATTAAAAAAAGAAGCAAAAAAATGAAAGAAATAAACAAAAAAAAAATCTCGAAATAACAATAAATAAAAATAAATGTCAAAATATACAAAACATCAAAAATTAAAATTAATAAAAAAATGAAACAAATTAAAAATATAACCGATTGAGTACAAGATAGTAAATGAAATTTTATACTGAGAAATTGTCATTGATAAACTCCTTTACACTATAATAACATTTTTGTTTTAAAAATTTTAAGATTCTTTTTTTGAACAGTGGCAGCCCATCAGTTTTATAGTGATCAGGTAATTTATTGTACAGAGTTATTGCCATACAATAAGAGTTATTGCAAAATAATCCTAATTTTTTAGCGGGTACACATAATTTGTCTCTGCGACGGCAATTTGTTTTTGTCTCGTCTCACCTTGTTTCAAAAATAGGCCCGTGTTTTTTTTAACAAATACCAGCATTTCATCAAGCACGGCAGTGGCAAGATATTACTATTTAAGAAAAGTGGTTTGCAGCTATCAAGCCTGTGAGCCCCGTAAATTGATCTCACACATTTTTTTTGTATTGTAAACACGTTATTTGCTGCATTTGAGTTGCCCCTTATAACTAAGCCATACCTGAGAGTTGAGGATACATATGCGTGATATGCAGTAAGCGCAGCTTCTTTATTGACTCCTATTTTTAAACGGCGTAATACATACATAAATCTATCTAAGTTATTACAGACGACGTCGATATATGCTCTCCAGTTGCAGTCCTGATCAGTTGTTATTCCTAGAAAAGTAGTATTTTGAACCTTTTCAATGTTAGAAGATTTACAATTTACATTGAGATTTATTGGTGCGCTACGTTGTGTTTTAAATAGCATGTATTTAGTTTTTACCATGTTCATTTTTAAATTATTATGCTCCAACCAATTCACAACGGAAGCGAGAGTCTTATTTATTTCATTTTCAAATGAAGTTTTGTTGGAACGTTTAATTGTAAAAGTTATGTCATCAGCAAAAAGTGTAACATCATGTGGTGTTACATCTGGAAAATCATTCACATACAACAGGATGGTCCAACTACGCTTCCCTGCGGGACTCCATATTATGGATTTAGTTCAACAGATTTAGATTGGTAGTTTTTAATCTAATTAGCGTTCTTTTGTGATATTTCAACACACTGTTTCCTACAACTTAAGTAGCTGTTGATCCACTGGAGTGATTTCCCTGTGATTCCACAATATTCCAGTTTCCTTGGTAAATTTTTGTGACAAACTAAATCAAACGCTTTACTCATATCGAATAAAATTGAAACAATTGGAAATCCAGAATTCAAACTGCTTGTAATTGTTATCACAAATGAAAAGCTAGCCAATGTTGTAATACTACCTTTCCGAAATCCATATTGTTGAGGCTTTAATAAGTATAAAGAAGTTATAAAATTACAGTCTGTTAAACATTATTTTTTCGAAAACTTTGGATAATACAGGAATAAGCGTTATAGGTCGATAATTGTTCATATCGCATCTATTTCCTTTCTTATAAAGAGGTTTTACTATGGCTTTCTTTAATCTTTCTGGAAAAAATCCGTATATAAAAGATAAATTTATTATGTGACATAGGGGATTCGCCAATGAGGATGCACATTTTTTAATTATTTTAGAATTAATACCATCATACCCTGTGAGTTTGTATTTTTTAATGTTATCATAATTTTATATACATCGTCTTCACTGAGTGTATACAAAAATATACTATGAGCATTATTAATATGTGAAAACTGTTCTAGAGGCTTGTTGCCTACAGATACGTCATTACGTTTATTGCTAACGCCAACAAAAAACTCGTTGAAAGATTGCGCTATCTCGACAGGATCCGTGTAGTAACGGTTAGGTCTTATATTCAGCATTTTAATTTCATTAATCTCTCGTTTTTTGTTAATATTCATGTTTATTTTCTCCCATGCTGCTTTACATGGGTTTTTAGAATGCAATATATGATTATTATGCGTTTTAACCTGAGACGTTCGCGTGCATTTTTTTAACAATTTTGAATAATTGTTATAATTCGATTTATGAAAGGATTTATTCGTGGTGGAAAAACGATATTGCAAATATAGGAGCCTTTTTTTAACGCAGCATCTACGTAGTCCTTTTGTAATCCATTTATTTTTTATTTGTTTCTTTGTTATTTTAACGATAATATTAGGGAAGCAATGATTGTAAAATAAAGATAAGATGTCATGAAATATGTCAAATGCATTGTTGGTGTCAAGTTCTGAGAGTACATCACTGAAAGATAACGCAGAAACACATTCACGGAATTAATTTACATTTTCATTAGAGTAATCACGTTTTTTTCAAACCAGACCAATCTTGTAGGTTGCTGGATCGCGTCTTTTTTAGCAAATGTAATAGTCTCAGAGATAGTGGTCAGAAAGACCTAAATAAATGACTTCAGCCTGTGATCCTACGATATTACTTGCTATTAAGTCAATGCATGACAATTTTCGTGTAGATTTATTTATATGAATTTTAATATTATGATTATCAAGAACCGAAATAAGTTCCTGAGACAGTTTACTATTTTTTAGGACATCAAAGTTTGATCTAGTAAAGGTAGTCACGAGGTTATAATTGTCAAGAATGAGATTAAATTCAGAGCCACGTTTTTTGAACGTTTCTGTCAAGCAAATTATGTCAATATTACCTTATTTTCTCAATTAATTCACGTAATGTTAATTCAAATAAGTCAATTTTGTTTAGAATACCTCCAATATTCTGATGTAAAAACGTCATTTTTATATTATTTCTATTTACGAAAAAGAGTTGATTTGGATAAGTCTAAATTATTACTATAAATTATTACAAAAATGTGTGAGGAGAATTATGAGATTTGAGGAAGTGAAAGAGGTGTGTAAGGACCGCGACTCCTGGCGCTCCGTCCTCTCTGACTACCCCGTTGGGGATACAGCGTGAGTTATGTTATGTTATTACTATAAAAATGTTAATACATTACAGTGGGTACATTCGAATTATTTAAGAGTTTGTTATTAGTTTAATTCTATTCTTTCCGTATTAAAATCGTATTTTGATATCGTACAAGTTTTTTAATTTTTGGGAATTATTTTCTGGATTTCCCGGAACTACGCGACGCTATAAACACTGAGGAGTTTTTACTTGATTTTTATGCATATAACGTTCCCTTTTGAGATGAACAGAAAACATTAAGGCGAAGCTAAATTGCATCTTGGAGTTTGTAATACATTAATTACAATCACCAAGATGCAATTGATATTGTAATATTTCAACTTATACACTGTAATGTTTTAAGCTATACAAGTAATGGATAGTAATGAATTGCTAACTCGTCGTATCGTCTGTACGAGCTTCTTACATAAGTTAAATAAAATACGCACGTTAAATAAATTAAATTATAAATATAATTTCTAATAAAACAATCAAAATTCGTAATAGTCCGTAACCCTTTAATTTTAATATTATTTATCATAACAGCTTAAATTATATCCTATCCCTTAGGAGACTTTTACGACTTGCGTGGGAAAATAGATAAGCATCAGACGCGTTACCTGAATAACTTTCTCACTCAGACAAGCGTGTAAGAAAATAAAAATACGATTAAATAATATAATGTGTAATTGTAACGATTAAAAGAACAAATTCACTATATATGCTTATGTCCATATGTATAATTAAACTTTACATATAAAGTAAATCTTTATTTACATTAACAAAAAAGTACACATACGTTAATATTTACAAACTTAAAACTACACATTATCTTAAGTAATAGACTTCCTCAAAGTTAAAGTAAAGTAATAATATAAATAAAGTAGTAGTATATAATATAAAGTAAAGTCAAACTTTACATTATATGAAACTCATTTCAAAAAGTTCTTCAGATCACAATAATCCATTCCAATTTCAAATACGAGTATATTACACTGGACTTAAGATTAAGGCGACGAATTGGAAATTTTGACGGCAGGGATCTCAATTTTTCTAAGTGATTACGAAACGTATGAAAGTGATATTTGGTAACTTGATTCTCCATTTCATTGACTTCATGTTTCCACTTGCGTCACACGATTGGTTAACTTTTTCTTTTAAATAAAAAAATATCAAAAGAAACCTCTTTTAAAACAGCGATTAATATTTTTCGGACTAACGGAACCGATTAATTAATTTAAACAAAGTCATTAAAATGGCGGTTGGATTTTTTAAATTAATTGTATCATAGTTTTTAATATAAATGACTGTAATAGTTTTTTCATATTTTTCCTAAGCTAGCGCTGCACGTTTGTATGGGTTATATAAGGGCGCAGAAGCTCTATTTTGGATTAATTATTGTTTACCATTGCGTCACCTTAATAATATTTATTCATTTTAAAGTTAAGAATTAAGATACATAAACTAAATATGTTTCAGTAAAATGAGCAAGTACCTAAGAGTCCTGACACAAAATTCTGTATATGTTTATCAATTCGAGTTTGTAGTTTGTTGTTTGTGGCACGTATGTTGCTTGGTTTGATCCATCGCATCTCCCCTAGGCTCAATCTGTCCACTGGACAAGGGTACTGATGCGGGATCCGGCCGACTTTAACATAACAAATTGGCCAACTTATGTGCGGCTAGAAAAAAATTCCCGGCGCGTTCCCGGCATATGGAAATTTGTTTCAAGGGCTCTTCGTTGAGCTGAGGTAAGACTAAGCTTGGTTGAATTTGGCAAAGGAAAATAGAAATACCAAACGACCACGCTATGCTTTTATTTTATAAGAAACAGGTCAAGTATAGCCCCTTTTTCGCAGTTAATGTTTCATATTGTCAGTTGCTATAATAGCCAGCCGCAAAAAAACTTTATTTTTTTTTATAAAATCTTCTTTTTCTGTCAAATGATTACTGTCTAATAATGTCATTCTAGATAAAAAAAATCCTGCAACACCTTAATTTCAATATTCATAATTTCTTCAAGTTATTCTAAACGTTATTTTTCATGTAACGCAGAGAGACAGTAATTTTTAAGCGATTTTTCAGAGTTAAAAAGGAAGTTGTCATACATTTTTGATACCTCACGCAAAGACATCGAAATACTTTTTAACATTCTATAAAACCCTCGAAGCTAACCACCAAAAATGAAACTATTATGAAAGCGAGGTTCAGTTAACTTTGGTGACTTGAAACGAAACAATGTTGTTGTTATTTTTTAGGATTAGCAATTTTTTTTAATTTCTAAGATTCTTATTTCAAAAATAAGACGATGAACGAGACGAGAGCACGAGATAAACGAGAATGTCACTCTGTGGCTTAATACTCAATATCCTCTGTTTTGGACTTTCTGGCGGGAATGGAAGAAGTGAGGTTGTTATTTTGTTAAATTTACGTTAACATTTTTGGGAGTTTTAAAGTACAAAAGTGATAGTATATTGTGTTTTAAATTTCTGTATAAGTGAAAAGAATGGAGTAGCTCTAAATAAACATGTGTAGCTGAAGTTCTCGTGTTTTTCCAAGAAGTTTTTTATAACTTCAGTAAAACCTACTATCACTTACCGGAGGAGTTTCATGATAAGAAGGAAAAACTAATTTACTTCGATTCTACTTATGAATACGTGACATTGGCAAATGTGCTAATTTGTGTGCCGTGCCGTAAGAAAAAAAGATGACTTTTGTTTTAAAATAAAGATATGACGGAACAAGATCATAGAAATTCCGTTTTTAGCTACTAAAAATAGCCTTCAAAACTGTATAGTGATTTAAGTTTTAAAAAATTTCATAAATTAGAACAAAGGATTTATATAAACAATGAGAAAAACATTGCAAAGAAGAACTAAGTATCAACCACAAAAATTAATAAACAAAAATTTATTCGAATATTTTTAAACATCAAGTCCATGAGTGCCACTGGCACAGATTAAGGAAAATGTGTTTTGAAAAGAAACGGGGGGAAACTCGGTCAAGCCAAGGAATATTAAATTAAGATAACAGGAACACCCGCTGGAACTTGTATGAGAATCAGTGTACGATAATAGCTTATCAGGACTTTTTGGCGGAAACGGAAGAAGTGAGGTGGTCATTTTATTTAGATTTTCTATTTTTTACATTTTTGGCAGTTTTGAAGTACAAAAGTGATAGAATATTGTGTTTTAAAGTTCTGTATAAGTGAAAAGAATGGAGTAGGTATTAAACATAATGTAGCTGAAGTTCTCGCGCTCTTCCAAGAAGTCCTTTATAACTTCAGTAAAACCTACTATCACTTTATGGTAGGAATTTTACGATAAGAAGACAAGCATGTGCTTCATGTCGATTCTACTTATTAAACGTGACATTGGCAAATGCGCTAATCTGCGCGCCATGCCATGAAGAAAGAAAAAAAAATAGCTTATCATCTGGCGTTGGTTTAACCACACATTCCGTCAGGGTCGCCTCGCGCGGGCACATATGTAAGTACGTACTTTGTAAAAAAATTAGAACTATTGAATTTTTAAATGGAATAACAAATAATACGTTAATTCTACATCGATAAATAAATATTTATATAAATTATTTTGCGTTTAGTATTGCTTATTTCATATACCTTTGGAGAAGCTTGTACTAAGCTAATAGCTAAGTACTATTTGTTTAGCGAAAAAATATTTAATTAAAATGTTTAGAAAAATTTGCCACACAAATTACAGAATCAAGAAATGAACCAATAGTAGAAAGAAAGTAAGAAAGAAAGAACAATTTATTTCACTGCCCAGTATAAAGTGAACAGTATAAGCAGTCACAAAAAAACATGAACAAACCGTATGGCAGTGAAAAAGGCAAGAGCCTCAGCATATTGCCCCACCTCAAGGGAGCGAGGCGCTGATTTTCAAGCGATGCCTTAAAAAATATAATAAATTAATATATACAATAAATAAAAAATGATATAGACAGAAATAAACAGATAAATATGTAATACAATTATTTAAACATAATAAGTATATATATATATATATACATAAATAAATATGCAAATATACATATGCGAGTACATAATGTGTGTAAATATACATATGCTAGTACATAATGTGTGTAAATACATACACATACATGTGTAAAGGGCAGTGAAAGCCTCTCACGCCTTCAGTAACAACCACTTCCTCAGATAATATTTAAAAACTGGTTGTGACAATGACTTCGACTTCGTTGTGACAATTCATTTATTCATTCATTCATTTATTCATTAAGTCATTTTGTGAGACACAGGTACAAATATGGTGTTAATGTTGCAATATACTGTAAGAGCCTCTGTGCTCCGCCTCATGCATGGCGTTACAAAAACATTTATAACAAAACAAATAACTCAGATAAATATTATTACAGTCATTAAATTTGGAGTTAAATTTATTCCATTAAATTGGATTTAAAATGTTATTAATTATTATATAGTCATTACTCATTACATTGCAATCAAAATTATATACGTGTCAAATAAAAAAATATAAAAAAGTTTTTCTAAATATCATCATTAAAAAATTCGTCAATGGAGTAATACGTCTTTTCTAATAGAAATTTCTTTAATTGTTTTTTGTAAATATTCAAATTAGTGCTATCTTTTATAAACTTCGGTAATTTATTATATAATTTAGGTGCCAGAGCAAAAATTGTATTGTGGAATAATGTAGTCCTACATGCAACGAGACAGAGATTTCCACAACGCCTTGATCCTTTTACGCTATCAAATATGTTTTTATTGTATTTAACAAAAATAAGTACTTCATAGATGTACATACACGGAAGTGTCATTATTTTTAATTCTTTGAAATGATTTTTACAGCTGTCTCTTTGCTTTAAATGACAAATCGACAATGACATATATACCTGGCAATTCTTGATTGCCGACCTTCCGGTGAACTTTTTATGAAAATAAGCGATGATAAATATTAATAGCGAAGGGCACCCCAGCCACATGCAACGCGATGACAGCGAAAACAGTAATTCATAATTAGATTTAAATGTTAATAGTTTTTATTTTTCTTTGCGTGACGTTGAGTCTAGACATCAGGACCGGCTCAAAATTAACGCACAGGAACGCGTTAGTGGAAGTATTCCCTCATTCCACAATTTATACGGCGTAGGAAAAAACAAAAAGAAAGGAGTCCAACCAACTCTTTTAAACTAATATCTTAAGTCCGTAAATATAATAAGTTCAAATTATTTGTTACTAGCGACCCGCCCCGGCTTAGCATGGGTAGAAATTTATGCAAAAATAAAAGCCCATGTTAGTCATAATGTAGCTTTCTATAGGTGAAAGAATTTTTGAAATCGGTTGAGTAGTTTTTGAGTATATTACATACAGACAAAGAAAGATTGCTTCTTTATATAATATTAGTATAGATTCTCATCCAATACATTAAGATAAAGCAAAGGTAACCTAAACTTTTAAACTTTCGCGTTGCATTATTAATATCTAAAAACACGGGAAATTAAAGCGATTACCTTTTATTTTGGCTTCACGTTTCGGCCGAGTTGCATCGGCCGTGGTCTCAAATGAACTGTCGCAGCAAGCTTCACTCCGTGTCTGAGGCAGATTTTGTTTCATCTACCCCCAATATTTGTAAATAATTATTAGCATTCCTACACACAACATTCATGGTGTCCACACACTTAACCGGATGTGAAAAACGAGGTTTTGTTTTTTGAATCACAGGATTCCACGCTGTTGACAAATTGTATCCGTTTTCCCGATTGAAATTTTTGTGTGTCTTGATTTCAACTGCTTTACGCACGACTCTTGGATAAAAGTGGCGATCGGTGGAAAGGACTTGTGGGCGATGAAATTCTATCCAATGTTTCGTATCCATTTGGAGAAGATGTTCCGCTATCGCTGATTTCGTTGTCTGCTGGTTTTTTACAGCTGCAATGTGTTCCTTAATCCTGTCAGCAATAGTCCGCTTCGTTTAGCCAATGTATGAGCTACCGCAACTGCAATCTATTTTGTAGACCCCTGGTGTCTGCAACGGTAAGACATCCTTCGGTGTGCCCACTATTTTATTTACCTTAGTTGCCGGTGTGTATACGGTATGGATGGAGTACTTTTTTAATATCGATCCAATTTGTCCGTCACTCCTTTCACATAAGGCATGTAGGCGGGTTGTCTGCTCACGTTCGGATGTCTGTCCCTCTTTTTAGACCGCCTCATTCGTCGGTTAATCTGATATCCGTTCTTTATCAGTGCCTCCTGAACACAATCGAGCTCTTGCTCCAGATGTTCAAGGTCACACAGATCGTACGCTCTGTTCTTCAGTTATAACAGATTGCATATGATTGGAATGGTGGTGCGACGTGGCGTGCAGGTATGTCTGTGTGTAGGCTTCCTATAAACAGTGTGTAAAGTACGTTCTTGTCTCGCGGTTATTTTTACGTCTAAAAATGACAGTGATCTACCATTCGCCATTTCATACGTAAACTTTATACTTGGGTGACCTATCAAAGATAACCTATCATTAAAATAAGTACATATTGCACCCGCACGCTCGAAATACCTACAATTTTTAATAAATAGGTATTTCTTTCATCTAATGCTTAAAAAACGCAATCATTAGTAGTACGCTAGATAAGTGTCCATTCTTGGAATATAACCAATATTAGATAGATTTTTTAGACACAAAAAACATAGTCTCCTAAGCGGCTGTGGCATGAGTACTCCCTTTCCCTGTAATTCTGTATGTTATCGAGGGAGCAAGACAGCAAGAGAGTAGACCTTAACGGTGGCTTGCACCTACTATTTAAACTCGATTTAAGGATTTGACATCTCGTTTACACAAACTATTAAATAATTGGTGCGAGCGAGGTGTCAAATCCTTAAATCGGGTTTAATGAGTTGGGGCGAGCTACCCTAAATGCCATTTTACGTGTTATTTATTGATATGCGTGTTATACAATAAGCTTTTTGGGATTGTCTTTGTGTTCATTTTGTCTTTTTTATTGTAAATCCAAATAAACAAATTACATGTCGATGTCAAAGTTTTTATTTCTTCCTACACAATTTAACAAGTACGAAGTGACCTGGCAGGGCGATAGAATGTAAGCGATTGGCGAGCCATGCGTTCAAATTACTTTATATTCTACTAAAACGCACTTTTAGAGTCGCCGGATCGCTACATTACATCCTCCCTATTTCCAATAATTAGTTGGTGCAACCACTCTTAAAGACAGATATTCCAAGGTAATTATTATATATTTACCTATTATTATTATATAATTTAATAATTATAATATATATATAATATTATTATGACTACCTCGTTGGGGATACGGCATGAAGATATGTATGTATGTATAATCTTCCGTGATGTTAAAAATTAAATTGAAAATATTATCTGATTATGTTCCATCTCGCTCATATGATTTTCGCATTAGTCCATGGTGAGAACAAAATGAACGTTAAAAGAAAGTTTAATTTTAATACTTTATTCCAGTGAGAGAGCACAGGAGTGCTATTCACAACACGTAAACATCCTTGCATCGGATGAAACATCCGTGAGCTTTAAATTGTGAATGCGCAAAGGTTGTTTGCATCCGATGATCACATCCGATGTACGAATTTTCCATACTAATTTATGAAATTGGCATTCACAACTTCACGGATGTAAAATTGTGAGAAAGAGAAGTCCGATAACCTCTCGTTCTCAACCTCGACTTTAGCTGTCAAAATGTAATTTTGACACTTCGTCGCGTGCAACGTTGCGTACATCCTCGCGCTTGTGATCTGTCAAATTGTATGACAACATCCACGAGCGAAAAGCTAGTTTCTATTAGACGAGTTCTACGATGTTAAGCTATTTTCTTGGTGAACAGTTAAAGTTTTGGAAGTTTTTCTTAAAATAATTAAAATATACTCTATTTTCAACGTATGATACATGTGTCATAAAGTTACGTGCAATTTTATTGAAGAAAAAAACTAATTTTGTGAAGGAAGACGCTTAGTATGGAAATTCACATCAAGATGGTAGACTTATAGTAGAAAAGGAGCGAATAAATTTAGCGATTTTCAATATCTTTTCTATACGCAAAATGTTCATTTTGCTGTTAGTGTTTGCAGACAAAGGTGAGGTTACCATGAATATTGCAATTGTTTTCTTGGATTGAATTTTATTACTAAATTATAATTAATGATATAAATGATTAATTTCATAAAATTAGTACGTGATGGTGCGTGTCTAGGTGGTGCGTGTCTAGGTGGTGCGTGTCTGGGTGGTGCGTGTGTAGGTGGTGCGTGTCTAGGTGGTGCGTGTCTAGGTGGTCCGTGTCTAGGTGGTCCGTGTCTAGGTGGTCCGTGTCTAGGTGGTCCGTGTCTAGGTGGTCCGTGTCTAGGTGGTCCGTGTCTAGGTGGTGCGTGTCTAGGTGGTGCGTGTTTACGTGGTGCGTGTCTAGGTGGTGCGTGTCTAGGTGGTGCGTGTCTAGGTGGTGCGTGTCTAGGTGGTGCGTGTCTAGGTGGTGCGTGTCCTAGGTGGTGTGTGTCTAAGTGGTGCGAGTCTAGGTGGTGCGAGTCTAGGTGGTGCGAGTCTAGGTGGTGCCAGTCTAGATGGTGCGTGTCTAGGTGGTGCGTGTCTAGGTGGTGCGTGTTTAGGTGGTGCGTGTCTAGGTGGTGCGTGTCTAGGTGGTGCGTGTCTAGGTGGTGCGTGTCTAGGTGGTGCGTGTCTAGGTGGTGCGTGTTTAGGTGGTACGTGTCTAGGTGGTGCGTGTCTAGGTGGTGCGCGTGTAGGTGGTATGCGTGTAGGTGGTATGCGTGTCTAGGTGGTGCCAGTCTAGGTGGTGCGTGTCTAGGTGGTGCGTGTTCTAGGTGGTGCGTGTCTAGGTGGTGCGTATCTAGGTGGTGCGTGTCTAGGTGGTGCGTGTCTAGGTGGTGCGTGTCTAGTTGGTGCGTGTTTAGGTGGTGCGTGTCTAGGTGGTGCGTGTCTAGGTGGTGCGTGTCTAGGTGGTGCGTGTCTAGGTGGTGCGTGTCTAGGTGGTGCGTGTCTAGGTGGTGCGTGTCTAGGTGGTGCGTGTCTAGGTGGTGCGTGTCTAGGTGGTGCGTGTCTAGGTGGTGCGTGTCTAGGTGGTGCGTGTCTAGGTGGTCCGTGTCTAGGTGGTGCGTGTTCTAGGTGGTGCGTGTCTAGGTGGTGCGTGTCTAGGTGGTGCGTGTCTAGGTGGTGCGTGTCTAGGTGGTGCGTGTCTAGGTGGTGCGTGTCTAGGTGGTGCGTGTGTAGGTGGTGCGTGTCTAGGTGGTGCGTGTCCTAGGTGACCGAAAAATTAGTAAAACATTCAATGTAATAATAGGTAGGTGCTCCTAAATCTAATTACTGGGTAATATTATGCAATACCATTACAATGAAGTATATGGTCTTAATGTCACAGTAGGTATTTATTATAAATTTATTGTTTTCTGTTTGTGATTGGTCTCTTTAACACCATCATTGCATTATAAATTAAGACTAAAAAGACTAAAGCATAAAAAATCATAGCAACACATGAGCAATACATTTAAACTACATAAGTATAGTAAGTACATAAAATATTTCTATCGCATGGAGGATAAGTAGGTACTTATAGCATGAAGGGATAAGCTATTAGCCTGCCAACTTACATCATGAATATACCTAAGTATGCATTAAATTGAAAATCGATATTTTAATTTAAAATAGTTTCGAAACACTGAGAAAGTAGGCATATAAACCTAATCTCTATAATTTGATTTTAAAATCAGTGTAATCTAATTACACATTACAAACTATTATACAATAAATTGTAGGTATGTGATAAATTATTAAAATTTCATTTGCCGCCGGTACGTTAAAATTTCACTTGGCCGACACGATAACGATAATATCGTAGCCGTCACACGTAGATATTTTATTATCTTGAAACTTTTTGATTCAACGACACGGTACCAATATCGATGGCGACAAAACAAAAACAGAACTTTCATGTCTCAATGACAAACATTACACCTTCGAGATCAGTGCGTTAACTATAAAACTACTCGTATACTTATTCATATGGCAGACGACAAATTATATTTAGTTATTTAGTATATCTGCTTTACTTACGTCTAACGTATCTAACGTTGAAGGAACTTATTTAAAAGTCATTTTGAATATTTAATCAAACTAAACTGTTCAGTAAAATGGAGTAGAGCGAACGACAGATTAGCGGGGAGGTGGGAGGATGGTGATGTTGAACCCACACTTGCACCATTGTGTAATTATGTCATACATTCTTGATTTTATCGGGACGATTCTATGGAGAGCGGACGTAGTACTGACTAGGGAAGGCGATTCTCTCGAAAAAAGATCGATCTTCGAATCGATTCGAATCGAAAGAAAACTTGGAAGACGCTAAAATAATCAATCTAATCAGTTTTTATGAATTAAACAATTACAACTGTATTTAAATGTTACATGTTTAAGAACCTCTACTTAAGATAAAAAAAAATTATAATATTTAAGTTAAAAAATTATAAAATTCACAGTTCCTACATTCAACTAATTCTAAACAGTTTTATATTTCTTATCATAACAAAAATTATCGAATCTCGATTTTAAAGGGTAAAGTATCGATTCACGGAATCGATTCACTACAATATATCGATTAAAAATCGATTTATATGGTCGAAATAATCGATTCTTCGATTAATCGATCTCAGATCGCCATCCCTAGTACTGACATGTCGTCGCCGATCGCCGGCGACGATAAATCGGGGTCGCGTCGTTTAGTGAAAAAGAGTCGCTCCATAGATTTCTGTGCCCCGATATCGATGAGTCTGCATCTGCGACGATATATCGTTATCGTGTCAGCCAATGAAAAAACGCTCTAACAAATACTACTTATAACATTCGTTCTTTCAAATAGTAAATACCCGTTATTAGTATTACAAATAACAGCAATATTAAGAGCACTTGCATAACTTAGGCGAGTGTGTGAGAAGAATAATGCATAGACAGGTAATGAGATTTGATAAGGTGGAAGAAGTATTCAATGACCGCTTTGCTTGGCAACTCCGTCTGCAATACAACGTGAAACTATCGTATAAGTACGTATGAACGAGAAATACATAAATACCTACCCATTACTATTTACCATAGATTATGAGACCTTATTTGGTCTCATAACTTGTCTCATTTATTCTGTTATATTTATTATCTCATTCTTATTAAAAGATTAATCCTTGCTATAAAGAGAGACACCTAGTAATACAGTATTATTATTTTATGAAATTGGTTGCTAGTTATTGCAGAAAGGTATTTTGTATGTATTGTCATTTTATTTCTTACTAAAGACATCGGCTTTGTGGGCGTAGATCCCTTTGCCTTCCCTCTCAAATAGAAAAAACAATTTATGACACTGAGTAAGTAATCACTAATTGATGATTTTTGCCTGATTTTTGTTAATACCCATTTCTTCTTTGATGTAATAAATCTAAATCCCTCGTAAGAAAGTATTTGAAACGTTTCGATGTCGTGTGTGATAGGTTGATAATATATTTCAAAAACCTCAGGAATTGTATACAACATATTTCGAATCATAGGGTTACAATGGATACTGTATGTTGTACGTCATCACTTATGTCATGCACCAGCAGACATACAGCATACAGACTTAAAATATGGATATATCCAGTAAATACAATGTCCACGAAATGTGAGTATGGACACTTTTATTGTAATATGTACATATTCTAAAACTAAATAAGAACTCATAACCATGAAGTTTTAGAACTACACACCTTTGTAAGTATTTATGTATAGATAAATGAAATCACAACAGTATTGTTTATTTATGATGTACAGACAGGAACCTTTTTAAGGAAGTTAGTATTAACATTATTGATATTAATAGAGCTGTAGCTGTATGTAATATAATAAGTATGTATATTTCTAATAAAATGTTGACATGTATGTACATTTTCTGAATTGTATTAGTGGTATGACTCAGAAGGATAACAAATTAATGGTCTTTTTTCTTTTAAATATTGACCAGCAATGAATTAAAATTCAGTTGAACTGATTATTAGAAACAGTAACTTTTTCAATAGCTGCACATTAATTTTATTTAGGTAATGAATTTTATGCAACTTTTTTTCTTACAGATACATATGGATACAGCTACTGATTACAATTTTATCATTGTTGTTGAGAAGTAAGAACTGAGAAATCATAGCATTCAACACAGCTTTTTACAAGTTTCCACAACTTTTCTAGTCACAGAAAATTTTGTATTGATTGTTAAATAATAATTAAAGATTTATTAAAAGCACGAGCACGTACATACCTACTGTCTTTTAATTTAATTCCTGATATAATTTATAAGTAATTTATTCTATGGCACTAACGATGAGAATGATTGATAGGAGTGTTGACTTCACTTATAATTTTCCTTCTTAATTATGAACCTTTGATTTTAGAATTAAATAACGAGCAAATGAAACACAGTTGTAGACTTCACTTATAATTTTCCTTCTCAATTATGCACCTTAGATTTTAGAATTGAATAACGAGCAAATGATACATAGTGTTCTACTTACTTAGGGCTTCTATATAATATTCACAGCAGCTTTTATTCTCGACACACACCGTATCGTAGTTAAACAAGACTGACCGTAGGGTGTTCGGCTGTGTCGTCTCGACTTGTGCCTCCCCTCCTACGGTCAGTCCTACTCCCCGGAATACAATATTTTGTAATATAATTCTACACGAATTCATAGTAATCTATAATCATACAGTAATTATTTTACCTTATTGTTGATTTACATTTATTAGATTTAATTACATTGACATTTACAACAATATGCTAATTTATATTATCTATAATTTGTATAATTATTTGTTCGACCACAATTGGCCTTGAAGGAAGTACCATTCCTCAAATGGTACTTCCGTTTTAAGATAAAACAAGATTGAAACATATTCTTAAATAACTAAGATTATAATAATTTGCTAACATTCGGCCATCCAAAATTATTTACGACCTCGTAAATCATCACAATTTCGCTGATATGGTTTAATTGACATCAATAACAGTGAAACAATAATAAACATACAATTATGTATTACAACACTGTCGCAAAGAAATCCTATTTAACTTCGTTGTTAGTAGATACAGTTAATAAAATCAATAAATTTGAATATCATTAATTAAAGTTATTCATCATTAAATTTATACTAATAATCATAGAATTATATTAACAATCATAAGATAATATTATCAATCAGTGCATAATTTTCATATTTTGCATACAATGATATATTTTAGGGCAGGCGGTTTTTCATGGCCTGAATATCGTACACATTCTATAACTGGCATTTTTTTCATGGCCTAGTTAATAATAATTATTATTTTTATACAGGCAGTTTTTCATGGCCTGTTGATCCAAATTTGAACAGGCGTTTTTTCATGGCCCGATTATTTAAAGAGCAGGCGTTTTTTCATGGCCTAATTATTTTAGCACAGGCGTTTTTTCATGGCCTAGTGCTTCGTTGCGAACGGGCGTTCTTTTATCGCTATTAATGAAGCGACATCACTTTTACCAGATTGTAGGTTCATCAACTAATAACAGAATTAATATTATAGAAATGAATAGTTACAAAATCTCTAGTAATATTTAGGATCATTTAACACTACTTGGGTCAAATATCTATATCAAAAATAATCATAAGTAAATAACATACTTAACCTTCTGTGATAACGATAAATTATGTCTCACAAGTTTCATCACTGTCACTTGAAAATTCATCATTCGGCCTATTGAAACTTAACCAAGGCCTGATTTTGTCTGTCGCAACAACTGTAGTATGGCAACGGCTACCCTTGCGTGTGAGAGGGGTATCCTTTATCTCGTATCTGTCATGATCGAAAACTTTGGTAATTCTGTATGGGCCTTGGAATTTAGGCACCAGCTTCTTGCTATGACCGGTGGCCGGGACTTGACGCTCAACCCTCACCAAATCTCCTATTAGATATTTACGTGGTACAGAACGCTTCTTATCATATAATTTCCTTTGACCTTCCTGATAAACTTGAACGTGAGTATTAATATCATGTCTTATTTCGGCGATATCCTTACTTCCTTTTGAAGTTATATCATCATTTAGATCGGACATAATGCGACTCTCGCTCGATCCAATTGGTCTTACCCCAAACAATGCTTCAGCTGGAGTTCGATTTATGCCCTTGTTATGCGTGTTGTTAATGCCCCATTGGACATCAGGCAAATGATCGTCCCACTTATTTTCGGCAGTACCTATGCACTTGGCTGTTAGTGAATCTACTATGGTTCTATTGTACCTTTCTACTTGCCCATTGGCTCTGGGACAAGCTACGGCATTCAAAACATGTTTAATGTTTTTACTTGACATGAACCCTTTAAACGAATGACTCGTAAATGACGTACCTCGGTCTGTAATTACTCTTCTTGGCACGCCAAAAATTCCAAAGTATTCACGGAATACCTTAATGGTAGTAAGGGTCTTCGTGTTACGCACCGGTTTCAAATAGACGTAACGAGTGAACGCGTCTATGATGACTAAAATATACATATTGCCTCTACTACTGCGGACAAATGGGCCAACATGATCCGCATGGATTGTATCGAATGGAATATCTACTTTTGGAATAGGGTGTAAGAAACCGGGTTTCTTTCCTCCAGCTGATTTTGAGTATGCACACTCTAAGCACGAACCGACATATTTCTTAACGAAACTATGCAACTTGGGAAACCAAAATGAAGCTTTTACCCGTTCTAGAGTCTTGTCTAGAGCAAAATGTCCAATATCGTCATGGTTTCGTTTTACTACTTGCCACCTGACGCCCTTAGGAACAACCCATCTATCTCCGTCAGCGGTTATTCTGAATAATTTGCTATTTTTCAATTTATAATTAGATTTTATCTCGATTATGTCATCAAAGTCAGGATTTTTCAGAATACCTATTATTCTTTGAACTTCATCGTCTGCGCCTTGGACCGTAGCAAGCCAATCAGTTTCTGTTACGTTCAATACGTTGAGTGAGTTATGGATGGGGTTGCGGCTGAGCGCATCAACATGCGCCATTGACTTTCCTGGTCTATATTCTATGCTGAAGTCATATTCCTGTAGTTGCTCCCACCATCGAGCGACTCGGGGAAGCATGTCCCTCTTTTCGAACGTAGCTCGCAAAGAGTTGCAATCAGTAACAACCTTAAACGGAACACCAATCAAATAAACGCGAAATTTATGTAGCGAAGACACAACAGCTAGGGTTTCCAAATCATATGACGAATAATTTTGCTCTTCAGGAGTTGTCTGTCTACTAAAGTACGCCACAGGTCTGAAAGCATTGTCTTTACCTTTTTGCAGCAATATCCCAGCTAATCCAACCTTACAGGCATCGGTGTGCACCTCTGTTTCAGCCGCCGGGTTATAGAGCGCTAAAGTGGGACGTCGACCTAGTTCATCCTTTAATTTGACAAAAGCATCTTGTTGCTCAGGTCCCCAAGTCCACGCAACATCTTTCTTTAACAGTCGAGTCAAAGGTTTTGCCACAATGGAGAATTGGTGTACGAACCGTCTGAAGAAACTGGCAAGCCCTAGAAACTGGCGTACATTATGTTGGTCCTTGGGTTCAGGGAAGCACTGGACTGCCTCAATTTTCCTCAATCCGGGCCGAATCCCGTCAGCAGATATTTCAAAACCAAGATATTCTACAGCCCGACCAAAAAAACAGCATTTGGTTAAATTTAAAGTGAGTCCGGACCTGCGAAATACATCCAGAACTACTTCTAGTCTTGACATTCCTTCGGAGATGTCACTAGAGGGTATAATTATGTCATCCAAATAAGCCAATGCCTCCTTATGACGCAATGTTCCCAAAATTTGGTTAATTGTTCGTTGGAAAGTTGCCGGAGCATTTGCGAGGCCAAAAGGCATTCTATTGAATTCATAGTGGCCATCTGGCGTCACAAATGCGGTTTTATGTTTATCGTTATCGCAAATCCCAATCTGATAGTACCCAGATGCCAAGTCTAATGTTGTATAATAATTATTGCCTGCTAGTGCGTCTAACTGATCATCTATAAGGGGTATCGGATAATGCTCCTTAATAGTTTTTCTATTGAGTGCTCTGTAATCGATGCAAAGGCGATACTCACCAGACTTCTTCTTCACAAGGACTATGGGACTGGCATAGGACGAGGTGGAAGGTCTTACAATATCGTTTTCCATAAGCTCTGAAACCATATCTCTTACCCTTTCTCTCTCAGTATGGGCCAACCTGTAGGGTCTATACACGACCGGGCTACTATCGTGTAGGTTGATGGCCATACCTTCCGACTTTGATAGACCAAGCTCGGATAAGTCAAATGCAAACAAGCCCTGTACCTATTCAGCAGCTTCAGTAAACTATTTTTTTCGTCATTGGATAGTTCAGTCCCAAATCTCACATCAGATTCAATTATCGCAGCTAGCTGATTTGTTGCTGATGAACTAACACTCATAACTCTTACAGACTTTTCTTGACAAGCTCTATTACCACGCGCAACAATCTGGTCCTTGAATAGTTTTAACGGTGAGATGGACATATTATTCACAACTACGTACGTATCACTATCGTTTTTTATCTGAAAAAGTCCACCTGGGACAGAATACCTGACGCCTTTCCAATAACGTAATCCACCTTCGATAAAAATGTCACCTATGTACTTTGGGTCTGTGTAGACTTCGACCGCGGCCAAACCTGGTGCTATGCTAAGATCATTCTTACAAAACAGTTTTAATTTGTTATCATGGGGTTGGCAATCAAATGAAAGTTGAGAAAACTCTAAGGTATTACCCGTTTTGCAAATAATAACATGTGGTTGCTCCGTAAACGTTTGTCCTATCATGAGGGGTACATGCATAACCCCATCTGGCACTATTAGTAATTCCACATTAGCCTCTACTCCATCCACTGTTATCGAAACACTTTGTTTTCCTAAGGGACTAACCACGGAATTTCCAAAACCTCTAAGAAGCGGCAAATTATCAATTATATACCCGTCGCCAATCCTACGATATTCTGACTCACAGATCATAGAGCACTCGCTGCCTAAGTCGATGAAAGCTTTTACTGCATGCTCATTAATTATAACCGTTTTGTGATATTTTTTGTTCGAAGCGGTTGAGGCGATAGAAGCGTAAGGAAATTCATCGGTGTTTGGCATAGCATCAGTAATACATAATATCGCCTTATCAGCTGTAGGGATTTTAGCATAGCAGTGCTCGGTTTCATGTCCAAGTCTTCCACATTTACCACACTTCTTAATAGGTTGTGTACATTGGTGAGCTACATGTCCTTCTTTTCTACAATTTGAGCACCTAATGGGTTTAGCTGTCATTCGCGATGAACCTTCTAGAGCTTTCCCGGTAGAAAATTTTGTCTGCCTTCGATCGATATTTGGCTTAGCATTTCTAGCATTTCTTAAATAGGATAATAACTTATCTGAGTCATAAAACTGAGCAGCTTCCGCACCTAGTCTCACAGAGCGATCATCTATTCCATGTAGGATACATTCAACTGCTCGTTTTCCGGTAATGCCGCAGCGATTGACCAAACCTAATTTATCATAATAATAATCCTCCAAGGAGTCAGAAAACCGTGCGCGCCTGGCAAGCATGTCACTTAGCATTTGCCCGTAGTTTTCTTCGGATGGGAATGCAGATAAAAGTTTATCCTGCCATTCGGTCCATGTATACAAAACAGACTGAAGTCCTTCGTACCAGCGCTGTGCTACCCCTCTTAGTTTGGGTAATGCGAAGTGTATAATTTGTTTTTCAGTCCACCCATATATCGAAGAACACTCGTTAACCTTATGGAGCCACATAGTCATTGTCTGCTCTTTTTTACATGGATCGAATTCAGGAATGGTATTTGTCATAGCTCCAAATTTATCAAGAGAGTTCGTATTGCTAAAGGACTTTAATATTCCTACTAACTGAGTCAAGGTGTCGTCGCCATGATTTTTAACGTTAGCTGTAGACTTACCCAAGGATTCTGGGAGAGACTCATGCGGGTTGCATGGCCGATGGTCTTCAACGCTCCGCTCAACCTCGCCTGACCGTCGCTTGGAACGACTCTTGCAGCAAGGGGAACAGGTGAGGTTCTGCGGCTGCATCATCTCAGCGGCGTTAATGTGCCTAATGCTGGAATTACCTGGACAATGTGGAGCGCGAAGGCAGTCCTCAAACCGACCACGGCGGGAACGGCTCCGCGACAGACGGCGGGAACGGCTCCGTGATTGCCGGCGGGAACGGCTCCGTGACTGCCGGCGGGAACGGCTCCGTGACTGCCGGCGGGAACGGCTCGGTGACTGCCGGAGGGAACGGCTCGGTGACTGCCGGAGGGAACGGCTCGGTGACTGCCGGCGGGAACGGCTCGGTGACTGCCGGCGGGAACGGCTCGGTGACTGCCGGCGGGAACGGCTCGGTGACTGCCGGCGGGAACGGCTCGGTGACTGCCGGCGGGAACGAGTCGGTGACTGCCGGCGGGAACGGGTCGGTGACTGCCGGCGGGAACGGGTCGGTGACTGCCGGCGGGAACGGGTCGGTGACTGCCGGCGGGAACGGCTCGGTGACTGCCGGCGGGAACGGCTCGGCGACTGCTGGCGGGAACGGCTCGGTGTCTGCCGGCGGGAACGGCTCCGTGACCGATGGCTGCGTTCACGACGTAGTTGCTCAGGTCGATCAGGTGGGCGATGACTCGCGGTTGCCTTCGAGCAGCGATCGCCTTTCACCGACTTTGTAGGACTCGCCGGAGAATACAAAGCGCGAGTGCGGGAGATTCGTTCCATTGTCTGAAACAGTTAAGTAAACAAAGCGAGGAAACTGTCTGGAATTATCGGTTATGTAATCATGTTAATTCGAATATCCACTTTGGATAAGTGAACGCTGTATCGGTCTTACAATTAGCAATCGTAAAAGTCATGATTTACTGCTATCATTGTAATCTTGTACGTTTAAGAAGGAAAGAATAGATAGAAAGAAAGCTATGGTAATAAAATGCGTTATATAATAAGATTAAATGAACTACCCACATTCAGAACGATTAACAGACAAAGCAATTCACCATTATCACTACATTTTTCATACTTACAATTAAAACAGAAGGTAGAAGAAAAAAAAAAAAAAAAAAATGTAATAATAATGTCGTTACCAACGTAATTTTATATTTGTAAATGTGGTCAAAAGAACGAATACGGGTTATCAATCCCACTTCTGAAATGTTGACTTCACTTATAATTTTCCTTCTTAATTATGAACCTTTGATTTTAGAATTAAATAACGAGCAAATGAAACACAGTTGTAGACTTCACTTATAATTTTCCTTCTCAATTATGCACCTTAGATTTTAGAATTGAATAACGAGCAAATGATACATAGTGTTCTACTTACTTAGGGCTTCTATATAATATTCACAGCAGCTTTTATTCTCGACACACACCGTATCGTAGTTAAACAAGACTGACCGTAGGGTGTTCGGCTGTGTCGTCTCGACTTGTGCCTCCCCTCCTACGGTCAGTCCTACTCCCCGGAATACAATATTTTGTAATATAATTCTACACGAATTCATAGTAATCTATAATCATACAGTAATTATTTTACCTTATTGTTGATTTACATTTATTAGATTTAATTACATTGACATTTACAACAATATGCTAATTTATATTATCTATAATTTGTATAATTATTTGTTCGACCACAATTGGCCTTGAAGGAAGTACCATTCCTCAAATGGTACTTCCGTTTTAAGATAAAACAAGATTGAAACATATTCTTAAATAACTAAGATTATAATAATTTGCTAACAGGAGTAACTACTATTTTTAGAATGATTAATACTTATTTACCTACAGAAAGTATAGAAGTACCCAGGTAAGATGTATGAAAACATTGTGTATAATTTTATGGAGATATAATTTGGAGAACTAAAAGAATAAAAAAAATGTACCTCATTTATAAATTTTACCTTATGAACCTCAATTATAATAAAAGTATGCAGGTACAAAATAAGTAGATCAGTAGATATCATTAGTGTATTTATTTCATAATGCAAAGTTTAATAGCTACTTATTACATTTATATTAAATAAGATTGATAATAATTGTTTGTAACATGACTTCTATAGTATTTCAAAAATAGCACAAAGTTTTAGAAACCTATTTATATACATAAAAGTATAAATAAATATAACCTATACCAGTTATTATAACTTTTTTGTAATTCATAGGTAGTTTGTAATTCACAGGCACATGGTAGGCAGGTACATTATCATTTCTTTTTCTTTTGTTCAAGGTTTACACTTCAAAATACATTTTAACAATTCACTGCATCAACATTTCTCTTTGTAATCATCTCTATTTTTTTACATCATGATCTTGCCTTATAATACATAAAATGATAAGTGGATATTGGTTATTTCTTTGTATGAGAACTTGACACTGCCTCTCTTTTCATCCATTCCCACTGAAATATTAAAATAAACACCTTTAAGCTGTAGTTTTACAAAAACATGACAAATTACAGAGAATGCAGTTTCCCGCACTTTTTGTTTAATGTTTAGTTGGCTATTACAGCAAAATATGAAACACATTTTTGTCCTAACTTCTACAATACTTACTTATAAATGGCATTAACTCTTAAGTCTCACATTTATTTATATTTTTTTTAACAGAAACAAATGGATAGTTTGTAGGCTTTTGTAGGATTCGTAGGCGTCTTCGATCACCAAAATCACCATAAATGTCCATGAACTGCAGTTTTAGTCACATTAATTCTGTGAGAAATCTTTAGCCCCATTTATTTCACGAATATGAGATCACTGTACAACACCGTTGCTTAAATAATATAAAGGTAAGTGAAGAGAGTACCTAACGATAATAATTGGGCATCACGACGCCATTTTGAAAAGTTATTGACAACTGACAAGTTGACGAATGACGTCTCCGTATGTAATAAAATGAATGAACCGGGAGTTGGTATTTAGTTTGATTCATATAATTGTAACATTACATTCATTAAAATATTTATACGTGTATTTTTACATTTTAAATAAGTTTTGTATTTAAACATCATCGGAATGATCAGAATAATTTTAAAAACAAATTTGTTTTTATATTATACTATTAAATTTCATTTTTACCACATGTGTAGGTTGTAAAAAGTTTTTGCTGCCAACTCCTTGGCTGTTACATCGTAGGAAAATCCTAGCGAACAACCGATGTAATTTTTCATCGATGTTATCAACGATGCGTTCATCCGATGTTTCATCCGATGAAATGAAGTTGTGAATAGCACTCCAGTACTTTTATACCTCGTTTTTATTGATTTTTTTGCTATCCATACTGCATTATAAAATATTAGAATTTCGTTCTTTAATGGCACGAGTTAAAGATGTGATATCCAAGTTAATTTTATAATATGCCAAGATATATAATTAATTATAATTAACAAATTGAAGAGATGAGGCAAACACGAAGAAATAAGGTTGAGATTCGTAAAGCAAAAGCCTTTAACATTCGAACGACGAAAAGTGTGTTTTTAAAATATTTATTTAATAACAGAAAACGAGAAGTTTATGAAGAAATGTAATCGATAAAAATCAATAATATTCAGTTCATATTTCGAAAAAAAAACAGGTTTATCGCTCAAATAATGAAACTTACGAACTTCGAAACAAAACCTAATTTAATTGTGTACTTTTTCATTGCGCATGTTTTTTTTTTGAATTTATAACTGCAGTAGAAGTTTTTATCGTCAAAATGGTATCTCACAATACGGTATTTCGTATAACCAGGTCTAAAATAGCAAGTACCCTGGCGGTGGGAATATAGGGTTTCGGGTTCGCGCTATGAAGTTTCTATTTTATACTCATGGTATTTATTATTCTTATGCCTTGTCGCTGTGTATCACGTACATTTTTTTAGACACAAAAAACATAGTCTCCTAAGCGGCTGTGGCATGAGTACTCCCTTTCCCTGTAATTCTGTATGTTATCGAGGGAGCAAGACAGGCACGGCACGAGTAAACGCTAAAGTTGTTACAGTGTTTTATTTTACAGGTGCGTTTAAGTAATATAAGCGTTATGTAAGAGAATTTTGGTTAGATTTTTCGTTGGATCCAATTTATAAATTAGTTTTTAGAATTCCTTAGACAAAATGACAAAAAGCATAAGGACAGGAAGACATTATGAAACTATAAGGCCTATAGCGCACTGGTCAGGTCGCGGTCAAGTTGCAGAGGCTAGTGAGATACATTAGTACAAATTTGCGAAGAACACGCGTACCTGGCCTCATGCAGCAGCGGCTACATCGAGCCCCGTTAGCGGCCAACGAGAATCGCTGGGTTATCACGTAACCTGCGGGCTAGCCGCGAGTTTTAGTCGCGAGGCCATGGCACTGTGCGCTCACAGCCTAAGGATTCCGTTATGTATAGACTGTAGGTTCACTACGTTTATCCAGCTACCTATTCAACTGTCTGTGTGTCTGTATGTTCTTCTATCTGGCCACATTTCATAGTCAATTCATTTAGTTATCTTTACAACTGAATAATACAAAGACGTTAATTAAACCGAAAACTAAAAATAAAAAGACAAAATTAAATCCATGTGAATAAAAATGAAATGTCGTTCGTTGCTAAGCAAAAACTTGAGAACGGCTGAACCGATTTAGCAAATCTTTTTTATATATTCGTAACAGACCGAGTAAGGTTTTTAAACTAAACTAAAAGTAATTTTTTTATGGGATTTTTGTGTGAACTTGAGACCATAACTCACGAAAAATAATATAATACCTACTGCGCCCCAGCAATGCATGGCCGAGCACAGTCAGTAATGAATATTTTAGAATTTATTCTTGAATATTTTAATATAACCTCTACTTGGCTCATATTGATACGGAACACTATGTTATTTTATTACGCGCGACACCCTGCCGGTCATTTTTTTTTGGATTGTCTCGGATCTGAACGTTTCCTAAGTCGATAGACTGATCACCTGTCAAGCAAGATTGAGAATAGATCGTCTTGAAATTGATGTTTTGGGTAGGTATCTAATATTTTAATTTGAAAGCCGGTCTTATTTGTAATACCCCGTAAAGGAAAGCATGAGTTTAAAAAAAACCGGACAAGAGCGTGTCGAATACTAATATCGAATAGAAAAATTGGATTAAAAAAATAAAAGGATAGTTAAAATCAAAGTCATATCAATTTATTCAGGTAAAACCCAATTACAAGGTATTTTTTGACGTCAAATCTACTTTGGTTCGGTTCTAAGATAAAACCTAGATACTGAAAAGAACCAACAAGAAACTACGTCAGGTATCATTTTTTCAACATTTTACAAAAGATTTATAAAAATACAATATTTAGAAAGCCAGTAAATGCTTGCGCAGGTCATTTCCAGAATATTGTTCTATATTCAACGAAATAGTTTATGTTATAGTATGATCGTCTAATCAATGTACGTTTTATAACTAATCTAAATCTAGTTTATGTTGAGTGACCTCTTGAAGAACTTTATTGTGAAATTCCAAAAAAATAATGGGTACTTTGACTCCATCCATTTTTTTCATGTCTCTTATTTCTGTTTTTAAGTTACTAATTTAAATCTCTAAGCCAAATTTCAGGTTAATAGGTATAAAGATAATGAAATACAAACAAACGGACATACAGACTGATAGACAAGCAGATAGACGGAATGATAGACATACGAACGGACCGAGGGAAGAGCAGACAGATAGACAAGCGGAGAGACAGACAAACAGAGAGACGTAGGAACAGACAGGCAGACATAACGAGGTCATAAGGATTGCGCTTCTGCCGTTTTGGCCACGGAACCCTGAAAAGCAAACTAGCGAATATAAACTTACATTGAGAAGCAATTTGCTTGCTACCTTGTTTTAACATTTTATTGATGGAATACGCTGGAGCTCTTAAGGACTTGTTTACACCACTCTGTTTTAAATTCCATTTAAGTGAATAAATATTACCAGTACGGACATTGCTGTTATCTCTGTTTTATGCTTTCCAAGAACCGCAAATACTATTTAACAGTAATAAAACAATTTGTAATTCTTTTTACAGAATGTGAAATAATAAAAACATTTTTAGAATTTGAAAATCTTTTCATTAACAGAATCTGTCTTAAATCTTCAAGTTATTGGGAATAATTAAAATACCAAACCGTTTAAAGTTTTTTCGAACTAATTTGAAAAAAGGCAAATAAGATTTAATGTTATAATTTCAAATGTCAAAAGCACTCGCATACCTAGGCGAAAATGTGTGAGGAGAATGATGAGATTTGAGGAAGCGAAAGAGGTGTGTAAGAACCGCGACTCCTGGCGCTCCGTCCTCTCTGACTACCCCGTTGGGGATATAGCGTGAAGTTATGTTATGTTATGTTATAATTTAATATTACTGTAATAACAAAAACGTACATACATATTCTAACGTTAATATATTCAAATATAAAACTAAACATTATCTTAAATAATGAACTTCCTCAAAGTTGCCGCTTAGAAAGAGGGTGCCCAGCAGACACAACAAAAAAATAAAATCTGCTCTTTGGAAGACAAGAAGAAAAAGATACATTAAAATTTCAAAAAATCCTTGACACGAGACTGTAAGCAGACTGTACTCTTAAAAAGACATACATTGTAATTAAAAGATCACTATTTCATCTGCGCTCTGGAATACTTAAACATAGTTTTCAATAGTCCATTCATAGTTTTCAAATATGGTTTACAGTTGCACTGCAAAAATTACCTACTCGGAAATTTACCATTTTATGATAGACGGCACAGTTAAATTAGGCATAAATTACAAATCGGTATCCACTATCAACCAGACTGGTGTCAATAACTTCTGTACACAACGGCGGCACTCGAAGACCATCTGATAGGTATCGACCTAGTTCTTCACGCAAAACTATGCCTTAGGAAATGCCAGCTGTTGTGGTACCTTTGATCTATTTGCATCAAAGCTGACCAAATTATATTTGCTAAACTAGATTTAGGTAAGCGCATAAAATTGGACCCAATCATGAAGATGTTTTATCAAATGAGACGGGCAACCGACGACCTGTATTGAGAGCGAAGTTCAAAGTCAAAAGTAATCAAGTCATAACACATGTATTTACACAAAAGACCTTTGAAATATACCCTTATCTGCGTTTCCTGTAAAATGAATGATGGCATATGTTAGGTCTTGTGAAATATTCATAGTGTTATGATATGATAAATTAAAGGTTGGTAAAAATACCGAAACCATTTTTGAAAATTTTTGCTAAAAAGGTATTTTTAGCTCTGGATAGCATATGTTAGGTCTTGTGAAATATTCATAGTGTTATGATAATGTTAAAGGTTGGTAAAAATACCGAAACCATTTTTGAAAATTTTTGCTAAAAAGGTATCTGGTATTTTTAGCTTTCGACTGGGCTTATCAGAGCGATGGGTGTGCATCTACCATTCAAGGTGAGGGTCCCATGGTCGATTTTCGAGATTATATTAATAGGCAACGAACTTCTCAATACTGTTATAGTCTGAAAGATATTGGGTGTTGGTTGCATACTAAGTAATGTTTTTATGCAGAGCTATATTTCTTTTTTTATTAACACTCTTTTACAACCTTTAACAATCTGTGGAATTGTTGAAAGATAAAAGCCAAGGAAAACTAAGGCTTTATTAATTTGCTAATTCCACTGTTAAATGAATCTTAATTAAATGAGTCAGAGGGCAGATTAACTTTGTATTAGAATCTAAGGAACTAAATACTTCTAATTGTTGTATCATCATGAAAGTTATCAGTAATTAGTAGTTCTGATGGCCATAGAATAATGTGGTATCACCGAACTGATCCGATGATGGAGCCGGAAAGATAGGACTAGAACTCCATAATGAAACAATGGCTTAGCCTTGTTAGGCGTTTCTGGTATTATCTTGAGATGTACTGTGGCTGTGATTGGTTTTTAAGATCTGGCGATGGAGCTAGGAGGTAAGAACTGGAACTTCGCATAGTAAAATAACATATACTAGTCGCGTTTGGGTTTGTTGGAATTAGTTTGAGAAGCACTTACCATAATTAGTGCCAAAATTATCGTCTTAATTATAAGCCTAAAAAAATTATTTTTTTAAAAATAAAAGTAAAAAACGTGCACTTATAAGTACTGCATTAAAATATAAATAATAATTATCGACTTTATTCTCTCTGTATACTCCGTAAGTTAGTAAGTATAAGCCATATTTTTAACTGTAATATTTGAGTGTAAGCTTGGGTGTTACCCGAGAGGTTTAAGCAAGTGATAACATTATAATCACATATTGTAAACAAATTATGAACAATAAATTATAAAAAATAAAATAAAAAAAATAGAAAAGCGCGTGGGGCGCTTTTACTCAAAATAAAACATTTTGCTTCCCGATTTAATGTTATGGGAATGAAAATACATACTATTATTTACGTTTCTATTAGATTGGTTACACTTTAGCTCTTACGAGGTAGACAGAAAGGTACATATCACCAATAATTGATATGTAACATCTTTCCTCTCGCTTTCTTGCAATATGTGGGAGTGATTTCGTGAAAAAGGACGGAAGTGTGTAACAGGAAACCGAAGAAGCGCGCGCTATTTG
Organism: Zeuzera pyrina; assembly: GCA_907165235.1. NCBI lineage: Eukaryota > Metazoa > Arthropoda > Insecta > Lepidoptera > Cossidae > Zeuzera > Zeuzera pyrina. The sequence goes on from OU015623.1 coordinate 3,489,526, forward strand.
ATTTGACCAATGAGCGCGCGCGATAGTAGAGTTGGCCGTCAGATGGTACTAATCCATTTTCCGATAATTATTGGTATAAATATTTCAGTATTTAGCTTTTTAAATTTGGAGCTTAATTGCTGTCGCTACTCAATTGATATTTTAAATTTTGATTAAAAAAACAAACTAATTAATTACACGGATAATTTCTTTCATATTAATAATTTCTTAAATAGTTATAATTATAATTTAATTCTAATGATTTCATAAGTTGCAGAGATGGGTAAATCAAGAGTATAATATATGCGAGATTACCGGCAGAAAAAACGTGAGGAAAAATTAAAAACTGGAAAGGTAGAGGCAAAAAAATTGCGCGACAACTAAGTGGTACTGTTGTTGACGCAGTTTTTGAACGGTTTTTAAATACATTAAAATCACAGTTTAGTTATCATAAGTCTATTGCCTCCGCTCTCCGCCAAATTGAACAAAAATAACTGTCTTCAATAAAAAATTGCATTACTCCTAGTGTTAATTAGATAAAATAGTATTTTCACTCAAAAGAATGATTCTTCATTACGAAAAATCAATTCAAATAATACCTGAATCTTTTTTTTTTTCAGGATATAATGTTAATGTTGCTTATTGCCAAGGTGAGATGTCAGCTGTTACACATCATATGCGACTACTGTAAAACTCGCTCGTTTTTTTTTATTTTTTGTGCAGCACTTATAAAAGCGTGTTATTCTCGTTTTCTAAACTATAATTAATTTTTATTTACAATAAAGGGCCTCAGAAAGCGAAAAAATGCTTATTAAACTAATACCGTTAGGAAAACATTACATAAGACTGACGGTTTTATTGAAGACGAAAATATAGTCTGGGAATGGTTGCATTCTTCACTGTCCTTCATATTTTTATAGCTGCATTGTAGCACGAATTGGGCCGGCTCGCCCAGTGAAATATCAGCGTCTCACAAAATATCGGCGGGAAATAACAGCATCTATTGCTGTTGTGTTTCGTTCGGTGAGTGAGAGTGCCGGTGACCCATTGTCCCACTCTCCTCCTTTCCCTCCTTTCCCTAAAGGCCGGCAACGCACCCGTGATTCCTTGGACGTTGCGGGTGGCCATGGGCGGTGGTGATCACTTTCCATCGGGTGACTGGCTTGCTCATTTGCACTCTTTCATAAAAAACAAAGAAAAAAAAACTTTTATGAATTATCTACTTAAACTATCAGTGACTAACAGACAACGCACAGTCTAAACCGATGGGTTTAGAAGCATGAATCAGATGGAGGTAGTCTGAGACACACAAGTATTATACAGGGAAGAGTTTTTGGCGGGATTTTATGGGGAGCGGTTGGGCGTTTATTTTAACTTTTTGCAAATTGTTTCTAGTATATGTTGTGATGTAAAATCGGTGTAATTTTACGTAACAAGTACCTACAGTGTTGTGCAATAACTAAAGCCATCAGCTGTTATGGGCATAGACCATAGATTCCTTTGCCTTCTCTCTCAAGGGAAAATTGTACAAAAAAAAAGCTTAAATTTTATCTCATATTTTTTCGATGTTCTCATGTCTTATTTCATACTTTTCTTTTAAAACTCAGTATGTAACAGAAATGACATATTAAAGGAATTACTAAAAACGATTGTATTACAAACCTGAAAAACATCATTTAGAGAGACGAATATCTAATAGTAGACCCGAACTAAAACTATTCGAGAACATATACTATAAGGTCGAAACGCGTAAATTAAACAGCTCAAATTAGTGTCTGTCGTTCGGGCCTTTTGCAAGGCGTCTTGAATGGCGGACTCACTAGCACCCAAGACAGATGTGGGACGAAATTAATCAAGGTCGGGGTCGAACACATTAGCGAATTTGGATAGGTCGCACCCAAGAATGTGGGGCCTTGAAACGACAAGAGGCAATCGCTTAGTGATTTTTTTTTAAATTCAAGTCCCACTCAGCACTAATATCCCACAAAAATCAGTAAAGAGCGAGATCGATTCGCGTACAAAAAGTTTCCTACGATATTTATAGAATTGTAATCTTTTAAACTTAGTTTTAAAAATCTATAATAATAATAATAAAGTTTTAATAATAAACTAATAACAATAATAATAAAGTTTTATTTTGCTAGAATGCGAGTAGTTACATAAAACATAGATGGACATAGATAAGTTTTACTTTACACATTCTACTTAGACATAGCATGCAAATATTTAATATCCAAACTAGTGAATTTTGTATGAAGAAAAAAATCTATTAATTTCCCATTTAGTTATACATCAATATATCAACACATTAATGATGGAAAAGTCAATTATATTTCATTTATTTAACCAATATTGTGTCAAAATAATATTAAAATAAAAAATTTAAAACTCATAAATAATAATTCTCCAGTTCATATAATAAAGAATTATTTAATGCCAATTATTAATGAATATGTCAAATCAAACAACAAAATAGAAATCGAGAACTGTATAGAGAAGAAAAAATAATAAAAAAGATAAGAATCAAAACAAAATGATGTTGTCTTGTGTAAATGTCCATTTTAATTAATCATTATGAAGCATTATCCCTTAAAAGTCATTAGTGTATAATAACATTTGTCCTTCAACAAAGCGAAAACTCTTTTTGCTTACAGTGGCGGCCTGTTAAAGAGGTCCGGTAATTTATTGTAGAGGTTTATTGCTATACAATAACAATTTCTCGCAAATACTTCTAATTTTTTTGCTGGTATCAATAACTATAAAAAAGGCGATAAAAGACATATAAATAATTATCGTCCAGTTGCGCTGGTCCCTGTCATATCAAAGATATTTGAAAAAGCAATGTTTTCAAGACTGGAGTTCTTCTTTGAAAAACATAAGATAATACGAAATGAACAATATGGATTTCTGAAAGGAAAATATGCAACTCTAGTATATTTTAATTTATTAAAGAAAATCATTGATAATTTAGATGCTCGTTTATCAACTGTTGTCATTTTTTTTGATATGACAAAAGCCTTTGACTTCGTATCGCACAAAATTCTTTTACAAAAATTGGAAAATTATGGTATTAGGGGTCCCGTGCTGAAATGTATTGAGTCATATTTGAAAAATAGGCTGCAATGTGTGGAATTAGCTAGCCTTAATAATAAATCAATACTAATGAAAAATAGATTGGAATTTAAAGAAAATAATTTTGGTGTTCCGCTAGGCAGCGTCAAGGGACCATTGTTGTTCCTGATATATATAAATGATCTACCGGACATAACTGAACATACTTGCACATTATTTTCTGATGACATCTCTATTATTTTGACATGTAATAATGAAAAAAATGACATAAATGAAAGTGACGGAGTATATACAATTGACGTGGTCACGAAATGGCTTGAACAAAATAGTTTAGAAATCAATATAATAAAGACAAACTTTATACGTTTTCACAATCAATTTAAAACAAAAAAACTATTAAGTATAAATTACTATGAGAAAACATTGCAAGAAGCTTATCAAGCTAGTTTTCTAGGTGTAGTATTAGACAATGAGTGTAAATGGAAATTACAGATAGATAAAGTATGCAGTAAAATTAATAAATGTATTTATGTACTTAGTAGACTAAGAAAAACAGCAAGTCAAGAAACCATATTAGCGGCATACTATGGATACGTAGCATCGAATCGCAAATATGGTCTTTTGTTGTGGGGAAACTCACGCGATTTAAACAGAGCATTAATTACCGTATGCCGCCTTGGGAATCATGCCGACCACTATTTGAAAGGTTAGATATTTTGCCGCTTCCATGCACGTATATTTTTGAAGTTGTCTGTTTCATCAAAAAGTATCCTAATCTGTTTAAGAAAGCTTTTGAAATATATCTGCATAATAATAGGAATCCGAACAGATTGGTTTTGGATAGAGTTCCAAAAACAAGTCTGTGGCAGAGAAGTCCTTACGCTACGTGTGTAAGGATCTTTAATGCGCTTCCTGAGGATGTGATAAGGTTACCGTATGCACCATTTACAAAATCTTTAAAAAAATGGTTAAAGGCAAAAAATTTTTACAGTTTAAGTGAGTTAATGAATTAATGCCATTCTCAATTATATTACCATAACAAATTTAATATGTATATGTTTTTTTTAATCCATTTGTTGTCATGATTATTTTGAATTTAATGTGTATAATTAGTCAGGTATGTGTGTATGTTGATTTTTTAAATCTTTGTGTACTTTTTCCATAGCTATTGAACCATAATATTGAGTTAACATTGGTAACTAACTTGTTAGCGAAATGTGTGTTACTTATAACATTTGTATCATTTCCGTTTTATGTACCACATTTCTTACGAATAAAGAAGTATTATTATTATTATGCTTACGTCGGCTTACCATTTTTGACATATCACTTTATTTATTAAACAACGTCCCATGCTTTTTGACAAGCACCGGCATTTCGAAAATATGTAAGTTTAGTAATGGTAGAATATTATTTTCCTAAAAAAACGGATTGCAACTATCAAATTTGTGGGCGTCAAAAATCGATTTACGCATTTTTTCTGTACCTTAAATACTTCAAATGCTGCAACGGAGTTACCCCAAATAACAATACCATATCTGAGCATTAAAGATACATATCCGTGATAAGCAGTAAAGGCAGCATCTTTGTTAACTACTAGGTTTTAGTACATACACGAACTTGTCCAATTTATTACACAGAATATGAGGTCTCCAACTACAATGCTCATCCACCGTTATACCAAGGAAAGTATTATGTTGAACGTTTTCGTTATTAGATCCGCAATTTACATTCACTTTTATTAGAGTGGTGTTACGTGTCTTAAATGTCGTATATTTAGTTTTATCTATTTTCATTTTGAGATTATTGCATTCTAGCCAATTCATAATTGAAGAAAGATTTGAATTTAGTTCTTTTTGAAATAGCAGTTAATCAGAAAAAGCAATGGTCCAAGAACAGTACTTTGTGGCACCCCATAAGAGTTCCTTTGTGTTTACACTTAATATTAGTAATATTATTTTTACTCCTTAGGTCTTAGTAATTTTGGATTTTGGTCTTTCCGTATATTTTTCCTGTAAGATTTAAATTGTCTGACTGACTACCGATACCGATAGGGATACAGCGTGATACTATATGTATGCATGTATAATATCTTACGAGGTCTCAGTGTTAGTGTACAATCTAGATATAGAGTGTAGCCCAACGTATTCATTTGTGTGTGTATTCAAAGTTAATTGAATGAAAACCATTCGCTGTTCTCATGGCTCCAACAAAAGTGCGCCTTACAAGAGTTAATGCGAGCGGGTCCCTGCTCAAACAAGATTTGAACACAGCTCAACATGTTTATACCGGTCTATTGAGCACTCCTCTAATTAGTCGGATACATTGTACAGGACAAGTGGGAAATGGGAAAAGTCAATAACACACATATGTACCTACATACTTAACATATAAAGGAAGAATATTGGTGTGATTCGATACATCATTAAGTAATTCGTCGATATGATTGTTATTTGTATAGTAGAGTATTGTATTGAAATCGTTCTAATTATTGAACACGGCTGTACTCACGTTTACTCAAGCAGTATAATTAAACGTGAGTACAGCCGAGTTCAATAATTTGTTTGTTAATAATGTCTCACGAGTTTTAATAATTTAATTGAAATTGTTCTATTAGACATACGCACATACATACACATACCCATTACACTGTACCCCTGACAGGTTAGTCAAAGACTACGGGACGGAGTACCAAGCAACGCGGTCCTCGCATACTTTTTTGGTCTCACACACTTTCGCCGGGGTATACGAGTGCTTTTGATATTGTCGCCATCTTACACTGCCTTTTATTTGATCTTCGTAGATCAACCTTGGTCTTCCTTGGCCTTCCTATCACTCGCTTTCACTCCGTAGATTTCCTTCGTCAATCTTTCATCTTTCATTTTTATCCGTGCCCGAAACATCTAAGCATTCCCTTCATTTTTACAATAACAATGCCATCCATCGTTGCCATACTACATATCTCTTCAGTGCGTCAGTATTTTAGTCCATAGCATTTCCACGGCATTTATCTCACTTTCACTCGATTTCGAGCGTTTCCAGGTCTCACTAACATACAATTAAGTTGACATCAACAGCGCATCGTGTATAGCCATTTTGGCAGATTTAGATATATTCACACTGCCTTCTAATACGGACAGAGCACCGAAGCAGTATAATTAGTATAGTTTAGTAACAATCATTATATTATGTTATTCTATCATTAAGTTATTACATTATTATAGTACTTAGATATGTTATTTTTCAAATGTACCCGTAGCAATTAGTAGTGGTCTAGGATCGTCTTCGCATACAGCAGAGACGTTTTTGAGCAAAAATATTGGAGCGAGAGCTAAAAGTGACTGTTAATGGGGTTTTGTCTGTTGGTTCAAAGTTAAAAATGGGCGTTCCCCAAGGATAAATTTTTGGGACCTTTCCTGTTTTTGGTTTATATTAACGATTTCCAATTTATGCTCAGGGACTTATGCGAAACAGTACTATTTGCTGATGATATCTCATTGTTATTTAAACTATACAGAAAAGATCTAGATATTACTTGGGTAAACAGGATCCTAACGGATGTCTCGAAATGGTTCGCCACCAATAATTTACTACTGTATGAACAAAAAACCAAATTTACTCAATTTTCCCTTTCTAGTGTACCCAGAATCCATGATAAAATAGAACTGAGTGGGAAACAATTAGAATTAGTTAAGTCAGCCAGTTTTCTTGGTTTAACGGTAGATAACAAGTTACAGTGGGCGGACCATATCGGGGCATTGGCTAGTAAGCTCGGTTCCGCGGTATATGCAATTAGACGCATTAGGCAAATGACGGATGTGGATACGGCAAGGCTGGTGTATTTTGCATATTTTCACAGTCTAATGTCCTAAGGTCTTCTGCTATGGGGATCAGCGGCGCACATTAACTCCATTTTTATTTTACAAAAATGAGCAATACGTGCGTACGTTTCTTCAGGAAATTACTCAATTAACAGAGAATAAATTTAGATTGGTTATAAAACGTACATTGATTAGACAATCATACTATAAAAGAAACGATTTCATTGAAGATAAAACAATAGTCTGGAAATGATCTTCTCTGCACATGCATTTACTGGCTTAATGAAAATGTTGTATTTTAATAAAACTGTTGTAAAATGAAGTTGAAAGAATGATACCGTACTGAGTTTCTTGTCGGTTCTTCTCAGTGTCCAGGTTTTCTATTTGAACCGAACTAAAGTAGATTTGACATTCAAAAATACCTTATAATTGGGTTTACTGGAATAAATTGATTTGACTTTGACTATTTAACAATAATAATATACACAAGTGTACAAAATACCATTATATGAATGTTTTAACAAGTACAATAACTCTATAATAAAAACCTTACGAGCCAGCAATATGTAAAAATATTTAAAGGTAATAATTTATAACAAAATAAAGCGACGATGCAAAATATCTATACAAATTCACAGTGAACCCAATCAGGAGCTCAATCCTCCAGCACATTTTATAAAAAGCAATAAAAATATTTCCGCGTAAGCTCGGTCCAAATCCGTCACTCCTAATAATGGTAGGGTTGCATTATTTTATTACGAACCTCGATTTGAAAGGGGGAGACGTCTTGCGGGGGCTTCGATATGAATTGATCAAATTGACACCTGACATTCGTGGGAACGAGGTGAGGGAAAATTTTGACGTTTTTTCCTTTTCGTTTCACATAGATGTTTGAATTGAGAGCACCTGTAGCCTATGAATTTGAGAACAGAGATTACCTATAAAACAGAGAATGAGTTGAACTCTCACAACTGAACTATTACTTAGATATGTTAATTAGTATTAACTTTAAATGTGGTAATTTGTAATTTTGAATACTCTAATTAATAATTTGAATTGTGTTCATTCGTATTTTTTATTAAATTGTAATTTTTTATTGCTTACTTCTTAATTTAAAATCGGTCATTTTTAATTTACTAATTTATAAATTTAAATCATAGATTTAAAACTAATAGTAGTTTTTAATTTTAAATTTGGTGATTAAAAATTGCTAACCCTAAACGCTGTACTCGTATGGCTCTGTTTCAATCCGCAGCCTTAACAGAAGTAATTTGCACTTAAGCAACGTATAAAAGCATTTTGTTCTATTCTGTTAAAAAACAGAATAGAACAAAATGTTTTTAATAGCTATAAATTTGGTTATTCAAATTCTTAGTTATATCAAATCATCAGATATTCTTGCAACGACAAATTAATGTATACGTGCCAGACTCGGTCTGACTAAAGTTGATTCACCCTGTAGCTTTCCGATATGCCCCGTTTACACGTTATAAGTCGATAGCCAACGAGTTAAATAGCAATTCAACTAAATTTCCACGTTTAAACAGCAGTAACCCAAATTCTATTCTACTTACCAACTAAAGAATAAAATTTGTAACTTTTGACTATTATGAAACGATTATTATTATTATCATTATGTGTTATTGAGATGTTTTACAGTATAACCAAGCATATTCACTGGTTTTCAGTTACAAGTGGTAAATCAATAAGTAGCTAATTAAAGGAATAAGAATACGAAATAAAATTAGTAAAGAAACTTGTGACGTGATCAGCTAGTTATTTCTAAATTTGAATTACAATAGTCAAGTAAGTCATTTTTGGGTAACTGTGTTCATTTTTATAACAAACTCCTCAAGAAATTACTCATTGCACGGAAAATAGATGTAAACTTAGTATTAAACGCGCACTGATTGGAAAAATACACTACAAAAATGGCGATTTCATTGAAGACAAAACAATAGACTGGGAATAATCCTCTTTGCACATACATTTACTGGCTTTATGAATATCTATTCTATTTTAAATAACTATTGCTGAATGATGTTGTAAAAATGCTACGTGACTGAGTTTCTTGTCAATTCTTCTTTTCGAACAGAACTAAAGTAAATTTCTTTCTTGTAAATAAAAATGTAAATACTATGAATTTTAAATTACGAACAAGTATTCCTCTTTAACCAACTACGACGAAGCAAAAAGGAGAGTTATAATATTAGCACTATGTTCGTGTGTATTATGCGCAATTGTATATATATGATCATTTGTTGCTTCATGGAAAACCATTTAACCGAAGCAACGCATAAGGTATCATTGAATCCGTCTTAATTGTACACGTAACATAGACTAAGCACTTTTTTTAAATTAATTATAGCGACTGAAGTACTACTTTAAGTTAAGCACGAAAAAAAATTATATTATGATTGCAGATTAATTTTTTTTTTTAATAAAAGAGGGCTAAACGATCAAGTGAGTCACCTGATGCAAAGTGATCACCGCCGCCCATGGACACCCGCAATGGCCGGGGAGTCACGGGTGCGTTACCGATCTTTAAGGGAAGGGAAGGAAAGGAGAAATGAGCCACCGGCACTCTCACTCACCGAACGAAACACAACAGCAATAGATGCTGTTATTTCACGCCGATATTCTGTGAGAGGGTGGTATTTCACCGGGCAAGCCAGCCCAAATCATGCTGCAATGCAGCATGGCTCTACCACACAGAAATAACCTCTTACATTAGGGTTTTACAATTAACCCTGTATATATAAGTGTATAATAATAAAAAAAACAATGCACATGGATACGTTTTTATGTGTATTTGTAGCCGAGCAGCGCTGCATCATATACATGCGTGTAACTAGTAATGCCTACCGTGCGATCCCTACTGGTAGTCTTAATCATGGCAAATATTGCACTTGTTTGCTCTTCCTAGCCCATACGTATTAGCACACAGGCACACAAACCACGTTCGCTAGATTCCAATAAAGTCATCATGCTATAATGATTGTACTGTGGTACACAAGAAGTAAGAATTAAGTATCCACCCCTTTTCTATGTGTGCTTGTCATGATTACTCACACAAAATAATACCATCCAATCAACTTCATTTAACACACGTGTAGTTAAATCTTACTTAATATGATTCTATTTTGTTTAACTCGCACTGTAACGTCTGCCAACACTATACATTTAGTGTTGAAGTATAAGCAATAATTTCGCACGCTTAGTGTGAAACCCGTGTGGCGAAACGGTTAAGGAATACGAGACTTTTCATAGGGTTCACTGGTTCAAATATGCTTGATAGAAATGATTTTTTTATTTTTCTTCTTCTATTCAGATTTTGTTATATATTAAGGTGTATTTGGTATAGTTTTAGAATAACAAAGCAAGGAAACGTAAAAAGTTTATTTTCACAAGCTATTATTTATTCAAAGAAAAATGCATACTTTACAACTTTTATAACCTATCAATCTTAACATATGATATATAAGTAGGCACAGTTATAAAACTCTTGTCAAACACAAAATTAATAACAGATGAATGGTAGTCTAACTATTTTCAGCAGTCATACACATTTATAAAATTGATGGCCAGATAACGAAAAAATGTTCAACCCAATTGTTTATTAAGCAATAGAGATGCTTTTAATCACATGTTTTACTTGTTTTTAAAGTCGGACAAGAGTAGACGAAATTATGAAGGAATATTTTACAGTAGGACAGATTTTAGTGAGAAAATAAACATGTTACTTAAAGTCACGATAAAACTTAAATAACAATAAACATCTCTCAATACGTACAGACCCTTTTTTGCTGCATTTAAAAACAGATAAGTAGATAAATCAGTTTCCCTCCACAATATTTTACGTCCATCCTTGTCCGATTTAAAAGTTTTTTCATTCGTGAAAATAACAACATTATTTAACCAGTCGAAGTTTTCAAAATCTTTTGCGAATTTTACTCTCTCGCGCTTGTGAGTATCGTTCAGCAAAATTTTTTTTGCTGGTCTACGACATCTTAATCCCCCAGCACGCAAATGGTTTCGGACTGTTTGAAGAGACACTCCTTCCGCGGTGGCCGTGGAGCGTGTGATCTTGAAAGGATATTGTAAATGCGCTGCGACAATGTCTCGGTGACGGCGAGAGGCATCCGTGTAGCATACGCCTATGGGGCCAGCCCGATGACGATCTATGCCTGAGTCCGCATATCGATGCACCCATAATTTAACGGTTCGTCTCTGTAAAAAAAATATCATAAATCAGTGTTATTATTGTTTTACAATTCAGTATAATAACTTAGCCTAGATAAGCTCATATATTTCCTAGTCAAAATTTCCTATTTGAATAGATCTATTATCTACTACTTTCATTTACTATTTACTTAATCTGAAACATTTCAATGACGAAAGTGGTAACAACCGAAAAAGGCATTTCAATCGTAATAAGGTAGCCATCATAACCAAGGACGCTTGATTGCTATTATTTATAAGAATATCATTATTCAACAAAATAAGCATTAAAACAAAATATTGTTCACAAACAATAAGACATATTTATTGATATACACTCATCAAAAGTGTCTAGGGATCAAGTACGTTTTAGAGTATCGCCGCAATTGAGGATTATTATTTTAACTTTTTTGGATCGTTATTGATTCTTTTTAGTGATTTTCACTATTTCAATAAAGAATTTTCTTTAAACTTTGATTAAAAATAGAAAATCAACTCTCAATCAGGATTCCTATAAAAGTGTGTAATAGCGTTTTTACAAAACCATACAATTTCTGCGTCGGAACTGAAAAAAATTGCATCGATATGGAGCGACGAGTCATTTGACACAAGAGATCATGAGAGCCGTCGGAATGTTGCAAGCTGGTTCCAGGCAACGTACTGTGGCTGTCGCTCTTGGCACTACACAGAGCGTCATAAGCCGTATCTGGATACGCTATCGTATCACGGGCAGCGTGGGCGAGCGACATAGAGGACGATCTTGCATCACCACTACATACATCCTGGTACATCCAAAATATTGCTCGACGGAATCGTACTATGACCGCCATGATGTTGGCTACGAGGCTCCACAGATCTTTAGGCTTGCTGATAAGCTACCAATCTAAACCATCCGAAATCGCTAACGTGAAGTGAGTCTGCGTTCTCGAAGGCCGCTGAGAGTTCTGCCTATAGCACCCTGCAATCGTAGGGCACGTTTACAATGGGCTCGCGAACACAGAAATTGGGAGGCAGACTGCCGTTGTGTTTGCTTTTCCGATGAATCTCGTTTCGATATGAGGCCGGATACAAGATGTACTCGAGTTTGGAGGACCTCTGGACGTCAAGAACGTTTGAAATTTTGTCAGGAACTTCATTCGTTTGGAGGGCCAACAATAATAGTTTGGGCCGGTATTTGGATCGGTGGAAGAACCGATCTCATTTGGATCAGGGGCAACCTCAATGCCCAGATTTATGCGGAGAGGATTGTTTCAGACGTGATCATCCCTCTGCGAAGCCGGTTGGATGATTCGTTTCGACTAATACACGACAGTACACGTCCACACACGGCTAGAGTCGTAACACGCACTCTTGCCGAAGCTCGCATCAACGTTCTGCCGTGGTCTGCTCAATCGCCAGACAACCCAATTGAGCACGCATGGGATATGCTTCAAAGAAGAGCTCTGCCGAGTATGGATGCCGTGCAAACCCCACAACAACTTTTTGACTTGTTAGAAATAATGTGGGCGGCCATTCGCCATTCCACAAAGTGATTTTGATGAACTGATTTTAAGTATGCCAAATCGCTGTGATTGTGTAATTCGTGTCAATGGTGGAAACACAGATTATTAATTTTTTTATTTTTACAATATAAATTTAAAAAATCGTCATTTTTGCCTTTTTTTGCCATTTAATTGACGACATTAACTTAGGTTAATTTCCCACAATTTGCAAAAATTGTAATTTTTCTTAATTTTTACAAAATATAAGGATGATGTCTTTATTTACATTAACAAAAAGTACATACATATGTTAATATTTACAAACTTAAAACTACACATTATCTTAAATAATGAACTTCCTCAAAGTTGCCGCTTAGAAAGCTGTCATTGCTCAAGGTACCCAGCAGACTGGCAGCATTGCCTCTTTGAATAGCCAAACTGATTCGTTGGCGGAAGAAGCTGCCAGCCCGGCGGTCTCCCGAAGCCTCGACCAGTCTCTTACAAATATCAGAAACCAGTCGATGGGCTTCGGGGCCCCAGGGACCCAAAGTTTCGACTGCAAAGGGCGTAAATATGAAACTAAATATAGGGATAAGTTGTTAAGTTAAACATAGGAATTAAAGTAAGAAGCCAGTCTGTAAGACTAAATTTGATAAATATCAATTGGATAATTGTTTATAGTTAAAAATGTACTTGATCCCTAAACACTTCTGATGTGTGTATAGGTATATCACATATAAGTATATTATGTAATGGTAAGTCGTCGATAATCCTCAAGGTGCCGCTGCTACGAATTCCTATCGAAATCGGGGTTATTTCATGAAAAGAAGCACAGCAATCAATCAATCAGACGAGTTAGATAGGTGTGTCCCAATCGACATAGTTTCTTGTCGAGCCCGGCGTCATTTGAAGTGGCTATAATTGATTGTTGCGATCCAAACGGCAAGATTTACTATCCATTTCGTAAAATACGGAAGAAGCAGCCGCAGCGTAGAGGTTGAATGGTTAATTTCAATCAACCTATAGACAGCTTCCCAACTAGCAAAATCATTATTGAGTCTGTATTTCGTTTTATTCCAATTTTCCAAATAAGTAAAGTAGATTTAATCATATTTATTAAACAAGACATGTAAAAATGTATGAATAAAGTATAAAATAAAAAGCATGATAAAATATAAAGACATTTATTAATAAATTTTGTTACACAAAACCATTGCGTTATTTTATAATAATCATTTTATTCAGAAAAATTTAACTAGTCAGATTATACATTGCCAGTGTTATAAACCAAGCTGATGTCTATATATGACCCGATTAAACCTGAAGTAAAATGAACCTCATTTGAACCGTAATCTAAAAAACGCAATAAGACCACTTAACATCGCAGTGTTAATTATAATTGGACTCTTCCTTCTTTGTGAAAAATAATCATAATTATTATTATCATTATTAAACAAACAAAAATTCAAGAAGAAAGAAAAAATACGTTGCAAATAAATTCGTCGCCTAACCTTTAAAATTTTCAGAATATACGCCCGAAGAGAAACGCTTAATCAAAAATAACGGAGCAACAAAATTCAATAAAACGACTCATAAAACACGCTATAATGAAAAATATTAAATTCCAGAGACAAAAAAATATATATTTTATTCGTTGGGCGCGCGGGGAGTCACATAAATAATTTAATTTGAGCGCGCTCCAAACTTTTCACGTTCAAAAGTAGCGTGGAGAATGCTCCGTACTGAGTAATGCCTAACTTTTAAAAACGCTGGATTAAATCCCTTAAGAAAATATACATTTTTTATGCCGTTAAAACAAAATACAAAACGCCATCAACGGCTCAAAATAAGTACCCAAAATTAAACAACGTTTGTCACTCTAATAAGAGTAACGTAGTAACGTTAAAGCTACTGTAAGAAGCTTCCAAGTAATACAAAAATCAAACTACTTATACCTTTAGTTTTACTTTTCAACTTTATGGGTATAATATTGAAAAGAATTTAATTTAAATAATATTATTAAAAGAATTTATTTCAAACAAATATTTTTGTTCGTTTATTTATAAAAATGACATCACAAATAAATACGATACAAATACGAAGTCACTGTCAAAACAAGATTAAACAACAATAAAAACTTTACTAATTTAATAAGCTCGATCGGGCTCAATAATTTAATTACACGAATTGTGTGACTCCAAACTGATCACTGGTACTGTGGTGTGGATTGGTGATGATTATATTACAAGAGTGGAAACAGGTAACATTCTGGTGGAACATGATTAGTATCGTAAACGTCTTGGGAGCTGATAGTAATATTCAGATTCCAAGCCAATTTAGAAAAATTCTTTCCATAAATTGATCAAGGGCGGTTATTCACAAACGTCGGAAACTCAACTTTCCGTATCCGACTGGAAACTTTTCGATGATTTTGTCTATACGCGATTCACGAATCCGAAATATTATTGTATTTATATTGGGTCCTTACATATGAAATTAGCGTTTTGTCGTACTGACCACTTCGATCTGAAATATCTCTTTGGTTAAGAATTCCAAATTCAAATTTATAAATTCATTTAGCTGGTACATTTGAGTTTTGAAAACAGTCATTCATTTGTTTTTTCCTCATTATTTTTTTCTTTGGCGTCGCTTATTACCGCACAATGGAAAACATGAAATATCGGTATATTTACGAGTACGAGTTCTACCGTGGTACCAGTGCTGCAGAAACAGCTCGAAGGATTAATGATGTGTACGGCGCTGGTGTAGCAAAAGAAAGCACGGTACGTTTTTGGTTTCAACGTTTTCGTTCTGGAAATTTCGACCTTCAGAACCAACCCCGTGGACGGCCGAAGACCAAAGTGGAAAATGAAGAATTAAAGGCTATTGTGGAAGCGGATCCATCACAAAGCACTTCAGAGATAGTTGCAGGCTTCGGAGTAAGTGACAAAACTGTATTAATCCACTAGAAGCAAATCGGGAAAGTAAAAAAACTTGAACGATGGGTACCTCATGAATTGAGTGAATCGAACTTGCAAACACGCGTCGACTGCTGTGTTACTTTGCTCAACCGACACAATAATGAAGGGATTTTAAATCGAATCACTACTTGTGATGAAAAGTGGATACTGTACGATAATCGGAAGCGCTCGTCGCAATGGCTGAACCCTGGAGACCCAGCCGAATCCTGCCCTAAACGAAAATTGACTCAGAAAAAGTTACTTGTGAGTGTTTGGTGGACTAGCGCCGGTGTCGTTCACTACGGCTTTCTAAAATCTGGCCAAACGATTACGGCAGATATCTATTGTCAGCAACTGCAAACCATGAAGGAAGAACTAGCTGCTAAACAACCGAGATTGGTCAATCGCTCTAGGCCACTGCTGCTTCACGACAACGCAAGACCACACACTGCACAACAAACAACCACTAAGTTAGATGAGCTACAATTGGAATGCCTGCGACATCCACCGTACTCCCCGGACCTTGCTCCAACAGATTACCATTTTTTCCGGAATTTAGACAACCTCTTACAAGGAAAAAAATTCAACTCTGATGCGGCAGTCCAAACCGCCTTCAAAGAGTTTATTGATTCTCGCCCCCATGGTTTTTTTAGTAAAGGGATCAATAAACTACCTATGAGATGGCAAAAGTGCATAGATAACAATGGTGCATACTTTGATTAATTAAATATATTTTACCAAAAAAAAATTGACTTTATATTCCTCCCGTACAAAACGCCAATTTCATATGTAAGGACCCAATATTATATACATATCATATTATAAATAGTCGTATTCACAAATTCAAGCCGTCGGATTGAATTTATGCTTTTCGACGATCGGCCTTTCCGCCACGGAAAGTTTCCGACGTTTGTGAATAACCCCCTGATTCCTATTGAGCCCCCCCGGCCTGGAAGTTAGATGCTCGATCATGTTAACGTCGTAAAAACTTTGCATTTTTGTTGGTTCCAACTTTATTGTACGGTATTGAGACCTGGATATGCCCGAAATGGAGTGAAAGTACAATAAATGCAGTAGAAATGCAATCTCTTAGAAATATGTACGGTGTCACCCTTGCAGACAGAATAAGCAATGAAGAGATACGTAGTATGACAGGGTTGCACCGCCGTGTTATTGTAAAAATGAAGAAAGGAATGCTTAGATGGTTCGGACACATAGAAAGAGTGATGAAAGACTGACGAAGAAAATCTACAGAGCGAAAGCGAGTGGTAAAAGAAGCCAAGGAAGACCAAGGCTGACTTATCAAGATCAAATAGCCAGAGTGATAGCACACGGAGAAGTCAAAAGCACTCGCATACCTAGGCGAAAATGTGTGAGGAGAATCATGAGATTTGAGGAAGCGAAAGGAGTATGTAAGGACCGCGGCGCTTGGCGCTCGGTCCTTTCTACTACCCCGTTGGAGATAGGTACAGCACGAAGATACATATCTTCATATTCAAAAATTGTAATTTTGTACACATACATTCAGTCAAGAAAGTATCGGGAATGGATGATTTGTTTATGGTTCCAAATTCAATTTTTTATTTTTTTTTTGTTGTTGTTATTAGATTGGCACAACTGTTTTCCATTTTGGCGCGGAGTTTAAGTTGCATCTGTTATTTAGATTAAATACAGTGCTGCTTTTAGTTATATCATTCTAGTAATAAATTAACGGGTTCTTACCGCGATATTAAATGTTTTGAGTTTCCCGATATTTCGATGCTGTTACAAGCACAATGTTCACGAGTTAACTGGCGAGACTGCGGGTAGATATTCGAGAGCACATATTTCAGTCTACCCCCTTTTTTCCGCTCGTAGTTGTTATATTTCACCCTCACTACCGGAACTCACTCGATAGTCCCCTCGACAGTACACACTCACTATATCGTCACGATTTTTAGTAGTCGACGGCCCTATTGTCCTTAAGCCTATCACTGGATTCCACATATTGGACAATTTAAACCCGTCCCCCCGATTGAAGTTATTATTCCGGGAGATTTCAATGGCTTCTTTGACCATTCTGGGTATGTAACGGCGTTCGGTCGACAAAATTTGTGGCTTGTGAAATTCGATCCAATGATTAGGACCTGCCTCCAGTATATGTTCTGCACCCGACATGAAATAGAACGCTTGGTTTGTCCGATGTAAGCACTCCCGCAACTACAGTCTATCTTATACACACCGGGATTTTCGAAAGGAAAATTGTCCTTCGGTGAACGCAGGTGTTGTGCGATTTTTTTAAAGTAGTGAAGACAGTTTTTATCGACAGTTTCCTCAACAATTTTGCAACTTTATCTGTCACTCCCTTAATATATGGTAAGTATGTTGGTTGACGTTCTGCACTTAAAGCAGGTAAGCGCTTCTTCCTACGTTGAAAGCGCGCGACATTAACCATGTAGCCATTTCTGCGTAGCACCCTCTGCACATGAGCCAATTCCGTGTCCAGATGTTCACCATCACAAAGATCAGCTAACAGCATCGAAATATCGGGAAACTCAAAACATTTAATATCGCGGTAAGAACCCGTTAATTTATTATTATAATGAATACAAACCGTGAGAGTCTAAAAAAGTGTATATCATTCTAGCGTATATTGCGAATTTCATAATGGACAAAAACATCGAACAAAGAGTTTGTCTTAAATTTTGCATCGCAATGGAATTTCGTGTTCGGAGTCACTGAAAATGTTACAGAAGGCTTACGGTGAATCGACTTTATCAAAAACACGTGCTTATGAGTGGTACAAAGTGTTCAAAAGCGGTCGAGATGTGATGGAAGATTTGCCTCGCTCTGGTAGGCCATCAACGTCTGCAACTGAAGTTAACATCGCAAAAGTGAAGGAAATAGTTACTGAAAATGCTCATGCAAGTTTGAGAGAGATAGCTGCCGAATTTTCTGTGTTTCAGAAGTCGATCCGTACCATTTTAAATAATCACTTGGGTATGAAACATGTTGCCGCTCGGCTAGTCCCAAAAGACCTGAATTTTCTTCAAAAACACAATCGCATAAGAGCCGCTGAGGACATCCTAGAACAAGTGAATTCCGACCCAACATTCATGAAACGCATTGTTACTGGTGACGAGACGTGGGTTTACGAGTTTGACATACAAACTAGTCAGCAAGTTTCCGAGTGGCGCCTTCCAACTGAACCGAAACTGAAAAAACCACGTCAAAGTCGATCAAAAGTCAAAGTCATGTTGTCTGTTTTCTTTTACTATCGCAGTGTACGTTGTACACTCGGAATTCTTGCCGGAAGATCAAGCGGTAAATAAAGAATATTATTTCAGCATTATGCGGCGTTTAAGAGACCAAATTGGACGAGAAAGGTCATATTTGTGGAAAGAAAATTTTTGGATTTTGCACCACGATATAAAAACTCAACAAATACCATTGAGCAACCACCTTATTCACCAAATATGGCTCCAGCCGACTTCTTTCTTTTTCCTAAACTCAAATTAGCACTTCGTGGCACTCGTTTTCATTCGGTAGAAGACATAAAAGAGAATTCGCGGCAAGCACTGAACTCAATTCCGGAAAAAGCGTTTAAAGAATGTTTTGATTATTGGATTATTCGTTGGCATAAATGTATCGTTTCTGAAAGAGTATACTTTGAAGGTGATAAAATAAATTTGGATGAATAACTAACATTTCGTGTATTATTAATCTTTTCCCGGTACTTTCTTGACAGAGCAAAACATACATATGTTTGTTACATTACAATTACAATTTTGAACATGTCGTAACATGTTTTAATGAAAGAACCCCGTAATATCATTAGGCGAAGCCCTTTTAAAGGCAATCAAGTTGATATCTACTGACGCAATATATGTGTATGAATTAATTTTATAATTAATTTTCATATATTATTAAAATAATGATGGTCGTATTTTATTTTAGGGATAAGTTAACAAAAAAGTTTCTACGCTTTTAATTTCTGTAAGTTATTTACATTTATAAAAATGTTCTCCATAATAAAAATAGGTTCAACTATCAAATTTATCTTTTGGCCGCGACTTCGTCCGCATGAAAAATTTTTCCGTGACCTCTCCGTGTTACCGAGGTTGCCCGAAATACCCATATTGTTGGTGCTGAACAAAAAAGTTATTTTCCATCATCAGCGTCACATATACAGAAACTTTCCGATGCGCATTCCATTGCATTGGATATTGGCGTTGAACAAAAAACTACATGTAGTTTTTTGTAAAAGAAAGTAGCTTACATTTGTTTTCGGACACACAATATCTCTGTACCAAATTTCATCGTAATCGGTTCAGCTGTTTAGCATTTCTTGTATAAAATTTCATCCCCCTTTTCACCCCTTTTTTAATGAAAAAATAAGTATGTTTTTAATAGTTTATATTAAAAAACTTATTTTTTTGTTTATCTCAGTATCAAATTTTATCTTAATCGATTCAGCGATTTAGCATTTTCTCTTTTAAGTTTCGTCCCCTTTGCGCACTTTTAGGGATAGATTTTTGACAAAAGAAGAAGTCTATGTTTTTTTTTTTATCGAAAAGATTTATCTCTGTACCTAATTTCATTTTAATCGGTTCAGCGGTTTAGAATTTCCCATACAAAGTTTTATCTCCCTTTTCACCCTTTTAGATGTAGATTTTTGAAAGAAAAGTAGCCTATGTCCGTCCGCCGGGTGTCATACTATCTCCAAGCCAAGTTTAATCAAAATCGGTCAGGCGGTATAGCCATGAAAACCAAGCAGACAGACAGACGGACGCACGGACGGGCGGACAGACAGACTAACTTTCGCATTTGTAATATTAGTATGGATAATTCTTCTGTACGTGTGTATGTCACTGAACTTCTCTTAAACGGCTGAACCGATTTTAATGAAGTTTTTGATGAAAGTCGATCCTTGGAAGGTTTAAATTTACATTGGACACAGTAGGTGGCGTTGTAATTGGGTTCTAGGTATTTTTTGACATTATACATCTTTTAGCGCGTTTAAAAAAACAGACCAAAGTGTATTTTTTGAAATGTAACTAAGTTGCCTGCGCCGATGTAACACATCATTTATTATTTTTCATTTCATTAATTTCGAGCAGCCAGTTTTATTTTTTAATGTGTGGGTTTTGCTTAAAAACGTCAAGGAAGCATAACTTCTTACCTGCGTACATGAATACACGCATATTTCTTTTTTTATTTCGGAAACGTCTGCTAGGTCCGCTAGTGTATAATAGATCCCTAAAACTTACCATCTTCATCTTCATCAGCCACTTGGTAAAATGTAAAATAATCGGTAATATTGTTAACATTTCAATATAAAATTCATAATGATATCCTCTAATTTTTTATTGTACTTAGCAGGTATATTAGCATGTTTTAAATTTGCGTATTAATTGACACTGGCTACAACAAACTATTAAGACGTCGTTTTCTGGGAGTGCTATCATTGAATAGTTTCTCGCCATTTCTGTACTATCTCCGCAATCCCTCTTCGTTGTGTTTCAAAAAGATTTTATAAAATTATTGTGTATGCGATATTATTATACAATATACATGTATGGTATTCTGCATAAGTAATATATTATATAATGTCGTAATGCCAAAATGTATTTCGTTTCGTTAAAATCATGAGTTCATTATTTTTTTAAGTTATTTGACATTAGCAAAATTGTGACCTCTCTCCTTAAAAGATTAGTGAAATTCAAACTCTTACTATAAATACAAAATATTCAAATGACAGATTGCTAAAATAGCAAGCGTTTCAAAGGTTTCTGTTGATCGAATTAAAAACAAACTTAACATTAATGAGAATTTAACTTCCACTGAAAAGGGAAATGTGGCCAAAAAAAATTACTACCTACATCTAGAGACGAGCGTCAAATAAGAAATACTTGTTAAGAAAATAGAAAGGCACCTCTGAAATTGTTAGTCAAAAAGATTCAGGATGCTAAAATAGATATATCGACAATGACGACTCGTCGTCATCTTCAATAATTTAGGTTCACTTGTCGGCGTCCTGTAAAAAAGCCGCCGCTTACGCCAGCCATGATGGTAAAGCGTTTACAATGAGCGAAAGAACACAGGAACTGAACTGTTCAAGATTGGGAAAAAGTAAACCATATGTCTATAACAAATTACAACCTTTATTTAACTCTTTTAATTAATTTTCTAAGGTTAAGGTATTAATAAGGCTGTTGATTTTTTTAGGTATGTTCCTCTGACGAGTCTTCCATTCAAATTCTGTCTGATAAGTTAGGGATTGTGAGGAAACGTAATGGGGAAAAGTATTACGATAACTACATAATAAAGAGTGAAATACTTTGTTAGTATTATGGTGTAGTCTGTCATCAGTAGCCTAGGTACTGGCCGCGTTGTACATTGTAAAGGGCACGATGAAACAGGGCCAATATTTCAAAGACTTGGAGACCGCATTACTCCACCAAGTTGAGGAATGGTATCAAAGCGGTAATTTTTTATTCATGCATGACTCTGCTTCTTCCCACAAAGTTAAAAAATTCACAAAAGACTTTGAAAACAAACAAATTATGGTTTTGAAGTGGCCTGGAAACTCTCCAGACCTAAATCCTATAGAAAATCTTTGGGAATTGCTAAAGAGGGAAATTTCCCGAGAACTAGGTACGAACAAGCAGCAACTAATGGAGCGTTAATAGAAGTGTGGTGTAGAAGTAAAAATGCGCCAGACAAAATGTAATACGCCAAACAAAACACACCAATCATCTAGTCTCCAACTAGGGCATTTCCTGTGCTATGAGAACCGCGTGTGTGTGCACGCCGCCCATA
This sequence comes from Zeuzera pyrina, assembly GCA_907165235.1. Lineage (NCBI taxonomy): Eukaryota > Metazoa > Arthropoda > Insecta > Lepidoptera > Cossidae > Zeuzera > Zeuzera pyrina. Next base: position 3,511,861 of record OU015623.1, read on the forward strand.
GGGTGCACCAACTATTTAAGCACGATTTAAAGATTTGACATCTCGCTTGCACCAGTTATTTATAGTGGATGCAAGCCACCCTAAATTTCTCGACTACAACTATCTCTTTAGATTGCGGACTCCTGTTCAATACTGTTCCATGTATAAAGCGGATTCCGATCTTGCCCTTCGCCGGCCGCTGCCACGGTACGCTCGCTTCGCTCGCTCGACTTGCGCGTTGTGGTAAAAAGAGCTGGCCTAACCTAACCAAAAAAAGTGTTATAAATAAATCGTCATGTTTGTATAAAGCTACAAAAGAAATTATGAAATTTTACCCATTCTAAAATAATTTAAATCTTAGCCTGCATGTATCCTCACGACTTCCTCCCAAGCTTTTATTATCACCATTACACCACATTAAAGTTTCAGTAAGTTGTAACCAAAATTTTATTGTGAAAACTGTTCATTTTGAAACCTTACCATTTTTTATAGCAAAGACCATTAATTTTAAAAAAGATGTGGTTTATATCAAAAAATAGCAAATTTATAAACAAAACCGTCAATTTTAAATATTGACATTTGTGGATATAATTACTAATTCTATAGCTCCATTATATATATATCCCTTTATTAACTTGGTAAGTAAAGACATAAGTTTTAATAAATAAAAGATAATAATACTAAGTTAATAATAAGATTTTTAACACAACTCGTGAGCCGAGCGAGCGAAGCGAACGTGCCGCGGCAGCGGCCGGTGAAGCGTCAGATCAGAATCCGCTTTATACATGAAGCGGTATTGAAACAGGAGTCCGCACTCTAAAGAGATAGTTGAAGTCGAGAAATTTAGTGTCGAAACATCTCTACAATATTCCATCTCTTTTCATATTTTACTATTGATATATCTACACATAGCAATCTTATATAAACTTATATTATAATCTTATATAAACTTATCGTATTTCCGAGTTATTTCCAGGGGCAGTATTGGAATAGGAGTCCGCACTCGAAGGAGATAGTTGAAGTCGAGAAATTTTATCTTGAAACATCTCTATATCCTTTCATCTCTTTTCATCTTTTGCTGTTGGTATATGTATATATAGCAATCTTATGTATACCAGTAAGTGTATTTCCGAATAATTTCCAGGAGTTAGGAAGAGACGTTGCGGAACTGCACAAACTCCACCAAGAAGTATAATACTCCTCTAACTCCATTCACTGCGCCGGATGTGCCGGCATTATCAGGATCACAGTTTGTCAAGTTTATTTATTTAGTTTATAGGTTTATAGAAATTGTTATTTTACATAGCACAATATATTATTTTTAATGATTCCTTATTTTTTTGTTGGCAATAATTATTTCATAGCGCGTTAACATTTTCTAAAATTAATATCAATTTAATTAAGGAGTAACATTTTATTGTACGACATTATATTTTGTATTAGCAATTCATAGCAATCTTTTCTTATTTTCACCAATTTTGAAATTTCGTTAAATTCATCCCTAATTTTTTTTACTGCTACTAGGTACCAAATCATACCATAATAAATCGTTACGACAATACTGAGACGTGAAAAGAAACTGTCCGCGAATAAAAAACCTTAAATAAAATATTATATTGCAATATAGTCTAGCAATAAGGTTGATGTTATTCGCTAAAAGTCGGAGTTCAAGGCAATGAATGTAAATAATTAAGTTTTATACAACCTAACAGCCTCCGAAAACACCGGCTGGTAGGATTTTTATGCGCTGAAAACGAATAAATGCTAAGTTATATTTAATTTATTGCTTTCGTAAAATTCAAAGATTTCATTACGCATTCAAAATCATTAAAAGATTTTATTTAAGTGCCTTTCATTATATTAATGAAATTCATTTAGCGAAGAAATAATCTTTCTTTATTATAATTGTTTTATGGTGGTTCAATTACAGTTTCTATTCTATCAATAATTTAACAATATTATAACAATAGTCTCCATTAACACACCAACCGTAGACTAAACAATACAAATTAGTTGTTTAAGCTTACTGTAATAAACTAAGTCTAACCTTATTATAAACTAACGATTTAAACTAATATGATAAATTAATGGTCTGAAGTTGTAACAAGAATTTTATTACATAACTCTACATAACTAGTAACTACATAATGAAAAATAAAAAAAATTCTAGTGTACCGAAAAAAACAACTGTAGTGGTCGAATTGCTCCAACATGCCATTTCAAAATTTCAAAAATTTCAAAATTTAATTATTTAATTTTATATAATTTGTAAATATATATTTCTTAATAACAAAAAAGTACATACATATGTTAATATTTACAAACTTAAAACTACACATTATCTTAAATAATAAACTTCCTCAAAGTTGCCGCTTAGAAAGCTGTCATTGCTCAAGGTACCTAGCAGACTGGCAGCATTGCCTCTTTGAATAGCCAAACTGATTCGTTGGCGGAAGACGCTGCCAGCCCGGCGGTCTCCCGAAGCGTCGACCAGTCTCTTACAAATATCAGAAACCAATCGATGGGGGGCTTCGGGGCCCCAGGGACCCAAAGTTATTATATTATTTAATTATAGTAATTATTATGTAATTATATTATTGTCCGTTGTTAAATCGATACATCTAAATTTTCCTTTAAATTTATATTTCATCCTGTGATATTTATTTGTGTATATTTTATCCAATATTTATACATTACATTTCGTACTGTTTATTTACAAATTTATACTTATTAAAATTATTTATTTATACATACATACATATCTTCGCGCTGTATCTCTTACAGGGTAGTCAGAGAGGTCTTAATGTTCACAATTTATTTACGACTTTTCTTATACATTTTTAAGACATAATTTTAAACATAAGATATTAAAAGAGAAACACGAATTAATTGTTATTCATTTTTGAAAAAGCTTTAATTTGATGAAAAAAATATAATTTCAGTCCCTAAAAAAAAGGAATGTATGAAACTTAAAAAGAAAGTAAACTCGGAAACAATGACGGGAAGGACTTGCCTTCGTAATTCCAATCCCTTTTTGCGTAAAACAGATTTCAAATGAAAAAAATTGGTCTACACCCTACATGTTGTAACCAATGGCTACCATATACACAATATTAGTATAAAATAGGTATGACGTATGAGTGGGTTATTGCATATTTTGTCTGTTCTTATTGTATTTTTTGCGAAAAACGGGCGACATCTGGCGGGCGGTCTGCGCATTTTAAACAATTACGACGACCACCAAAGATATACAACTCAGTATAGGGAACGCTAAAGTCAAAAAGATAAATATAACAGAAATATTTTCGTCAGAATTACATTGATACGAGTATCCATCGACATTAAATTTTGACAGCAGGGATCTCAATTTTTCTAAGTGACTACCAAACTTATGAACGTAATATTTGGTTACCTTATTCTTCATTTCATTAACTTCATTTTGCTAGTTGCGATACACGATTGGTTAACTTTTGTAACACAAAAAAAATCAAAAAAATCTCTTTTGAAACAGAGATTTACATTTTCCGAGGTAACGGGACCGAATTATGTTTCTAATTTTTTTTATAGTTTATAATCTAAACATATTCTTCAAAAAGGTAACTGTTTTTTCGTATTTTTCGTAAGCTAGCACGCGAACGATTGCATAGAACAGAAGGTCTATTTTAGATTAAATTATTGTTTATTAATGCGTCGCCTTAAAAACAGCTAGATATTATGTTGCGTGAGATTTTAAGTACAATAAGTCTTAAAAATACCGAAATAAAACGTCATGAGATGGTGATGTGACGACTTGCGGAGTACTCTTCTTGTCACCGAAGCAATTATAATTAAAATCAGTATCTTTTCAGTACATTTTTGTGACACTGTGATGACACCGAAGTAGAACTGAAAGTCACTAAACGACGGGACCATCGCAAAATTATGAACCATGTACCTACTCTACACATGGACTCAATACACACACAGAGAGACTCTGTTAACTATTATATAATAGCGACAAATAAGATAAAAGGACGCAATGTACACTGTAGACATAGTAAGAGTGACTTTGCTCAGCCCGCTCTGTCACAGCACAGTGCACAGCAGAGACCACAACACCTACCATGTCCAAAAGAAATATAACACAGCATAATTAAAAACTTCCACTTCTCGCCGCGAGGTCCACAGCGTGTTGGATGGCGGTCCCCAACGCCGAACTGCACTCTGCTCACACCAGCGGGGACAAACCGGTGTACGTCGCTTTCAGGGGACGTCCTTACTCTTTCGCGTACGTTGTCCCGCATGGTGTGCACAGTAGAGGAATTGCAGCCCTGAAAATCGGATCTCAACGAGCACGCTTACTCAATTGACCCCCTATGGGAAAAGAAGCCGAGGAAGACCAAGGCTGACTTATGAAGATCAAATAGCTAGAGTGTTAGCCGACGGAAAGTCAATAGCACTCGCGTACCTAGGCGAAAATGTGTGAGGACAATGATGAGATTTGAGGAAGCAGAATAAGTATGTAAGGACCGCGACGCTTGACGCTCCGTCCTCTCTGACTTCCCTGTTAGGGATATGGCGTAAAGATATGTATGTATGTAACTTATTTTAATTCAACTTAAAAGTAGAAACAATTCTTTGGTTTTTGGTATTCTTTCTTGGATCGTTTGCGCATCTATGAAAAGCACACGAAGATATTTTCATATTTTTTATCGCGTATGTTGCACCGAAGTTAATTGAATTGCAACTGATCTTCATTGTGATCACTATTAACAATTTAAGAGTCTCCCTATGCAGCTTAACCGAATTCGTTCTTCATCTTAGCGGTCTTTGTGATAGCAGCTATGAGATTGATTTTCACAACTGCGATTTGAACATTGTTTTTATACATAATTGTAAAATTTCACAGAAAACTACCTTATCAACATTAATTAATAATGTTGTAATTATCCATTGTAGTAAAAATAATTTTGAAATCTGTAGAATTTCGGAGATCCAACATAATTTCTGCGTAAAACAGGGTTTTTCTCGATTTTTTATTTTCACTGGTCTATCCGCGTTTGAGGATTTTAAAATAAAGAACTCTCTAGTCTTTTTATATCGTGATTCACACCAAAGTCGACAATACTGTCTCTTAGTGGTTCATACGTAGAAGCTTTACCCTACCTCCTGTTTTGAAATATGATTGTTGATATTATTAAATTGTAGTAATAAAAAATTCGACAGTAATCACTGCCACATTCAGCAGCGCTGTATCTTCGTTGCAAATGTATTTTTGCCGCCCCTTATTTCGCATTCGGTTGGAAATTGGCACAGAATCGTTGAAATGTATAAATTGTCCCTCTGTATCTGTAATTGTTTGTGTATTACGCGCCCGTCAAAGGGTTAACTGCTGCTGAATACAGTCTAATAGCCTTTATTGTACGCGACAAATGACTGCTAATTTAGAACCGCTTTGTGTATCACACGTATAAATTTTTACATCAAAATGTTTATAACCAGGTAAAAATCTTTAACTCTCCTATGGTATGATAGCTGTAAAAGCTTTAGCCGTACATTAATGAACATGTAGCCACGAGCGTACTACTACTTACTCTTAGAACCTATTTCGACAATACTTTCTTGATTCTTGTAAAGACGATTGTGGATTGGGTTGCATATAAAGAAGCTCAGACACACTACGAAGCATTCATTTATTGCTTCCTTAAAACTATTATTATGAATTATACAAAGTATTTGATTATTTCATTTAATTTTGACGTAATAATATTCAAAATAAATCTATAATTATCACATCACTCATATTAAGTCAATTCTAATTATATTTCTGTAAAGCTTCCCACTCAGTTTGTTTTTATAATAAAATTCCTCAAGAAATCCCTCAATTAACAGAAAAGAGGCTTATACTTGTTATTAAACGCATACTGATTGGAAAAGCAAAAATTAGCGATTTCATTGTAGAAAAGACAATAATCTTCTCTGCACATGGATTTACTGGATTTATGAATAGTGTATTTTAAATAACTATTGTCGAATAACGTTGAAAAAATGATACCTGACTGTGTTTCTAGTCGATTCTTCTCAGTGTTCAGGTTTTGTTTTCGAACCGAACTAAAGTAAATTTGACGTGCAGAAACACCTGGCATTGGTTTTACTTGAATAAATTGATTTGACTTTGATTCAATAAAAAAACCTTTATTGTACACGACGAATAACTGCTAATTTAGAACTGCTTTGTATATCACGCGCATAAAATTGTTTATCAAAATATTTATAAATCAGGTATAAAGTCTATAACCCGTCTACGAAATAATAGCTACAAAAGCTTAACGAACATTTAATGAACTTGTAGGGACGAGCATGTGTCTCTGACCGAAAGCGAGTATACTTTTACGTAGCATGTGACCGAAACCAATAGGAACCAAATTTAGGTATCGCCTGTAGTGTACGAAAACGAAATTAACTGAAACTTACTTCCGAAGTTCTTGCCGCGATAATAAGTTCTAGCAAGTTTCCCGATATTTTGATGCTGTTGAAAGCACCATAATCTAGGGTTAACTTATTTATTTATATTGTATAAGTGAGTGGTAAAAGAATCTAAGGAAAACTAAAGATACTTTAAAGTCAGAATTTTAGCTAACGAAAATGTCAAAAGCATTCGTGCACCTAGGCGAAAGTTTGTAAGAAGAAGGATGAGATTTGAGGTTGCGAAGGAAGTATGTAAGGACCGCGATGTTTGAGGATGTGTAAGGTACGAACGTATTAATAGACAATGCTTGGTATTCCATCCTCACTGACTACCCCGTTAGGGATATAGCGTGAAGTTATGTATTGTAGCATTTTTTCGCTATTGTACCTTCTTTTTAAGAGCTTAGAGGTTGTCAGAGAAAATAATTATAGAACTGGCAAGTTAAAAATTTAAATATGTTTTTTTTGGAAGAATAGAACAGGATTTGAAAAATGAGAAAAAAAAGAGAGCGAGGTGGTTTTTTTTGGGAGAACAATAATGGTTGTGATGGAGTAAAAAGGAGATTATTTTTCTCCTCAAAAAAAGAAGATATTTGATTTCTTTGTAAAAGTAAAATCTGTTAAGAATATTAAAGATGTTGGCAAAGTGAAAAAGAAAGAGGCTCGAACCAGAAAACTGATATCGCCCAAACTTCCAAGGCAAATGGACCCCTCGACAAGAATAAGGGGACCAATGGTTTCAATCGGATAAAGAGCACATTAATCATGGTGGCGCACCAGTTTCATACGAGTTTATAGAAGTTATATTTACAATGACGATGCTGATTGCAGAATTTTACAAAGTCGACTTATAATTTTGGAGATAACATTCGAGAGTGGAGTATAGGACAATACAACCTAATTTAAGCCAGTGGTTTTTATTTTTTCATCATAATGTGTAAATTATAAGGTGAAAGGTATTTATATCTGATTTTTGTAAACTACACCACACCATCACAACCACTTTGATATCTTTCTGTTTCTATTTTATTTACAAAATTTATTCTGGTTTATTTGTTTCAAATTATATTACAATTTTCTTCTTACAATAGAATTTTATTTAAAAAGATTTCCAATAAATTTCAAAATTTACTTTATCCATTCCCTTTTTGTGGCATCCGGGTGGGAATGGTATAGTATGTATCTTTATAAAGGACACAAATCGTAAAAAGTTTAAAATAGTTTTAGAGTCATTCTTTTATTTATTTTTTAAATGTCTGTACATTTTAGTGCATTTCAAGTGGATGCTACAAAGAGTTCATCATTTTATAAATATTATTATTAGTTTTGTTGCTCTAAAAAAATACTTTTTAGTGTTTAAAAAATGAATAAGATGACTTCCCATTATGCTTATTACCACCGAAGGCAGCGCTAAAACTCGCGAACTTAATTTCGAATCCAGTCATAGTTTCGGCGGGTTTGTTGCCGAAACCAAACCCAAACCTGTTAGCTTCACAACAATTGTATTCACATTAATATGTCACCTGTGATAATTTTGTAACATTTCAATGACAAAGTTAGAGATAAAATAAATTGCCTGCGTACTTATGAGGCTGTATATGAGTTTTTAGTCTTTGATAGTTTTCCTCAGTAAATACCTTTATGTTTTTTTAAAATCTACAGAAGTATCGAAAATGTCATGTAACAACATTTGTTTAAATGAAATACTTTGAAATTGTATTTGAATTGCTAATACTTCGTCTGATCGAGATTTCGATTAAAGATACCGTTGCATACCCCAATAAGCTATAAAAGCTATGCAAGTTCTTGTACTGCACCCGTATACCTATAGCCTGTGCAGTGTTGTTATTTTTTTGAGTAAATTGACATGGGTCAAAGTCAAAGTCAAATCAATTTATTCAAGTAAACCCAATTACAAGGTATTTTTGAACGTCAAATCTACTTTAGTTCGGTTCAAATAGAAAACCTGGACACTGAGAAGAACCGACAAGAAACTCAGTCAGTCAGTCAGTCAGGTATTATATTACAGGTTCGAAAATGATGTTCATTTTCAAATCCAAGATGGCCAATATTACTTTTTTGGATAACCTTTTTTGGATTTAACCTCTAAAACCGAAACTACTTTGCAAATTTCATAGTTAGCGTATCCCTAGAGGACTTCGGTGAAATAGGGCATTAGTCTCATGGTAGTAAAAAAATAGTGAATATACGTGACGCCATGAGAGACCTATCTTCAAAGAAATATTTTTATTGCAAAATCATGCATAAGCATGCATATGTCATTACGGAATAGGTTTAAACGCCACGCAGTATAAGTGTAGGTCATCACTACTGAAAATGCCATTGATGTATAACCTACTTCAAGACTTTTTGGCGGGAACGGGAGAATTGAGGTTGTCATTTTATTTAGGTTTTCTATTTTGCACATTTTTGAGAGTTTTAAAGTACAAAAGTGATAGCATATTGTGTTTTAAAGTTCTGTGTAAGTGAAAAGAATGGAGTAGGTCTAAATAAACATACGTAGTTGAAGTTTTCACGCTCTTCCAAAATGTCCTTTACAACTTCAGTAAAGCCTATTATCACTTTACTGTAGAAGTTTTACATACATATTTACATACATACATACAAATATACATACATATCTTCACGCTGTATCTCTAACGGGGTAGTCAGAAAGGGCGGACCGCCAAGCGTCGTAAGAATTTTACGATACGTGAAATTGGCAAATGCGCTAATTTGTGCGCCATGCCATAAAGAAAAAAAAACCTAATTCAAAATATTCTTATAAGCACTTGCATAACTTTTATAGCTTATTAGAGTATGCAACGGTATCTTTAATCGAAATCTCGATCAGACAAAGTAATCGCAATTCAAATACAATTTCAAAATATTTCATTCAACGAATGTTGTTACATGACATTTTCGATAATCCTGTAGATTTTTAAAATAGGTAAGTACTGAGGAAACCTATTAACAGCTTTATATAGCTCTCAATTAAAAAAAAAATTATGCCATCTAAGTGAAACCAGGGGAGATCTCTAGTTTACAGTGTAAAATGTGTTATTCTATAAGATTTCCCGAGACAACGACAGGTATTTACACGAACCTAGAACAAGCCAAGTGTCTAAGTTAGTTCGCTGTGAAGTTACCGAGATTCCACGTACTTTCTATTTGTTTTAACATCTACGTCTATCAATTAAAAGTTCTGTTTGTATAACATAGTTAGTTTTATTTGGTTTATTAAAACTTTGTTGAATACGTTGTGACATCCGCATATAATAGTATAATCTTAGTAAATGCAATTATAAACTCCATATCTGAACAAAAAATATCAAATCTAAGCCGATTACCACCAAACATAGCTGTGAACCTTTTCGAAAACTGTAATGTGAACAAAAAAACACATGTGAATCGATTTAGCTGTTCAAAAGCTATGATGTTACTAACACACAGATAGATAAAGAGACAGCAAATAATTACCTACGTCAAACTTGAAACAACGCTCTTTTCGTTAGGGGTTAAAAAGTGTTCAACTTTTTAGATCACATTTCGACAGCGTATATTTAAAGCTACTATGTAACTATTTGTATGTATCATACACACATACATACATACATATCCTCACGCTATATCCCTAACGGGGTAGTCAGAGAGGACGAAGCGCCAAGCGTCGCGGTACTTACACACTTCTTTCGCCTTCTCAAATCTCATCATTATATTATATGTATGTGTGTATTGTAGATGTACTAATACACAAATTATGCTTGCAATTGCAAACTTATCAAACAAAATTTTTGCTAGCTAAATCTTTTGCTTGTAAAAATGAATAAAGGATCGCTTAGAGGGTTCGGGCACACAGAAAGGACGAGTGATGAAAGACTGACGAAGAAAATCTACAGAACGAAAGCGAGTGGTGAAAAAAGCCAAGGAAGAGCAAGGCCAAATAGCCAGAGTGTTGATTGACGGAAACGTCAAAAGCACTCGCATACCTAGGCGAAAATGTTTGAGCAGAATGATAAGATTTGAGGAAGCCAAAGAAGTATGTAAGGACGACGCTTGGCGCTCCGTCGTCTCTGACTACCCCGTTAGCCGTCAGTGATACAGCGTGAAGACATATATGTATGTATCTTTTGCTAGAAACCACAGCCGATGTAACTTGAGATATCAAGTCAAAATACAATTATATTCGCGTTAATTCTCCATGTTCCAAGATATTTTGTAACGTAGCGTGAAAACTTAAAGAGTTTATGTTGCACAATTATTTGATATACATTTGTAATGGATGTCGAATTAAATCGATCAGAATTTTACTGACATGACTCTTTTCATATTTCATACACTGACAAACTGAGCATTGTTCTTTTCATGTTCCTTTGATCAATAAGAATGATAGACTTTGACACGGCTATGTATGTACATATAAACTGTGCTTACAGTACCGCGTGAACACAGTTTAGTACATAAAGACATCAAAAACGGCCACAATGTATGCCATATAAGGTCGAATACTTCAAAGTATTAGCAATAAAGCTGGGAGTGACAGAGAGCCACATATTCGTGTTGTTTTAACTTAACGTGAGATAATATGTTTTTTTAATCAGGACACTGTAAGTTGTTTTATTTCAGAAAAACTTAGACACTAAACGTGTTTATGGTCATAAAAAACTTAAACACAAAATTAAAAAAAACTCCAATAATAATGCATATATATATGGATATATAAATTAGCCACCAATGAGCATCGTATCAAAAATCGATACGATTGCTTAAAAAAGCTAATTAATTAACATCAAATAAAAATACTACAAAGAAAACACATCTCTACTAATAAGACTATAGAATTCGACAAGAAAGCACTCACTAAAGAATCCACCAAGTTCCCGGACGGCTAATGGAACGGATTCCGGAAGCGATCCGGCAATCCGGTAGTCGGCCGGAATGCCGATAGACCCGCGTAATTAAAACTGCCACGTCGCCTAACTGACACCACCTGCCACCTGGTCAGATACTACGGGAGCTAAATGGACATTTCAGACACGCCTTTTCCAAATTGAATATATATAAATAAAAATAAATGTTCGTATGTATCCGATTGTGATGAAACTTCGATAAGTTGTTCTGTTTACGCTCGCAAAGGTTTCTGAATTATTTAATTTATTAAATAAAAGACTACGCGAATGAAGTAACAGCAACAGCTAATTACTATATGACTAATTCGACAACAGTTTCTTATCGAGATGCCCATGAATTGAATCGTGTATAAATGATCTCAGAGAAAGATTTGAAACAACCATTCAAATGCTTCCTTAAAACTATTAATAAAATATTCGTGAGTATTTAACTATTCCATTTAATTTCAATTCATTTTAACGTAATAATCTTCAGAATAATTCTGTAGTTTACTTATTGCTTATACCAAATAAATTATAGTAATATTTTCTTAAAGTTTCACACTCAATTTATTAAAAAAAATGTCTTATTCACAATAGAGATTGTGGAATGTAAGCCACTAAATTACTTACGTAATATCTTGATAATAAAATACTCAAACGACAATGGTAGGATTATACCTAAATGTTTTAGCGAGCGTCTAAGAGTATGATATATACAAAAGTTAATCATTTAATTCAGTAATTATTAATACGAAATTAATTTTCCTTATAGAAGCCGGGAAAAACGATTTTATTTGAAAGTACCGTTTATTAATAAAGCTTGGTTTTTATTTTTAACTTTGAAAACACATCAGTGATGCCATTAATACATATAACAACTGCATGTGTTTTTTGAAAGGTACAATAATTGGTTCCAGTAAATCGTGAAAATATTTAACATAATTCTTGCTTTTGTTCCATCTAGACCTGGTCCCATTTATTTGGGATCGCCCTTCCTATCCGCATTCTCCATTTAACGCGATTTAGAACTGCTCTATTAGCTAAAAAGGAAATATGAATGGCTACGAATTATACAGCCGGTTACCTACTGACACCAAAGTACTAGTCCATCATAAGATTGTGAGTGCTGCCGTTGGAATAAGAAATCTCTTCCCCCACTTACTCCATTGCAATAACGAGCCTGGTAATGCAACCCAAACATGAATACATAATCCTGTTTCTTAAAACGTGGGGTTCGCTCACCGAAGTGTACTCGTATGTCCCTTCCAATTGCTCCGCCGTTCCAATCGTCGCCGTCTCCGGTTCCCTTCGTCGAGGGCTTCACCCGTAAACTTGGACAAGAGTTCCGGGATAAGCCGATTTTTTAAGAAATGTTAATGAATTTAGCAAAAATAAACAGTAACGGTAATACACAATTTAAAAACTGATGACTAACATTTTAACATTTTGTTCTGTTCATTTTACTTTCTATTTTTGGTTTATTGTTAGTTTTAGCCAAAAATACATTATATAGTAACTACCTAAAAAGGGTAAAAACTGGTAAAAAGTGGTGGTAATTACTATAGGTTATTGCGCACACGTTATGACGCTAGTACGATATTCTAAATGGGCAAGGCACAAAGTAATGTATCAATACTAGTTAAGAGATGTTGAACAATTGATGCATAACAAAATGCACTTACAAATACATTATTTTTTTAATGTAAAAGAATGGGCAAACGAGCAAGCAAGTCACCTGATGGAAAGTGGTCACCGCCTCCCATGGACATCCGTAACGTCCGGAGAATCACGAGTGCGTTGCCGGCCTTTAAGGAAAGAAGAGGGAGGAGGGAGATGAACCACCAGCACTCTTACTGACCGAACGAAACACAACAGCAATAGACAGCTGTTATTTCACGCCGATATTCTCTGAGAGGGTTGTATTTCACCGGCTCTTATTTTAAAATGGTATCTACTGTTTATTACTATTTACTATTACGACACCACAGGCAACACAATGTGTGCACATTCTACATACCTTTATTATGATTATTTTTCCTTATTTCTTAACATTATTTATTAAGTTTGCGGTTGTTTTGAAATAAGCGTATTCATGAAAACAAATTCGTTCTTTCCATACAATTTATAAAAGTCGATACGAAAGTTCCCGTCATATTCTAAGGTTTTCTTATGTTTCCATTTCACACATTTGGCTTAATTACATATTGACATAAGCTCTTATTCGTGGCCTTCTCAAAAAATAAATTTTGGTGATTATGTTTCCTATACTGTGTTTGACGTAATATGTGAATATGCCATTATTCCTTACAGTGGCATCAGTGAAGCTAACATTAGTGAGGTTTTTAACTTATTTAAATATTAGATTAATTCAATTTTTATATTTAATTGTGACGTTACATACTAAAAATAGTGTTTACAATTAATATTATTAATTTAAAAAAATAACCTGTAGAAATGATAAAAATAACTTGTAGCTCCCGTTCTATCTAGCACCCGTCTAGAGTTTCTCTAAGAATTTGGCTCTATCTCACTTGTGAATAGTTCTGAACTTTATTTGGATTGAAATTAAAGGACAACTTGGATAAAATAAATTAAAACTTTACAAAAAAGTAAGATTTATACAAACACGTTCTGAAATACGCGTAATCCCTACTGAATGGGACCGAGTAAATTAATTTACGTAGGCAGGTTGAATTAAGCATTCAGTGTGTGTTTAAATGATTTTTTTCCACTTCTCTAAATCTAAAGGTGTTTTTCAAGCAAATATTAATAGAATGAAAAAGATTATATTAACGGGGATATAAATTGAAAAGATTTAATCTGGTCGTTTACTTATTGGTTGAACTGATTAGTTAAAATTTGTGTCATTCCAATTTATCGTAGAAGTAAATAAGGTTAAGTATTGTATTTAATTAAACAAGACGTATTAAAATACATAAAATAGTTTTGACATAAATTATTTATTTACCTTAAAGACCTTTTGCACCATTTTTATCAAAAAAAGAGTCAAAAACATTGTTAACTTTTTGCCAAGTTGTGAATCATACAATCGCTGCAACCATTTGAGATTTCATTCGTTCGTAATTTCTTTCATTGAGTTCATTGAACACTTTTTGCCTCCGATAGAAAAAGACAGACATAAGTTTCGAAGCACTCTGTATTTCCGTCTGTATTTACCTGTGGCATCGTAGCTCAGGAATGGATCTTCCGATTCTCATGCTTTCATGCTCATCCAAGATTTTTTGTTTAAAAGCTGCAGTTTTCAAGAATGTCGTCATCTGTTTTTGATGGAAAAAGATTTAAATATTTTTTTATCCTTTTAACCGACCTTTAACTTTAACAAAACCTTTTAAATTAATTGTTATCTTTAAATATATAGAGTAAATAATATCAATTCTTCAGTACGGTGACAGTTAATCATTTTAATCGCTGCAATCGCTTTAATCATTTTCATAGACTTCGTCGCTTTTATCACTTTTATCGCTTTTAACGTTTTAAGCGATATGATCGCTACAATCGCTACAATCGCTACAATCGCTACAATCTCTACAATCGCTACAATTGCTACAATCTCTACAATCTCTACAATCGCTATAATCGCTACAATAGCTACAATAGCTACAACCGCTACAATCGCTACAATCGCTACAATCGCTACAATCGCTACAATCTCTACAATCGCTACAATCGCTACAATCGCTACAATCGCTACAATCGCTACAATCGCTACAATCTCTACAATCGCTACAATCTCTACAATCGCTACAATCACTACAATCGCTACAATCACTACAATCTCTACAATCGCTACAATCGCTACAATCGCTACAATCTCTACAATCTCTACAATCGCTATAATCGCTACAATCTCTACAATCTCTACAATCGCTATAATCGCTACAATAGCTACAATAGCTACAACCTCTACAATCGCTACAATCGCTACAATCGCTACAATCTCTACAATCGCTACAATCGCTACAATCTCTACAATCGCTACAATCGCTACAATCTCTACAATCTCTACAATCGCTACAATCACTACAATCGCTACAATAGCTACTATCTCTACAATCGCTACAATCGCTACAATCGCTACAATCGCTACAATCTCTACAATCTCAACAATCTCTACAATCTCTACAATCTCTACAATCGCTACAATGGCTCAATCGCTACAATCTCTACAATCGCTACAATCACTACAATTGCTACAATCGCTACAATCTCTACAATCTCTACAATCTCTACAATCTCTACAATCGCTACAATCACTACAATCGCTACAATCGCTACAATCTCTACAATCTCTACAATCGCTACAATCACTACAATCGCTACAATCGCTACAATCGCTACAATCGTACATAAGTATTTATTGTTTGTTAATTTAAGAATTTATTGTGTATGTAAATAAATAAATAATAAATAAATAAATCGCTACAATCTCTACAATCAATTGTAGACTAATTGTAAAAACCAGTAGCAAGTGATGCACCGAAGCAATAAAAAAATAATAAGATATCTGAGGCTGAAGTAAAAAAATCCAATCGGATTTAACGTTAACGAGTACAAAAAATTTGAAAAGTAAACTTAATCCATAAACTTCTCTCGATTCCGTCAAAGTTCTATTTTTTTTTAATATAACCACTACTATATAATCCATATAATCAATTGTAATAACCTTAAAATTCATTCTTAGCGACTTGCCATTTGCATTAAATAAAAAATTCATTAATTTTATAATGATAAAGTACCATAAGAAATAAAATATGTGAAGACTAATATTGCTGTTATATCAAACGATGAAGCTAATGGACATAGAAAATTGTTACAATAACAGTGGTATTGTGATGCAAAACGTTAAAAGAATAAAAACAATAAAAATATCAAGTAAGGAATGGTCTAAAACTTTATATTGACGTCTCCAACCGAAAGGTGAGTCATCTGGTCTGATCGTAAACTGTGTCCGTATTCATTGACCGCCATTTTGAATCTGTTTTTATGGCGGTAATATTTTCGCATTGAAAACATAATTGGAATTTTGCTTTACGTAGGCTACGATTTCGTAGGCAATATGAATTTCATACTATTTATTTTATTAGTACTTGGTACTTGCCCGTCAATTAGATGTTTTTTTGTTTTGTGATGTTATACCACAAAGGTGGCAAACAAGCATACGGTACGCCTGATGATAAGTGGGTTACCGTAGTCTATGGATCGTAAACAGAGAAACCTATAGACTACGCCATACATTCCAACTCATTCACATGGGAAAAAGACTAACTTATCCAATTGCAACGTAGAAGAAAGCGACAAAGCGATAGTATTTTCTGTCCTTTAGCCCGTGCCGGTTTTTTCAAGGTCAGCACATTGGTGTGCTAAACAAACCCGTTCGTTAATACGAACGGGTAGCCCCAATGGGCTACCAGTTTTTTAATACCACTTTTCACCATACTTAAGATAAGTGAAGTGAAAATGCCGTGGAAAATTATTTCTTTACTTTACAGAACTCAATTTTTAGAATTTAGAATTGTTCCAAAATAATCATATACATATAAGTTTCATTAATTTTATAAAAATCTAATTTTTTAGAAAATTACACACACTAGAGGCTACACACTCCCTCTACGCTACAGACACATGCGACGCCAGATGCTTCACTTGCGCGTTGCCAACCCTGTAAAAATCTCTTCGTGCCTTTATTGAAGAACTCCATGCTATGGTATGATAATTTGGAAAACCTCGAGTTATTACGCAACTTGCTGGTTCGATGTAGGCAACTCCTTCGAAAACGCACAACGAAAACGCTATGGACACATGCGACGCCAGAGGCATCACTTGCGCGTTGTCGAGCCTGTAAAAATCTTCATGCCTTTTTTGAAGAACTCCATGCCCTTGTATGGTAATTTGGAAAAACCTCCACTTATTACACAATATTACACAATTTGATGGTTTGATGTTTGAAACGCATTGGTCACAATGCGTGACCAATGCGTTTTAAAGTGCGAAGTCGAACGTTTTAGCGAGTGGCAAGCGGAAAGTTTTGTGGATTTCGTTTTCAACCGACTTTTAAAAAAAAATTCTCGATTTGTCTGTTTATTATTTTCATATGTATATTACGCGATATTTCCCCCATTCGTGTAGATATCGATTTTAATTATAATGATATCATTTTGTTACCGTAAAGAACACACGAATCATTTCTCAACTAGGTATATCAATCTCATACACTGACAACTGTCGCAACTGGGATTAAATTTTTTACGAACAAGGAAAAATATGTGTTTTCTTACATTATGGAAGTTTTTAGTCCCAAAGGTGTAACGCGAAACATCAGTTAGACTCGGATTTCCGCAGTTTTCCCGCGGAGGGTGTTTCAGCATGCATCAATCTAATACTATATTTGACAGAAAAGTTCTGGTATCATATTTCTTTTCAACACTTGGGATTCTCTCTTTGTGTTTTATTTGAGACTGGCGATCGTCCGCAAAGTTTCAATAGCATTTTAAAATGGCAGGATAACTTTTACGTATTTTCGTCGTATCGCTTTGAAGGGATAAAATTGTTAGCTTTACTACAATTTTAATCATATCAACATTTTAGTGGCCATTTTAGTGGTTTAAAATAAGTTGCCTACGCATATCCCGTTTTTTTTTTTTTATTCATAATGTAAACATATGTGGCGATTGACATTTATAACATAACTGGAGATGGGCTAGTTCGCAAATGATAGGCTTAGTTGTCATACTTATTAGTTATTAATATAACAAACATTTTTAGAATTTTTATCCGTTAGTGTGTTTGCGCTTCAATGAAATCCACAAAGAATTAGAAGAATAATAAAGGTAAATTGCAAACATTTGTATTTTTAATAAACAATTAAAAATAAAGAACAGGAAAATATCCTTTGTTTAATATTCTGTCTTACATTTCGAATGAATTGTGTCACTCACATATTAGAGGGAACTAATTTATGACGCTAATAGGAACATAGGCAACCTTTAAGTAATATTACAAATTAAAAACAAAACGCTTGACAAACAACCTCAATTTTTTCAATGATGTACTAAGGCTGTACTATATTCAATAATCTTAGTCTTTTTTGTGAATATTTCATACTTTCGTATTCATAAGAGAAAAGATAGAGAGCTACATGTAATAAGCCGGACCAGCGAATGCTGAAAACTTGGCGAAATTTTGATTAGTTTCTTGTTTGAAAAATGAAAAAATAGAATATAGGCTGTATATTAGAGTTTGATTTTAGTCTTCGTGATGTGATTGTCAAGTAGCAACGAAACGAACGTGCACAGTGTATTTGAATGGAGGTTTAGGGATTTTCTTCGTGTTCATTTTGTCTTCTTTTATTGTAACTCCGAATAAATAAATTACATGTCGGTATCAAAGTTTATATTTCTTCTTACACAGCTTAACGAGTACAAAGTGGCATGGCAGGGCGATGGTATGTAAGCGACTGGCGAGCCATGCGTTCAAGTTGCTTTATATTCTACTAAAACGCAATTCAGCACTTTTAGCGTCGCCAGGTAGCTACAGAGGTATACGGATATAATTTAGTTGTAACCACCGTGTGCAGTTAAATAGAAATAGTGTAATCAGAATTAGTATACTTTTAACTGTATCTGTGAACTGTCATTGTTTGAATGCAGTCAAAATTAATATCGAGCGCAGTGTGTGCCTAGAATCAAGATATAATTAAATATCTCGTTTTAGTGAACCTCTAAACGTGATATTTTTGAAAATTCAAAACGTAGTGGTCAATGAATGGTCGCCATAATTGTTACCAACCAAAAACTCACGAGCAGTGCGCACATCACTTGTAGCGTGCGTGAAGATGCACCGCGAACGCACGGCTCACCTGTCGCATACATACCACCGCCCTGCCGTGCTACTTTTGTATTTGTGGAAGATACAATCAGTAGTTGACCTCGACGTGTAATTTATTTAATTGAATATGTAACAGAACTTGCGTTGCAACCGAGTGGACCGAGTGGTCTACTGTATATAGAGAGGCAGTAGGAGTCGAGTACCGAGTTGGCAAATGAGCAACGCCCTTAATACTCCAACTCCAGGCCAATTGAGATTGCTTCCTATTTTTCGTCAGACCTGAAATCCAATATAAAAACCTTAGTTAGAAGTCACAATAACAAGTGACTCGTAAATAAAAATAAAATACCTAAATAAACGGTATCTATTTTTTTCTATGAAAATATTTCATACCTGCTGTTTCTGACCACGCGTTGTTCTGGCGCACATGAACAAACGAACATTCACGTTTTTATTTACATAGATATTAGTATATAAAAACACACACGTATTCAAAGGCAACGCTGTGTTAAAATTTTGAATTAATCCTTAGATTACTTTTTAATTTTGTGGACACAAACATACGTAAATTGAAATTTACCTATATGTACACATGAAGAAGATATTACAAATCACGATGACGAGCAGTAACTTTGTCCCAAGAGACCAACCAGTCATTACTAGGAAACATACTGTTTTTGTTATACAATAACAAATATTTCTTTGAGTATCGATATAATATTTAGATGTCTCCCTTCCAAGATATGTCTTTTCAGCACTTTAGAGACGCTGTGACGGTGCGTTCATCGAACCGCAAATATTTCCGTAAAGCATAATTGATTTGTTGTAATGTATGACACATCGAAAATTCTAAGGCTCGTGTTACATCAAACCAGTTGCCCACACGGATTGTGTACTATAATATTTGTAGCATTACACATATCTAAAACGCATTGCGCGCTATCAAATTGTAACTCGTCCGTAACCTTTACGTTCTATTTACAATTTTTTAGAATTTGATTAGTTCGAGTGCATAGTTTTTACCCATCATTGATTAATAACAATTATAGACTCGCTAATAGAAATATAAAAAATGCCTTAGCGAGCTGTCCGCTGTCAAGGTCCAGATGGACATGTCTGCATGAATCTTATTCGCTGGTCGGTCAAAGAACTGGATGTATGCATATCTAGCCCGACTCTCTTGAAATATTAAGACTTACAGACGTTCAACTTATTACCGTCAGTACGCTGGTATTATGCATATTTTATGAAATCGGGCAACATTGTTAAATATCTAACCCTTCATAAAATGCAGATACAGTGACAGAAGCGGTCGACCAAACCAGATGTAGTAACTGGAGCCTAAATGATTGTCAACCTATTTTTACTTTGCAATTACAAGGGATTCGAAATGGTTTTAATGTCTTGTAATACAGTTATTTTTCTTATTTCTCAGCTATTCCAGGAAGTGTTTCTTTCACTTGTTAATACGAGTATATTTAGGCAAATTTAGGTTACTTAAATTTTGTAGTGTGTAAGCAATCTCATATCCTCAAAAAAACCAACTGGCATAATCGCAACTAAATTATTTTTAGTAAGTTGCAATAATCTGAAATGACAGTGTTGCCATTCATTAATGAATAAAATTGTAACGTTTAATCACGAGTATTGACAATAGTTAACAATTGTAATGAATTTTAAGTTAATTTTAAGTAAATTATAACACATTATCTGTATAATTTTATAGTATACATTGATAATTACCTGTGTTAATTTCTAGTTAGCTTTCTGCTATTAATTTCGTAAATTGTAAGAACAGCTATAAGTTTTCCTTTGAGTAATAAACTGAAGTGAAGAGAAGTGAAGTGAAGCGAGCGAACCGAGGAGAACTGAAGTGAAATAAAGCGAAGCGAAGTGAAACGAAGTGAACTGAAATGAAATAAAATAAAATAAAACTATGGGCTCCGCATTGGGTACTCTGTAAAGAAGCTACCAAAATAAACCGGAAGAAAACACATGAGTAAACATTATTTGTTTAAAAGATGTTATCTGTAAGATGTTGCCGCTCTTGCATCTGAAATTTCACCAACTGCGGTACCATCAACACTAGAACACAACGGTGCCAACGCTGCTGTTTTTAGCAGACATATAGCGGGCAAAAAACTTAGACGGACCCCGCGCAAAGTCCTACTCGCAATACTCTTAACGAATGCGCCTATCGGCCCCTATTTCGCTAGAGAAGAGTGTCGGAATTATTAAATTAATGCTTCCTGTGCTATTATGTACTAAATTAGAACCATTCGGCGTTATTAGTATAAATAATGTAAATATCTTTTCACTTCTGATGGATGCGATGTGAACTCTATTATGACGTCTTAAGGTCCGTCAATTGATGCCTTCAAATCGCATGTATATTTTTTACTCAAACTGATTCACTGATATGTTTATTAAATTTTTCATTTATTTGATTAAATGTAATTTTTATTAGAATTTGGAAATTTTTGAATGAAATATTCTGCTCGGAATCAAAAACATAACAAAATTTAATATTAAAAAAAATACAAAATTACTTGTATAAGAGAACAAGAAATGTGAAAAAGGTGAGAGTGATGGTTTAGTGTGAGTAAATGTTATACAACTATTAATAATCAACGTTATAATAATAAAAAGACTCTTTATCGACTGACTTATACTAGATATTACTGTCTTATACACTCAAATTTCACTGGTGAGCGGTCTACATATTTTCACTAAGGCAAGTTTCTTGTAATTATTTGCTCGCTTCGTAAAATACTGTGAATTTACTATCAGTAGTGTCCAGGTAAAATAAATTGTTAATAAATATCTTTTGTCAATTTTTGAATAATCAGCTGTTTATTCAGGTATACTACTCTGTCAAGAAAGTACCGAGAAAAGGTCAATAATACACGAAATGTTAGTTATTCATCCAAATTTATTTTATCACCTTCAAAGTATGCTCCTTCAGAAACGATACATTTACGCACTTACAATCCAATCATCAAAACATTTTTTAAACGCTTTTTCCGGAATTGAGTTCAGTGCTCGCCGCAAATTCTCCTTCATGTCTTCTACCGAATGAAAACGGGTGCCACGAAGTGGTAATTTGAGTTTAGGAAAAGAAAGGAGTCGGCTGGAGTCATATCTGGTGAATAAAGTGGTTGCTCGATGGTATTTGTTGAGTTTTTGGTCAAACATTCGTTCACAATGATGGCCTTGTGCGAAGGCGCATTATCGTGGTGCAAAATCCAAGAATTTTCTTTCCACAAATCTGGCCTTTTTCGTCGAATTTGTTCTCTTAAACGCCGCATAACGCTGAAATAATATTCTTTATTTACCGTTTGACCTTCCAGCAAGAATTCCGAGTGCACAACACTGCGATAGTTAAAGAAAACAGTCAACATGACTTTGACTTTTGATCGACTTTGGCGTGGTTTTTTCGGTTTCGGTTCAGTTGCAAGGCGCCACTCCGAAGCTTGTTGACTAGTTTGCATGTCACACTCGTAAACCCACGTCTCGTCACCAGTAACAATGCATTTCATGAATGTTGAATCGGAATTGACTCGTTCTAGCATGTCCTCAGCGACTCTTATGCGATTGTGTTTTTGAAGAAAATTCAGGTCTTTTGGGACTAGCCGAGCGGCAACATGTTTCATACCCAAGTGATTATTTAAAATGGTACGGATCGACTCGTGAGACACAGAAAGTTCGGCGGCTATCTCTCTCAAACTTGAATGAACATTTTCAGTCACTATTTCCTTCACTTTTGCGATGTTAACTTCAGTTGCAGACGTTGATGGCCTACCAAAGCGAGGCGAATCTTCCATCACATCTGGACCGCTTTTGAACGCTTTGTACCACTCTTAAGCGCGTGTTTTTGATAAAGTCGACTCACCGTAAGCCTTCTGTAACATTTTCAGTGACTCGGAACACGAAATTTCATTGGCGATGCAAAATTTAAGGCAAACACTCTGTTCGATGTTTTGGTCCATTATGAAATTCGCAATATACACTAGAATGATATAACTAAAAACAGCACTGTATTTAATCTAAATAACAGATACAACTCAAACTCCGCGCCAAAATGGAAAACAGTTATACCAATCCAACAACAACAAAAAAAAATCAAAAAATTGAATTTAGAACCATAAACAAATCATCCATTCCCGATACTTTCTTGACTGAATGTATAAACCAGGCTTCATTATTGAATTAACTCAATTTTATTAATTACTTCAAAGTTCTCTGATGTGTTAGCTCTTGTTACATTATCCTTACTATTTTTTTTTGGATTTGGTTTGGACTTGGTATACATCATGTGTTTCTTCAAAATTGTATTCTTTATCCTCAAAAAACATCGTCCTCTACTCTTATGCCTTACACCTTTTTTTCTCCTCTTTCCTTACTTAAAATTCTATTCCATTCCTCCAAAAAATTTTCAAATTTCTAACTTGCCAATTCTACATTTTATTCCTCTGGCTAAACCTCTATGCTCATAAAAAAGGTAGAATAGGGGAAAAAATGATACAATGTGCATGTGTATGTAAATTGATATCTACTTACGTTGTATTATTTATGTAGCATAATATTTTAATATCGTGTATAGAGGTAGTATTTTAAAATATTTTAGCGGTACTACTTACCCTGTTCTCAATTAAGGTTAGTCGGAAGAAAATTCAACGCAGCATTAAGCTCGCCTTTGTACATATGTTTGGTGCCATAAAGTATAAATAAGTAAATAAATAAATCACGATTTGGTTTCATTGTCTCTTAATACTTTGCCGATTTCACCTGAGTGAAAAAAATATACATACATATCTTCACACTGTATCCCCAACGGGGTAGTAAGAGAGGATGGAGCGCCAAGATTTTACTTTTCATTTTCTTCGTCAGTCTTTCATCACTCATTCTTTCTATGTGCCCGCACCATCTAAGCATTCTAAGAAAGGAATGCTTATCCTTTCATCATTTTAACAATAACACTGTCGTGCAATCCTGTCATACTGCGTATCTCTTCATTGCTTATTTTGTCCGCAAGGGTGAAACCGCATATATTTCTGAAAAAATAAACTGATGGAAAAATGGAAATCTAGTGTTATCTCTCATTCTCGTAGAAGGATATAAACACAATATGCATTTAACCTAAGAGAATGGCGTTATTAACTGGATAAGGAATGAATGACATTAAAGAGATAATTAAGCCGGAACAGAAAAGTCAATAACAGAAGTTAGCGGGCTTGTCGTCCACGGTTTAAAGTTTATGATGCCTACGTAACTCCGCTTTGTTTACTTTAAACTCTGAAACATTATCGACTATGGAACGTAATTACATTACACCTCTATAAGAATTTACCCTTACAAGTTTCTAAGTAGGATATGATTAGCTGGAAATCAATTATTTGTGTCGTTGGGTAATCGTAAATCATGATATGACTGAATATTTTCTAAAATGCCACCGTTTCAGAAAATGGCCAACTAATATCCGTCATATTGTTCAATGCAAATAGATTGTCGAATCATAAATCTTGTCAAATCGGCAGGCCATAGACACGTCAATTCTTTAGTGTGTTCAAAGGTTGTATTGGTTTTTTCATTCTTCTTGAATTGTGTGTGATCCATAAATCTCTTTAGCCTCTGCTCAAAGCTTATCATCAATTTTTGGCTCTATAATAATTTTTTTTGAACCAGTCATATTGCACGCTCGTAGCAGGAAGCATAGGCACAACATCACTAGCGACGTCAAATACAACCGTAGTATTTTATACCAAACCGCATTAAATGACGAAGCGTTTAGTTTGGATATCGACAACTTTTCATTAAGCACGTTACGTGTTGGCTAGAGTATATGTCATTCCATGAAATATCGGCGCTTCATGAAATACCTAAACACATAACTGCCAAATTCTGTAATCGTACGATGACAGGTAGGTAAGATTTTGTAAGATTAGCACAGAATTGAGTAGAATGAGATTGATTTTTTTTTCCATGTTATTTAACGGGTGATTAGATAGTAAAGTAAACTTAACGAAGCCTTTAAATGGATAATAGTGAAACTTTTGCGATAGCATGAAGAAAACTGTTCAGCTGCAGCGTTTGCAGACGCGTTCCGTTTCATGTACATGGTTGTAAAATACATTGTTAAAAGCAATAGCAAAAGATAATAAGTGTTTAAGTATTTAGTAGTTTTCATTATATTTATTGTATGAACTTGTATGAATTTTTGTTTTTTCTTATGTAATAAAATTATTACTACACAGTGTATGTTATATTGGTGTGCGGTACAGCTCCAGGCACGACCACTGCGCGTGCTGCGCCCTTTATAATTTCGGCAGGATAACAAAATTGTACAAATAAGAGATGCTAAATACCTTTAATCTCCATTAGTCTAAAACGTACGATAGATCCACTTATCACCTTCCTAACCTCTTTGCCTACCACTTCAATAATTATATACTAACAGTATAATGCAAAACAATC
Source organism: Zeuzera pyrina (assembly GCA_907165235.1). Lineage (NCBI taxonomy): Eukaryota > Metazoa > Arthropoda > Insecta > Lepidoptera > Cossidae > Zeuzera > Zeuzera pyrina. The sequence continues at coordinate 3,537,498 of OU015623.1, forward strand.
AAATACCAATTCCAGTCGGCGAACACAACATAATATCCAAACACGATAGGGCAGAATTTCTTTTAGCTTCAAAAGAAAAAGATAATTGAGATTTACAATTAATATTCCAAAAACTTTCTCTTTCTATAAGCACAAAGTGACCGACTCTTTTTTAGACTTCTCCATTACAACACAGTTCATACACTAAATTGCCCACATACCAAAGGAAATAAATTAAATCGGCGCTGACGGGACAATTAGCGCCATCTCTTGGTATCGAGAGACAATAGAAACATAGTAATAATAGTTTTATTTCTAACAGTCGGTTTTACGGCTTCATAGCCAAAATTGCTGAAATGGAGGCTTTTACATTTCGTATTGTATTCGTATGTCACATCTGAATTACTACCGTGTCATATTTACACCTAATGAAATTTGGTTCAGAGACTTTGGTAACACTAAAATTAAAAACAAAAAGTTAATAACGGATATTTCATACCCATTTTTCTTATTAATTTAATTTCTACATAGTCCGAAATTGCTACTAAACCCTTAATGAATGAGTATCCGACTCGTTCTTAGTCTGTTTTTTTATGAGGTACATAATCCCCAGACAAATACAAATACTAATAATCTGTCTCAAAATTAAAAATTTTTACTAAAATCAAATAAAACCAATCATTCTGTAATCAGTCTTTCATTTCCGTAATTTCTATAATTTCCGAATTCGAGGCGACAATCACATGGAACTATAATGTCGTTCACTCAAGTCACCCCGAAAAGACGGTAGCGCCTTATCTCATGTAACTTTGAAAGGATACTCGAGAGGCACATATTTTAGTACATTAGAACATTCTGTAGGAGATCCTGGACCTCAATATAAATAGAGAGTGACCACAGCGGAAGTTTTGATAGACTAAAGTCTGAACGCTAAAGTACCACATAAACCAGTCTTGGCCTGAGTGGGCCGAGTTTATTTGAATGTTGTAAAGGTGACATGATGTTAAAATATAATCTAGAAATATTTAGGACTCTTCTTGTAATCGAAGACTCTTCTTGATATAGCTGTAATCGACAATCACAGGCGGACGGACGGACAAAATGGTCGGTATGATTGATTTATGACGATACTGTGTTTTTCTTTTAAGTTGCGAAATTCTAAAAATAACAATGGAATCATTGAAATCGCTGCATGTATATACTACATATGGCCACTAACTCTGATGAAAATTTAAAATAAAATTATAGTGTTTTTATAAATGTATTTGTTTATGTCAACTGTTAATTATTATCTATCTAAATTGTCGTTTGAATGTAACTCGTTCGTATTAAGTTTTAGCGTTAGTTACAATGAACCGAAAACCTATAACTTATAGTTAATTAAGCTCTGCATTTAAGTTGAAACTTGGCCCATTAACGAGAACATTAGGATAAGGGCGACTAACTCAGGTAGGGTTGTCAATTAAATACAATCACTACATATTTCATTTTCAAGTATTTTTAACTGACTTAAAAAAGGAGGAGGTTCTAAATTGGACTGAATGTTTTTATGTGTATGTTACGCAATATTTTCGCCATTTATGCACCGATTTTGATGATTATTTTTTTATTTGAAAAGATATATGTTCAGGGTGGTTCCGAAGAAATTTAGTTAAGATCTGATCGTAGAATACTGCCTAAACAAAAGAACTTTCCTCTTGACAAGGCAAGTAAAAGCAAAAATAAATAACTGTTAACAAAAAACTTAAACCGACTTCAAATTTAAAGCACCGAAAAGTAATTATTCTTCACTAATCAAACCTCAAATACAAAAATAACTTTAAATACGATACAAACCCTATCAACCCATGAAATACCTATATAATTAAAGATAGTTACCGAAATCGGTGCGAAGCTAATACACTTCCTGTTGCTATTTATTGGTTTGGTGTCGACTTCGGTAACTGTCAAATTTAAATGTCTAGATATTTGTATCGTATTTAAAGTTATTTTTGTAGTAAAGGATAATTATTTTATACTTTTTAGTGTTTTTATTTTGAAGTTCTTTTAATTTATATTTTATTTACAATTTAAAACTAAACTATTGTCTAGACATGGTTTAGTTTGTATCTAAAACGGGAAATTTAACGCGATTACCGTTTTATTTTGGCTTGACGTTCGGCCGTGGTCTCAAGCAAACGCTCGAGATCACGGCCGATGCAACTCGGTCGAAACGTCAAGCCAAAATAAAAAGGTAATCGCGTTGAATTTCTCGTTTTAGATATTTTATAATGCAACGCGAAAGTTTAAGTTTATATAGTTTAATTTGGTTACAAAAGATTCAATTGTTTTCTCGTTTTGTTTATGTGTGTGAAATGAAGAAAGCGAAGTTTAAACTGTAGGCTAACTTAAGATTAGGTATAAATCTAAATTCATTAATCCCGATTTAAAATCTAATTCATTTAGTTAGTTTTACATAAGTTTACATATCAGTGATGAAATTATCAAACACATAGTCACAGAATGACATACAAATATTAATTTTAATTTTAACAAATACTTATACACAAATAATAATAATAATTTCTTAAGTCGCAATGTCAGTGCCACGTTAAGATTTTATAATAATGTCAATTCAACATGTTGTTTGTTCTAGTTCTTCGATATGTTTACCTTTGTAATTAATATTATTTTTTTCCTTTAGGGATCTTTTAGTAGTAAGCTGTGTTATTTTTGTAATATTTATATTTACTTGTAAGTTATTATTTTTGAACCATTCAATGATTGTTTCAATTGTAATATTAATATTATTTATACTTGAGTAAATATCGTCATTATTATGAAATGCCATGACTAAGGATATGTCATAAGCAAATAATGTACACGGATGTGAATTTATGTCAGGCAAGCAGGCAATTCATTAATATATACAACAACAACAACAACGGCCCAAGTATACTTCCTTGCGGTACTCAATAGTTGTTACACTTACACAATGAACGATATTTATTAATTACATTTTTTTCATTGGTAGCTGTTATTTCAACACATGGCGTTTGATTCTCTAAGTAAGAAGTTAGCCATAGCAGCGCCGGTCCACGGTGTATATTTCTCCAATTTAAATAATAAATGCTTATGTGACACAAAGTCAAAGGCTTTAGACATATCATATATGCTTTGTAATAAAGTTTAAAATACGTTACTCGTTAATTCTGATCTAAAACTGGGTATATGTAATGAGACGGTTGGGTTCAAATGTTTCCTCATTTGATTTATGTTCATTTTCTGTTAAGTACCAAAGTTTTTAAAGCTGAGAAAAAATAAAGCAATTTTCCATAGCCCAGCATTAACTCGTAGTTTAAATTCGAGTACATAAAATGTTTTATTGCACTTTTTATTTCTATCTTAAGTGCCATTCTGTAAACAGTCATTATTACTGTGTCCAGTAGATATTTCAAACTATTCTTGTAGCCAATTTGAAATTATTTAAACAATATTCTTGCAAAATGTACACAATGTCATTTACTGTGGTTTCCTGAGAAGATTCAATATTTCAATACTGATGAAATATGCAACATTTTGTAAACAAATGCAACTGCAAAAACCCGTTAAATTTTGTAGGTACAGTGATATTTACGTGATGTGCGTGCAAACACACAGACAGACAAAAAACGTTGTTTTAGCATTTTAAATAATTATTACCTCTACTAGTGAATTTATTTCTTAACTGTTTTTAATGTACAGATACGGCTCATTTATAGTTTTATTTCATGTACTGATTTTAACAATTTTTTTTAATTCGAAGTGAAAATGTTTTTTTCAGTTTTAAATGAATTGTGTCAACCCTATAACCTGCTGGTACAAACAAATTATCAGGAACGAATTCATGGGAAAACATGGACTATTCAGTTCACGTTCTGTTTTATTATAATTTTGTTCTGTCCTGTTTTAATAATCTGTCCTTTTCCTTCGATGCTTTCTTTGTGCATTTCTGAATAAACGAAAAGTAAAAAAAAAATTTAAAAAACTTATTACAATGCATTGAAACGAAAAAAATAAATTAAAGAGTTTATAAAACCCATAATATCGTGTAAATCCCAAACCAACAAAACGGTTGAATATGGCCGCTCTACAGGTGTCATCAGCAAAAATATGACAAATAGACGAATCTATTATTATTATTATTATGCATGTATGTATGTATGTATGTTCGTGTTATTATGCGATTTAAAAGGGTGTCCCGTAATTTCCTTAAACTACCCTTTACAAGTAAAAGACTGCGCAACAAGCTTTTAAATCGCATAAGAACATGAACATACTAATAATAGATACGTGTCTAGGTAGAAAGCCATGTTTTGTTTTTCAACGTTTCATGTTCATGCTACTAACCGTTGACGAGTTCAACAATTTTGGCTACAGCATCAGGTCGCCAAGCTACATACGGTAAAAAGCCGTGTTATATTCTACATAGTTTCATGTCCAAACTGTTGAAGAGATCTCTCATGTGGAGACAATCTTGGCTACAGCATATCAGGTCATGGTGAAAATCATGTTTAGCTATCAAAATTAATCTACGTATAAAGTTTCATATCTCTACTACTAATCATCGAGAAGTACCGTCGTAAAGAGAAAATCCTGGCTGCAGCATCAATCAATCAATTTATGGTGAAAATAATGTTAAGCTATCAAAATTAAATCTAAACGCAATATTTCGTATCTACTACTAATCGTCGAGAAGTATCCTCATGAGGAGACAATCCTGGCTGCAGCATCAGTTCATGGTTAAGATCATATTTAGCTATCAAAATTAAATCTACATGCAAAGTTTCGTATCTCTACTACAAATCGTCGAGGAGTACCCTCGTGAGGAGACAACGCTGACGGCACTATTAGTTCATTTTTATCATTTTAATGTATTGTCATTGAAACTGAATAAGCATACAAAATTTCAGAGTCGTAAGTTGAGAGGAAATGGTTCAAATTTGACTCGCAAGATTTGAACTAATCATACAAACATACATGTGAAGTTAAATAAAAGCTTGTATAAAAATGTTCAATACTTTATCGGTATTGTAAGCGTATTGTGACAGCGTAACCATTACATTTATGTGAGGCTCTAGCCTTTCGAATACCGTGAACTGCTTTGAAATTCTTTGTTAGATATGAGCGATGCTTTAACAAACAAATATAATAAAAAAACATTCACTCAAAAAAAATTACAATGTAATAATAATAATATCTTTATTGCATTCCATAATTATATTACAATAATTGAATGGACCTTGAAATAGGTATTGCAATTCAAGAGAGAGGAAGCCTTATTTTTTTTTATTTTTTTTTATTTTTTTTTTTTTACACAGTGAATATACAGACACACCTTCTGTTGCAACATGTAAGTGAATGTATACATTGAACCAGATAGAACCACATGCATATATTATGGTTTCCATAACAATATTCTAATATAATATGTACTCGTATAATGTATTTGTTGTTATAAGAATCTTCAGATATGATCCCACGAGAAATGAAAAGAGTCGTTTAAGATTACCGTCAGGTAATAAGGACCGTCTACCGCCGGCTAATTTATACATATTTTCTATTGAATTGAAATATATAAGAAACTAGCAACCCGTCGCGGCTTCGCCCCGGTAGGATACTAAACGTCACATCATGACGCCATGTTTTCCATTTTTTATAGAGATTTTCATACAAAAATACCATCCAAATTTCCGACTTTGCCATGGATTTTTCAAAAATGTTCTTTCATACAAACTTTGTCCTGACAAACACAACAAAAAAGAAACCAGCCAAATCGATCGAGCCGTTCTCGAGCAATTCGCCGTCATACATGTGGCAATTGATTTTTATTTATATAGACGTCACAGTAACCATTATTCCCCATTCATAGTATAGAATAGAGCATTAAAGTATCAGTGCAAATAAAATCACAACTTGAATGCAATAAGGTTTGACGGGATGGATATAAAACGAAACCAGAGAGTAACAAGTTTTCAATCAATTAGTTTCAATTTATTTTTAACTAGGTATACGAAAAATAATTAAAAAAGTGTATTAAATATGGCCATTGAGAGAAAGTCAATTACAAAATTTATGAAATGTAAGATATGTAATTCTTTTGTAATGTTAATAACTTTTTGATCTATCTTTTTGTGTGATCGAAGTCTCTGTGTCTATTTATTGACTTCACTAACTGTAAATTTTTAATTTCGAATGGTGTATCTTCTTTACATAAATTAATAAGTTAATGTTAATATATTATTGAAAAACAAATTATTATTTTTAAAATTATAGTGATATTTTTTCGTAATTCATCTATACATTATTATTTCGAAATATTTTGTTTTACGCTGCTGACTTCTAAAATGGTAGTATTCATTTTACTGTATTTTATTCACTCATTCTTCTACTAGGCACGCCTTTTAAGTTCTGTCGTTTCCATATTTCCCGCCAATTTTGAATTTGGAACTGTTCTATATTCGAATGTGTTTAAATTTTGAATCTCAAAACAGTTGAAAGTATTAGGATTAATGCTATTGTTTAGTCACAGCGTCGATTGGAATCTGTCAGGTTACGTACGAAAATGAATCTTTCTAAGGAAAATGTTCGTGCAATAATTTTCTACAACTTTAGAAGAGGCCTGACACTGCTTCAGTGTTTTGAAGAGCTAACATCTGTATTCAGTGATGAAGCCCCATGTCTGCGGACTGTCGAACGCTGGTATTTAGAATTCCAGCGTGGACATACTAGTGTTAGTGACAAATCTCGCGAAGAACGCCCAAAATCCGCCTTCACTGAAGATAACATCATTGCTGTGAGACAACTAATTCTTGAAGATCGTCATGTGACGTATCGAGAGATAGAGGCTCTATTAGGCATCTCAGGGACAACCATTCAGAAGATCTTGCATGAAGCGCTTGGTGTGAGAAAGCTAGTTTGCCGTTGGATACCGCATCTGCTTTCCGACGATCACAAGGCGGCCCGCGTCAGATGGTGTAAGAAAACTTTGCAAAGGTTCAACCGAGGAGAGTTAAATCACGTCTACGACATCACCAGTGGGGACGAATCTTGGATCTATGCCTACGATCCTGATTCCAAACAACAATCTACAATCTGGGTCTTTCAAGACGAGCCAAAGCCGACTAAAGTTATTCGTTCTCGAAGCACTTCAAAGAAGATGGTGGCCACGTTCGTTGGAAACACCGGCCATGTTGCGACTATTGCACTTAAAGATTGTAGAACGGTTAACGCAGAGTGGTATACCACAGTTTGTTTACCACAAGTCATCGCCGAACTTCGAAAATCTAACTCAAAGCGACGCATCATCCTACTCCACGACAACGCAACCTCACACAGCACTCGTCAAACGATTGAGTATTTGAAGCAGGAAAAAGTAGAAATTCTTGACCATCCTCCATACAGTCCTGACTTAAGCCCTAACGATTTCTTTACATTTCCTAAAATTAAGAAAAGTCTTCGTGGTCAAAGGTTCCAGTCCGGTGAAGAAGCAGTCGACGCTTTCAAGTCAGCCATTTTGAACACCCCCACTTTAGAGTGGAATAAATGTTATAATAACTGGTTTGAGCGAAAGGAAAAGTGTATTAAGCTACGTGGTGAATACTTTGAAAAACAATAAAAAGTACTATAAGGTTCTAGTTGTGTTTTTTTCTTCAAACGACAAAACTTAAAAGGCATGCCTCGTATAAGACAATAAACTATAAAAATATACGCATGTATGTTGATATTCCGCCAGCAGTTAACCACTGCTAACGGGAGCTTATTACATATTATTACAGTTACTGTTACATTATTTTGTGATTTACGTTTAGAAACGATTGTTAAGTTTGGTTATTTAAAGAGAACTATATCTTCTATATATAAAAGGCGATGTATGTATGTATGTTCGTTATGGACTCCGAAACGACTGGACCGATTTCGATGAAATTTTCAGGGAATTCTCAGATTGGCCTAGCGGGTGATCCTATAAAGCAGCCATTCCCAAAGTGGGCGATAACGCCCCCTTGTGGGCGCTGCAGGCCTAAAGGGGGGCGGTAAGAGACCCAGAAAAAAAATGGGGGCGTTGTGTAAAGACCTGGGGGGTGATTTGTAATTTCATTTAGCTAGGAGGCATCTTAGACAACGACTGCATGAGCTCTCGACTCAGTAGACAAAATAAGTTTGGGAACCAGTGCTGTAAAGTTTGGTAGCGATCGGATCAGTAGAATTTTTTTTTGTTTTTTACGCCCAGTGAAATGGGCCGGGTTTGCTAGTTATTAATAAAAGGAAACGAGAATAAATTTCTTATAACTAATTTATGTATGACACATTATGAGTACGATTACAAAGTACAAACAAGAGTTCACAATATTCATACCATATGTTGATCGATAGCCATATGTGTAAAGTTATTACTAGTTTCTTACACTACTATTGCTATTAGATTGGTTTATGTGTCCATCTTTCTTATATTTTTTTTATTATATCTTTTTTATTCTACAGGATTTATCTATATTAATATTCAATATAATAACAATATAATGTGTGATAATATATTTTACACGGGTTAAAACAACACGAATATGTGGCTCTCTGTTACTCCCAGCTTTATTGCTAATCCTTTGAAGTATTCGACCTTATATGGCATACGTTGTGGCCGTTTTGGATGTCTTTATGTACTAAACTGTGTTCACGCGGTACTATATTAAGCACAGTTTATATGTACGTAGCCGTGTCAAAGTCTATCGTTCTTATTGATCAAAGGGACATGAAAGGAACAATGCTTAATTTGTCAGTGTATGAAATATGAAAAGAGTCATGTCAGTAAAATTCTGATCGATTTAATTCGACATCCATTACAAATGTATATCAAATAATTTTACAACATAAACTCTTAAATTTTCACGCTACGTTATAAAATATCTTAAAACACGGAGAATTAACGCAAATATAATTGTATTTTGGCTTGATATTTTAAGTTACATCGGCTGTGGTTTCAAGCAAAAGATACATACATACATGTCTTCACGCTGTATCATTGACGGCTAACGGGGTAGTCAGAGACGACGGAGGGCCAAGCGTCCTCCTTACATACTTCTTTGGCTTCCTCAAATCTCATCATTCTGCTCAAACATTTTAGCCTAGGTATGCGAATGCTTTTGACGTTTCCGTCAGCCAACACTATGGCTATTTGACCTTTGTAAGTCAACCTTGCTCTTCCTTGGCTTATTCACCACTTGCTTTCGTTCTGTAGATTTTCTTCGTCAGTATTTCATCACTCGTCTTTTCTATGTGCCCGAACCCTCTAAGCAATCCTTTCTTCATTTTTACAAGCGAACGATTTAGCTAGCAAAAGCTTTTATTTGATGAGTTTACAATTTGCAAGCATAATTTGTGTATTAATACATGTACAATACACACATACATATAATATAATGATAAGATTTGAGGAGGCGAAAGAAGTGTGTAAGAACCGCGACGCTTGGCGATCCTTTCTCTCTGACTACCCCGTTAGGGATACAGCGTGAAAATATGTATGCATATGTATGTAATACTCAATTTTTTGATAGTCTATTTTATTTTATACATTCTCTCATTACTTCTTGCTGTTTTTCTTATTTTAGAATTCAATACAATAATTTATAAACACAGGACGGGTTTCATTATTCTCCATCATTTCTCTAATATTATTTTTAGTTATTTTGACATTCGATAAATTTTCTACGACGAATCTTTTTGTCAAGGCAAGGACATTTTTTTATTAAATGTATAATCGTTTCGGGAGTTTGTGTATATTACACATGCGGCATTCTCATCATCATCATCATGTAGAAATTTCAAAAACTACTAATGCTATCCTGAAATTTGGTCCGATGATAGGCTGTATACTATAGGGGCCCGCTAAGATATTAAATTTTGTATTTGATTAAACCTCTTGTGAAATGATGTTGAGAAAATGTTACCTGGCTGAGTTTCTTGTCGGTTCTTCTCAGTGACTAGGTTTTCTTTTCTGTTCTCTACCTTGAATCGAACTAAAATAGATTTGACTTTCAAAAATACCTTGTAATTGGGTTTACTTGAATAAATTGATTTGACTTTGACTTTGAAGATAGGATTATTGGAATTTATATTTTAAGGCGGAAAGGCGGAGTTGAACTTCGTGTGTAACTTTTATATGAAACGGAATACGGTTCAAAATTGAGTACAATTATTGCTTATATCTCCTATCTGAAGATAGGAAACCCCGCTAAGCGTGTATATTAAAAGCACATTAAAAGCAAGTATTGCTTAATTTCACTACAATATCAATAGCGATTCCACTCAATCTCTCTTTCTCTTTATTTCAATATAGCGAGCGGTTCTAATACGTCTTCTAGCTCATTCCGACGTGACAAACCCCTCATCGCACGTAATACATCAAAACGAGAACGCGTAGCACCGTGACTTCGCAGTTACACCACTAACAATGTTGACTTGCGCCTAAAAAAATATAAGCTGTTAGAATATTAGTTAACGGGATTTAAAGTATACGTTGTATACGTCCTATAGATCACATTTACAGGTTAAATAAATAGATATGAATAATTATTAAATTTCACATGAAAATAAAATAATAAATATAGACACAAAAGCTTCTCCACAATGTTCGAGGCGCTGTAGCACGTTGGCGTGCAAATGCCTGCGGGTGAGGCGGTGAGGCTCGCGTCACAAACAACCATGGAGTCCCTTTGCTTATTTCAATTATTCTTTTTTTCGTAAGAAAACAAATTTAGTTAAGAATTTAGTGTTTATTTTAGTTTTATTCTGCAGCTATATTAATAGTGATGCAAACCCTGAAAGGACGTTAACTAATATTTTAACACATTACATATCAGACCGTTTCAGTGACGCTATTTAAACTCTGTTATAGAATGTTATAGAATTAGCGGTGATTTGGTATTGTAACAACTGGGAGAGTTCGGCAGAATTTTATGGGGAGCGGTTGGACGTTTATTTTAATTATTCGCAAATTGTTTCAAGTGGGTATTATAATGTAAAATTGGCGCAATACTGCGACCCAAGTGTCTACGCTGTTGTGCATTATGTGGAAATGTTAAAATAAGTGCGCGACGTTGAAATTTTTTAGTGGCTTAACGATCCTACTAGAAGACTGCCTCAATATAATTTGTCGCCAGAAAATCCAAAAAACATTTGAAAATCAAACGAACTTACCAAGTGAAGTTCGATTGCAATTATGTGAGCAGCTTCATTCGACGCGATTTACAGTTTACATATTGTAGTTGCGTTCCCACGCACCAGCCTCGCACGGATTTTTAAATGTCATTTAACAATTAAAAAATTGACATTTTTGGTAAGTTTTGCTCTAACACTAGCAACACTGAATCCAGTCACTTTCTTGTAATTTGCGAACGGTCGGTTTCTCATTTTGATAGAATTATAAGCGTCTACATTTTATTATTTGCAATTTTTAGGGAAGGGTAGTATGACTTTATTTATCAAATTATAAGGTGAGTGTGTATAAATCGCATCGAATGAAGCTGCTCACATAATTGCAATCGAACTTCACTTGGTAAGTTCGTTTGATTTTCAATTATGTTTCGTAGCTTCATTCTTTGCGATTTACAGTTTACATATTGTAGGATGTTCAGAGACAAATACAAAGTGTAAGTACTTATAAAGTCAGTATACAATATAGTACTCACAATAGGAATGACATTAGATCAGGTAAGGTTTTACTTTAAGAGGTAAGTAAAACAAAAATTTATCAAGTGTATACATTATAATTATATAATCATTTTTGATTTCTATTTATAGATTTTCAGATTGAAGTATACAACGAGCAAAATTATCCTCAACTATTTCTTTATTATAAAACTTGGCAAAAGTCGCGGATGATTAGCTCCAACCACCGGTATTTCTAATTACATCAACATTAACACCTAGTTTGCTAGCTCTGGACGTGGCACATGACGGGTACTGTGACTACTAAATACAGAGGCATCAACACCACTTTTTTGTAATATATCTTTTATCCAGTTACTTAACTGCTGTGATGACAATTTCTGGTAAGGTCTTTTGTAACTAATAAATAAATTGTCTGTATTAGCATTACGTATAGAGCTTCTTTTATTTAAATAATCTGTTATACATCTCGCTGGACAAATACTAGGGTTTTCTGTATAGAAAAGTAATTTTAAGATTGGTTGAAATGAATTTGGACGAGATGTTTTGATGATGTCAGGAATTTTAATTGTAATCAAGTTAGGGTTATTATAATTAATATTGATATTTTAATGAGGGAGAAGGTTTGTACTCTACGTGCAGTGACTAGAGCCAACAAAGTAATAGTCTTCTTTGGGGCCCTTTTCATGGGGCCACTGTTCAGATAAATAACTTAATACAACAACAGCATCCCATGTAGTATTAAATTTTGGTTGAGGAGGTCTCAACCTGAAAACTCTTTTCATAATTTTTTTCGTTAATCACAGCATATCTGGAAATAATAGTGACAAAGCAGATTTGTGTGAATTTATTGTACCATATTGTAACGTTATAACGTACATTTATTATTTATTTACGTACTGTCGGGTGTATACTGCTGAACCGCGCGACTCCAGCCGCATCACCATTCACCAACTTCCGGCATCGGTTCGTCTGCCGACCGCGGACAGTCAGGGAAGTGCTGTGCTGCGAGGCAGGAACCTTAGACGGGCGATCAACCCCGACCCTGTGTGATATACCGTAAATAAATTTGTGTTTGCGTGCTCCCGAGTTTTCTTTATTTCCGTAGCCGCCACAATATTTGGCACCCTTATCAAACATTTTTTTAAGAAAATCTAAAATCATGTATATTGATGTATTACTATAATAAAGCTCTCGCATACCTAGGCGAAAATGTGTGAGGAGAATGATGAGATTTGAGGAAACGAAAGAAGTATGTAAGAACCGCAACGCTTGGCTCTCCGTCCTCTCTGACTACTCCGTTGGAGATACAGCGTGAAGATATGTATGTATGTATTATACCATTCCCACCCGGATGCCACAAAAAGGGAATGGATAAAGTAAATTTTGAAATTTATTGGAAATCTTTTTAAATAAAATTCTATTTTAAAAGGAAAATTGTAATATAATTTGAAACAAATAAACCAAAATTAATTTTGTAAATAAAATAGAAACAGAAAGATATCAAAGTGGTTGTGATGGTGTGGTGTAGTTTACAAAAATCAGATATAAATACCTTTCACCTTATAATTTACACATTATGATAAAAAAACACAAAGCACTAGCTTAAATTAGATTGTATTGTCCCATACTCCACTCTCGAATGTTATCTCCAAAATTATAAGTCGACTTTGTAAAATTCTGCAATCAGCATCGTCATTGTAAATATAACTTCTATAAACTCGTATGAAACCTGTGCGTCACCATGTTTAATGTGCTCTTTATCCGATTGAAACCATTGGTCCCCTTATTCTTGTCGAGGGGTCCATTTGCCTTGGAAGTTTGGGCGATATCAGTTTTCTGGTTCGAGCCTCTTTCTTTTTCACTTTGCCAACATCTTTAATATTCTTAACAGATTTTACTTTTACAAAGAAATCAAATATCTTCTTTTTTTGAGGAGAAAAATAATCTCCTTTTTACTCCATCACAACCATTATTGTTCTGTCTAAAAAAACACCTCGCTCTCTTTTTTTTCTCATTTTTCAAATCCTGTTCTATTCGTCCAAAAAAAACATATTTAAATTTTTAACTTGCCAGTTTTATAATTATTTTCTCTGACAACCTCTAAGCTCTTAAAAAGAAGGTACAATAGCGAAAAAATGTTACAGTATGTACTATAATCATATCCATTTTGATTACGAAATTCTAGCCATGATTTAAAAATACTATCATATTGCCGGTACGTGTTATCTGAGAGAAAAATAACCATGACATCGACAGTGCGTGGAGGTATTGACATCTTCAGATATGTTTGCCTGACAATTTAATGGCTACCAAGCTAAGGGTCTTGTGGAGATTGCGGAATAAATGGGGCGGGAATATATAAAAATAAAGCGTTTTCCAGGATACCGTGAAGGCATCAACAGCCCATGCATCAGGATCAATTTTCCAAGTAATGTAATTTTCACACAGTCGGTGCCAAATCAATGTGCAACAACAGAAAGTCTATTAGTTTGGTGGGCTTGGCACCGATTTCAGTAACTGTAAAATTTAATTATATAGGTATGTGTATCGTATTTATAAAGTTATTTTAATTGTATTTGGGTTTTGATTAGTAAAGGATAGTTATTTTATACTTTTCAGTGTTTTTTTAAGCCGGTTTAATTTTTTTTAATAAAATTTGTTTTCAATTTCACATCGCAAGAACAAAAATAACAGTCATTTCCGTGGTCTTTTTGTTCACGCCACATCATATGTATTCCATAACGAAAAGCTTGGTTATTACCTTTCATCCATAAGCGAAGATCTTCAACACAAGACTTGCACACTTTGTGCGGGGCCTATGGCTTGTCTTGGTCGCCTAATTGTAAACCGAAATACGCGAAGTATATATTCTTAACAAACGCAGAAACGTTCCTCTGCCGTTTTTCAAAGTATTTTCCCCGCAAATAAAACAAAAACTGTCTGGAGAGTTGATGCAATTTCTATGAGCCATCACGAATACAGCACTTGCAACTTATTACAGGTAATGCATACTACGTCTTAATAAAGCTGAATTACGACTGAGTCAACAACAGGTATCTAGTAACTTGCGAGTGATCGAAATGAATGAATGCATGGACATGTTCTTACAAGATTATAATGGTATTAACCGTAGTTTGTGCGAACAGGTTCGTTGAGTCTAAACAGGGTATAACATGTGATTCGATTCATCAGCAAACTTACCATCCAACCAGAAGGTTTACCCCCTCCCCTCTCTCCTCCTCTCACCATCCTACAACATTTGTACGATATCGTCTTCTATTCCACTATTTTAAAATCTATATTGTTAAGCCGGAACTTAAAATGTTATCGGCTCCAAAAAGAACCTGGTAACTCTCATATGAAGCGAAAAAACAAATTTAGCCAGAAATCGCAACGTGATAGACACATTTTGAACATTTTGGATATTTTTCCCGGATTCAGCTCCCAAAAATCTATAAGAATCAGTGGAAAAATCGGAGGCAGTTTTTTGGTCGTATACCAGTGCAATTTTAAGTTCACCAAGTACGACTCCTACTTAAATGATGTTAATTAGCTAAATTATCTGAAGTTGAAATATTTAGTAGTTACCTTTCACACTTCACGTGTAATCAGTAGCAAATAATGAAACTCTTCAGCGATGCAGATAGCGGGGTTACTTAATCATGACTATTCCAATTGCATCACATTCAACTACTTCAAGAAAATCATGTATACCTACCATTCTTTTGCTGTAATGTTTTAGACATTATTTTATTATTATATTTCTTTAAGTAGAAATGAAAAAACTGTTGTGGCTTACTTATTAGAATTATGTTTTTTTTTAATTTATGTTATTAATTTTTTTTGTTAATGAGAGGGAAAGAAATCCCCACGGCCGCTCAGCCGGACTCTCGTAGCAGAGTGTAGTTGGTCTTTCTTCTGTAACCGAGTTTTGTTCGACTAGCTACGGCCTGTCTATCCTCGAATGGGTTAGAGTAGGTTTAGGTATACGTATTATTTGGTAGGGCAGATAATTAAAATAGCCAATATTGCTTTCCCTTGTTGCACTACAATTAATAAAGCTACTTCTCAACGCGATTCTCGGGTTGTTTTGGTAATAATTGCGTAATAAAAATTGTTAAAGTTGATAGGTGATTGTGCGGTACAGCTCCAAGCACAACCACTGCGCGTGCTGGGCCCTTTATAATTTCGCAGGGTAACAAACGTGCCGGGAACTGCGCCGACATCGACAAGATAACTCCACTTATCACCTTCCTAACCTCTTTGCCTACCACTTCAATAATTATATAGTAACAGCACATATTAATTAGTTAGGTAACAGTATAATGCAAAACAATTAAATACCAATTCCAACTAGCGAATACAATTCAGGGATTTTTCTTAGAGTTAATTTTGTGTTCGTTTGATCTTCATTAAGTCCCAATAAATGAATTAGAACTCACGTCGGGGATACCAATTTTGGGATTTTTTTAGTGTTCATTTTTCTTCATTCATTATATATCAAAATAAAAAAATTACATGTCGGTGTTAAAGTTTATATTTCTTCTTACACAATTTAACAAGTACAAAGTGGCATGGCAGGGCGACGGTATGTAAGCGGCTGGCGAGCCATGCGTTCAAATTGCTTCGTATTCTACTAAAACTCAATTCAGCACTTTTAGCATCGCCAGGTTGCTACAACAACATAACATGTAAACACGACAAAGTGGTATTTATTTGAACTTCAAAACAAAAGAGATAATTGAGATTTGCAACCAATATTCCAAAAACCTTCCCTTTTTTTTATCACAAAGCGACAGACCCTTTTTTAGACTTTTCCATAATAACTCACATTGTTTTACTTTCACATTCAATTCATATACACAATTTACATAAACAACACACACACAACCCACATACCAAAAAAAGAATAAATGAAACCGGCATTGACGGGATAACTAGCGCCATCTCTTGGTATCGAAGGTCAATAGAAACAATAACATGTTTTATTGCTAACAGTTACCCCCGCCCCGGACAAAAGGACTTAGTTCGAAGTAGCCCGTCAATCCAAACAAAGAAGTCTAATTAATCTGCAGCCGAGAAAGAGTTACCACCGGTCTCCTCAACATTGAGTCGACCACCCGGACTTCAGTAATTCTAGGGGTACAATCAGCACCAGTATACAAATTAATGATGCGCCACCGAAGCCAATGCAATGGCATTCCTTAACCAAAACGAGGTCTCCAATCCTGGGTGGGTCCGATCTGTCCGTCAACTTAACCTCTGTTGCTACAAATGCAGGTATTCTAAATGCCACCTGCGCCAAAAACTTGTGATAGCTGCTGCAATAATTGAAAACGGTATAGGCGTGACAACTTCACATCAACAAGTGGATGTTCCGGAAGTGAGTTAAGTGGACGCCCAATCAAGAAAGGTCCCGGAGTCACTTCCAGGTTATTAGGGTCCGAAGAGACCGGGCACAATGGGCGCGAGCTTAATACGGCTTCTACTTTACAGAGAACCAATATCCCTAAGTCAAAATCCTATCCCAAATAACACGACGCAAATGTATCTTCGCCGACTTTATACAAGCTTCCGATGTACCATTACTGGCAGGGTATGTTCCCAACGCCAAGTAGTGCCGCACTTGGACAGTCTCAACTGGATTCTTGTTTATAAACACTGCAACCTCCCCACAATAGCACTCAGCGCCAACATAATTGGTTCCGTTGTCTGAACGAATGAGAGTAAGAAATCCCCGGCGAGAAGCGAAACTAAAGAAGCAAAATTTTATCAAAAATAAAGACTTCAGTAGTCAAGGTACTGGTTCCAAGTGAACTGCCTTGGTTGACAAACAAACAAAAACACAGAAGTAAGCCTTGAGTGATTTAGCGTTACGCAAATGTGAAGCCTTCACAAAGAATGGTCCCGCAATGTCAGTACCGACACCCGCCAAGGGATGTGCTTCACCAACACGTTTCGGGGGAAGCTCTCCCATATAGGGTTGCATCAATGGAGCCTTGAGACGATAACAGGGAATGCAACGAAATATTACAGCGCGGATAGTCCGACGGGCGGACGAAATCCAAAACTTGCGCTGTAAGATAACGCGTTGCAACCGGCATGTGGGTTCTTCAAATGCCGGTCACAAATAACGAGTTCTACAAAATGACCGATTTTCGGCAATAATAAAAAATGACGAGTGTCATATGGTAGACATGCATTACGCAGCCGACCTCCCACACGAAGGAAACCGAGTTCATGCAAAAAAGGACTCAAACGTAACAATAGGTCCTTCAGCTTGGTCCTACCAAAACGCAAATTAGACAATTCAGATTCAGTGTTTTGCCTGCACAATACCGACCAAAACCAATAATGCTACACGTCTTTCAACAACCGTGAGGGAAGGTTCGAGATACTTGTGTTGAGGTGATCTACAATTTTTCACAAAACGGTAGATCCAGCCGACCACTCCAATAAGCTTGTCCAAAGAACTATACTTTTCCAACAGAAACCCTGGATCAAAACTGGGTTCAACTTCAACAACGAGGGACCGTAAGTCTGGGAAGGGTCCAGGACAGGGACTAGCTGCGGGCGGCCAAGACAACTCTGATTTAGACAGCCAAGCAGGACTTCACCACAGAGGATGCTCAACAAGACTGGGAGCCAACAACCGCGGAAGGCACAATCATCGGGGTTCAATTTACCAAGGACATGTCTCCAGGTGATGGGGATCTCAGAACTTTGGATAGTGTACACACGGTTGGCTACAAAGGCTTCCAAGGTGTGTACTTCAGCCACTAACCAGGCCAATAAAATTCGACTATCTGACCATGCACAAACCGAACCAAGATTCAGGGTTCTCTTCAATACGTTATGCACGTGGTTAAACAAACGAATTAACAAAGTGGCGCCGGAAAATTCCAATGTTGGTATGGTGACTTTGGTTCGCAACGGGGCCACTTTAGTCTTTGCCAACAATAGGTGCACACGGACAGCACCTGATGACTCCACGGCGCGTAAGTAAACTACTGCAGCGTAACCTCATTCAGAGGCGTCACAAAAACCGTGGAACGTGGTCTGATATCGATCAGGAGGAAACAAGGCACGGGGCAAGGAAGTCCGATTTATTTCAACAAGGGACGATACAAAAATGCTCCACTCGGACAACTAATCATTTCTAAGCTCCGGACATGTTTTTCGATATCATGGACCAATTGCAAGAGACGATCGTAATCGCTCTCAGCTGAAGTGAGCAAAGAGGGGTCTGGATTAGAGTCCAACAAGCTCACAACTAGGACTTGCCACATTCGAATATTGAGAGAGCCGCGCATACCTAGCCGTGATGGCTTCATTACGATCAGGTCGGCTTATCAAATCCGCGGCGGTGACCATCCAACGCAAGGCCTCTTTATTTGAGCCGACATTTCGAAAATAAGCGGGAAAGACAAATGTATATTAATTAAACAAAACAATGATTATTAGTGGGTAGGTAGCAAACAAAACCCGGACACGGAACCAATTCGTGTGACTCACGCGCTAACAATAAGTCGGCTACGACGTATTAAAAATAACAATTTAAATTAATAACCTTAATAGTTAGGGTATGAGTCGCAATAACAAATCGTAACAAGGTCTCACAAATGTGACGTCAAATGAACAAGCGCAACAATACAATACATAGCTTTTGCAGATCTGTAACAAAATATTTTAGTATCACTTATATGCAACAAATACAATTACAATTACCTATGAAACAGTTTCAAATTTGACTAAATTTGATGTTCAAAAAAACTAAATAAAATTAATTATCTACCCCGTTAGGGATACGGCGTAAAGATTTTTTTTTAATAAAATTAAATTTACTTTGCCAGTATTATATTAAAATATACAAAATACAAATGTTGGGTATGGCAAACAACAGTGAATCCAATACATATAATTACCAAAACATGTAAAGTTTAATGCAACAAACCGTAGGGCGATTGCAAACAAAATAATTTATTCAAAATCACTGTTAGGAATAAAACATATTATTGTTTTTCTTGTCCTTCGATACCAAGAGATGGCGCTAGTGGTCCCGTCAGCGCCGGTTTAATTTATTATCTTTTGGTGTGCGGATAATTGTGTGTGTGAATTGAAAGTTTTTATGGAAAAATCTGAAAAAGAGTCGGTCGCTTTGTGATAAGAAGTATTTGGAATATTGGTTGTAAATCTCAATTATGTTTTTTGTTTTGAAGCTAAAAGAAATTTTGCCGTGTCGTGTTTACAAGTTTCGTATAATATAATAACTACGTTTGAAGGAGCAAATTGCTGTTCTTTATTGTCAATAGTGACGTGCAGTTTGTCATAATATTTATCGAATGTATAATTTTAGGATAAAAAATTAATTTATTACATTTATTTCTAAAGTAGGTATATAGTATATAATGGTCTAACTATATCATATGGTTTCGC
The DNA here is from genome assembly GCA_907165235.1 of Zeuzera pyrina. Taxonomy (NCBI): domain Eukaryota; kingdom Metazoa; phylum Arthropoda; class Insecta; order Lepidoptera; family Cossidae; genus Zeuzera; species Zeuzera pyrina. Next base: position 3,557,595 of record OU015623.1, read on the forward strand.
GAACAAATCGTTTCACGTTTTTACTAACAAAAAAACAGCGCCATTTGAAAAAATCCTTAATGGACTAAGTCAATTATATAAATTAATTGAACTATTATTATTACAATTTTATTATACATATAAGTTATACGATTATAATTATGTATTAGTGTACTTATTTACCACACAACTCGCATTTATGTTTTTTGAAATTCCAAATTCAAAAAATAAATCTAATATGATCGACACATATAGGATCGCTGGCCAGCACAACTACTACCTCCGGCAAACTCGCGTCAATGCTCAACGCAAAATAAAGCAGTTTCGGCTTGACGTTGCTTCGAAAAGAACAAACTGTGAGAGCACTACTTCGGGTATTGATACTGCATCACTGTTGATCCTTGTTCGTTAATCTGGACTCTTGTTTACGCCTTTTGTTGAGGATTTCGTCGATATGGTCGAACGTACGGAAAGAACTCTTTAAAACAGTCAGACACCCGAGTTCGTTACACGACTTCGTAACTATTTCGAACGTGAGTCTCTAAATGAAGGGAAAATTTTACCTATAACGTCAGTGCTCAAACGAGTAGCTGATGCGCTTAATATTGGACAACGAACTGTTAGACGAATAACCAAAGAAAAATATAGCGAGACTGGCACAGAAGAAAATAAACTTCACACAAAAAAGAGAAAACGATCAGCTTTGATGCCGATGCCATCCGAAGACATGTGTACGGCTTCTATTTACGGAAAGAGTATCCAACGAGAAAAAATTATAGTGCAATCTGATATTATACTGAAGGAATCTGGATTATTCTCCGGTGGGGAAAGTAGACCGCAATCCATCAAGTTGGTGGTAACGGAAGGACAGTCGATTGCGTGCAGTACGGTGATGGAACTCAGCACTGGGCATTACTCCGAACAATAACTCAAAACATTTCTCATGATAAATGTGAGAAAAGGTGTGTTTGTTGTGTTATGTTTTATAATAAATAAATAAAGTGACTGAAAAACCTCCTAGAAGAAGAAATCCCCCAAGAAATTCATCCAAGTACTCGGTTTTGGGTCCTACATGAAGAGCAACTGACGAGAATTGCGCGAGTGAGAGAACTATTTACACTCGTACGTAAAAACAAGAGAAAGCATTAGCGTACGCGCTTTATTTTATGTTAGTTTCCTTAGTCATTGATTGTATGCAATGTTCCTAAACGCCAAATATGGCAACGCCAAATGGGGCAACGTTAAATGGGGCTATGAAATAAAAACAAATGAAGGAAATCATTTTTTAATTTAACCAGATTTTGATAATTTTCGTAATAAACAAAAATATTATACGTACAACTTTCCCTTTCGAAGTACTAAGCAAAAGCTTGTAAAAACAAAATTTACAATTAAAAAATTATATTTCTATCATAGCATTTCTATATACAATTGTCATATGACGAATGAATAGATCTTGTTTTTTGCTCTTGTAGCCCCTAAAAAACGAATAAAAATCGGTACTTCGGTACTCGGTTGCTTGTGGTATAATTTGTAGTCGTCCCTAATACATACCAATAAGTACAAATTCGATGACACATTTCAGTAGATTACTAACCGTACACAACATGTAAACTATTTCAATATAACAGAAAACTATGCGGATATTAAATATATTTCCAATAATATGATATGATGTTCAGTCACAGTTAGAATTAAGGACCTCGCTTACTCACTATCACGTATCTGTGTTCGATACCAGTAGTCGTAGCGAAATGAAATGTATGTACCTCCGTACTAGTTAATAACCGCAGAGGGTAATTTGGACCCTCAATATGTCTGAATTGCGCTGATCCCGTCTGTTAATCTTCGTATTATATGTATCTGTCACTGGCGAAACGCAATTTTAGCACAAACTAATTTTACTTATTCAATTACGACATTTCGACACATGTTTGAAGTTTCTTCCACGCTGCTTTGCCGAGAATGGAAAGAATAAAAATATGAATAGAAACATATCCTCACTGTATCGTGGACGGAGCGCCAAGTAATCGCGGTCTTCACATACTTCTTTCGTCTTCTCGAATCTCATCATTCATATTTCATCATATTATATTTCGTTTTTGCTCTCACGCATTAATCCTTTAATTGTGACGTTTATATATATTTTCATTTTTACTTACTTTACTCGTAACGTACTCACTAATTGTAAGAATCTTGTTATCTAGCTTACTACTTTCAGATTTTTCTAATTTGAAAATGTTCCACTTTAAGCTGTTCGCGATTTCGCTAATATGATACTTATGGAAACGTCTGTCAAATTTAAGCTTTTTTAGTTTTATGGTTTGTTTCCATTTTTGTATCCACTAAATAATATAAGTAAGAGGGTCCTTACCAGGTCTAATAATAACGATCAAATAAACGAGTCCCCCAAAATTCGTTAGCGGACAGCTATCCGGTTTCAGGGGTTCACTAAGTATTAGGTGACTTTGGTGAAGTCGGGCATTAGTCAATCGGTTTGATTGTCTCAGGAGCTTATGACGTATAAGCTTATGACTATGACATACAGCTGCAATTCAGAACTATTATAAATATTAAGTACGCAGTAGGTGTAAGTTATCACGAACACCACCTAAATGCCCCAAATCTCCTACACATGGTGCATTGTAGTGAATAACGGATGAGCGTCAGGAGATCGATAAATGGTGGTATGTCCGTACAGAAATTCTGTGTAGCTAAACGTTACAGACAAAAGCCAGGCAGCAGCGTCACCAGTGTTAGGAGCTACCCTCTGCGATCGCCAACTCCCCTACCGGACGCGGCCATTATGAGCAAATTCCTCTTTTTTTTGGGTGAAGACTATGTTTAGTAGTGAGTTATTATAGGTTGATAATAGCAAGTAGTAGTGATGTAACGAATATTCGCATATTATTTTGTATATTCGCATTCGGAGAAATTATGCGAATAATTTTGCGAATGTATCTATCTACGAAAAATGCAAATAAATATTTCATGAAATGACAATTCAACTGCAAAGATTTATAATACTTATTTAAATTCGAGTAGACAGGTTTTAATTAGGTATAGACTCTATTTTACTAACTTTAAAGTACCATTTGGACTCATCAGGTAGAATACTTTGTGGAAATATATTTTTGGGCCACATTCAAAAAGCTAATATTCGTATTCGCATTTGCTATATTAAATTGTTTTTTATGCTCGCTTTCGCACTCACATTCGCGTATAACGGTGATATATATTCGCATTCGCGAATGTGAGAAATCAAACATCCGTCCCATTATTAAGAAGTAGTGACCCAAAGACGTGTTGACTTTAAAATAACTCTTTACTTTTGAGGCTTAGTTTGGGTAAGTCATACATAAAAATAAAAAAGAAATTGCTAATTTGCATTCCCATTTTTCTACCTCTCTTTCTTTTTTATAAAATGTCTCTCACGCGGGTCCGCTGGGACTATAGAAATAAGTGGTAAGAACCTTTTGCTCTTTTTTCTGTATGTATCTTTCTTTTTATATGTTGTCGTCTATACTGTTAGCAGCACCGACGAATAAACATACAGGGGAACACTGACGCCCTCTAGCAGAGCGCGACGGTGTTCGTGACGTCATGGAAAAGAAAGACTGTCGGCTTGTTCCCCACTACCGCTCGAGATTATATAAGTCAAAACTCGAGCGCTTCACGTCTCTCTATTGTTTTTACCTTCACGACTACAGCACGAAGTGTTCGAATATAATTTAATTAATTATTAACTGATATTAAATATCAGTATTAATCAATTGATCGATAATTTAAGTAAAGTTTGGGGTGTTCCATTGCTATAAGTATCTAATTTACTATTTAATTTTATCGTATCTAACAATACTTAGGGTGGCTTGCACCAACTATGTATTTAAGCTCGATTTAAGGAATTGACATCTCGTTTGCACTAACTATTTAATAATTGATGCAAGCGAGATGTCAGATCCTTAAATCGAGTTTAAATAGATGATGCAAGCCACCCTTAATATTATAAAGAGGTAAACTTTGTCTGTGTGTATGTAATGGATAAACTCAAAAACTGCTCAACCGATTTCAAAAATTCTTTCACCTATAGAAAGCTACATTATCGGCCATAACATGGGCTGTAGTTTATTAGTAACAAAAAATTTCTACCCGTGCGAATCCAAGGTAGGTCACTAGTGCGCAATAAATTGTTAAATAAATAAATAAAGGTCTTTTACACAATATAATTAAATTTCAATGTTTTCTTACGTCATACGTCTCATCTGGCGCTAAATGGCGTTATAATTAAACTAGGCGTTATGAATATCATGAGAGTAGAGAAGTCGTTAGCCTCTCTACACCTATATACATGGGCTCGCATGGTTATAATCCGTCGCCTTGGCTGTCTACGAGAGGAGAGCTGTTCTTTCGGTTGCCACACGTCTGGAATTTTCCGAATATTTGAGCCTTCACACGGTATTCCCAGGGAATTTCACGCGTTCATAATTTGTAACATTCCTGCACTGTAATTATACGTGAAAAATACTGTGATGATTTTTATAAGGATTTCTTTACAAAAGATTATAGCAGTAATTCTGTTACATTTCTGAAATATTTACAAAAAATATACGTTAATTTATCTGTATTTTTTTTATCTAGTTACATTTTTTTTTAACGCGGGAGAAAATTTCAAAGGTACCCAAACCCACATTGTAACTCAGTTTTTCGCGGTTTTGAATTATTATTAATCACTTATTAGTCACTCAGACCAAAAAAACATTATGGACGGAGTCATAATAAGTTGCTGCTCTCATCATCATATGTCAAACGAATTTCCGTGTCTCTCTTTCTATCTCACTTTGCGTAACCACGATTACTCGTGGTCTCAGAGGGGATAGAAGTAGTAGCGACTATGGCAGTGAGAACCAGAAGCGCTGTCGTCCTCCTAGACTCGCACAGAGTAGAAAACCAGTGCCCCCACTCCCAATAGCTGTGACCCCGAACACTCACCCTTAGTCACCTCCTAGGTGGTAGCAGTAGAACTTACGTGCATTATACTTGTGTTTTATCAGCGATCATTTCGACATCTACAGAGAACAACATTGTAACTCAGTTTTTCGCGATTTTGAATTATTAATCCACTCGGACCAAAAAACATAATGAACGGAGTCATAATAAGTTGCCGCTCTTATCACTGTGTGTCAAACGAACCTTCGTGTCTCTTTTTATATGTCATTTTGCGTAACCACGAGTAAAACTTAACGAAAGCAAGTATGACAAAATCGCACTGTCGCTGTAATTCATGCCAGCTCATGACTGACTTTACATATATTACTGGATTAATTATTTGAAAAATACTCGTAAATCGTAAGTGTTTCAGTTATTAGTATTCACAGAAATAATATATCATGTATTTTTGTACTGCGATCCTATTCCAGTCACGCGCATTAGTAAATGTCTTAAAACTAGGTCAACAAAAAATAGACACGCTCTTAGAGCATATGCTTCGTCCTTTTCGATTCTTAGTCCGAGATTAATCATATCGATCGATATTAAAAAAAATAGATTGACAAAACTATTCAAAAATGAATTACAATGTTGTTCCTAGCAGATGTTAATATGTGTACACTATAAATGATGAGTTTGTTTAGCCGTCGGGGTCACCAAGTTCGACCCGTCTCCTTTACTTGGCACACCGGTAGATTTACTTTGGTAAATAAAAGTTATTGTAACTTGATATGTTATTACATTTTTCACTTCAACACAGTACCTACTGTTCTATAGCGCGGACGAGACGACTGCTCACCTCGTGTAGCTCTAGCTAGATATTTATCGTAATCTTTTTTTGCTGACACTGCAATTGACAACTCTTTGTCCCCACAAGTTGTACAAGTTTGGTCGATGAGTCACATAGCTAAAATATAATTCAATGCATACTTGATGATGTTCGAATGTCCTATTATTAGAAAAAATAATAAGCCTTCTGTATCCGCCGGGGTTATATAAGTAATTAGCCATCTTCTTATTTAGATTATTATATCGACCACAGATTATACGACTTGCGTCCGTAGAGATAATATAACTAGCGACCCGCCCCGGCTTTGCACAGATAAATATTTGTACTACTTGAAACCGTAAATAAGGCACAAAATCAGTTATGGCGTAGTTTCAATTTTGGTTGCAAATCTGCCTAAAGAATAAACAAAATCGAGAAAACTATTTCCCACTAAGCGGCTATTCGCGGGCGGGAGGCCGCGGGCTATTCATAGTCGCCACCGCGACTCCGAAGTCTTGGTGACCGCAAAAGAAAACGCGACTCGAGTAGCCGAGCGAGTAAACGGACCGTCACATGTGCGATAGCCGATAATAACCAGATTGCACGGTATTTTATAAGAACACATTACTAAACTTTTCATTTGTTGTGTTAGTTGACGTTAACCAAAATCCTGCACTCTGGGACATTTCTAAAATAAGTTTACTTTTAAGTTAAGAGAGGAATCTGGTTCACTAGCGTATATCTGAACTTGTCGTACATTCGCACTGATTGTTGCATTCGTACTCTTATTCACGTACAAACTCGTGGACTCATGCTAATTTTCGCATTCACTTTCGTAATCATATTCAATGTTCATAGTATTCGTATTTATGAATTGACTATTCTGTACAACATTTACATATACTTTAATAATAGTAGTGTAATAACACTAGCTATACTATTTTCTTTCTCACGCTATATATTATGTATGTAGCAACTTTTCCTAACACATTTTCTTCACTTATAATTATATAAATTATATTGGCTCAATTCGTCATCACAAGGGCACTGAGTAGAACAGTCATTTTATAATAAACTCAGAAAACACACGTTCAGCTATTGGGTGCTGGCTGAATACCAGCGTTGTAGCCAGTCTGCAACATAATGCTGAGCCAGGACCTCTTCGTAGTCACAGCACATGTCAGGCACTTTTTTTTTCTCTGTTCGTTATTTTTCTTTATTTTTTATTCGCTTTTTTTTTATTGTTTTTTGTATTTTTTGCTTTTACATTTCCTGCATTGTGTTCTGGGCTCCGAATAAACTATTTATCTATCTATCTATCTATCTAAGTTTTCTGTTATTTCTGTAAAACACATGCCGCCTTGGGAACAGCGTACCCCACCGACGCTAACTTAGTTATAAATACGTAGACACCCTCTACTGAGGGTATTCCTATATCGAATAAGCTGTAGTTAAGACCTATAATGTAACATTTATCAATAAAAAGTCACATAGATCATCACCGGCGTTTCCTTCAAAAGTTAACTCGCGCGTCTCAACATCTACATATAATTACTGCGTAATGCCCACCGCCCGACTGTAGCTGGGCGACAATGAACGGCCAATAAATCATTTTTCTTCAGCTTCAGCAGATATATGTCGGAAAAGACACGGGGCAATTCGTGCTTTTGCAACTCAGCCATGAGAAATAGGTACATAATCTTACAAGAGGCGAACTACTCCATAAAATACAACGTTAAAACAAAGTTAATGTGCAAACGACAGAAAACTCTTTGTAACAATTATTACGTAGGTAATTGGAAATTTAATAATGGCAAACAATACGTCGGAGAAATGCTATCGCACCGGCCGCCGTAGTCTGACAGACTCAGCGCCGGCTCCGACGCTCCGTTAGCGCGTCGTCGGAAGTCGCGCTTTGCCATAGTATAGTCAAATGAGTGCCTTTTATTATTTCCACCGAAATATATACATACGAGTATACGTTGTAGTACCCGTTATTAGTAGCCTCAGCTTTGATAATCATCAAAGAAATTTACCGACATTCGTATGTAATTGTGTCATTAAATATTGTGTCGTGTTCCCGTAACTCATTATACAATGAATAAAACACACTTCTTGTCGTTTTCGTTTCGTTTTTGATAACGAGTAAAGATTTCTACGACGTACATTTTGAAAATGAGGTGTTTTTTTATAGAATGCTCTGAGCTGTTTGTTTGTAGAAAACTCGGAATTCTAATGCAGAATTCTACGCAAGCCATCCAACAGCGACTGTCCTGGAACTTTATCCGCGTAGAATTTAATTTCCATCATCCCTTTTTGTCTCCAAGAGGTAGTATTTTCTAAATTATCTATATATTATGTATGTATTAAATTATTTATGATTGTACAAGTACACCATTGACGACCTTGATGGCGAAGTGGTTTAAACGTTACAACGTTCCGGGTTCGATTCTCAGTCAGGTCAATTTAGGAAATGAACTTTTCTAGATTGTCTTGGGTCTGGGTGTACTGGGTGACGCCCCCAGTGGTCGTCGTCTGGTTCTCATAACACAGGGAATATCCTAGTTTGAGACAAGATAATTGGTGGATATCGTCTGATGCATTATTATTATTGTTATTACTGTTGTTTATATAGAAAGCGCGCATCAACACTTTAGGCCACATGTGTTTCGATAAATTAGTTTAGTTCGATAAAAAATTTGCCTAGCAGACAAACAACATTCTAAATGAACAAGTGAACAAGAAGATCGATCTATCATTTCAAACAAGATTAACAAGATTCGCGTATCAGGAAAATATGACCTCTTAGATTTTGGTCCTTCGAGCTGGATGCATATTGGCTCTTCGATGCGCGCTTTTCACCTCTATATAAACAATAATGTACTTGTACAATGATAAATTATTTACAATGTTTTAAGTAAATGCAAGCAATTTTATGTTCCTGAACTAACCTTCACTCTTTTTAACTTTTATCCAGAGCGTTAATGCTCTAAGCTTTTGTCTTCAAACACGACATATTTTCATACAAACTTACATTATCTTTTTTACCCTTTAAATGAATTTTTAAAAACCTTATTAGCGGTGTCTACGCTATAAAGGTACCCCTGAGCAATATCTCAAAATTTTGGTTTTGCTAACGGTTTGGGCTATAGGTTGATGAGTAAGTCAGTCAATTTATACTTTTACATATACATATCATAGAAGATAAATAAATCGATCAAGTCGACCTCCAAAGTGCCTATTAACAGCAAAATAATTAATCAACATCTATCCGCCTAAGTTATTTAAGTAATTAACTATCTTCTTATCTATATCGAACACAGATTATACGGCTTTAATTATTCTTAGAGATAGGTAATATAATCAATTACCATACTGTCTGAGTATTATTGACCGAGTACGACGGCACTTCAAAGGTATGAATGGCGTACGTATTTTATTTAGGTAGGTATCTATTTAAGGATATACCTTTGAAAAGACTATAAAATTGGTAACAACAACGACATATTGCTATTTTCACTATTCAAAATAAAATATCACTATAATTTTATTTATTTACACTATAATATACTGAATTTCCATAATTTCATACTTCTAGATAAATTTTTACTTCTACCCGACTGATCAAGAAGGAGCGTATTGTTTTTCTAATGGATGTATGTATGTATGTTTATTTCTTTGTAACCTCCTGCAGGCTAAACGTTTGATGGATTTTGAAGTGCAAGGTAGCGTTAGATTGGTGTTAATGAAAGGATTGTCATAGGCTATATCTTAACATTTAATCCTCAAATTTTGAAAACTAAAAGTTTAGAATTAAAAAAGTTAATTAAAAAAAATAAAAAACCCGACTGTTAAAACTATAAAAGGATAAAAGATTTTAAAAATTGAGATAAAAAGACAGGTTCATAACAAAAAAAAATTTTTAAAATAACGCCTTTGGAGATGACACCAGCTATCTAGGTATATTAGCTACCTAATTCATAAAATGACTGAAACTATTTATAGCCTCCAACTGCATGTTAAGATTCAATAGCATGAATTTTTCCTTGAAAACTCCTTGAAAATTTTTATTATAAACCTGTCTAGTTAACATCTTTTTTAATATCTTTCATCCTTTTACAGTTTTTACAATCGGGTTTTTCGTTTTTATTCCCTTTTTTTACATTATTTAAATGAAACTAATATACAGTAAAAAAAAATTAAAACTATTAATAACCCCGGCCCGAAAATTATCTCGACTGCTTTCCATCAAATATTACAAAAATTGCTGCAATTTACAGACAAACTGACAGTCAACAACAAATTAACACCCCACTTTTATTCAGGTATAACAATTTATAATTTCAAATATAGAAGAAAATTCATTGAATTAATTTTACACAGCACGAAGTATAAACGCCAGGCCACAGAGCTGAATATTTTTACAACCAAGTCTTAAACATTCAAACTTGTTTAACACTCCCATCACGTCCTCTTTGCTCTTTCATTACTTAATTTACAGACGTAATTAAACTAAATCTTCGTTAGAAAAGGTGCGCGTTATTTTTTTCGCGAACGCAAAAAGCTCGCCTTTTCTTTGTAAAGAAAATAAGATATTTTAAAGATAACTCTATTTTCGTAGTATGTGACTCGATTCGTAACAAGTCAACTACTAGCAGCCGTTATTACGAAGCCTTCGAAAAGTCAGTTACTGGATAGATTTCTGCCAAAAAGTTTTTTAAGGAGAACTATCGATTATTATACTTCGATAACTATGAAGCTTTTCTTAGTTACGAAGTCTATAAGACGTAAATTACAGATGCTTAGTTGCAAGGTTGGTCTTTTATAGAAAATAATAATAAATTATATATGTATCCGCTGTCACCACTAGCATCACACGAAGTGAGGTTTTATTTTTGTTTCGGAGAAGTTCGTGTAACTGTATCCATAGGTGGCTGGTAAGTTTGATTATAGGTGCTTAAAATACGACGATAAAATAAAAATATGAATTCGCTATATACAATCGTGTAATAAGTCAATCCACAGGCAAGTCTACTGTAAGGGTAGATGAAAATTATATTAATGAAGAAAAACAGATTAAAAAGTAATAAGTGGGCCCCGCACGCCAGTGTTGCCGTTGCAACAGAAGGGAAAAAATCAACTGCAAAAATCGGCGATTGAATTGTGTCAAACTCAAACCGACTGAAAAAACCATCCTCTTTGCCGTTCGCCCTGCCCTAGTGGTTTTTATAGCGTTACCGGTCGCGTTAGGGCGAGCGCAGAAGGCGCCCTGCTAGATGGTCGGCCGCCTGAGGGTTCCCCTAACCCAGGTGTATCTCGCATGGAAGATAAGCCTAGGGTACCTTATTCGGGTACGGGCTGGGTCTAAAATGTGAGGTACGTGGACGATACGATCGTTATATTTAGCGAGGTGTATTCACTCAGTACTGCAATTTTGTCCATTCGTAAATTTATATTTATTAAGGAGATAATAAATGTACAACATTACAAATTTATATAACAAAATTAATAAATGTACTAAATAATAATATTTATAGATGACACATGTGCAATATTTATAGTTCGCTTTTCACAATAAAGCAATAGACAAATGCACTTAGAAATATTATGATGACAAAACGGTTTAGAGTAATTTTTATAATGTTATTAATTAATTTGTGATTCATATATTCTTGTAATAGCTGGAGACAACATTTTACGATCTTTTACAAAAATACAATACAATAAGCGATAAAAAAAAAGTACACATCCCACAGACTTCCTATAAACTAGCAGAACAAACATCAATCACGCCTACATGTTGTGTAATAATAAACAACATAGCAGTGTCTCTTTCGCAAAAACGTGAATTCGTATAATACTTTATCTTTCTCGCCTGTGTTGGCATAACGTCATCACACATCAATAAAACGCAGCCGTGGCAACCGTCATGACACAAAACAACTTTAAGTGACAAAATGGCGTTCTCGATCCGAGTTACGACGTGAGCTTTTTTGAATACTTAGTAATTTGTTATTTTAGCTTTTAGATAAAAACTGTTAAATACGATAGCTAAGTACTGTGCCTTGATGTGTTATAGTGCCACATACAAAATTATACCAGGAATAACTTGTCATCGGTAAGTGAATTCGTAACCTAGAATTCTTGCTATGAAACGTTTGTGTTTTTATTCGTTTTCTTTTCAAATACTTCGTACATTGAAGTAATTTTACAAATTGTGTACTATCTACTTTTAATCAAATCATAATTTAGTTTGGGGAGGATATTTTATAATTACCAGCTGACTATTTGTGATTACGAATATTGTTTAACATTTTTGGTACTAGACAAATTTACAGGATCTGAACTCAGGGTGACTTCCACAAATTTATTTTATTTTATCCTGAAATCCACAGCCAAGAGACAGCGGACAAAAACACATTTGATAAAATATAAAAGCTTGTACCTATATTTTTCAGATTTCCTAAAGACCCACAGGTTAAAAATGCCTGGATTAAAAATATTAATAAGCTCATTGGCGGCCTAATGCAAACAGCGTTTTATGGTCAAAGCATTTTGAAATTTATTTACTGAACCCAAATACTTTCCGCTCAGCCTTGCGCAGGGGAGCCCATCCGACTTGGTATGAAAATTTTTCAGTATCATCAGATGCAGTAAGTACATCGCATTGGAGAAAACGAATAATAGTTTTTTTGCAACGGTTGTAACAGTCAGGTATCAATCAGGATAATAAGAGTTAAATGTGATTTTTTAATAACATATAGTGGAGTGACCAAAATAACATGTAGTGAGTATTGATTAGATTAAATACCTGCTTGGTCTGGTTAATCTTTTTAATTTTCTTTTCTTTAATCTTTTATGTTAAAAGAGACCTCTTACTTGGAAAACATAATTAAGTTCTTTACCCAGCTCTATGACAGCTTAAGCTATTTAAGATTAGTCTATATACCTATCTCAGTATCGGAAATAACATTTAATTTCGAATTTTTCTTCAGAATAAAGAAAACATATTTACAATACAACAAGCAAAAATGAAAAGGACTGCCACATCTACACATGATTTGCAGAGTTTAGAAAATGCTCCATTAAATTTCAATGCGTTAACTGTCCTGCAAGTAAGTTCCATAGCATACTACAAACAATTTAAATTTTAATAAGGCTCTACTACAGACCTATCCAAAAAAATTCTCATAAATAAAATGACCAGAGACCATTTTGGTTTGCTTTTGTTACCAAAAGAAGAAGTAGAAATTCCAATTCAAGGCTGCATTTGTCGTTGGCTAAACAGAGCACATTCATTACATAAATTAATATGTGAAGTAGTTGTCCTACTTGAAATAAATTAAAAATAAATGCTGCTTTGCTAGCAGCAACAATTCAGAATTTTATAACTTTCAGGCTTCAAATGAATTCAATTTTATCTTTCTCTACAAAAGACTAAAATATTCGTAACCCTGTTAAAAGAGAAGGGACCTACAACTTCTACTGTGATTAACGCAGATGATTGTTTATAGAATCGCACTGCATTTGCCATTTCACTGCTAAGTTCCATGTTCTCCATCTCATACCTTAAAATTAAATTCTCTCACTTTTGTATTTTATACATCCATTTGTTTCTGTGTGGCTATTTCTAATGTACAGTCAACAGCACATTAGGTGTAACAACCTTGCACTATAATGTTATCAGAATAGGAACTTTAATAAAAACGCTATCGTTGATGTACTGTTGACTGTACATAATATGTCAGTATTATATTATGGTGAGCTACTTTCTGTAAGTATTTAAAAAATGTTGTTTCAAAAGTAAGCTTCATTCTGGTAATTGTTATGTTTTATAATATTAGTAACATTAAAACTTACTAATATTATGAACGTGAAATGTTTGTGATTCAATCACACCCAAATCACTGGACGAAATTTGGCACGGAGATAGCTTACACACTCCTTTTTTTTTTTTTTTTTTTTTTCGTCAGGAAATGCTTTATGCATCCCGTCCTGCCGTAGGGGGGTGGCAGGGGGGTATGTGGGACTCCTCGACATTAGGGTGCTAGGCCGAGTCTACCCACTAAAACCTGACGGTGTTCCTCGAGAGCCTTGATGCCGGGGCAACGGGAGCGCGTTGGCATTCTTCCGCGACCCCGGCGGCTATGCCCAGCCTGAGCCGAGCCCTCCTCCGTTTGCGGGCAGTTTGACCTGCCCGCTCTCCTGGGAGGCGCGCGGGAACACCGCGCGCACCATCCCGAGGCCATTGGTGAGGCGCCTTCCCCCGAAGGACACCCCAGGCCTCCGAAGTGGCGGCTTCCGCACCCTGCCTACACCACGGCAGGGGCGTCAGCACGCCCACCTGATTTTTACGTGTTTACTCACGGGTTTTAACAAGTTTTCCTTCTTCCCACCTCTGATTTTAACGTGTTGTCTCACGGGTTTCATTTCGAGTTTTCCTTCTCTCCACCTTTGATTTTAACGTGTTTTCTCACGGGTTTCATTTCGAGTTTTCCTTCTCTCCACCTCTGATTTTTACGTGTTTCCTCACGGGTTTTTAAAAGTTTTCCTTCTTTCCACCTCTTGACCCGCGTCCTCCGCGAAGGACGCCGGAACCAACACTTAGCCAACAATACCCCTCTCAAAGGAGAGGGGCAAGTGGAAAAACGACCCACACGGCAGACCCCCGCCCTCACGCAGAGGACGGGGAACACAAACTTATCCCCCCCCCCCCGGGTCCAGGCCGGGACCTTTCGGCTCCACCTCCTACTCGGTCCCAGCCCGGTCCCACCCCTGATTTTAACGTGTTTACTCACGGGTTTTAATAAGTTTTCCATCTTACCACCTCGGGGCCGAAGGCCCCACACGCCGTACCCCCACCCTCATTATGAGGACGGGGAACACGACTCCCTCCCCCCCGGTCCGGGCCGGGTCCTTTCGGCTCCACTACCTACTCGGTCCCAACCCGGTACTGAGGGCATCGCCGAAGCGACACCCTCAGGAGTGTTTATCGACTCTCCAGTCTAGATCCGCAGTGTTCAGTAGAAACAGGGTCACCTCGAGAAGGATGTAGACATGAAGTCTACGCACTGCGGTCTTGGGATGGCAGGCTAAGGCTCCACTTAATGGGAGCTATAAGCGCCTGTTAGTCCACCCCCTGTGGCGGGTTACCCACACCACTCGGCCCCAAGCTTACACACTCCTAAGCTATCTCCGTGATACCTAAAATATCCTAAGTAGGATAGCAATTTAATTACATAAATCCTAAGTAGGATATTAATTTGATTTTATTTTCTAGCTTCTTTGAAAATAAAATACAGCACATGTTACTCGCTGATAATGTAGCTCTCTATAGGTGAAAGAGTTGAGTAGTTTTTTAGTTTATCCTTTACATACAAACAAACAAAGTTTACCTCCTTATAATATTAGTATAGAAAAACAATAAAGGACATACATATATTTGGAGCTTGCCTTATTCTGAAGCCCTAAGGCACGCCACTGATAAATAAATAACTTGAAATAATTTGCTACTGTTTTATTTTTTTTTTCAAAGCTTTCTAATACATTCCTGATAATGTTTTAAGTATGTGCGTGCATTTTTTATGTGTGCAAAGCTGCCGCGCTTTTCGAGCAGCAATGTTTAGTCTGCTAGTTTATAGGAAGTCTGTGTACACAACCATGTTTTACTGGCCATCACTAATAATAAAGTAAATATTAGAAAAATTTATAATTAAGAATTAAAATAAGAACGTAAGTAACGTAACGGATTATTAAAAAAACGTGTGGATAAGTCCTATTGCGAATTAATACCTTTTCTTAATCAAACCGAACATTGGACCGAAACCTTCAATTCGAATTTCATCACAGATTATTATTGAAGCAACAAATATATTAAACCCGGGCTAGAGTTGAGTGGAATACGTAAATCAATTAACCCGGACAAGACGGGCCGTGTTGGGGCCGCGCCGGCCCATTTCTGGGACATCCATCCTATTTTGGCGACACCAGCCCCGGGGCGAGCGGTGGCGTCTCTGGATTAATTCAAATATTACTTGTGGAATTGAAGACTTGGTTGGGCCACGAAATAGGCTGGCAGAGACAGGACACTTTCACTATCTTTCACAAAATTGAAATAACTTTTTTTAGCACCACAATTAATATTTTACAAAAAAAAATTTATTCAGTCGCATGTGCAATTGAATTTTAGCAATCATCGAAGTTCATTTTCAAAAAAGACTGGAAACTGATTTGTTTAATAAAATATGAATAACAAGAATATAAGGTAATGTATAAACAATCTAAAATTTGTTTAACTTTCTGAATAAGATGACATTTATGAAAACGTATACAAAAAATTTTTAAGAATATATTGTTTTGTTTTCTATTTAATGTAATTCCCTTTAATGAGAGAGTAAATAAATAATCAGAGATAATCCCTCTTCAATTCTCCAATTCTTGGGAGGTAAAAGGAAACATGCCTATACAAACAGCCGACGTGCTCAGTATTATTTTTTCAAATTCCAGTAGCACTTAACCTGATGTAAAAATTATCCTTTTTTCTTCTCACTAAGTCCCTAACACTTACAGATAAGTTAATGTAGGTTGTACTAGAGTTAGAAAGAACTTCTTGGAAACTTCAATTGCTCATGTTCATTCAGATTTTCCAATTCCATCACGCCTGCACAAAACATTAATGCATAATATATTATACCTTATAAATTTGTACCTACTTTAAAACTCTTAAAAACGCAAAAAATTTAAAATCTGAACAAAATGCAATCTTCACTTCTCCCGCTCTCACAAAAAAAGTAAGATATTAATTATCTTATTAACAAAACACATGTCTGATATAAAACTTGTTCTTTTTTCTCATAACTAAAGTCTCTGACACTCCTCCAGTAAAGTGATAATAGGCTTTACGAGAGTTACAAACGACATATTGGAACTGCAGATCTGCAGCCTCGTATTTATTCAGACCTTCACAATATACCCTGCAATGTACTATTAATTTTGTACTTAAAAACTCCCAAAGACGCAAAAGATATAAAATTGAAACAAAATGCCAACACTAATTCTCTCGTTCCCGCCAAAAAGTCCCGGTATTAACTACATTAATCTCCAATTTTCAGAAAGCAAATAAATTACCAAATACAGCTATTGTATTGTTTTTCGAAAATAGTATTACAATCGGCGTTTTAAAATTTAATTTTGAAGATGCAATTATACACGAATATACAATTTAAAACAATTTTTATAAACCCATCAAACAAGTCTTAACTGTGTTATAAATATATCGAAGACTTATGCGTTAACTTTCTTACTTATTCCGCTGTCGTCGGCGCGTTCATCCATCGTAACGACGCGATGTTTCTGGACTTTATATTTACATAAAACCAATTACAACGACCACAGAATCGCATTGCGACGCCCGCGCGACTAACAGATATCGTGCAATTGTAAATTAATAAATATAATAATAATTACTGCTTAGATTGTATTGTAAAAATGAAGAAAGGAATGCTTAGATGGTTCGGGCACTTGGTAAGAATAAGTGATGAAAGACTGACGAAGAAAATCTACAGAGCGAAAGTGAGTGGTAAAAGAAGCCAAGAAAGACCAAGGCTAACTTATGAAGATCAAATTGCCAAAGTGTTAGCAGACGGAAATGTCAAAGGACTCGCATACCTAGGCGAAAATGTGTGAAGAGAATGATGAGATTTGAAGAAGCGAAAGAGGTGTGTAAGGACCGCGACTCTTGGCGCTTCGTCCTCTCTGACTACCCCGTTGGGGATACAGCGTGAAGATATGTTATGTTATGTTATTACTGCTTAGAAACTTCGTAGAAACACGTCTCACGGTTAACTTAAATTATTTGGGATCATTCATCAGTTACATCATACAGAAACAGAATCAGATATGCGGATGCGAACAAAGAGATTTGCAATACTGCCACATTCACTAATTCTACTAAAATAATACACACACTACTCTTAAATATAAATGAACTAGCGAACCGCCCCGGCTTCGCACGGGTGCAATGAGATACTAATTCCTCGTATCCGTCTAAATAGCTTTCCAAATTCCACATAACTTGTATACATTTTTTTTAAACGTTTTTAACGATTGTTTATTTCGTTTTGTTCTTGTCACTTATTAATTAACCTTCTCAATAAAAGTCTTGTTAAGTACTTGGATTCGTGTATTATCTTTACCACAAAGTAATATTTTACATAAGAAATAAGGCCACAGTTACGTACGCGAGCGCAAGGGAACGACTGGCGCGGGCGGCGCTTGAAATTGTTGTCGCGCCAGACGTCATACACAATGTGTCCCTACATTAACCTCCCCCTTTTTTTAAAAAAATGAAAATTTTTTACACAACTACATCTAAATAAAGTTTTTAAAAGTTAAGTTCTATCAACACTTATTTACTTATTATATTACTTAACTACATTAATGTTTACAAAATGAAGCAATCAAAGCGATAACACTATATCAGTTACGAATGCCGTCTTTAGAATACTGTTACATTACTAATTCAATATACTAGTGTTTTGCCGTGTATATTCCTTCATTTTATATTTTATTACAAAAATTAATCTTTAATATTGAAATACATTATAAAACTCATTTAATATATAAAAACTATTATTAATAAAAGATAAGTATAATGCTGTATAATGTATACACACTTAACCTTAACTACTTACACAGGAAAATATACTGGACTCTTACACAAGTTACAAATATCTATACTTATACAACATTAAACACTACAGGTTGAGTTTTCGGCGTCTGCATCGCCGCTGCTGTATTCCCTGAGTCGGAAGTAAGCGTTGTTGCCGGCGTCGAACTCAACATTAACCGACGGATAGACATCTGTTTACTGATCCAGTTTTTCGTCCGTCTGTTACAGCTTTTATATGTGCAATATAGGATAATTAATCCCGTCACCGTGATTGATAAATATGCCACTATTGAGATGTGATAGATGTGAAAGTCTATATCTTGCTTAACAAGATTGGGCACAACAATATTGGTTACTTCTTTGGCGTTCTGATTGCCCATTTTCTAATAAATGATTTTATGAATTAAATAAACTGTTCGATAATACAGTACAGTGTACAGGTATGTACGCGTATAAAATGTAAAATGCTAGTAAAATATAAGCTGTCCTACGCTATATATAGCGTAGCGTATTACTAATGTGCAATTCTGCATTTTTACTAAACTATAAATAAAGTGCTGAAATTATCTTATATATCAAATCGTACTGCTTTTTTAACCACCCGGCCTGAACGAGTCGTATAATTCACGGGTGAACTTTTTGGTTTGCTTAAATCTAAATCTGTTGACTTATTTAAATTATTGCTAGGAATTACAGACTCTTTATTAACACTTTCATTCAATATATAGGCAGGCTTGAGCCTATCTATCGAAATCGAAACATGTTTACTGTTAGGAAATTGTAAAGTGAAATATTTATTGTGGCGCTTTATGACGCTGTAGGGGCCATCATAAGGCGGTTGTAATGATTTCCTTATAGTATCGTTTCTGACAAATACTTTACTACAATTTTTCAAGTCTGGATGTACAAAGAGTGTACGTGAGTCGCGGTGTTGCACAGGTTTCGGTTTCAGGTTACTAATAATATTACGTACTTTTTTTACGTATTCCTCTTCTTCATACTTAGGCTTATTAACAACATCAAAAAATTCTCCTGGTAACCTTAATGTTTTACCGAACGTCATTTCAGCCGCGCTAACACCAGTGTCGCTTCGAGGCGCTGCTCGTAAACCCAATAACACAGTCGGTAATTCGTCTACCCAGCTACCAGTGTTGAGTCTAGCCATTAACGCTACTTAAAGACATCGATGCCATCGTTCTATGACACCATTACATTGTGGATGATATGGGGTAATACGACTCTTATTAACGCCTAAATATTTCATTAATTGCTTAAAAAGATTGCTCTCAAACTGCCTGCCCTGGTCGCTTGTGAGCTTGAGAGGGCAGCCATAACGAGCTATCCAATTTTCATATATAATTTTAGCAACCGTCGTCGCGCAAATGTCGCGGATGGGGAAAGCTTCTACCCAATTACTTTTTCTATCTATGATAGTGAGACAATATCTAAGTCCTTCCGGAGAGGTAGGTAACAGGCCTACTAAGTCAACATTTATGTGCTCAAAACGGTCTGCGGGCGAATATTGTCTTAATTCTGACATTGTATGCTTTTGAACCTTGGAACGTTGACACGGAATGCACGTCTTAGTCCAAACACCTACATCTCTATTCATACTAGGCCAAAAATATTTTTTAGTTATAAGTTTTCTTGAAGAACGTATACCTGGATGGCTTAAATTATGAATTGCCTGAAATGCTAAACATCTGAATTTCTCTGGTAAATAAACTCTTGCAGTATCTGTGGACATTTCGCAAATTATTGACTTGTCACTGTTTACTGATAATATTTTCTTAAATATTAATTTATTATTATTCGACTCTAATAATTCTTTTAATGCAGTATCACTGTTTTGCACTAAGGCGATTTCTTCGAAATCGAGCACGCTAGGACAGTGTACTGTTTCAACACGCGATAACGCGTCAGCAACAATGTTGTTTTCGCCGTTCACATGACGAATGTCCGTTGTAAATTCGCTTATAAAGAGAAGTTGTCTAGTACGTCTGGGATTTTCTTTATTAGTACTAGTTTTTGTAAAAGCGTAAGTTAATGGTTTATGGTCCGTAAATACTATTAATTCGCGACCTTCAAACATATTTCGGAAATACTGAACTAATGAAAAAATGGCCAAAAGTTCTCTATCATAAGTACTATATTTTTGCTGAGCTTCTGTCATTTTCCTTGAAAAATATCCTAAAGGTATCCATTTATCATTTACATATTGCTGTAAAACTGCACCAATACAAGTCTTTGATGGGTCCGTCATAATTGCAAGTGGTATATCGGGCATTGGATATGCAAGCGTTGCAGCGCTCTGTAGGTTCAACTTACATTCGTGAAATGCTTGGATAGCGCTTTCTGTCCACTGTATAACAGTTTTATCGTTCTTTTTAGCGTTATGTAAGTATTTATTTAATACTGATTGATATTCTACGGCTTTAGGTAAATGCGAACGATAAAAATTTAACATTCCCATAAATCTGCAAAGCTGTGCTATTGTATTAGGTCTGGGAAAGTCTACTATAGCCTGTACTTTA
Organism: Zeuzera pyrina; assembly: GCA_907165235.1. Taxonomy (NCBI): domain Eukaryota; kingdom Metazoa; phylum Arthropoda; class Insecta; order Lepidoptera; family Cossidae; genus Zeuzera; species Zeuzera pyrina. Next base: position 3,578,533 of record OU015623.1, read on the forward strand.
CTTTGTAATGGTTTGAGACCTTCAGGTGAAATTTCGTACCCAAGGAATTCCAATGATTTTTGACCAAAGCAACATTTAGAAATATTTATAGTAATACCAAATTTATCTAATCTTTTAAATACGGCTAATAAATGTGATTCATGTTCTTCAGGGGATTGACTTGCGATTAAAATATCGTCTAAATAACAGAATAAGAAACTTGATCCGTCTGAGTTTTCATGAATTTGGTTATCTGAAGTTTTGAAATTAAAATCTTTTAATACTGTATTATTCATGAAGCGTTGAAAAGTTTGAGCTGCGTTTCTGAGACCAATCGACATACATGGGAATTCATATAAGCCGAAGGGAGTTGTTATCGCCGTTTTTTCTACATCCTGTGATGCGATTTTAATATAATGGTAGGCTCTATTTATATCAATTCGAGAAAAAAATGTTTTATTTGCTAAAATATACGTAAAATCTTGTAAATGAGGTAAAGGGTAACGGTCGGGCTTAGTAATCGCATTTAGAGCACGGTAATCGCCACAGGGTCGTATTTTACCATCTTTTTTAGGTACTACATGCAAAGGGCTAGACCAAGCACTGCTAGATGAGATGGGCGGCAAATTCCGATTTCCTGCATTAATCGAAACTCTTCACGTACCTTTTTATAGCGATCTGGTGGTAGCGGTCTGGCTCGTGCCCAAACAGGAGCACCAGATGTCTCTATATAATGATATACATCGTGACGTGGTGTATCCTTGAAGCAAATAGGTTTCGTTAAGTCTGGAAATTTATTTAAAATATTATAGTAAAGATGCGACTCGTCTATTGTTTTTATTGACGTCTCATTACATTTTACTATACTGGCCAAAACTTGAATATTAGTTACTTGATCAATTAATTTTCTAGAATGTAAATCTACTAACAACTTATAATAACTTAAAAAATCTGCGCCCAATATAGGTTGGCTAACTTCGGCAATAATAAAAGTCCAATTAAAATTTCTTCTTAAATTAAGATTAAGTGTTAATGTTTTAAGTCCATATGTCTTTATTTGTGTACCGTTAGCGGCAAAAAGTTGGTAATCACATGGTTTTTTATTTTTAACAATGAAACTACCACTATGAGGAAGAACTGAAACGTTTGCACCTGTATCCACTAAGAAACGCAAACCATTTTGTCTGTCGGCGACACACAGGCGGTGATTGGCGATGTCGATGCTGCCACCCGCCGTTGCTGACCGCATCGCTGCTAGTTCTCCTGCCCCTTTTTCCAACTACAGGGTTGTACACATTTGTTCGCCTTGTCCTTATAACGATAGTGGTAAAAATAGAGCCAATTAGGACTGCTTGGATTTCGGCGAAGTTCACGGGATCGTGAGCGAGACCTATATCGAAACTGGTTGCTCCTATTATTTTGTCTACTTCGGTTGTTCTCCAATGACGATAGTCTCACGTTGAGTTTGGCTATCTCTGCTAGTAGTTGGTCTTCCACCTTAACAGCTGGTGTAGTTGCAGGCTCCATATTAACGTTTAAACAGTAAATAAAATAGTTCTATAAAGTTCAATTAAGCGCGATATATTTAACGCGTAGTGGCACTTATTTAATTAACTTGAGCCGTCCCTGTATTAATTTTTCACACGTATTCAAATTTAGAATGTATTGTCTGGGGTCACCAATTTAACGATTGTTTATTTCCTTTTGTTCTTATCACTTATTAATTAACCTTCTCAATAAAAGTCTTGTTAAGTACTTGGATTCGTGTATTATCTTTACCACAAAGAAATATTTTACATAAGAAATAAGACCACAGTTACGTACGCGAGCGCAAGGGAACGACTGGCGCGGGCGGCGCTTGAAATTGCTGACTCGCGCCAGACGTCATACACAATGTGTCCCTACACGTTTAATGGTTATAGAAAGCTATCCATATAATATAGACATATGCCATCGCTGACTTTTTTGTTGTCCTAATAAAGAGGAACAATTCCATCATACGTTGTTTTGGAATAAGACATCATTTTCGATGAAAGCTCTCAGTCGGCTTGATTTTTTCCGACATATTTTCAACAAATTAACAGAAAAAATATTAAACTATACGTGTAAACCTTCCTCTTGAATCACTCTATCTATTGGTGACAACCGCATTAAAATCCGTTGCGTAGTTTAGAAGATCTAAGCACACATACAGAGGGACAGACGGCGGAAAGCGACTTTGTTTTATACTATGTATAGAAGATAACAGAATGAATACTTAAAACTACAACTTATATTAAAAACTATTACCTAATTTTTGCTATGAAACTGCATTACTCATGTCGATGTTCTATTAATAAAGCGGATCGTAAACAAATAATAAAATAAATAACGTACATACATACTTCATGCTGTACCCCTAACGGGGTAGTCAGAGAGGAAGGAGTGTCGGGCTTCGTGGTTCTTTCATACTTCTTTCGCCTCCTCAAATCTGGTCATTTTGCCGCACATTTTCACCTAGGTATGCGGGTACTTTTGACATTTCTGTCAGCTAACACTCCAGCTATTCGTACTTCATAATTCAGCTTTGGTCTTTCCTGGCTTCTGCTACCACTCACATTCAGTCGATAGATATAAAAAAATTACATTTATGCTACATAATTAATATTAGTGTGGTGGTAGAGCATCCAAGCCGCGGCCCCAGGTTCGATTGTCGGCCAGGTTAATTTAGGATACGAACTTTTCTAACTTATCTTGGAGTCTGAGGGTTATGGGAGCTCCCTCTTTTCGTTGTGTGGTACCCATTGTATAAGCCAAGCGTTTAGTTTGGGATCACACAATTGGTATAATTGTCTAGAATATTACTATTATTGCAATAGTCTCTATTTTTTTAAATAAAATGATTTGTTTCATTGAATTTGAAATTTAACCTCTTAGACAAAATAAACTTTATTAATAACGAAAAAGTATATATGTACATACGTTAATATTTACAAACTTAAAACTACGCATTATCTTAAATAATAGACTTCCTCAAAGTTGCCTCTTAGAAAGCTGCCATTGCTTAAGGTGCCCATGAGATTGGCAGCATTACCTCTTTGAATAACCAAACTGATTCCTTGGCGGAAGAAGCTGCCAGCCCGGCGGTTTCCCGAAGCCTCGACCAGTCTCTTACAAATATCGGAATCCAGTCGATGGACTTCGGGGCCCCAGGGACCCAAAGTTTCGACTGCAAAGAGCGTAAATATGAAACTCTCTGAGAGAGTCGCATACTTACGCCACTTCAAGTTCTCGGCAGTGCTGGCCGCAGCATCTGCTGACTTGGAAGTCGCCGGTACATGGAAAACAGCAAGTGTATCGACACAAATGGCGTTCCACACCTCTTAAGAGAAAGTTGTTTATTGTCAATCAAAAATTGTATTCACTTTATTTTGTTCTTATCTACATAGTAAGTATCAAGTTTCATTGACCCCACTCTTAACGAAAGCAATTTTGTTTGCAAATGGAACAAAAATAAGATATAACGTGAGGCTGCTAAGCAAACGAAATATTTTATTATTTTTAATAATATTATTGCTTTGGGAACAGACACAGTCTATATTTGTTTTAATGCTACGCATCAGCTTTTTCTCACAAATGATTGAGAAGAATATACGAGTATAACATACTCTACATACATAGGTCAGAAGATCACAAAGTTTTCATTAAAATTAAGTACTTATCTATGCCCATGTTCACAAAAAATCATGCAACATCGTTATCAGACCGCCTTCTGGTAAAAAACCTGTTTCGTTAAAGTGAATGTTGGGTATCCGTATGTCAATATTAGCCCAGTAAAGGTACGCTATCTGTGTACAGGGTTAAGTTAAAAATACTAATAACCTTTTAGTATTTTGTTCTTAACATTATCCACAATAGCTTTTGTTCTACGACTTTTAAAAATTCATAACTTTAGAAAAGGACCTTTTGGCAGGAACGGAAGAAGTGAGGTTGTCATTTTATTCAGATTTTCTATTTTTTACAGTTTTTAAACTTTTAAAGTACAAAAGTTTAATTACATTATGTTTTAAAGTTCTGTGTAAGTGAAAACTATGGAGTAGGTCTAAATAAATATGTGTAGCTGAAGTTTTCGCGCTCTTCCAAGAAGTCCTATAAAACTTCAGTAAAGTCTACTATCACTTTACTGGAGGTGTTTTACGATAACGATTCTACTAATACAATACGTGACATCGGCAAATGCACTAATCTGTACGCCATGCCATGAAGAAAGAAAAAAAAAACAATAAAATTAGAAAATGGCACCTACTCTACCCGGTCGCTAAAGCAGCACACACAGCAGGCGCGGCGGGGCGGCCTGTGGCTTGCACTGTACCATTGGAAATACGTACACAGAGTAATTTTCAAACACTACAACAAAACCTAACAAAATTTTTTTGAGGAACGTATAAAGTTTTGAAAAAAGTCTTAGAACAAAAGTTGTTGGGTATGATGACAGGAATTTGGCACTAAGAGATTATTAGTATTTTTCAATTAACCCTGTATATGGTGTGATTCATAAATTCTATAATATTATTTCAATCGAGATTAAATTTTTTACTAAATATTTACTGAATACATCTTAAAAAATATATTAAAATATTTTAAATTAAAAAATAAAAGTACTGTAATTTTTAAAAATTGCTAAAAATGAATAGTATAGGTATATCAACTGAATATTTTTTAGTCTGTATATATAGTTTTTCTCTATGAAATACGCTATTTAATTTTGACATTTGATATAATTATTAAATCAACCAAAATTTTTTAACGGAATATATTTTAAAAAACTCGTTTAACTTCGAAGATTTTATTTTGAATTTTCTGCTCTTAAACAGAAAATGGTAATAGCTTAAGGTCTTTATCATCTTTATCGTTTGAACAAATGTTCATATTTCTCTTTTTTATTATATTAAATTATTATTTAAGTTTTTTATGTATAGCGAAGATGACCTGTGGCAGACAATACGTAAACAAGAAGGTTGACTCCCGCCTCGTGCGTAACGGAATTGCCTGCTCTCGACGAGATACTTGGATCGTTGTGTTGGGAGTGTGACGCGGAGAGCATCTCGTTTAGTTATACATTTAGTATATAATAATAAAATAATAAAAACAATAACAACGGGGAAGTCAGAGAAGACGGAGCGCCAAGCGTCGCGGTTCTTACGTACTTCTTTCGCTTCCTCAAATTTTTTATGTTTGTTAAATTTCACTTCTTGTAGTTATGTTGCAGAATGATACTCTGAATTCGATTAATGAATAATTCAATTATTTAGGCATCTAAGGACGTTATAATACGTTCGTTTATGTGATTTAGACATTTTCGTATTTGAAACGTTGTGAAGAACAAATTAAAGACAAATTAAAGTGGTTGCATGTTCGCGTAATAATTATCCATATTCACCCAGAATATTGCCGTTGTGTGCGTGCCACGGCACGTGCGTATTAGCGCGCACACATACAAACCGTGTACGATAACTTCCTATGAAGATATCCTACTTTTATGTTTATACTGTACCTATAGATTGTGCCTACATACTTATCTCATTTTAATTAGTGTCGTGTTTTGGATCTGAATTGCTACGTCCATTTGGTTTGTAATAATTTGGAGTATGTCTACATAAAACCTTAAATCGACTGATTGACAGTGGGACGCGTCGTTATATCTAAAACTATCTTCATAGCTATCTTTCAATTGACTAGTACTATAGAGGTACTATACATATCTTCCCACATCTGATCCGAACACCTTGTACACCACGCGACGTCGACCTCGCACTATAATTGTCACTAATCATTAATTATCTACACGTAAATTAAGAGAATGAAAGACCTGAAGACGTGTCTCGCTTAACAAGCTTCGTTTGAATTAAAGGGCCAGTGGCATGAACTGTGGTTAACTGAGAGAAAGCAGAAGACATTTATCAGCTTTCATCTGAAGATTAAATAATATTAAAGTACTTGGTATTGTAATTAGATTTAAATCTTTTTATACCTTTAAAACTAAATTACGTACATCACTCATATGTTATATTTTTCAATGTCGAAGATAAGTTGTGAGAGAAAGAAAAAATGTTGTTTAAATACAAATAATAAACTGGTGTAGGCGATGGACTAGCAAACTGCTAATTAGATGTTAAAAGATATGTCGAAGTATGATTTCGTTATGCTTTATCTACCCGTAATTGGAAACTGTGTGCCGTAACTAATGTTCTTGTGAATGAACTTCATCTCATAATCGAACTGAGAAAGAGCTGGGCTGTACTGCGTTATGCGGGTTCAATGCGAGTTGAAGAAGGTAAACTAGTAACTAACCTACTGTCAATCAAAACTGTCAGTTATTCTCATATCTCATACTCTCATAAAACATCTTATTCGGCTTGACGGCTTAACAAGCCTTCGCTCTATATATGTAGATGCTTCTATATCGTCTATAGGTAACATACTTAACCTATCATACTGAAATATATTGCGTTGATCTGTTGCGTTGGTGAGATAGTACAGCGTTTGTTTCTCAAGTCCCGAATTCGATTCTCAGTCAAGTCAATTTATTTTATTTTTATTTTATTATTAGGAAATAAACTTTCCAACATTTATTTAACATACTTCTTTCGTCTCCTTAAGTCTCATTATAGTGCTGACACACTTTTAAACAAAATATGAGAGTACTTTATACTATTTTACAATTCCGTCAGCTTAAAATTCTACTGGTTATTTTATCTTTTCAAATCAGTCTTTACTTTTTATTAGTTCATAGAGAAACATCAGTTTAACGTTAACTATAGTTAACTCATGATTTTACTCATTATTTCAAAGATCAAAGAAGACGGCAAAAAGCAGCAGCAGTCTACTAATGAATCGGGCCGTATTCCATTCGTTAGACCGATACTGTTCTTATGGCGACTAATTCTTTCTAATCACCCCCTCTCTTTGATTACGGAAATTCGCCCCCTTTAATGGATTGAGGATAAAACTGAGCGATTAAGTTTGACGGAGGATATTTTTTGCGGCTCTAATTTAATGGGCAAGGCGAGTCACGTGGAAAATCGCTTGGACTCCAGTGGCGAGTGTTTATATCTTACCGAAGCTCTTAATTATTTAAGGGTACCTCTTAAGGTTTACAAATAAAAAATGAATTGAAATTTTTTACCAAAGTGGAATACAAAATATTAGTAATGAATTTATATATTTTTTTCGATTTTCCACCTAAGGCGACAAATTTATTTACAGATGCGTGTTTTGCTTTTTAACGAAACATACTCAAGAAATTTCATGGCTTAAACTCAGTCAGCAGTCACTACCAAGCACACGGTGCTGGGTAAGTGGACGAGTTAAAGATCACACTTCGGAAGATATTTCTGAGTAATGTTGGACTCGAACCAATTAAAGAAACGCTTCTTTTTACTATTCGCGTTATAGATTTTATAGGGCTAACAGCATAATAGCATTGAGGCATGTGCCGAATGCGCCTTGCTATATGGTCGACAATCAGAGTGTTGTTCTAATCGAGGGATAACTCGTAATACAGACTTTAACTCAAGATGTCGCCATATTATCCACCTATGTGCATATTAATACCTTCCTATTGGATAAAGATTGAGCCCATAGTGGACCCAGCCGCCGGCGCCGCCGTGGCGGTGTGAGTGTAATAGCAAGTCATTGGTTTATGCTATTTTATAATTATCGTTGGGTACCCCGTTGGGGATACAGCGTGAGGATATGTATGTACGTATAATTATCGTTTCTTTTTTTTATTAATTTAGAAGTAAAACTTGTCACTCACTACAATAGTATACAAATAAGAGATGACATATATAAGTAACAAAAGTCAATAAAAAGCTTTCGCAAATAAAAATATTTGTGCCATGTATTACAAAGTAATATGTCGAATACAAAAACAAACTTAACTTTGCAGTTATAAGACACATTCTTCCATACTCTCCAACAGCAAATTTAAGTTTGTAATCGCAAAATGTGCACGTGATATAACAACAAATTAACGAATTTCAGATTTTTCCCTTTACTTGTGCTATAAGACATTGCATCTTGACAAATTTCATGATTGTAAGTCAACGGGAAGTATCCTATAGTTTTTGATACCCTTGCGACTGTCAAAATATGCGGCATAAACGGCCGTATCTTTTGATTGCGTTGACTGAAAAGTTTGATATTGTCACAGCTCCAAGATGTTGTAGACCTGAGTATTTGGTATAATTTCAACTGGATACCTCCACGCGTTCCTAAGAAAAAGGGTTTGATGAACAGACAGACGGATAACGAAGTGATCCTACTACTTTTTTCTTTGAGATACGAAACCGAATGTTTTAGTTAATTTAGAGAAAATTATAAACTGAATAAAAAATGTAATCGATAAAAATTGAATAGAGTTCAATAGTATTCAGTTAATAATTAAATTAAATGAAAAGTATATGAAATATCTTTAACACTAGAAAGACGGATAAATACTCTTATTGAAAAAGACGGCGAGGGGTCAAATGACCCCTCGTGTAAAAACATTTTATTTAACATATTATGCAATGAGCCTTTGATTTAAAATAATTGTAATCTATAGAAAAAGCAGGATAAACATTCAAACATTAATTTGATTTGTTAAAACATCGTTTTCGTATAATGACTCTGACCTCTATAACAACTTATTTACAATTTCGAACAATTTTTGATTGATTGCATTGTCCACATAATGGTTTTTTGCAAATATCACACATTTTATTGGATTTATTCTGACAACTAGAAATAGAACAGTAGCGTCTTTTTCTTGTTGCTACACCTGATTGCCTTGGTGCTGATGGTTGTATTGAAGCCATATTTGAAGATTCCTCCAACATGTTGCTGGGTTCTAAAGCTAGCTGGCGTATAAAATCCCTTCTGCGCACTTTGTTGTTTGTCACCTCTTGATATAAAATTCGAGCATTTATAGCAGCAAGGTCTAATATATTATAAATACTGGCCATCTTCTCGATAGATTTTTACCTGGCTTGTAGCGAGTAATACAGTAAAGTATACAACGATTCTAAACCTCTAAAATGAGTGCATACTTGTTAGCCTGCAATCTCGAAGATCTTTCAGATAGTAAATCGAATCTTATAATAAGTATCTGATAATCTATTTGAATCGATCCCTAGACATTGTTTTCGAAAAAAAGCTGTACCCCTAGATTCGTTCCAGAAATTTCATTTACAGAAATATTTTTGTAAATGTTCATTTACAGAAATATTTTTTGCATCATATGCACCTCTAGCATATAAAATTGAGATGAATTTTTCGAGTTCTTCTAGTGTGATTCACTAACTTGAATGACCAAATACTCGCTGAGCTTCCGCCTCTGTGCACTTTTTGATGTGACACAAAATATTGGGTCCTTACATATGAAATTAGCGTTTTGTCGTACTGACCAATTTGATCTGAAATATCTCCTCTTTGGTTAAGAATTCCAAATTCAAATTTATAAATTCATTTAGCTGGTACATTTGAGTTTTGAAAACAGTCATTCATTTGTTTTTTCCTCATTATTTTTTTCTTTGGCGTCGCTTATTACCGCACAATGGAAAACTTGAAATACCGGTATATTTACGAGTACGAGTTCTACCGTGGCACCAGTGCTCCAGAAACAGCTCGAAGGAATAATGATGTGTACGGCGCTGGTGTCGCAAAAGAAAGCACGGTACGTTTTTGGTTTCAACGTTTTCGTTCTGGAATTTTCGACCTTCAGAACCAACCCCGTGGACGGCCGGAGACCAAAGTGGAAAATGAAGAATTAAAGGCTATTGTGGAAGCGGATCCATCACAAAGCACTTCAGAGATAGCTGCAGGCTTCGGGGTAAGTGACAAAACTGTGTTAAGCCACTTGAAGCAAATCGGGAAAGTAAAAAAACTTGAATGCTGGGTACCTCATAAATTGAGTGAATCGAACTTGCAAACACGCGTCGACTGCTGTGTTACTTTGCTCAACCGACACAATAATGAAGGGATTTTAAATCGAATCATTGCTTGTGATGAAAAGTGGATATTGTACGATAATCGGAAGCGCTCGTCGCAATGGCTGAACCCTGGAGACCCAGCCAAATCCTGCCCTAAACGAAAATTGACTCAGAAAAAGTTACTTGTGAGTGTTTGGTGGACTAGCGCCGGTGTCGTTCACTACAGCTTTTTAAAATCTGGCCAAACGATTACGGCAGATATCTATTGTCAGCAACTGCAAACCATGAAGGAAGAACTAGCTGCTAAACAACCGAGATTGGTCAATCGCTCTAGGCCACTGCTGCTTCACGACAACGCAAGACCACACACTGCACAACAAACAACCACTAAGTTAGATGAGCTACAATTGGAATGTCTGCGACATCCACCGTACTCCCCGGACCTTGCTCCAACAGATTACCATTTTTTCCGGAATTTAGACAACTTCTTACAAGGAAAAACATTCAACTCCGATGCGGCAGTCCAAACCGCCTTCAAAGAGTTTATTGATTCTCGCCCCCATGGTTTTTTTAGTAAAGGGATCAATGAACTACCTATAAGATGGCAAAAGTGCATAGATAACAACGGTGCATACTTTGATTAATTAAATATATTTTACAAAAAAAAATTGACTTTATGTTCCTCCCGTACAAAATGCCAATTTCATATGTAAGGACCCAATATTATCCAGTAAGAGTTTCGGACATGTGTATTGGGCGAATCCCACGCACTCGCCTCCTTTGCCCTTTTCCCCTACATCGTTGTTGACGTTGCACACGTAGCTGAAAGGAGAAAGAAGAGTAGGCAAGAGTAATTGTATGATATATCAAATTATCCACATCGGCTATTCTAGGAATCGTACGTAAATGCTTTTATCAGATAAGTACCTATAGTAAAGTAGATAGGTAGCATGTTGTCATTTGATTCATTTCTACTTGAGGAGCTCATCTGAGGAGTATTTACCTCTTCTTCCGAATCACGTTGAGTTTCCACATCTTCACCCTCACCATCTGATTGATCTTCAGGCAAAAATTCGATAAAGATCGGTCGATATTTGATGATCGCTAAGCCTAGGCATTGTAAAATAACTAAATAACACTGATTTCACCACGAAAGTAGCGGCCATTGATATGAAGCTTCAAAATGAGTATAACACGTAATAACCACAATTATACAAGAATAATATAAACATTATAACCTACCTTCGATTGTTTAGTTTATCTCAATAAGTGCCGCGTGGGTCAAATGACCGGCGCCGTCTTTGTAGGTAAATGTTATGTTTATTTATTATAAGATGATGATATGGCCATAACATCAATGGTATATTGAAATATAAACCTTTTTGTTAGAAGTAACTAGAAGATGTAACATAAAAATAAATAGTTCCGAAATGATCGAACGCTAAACTTCAAAATGGGTCAAAAGACCCTCGCCCGTCTTTCTAGTGTTAAAGAACAATCTTTTATTAAAATGTACCAAAAAGAAAAAAATAAACCAAGGACTTCATAAAACCTGTAAAATCGTGTAAACCCCCAAACCTACAAAATGGTTGAATATGGCTGCTCTACAGAAGTACCATCAGCAAAAGCATAATATACAGACACGTACTATCTATAAATAGTATGTTCATGTTCGACTTAACAGCTTGTCGTGTAAATATTGTAAGGAAGCACGCCAGGCTAGTGTACAAGCTGCTCTAACTCGGCATGCTAGACGATCTCGTACACATAGTACGAGACTTATTGGTCGGACCGCTATTTCCGCTATGGAGTTAAAGATGTGCTCTCCTCTCCCCACCCCATTAAGGGCAGGCGACGCAGGCCTCCACATTATTGCTCACTCTACATGTTCTATACAAACCATATTTCCTAAACCCCCGGTGTAGAGATCACCATATTCACCTAAGTCACCCTTGACAGTGCCATGACCTTATGTCATCACATTAAAACGGTCCGCGACAGCACCGCGTTCGTCCTCGGCCGTCTTAATATGCTCATCTACGCGAAAAACAAAATGTCTTCTAGACATAAAGTAACCTTGTATAAGGCGTGCGTTAGGCCTATCGCGAAGTATGCCAGCGTAATATTTGCTCACACTACGCCCATCCATATCGACAGCCTTCAAGTAATCCAGAATAAATTCATGCGCAGAGCCACCGATGCCCCTTTTTACTTGCGCCAAACAGATCTGCATTACGACTCAGAATTGCGCACAATAGGTCAATATCTAGAAGAGGCATCAAAGCGCTTCTTTCAGCGTTCCTTCCTACAGCCGAATCCCCTAATAGTCAGGGCGTCATCTTACACCCACAAACCAGACGCTACTAAACAACGTAAGCCAAGACATGTACTAGGCGACAGTGACAACGACATTAGACGTTCGAGCTCGAACATGCCTACATTCACACTACTTCACCGGCGTTTCCGTCTCACGTTTAGAAGCTCGACTACATCGCACTGCACCCATATGTACAGGCCTTAAGACACTTTGTAAACGTACCATGTAAAATATGGAGCGCGCATGAATCGGAATTCAGTCGTGACATCGGCCGGGTCCGCCAGAGGCCGAGCCCGCACCCAAATAGAAAGCTCGTTAATATGCACACAGGTGCGGAAACTCCCCTGGTGACGCTCCGAGCCCGAGGTTCGCCATCAGACGGTCGACCGGTTGGCAGGGCGCTTTCTGCGTTCGCCGCAACCGGTTACGCTGTAAAAGCCGCTAGAGCTAACAGCGAAGAGAACCGTTTTTTTAGTCGGTTCAAGAATGACAACTTAGTCTGCGTAGAGTCCAGCTGAGTGTCCATGGGGATTTTTTCGCGAAATTTCGTGTCTCTTACTACTAATTATCGAGGAGTACCCTCGTGAGGAAAAAATACTAGCTGCAGCATCAATTCTTTGATTTTGAAGTTTTCCTACTCCTAGAAAAGTTACAAACAATTATTGTTGACGCCAATTGCGCCAAACTACATACAGTAGAAAGCCGTACTTTGTTTTTCTAAGTTTCATATCCATCTCAATAAGCGTTGAGGAGTTCCCTCATGAGGAGACAATCCTGGCTGCAGTATCAAGTCATTTCTATCATTTTAGTGTATTATCATCAGAACTGAACAATCCTGCAAAATTCGGTCGGAAGTTTAGAGAAAGTGGTTCAAATTTGGCTCGCAAGATTTGAACTAAACATACAAACATAAATATATGAAATAAAAGCTTGTAAAAACCGTTGTTTTGCTCAAGTTAACGAGAACTTCGATAGGATACTTCATTTTCGGCTGTTAAACTATATATTTTATTTCTATTTAAATGTAGTATTTCTGTAAATTATATTCGATAACATGTTTGATTTAGTATTTTTAAATTGCGCATGTTATTTTCCGAATTTATAGTTGCAATAGAAGTGTCGACTATATATCGTCAGTGATATCTCGCACATTATAGAACTTAGTATTGTACCTATTTTACCAAGTAACATTAATATTCTGGTACGGAAAATGTAGCAGTTTAATACAACGAGCTTCTCCTTCAAAAACAGGCGGCGGAAACGGAAGTGATCAATTAGTACAAAATACAGAATTCTATTATAGGTACTTGAGACGAGAACATGAGACGTCTCTAAGTTTTCCATACTTGGACGAATTTGCTCACTTTTAATGACTAGTACGTTTATTATAATATTTAAGGTCACGTCGCTAATATTATCATGTAATTTTAGACGATGATAGAAAAACAAATTCCCTGAATTGTTTACTGTGTATTTCATTCTCTCTTCTCAGAAATAAGTTTTAGAGATAAGTATTAAAATAAAGAGCTCAAGATAAGACGGTAATGGATAGTGTGAGGGGCTTAATTTCTTTTATCAGAATGCTTAATCATGTGAAATGGTAATAAACCGGGAATAAAAGTCTAAAAAAGTGTAATACTATACTCAAATATAGTTTAAACAAAAAAATATCACCAAATAAGAATATCGGAGATGATATCATTGAATTGCGATTTATTCAGTAATCATTTCATGTTTAATTCGTACGGAAATTCGTACACAGCGTTAAATTGACCTAAATAGATCAATTTCGTTTTCAAATAGTCGTGTAGTCTACAGTGGGCGCTTCCCCAGTTTGGGCGGACCCCAAAGTACAATCTTCGAGCCTAATTTGGAGTCGCATGAAATTGGTGTAATTGTCTAGAATACCTACTTATTTCTTAACACTTCACGGTAATAAAAATAAATAAATTATCTACATAGATAAATAAATAGGTAAATAGAAATGATGTTATGTCTATTGCATTGAGAAGTGTTTTTAATCAGTCTTTGGTAAAATTCGATTATTCGTTTATTTAATCAGATTCCACTCGATCGTTTCCTGATAAAACAACGATCATTCGTTTGCGTAATAATAATTAATGAGTGTACGAAAACAATTTCAATCGCAAATTAAGTTTTACATCTAAATATTTACCGTTAAAAATCGTTAACTGCTTTTCGAATAAATTGCTTTTTTAATTTGTTTTTAATTGTCGTTTGAACTTTTTTATTTATTTTTACCCGAAGCACGTAAATTGTTTCTAGTTCGTAGAACATTTGACTAAGCATTTTAATCATGAGCATTTAATTATGAAAATTTCGATTTATTACAGTACAGATTATTTGCAACGCGATCATAATGTGGACTGTCCGTGCATGGTCGGTGTGCACTTTGCAATCGTTCGCGCACGAGCTAGGTAGGTGTTCATTCGCGGCGCACACATCCGTTGCAAATGGCCGTCTAAAACACACCGCGCGCAAGTCAAAGTGATCGTCGTAAAACCAACAATCGACGAAAACCAACGAACGCGTCGCGAACGCACGTTGCGTACGCGCAGTTGTATGGAAAATGTTGCATTGCGTGTTGCATTACATGTTGTGTTGCAATAATCTATAGCCGGCTTTCGATATTAACGGCCCGTACCAATTTCGCCCGGGTAGAATACTTAATAATATATGGCTTATACCCATCTGGAATAATGTACCTTTCAAATGGTGAAAGAATTATTCCGAATAGATGCAGTGTACATATAAACAAACTTACAAAATCCGCTCTCACTTTGTAATATTAATATGTTATTTATATAGTACTAGCAAACCCGGCCCGTTTCACTGGGCGTTAGTTTCACTGGGCGTAAAAAGCAAAAAAAAAGTTCTACTGATCCAATCGCTACCAAACTTTACAGGATCACCCGCTAGGCCAATCTGAAGATTCCAGCCGTTTCGGAGTCCATAAAGAACATACATACATACATTGCCTTTTATATATATATATATATAGATATGGTTGGACTCCTTTCTTTTTGTTTTTAGAATTGTTTTGGGAACTTCCCGATGACTTATTCTCATTAAGTACGGTTGACCTCGACACTAAATGTACAAAACATACCATTCTTTCATTAGTTGCTCGCTTATTTGATGCGCTTGGTCGTGTGGCTGCCGTTGTGCTATACGCCAAAATTCTAATAAAGAACTTTGGTTGGGTAAGACCGATTGGGATGAATGGCTTCCACAACCTATACGAAAACGCTTTGCCACTTTAATTTCGGACTTCGCCATGCTTTCCACTTTAAAGATTCCACGTCATACAGGTATTCACGCAAATTTCAGTCAATTTAATAGCCTTCTGTAATGCTAGCTTCAGTGAATGATGCTAGCTTGGTTTCCATTTATATAATCTGTTAATCTTTCTATGTTAGCTCTGATATCTTCTATTCATTTCTGTAAATTCTCTTGCCATTTTGGTATGTGGTTACTTGGTTTTCTATCTGGACGTACTTCTGTGAATTTAGTTCCATTGTGTTCTGCTGATGTGTAAGCTGCGCTATGTATTATTTTTTGGGTTGTTTCAAAGTTTGTATCATTACATATTCCGGTTGGGTCAAATTAGAAAATGAATTTTTCTAGATTGTCTCGGGTCTGGGTGTACTGGGAGACGCCCCCAATAGTCGTCGTCTGGTTCTCATAGCACAAGGAATACCCTAGTTTGAGATCAGATGATTGGTGTGTATTGTCCGGCGCATTATTATTATTATTAATCCCATAGCTCTGCGCTGCTGTCAGCACTATGGCCCGTCGCTAGCGTCCACTCGCTGACGCGAAGCCGAGGTTTTGACTGTCGACCACACGTTGACAAAAACTAGACGTCAAAGGCAACACACACACACATCCCCAGGGGGGTTATTCACAAACGTCGGAAACTTTCCGTGGCAGACAGGCCGATCGTCGAAAAGCATAAATTCAATCCGATAGTTTGGATTTGTGAATACGACTATATATACTATGACATATATATAATATAAATATAATACGGTTTCGGATTTGTGAAACGCATATAGACAAAATCATCGAATAGTTTCCTGTCGGATACGGAAAGTTGAGTTTCCGACGTTTGTGAATAACCCGCAGGTATGATAATCTAATTTCATTCATGTATGATATTACCGGCACAAGTTTCAGCATTCGCTGACTTTCGGCTTTCTGACTTAGGAAGTTTAAAATGAAGACGGTTGACATCAAGAAAAGCCCATCATTTTTTCTAAAAACTTCACCGAAATAGGTCTTTAATAGTAATACAAATAATCTTTATAGTTTCATTATTGAATTAATTTATTGATATTGACAATCGACTGATGATGTATTGGTGATTGATTTACCTTTAACGAGTGCCTCTTTGATCAATGTAAGTGTATTTGTATATATTATTTTACTAATAAGCGTTTGTATGAGACTTATCTACGTCTAAGAAACGATAATTGGGATTTAATCTGAATAAAAAATGAGCACGATTTGTCGAAAGCTGGATAGTAAGCTGTACTTAAAGGTATTATTTAGAAAAAGGTCAATAATACTGCTTATTATTATTTATTGTTCATTAAAAAACATAGGCACCTATGTTATGCGTATTATCCAGCGTTTACGTAATAAATTGTATAAATTGATAGTTATGAAAATTAAATAGCTATTTTTTTTTAATTACTAAGGTGGTAAACAAGCATATGAGCTTTTTTTTTTTATTCATGACATGGTGCACAGAATAGCGCATTTGCCAATGTCACGTATTAATATGAAGCATGTTCGATATTTTCGTTTTTTCTTCTTATCGTAAAAGTCCTCCAGTAAATAAGTAGTAAGTAAGTAGGCTTTACTGAAATTATAAAGGATTTCTTGGAAGAGCGCG
This sequence comes from Zeuzera pyrina, assembly GCA_907165235.1. Lineage (NCBI taxonomy): Eukaryota > Metazoa > Arthropoda > Insecta > Lepidoptera > Cossidae > Zeuzera > Zeuzera pyrina. The sequence goes on from OU015623.1 coordinate 3,595,703, forward strand.
AGAACTTCAGATACACATGTTTATTTAGACCTACTTCATTCTTTTTTCGTCATTCTTTCATTTAACAAACTTACTTCTCCCGTTCCCGCCAAAAAGTCCAGTTCACTTTTTTAGTTAGTGTAGTAGTAGTAGTAGTAGTAGTACGATTCTTCCTTAGGCTTCCCTCCTAAGGGAGAATCGTAAAGGGATCTTAGCCCATACAACCGACGTCTTCATTAATAAATAGATAAATTCTTCATATTGTTTCATCAAAATGTCAACGTTAAATGTTTCTTGGAGTTTCTGGCAACAAATATATTGAGGCAGCCTTTCTAATAGGATCCGCTAAAGCAGAATAAGCCATTAAAAAAATTTCAACGTCACTCTACTTAATAAGCACTTATTTCAACAATTTCACATAACAGCACAACAGCGTAGATACTTGGGAGGCAAAACTACGCTAATTTTACATTACAATAGAAACCATTTGCAAATAATTAAAATAAACGCCCAACCGCTTCCCATAAAATCCCACCAAAAACTCAAGCATATAAGTTTAAGACCCTGTGAGTTATATGCTCGTTTGCTTTTGCAGGCGTAGTCTATGGACGCCTGCAAAGCCAAGAAGGATATTACTTGCGTGTTGCTGAACAATCTCTTCACATCCTTTTTGAACAATCCTACGCCCTATTCTCGAGAAGAAACAGGGAGCTCATAACATAAACTTAGTATTCCATGGAGAAGTCTTCTTTGAAACCGTACTGAGTTCATGTGGCCATTTTGGTTTCAAAATGTGAGGATGAATTCCCTGGCAGCGGCCAGCGGTACGGCGATAACATGAAATAATAATAAAAAAAACTTCTAGTGTAATGTGGCCCTGTGGCCAGTCAAACCTTTTTAAAGGTAATATTTATTGGCAAAATCTTTTATTTTGTCTTGTTCCAAATCCAAACATATATGTAAGAATATAATTTTCATTCCAACTATTCGCGAAACGGTGATTGGGTCTTCGATAAGTTTGACCAATATGTCTTTTCTCTTAAAGACTTTCATAGAGGGCAAGAACGAGTTTGAATATGGAACACGAAATTACTGATTCTTATGTTCTATCTAGCCACAGATATCTTGCGAAGAGGTGAATTGAAAATATTGTATGAAAAATGTTACTGGCTGATGATTACCTGGGCGGTGGTAGCTGCGCACAGAATAATAAAAGAAATTTAAAATTTATAAATGTAAAACTTCTTTGTACTTTTAAATATCGAACAGCATCTCTCATTTATTTTTCTCACAGAGGGGAATGAACATTCTAATATAACTAAAGATTTTCTAGTGCTATTGATGTGTGAAATCGCCATGATAGAATTTGCTAGAAACAACAAAGTAAACGAAAATGTGTATTGACATATATCGTAGTTTTATTTTTTGTAATAGCAAGAATATTTCGTTGTCAGTGTTTGTTTTTCCACGCCAATGAAGACTGGAGTAGTTCAAACTTCGTTCAGATTCGTCGGGACAGCGTAAACTGTATGTAAATAAAACTATATGCACACGAGTCGACTGGAAGTCGGTGTGCTTAGTCGAGGGTCATTGGAGTGAATAAAATGTATGTAGGTTACCACTATTATTTTTACCTAACTGCCAAGAGAATTATGTTAATTGGAGGTATGCGTTGATTCAAGTAACTAGTTAAATCATCTGTTGATTAATGACAAACGAAACTACTGTTTTTTTTAAAGAAATATGATCGTTTTCAAAGCAAGAGTAAGGGTTCTGGGCTAGAACGATTAATTTTTAGACTTCGTTATTAGTGATCAGTAAAATTTTGAAAATATCTATACTTATTCGATACTTGAAATAGGCGGTATCATAAGTATCGATACCAATATTAAAGTATCTAATCAAAGGTACAGATACTACTTGATGTCGAGTACTCTTTTTCAAACAGCACAAACAGTTGTTGCATGTCTGCCACGAAGACTAAAACATGGTCTTATTATTATTCGGCATTAGCTGTCGCGACTTCACATCTCATATTTTAGATCGCCATCTTCAGACATAATCTAAAAGGTGTCAAGTATTTTATCAAAATATAAATACCTAGTTTAGTATCGAAAAAAGTCAGTGCAAAAAAAAATTAAGTTTAAAAATAAACCGACTCCAAAAACACTAAAAAGTACAAAATAATTACAGTCCGGCCGCTGCAGTCCTGAAAAATGACGTTCCTGGCAAGTCGTGATCGACTGGACGACGTAACTTTGAAATGGCGTTCAATTTACAATAAAAATATAATTATTGTTTATTTGCCCAACGAAAGAATAATTATTTATCAATAAAAACTATATTATTATGTCAACTAATAATAAATGTTATAATTTTACACTAAACTTAATCTATATACTAATATCACAGATTAATTAGTTACTAATAAAGAGGTAAACTGTTTGTTTGTATGTAATGGATAAATTCAAAAACTACTCAACCGATTTCAAAAATTCTTTAACCTATGGAAAGCTGCATTATCGGTGAGTAACATCGACTGTATTTTATTTTCAAAAAATTCTACCCGTGAGAAGCCAGGGCGGGTCGCTAAAATTAAATAAGAAAACAATATTTTTTTTAAATCCATAGTGCGCTGTTACACGTTTATGTGAACTATTTATTTTTGTAGTGATGAATTAAGAACCTCCTCCTTTTTTTGAAGTCGGTTAAAAATAGTCGGCATTGTAAAAAAAGTATCGATACTACTCAGATATCGATACATTTTGCGTATCACTATTCGTCATTACTTTCCATCATGCAAGACAGGCCAAACGTATAGCTAGGTATATGTGCAGTTAAAAAACAGTTGACTGGACTCAGTTGGTTGTAGTATAGTAGTAGTACAGTAGTATATACAAATATTGTGATCGGAGAGTATATTATATACAATTTCTTTAATATACGAAGTACGAGTAAAGTGGCAACATAACAAGCATTTCTGTAAGAGAGAATTCTTCTCTTAATGTAGGTCTAGTATGAAACGTTTATAGTGATTCTAATTCTAACATGAATTTTGGTATATGTAAATAGTACTCTGATCTCCTAAAGTTAGTTCTGAGTTAATTTTAATTAAATAGTCGATAGAACTCACAGACCGCCGCGTCGCGTAAGTGGGCGCCTTATTCTGATTTGCCTAATGTCTTTACGTCAATGTAATGGACACGAAACAGCGCAGCAGGGAGTGTGGTGAAATATTTTAGTGGATTTGTTTAAGAAATGTAGTTCAAGGTAGATCACAGACCGAAGTCACATGTTTGCTGTAAGATATGTTGTTATATTATACACTTGTCATATGCTTTTGTATTACGTGTGTTTTTGTAGTCTTGAATGACTCGTTAAAGGTTAATACTTTTACCTATTTATATGTATGTGAATTCTAAATAATGCGTTCCTGGATTCGATCTCCGTCCAAATTACTTTACAAAATAAAAAAATTGTAATTGATTAATCCAAAGTATGAGCTTTTAGATTATAGAATTTGTGTGTTTGGAGACTAAAAAAACACTTCATCTAGTTTCTCTGATTAGATATAGAACAAAAGATTACTATTTCCATTTATAGTACCAGTAGATGCAAATAGCTGTACAACCACAAAACAATGGAGGATGGTATTGAATGAAAACTTCAGAGAACAAATATATTCATTATAGAACACTTACATTCGTCATAGAACAATAAAAACACCTTCCTGACAGTAAGATTCTGTCTTTACGATTTTCTTGCTAATTCTCTGATAATTTAAAGTTTAAATAACAGAGCTTGTAAGTCTTATTGTAATACGGTCTAATTATTATAATACCTATCAATAACACATGAAACAGTATGTATGTAAGTCTAGTAGTAGTCTACTCTAGTGTAAGAGCCGTTTAATTTTGAATTGTAAGATGTGTAGCGTTACCAGTTAAATATCTACATAAATATCCTCACTTTGTATCCCTAATGGAGTTAAATACATATTGTTGAATATCTTGTTTTTGTTACAATACTAATTCACGGATCTATGTCGCGTTTATACGTTAAGGCTAAATATCTTTTTTATCCCGACGTTTCGACCGGATTGCACCGATCGTAGTCACGGGCAGACTCATGACGATGAAGGTCGTCTTCGTAGTGTGCGGTTTCTGGCAATTACCCACACTCATTCGTCCACATATTTCAATTTTTATTATTTTCACTGTCGTACTGCGACACACTACACTAACGACATCTACACACTGGCGACCTCAAGTTTTCCGGCTCTGGACATACTCACTGATGACAGGATTCCATGATGTTGGTAAGCGGTATCCATCTTCCCGGTCGAAATTATAATATTCAGATTTCAACCGCCTCTCGTGCTATTCTGGAATAATAAATGTCGATCGGTGGAAAGGACCTGTGGCTGATGCAATTTAATCCAGTGATTTTGTCCTGACTCCAGCAAGTGCTCGGCAATAGCTGACCTAGTTGTCTGTTGTTTTCGACAGCTGTGATATGTTTTCAGACCCTTTCTGCTATTGTTCTTTTTGTCTGACCTATATAGGGACTACCACAGCTGCAATCCACCTTGTAGACATCAGGAGTCTGGAAGGGAATAACATCCTTCGGAGTACGCAGGTGCCATTTTAGAGTGCCGACTATACACAGTCTTAATGGAGTATTTCTTTAGGACTGTTCCAACTTTGTGCGTAACTCCTTTTGTATACGACAAGAATGCTGGCACTCTGCCGACCTAAGGGCGACGCTCTCTTCTCCGCGGACGTTGTATGTTCCCCTTGTATCAGTTTTGCTTTAGTACCTCCTGAACACGTGTGAGTTCGTTATCTTATATTATTTAGCCTTAAAGTATAAACGCGACATAGACCCGTGAATTTAAAAACATTAAAAAAGTTTATAAACATTAATCTTGTTTTTGCTGATAGATGAAAAAGGAAAGTTATTTATTTTGATAAGCAGCTTGTCTGTGACTTCACATTTGAAAAGAATTGTCCAATTGTATTAAGACAGTTTTATTATAGTTTTTGGATTACTTTGTCAATGTTGTGTTAGCTTCATAAACTTAGACTTTCACAATAGGTACAAGAAATTTGAAAAAAAACGGATTGGCAATATTCAGTTTAAAAAACCGGTTGTTTCTATTTGAAAGATAGCGATATGATGTATCGAAATAGCTATTTACAGAATAGGCCTGTAATCCGTTGCTATTCGCTTTGAACGAGTCGACAAGTTTGCACAGCGCTTAAAGCAAACCGCTCGAACATTACTGCTAATCTAAATGATAGAGAACCCAAAGATAGGTATGTGTTGGTAGGTTTATAAGTTATGTCTAGGTTGTTGGTAAGTAAATCTGGTATTACTGTATATTGAATCCTTGACAGTGAACGAACAGTTTTGATAGTAGTCGAACACAGTTTTTTATTTAAATAACGAATCAAGACACATAATGGACGAAGTCATATTAAGTTGCCGTTCTTACCACCGTGTGTCAAATGAATTTTCGTGTATCTTTCTATCTCATTGAGCGTAACCACAAAAGAAATAGTTAGCTATAGTAAGTATGGCAAACTCGCACTGTCAGTATACCAGTTGTTTGACGTTTCACGACCTCCGTAGCGCAACGTCTAAGCGCGTCGGAAAGTAAATGGGGGTTGCGGATTCGATTCCCGCCCCGAGTCTGGGTGTTTATGTATAATATGTATTTATTTACAAAAGAAAAGTACATAAGTAGTATATCAGTTGTCTAGTACCCATAACACAGGCGCTGTGCTGCTTACTTTGGGAGTAGATGGCGCTGTGTGAAATGTCTGAGGATATTATTATTATTAGATATGTATATCGTACTTATAAAGTGATTTTTATTGGACTTGAGTTTATTTATTGTACTTGAGTGTAAGTCGTGTCAGCTTACGAGCCGGTCGTGAAATAATTATTTGCAAAATACTCGTAAATCTTAAGTATTTTGGCTACTAGTATTCAGAAAAAATTCAGTAAAAATACATCATATTCAGCCGTGTATCGTTGTACTGCGCTCTTCCCTAGTCACGCACATTGGTAAAAATCTAGAAACTCGGTCAACAAAAAAGGACGATGTAAGAGCACGCTCTTAGAGCTAATGCTCTGTCCAGTATGATGCTTGGGCCGAGATAGTAATTCTGTCCATCGGAGTAATCAGTACCTTTATTTTATTTCGGAAGAGACACTTGCACGCAATATCCAATCACACCCTCTGGGGCTGAGTATGATATGGCATAGATATAGCATTTACGCACCAAAACGCGATAGTTATCCTTGGCACGTCGTATAGGGGCTCCGTGATCTCCTACGAAACGCACTAGAAGGACCCTCACGCACTGAAGCACTTCACCAGGGAGATAGTGACAGAACCTCCCCCGCAACCTCACCGTGCCATCACGGCGCAGACCACACGCACTGTCGTCTTCATCGAAGTTGCATGGATGGGCGACAGTCGGGGTTATTACCTAAAATTTGCAAAAAGCGACAGCCACGCGATCATTGCGCAACGGCGGGGTTATTACCTAAAAATTGCAGACAGCCAGGCGATTATTACGCGACCGATAACTAATAATCACAAAACATTGATATCTTGTATGACGAATGCGTATCTGTTGCGCCATGACTTTAAAATCCACTTATAGCGGTAGATTTAGTGCCACCTTACAAATTACGTTATACAAATTCTCGTTTCGACCGGAATATCAATATCGTATGATATTTTCATGTCGCATGCTAACTGCAAGTTAGGTAATAAGCGTTCCGATCCCCCAGCCCGATCGGCCTTGACCCTGAAACCTCCTTTAGTCGCTTTTGCGACATTGGGAACACATTATTGACTTCACAGTCTGGCCTTATTCTCTAGCTCAGGCTACAGGACAAATAGGAGTAGCATCTACTTTGAATTAAGGATATGTATCGGTGTGGAGGCCTTTTACGACAGATGGGGAATGCCATATCTCTATTCTCCGGCACTGACTGCAGGAGCAAGACTGATAGGAGTAGCATCTACTTCACCCTGTGGATATTTATCCCTATGGAGAATACGACAGCCAATGAAATTCTGGCACAAAAGGCCCAACATTTTATTTTTCAGTATCGCCAATGCATTTGCAATCTGTAACTAGATAGCGCATAAGGTCGCTGCCTGCTTGATTTTTCTTTGATTTTAAATCAAGTCGAATATCAGACGCACAGATTAAGTATTTGTAGCAAACTACTGAAAGGCGAAAGTCACTTTGCCATTATTGCTATGTATGGAAAGAATGAGTGATGAGACTGATGAAGAAAATCTATAGAGGGAAAGTGAGTGGTAAAAGAAGCCAAGGAAGACTAAGGGTGACTTATGAAGATCAAATAGCTAGAGTTAGCAGACGGAAATGTCAAAAACACTCGCATACCTAGGCGAAAATGTGTGAGGAGGATGATGAGATTTGAGAAAGCGAAAGAAGTATGTAAGGATCGCGACGCTTGGCGCTCCGTCCTCTCTGACTACCCCGTTAGGGATACAGCGTGAAGATATATATGTAAGTATGTATCTTGTCTTACGTTTTGGCACTACTATCGCCTACTTTTTCGACAACCGTACTATACGTACGTACCAATACTTTTCATATATATTATATTATATGTATTATATTAAACGTACATTGATGAGACAATCATACTATAAAATAAACGATTTCGTTTAAGATAAAACGATAGTATGGAAATAATCCTCTCTGCACATGCATTTACTGGTTTTCTGAATATTTTATTTTAATAAATATTTTTTAAAACGATATTGAAAAAATTATACCCGACTGAGTTTATTGTCGGTTATTCAGTGCTCAGGTTTTCTTTTTAAACTGAAATAAAGTAGATATGACGTTAAAAAATACCTTTTTATTGGGTTTACTTGAATAAATTGAATTGACTTTGACGTCTATTAATCTAAGCTTGTTTCAAGTTCAGGTTCAAATTGCTATCCGGGTAGTGTTTCTTGGCTTCAATATCGTAAATATACATTATCTGTAGACCTCAGTCCACTAATTATCAGACGGTGACTGTATGCTCGCTTGTCTCCATTGTAATAAAAAAAAGGTGATCACGTGTGTTAGCTTCACTACAAGTTAAATCACTTCAATTAGTTATCAAGACAATCTTGTACCATTTTAATAGCAAAAGTGGGGTCAAAATAGGTGCCTACGCATTATTGAGGATTATATAAGAGTCTGTCTTTAGTCGAGCGAGCGAGTACAGTTTAGACAAATGGAGGTAGTCAGAGATAATTTAATTATACTCGACGCCATGTGCTGTTAAACAGAAGTAGTCTAGTGCAATCTGTATCCACGAATGGTCGTTGTTAAAATTTTGTCAAAATTGGAGTTCAGTGAACTATTCCAGTACATTATTTTCTACAGTCTTAAACGCGGTGTTGTAGCGAGTGTTTAGTGACTTTAAACTATTATATTTACTTCTTAATTAGTGTGCATCTATTTATTAATTAAGTGTGTTTTTACTTATAACGTCTAGCAACGTTACGTCACGTCGTCACTAAACTCAACAAACACCAAAATTATCATTATGTAGAAGTGAAACTTATTTCTTTACTAAATCACATTTTATCTAAAATCCATACTCATAATGAAAAGTTTTGGATTGGTTTGTTTGCAGTTCCACGAATGCACTTGAAACGATTTTGAAAACTTCGCTATGGGAAATGTAGATATTTCCTTCAGTCGAGGAAAATTGGGGCAAGTTTTATTTCAGGATTTACAATACTTGTAAAGAAAATTTTATACAACTACTGGCCGATGAATGCAACTTTGTCGGGTTTCTTATTTTTAAACTAGCCTATGTCCTTACCCGGGGTTTAATCTATTTCCATACCCAATTTCATCGCAATCAGACCAACGGTATGGCAGCCCGTAAAATACAAAAAACGAACGTTGATTTTTATATATATTTAATCTAATAAATTATTATCATAATACATGGATTGAAATGCATTTAGGTTACGAATAATAAATTTGATAAGTATATAAACACGACAACAATATGGCAACAATACTTGATTTCGGTCTCCATTCGCAAGGAAAACTTCTGCACTGCTTTATCACCTACGCCATCTAATTGAAGCTAACCTATTTTCCAGTTAACTGAACAGTAAGACCGAATGATTGACCGATTTAATCAAAACCAAAGTGAATGAACGGTTAGGATCGGATCGACGGTACATCGGGGAAAAATTGGTTGCCTCGAAGCAATTCATTTGCCCTACATTTTTTGTTGACACCTTTTTCAGATAATCTTATGAACAAAACTAAAACGAATCTAAAAATCTGAGTCAGATTTTATGAAATCGTGAATTTAGGTATACAAATAAATATATGTGGCATCAAAAGGGTCTTGTGACGGAATAAATTACAGCAGATATAATCACTAGTTAACCATTTTTTATATTATTGTAGATTAAGATTTATTTTTACAGAATTATTAAGTAATAATGCGCATGTGTTAGAAATAGGGAAACGTAGAGAGTTATAAAAATAATATAAAATATAGGCAATTACTCAAAAGATTTAAATAATAATAGGAGTAGAAATATTTATAATAATGAGTAAATGGAAGGAAACACATCATTAAACTTGAATCCAATCATTTTTATTCAAGCTAAATCAACCACGGTTCAGAATGAATCTGCACTGAGAAGAACCGGCAAGAAACTCAGTCAGGTATTATTGTTAAATAAAGTATTGGAATATAAGCAATTACACTTCACTAGTTTTTATTACAATGATTGTCTCTCTAAAACACTATATTCTAATATCATATTATACATAATTGCAAATATCACAATACTAGGTACACACTATAACATCATATTATATAACAAAATGAATAACTTAATATTCTATTTGGATACTTATCTGCTTAACTCTAGTGTCCCGACAGCAATGTCTCGTTCTGTAGTTACAATCACTATTAGAAACTACCTTCCCCACCACTTTAATCATAACTTTTATCAGTATAAGTTATATTTCTTTTGTACTTTACAAATATATCCATACTAAGTATATGTAATTTATAATTAATAGCTATTTATTAATATATTATTTATAATTATACTGATTATCATAGGCAACACATAGTTTCAAAGAGTTATGAAAATAGGAAGCTATTATGACTTTCAATGATCATAATAACCCTTTATTGTTTCATTAAATAACTATTCGAGTATTAATCGATAACTAAAACTTATAATATTAAAATAACAATTTATGGTTCATTAATTTCAATCAAATATACATTTCAATGAAGTAATATATTATATCTATGTAATAATATATATCTATGTAATACATCATTATCTAACACATGCGCTGTTTCGACATCTCGTTTTATCGCCTCTCCTCTCCCTTCCTCTCCCCCTGACCACTCTTGTTTATATTATTGTAGATTAAGATTTATTTTTACTGAATTATTAAGTAATAATGCGCATGTGCTGTCTCGACATCTCGTTTTATCGCCTCTCCTCTCCCTTCCTCTCCTCTTCTCCTCTCCCCCTGACCACTCTCTCACACCGCACCTCTCTTCTGCCTCACGCCCGGCTCGCCTCGTCTCGTATCGTCCTGCACCTCGTAATCTATCCGTTACAATAGTCCTGAAATTTCTATATATTTTTAATACAACTTTCAAGTGAGGTTAAAGGTACAGCTATTACAATAAAAAAAACTGCAATGTCAGCAAGAGTCAGTCACGGGTTAAAGGTGGCTGAAGGTGGCTGAATCTTCGGTTCCGTCTTTGCTATCAAGTTAGACTGTACCTGATTGAACATATGCCTATCATGTATAAATCTGTTACCAAAACCTATCATGATGTACAGAAAATCTTTGTACATACATAAAAAAACAAAATATAGAGGTGCAACAAAATTACACTTCGACTCCGTTTCCATTATATACTCGTGTCTAAAGAACGATAAACCTTGGAGTATACGGTACTAGATAATGACAATTTGCTGTAAGGGTTACAATTGGGTTACAATGTTACAATTCCTCTATGGTTACAATCATAATCATTAATAGATGGCAGCACTGTCATTAGAGGGCGTTGCCACATGACGATAATTCGATTATCACTGTCAGTTAGTATTTCTATACATTAATTTTTAAAAACGAGTTACCTAAGCTAGCGTAAGCACGTATTTTATTCCTATATATTCTACATTTCTACCCACGTTGACATCCTAAAAGGAGGAAAAGCACATTTAGAATCTGAGATTAACTTCAATTTAAGAATACTGAAGTTTAAGAATACATACATCAACTTAAGAAATCTGAGATTTAAAAAGTAACCTGTAAAAACTCTAACTGTCAAAGTCACAATTCAATGAATTAATACTAGCGGTAATACCTTATGATTGTAAAACTCAATCATGAATATCGACAATAACTAACATAACTCATCAGAATTAATTAATACCTTATGATTGTAAAACTCAATCATGAATATCGACAATAACTAACATCTTATCAAAAAAGTTCAAACTGCTGGGTCTAGAAACTATCTGCGCAGAGATTATTTCTATAATGAATGCACTCTAAAGGGATTTTCGAAAATTCAACCCAGAGGTTAAAAAAGAGTGTCATGGAAAGGAATTAAAAACTATGTAAAAAATTGACCAAATAAACTATTCAATCGGTCTTCCTGATTTTAAAAATCGAATCTTATGATGATTAAAAGTGGTGTCAAAGTTAGTAATTATTAAAAAAAATTGAAAGAGGCATTACCAGTCACCAGTCAGTTATCTGGTGCCAGTCATCTAAATAAAATTTTAAATAAATTGTAACATGTGAAAATTGTCTCGTAGCGCGTAATAAAAGCCAAGTGTCGACTGTCGAACTAATTACGAGCGGTACAATTCAAATGCTTTGTAATGTACCGCTGCATTCTGCATAAAGTGACGGTTGCAGTTAACAGTCTCGCGTTTCCAGTTTCCAAGTCTTTTGCACGAATTGTCACTAATTTGTTGTAGCTTGGCGACTTTCAATAGCGATGCACGTAGACAAGGTAACGTAGGTATTGTAATTTACTTTATGTAAAGGAATTTATTACTTTTACACACATACGTACTAGCGGGATAACTTTTGTTCGGTTTATATAGTATACTGTTAAATATGAAATGTAACAGAAGCACTGATCACTATGAACACGCTATCAATTCCTCATCACAACTGTTATGTACTTGACTATTCGACGACTTCTCAACAACTGAACTCTTACGAGACCAAAATCAGGTTTTTATGCAGCCCCACTACACGCAGGAAATCCATTCTACCCTCGTTCTTGTTACTAAAATGTTACATAATATTACACGTGGGTAATTTATGTGATTAAAATTAATGTGGAACTAACAATACATATATTAATATCCTGATGAAAATAAACTGTATCTACTTAACTTATATTAGCACATATGCAGCTGTGTAATATGTAGGTATATTATTATTAATAGCTAGTTTTTCTTCGTGCCGGTTTTTCTGAGTGGAAGGTTTTTCCAAAAGATATGACTTTAAACGACGTGAATGTATATTAAAAATATATAAACAAAATTTTGAACTTGTCCGATTGTATGCAGGTCTGCACACGCGTACTGCGAAAACTACTGCATTCAATTGAACGGGATGTCCGCAGTTGCATTGCTCGGGGTGTAGTTTAAAATAAATACATACGTGAGTGGCAAGACGGTAGGTCATTTTCATTCCAAGCCTGCATTCTACTACTGATTCCCAACCAAATCTTAGGTTACCAAACCTATCAAAATTGTCTTCGAGTCTGAAGCTGAGTGTTATTAAGACTTCCTCCAGACGTTGTCTAATGCCCATAATATATATATATATATACAATTCTAGCATTTATTTTCACATCACCGTAGTTGTTCGATTCGGCATTTATGCTAAGATCTAAACTGCTATTTCTTTAACTAAGCCACGCCTGTAAATCGAAATTAACTGCTAGTAACTAATTTCTATTGGCCACATAAGAAATTTGTTTTCATATAGGCTAGAAAATAGATGTCGCTGGGTCAAGAAGCGGCTGGATGTGGTGCAGAGAGGATTCGTGGTCAAAATGATTAAAGCCTATCGCACGGTTTCTCTTAACTCGGCCCTGTTGCTCACCGGAGTTCTCCCTCTGGATATAAGAGTGAGATAAGATTAACATCGATAAGATCGAAAAACAAGGCAAAATTATTTTGTTCTGGATAAAAGCTCACGCGGGGACGGAGGGAAACGAGAGAGCTGACGAATTGGCAAAAGGGAAAGAAGACGGGGCCGGAGTACGACGCCCCGTTTCATTCGTCAAGCGACAAATTAGATTGGAGTCGATATCTATATAGATTCACATTCAAGGAGAACTCGACGTGTCCTTGCAAGACGGGGAGGGACGAGAGTGTGATTCATGTCCTGGTAGAGTGCCCGCTGTACGGCTACGAGAGATTAAAATCAGAAAATAAGATTGGAGATAAACTAGAAATAAGCACAATACACTCAATTATTGCCAACAATCACAGTAGAGATAAGTTTTTAAAGTATTGCAAAGATATAGTACAGAGAGTAATTAAGAGAAATAAATTGTTTTTAAAAAATAAGAATAACAAAGGAGCTTAGAAGTTAGAACAATAATTGTGATAATAGCATTATAAGCAACAAATCTATAAACAAAAATGTGATATTAGTGTAATAAGTTGTGATAAACTGTGATATTAGTATCAGTAGTATAGAGTATATAGGCTTCAAAATGAATGCAAATTATAGATGTAAGAGAGAATTGTATCAGATAGAAAGATGTAATGGATAGATATAGGATAAGTAAATAAATGTGTAATGGATGGATAGCAATGTAATAGATACGCGTACAAGAGTTAAATGTAATAAATAAAGATAAGAATAGCTAAAAGAAAAGCATAGGAACGACAGCAAGAAGTAAAAAAGGAGTAGATAAATAAGGACCCTAACATTATCTACGTCAGGGGAAGCAGATTTAAATAAAATAAAAAAAGTAGATGTCCCTAGGTGCAACACCGATAGACGAGCAATAGAATAGGTACGTTACTAGCATAAAGCTGAGTGAAACCAGAAAATATCACAAAACCTTCCACAACAGCACTAAAGATAGGCACTTATAAATACCCAACATTTATGATATTAATTTTAGTATAGCGAATATTTCAAAATTAAAATAGATTGATGAGATATATATATATTGCATAGGTATTAAAATAGTACCTATACGTCACATTGGAACAGTAAATCGAAATAACGATCGCGGTGCCTGCACGCGATTGCAGACCGTGTCGCGGGGTGTATATCTATCTCCTCTAACGCGTGACGTTTGGCTGTAAGTAAAAGAGAGACAGTGCTATCTATTGTTACGTCGCTCCAAATGGGCAAGTCCAATTTATGTGCGACAATAGACGTTTTAATGTTCCATATTTATGCAATCTAATATTATACAAGCGACAAAAGTATTACATAGGCGTAAAATCATTCAATTGTTGATTAATTAATCGTATTAAGTTCGAAATTAAATAAAAATATACTCTACGTTGTTCACTGTATAACCCTCAAAGCGCGTGTGAGCTAGGTGTGGTTCCCGAACTTCAGTTGGAACATTGTGATGCCTGCTAACAATCAACCTTGTACTACATAGACATAATTGATTCCTTCCTACTCATATATTTTGGGAAATCGCCTTGGAGACAAAATTGGAGTAGACTGATATTCATTTACAGAAATAAACAAAGGTATTACTGTCAATGTTAACTCTTCACTCTAGACTTTCTCAAATATACTGCGGAAAGTTAATTTACCGCCTCTTGATTTTAATTATTTTAGTAGCACCGAGAAATTGTTGCTACTTAAAATTTACAAGCCCTGCATAATGTAAGTTCAAATTAGTACTACGGTTTGTTTTGCGACACAATCAGTAAACCCACATCAAATTCATTTACCGATACTTGCTTTGAGGTATATTCAATAGAAGCCCCATTTGAAACGAGCATTTGAAATGAGTTATATTGTCACAAAGGGATTTAATAAACGCCGCCGTGTACTCACAAAAGAAAATTAATTATACATGTACATACAAACGTTAAATTAATTCACAGGTACCTGTACCACGGGATTCTTTCCAGTTTACGTGTATTACAGATTGGTATTCCTGTAATCGATTTAGTTTAGGTCACCAAACAAATATATCCAAAAAAACGGGAAATTAACGCTATTATACCTTTTCTTTTGCCTTAACGTTTCGACCGAGTTGCATTGGCCGTGGTCTCAAGCAAACTTTAAAAGCAAACTTTTTATAAAAAAAATTCTACTTCTGCATAGCTTTGGGTAAATGTAAAAGTAATAAAATCATAGGTAAGACCACAAGAGAGTATAGTGCTAGTTACTAGTACATTATGGTCAACCTATAAAAATGTTATTTTTGGTATGGTATGCACTAAGGTTATGCTCTGTAATAAAAATTAACAGTAAAGTGTATGTACTAGTAACTAGTACTATACTCTCTTGGGGTCTTATCTATTATTATTACTTTTACACTTACCTAAAACTAAGCAAAGCTGAACACACTTTACTGTTCACTTTCGATCCGTATTGTTAATTATTGATTAGTTTGTTGTAGGCTACTAGTAACTAGCAGCCAATCAAATAATCGGATTACAATAATACATACATACATACATATCTTCAAGCCGTATCCCCAACGGGGTAGTCAAAGAGGACGGAGCGCCAAGCGTCGCGGTCCTTACATACTTCTTTCGCTTCCTCAAATCTCATTATTCTCCTCACACATTTTCGCCTAAATATGCTAGTGCTTTTGACTTTTCCTTCGGCTAACCCTAGCTATTTGATCTTCATAAGTCAGCCTTGGTCTTCCTTGGCTTCTTTTACCACTCACTTTTGCTCTATAGATTTTCTTCGTCAGTCTTTCATCACTCATTCTTTCCATGTGCCCGAACCATCTTAGCATTCCTTTCTTCATTTTTACAATAGCACTGTCGTGCACCCCTGTCATACTGCGTATCTTTTCATTGCTTATTTTGTCCACAAGAGTGACACCGCACATATTTCTGAGAGATCGCATTTCTACTGCATTTTTCTTACTTTCACTCAATTTCGGGTATATCCAGGGCACACTACCGTACAATAAAGTTGGCACCAACACCGCATCGTGTATGGCCATTTTGGCTGAGTTAGATATATTGGGTCTTTACATATGAAATTAGCGTTTTGTCGTACTGACCACTTTGATCTGAAATATCTCCTCTTTGGTTAAGAATTCCAAATTCAAATTTATAAATTCATTTAGCTGGTACATTTGAGTTTTGAAAACAGTCATTCATTTGTTTTTTCCTCATTATTTTTTTCTTTGGCGTCGCTTATTACCGCACAATGGAAAACATGAAATATCGATATATTTACGATTACGAGTTCTACCGTGGCACCAGCGCTGCAGAAACAGCTCGAAGGATTAATGATGTGTACGACGCTGGTGTCGCAAAAGAAAGCACGGTACGTTTTTGGTTTCAACGTTTTCGTTCTGGAAATTTCGACCTTCAGAACCAACCCCGTGGACGGCCGTAGACCAAAGTGGAAAATGAAGAATTAAAGGCTATTGTGGAAGCGGATCCATCACAAAGCACTTCAGAGATAGCTGCAGGCTTCGGGGTAAGTGACAAAACTGTATTAATCTACTTGAAGCAAATCGGGAAAGTAAAAAAACTTGAACGATGGGTACCTCATGAATTGAGTGAATCGAATTTGCAAACACGCGTCGACTGCTGTGTTACTTTACTACAACCGACACAATAATGAAGGGATTTTAAATCGAATCATTACTTGTGATGAAAAGTGGATACTGTACGATAATCGGAAGCGCTCGTCGCAATGGCTGAACCCTGGAGACCCAGCCAAATCCTGCC
The DNA here is from genome assembly GCA_907165235.1 of Zeuzera pyrina. Classification (NCBI taxonomy): domain Eukaryota; kingdom Metazoa; phylum Arthropoda; class Insecta; order Lepidoptera; family Cossidae; genus Zeuzera; species Zeuzera pyrina. The sequence goes on from OU015623.1 coordinate 3,612,687, forward strand.
CTAAACGAAAATTGACTCAGAAAAAGTTACTTGTGAGTGTTTGGTGGACTAGCGCCGGTGTCGTTCACTACAGCTTTCTAAAATCTGGCCAAACGATTACGGCAGATATCTATTGTCAGCAACTGCAAACCATGAAGGAAGAACTAGCTGCTAAACAACCGAGATTGGTCAATCGCTCGAGGTCACAGCTGCTTCACGACAACGCAAGACCACACACTGCACAACAAACAACCACTACGTTAGATGAGCTACAATTGGAATGTCTGCGACATCCACCGTACTCCCCGGACCTTGCTCCAACAGATTACCATTTTTTCCGGAATTTGGACAACTTCTTACAAGGAAAAAAATTCAACTCCGATGCGGCAGTCCAAACCGCCTTCAAAGAGTTTATTGATTCTCGCCCCCATGGTTTTTTTAGTAAAGAGATCAATGAACTACCTATGAGATGGCAAAAGTGCATAGATAACAACCGTGCATACTTTGATTAATTGAATATATTTTACAAAAAAAAATTGACTTTATATTCCTCGCGTACAAAACGCCAATTTCATATGTAAGGACCCAATATTTACACTGCCTACCAATACGGACAGAGCACCGTTCACTTTATGCCCGGCTGCTACCCGTCTCTCCACATCCAGCTCACATTTTCCATCCCTCGAAAACGCACTCCCCAGATATACAATTTCGTTCACTTGTTTTAGACATTTTCCATTTACCCATATATCACACTTTCTATGTACATCTTCTCTTACCAACACCAGAACCTTAGTTTTATTCACATTCATATTCAATCCTTTCACTTCACAGTCTTCTTTCATGGACGTAACTAGTGTCTGCAACTCCGCTTCTGATGGTGCTATAAACACAGCATCATCAGCGTACAATAGGCAGTTTACCACTGTATCATCACATATCGTAACACTTATACTACCTTTTAATGTCTGGAGTCAACTGTTCAAATACAGCACGTATAGCCAGGCAGACATCACGCATCCCTGTCTGACGCTGGAAGAGACATCGAACCAGGGCGACATGTCACCATCTATCCTTACACAGGCTCTGTGGCCTCGATATAATGACATCACATCCTGCAGAAAGGGGCCCTCCACGCCATATTCAGGCAGAAGACTCCACAGTTTCTTTCGCACTAGTCTATCGAATGCTTTTTCAAGATCCACGAAAGCGCAGAAAACTCTGACCTATGGCCAGAAATGACTGATGACTTCCCCACGATAACGCGAAGCGGGAAAATCTGATCCATACAACCCCTACCGTTCCTAAAACCACCTCGCGCCTCCCACAAATATCTTCCTGAAACGCCTTTCATACGTTTATTCAATACCTTAGTACTTTAGACTTTACTTGCTAAGCTGACCAAACTGATGGCCCTATAGCACGCAGTCTAGATATGTACCTTTCCCTTTATATAGAGGTACAATGACTGCGGTGTGCCAGTCCTCTGGAACCTCCCCCTTCTGGCAACAAAGGTTGCACAGTACACAGAAAGTATCCCAGACCCTAGGACCACCATACTTGATCAGCAGTCACCTCATCAATTCCCGCAGCCTTTCGACATTTCAAACTTCTTATCACGTTCTCAATCTCTTTCATACTAATGGCATCCTCCAGTCCCTTACCCGAGTGTGGCAATTCATTAGAATCGCTATCAGTATTAGAGACAGAGTCGCTACTGTCATACAGTTCTCCATAGTATTCACTCCATCGCTGCAGATTACAATAATACACATATATGATTACAATAATAGCAGTAGTAAAGCAAATTACAATTTTTATTCGTATCTCGTTTACTATTTTAAAGAGTATTTTATTTACCTTATAGTATGCTTTTCCAAACAGTGTAAGTTTCCGTGAATCGTGTGATTATTTTTTGAGGAACCTTATTGTAAAACGAACACAGCTACCCAGAAATCACCCACTTGACATGTGCAATATAAATTAGAGAACTTATGATGTTCTCGAGTTTCCATGCAGTATTCTTATTTTTTTATATTATTTTATTACATTCAGGTTTCCAATATTCTCTCTTATTAAACAGAGCTATATTTTTTCTAGTGTAAATTATATTTTTAAAGATTTACAAGGTTATTGTAAAACAAACAGACATAAGTGAAAGAAAGACAGACAGACATATATACAAACAAACAGCCATACATGACAGACAGACATACATGATGGACACACAGGCAGACATACATGACAGACAGACAGGCAGACATACATGACAGACTGACATACATACAACATGACATACTTACCGTACAGAAATACTGATATTCAAACATACAGCCACACAGACAGACAGCCATACATGACAAACAGGCAGACAGAAAGAAAGACAATAATTCATACATACACGACAGACAAATAGACAGACAGACAAATAGACAGACAGACAGAGAGACAGACAAACATAAAAAACAAAATATGTAGTAGAAATAAAATCTAAAAATTGGGATTGGAAAATAAAAACGTTAAATTTTAAAATGTATAAAAGTTATTGTATTTTCCAACGAATTCGGAAATACTATGGAACTCGCAATCATTTAAAAATATGACATAGCGTAAAACCCGATCAAGTGGCGAGCTAAAAAAACTACAATCAACGCGCTACTTAGTCTACCGAGCGCTCAGTGGCAATCAGCTGTCACCAAGAAAAGTGGTTTACTGACGTGAAAACTGGCGAAATATAAACTAAAAATAACCTGTGTGGGTCAGTGGTGTAAAACAGAAAGAAGGCATGATATGATATTGGCATGATTGATAACTTACCATATGTATATAAAATAATTGTATGCCTACAAGAAATTAAATAAAAATATTGTGATATGTATTATGCCTAACGTGACCATACGTTCAGGCTGCCTGTCCCGTAGTCCCCAGCTAAAGCAAAGTTGTCCCGCTTTTGCAAACAGATTAAACGATAATAATACGTACCGTACGGGTACTCCTACCACCTATATTCAAATCATGTGATAAGCTCTATTCCTACTTGAAAACTAGACTCGACATTTTGAAACAGATTTGCTCCGCCGATAAATATAAAACAAAACATCTGCAACTGAATCTAATATTAATTATTTCAAATTACATAATTATTAATACATTATTCTCATTTCTTTTCATTTAAATAAATAGTAAACTTTTTTTTCTAAATTTCGTAAGCGTCGCGCTCTGACAAAAAAGATAAATGGTCACTTTAATTATGTCACTAGTTTCTAGTAGGTACATAAGTTATTTTTATTGTATTTTTATATTGAGTATGGGAATTTTCATTTTTGAATTGGATCTTATACATTTATTCTTTTAGTTTCACCAAAAATGAACTTCGGTGATTACGGTGGATTAAATCAATTCGCTTAGGAAGAAGACTTGTTACCGTCTAATGCCAATAGGGTTTGCTCTATACATTTTGAAAATGAAGAAAACTATTCTTGTTGTAGAGGCATCGCATGTTATCCAATTGAAGACTGAATTCTTGCAGTGATTCTAAATCGATATTTCTCAAAAATTGTACAATTAATAGACATAATTACAGCTATTAAAAGTAAACGAACAGGAATAACAGATCACGACACTATTTTAATAAAAAGTATTATAAAAGAGTACTAATTACAAGCTCCTCTGTACTGTTTGGTAAAAAAAAGATTCTCTAAATTTAATTCCACAAAACAGACAATAAAATAATTACATTTTAAGGTAACATATCAAAAACTTGTAAATAAAATGCAGACGCACTCGCAAATATGCTTTATTTACCTTTTTAAATAATTTTTAAATATTTTCTCATATGAGAAAATCAAAATAAAAAACTATTTAACTTCATGTAAATAAGGTAAATAAATATTACTAATAAGTTGGTATTGCGATGCGTAGTAATGCATAAAAATATCCTCGCTTGCTAGCACTTTCGCGTGCGATCACGTGATCAGTGATCACGTGTGCCGGGCATCCAGTCACCGTGGACTTCGGATTGTAATAGGAAACGTTTTAAACGCCCGTCTAGAGTTGAATAAAGATCGTGGAGGTTTAAAATAGAGTTCATTTTAAAAGTTGACTGTTGAGGTTGCGACCTTTCGTGTTTCGGAGTATTTAAATCAGAAGCGTGGTACCGTGTCTTTCGACCATAGTTATTCGGAATTACATTTCCATAGTATATCCGAATTCGTTGGTATTTTCATTATTTAAACGATGATTTTGCGCAGTTAGAGCACGATTTTATCGATTTTATGCAGCGCGGATCACATTTTATTAAAGTATTAATTTAATGAATAAAAGTCTGTGAATGAATATTACAATAAATTCCAGAGGTATGATATTTTGCTACCAATTACACCTGTCGTCTGAAAAACAAATGTTTCATGATTTCCTAAAAACGCATGTTTGATTTCTTTTTTTTTCTAATTTATGTTGAATTTTACAATTAAAAACTTGATAACTTACTCGATAAATAGTTGATGTATAACTGTGCTTAAGAAATTTCCAGTTATTGAGAAATTTCACATGGAAAAAGTAGTATTTACTGATTTTTGATCGCGAAATTGGTAGGGGCAAAAAAACAACAAAGTAATTATATGTATTTAATCCGTCACACGAAATGTTACAGTGTACAAACTGTCAGTCGTTAGAATGCATTTAATATATATAAGTTAAAGTTACATAATTACAATTCTTATACCAAAATTACACGAACATAATATTTTAATCACTACATAGTACATGGTCACAAAAACATTAAAATATTTTATAATTATTAGCAAAAAATAACATACTTATACAAAAACTTTCGCTAATTAAGCTAAATACACACGTAAAAACTAAAAACACAAAATATGGACTCGATGATAAACTTTATTCATAAAAAAACAAATCACTCAATACAATATAAAAAAAATTAAGAACATATTTAAATCACACCGAAAAAACGAGACAGTGAGAAAGCCTTCGTAAAGCAGACTACATACGATCCAGGTAAATTATAGACCGAGGTTATACATTCACTTTAGCGAGCTCCAAAGCGCCTGCCTATGTAGTCCAGTACAAACGAAATCATTCATATTACCCCTACACCGTATGAAGACAACGATAAGGTCGATTTTCGCAATTGCAGTTTGGATCACATTTTAGCGCGGAGAAATCTCGATATTTGTTTTTGTGCTAATGGAAAGTACTTAATGAAAGCAAGGAAACATTCCCAATTAAATAACTGATTTGAGAGATTTGGAATATTATAATTACCTACCTATTTTAGTAAAAATCATTTTAAAATTTGTAGAATTTCAGACATGCAACTGGATCTCTGTGAAAAACAATTTTTTCGGCAATTTTTTTATCGAGATTTCTTTCTCCAATCATGTTTCCACGTTTAAGGATTGTTGTATGTACCCAAATATTTCACTCTCAGTTTTCTTAGATATTGAGATCCAGGTCGCAAAATACACCAGTCTACATAGGCGGACTCTTCAAAAAGTGAGGACACTTATTTTGATTAATTGATGAAAATTTCAAGGTTCTCCGTCATAATTTATGAATGTCTCTAATAAATTGCATACCTATAACTGATTCAAGGTTATTTCCATTTATCAAGATTTGTTCAAAATATAATTTGATATTGATAATTATGATGATAGAGCTAGTTTGGCGTCGGTACAGTCCATCAGTATGGACCACTAGCGGTCTGAATATCAGTCATCGTCAAGGTTTGGTCACATTGATGTTAGACTGGTCAGTGGTCATTAACTAACGAATGATGATCGAACTGTCACAATATTTAAATACCATCAGTTTAATCGTGACTGACATTACAGATGAACTACGCCTAACCGAACCTCTCTCTCGTCTTCAGATAAAGTTTTGTACTGACTTTTCATACATATCTTTTTATAATGGCATTTTCGGATTATTGCAAATATGATGAAATGAAAGAATAGAACAATAGGTTAAAAGTGGTAACACGTGTTTTTATAGAAAATGACAGATAATTTTTTGAAGAGAAAAAGGTTTATTATTATAAAACATGAAAAATAATACATTCCGTCGATTTACTGTGACGACATACTTTATTAGAAACGGCACCAAAACACGACATTTCATACGGGCATGCGTATCAAAGCGTATTCAGTGAAATAATATCATCAAAGGAATAGTATGGCTTTCTAATTTCGTTCCAATTATGCGATGCTGCGTCAAATTTATCCATCCGTCCATATTATTGGACATGATAAACGCTTCCCACACGACAGGTGAATTTAGGAGACCGCTACGAAATGGAATGTATTTTGTTAACCTTAATGTACTGCCAGTTTAAAAAACTTCAAGACTATATTTTTGTACATCACACGAATCATTTAGTATCTTAAAAATAACAATTCATATTTTTAATATTTACAAATATCTAAAGCAATACCAAAGACTTATCAACTATGGAAATATTATTCTAGTTAGACATACATAATCATAATCAATTACACAAATTGCCAACTATTCCCAAAGGTAGTTTTTATAAAAAAGAATTATTATCATTTCAACGATTTCGATTAACAAAAATATTTTTGAAAAATGCACAAGTTAAAAAACTACCTATATGAAATTTCGGACATATGAAAATTTATGTTTAATGTTATAATAAAATACTTATTAAGATATATTGAAAACACGTGAAGACAGCTTTTAAAAAAGATTTCAAGTATGTTATAGATTATTTAATATCAAGCATAAAAACAGCTTTTCCCACTTACTTCACTTTAAAGGCAAATAATAATTATTGTATTGTTCAATACATTATTTCAAATCCTTACTACAGTCAGAACACAGACAGAAAACAGTCAAATAGCCTATAGACAACGAATACGAATAATAAAGGGTATTTTACAAAACGGACAGAGTAACACTCACCACATCTTGCTCAATAGGACGTCTTATTCAAAAATGAAAGTGTTCTTTAAATTACCTATTTCATTTTTTCTATAACTTCATGTACTTGATCTATAATAGAGTTATTGGATATTTTCTAATAGATTATAATGTTCCAAATAATATTAAGTAATAGTTAGGCGGTTTGTAGGTAACTCATATTAAACCGAATCTATAACTTTGCATACACTAGCTCCTTGTTCACTAACAATTGATAAACCTACACTAGACAAAATATGTTCTCTTTTATTTCTAAATAAAACTCAATATGAATATGAACACAAAACATGTTTGAGCTTAATGGACATTTTATAATTTTTATGAACAATGGCCTTAATATTCCGTTTAATTTATTTAATTTAAATATTTGAAATGTTATAATAATGATATTCACTCAATTTGGTTCATCACAAATAACGTTATGATTTTCTTTGTTATTTATTTATTGCATGATATCAAGGGCTGAACAAATTCAGTGATTACACACAATTTTATAACACCTAAAAAGCCTATCAATGGAAGATTCAGAGGAATTCAGAAGGCAAGTTGACACCGTCCGGGAACCAATACAAATTCCGAAATATTATAACATCAGAACCTTTTATTTTCAGCATACAAAAGAATAAACTGACTGACCTATTGATTGACGTATCGTCGGTCGATAACAATATATATTTCAAAACAAGCAATATTGAGATGTTAATGTATTTCTTTGTCTTATTTAATGTATTAGATGAAATACTGTTCAAACAGTAACTTGTCAAAGACTCAAATTTTGGAGATGTTCCATTACTCTTTTCGAGCGACGACATCAACATACAGCTCAAACCACTGGGTCTAGAAACTTAAAAATTTGCACAGACTTTCTTTAGACAATGTAAGGAAGCATGAAGGAAGATTTTTTTTTTTAATTTAGCGATTAAGAATTGACATAGTACACAAAAAATAAAAATAAATCTACGAAAGAAATAAATATATACATACATATTAGGCTTTCTGAACATTGTATTTTAATAAACTTGAAAACATGATATCTGACTGAGTTTCTTGTTGGTTCTTCTAGTGTCCAGGTTTTCTTTTCGAACCGATCTAAAGTAGATTTAACGTTCAAAAGCACATTGTAATTGGGTTTACTTGAATAAATTGATTTGACTTTTAGGTGAATTAGATCAAGCCCTATGGAGGTAAAAAGATGTGTCGAAGTGAATATGGAAAAATAAACTCTATGCAGAACCACAGGCAATAACAGCCTCAATTATTTTATTTGAAATAAAATTTAATTTAAATTTATTTGGAAATCATTTTTTTGTTCAGTAACCACCTTTGTGAATACTTTTGTTGAATTTATCTATATTATTAATATATACATTTTATTACTTTCTCTCAAATATTAATAGAAACTAGTAATATTAATGTATCACTAAATTAATTATCTACTATTTCTTCTTTTTCTAGACGTTTTTTTAGCATTGCAAAGAGAGAGACATTAAAGATAGGTGAGGTACAAATAATTAACGTTGCTATATTTTTACATAGCATTTAATACACCAAACTCTAAAAGTAACGTCAATTTTTATTACCAATACAAAAATCCTTTTAAATCTTGTGTAGTCAAGGTCGACATATTTTATAAAACTATGCATTTAAAAGAGACAACATTTACAATAATTCTTATTTCATAAATTTTTCTCTCACTCGTGTTTACCTTTTGTGATGATATTTAGGAGTAAATCAATATTTATTTAAACATCTATACATAATTACTAACATCAGAATAATAACATTAGCATATGAGCTGGACTAAAACAAAAAGTTGGTAATAACTTTCTTAATCCATTTTTGTAATTCCATGTTGTATGCAAATGAGTGAAACAAATAATATTACTGGTTATTAGTTATTATTTTTAAGTCACAATATTTTTGAAAGAAATTATATGGAATCGAGAAATATACAGTCATTATCTCTCCCTTTCCAATGCCTTATTAATGTCGTAAGTAAAAACAGAATGAACTGTTATTATTTGTTGCTATTTTAGCCAGACATCTATACTAATGTCATCATTCTGAGCTATAAACTATGATATACGGTCAGATTGTGACGTCATCGGTAAGTTACGTATATTCGCTCACCTCCTAGCCCCCTGCGGCGCCGGCCTCGAGTACGGGTGCGCCTGGACCCGCTCCCTCGCCCGCATCGCTTTGAAACCGACTGATTTTTGAATGACATTCGCCTTATTCCGAGCCGTATCTGTTAGTACGTTAGGTAGCGACATAAGAGACGAACACGCACATGAAATAGACGTTAGTTAGTTAGATTGAGAGTCAGTTGCACCAAATACATACATGTATGGGTATTATCTCGAACTAAGTGACATAACGGGGGGGGGGAGTCATAACAAGTAATAATAATACTCCAGACAATAACACAGATTGTGTGACCCAAAACTAAGCAGTAAGCTTGTACTATGGGTACCACACAACGTACTCTGTGAGAGTTCCCAGTAACACCCAGACTCCAAGCCAATTTGAAAAGTTCGTTTCCTAAATTGACCTGACCGGAGATCGAAACGGGACCCTAGCTTGGAAAGCAGATGCATATGCCACTGCACCAACGGGCCAGTCAAGTCAAGATGCCGCTTTTATCGCCGTGTCAAACGAAATTTCGTCTCTTTTTATCTCATTGAGCGTAAAACAGCTGTAGTAAGTGTGGCAACCTCGCACTGTCAGTATAATTTGGGTCAGCTCATGACCGACTGACTTCACGTACGTAACTGAAATAATTATTTGTAAAATTCTCATAAATCTTAAGTGTTTTGTCTACTAGCATTAAAAAAAATAAAAATATGTCATGTTCATCATCATTCATCATCATCATAGTTCATAGGTCATCATAGTTGTATTGTTGTACTGTGATTTGGAATCTTGGTCTCGGACCGAGGGTATTATTGCATTTTTACTGACTGCGAGCGTTGATCGCGACAAGCAAAAAGTTCTTACTAGCTCACTTACATAGAAATATTAAAATATAGCTGAATAATTTGTCTAGTAACCTGTACAAATGATAATTAATCTGACACATGCATATTGGAGACTTTTAATCAGTAACCTTGTACATACATCTTCACGCTATATCCGTGACGGGGTAGTCAGAGACGAAGCACGAAGCCTAGCGGTCCTTACATACTTCTTTCGCCTCCTCAAATCTCATCATTCTCTTCACACATTTTGGTCTAGGTATGCGAGTGATTTTGATATTTTCGTCAGCTAATATTTTCAGTAACTGTGATTTTCGTAATACATCCTAAGCATACATTACGCAACTAGTTCACGGCATTTCGCATTGAGTGTAAGAACAGAATATTGGGTGCAAGAAAATGACAGTATTATACATGTATAACAAAACATTTAAACGCAAACATACTGAAGTGAAATTTAAAAAAACTGAATATTCAATATCCTAAGTTGATAACAATTTGTTTTTAAAGAGTACAAATATTGCAAACATATTATTAGTCACAAGTCTCCCAAGACATGCAATCCCAAGATTTTGACAAATCAAAAAAATCGATAAAATAATCAACTATAACTGTGACATACAAACAGACAGACAAAGAGAGAGACAGACAGGCAAATATGACACTATGTTTCAATTGGTATTCTAGCTACAGATTTAAAAAAAACAAATAGGTATAGTTATAGGAACAATATTGGAAACCATTTTTATGTCATGCTTTACAAGTGCTACAGGTAAGAATTCTATTAATAATTACCTTGTACATTATTCCTCAGTAGCGGTGTCCCGTCTCTAGACAAGGATGAACCGAACCCCGTCCTAGTTGACTGTGAGACTTGGGCTGGCCGTCGGAAAGGCATTGCTTTGCCTACCAATGGCTTTACGACTTTCGCTGTCACAAAAAAAAGAATATAATTAACACTATATAGAAGATGTCATAAAAATGTTTACTAAAATGTGAGGAAAGCACACCATATAACACGTTTCGCGCACTTTGAGATATTATTTAGCGTTCAAGAGCAAAATTTTATCTATTTTAATGAATAACATACACATTTTAAAAGGATACAAAATACTGAACCCTTCCATTCAATAATTGTTAATTAATATTAAACATAAACTTGGAATAAGTAAGTATGATCAATAATCGAAATACTATAAACATATATCTTCTTTATCAGCTGTATTTGTTTATCTACCATAAGACATTTATATTGGGATATAGTAATATAGTGGAAATACATACCCTTGTCATTGAAGCTGACTGTCCTCTGTACTAAATTAGTTCTATCAGTAAGTCCTCTTTTAAGGGATGGATTTATTTCCACCTTAGGCTCAATCTTAATCGGTTGATTCAATTGTTTCATTTTTCCCGCCAACACAAAAGTCGAATTTAATTCTTCCGGTTCTATAATGCCATTCTCATAATTTTCTACATCAGCTGCAACCCCAAATTCTTTTTTCATCTTTTTAGCTGAATTGATAGTTCTTGTAATGTCTAAAGTCTCGAAAGAATCATCTATAATAATAGTTTCGTTGTTTGGTAATTTAATTGGAGTTCCTTTACGTTTTCTTGGTGATGGCATCAAAGGTTCTCTATTTTCGATGTCCGTTAAATCATCACTATCAATCATTATTTCCACTGTTTCATTATCATCTTCCCTTTCAAAAATCAAATCAATTTCTGGAGTAACAGTGGGCTTGTTAAAATCCAAAGTAGTTATGAATTTAAAATGATTATCGACGGATTCGCCCTCAGATTCTTTATCCGACCATGTAATCGATTTTGCTGATTTTGCTTTCCTCATAATTTCTAAATATTCAGCTGTTAACGCCGGAGGGACGAATTTGTATCCTTTTAGCGTCAAATACAACTTTTTCAGCATTCTTGGCATGTCACTTATGTATACTGTTAATGAGTTGATCTCTTGATTTTCTATTTGCAGCAATTTTAACCTTAATTCATCACTGGCTTTGACTTGTATGAGTTCACTTTCCAATTGTGTCTTTTGGACAAAGTCCTGCAATTCTGGGCAATTGGACACTGCCTGATTCATTATTATTTGAAGTTTCTGCTTGCTTTCATTCCATTCGTTCCACACATTGAGAATACTAGAATCAAACTGGACTGACTGCTTCATATAGGACTCGGCTGCTCGGTCTTGACGAGGAATATCTTCAGTACACATCTAAATAGGAAACAAATTATATATTACAATAATTTATAGTGTTTTTTTAACTGAACTAGTATGGGGAAATCCGAATTTATAATAGATATTGAGGAACTGTCTTAGGAACCACTCGGTCTTGTTTTGTGATAACAATTTTGGTATTATCAATTTTTTGGTCAAGCGTGAGTTGTCAATAAAAATTATTAAAATTTGCAATTTTTTTTATTTAAAGAAAGAAAAAAATCTTGACAGCAGAAGTCGGCCAAATTTAATAAAATATTTTTTCAAACAATACAGTATGGGAAAATCAGAATCCATAGGAGACACAGGGGCACCGTCTTAGAGACCATTCATCCCTTTTCATGTCCATAAAAATTAGTAAAATTGACTTTTTTTCTTTATGTAGATCGACTGTTTCACGGAAGTGTCATTTCATTGTAGCGGATGAAAAAAATGTATACCACAGAAGTTGGCCGAATTTAATAAAATATTTTTTTCATACAACGGAAGAATCCAATGTGCTGAAACGGAACACTTTGAATGGATTGTTTCCAAGTAAATCAACAATAATTTAGTACACTGAATTCTTCTTCTATGCTTGATAAATTTTTCATTGAATTTGACCAACTTCTACTGTTCACATTTTTTTCGTCAGATAAAATGAAATGACGCTTACGTAAACTGAGTCGATCTGCATTAAAAAAAAAAATAGTCAATTTTTCTAATTCTAACTCACGCTTGATCAAAAAATCAAGCAAGTGGATGTTAATGGAAGACCATAAGTTAGAGTAGTTCTGTGAAAGATGGTCTCCATGCACTTCATTTAATCGCACGTCCTAGTATGCTCAACATCACTCGAAATTCCAGAAAAATAGAGACCGAAATTCCATATTGTGCTACATTATAGTGAAAAAAGTATTGAATGAAGACTTTGACTAAAGATTGAGTACCGAATAATCGAAAAATAATATTCAAAGATTTCTAATTTTATTAACAAACTATCTGTGCCCAGGTCACGCAGTACTGTCGCTAAGTAAATATTATATTATAGTGCAACCCTTCAATGACTTCTAGTAAACCGGAGTTTGGGCTCATTTGGTTTGTTTTAACGATTTTAATATGATAGTTACCACTTGGCGACAAGACTCTAATGGTGCATCCGGGAGGTGGATAGAGGAACTCTTCAAAGGGTACCAGTAAACCCCTCGAGCTCAAGCTCATTTAGTTTGTTTCAACGAATGAAATACTTAGTCACCAGTTTCTGATGATGGAATTGGATAATAAACCATCCTTTGATGCATATTTTCTATACAAAATAGTTTCGATGTTTCATATCTGCCAGGCGTCCCACAACGTCTCATTTTTTATCAGTTTTTTGAACTATAAATAATTTTATCGAAATTGGAAAAAAATAATGAAATTGAGAGAAAATATGAAACTATCTTTATTTGATTGGGCATCAGGTCTATTCCCAAGCGTAGCAATAATACAGTTACCTGGTGGACAAAGTAGTGTCCTGACGAAAAAAAAAGGGTACCTGCTGGACAGCTTCGTCGGAGGAGCGGTGCGCCAGCTCGGCCAAGTGCGTGCGGCGGCGCGCCCGAAGACGCGCGCCCAGCGCCTTAATGCGCCGCCGCGTCAGTTGCGCAATAAGGCGCCGTTGCGCTGCGCCGTGAGCTGTGCCCGCTGCCGCCACGCGCCGCCGCCACTCCGCCCTCGCTGCGCGCACACGCATGGGGTTATAATAGCTCTCCACTCTCGTTAATGTAAACCTATTAGGCCATTACTTTTTTTTATAACGAATTTCATGAGCATTGCAAAAAATATTCAGCTACTATACGATATTCGGCAAATCCACCACGCTTATTACCTAACTTGCAAACAGCATGCGAAAGCCAAATATCGCGACATCTGCTGTCACGAGAATTTGTAAAATATAATTTGTATAATGGCGTTAAATCTACTACGAAAAGTGCATTTTACAGTCATGGCGCAATAGACGTCGTCGTCATAGAATCGTCATACATGATACCAATTTTTTATTAGTATTAGGTACCGGCCGCGCAGTAATCGCGTGGCTGTCTCTGTCTGCAAAATTGTATAGTACGGAGGCTAACTTGAATGAAGTCGTCAAATAACAATTTTCGTGGAACTGAACAGTATTATACCGACAACTGATATCGTCGTATTCAGTAGCGCTTTCTGAGTAAGAAACACGGTTTTGTCACTTTTTCAATTGGTGGAGGGGGAGCTATGACGTCACAAAAATAGCGATTCTTGGTATAAAATTTTATCGAATAACTACTACTACTACTACTAACTACTACTACAATATAATACAATAACTACTACTACTACAACTACAAAACTACTTAACGTATTTGGACGAGTGAGATGTCATATGAAAGGTATTGAAATGCCCGACAAAAAAAGTCCGATAGTCATAAGTATAGGTTCAATAATTAAAAAGTTATTTGGATAAGAAACAGAAAATGAAGTGTCGATTTTTTATAGTTTAAAATAACGCGGTAAAAATGTTTCAAATAAAAAATCTTGTTTCGTTTTTCATCTGTAATATACACTTTAAATTTTTAAAATCGGATAATAAATAAATAAACTACGACAGTTTTAAGCGAACGCGCCCTATTACGCGGGCGCTCTTTCGCTAGACGCGGTCGGCCGAGACAGAGCCGAGCCAACACGCAACCGTTTCTTGAAAACAGAGTTACATAAACTTTTAAACTTTCGTGTTGTATTATAAAAAAGATACATATCTTTACGCTGTATTCCTAACTGAGTAGTCAGATATATAGCGGAGCGCCAAGCTTGGCGGTTCTTACATACTTCTTTAGCCTCCTAAAATCTCATCATTTCCTCACATATTTTCGCCTAGGTATACGAATGCTTTTAATATTTCCCCCAGCTAACACTATGACTATGGCTATTTGATTTTCGTAAGTCATCTTTGGTTTTCCTTGGCTTCTGCTACCACTCACTTTCGCTCTGTAGATTTTCTTCGTCAGTCTTTCATCACTCATTCTTTCTATGTGCCCGAACCATCTTAACATTCCTTTCTTCATTTTTACAATAACACTGTCGTGCAACCCTGTCATACTGCGTATCTCTTCATTGGTTATTTTGATCGCAAGGGTGACACCGCACATAATTCTTTTTAAGAGATCGCATTTCTACTGTATTTATCGTACAATAAAGTTGGCACCAATATCGCATTGTTTATGGCCATTTTGGCTGAGTAAGATATATTCACACTGCCTACTAATGCAGACAGTTCACTTTATTGCCGGCTACCCTTCTCTCCACATCAGTCACATCTTCCATCCCTCGAAAACGGACTCCCCATATATACAATTTCGTTTCAATTGTCTTAGACATTTTCCATTTACCCATTTTCACACTTTGTCTATACATCTTCCCTTTCAAAAACGAGAACCTTCGTTTTGTTCAAATTCATATTCGGTTCTTTCACTTCACATTTTTCTTTCATGCACGTGACTAGTGCACAGATAGTCCGCCAGCTAACACTCTGGCTATTTGATCTTCGTAAGTCAGCTTTGGTTTTCCTTGTCTTCTACCATTCACTTTCGCTCTATAGATTCTCTTCCTCAGTCTTTCATCACTCATTCTTTTTATGTGTCCGAAACATGTAAGTATTCCTTTCTTCATTTTCACAATAACACTGTCGTGCAACCTTGTCATGCTGCGTATACCGTCATTGCTTATTTTGTCCAAAAGGGTGACAACGCACGTATGTATTTCTAAGAGATCGCATTTCTACCGCATTTATCTTGCTTTCATTTGACTTCTGCCATATCCAGGCCTTACTAGGGTACAATAAAGTTGGCACCAACGCCGCATTGTTTATGGCCATTTTGGCTAAGTTATATAATATATTCACATTGCGTATTAATGCGGCCAAAGCACAGTTTATTGCCAGCTATTACCCGTCTCTCCACATACAACTCACGTCTTACTTCTCTAGAAAACGCACTCCTCAGATACACTATTTAATTCACTTGTTCTGGACATGGACACCGCACTCACAGTGTCCACACATTTAACTGTACGCAACGTGCTTCGCAAGATCGTGAAAGAGAAAAGCAATTGCATTTCTTTGACTTGACTTAACTTACGATAGGACACAAAGGCACGTCACACTACGTTACGTTACGTTACGTTACGTTGTGTATCTGTGATAAACCATATAGTTGTAACGTCACTAAAGAACAGAGCGTACGATTTGTGTAAGCTTGAACTTCTGGAGCAGGAGCTAGGCAGGAGGTACTGACAAGGAACGGTTAGCAGATGAACCGACGAATGAGGCGGTCTAAAAAGAAAAAGACAACCAGAGGTGAGCAGACAACCTACCTGCTCGCCCCAGTTAAGAGTTATGGATAAAATTGGTTGAATTTTGAAAAAAACTTCATCCGCACTGTGTACACACTGGGAAATAAGGTATTGTTCACCTTAGTGGACATATCGAAGGATGTTTTGCCGTTGCTGACACCAGGTGTTTAGAAAATAGTTTGCATCTGCGGTAGTTCATTATTGGCTAAAAGAAACGAACTG
Organism: Zeuzera pyrina; assembly: GCA_907165235.1. Taxonomy (NCBI): domain Eukaryota; kingdom Metazoa; phylum Arthropoda; class Insecta; order Lepidoptera; family Cossidae; genus Zeuzera; species Zeuzera pyrina. The sequence goes on from OU015623.1 coordinate 3,629,394, forward strand.
TTGCTGAAAAGATTAAGCCTCACATGACAGTTGTAAAAAACCCGCAAACAACCAAATCAGCTCTAGCGGTGTAGCAGAACATGTTCTCCGATTAGATACCAATCATTGGATTGATCTTCGTCGCCCGTAAGTACTTTCCGCCGAACGACACTTTTATTCGAGAGTAGTGCGTGAAGTGATGGAAACCAAGATACGCAAAAATTTCGATCGAAAAAACGGATACTATTTATCAACGTATATCAATTATTATGTAAAAAAACTTCATAATTATTAATTAACGTATAATTTATCAATTATTATGAAATACGTATCTCATTGCCCTGATTGGCTAATATGTATACATTATTTTTTTCAATGTTTGCAGTTAAGATGCGATAAGAGAGTAGTTAATTCAAATAATGGCAACCACTTACTTGTGGCCATTTTTTTACAGGCAACCATACACTATTGCATTCAGCAATAATTAAACTTCAATTTAATACATAATTTTCTTGAAAAACACGATGAGTATAAATAATTAACAAAAACATACCTGGCAACCTAGAGGTTGCGGCTAATTGAGAGCTTCTTTAACATTTTTCACATCATTTTCTTTCAAATTCATTAAAATATATTATTTAAAAAATATTTAATTAAAGGTAATTGCGCCTAATTTTTTATAGGCAACCCGGCAGCAACATATAATATTGTCGTCAACAATAATAATAATAATAATACTCCAGACAATTACACAGATTATGTGACCCCAAACTAAGCAGTAAGCTTGTACTATGGGTACCACACAACGAACTGAGGGAGTTCCGAGTAACAACCAGACTCCAAGCCAAATTATAAAAGTTCGTTTTCCTAAATTGTCCTGACCGGGGATTGAACCCAGGACCTGTTCCTGGGTTCGATCCCCGGTCAGGTCACTTATTGTAGCTTGGAAAGCAGTTGGATATGCCACTGCGCCAACGGGCCAGTCAATTCATTTGAATTAAATTTCATTAAAGATACCTGCAGAATTCAGCAGCCGGATTTCTACTAAAACGTCGAGCCAAAGTAAATGATAATCGCTTCATTTTCTGTTTTTTAAATATCTTATAAAACGACGCGAAAGTTTAAAAGTTTATGTAACTCAGTTTGTAAGAAACTATCGCGTGTTGGCTCGGCTCCGACTCGGCCGACCGTGTTCAGCGAACGAGGTCCCACGTTCACGCAATGGGCCGCGTTCGCATAAAACTGTCGTAGTTTGTTTATTATCCGATTTTAAAATTCAAAATGTACATTGTAGATGAAAAAAGGAAGCAAGATTTTTATTTAAACTATTTTTAATGTAATTGGCATTTTTATCACATTATTTAAACTATAAAAAATTAACGTTTGAATTTTTATTTTTTAATATGACACTTCACTCGTCCAAATAGATCAAGTAGTTATTGAGTTATTCAACAAAATTTAAATAAAGAATCGCCATCTTTGTGACGTCATAGCTCCCCCCTCCACCAATTGAGAAAGTGACAACACCGTTTTTCTTACTCAAGAAACATTACTGAATATGACGATACCAGTTGTCGGTATAATACTACTTAGTCCCAAGAAAGTATTTTTTTAATCTCAGCCTCTCTACTATTAGGTAATAACCCCGGAACTTTGTTTTTCAGTCGGTCTAATACCCATATTAAATACTGAGCTACCAATTATTACCAAATACTTACCTACAATTTCATTTAAGTACAAAATATTTTAATATGAAATTAATATCAATACAAAAATCTAAAAAACCGGCATTAAGACCCCGCTGTTGAAATTTGAGCATTTTTAAGTTTAATGAATGTGAGATTTAAATATATATTTCATTATACATTTTTCTATCGACTGCCTAAAACCATAACGCAAATGTATTTCAATGTATTTCGTTAGATACTTTTTTCTCTGCAATGTGATGCCTTTTTGAGAGATTTTTAAGTAACTATTTCTCCTAAATTACTTGAGTAAGTTACATAAAATTGCGGCTAACAGGAAGTCAATACAGTTTATTAAATACTGGCTAAAGGATATTTTATTATATGAATTAATATTCCAGTTATAATGATAAATGTTGCATTTGGGTGGCGGAGTGTGAGGGCGCAGCCAAGGCAAAAAATTTTTTTTGGGAGCTTTCTCTTAACTTAGGATTTTAAGAAATTTATAAAACTTGACTACCCCGTTATGGATACAGCGTGAGGATATGTATGTACGTATAACATTTTGACAAAAAAAATAGAACCAATTTTGGGTCCAAAATTCTCATTATTATTTAATTTTTTGTTTTTCACTTCTGGGTTTAGGTTACTAATTTACGTTCTCTATAAAAAACAGTTCATTAAAGACAAAGATGACAGATTAATTCGACTGTAACGTATGGACAGATAGACGAAGGACAGGCAGATTTAGCGAAATTATAAGTTTTACTTTTGCCTTTGTTGATATGGCACCCTGAAATAAACTAAAAATTGATAATTTATGTATGTAGGGATGTAAGAGCTTTCTGGTTAATTCTGTTACCTGCTGTATATTTAAAAAGAAAACAGATGTTGTATAATTAGAGTGAACACATATATGTAATTTACCATTCTCTTGCGCCAAGTCGGATTCTCTCACTGTAGGCTGCAAACTGGACAGCGACAACTTCGCCTCCAACTCCTTGACCTTCTTCTTCAACTCATCCACGATCTTCACATACTGAGATAGACGCATGTCACCATCCATGATATTTTTCTTAATAGTAAGTTGGATTTTATTAGCACGCGCTGCATATTTCAAAGTGTTATATGTGTCTTCGTAACTAACACTTGATGGCGAGATATTGGCAATCATAACGGTCTTACAGTTGCCGCCGAGACTGTCTTTCAACAGACGAGTTAATTTGGAGTCCCTGAAATAAACTCTAATATAATGGGAACTGCTAAGATATGGCACATATTTCCAGTTACAGATTTCGTCATTCTTCAGAACTGGGACTTTCATGATATGACAAATATCAAACTTCGTCATTTCTTTCCATCAGACGAGACTAAAGCCAAAAGTTACATTAAAAATTTAAAAACTAAAACATCAAACAAGATGATAAATTATTTACACTATTTTATTTGTCCTGTGCAATACTCATACTTTAAACATTGCTAAACACTAATGCTAAAAGTTTATTTTAAATGTTTATTTAATCTCTAATTCCATACACAAATATGAGTATTCTTTATGCTTAGTACATACATACACATATATGGTGCCCGAAGATTTAAATTTTTCATTTACCTTTTCGACACTTTTATTTAAAAGTAGATAAAAGATAACTAACACATTTTCTTAATAATAACACACAGGTCATCATCAGATCTTTGACTGCCAACGAAAATCAAACTCAACGTTTTTACGAGTAGTACAATACAATAGTGCTTATGATACCTTCGGATATAATATTCATAGCTAAATATCTTGGAAATAGCTTAAACAATTTATACCGAACATAACTAAGTATATTAATTAAAATCAAACCACAATTTCTTCAAAACCACTCTTCGATTTTGATGAAATTTTATTAGTTATTATTTTTTTTTCTAGGTTTATATAAAAATATGTATTCTCTCTTGGTAAACTGGAATAATGCTCTCGTCCATACAAGAGATTCCAGTCTGTCTTCCCTCCCAGTACTTATTATTATAAAAGATCAATATTATCTTACCTGTAAGGGATATAATTACTGCCATCAGCTAATCTATTGATACAATTGCCAAGTGACAAGAGACTTCTATTGATATTGGCTCCTTCCTTGAATCTCTCGCCAACACAGCCTGTAGCAGATGCTCTCTCACTACCAGCCAAGTCTATCATGGACAGTTTTACGATACGGAGCTGACTGCTTGTTTTGTATCGCATTTTTACATAGACCTGTTGGTTGATGCAATACATTATAGACTTTTACAGAAACTGTTGTCTTATCTGTACATACTAATACTGTGTCAAAAATCAAATTAATTTAGTTATTTTTGTACACCATACAAGCAGAGCAGACGACGTTACCAACACATTACCAGGTTCAGGTCTCATTTTATTGTGCAGGAGTAGTATGCTTAATTAATATTTATTTATAAAGTAGTTAATTATTATTAACAATGTAATTAACAAATACCTGAAATACAGCATGACTCCTGGAGCTTTCAGCGTTAGCATCAGTAGGATGTTGTGTCCTATTCTTGTTACCATTTTCAAGCATATTGAGAAGTTCTCTTGCTGTCTTTATGTTGTTCAAAGTTAGACCAGCCACCATCACCCCATATTTTGAATCTTCACGGAGTTGAAGAGGGGTTTTTGAAGGTTTTAAGAGATCATATACGTTTTCATTGTATACCTGGGTAAAAAATTTCAAATACAACACTTATAGAAAGAATACTGAGAATAAGTAGAAACGTTAGATGTCATGAAATGCTACCAGTTCCCCTTACTGTATAGAAAGACTGCCCATGTTTATTTAGTTGTATATATTTATTTAACACTAGCTATTACATATGGCTTCACTCACATAGTGTTAGTAAAAATAAATATTGTTGTAGTCAGAGGTAGAGCCATAGGCATAACTAGGGCAGGGTAAGGGTAGTTACTGCTTATCCTAGTAAACTCATTATCCCCAATAGAAACATCCTCTGAATGACAAATGAGAAAATGCACTCACATATGAAATATTGTGAAAAAAATTATATATCGGACTCACTCAATCTAAAGCTTAGATAGCTGACTATCTGGCCCTTAGAAAAATGCCTACTCTGAGGTTGATTAGTACAATAGATTTCTCATGAAAGAAAAATAAATAAATGGACATAGGTTCCTTTTCACAATTTAAGTAGGGATTTACTAGAAGAAACACCACACTATGTGGTTGATGTGCCTTTATACTATGCCTTTCTCGAATAGTAAATGGCATGATATTATGTGCTTATATCTAAATAGTAATAAAATACTTACTTCAATATATGAAACACCTATATCAAACTCTCTATCCTTCTCAAAGGAGTTTATAATGCAAAAAAGATGCTCCATTGTCAAATATGTTATGCCTGGATGCTCTTTGTTTCCTATCATGGTAAACGTCTTTCCAGCACCGGTGGCACCGTACACAAACACAGAGCAGTTGTAGCCCTCCATCAAAGCAGACAACATGTCCTTCGTGGTAATCTCAAACACGTCGTTATTCGTAGCATTCTGACCGCACACGTGATCGAAAACAAATTTTAATTCTTTGTTGGCGCGTTTCAAAAAGTTTTTATTCGGCTGCTGCACGCCTTGGTAATAAAACGGCGTCATCTCCTCCTTAGGGTCAAACACCAGCATTCTGTCATCAACAACGTCAACCAAAATTCTGTTATTCAGCGTGACCTCCTTTTCGTTCAAGGGTCTCACCCTCACAACAACTTTGATGTTCGCAGCCATATTTTGAGTAGATCCACTGCGTGAGGGCAAGACGCTGCGCTTCGGCTCTTCAGAGCGTGCTCCTTTTTCTATTTTAACCATCTTCAAAACAACTTAAAATTATTGTCATTGAACGAAAAAACTGTGCAAGTCACCAATATTAAAACACTATCCACAATCACTGTTACCCTTTTCTTTTGTTTTATCAGTCATGTAGTCATAAGCATTTAAAAATAAATTACTTTCTAGTATCTAATTTATAAAAATAAACAATCACAGTTAAAAAATCTCAACAGGGACAGTAACCGTTACAATTCAAAAAATTTTAAACGGTAAACGACATGATAGCAATTATTGACAGCATTACAATACCGCCAACACACAGAAATTACTATGCGTTCAGTATCTTCTAAATTTTCAAATTGGAACTTAAAACGAGCTAATATAATATAACAATATAACTATTTAAACTCGATTTTACTTGCCAATATCTGGATGGAACATTTTAAACAGAAGGCTTCATTCATTCCATTCGATTTTGGAAAAGGTACGTGGATGATGTCTTCTGTATCATCAAGGTAAGTATGCAGGAAGAGACTAATATACAGAATATCTGAACTCCATTCAATTAAATATGAGTTTCACTTATGAAATGGAGAATGGTAGGTCACTGGCATTTTTGGATGTAAAGCTAAATACAAGACAAGATGGAAAGTTATCACACATATCACATATGGGAAGCCTACACACACGGACCTACATGCTACGTCTCACCACCATCCCAGTCACTTGTTATCCGTTATGGCATCATTAAAGAACAGAGCGTACGATATATGTGACCCAAAACATCTGGAGCAGAAGCTCGATTACATTCAGATTGATAAAATTGAGTCAGTTTTAGAAAAGTACTCTATCCGCACAATATACACCCCTGGAACAAAGGTGAACAACATAGTAGGCACATCGAAGAATGTTTTACCGTTTTGTTTTTTTATTTATTTATTGCCTGACACATACCTATCAGAGATCTTTTCTCTCTTTGGTTTATTCCTTCCCTCTTTCTTTCTTGAATCCATCACTTTTAAACCCGTCTTCCTTTCTTACCTTTCCTCTTACTTATTCCTAATGCATTTATCTCGTTTCATCTACCTTTTCATTGTAGTCACTTATTTTCGAATTTACATTTATTCTTAACCATTTGGTGCTCCCGTTTTATAATATCTTATATAATTTCTATCATTTAAAATCTAATGTTTTTATTTTGCTGTTACATTCACTTTTATATTTAATTACTATTTCACGTTATTTGTTGGTTTAATAACTTATATCGACACCTATTTTTACAATGTATATCTTTATATACATTATTTTATCTATCATACATTATTTTTCTTTTTGCTGTTGCTCTTATTTACTATTGTCTTTATATCTAGGCAATAATAAATAAATGGGGGTCGGGTATTGTCATTTTCCATTAAAATGCTGATGACATTTTTATCTAGTTTGACGTTCAATTTGTTTTCCAATTCCAACCATTGTTTCAGGGCTCCCAAGTTCACAGAGATAAGATGAGTCCTCCGCCAAGCCAAAGCGATATAAGTAAGCAGCGAATCCACTGTGCTCCGTCAGAACCTGGCCTAATACGTTCGTTAGTTCCAATTTCTTAATTATTTTATAAGCCGATTTCATTTCAGGGAAGAAAGTTTTTGTTATTTCGGTAGTTTTGTTGGATTTGTATCTTAGATCCCATTCGTCAAGCGACCTCTCGGGGATTAGTCGCTTGAAGTATGAGACCGGGGACAGGTCGTAGTCCGAGATCTTCCTTAATTTCTCTGACACTTTTTTGGCTAAAATGTTGGCTCTATCGTTCTCTTTTATCTCATTGTGTGCTTTGATCCAGTAGAACTGCCTTGCCTTGCCCTGCTTCTTACTTTTTCTGACGTTGCGCCGGACTTCAATGGCAAGGGGATGAGAGGATGTGTTCCTCACGATTGTCTCCACTGTGGATCTGGAGTCACTGAAGATTCCATAAAATTCCTCTGATCTCCGGAGCACAATCGTGGTAGCAACGCACACGGCGTAGAGCTCAGCCTGGTAGACCGAGTTGTACGACGATAGCAGGAATTTTCGGGCCATAAATTCGGTGCCGTCGTTCCATACAGAAAGCGTTGCTCCGACCCGACCGACGATTCCGCTACCATCCGTAAATATGCGTACTTGCAAATGTTTAGTAGCATCAACTCGGTCTTGGTCTTGTAGGCATTCGAACTCCATACATGTATGCTGAATGGTCCAATTATGCGAAACTCGCCATTCTTTCGATCTTTCTCCCTTTTAGTACCGGCTAGGATATCCCCTTCCGTGCCTCATAAAAGGCAGCGGTCTCCCACAGCCTTATATCCAGTGGTAACATCCCAACAAGCACCAAAGCAAAGTCAAGGGACACTGTTCTGTGTGATTTACACACTTTTTGAGCAAATACCCTTTGCACCGTAGATAATTGTTTAACCAGTCCCTTTTTCTCAGCTGCCGTATCCCAAGTGCATACCGCGTAAATAACGATCGGCGCCACCACTCACACAAATCATCTTAACAATTTCGGCGTGGAGCCCCCAACTCGCTTTAGCAGCCCTGGAGACCTGTTTATATATGCTTATGGCCTTTTTGCATACACTGGATGTGTGTGGTCCGAATGTTAATTTGTGATCTATTAACAGACCCAGGACTCTCATCTCAGTGCATGCATTTATCGCCACCCCTCCCATGCTCAGGAGTAGTGTGTCGTGTTTCAGTTTTCTTGTGATAGTCATTGCATGAGTCTTTTGCGGTGCGAACCTTAACTTATTGATGACACCCCACTCCCAAACACGAGAGAAGGTGTTGTTGACTTCTTTTTGAATCTCAAGGGCCGTGTCTCCTACGAACACCAATATGATGTCGTCCGCGAAGGCCTGGCAATGGAACCCCCCGTGTTCTAAGCTTTTAATAGTGGATCTAGTAATATGTTCCAGAGCATAGGACCCCCGATGGAGCCCTGAACGCAGCCTTTATTAGTGACTTTGTTATATATTTCTCCTGCATATCTCACTAATACCTCCCTGTTCCGCAGATATCCGTCCACGAGCCTCCTGATGTTGACCGGACAGCTACCTTTCGCCAGTCATAGTCTTATCACTGGCCACCACGCATTATCGAAGGCCCCCACTTTGTCCAGGCTAACAAAGGTAACTATTTTCTTATTATCAAGATTGCTCCGTATATTTTCTATTAAGGCATAGAGGGAGTCTTCCGTACCTTTTTGGAGCATGAATCCGTTTTGGCGGGGGCTTATTTTCGGGATCATATGGTATTTTATCCTCCCAATCAATATCTTTTCCAAGACAATACCCATCACCGGAGGAAGCCCGATGGGTCTATATGATTTAGGGTTTGTGTAGTCTTCACTCCCGGGCTTCCTTATTACTTTTTTTGAGGCCTTTTCCGAAGAACTTCGTGCCGTCGCAGAAACCAGGAACATATAAAACAGACTGTAATAGCGGTAGGTCATACGTTGGCCAAACGAAACGCACTATTGCTGAAAGGGTTACATATTACAGCGGTGAAAAGCCGGCAAATGACCAAATCAGCGATAGCAGAACATTTGCTCCAATCTGATACCAATCACTGGATTGAGTTTCATCGCCTACAAGTCCTTTCTAGTGATCGCCACTTTTATCCAAGAGTAGTGCGTGAAGCAATTGAAATCAAGAGACATACAAATTTTTATCGGGACGGATACAATTTATCGACGATGTGGAATCCTGTGATTCAAACGAAAAGACCTAATTTTTCACATCCGGTTAAATATGTGGACACCGTAAGTGTTGTGTGTAGGAATCCTAATAATTATTTACAAATATCTGGGGTAGATGTTAAAAAAATTGGCTCGGACACGGAGTGAAGCTTGCTGTGACAATTTACTTGGGACCATGGCCGATGCAACTCAGCTGAAACGTCAAGCCAAATAAATAGTATTCGCTTAGCGGTAGATCTGTGGTATTAGCATTAATTTTCCGTGTTATTTTTACTTTTGATTATAATACCACAGACACCGATTAATTAGTTTACTACCGTAAACCACAGATCTATCATTAGTAGTCGTAAACGGAGTATAATATACATTACTGAAATTTTCAAGAGCTGTGGATTTTGAGAGAATGAATGAATATATAAATAAATAAATGGGCTTCAGCGTATATCATTTGAGAGAGCAATAGTCTACATAACTGTATTCTTTCTTAGTTGCTATATTGTAGACAAGACTGAAGTTAAAGTACCATTATTTTATCTATGTTTTAGGTATAAATGGGTAAGTCAGTAATTTAAAGTAATGCGAATAATAATTAAGAATCGATAATTTTTATCGCAAAAAACACGACTTGGTTTTTGAATCAAAATAATAACGAAGTTACAGCTATATAGTCAGTAACGGACTGTAAAAGCTTCTATGATCAAAAGTTCAAATTAAAGCAAAACTTTATTTTAATCTATGACGTATACACGAAGACAAATACAAGAAATTATTTAAATGTAAATCATTATATTTTCCTCGATTGTCCTTTTAAAGGACATCCTGTTTTAATGAGGACACAATTATTGTTATTAAATAGTACGCATATTTTGCAATTAAGTCTAACCAAGAAAAAACCACATGCAGTCACAATGAGGCGTCATTGTGACTGCATGTGTAAAACGGCCGACTGAAAGAGGCGTCATCAGCACACTAGGCGCCAAATCAATCAATCAATGATGGCATAGATTTTAACGCCCTTTGATGTCACCTCAGGCTAACTTATTGGTCTATCCATTTTTTGCGCCTTTAAAATTGTGTCTACTGCGCAGGTACCATGTAAAGTGTGTACTATTACATTGCAATCCACCATAATACACGCTTTCACATCATCTTTAGCACATAAAGTCTTATAAAGTTCATGTTATCAAGTGATACAACATTTTTACGAACAAAATACTTTTGGCGCCATCCATTCGTCTGCCATCAATATCGCACTGACATTATTGGTGACGGCTGAAAAGCCATAAGCAGAGAAGGATAGAAAAAAAATACTCTTACTCTTACCCACTGCTTGTGCTGCTTACGATTTCTCTTTCTATTAATTATTCTGTGACTAGTCTATATTATACTTTATCCACGCTAGTAGTTAGTAAAAAACAACAGGACTTTTTGACTTTTTGGCGGGAACGGGAGTAGTGAGGTTGTCATTTTATTTAGATTTTCCATTTTTAGGAGTTTTAAAGTACAACAGTGATAGTATATTGTGTTTTAAAGTTCTGTGTAAGTGACAAGAATGGAAGAGATCTAAATAAACATGTGTAGCTGAAGTTTTCGCGCTCTTCCAAGAAGTCCTTTATAACTTCAGTAAAGCCTACTATCACTTTACTGGAGGAGTTTGACGATAAGAAAGAACTGATTTACTTGTGATTTTACTTATTCTGTGTCTGTTTATTAGTTTGTGTTAATGCGTGACATAGGCAAATGCGCTAATCATCTAGATAGATAGATAGATTGTTTTCTCGCTTTACTTGACGTTGGCAATGTACTCACGTACGGTGCCATTTAAAAATAAAAAATAAAAAAACAGGACTTTTTGGCGGGAACGAGAGAAGTGAGATTGTCATTTTAATAAGATTTTCTATTTTTGACATTTTTGGAGTTTTAAAATACAAAAGTGATAGTAATATATAATATATTTTAAAGTTCTGTATAAGTAAAAAGAATGTAGTAGGCGTACATAAACTTATGTAGCTGAAGTTCTCGCGCTCTTCCAAGAAGTGACAAAAGTACACCAAACATATTGTTTCTAGTTACATTAGCAATAGGAAATGGTGGCCGAATTAAACGATTTTATATACGAGTTTATAGAATGTGTTGTCCGCTTCCTGAATATAGAATCACAGAGAATGAGTTTCCTTGGTTTTAAACTTTTTATCAACACAGCATACAAATTTTGCTAAAATTAATATTGATAACATTAAATTACACCGCAATGAATCATTTATTTACATTAAAGTAAATTTATTTACATTAACAAAAAGTACATACATATATTAATATTTACAAACTGAAAACTACACATTATCTTAAATAATAAACTTCTTCAAAGTTGCCGCTTAGAAAGCTGTCATTGCTTAAGGTACCCAGCAGACTGACACAGTAGGGATGGGCAAATGGAAAAAATATATCGATATATATTGTATCGATATTTTTAGACAATATCGATATATGCACAGCAAAAAATATCGATATTTCGATATATCGATATTTTTGCCCCAAGGTGCGATTACCTAAAAAATTGTCAAAATATTTGAACATGAAAAAAAATGGACACATTTTTCAGTTACATTAGTTTTATTTATTATAAAAATACATATTCAAGTATTATTAGTAGAGAAAAAACAAAATTATTAGTAAAATCAAAAATTTAAACAATGTTTTCTTATTCACATTTTGTTCAAACCAATAGTCATCAGAAGCACTCTTTCTTTGATGTGCTCCCGGGTTAACCTACTTCTATTATCTGGCACAGCTGAATTCACAGCCGAAGCAAGTCTTTCTGACGATACTGAAGAAGCCTGACAGGTTAAATATTTTAAGGGAATTTCAGAGAGAACTGGCGTGAAATGGCGACAGTTCACCCAAAACTCGATTGGGTCTGACTTTCTTGCTAGTAGTTTTTTTGGTTGCGTTCACAAACTACAAAGGGATACTACGTATAGTTACGTTCAAAACGAATCAATTTGAGCTCTAAAGACTGTGTTCGAAATATAGAGGCAGCACTTGTACCAAAGCTAGCGCGCTCTGGTTTATATTAATTTATTTAATTCATTTATTGATGAAAGGGGCAAAAATATTACAAAAAAAATATCGAATTTGATACTCAGAAATAAATATCGATGATCGATATTTTGAAATTAAAAATATCGACGATATCTATCATTTATTTTTTGAAAAAATATCGATATTTTGAAATATCGATTTTTTTTGCCCTTCCCTAACTAGCAGCATTGCCTTTTTAAATAGCAACTTTATTTACATAAATTTCTGATCTCATCGTAACTTCATGTATTGGTTCTTTACTTTCTTCTTTCTTATTCTGTCTGTCTTATTGTCTTATTCTTATTCTGTCTTTTTTGTAGGAAAGACCAGAAATATGCGCTACGAACAGTTCACGTGTTTATTTAAACGTAATCAAACATCTATTGTGAATAAAATTCTGTACGTTTCTCATAAGAAGCCCATAAACTTAGTTATTGGTTATTTTGATAACGGTTTTTTCGTTACATTATTTATTCCCGGAACTAGGGGAAAGCGGGGTACAGTGGACCGTGGTATACAGTGGATCGACGCGTATAACTCTTTGTCTGTCAACTACACACACATAGAACATAGTCTAATCGTGCCATCTAATACTTACACTTACACTCCCTCCGCGCCAGTAGTCGTCAAACTCTAGCTATAGAAGGACGCGTTACCGCCATCGCGCTGTCCGTAAGTACGAAATCTATTTTTTTTCCTTGTATATTGAACGCTTTTTACTGGAAGCTTTTTAGAATTGTTAAAATATTGTTATGCTACATTATATAACAATTTAAGGAACTCTCGAAATAAAGACTGATTTGATGTACAGCTTATGTCAATTATAGAAATGCGTTAGACTTTCAAATAACTTTGGGTAACAGTGGACCGTTTCTTGATAGGTCACAGTGGACTGCGACCCACTGTACCCTGAACTTTCGAGTACTAACCTCACTAAATTCGTTAATTGTTTCAGACTAACAATATGCCTCGCAATAGAAAAAGAACAACCAATATTGGCCTCACCAGTTATAAACAGATGAAGAGTGCTATTGACCTAATTTTAGAAGGCAATAAAATTAGAAAACAGCAAATTAAAAAATATTCCGTACACTACTCTACAGAGGTATTTTAAAAAAGTGACAAGAAGCCGTGGTGACTGTCGACTAACACCTAATTATAGAGTCAATAAAATCTTCACTGATGAGCAGGAACAGTCACTAGTTGAGTACATTATAACATGTAGTCAAATGTTCTATGGTCTAACTCCAACAGAGGTTAGGCAGCTCGCATATGAGATAGCCGTCACAAATAATATTAATATACCACAAAAATGGTATGACACACAGCTAGCTGGAGTGGAGTGGTATTATGGCTTTAGAAAACGCCATACAATTTTGAGTCTCCGAACACCTGAGGGCTGTAGTCTCAGTAGAGCTACTGCATTTAATAGATACAATGTGAACAGTTTTTTTGATAACCTCGAAACAGCGATTTTGAGGAATGAATCATTCGGGAATAGTACAAGAATTTTTAACTTAGATGAGACTAATACAGGGACGGTCCAAAAATCAAGTAAGGTATTAGCTGTTAGAGGGCAAAAGCAAGTGAGTAGGGTCACGAGTGGTGAAAAAGGGACACTTGTAACGACTTGCTACATAGTCAATGCACTAGGCAATGCTCTTCCGCCCGTGATGATTTTCCCACGCGTTCATTTTAAGCAACATATGCTTTCCGGAGGCCCTACAGGCACTTTAGGGCTTGCTAATCCCTCAGGCTGGATGAACAGTTCACTATTTGTAAAAACTATGCAGCACTACATTAACCATACTCAAAGTAGCAAAGAAAATCCATCCCTGCTGATCGTGGATAATTACGAAGCGCATATATGCATAGAAGCTATAAATTTAGCCAATGAAAATGGTGTTACCATTCTTACAGTTCCTCCTCACTCAACAGGGAAACTGCAACCACAACATTTGCAATGCATTTCAATGCACGGGAATATTTCCATTTAATAGGTATATATTCGGTGACGAAGACTTTGCTCCGAGTGAAGTAACTATCAGAGAAATTCCGCAACGTGTTACTCTACCCGAAAATGAAATCTTTACCGCAACCCCTTCTCCATGTATTATGACACAGCCGTTCAATCAAGCTGCAAGAACTGATCCACAGCAATGTTCATTAGCTACGCCATCAACTATTGGCTTGACTTCTGAGGGTGTTGAATAAAAACACACAAACACAAGAACACCAGCTGTCGAAATGTCTACAGATGATATGGCCAGTACCGCAAATCTTGAACCACAATTGTCAACTCCACCCCTGTAACACTTTTTTTTCGTAGATATATACTTACGGTTAATTACATACAAATTAGAATCGATCACAAATTTCATTTGCATTCCACAGTAATATTTGTGGTTAGTGTGTGACAGATGACAATTGTCTACGATACAATGATTAATAGGTAACGCGTTCGGAAAGTTGTTCGCAATCGAGTACGTAGTACTACTTCATTTCTTCTCAGGTAAAATCAATAAATATTGCACTTTAAGTGTATATTATTTAAACCAGAACATAATATACTAAACTTTTAATTATTTAGTTGTTTCATTATAAAGTTCATTGGTACTTTCGTTAAAATCTACATTTACATACGTCATGTTCAGTAATTACATTTAATGTTTGGACACATCGATAGTAATAATTATCATGGTAATAAATCGATAATCGATTTTCTTTTGCATAAAAATATAGTTTTGTTATAAACAAAATAAAACAATTTTAGGTGATGATACTTTTATTAGACATAAATATAATTTGTCCGGGTTTGCTTTCCCATTTTGACGATGAGATGAAGAAATTGTTGTATAAATTTAAATACGAGTAATTCCTAATAATCGATTGTATGCAATAAGAGAGAGACGAGTGTTGATATATATCTGTTTCACAAATCAAGTAAAATGGAATGTTCGAGCAAATGAGCATTGCTTCCGTCTGGTTTTTCAGTGGCTACTTTTATCTAGATCTTTCTAATTCTATTGTGGATCTGTCAATCTGACATTTTGAGGTTGTCACTTACAAATTTACAGACACTTCCTATTGGTCGATGTCTTTTCAGAGACTTGCTGTCTCTTTCTTATGTCGGAAACCTCAGACTGAAATCTGAGTAATTTTCAGTTACATTAATAATGACGATTAGAGAGGGTACAAATTATGTCGAGGTGTGATTCCAAAATGGAGGGAGCGATTCACTTTTGGTGGTGGTTAAATGGCAGACAAAAATGCCCAAATAGAAGTAAAATATACATGCCTATATATTTAGGATGTTTCTAGTGTTATTAAGAAGTTGTTGTTCATTTTTTATATAAATTATAAAGTCCCATGATAGACCTCATGGTAAGTAGGATGTAGAAGTTGTAGTTTTCTTTGAAAAGTGTTTTCCTTGGTGCTTAGTAGTATTAACCCCACGAATTTTGTTACAGGGTTCCCATGTTTAAATTCCAGTCTAAGTTCCATGTGTAATTCCATGTGTGATTACATGTTTACTTCCAAGTTTCTTTATACGTTTAATCTCCAAGCTTAATTCTACGTTTGATTTCCAAGTTTAATTCTAAATATTAGTTCCATAAACACAGTGGACTAATGTTATCTTCTTAATCTCATAAACACCGTGGAATAACGGTGTACTCCACATTTAGTTGGATATTTTTCTTTAAAGATACACGATCAGATGGATTACTTTCTCGGATCATTTGTTTGTGCATTGCAGTATGAGGTTTTGGATTACCTTAACACATATTTAATCTCTTTTCTTTGAGATTTATTTGTGAGTTACGAGTATAGTGGACTTCATGGAAATTCTTTGAGACCATTGGAGGGACAACTCGGCTTGCAGAAGACCTAACTTAATTGTGCAGTCACTAAGGGTTTAGTAAACACCGTGGATATTCTTATGGACCATTGGTGGGACAACTCGACTGACTATGTATATACATGGTTATCTCCTTAGATGGTAATGTACAAGCATATATAAAAATTATTAACTTTCAAGAATAAATATACATAATTAACCTTATATTTTGTTATTGTAGTTCATCTTAATGTTTTAGTTATACCAAATATTAAGAAACAGTTACACTTATTATTGGTTACAGTACTCATTTTTGTAATTTCCAATACAGATGTAATTTGTTTGTTTTGTATGTAAAATCTCATTTAAAATTCTTCTATATAAACATTTAAGATTTCATTTAGTGAGCTCATGAGATCTATATTTAGGGATAATTATAATTCTTTAATAAATTGGTGAAGGTTGTATTAAGTGTGTATTTATTTCACAACTGAAATCGATTGTAGCAATACAGGGAAGGCGCCCTTATAAAAATTTACTCTGTATTCCTCTCCAGGGTGGCCCTAAAGAAAACTAATATCCTGAGTAGTTCATGCCTACCAATAATAGAACATTCAAAGTTAACATCACCGTAGCCGCGTTATACCCCATGCCATTGATTTCGATTACTCTGCCAATTCTACACCAAAAGATAACTTAATTTTGGAAACTTCAACGACAGGCTTGATTACCAAAAGTATCGAAAGTGACGCATGGATTGACCAAAGAAGTGTAGCGTCTACATCAACACGACCACTCCAGACTATAGACAATCAAGCAAAAACTTTTTCGAGTCCATTTGATTTTCGAGGAATTCCGAAAGCTGCTCCCAGAAAAAGTGGCCGAGTACCACGTCGCAAAGGTAAATCGATGATAGCTGCAAATACGCCAAATAAAGAAGAAATAGAAAAACATCACCAAGAGAAAAACAAAAAACAAAATCAGCAAGAGATCATGAGAACTAAAAAAAAAGTTTTGCAGTCGGAGTCTAGTGAAGAAGACAATTAACAAGAAAAGAGGAACAAGAATCTTGGGAAAAAGCCAAAACAGCGGCAGAGAAGTGCAAAAATACGGAAAATTTCAGAGTCTGAGACAAGTCGAAAGCATATATTCTGAAGAAGTAGGCTATGACGACGAAGAAGAAAGAGATGAAATAGATCTAGACAACTTTCTTTCTCTTAAAACTACTCCCAAAGAAGGGAATTTTGTTTTGGCGCAATTTGTTGCACATAAATCAAAAATATTTTACGCAGGAAAAGTTATAGGAAGAAAAACTGGAACAGACTTCGATATTAGCTTTTTAAGAAAGAGTCTAAAAGTAAAGAATGGGTATAGATTACCGGATGTTCCAGATATAGCTTCAGTACCCTTAGAAGATATTAAAATGATTTTACCCTCGCCTACAATCGGTGGAACCAAACGACAACAAGAGATATATAAATTCAATCTTGATCTTTCTCGTCTGAATTTGCGTTAATTTTTTATCGTTCCTTTTTCAGTTTTCTATTATTAAAAGATTTTTATAGTTTATTTGATTTGACTAAAAAAATTGAAATCTTACCATTTCTTGAAGTTAACAGACTGATTTATTGTTACATCATAGGCATAATGTTAATGGTTAATGAAAATT
Organism: Zeuzera pyrina; assembly: GCA_907165235.1. Taxonomy (NCBI): domain Eukaryota; kingdom Metazoa; phylum Arthropoda; class Insecta; order Lepidoptera; family Cossidae; genus Zeuzera; species Zeuzera pyrina. The sequence continues at coordinate 3,647,199 of OU015623.1, forward strand.
AGAACATTATTTTTGTTTTCTGTATAGTAAAAACTATTTTCAGTTTATTTGAGTTGACTAGTATAAATTAGAATACTAGAACTTAACATTTTGTGAAATTAAAAGACTGATTTATTATTACCTCATAGATGTAATATTAATGGTTAATGATAGAAGATTATTTTTGTTTTATGTTAATGTAACAATTTTTTTTAGTTTATTTGAGTTGACTACTATAATTAAAATACTAGGACACACATTTTAATAGTTTTCTAATACATAGTTTTAAGTTGATTGTTTGGTTCAATAAAAGTTAAGTAATGTTGTGTTTTAAGACCATAATTATCAGAGTGATAAAAGTTTACCAAAAACAAAAAGATGGTTACATTATAAAGTTGATTAAAACTGTTAATTAAATAAACAAATATTTTATTTGTCAGTCCATTGATACCCAGCTACAATAATATGGAAATTTCATGCGTTGGTTCACTGTGCCCCGCTACGATCCACAGTACACCACAAGTAGATCTAGTGTAACCCAAATGCGGGGTACAGTGTTTCATTTTCCACTTTTTAAAAAAAACCTTGGCATCCAAAAACTATTGGTGATTTTGCCAAAATTGAGATAGATTTTGATAGTTAAAACGTCAAGCTCTGAATCAAGCTGTAAAAGTTAGTAACTAATGGTCTATTTACTGTTTTATGTGGTCTTTAAAAAAAGTGATTTAAAAAATTGCGGCTAACAACTTTTGTAAAATGACATTATCTTATTTATAAGATAAAGTAGCTTTAGCTACAACAAAACTTAAAAACTCATTTAAAGTTAATAACATATTACATCAATGTTACTCAATAATTAAACATAACTTTAATCAAGGATTTTTTGTCCGGAAAGAGAGGTCAGGTTGTCATTTTATTTCGATTTTCTATTTTTTACATTTTTGGGAGATTTATAGTACAAAAGTGATAGTAAGTATATTGTGTTTTAAAGTTCTATGTAAGCGAAAAGAATAGAAGAGGTCTAAATAAACATGTGTAGCTGAAGTTCTCATGCTCTTCCAAGAAGTCCTATAAAACTTCAGTAAAGTCTACTATCACTTTACTGCAGGTGTTTTACGATGACGATTTTAACGATTCTACTTTATTGATACAATACGTCACATTGGCAAATGCGCTAAACTGTGCGCCATGCCATGAAGAAAGAAAAAAAAACTTAAGAGTACCTACTTAAATAAGTTTTAACACTTCTGTTTCTTTTGCAAGAAATATAACATGAAATATTAGTAATTTTAACAAATAAGCTGTTATCCAATTGTGTACACCATAAATGAAAATACATGTCCATTTACATATAAGTTTACCTAACGGTAATCTCATAATATGATGTTAATTAATATTTCGCATTTAAATATCTCTCAAAATCTACATATTATGTCAATTGCTAATCGCGAGGATGAAGCACAAGTATAATTCATGATTAAACGAACTTACCTGTAAGTCAAGTTCTATCATAATTTTAGGAAAGGCTTCATCCGAAGAGATTAGCAAAATATTCGAAATATTAATTCGATCCTTCTCTCTATACAAAATGATTATCGCCGGGCACTGCAGTTTTTATTTTTACTATTACCCTCAACTATAGTGCGAGAGTGACAGCACCGTATGTGATACTACATGTGTCAATTGCTAATAATCTATTCGGATGAAGTCCTTCGTATAATTATGGTAGAACTTCACTTACAGATAAGTTGGTTTAATCATGAATTCTACCACTATACTACTAGCGTTTACGACAATCAAGCCACTTATCTAGGCCCCCAGATTTCACATTTTAATTCTGATTGAATGAAATTACTAAATTTAAAATAATCACCATCAACAATAATATATTAATCTACTCACAAAATTAATATTTATAATGCAGCCTTAGCTAAGACGTCCGTCGTCTTTATTGTGAGGACATTGCTGTATAAGAAACAAATACAATTTCCTCTTAATTTCCGCCGCCGATCTTATCTGGACGTAACGAGAGCCTTAGCATTCAATGGGAATGGGCTTACTAAAACTTTGGAAACGGGGGAACTTTATTCAGCTTATTTACTTTATATAGGCAAATAAACACTTAGCTACCCCAAGCCTATACAAGGAGATTGATAATGGCAAAAGTCAAGCAAAAATAGAAACTATAGCCAAACATTGAAGATATATTGTAAAATATGAACAAGTAAATTATATACTTTTAGAGCGTTGTGCAATATTTACAAAGAATGGCAAAACTTTTTCTTAAACATTATTATGACAAAAATACATCAGATAAATGTATAGAAATTATAAATACGTATTAGGAATACTTCCGTACCTACGTAAGTATAAATAATATAGTTAATTGAAAGTTAATACATATGAAATAAACAATTTAAAATATTCGTTAATTAATCTCGAATATCTATTTCAAAAGCAAGAAATCCATAGGTACTAACGTTGTAAATTATGGCGTAGGTATTTTCTACATTTTACTGACAATAACTAGCAATTCCCGTGGCTTCGTTCGTATGGAATAATACCTATGCAGAGAACGAGTGAACTTTGAATTCAGAATATATAATAATCAAGTAAAACTTTGAGATAACATTTAAAATCTTCTGAGCAACTTAAGACCAGGTTATCTGAAATACCGAATTTTGAAATGCCATAGCTTGACGGTAAAAAGTCGACTCTGAAAGAACATCCACAAAGAAAAAATACTAAATGAAACACTTTATCGATTATAGTTTACAAGAACACTACATTTAATTAGAAATAAAATACAATATAATTTAACAGCCGAAAAAAAATTAAATTTCGAAGTTCTGGTTTATTAAGGCAAACGATTTATTAAGGCAACTCCTTTGAAATTTTGACGCCAAGGATCTCAATTTTTCGAATCAACTACAAAACGTATGACAATGCTATTTGGTAAACTGATTCTTCATTTCATTTACTTCATTTTAACAGTTGCGATATACGGTTGGTTAAGTTTTGTAACACAAAAAAGAATATCAAAGAAACCTCTTTTAAAACAGAAATTTACATTTTTTGGAGCAACAGGACCAATTTATATTTCTAAATTTTCTGTATAGTTTACTTTAAATATGACACTCAAAATAACAGTTGGATAGATAAAAATTAGTCACAAATTTTAAAATAAACGAAAATAACTGTTTTTTCGTATTTTTCGTAAGCTAGCGCGCGCACGTTCGCATAGAACAGAAGGACTATTTTAGATTAAATTATTGTTTACCAATCCGTCGCCTTAAGTATCGATTACATTTTTTATTAAGTTAATCCTTTACCTACTCTAAATATACAAAAACATTTTAAAAAACACAAACGACGAATCATTCAAATATTAATGACTAACATTTTACTTTACGAATCTCAAACCCATTTCTTCGGCTCAGCCTCACCCTTTCAACTCGTTCATTGCCTGGGAATACCTGGCTTAAGATAGAATTTTCTAATCTTAAAGGGCTATGCCATAAAAAAGATGTTTTTCCTAACTCCTGACGTATTGCGACGAAATAAACGACAGAACCACAAAACAAACTTCTAAAAAAATGTCAAAACCAAAAGCAGCATGTTTTTAAAAAAGTAACGTATACACAAACTGCACAAACCAACCGAGTTAGAACTATTTTGTATAAGTACCTGATACAGTAATACCTATGAACTGCCCATGTTAAATGTATCAGATTGTGGAACCTATTATTATAAAGGAATAAACGTAACATCTGTTATACTGAAAAGATTCTCGCATCGATTAACAAGTACATGTCATATTACTACTTTAACTGTGACTTGAACTTTATAAATTGCCAGTCGCACGGAAATATTACAATGCAAATCAGAAACGAAGATGGCTCCACTTCGATCAAATCATTAGGCTCACAAACTGTTTTTGCATTATAAAATACGCACAATTATCGAAGGAAAGGTACAATGGAAAAGAGAACCAAATTCTTCTTTTTAAATATTTTAAAATTTCTCGAAAATGAGAAATATCCTACCGTTAGCCCACATCTTCGGCTCCTTGGGTTCACTGGGCTATGGCAAAGCAACGTCACATCGCCGTTTTATTCCTTCAAGAAATTACTTTTTTATACTGTTATAACTTTCTTCTTTAGCCAATACACCAAATGCGTCATCAATTTCAACATCGAATCACTAACTTTACTTCTACAATACGCACCATTCCACATGGGCATAGTAAAATCATGCTTCTTTAAAAAGCAATATAAAAACTGGAAAAGATTTATTGACTATATGTCGTCTATCGAGCGAGATGAACTTGAAAGGAACGACAAGGAAATTTTGGGAATCATCACAACTTATATAAGGAAAAGTCGATACATAACCTATTTCTTTTGGAGCCTAGCTATACTTACAAATTGTGGTTTATTTACAATGCCATATGGAAAAAATCAAGCAATACAAGCAGAAAATAGCTCTGTTATTTACACAAAAATCTTCAATGGATATACGCCATTCAATCAAGAGGAGCCTCCAGGCTATTACGTGTCTATGGCCATCCAAACTGTCCTAGGGCATATCGTAAGTGCCTACGTAGTTGGTTGGGACACTCTAGTGGTGTCTATAATGATGTTCTTCACCGGACAGCTTAAAATAGCTCGTGTACTTTGCGTTAGGATCATAGATAAAAGAGGTGACCCAGATGAAAGTTATCGCAAGATTGTTGAGTGTCACCGTTTCTACATATCTCTGGTCAGGTGAGATAAAGTTTAAGATGTCTATGAAATAGGATCGTATTTATAGGTAATAAAGGTTTGAAGAAAGTCATATACTGGAATAAATAATAGATAAGGTACAAAACAAAGATATATCTATATGTTGGGTATTATACTCAGCTACAGTGAGTGAAAGAGATACAGTGACGAAAAAGACTAGCACAGACTTTAGCAAGAGTAAGACAAGACAAACCAAAAGTAAACAGTCTCTTTAAGACTCCATAAGCACCGTGTGCATACTCTTTACCGTGTCGTCTATCAACTTCCCTTTTTCTTTATATCAGTGTCTAAGTACATACTATAACCCATTCTGTGCCCTAGCCAATCAGAAATATAATGTTTATGGGAGTTCCAGGGGCGTAACTACCACGGACCACTGTATCAGCCGTATCAATGATACGGGATCCCCGAACTACAGTAGCCCCGTCGTGCGTAAGCAAAATTCGTCCATTTGCGAATAATGTCTGTATAATTTGAATTCTAGGATCATTGTTTTTAACTTACCTATCTATATATCTCCAAGGTACTTTTAAATATAATTATTTCGTTAATGCCAGTTTTTACATAATATTAAAAAAACATTAGGCCTACTTTTCGGCTTTGCTGCATTTGGATAAAAGGCCCTCCTAACAAAAATATTGATACAGGACCCATTTAAGACTATAGCTACGCCACTGGGGAGTATGTAGTTAAAGTCATACTTTTCCGCCTAGATGTTCGATTCCGCCTAGATTGTCATAATAAGATGTCTGCGCGTCTGAAAGACAAATCAAAATTGTACAACCAGACCAACTGAGATTAGTCTGGTTATACCAGTAACTTGTTTTTCCGCGCAGGTGGTTTAAAGTCGAGTTCAACAGATATAGTTTATTATACGAATCCTCCAATTTTGCTTATATGCAGTTCAATTTACCCATCTCCAAAAATGGGTTAGCAAATTAATGGGTCAATGGGTATCCTAAATAACCTATTTCGATACCAAGAGAAAGTATAGGTAGGTACTAATGAGATGCCTTCCTTACATAGGTACTACTTTTAATGTCTATGTTGCCGAGTACCGACCAATCTTACAATAATGAGTATCATGATGTAAGTAGGTACCTACAGGGCATTTCGTGGAACTCCACTGTTTCATGTAATTACCTATTATCTAAACGTCATATTATTATGATGTACTTCATTAAAAATTTGGCGAATTGACGAGAGTAATAAGTTTATCGTATTGTCAGCTAAATGCTAAAACAGTAACATTTCATGCCACTAGTAGCGCTGACGCTCTCCGATTAGTTGATGTGGGTAAAATGAATGTATTGAAATGAAACAAATTGAATACTGTACGTATATACCAAATTGTCATAATAAACAAAAATACTCGACGAGAAAAGTGCATTTTAATACAAGAAGCTGCAGCTTTGAGTGAAATTGAGTGGATACACCTCATTCCAAGGACTGCGGAAAACGCGTTGGGCGTATAGTCAAACGATTTGCCATTTCATGAAATGCTAGCTTTTCATATATTGTCCAGGCACATGGTGATCCACATATATCTGTAAAATATAAGATGTCTATAAAACTTATTTTTGAACAGTACGAAAATAATCAAATATCTAGTTCTCAAATGAAAATTCTTAATAATTAAATATTATTTAATTCAGCTAGAAATTAGTCTAAAATCTATTAGCATGTAAGTATAAATATTGCTTTTTTCTTTTAGTTACCAAAAACTATTCAACGAGACAATATCATCCGTCATGTTTCTTTATTTAATTGTGATATCTGTTAATCTTGGAGTCTGCATAATTCAAATTAGTAAGGTAAGCCCACAATTTTGCTCAAACATTTAATGAGAAAATTTGACTTTTCAGACAAATTATTTAAGACATATTTTGCTGTACCATCGTTATAAATTCATATTCAGATGTTAAATTTTTTAATAAAACTGTCAAATCACTTAAACCCAGTCCAGTCTAGTTAAATGGGAGAAAATATTATGGAATATGATATTTTTAAACTCGTAATTTAATTAAACTGGATGTGCTATATTTATAGGCAAATTCCTAAAAATAAAACATATTTACATACATACCGGTTACCGTGTTTATGTTACATCTTTGGGGATCTAGAAAAATCCCCAGTGATTTCATTTTCGATGTGTTACAGATTCACGACGACTTCAAAGCTCTTCTCTTCAATGTGGTGTTCCTAGCGGCATGTCTCATACAGCTCCTGCTTTTCTATTGGTATGCTAACGAAGTTACCGAAGAGGTCTGTATTCGAATTAAAGATATTTTATTTAAAATAAGTCTATACCCCATTACAAGGTATATGTAAACCGTAAAAGTTTAATTAGTATTTCGCTTTTTACAAAAGTTCATTGAATATTGGACTTTTAACTCGGCTATTCACTTTTTAACCGACTTCAAAAAAAGAAAGAGTTTCTATGTTCGTCTGTATGCATGTTTTTTGTCTGTATGGTCACCGCTAACTTCTTTATCTGTGAACCGATTTCGAAAATTTTTTTCATTGGAAAGGGTATACTTCCGAGGTAATTTCATGTGATAAATTTCATCGGTATTGGAGCTTGGACTTCGAAGATATACTAAATAACACCAGACAACACGACCTGGTTATAACCTTTATTCATATTGATAATTCTCTTGTATATCGTTGCGCTCCAGAATTAGAAAGGAGTTAATTGCAGACCTGCCCTATACATTTATTTAGACCAATGTCAATCAGAATGGAGAAATAAAAAAATTTAAAACAAATTAAACCGTTTTCAGAAAAAAAACTGAAAAGTACAAAAGAACTATCCTTTACTAATCAAAACTCAAGTACAATAAAAATAACTTTATAAACACGATACACATACCTATATAATTAAATTTGTCAGTTATTGAAGTCTGTGCCAAATCAATGTGTAACAACAGAAAGTTTGTTATTGTATAGACTCAGGTGCTACCTTGCGGAAATCCATTTCATGTGATAAATTCCTAAAATCTTGAGCTATTTTCCGCTGAAACTCCAAAAACTACCAATCGACACGTGTCTCGCTTCTCAACGAAGCATCCTCAGGATATACTACAGATATTCGGTACTGGTTAGCTGAACGAATGATATTCGGTGCTGGTTAGCTGACCGAATCCTATCTCTGGTATAATGATATTCGGTGCTGGTTAGCTGACCGAATCCTATCCCTGGTATATCCTGAGGATGCTTCGTTGAGAGGCGAAACACGTGTCGATTGGTAGTTTTTGGAGTTTGAGCGTAAAATAGCTAAAGATTTTAGGAATTTATCACATGAATGTTTGTTAGTTTGGTAGGCATGTTTATTTTTTTGAAGGCGGTTTTTGGGATCACACAATTGCTATTATGGGAATGTTGATAACTTAAAAACAAGTAAATATCCCAACTTGACTTTGACTGTAACATAATATAAATAATGTGATATATGTTCATTTGCAAATGGAAATAAAACATGAATATGTATCTATGTGTAAGAATACTTAAAGTTTACACAATAAAAGTTTATACAAAATACTTTTACACTATATAAGGCCTACAGTATAAGTGACCGGAGTCTTGGTTTATTTTACTTCAATAAAACTATATTTCAGAGCAATTTGGTAAGTTACGGAACTTTCGAAAGTCAGTGGGTAGACTCGAAAGTAAATCGGCAAAAAGAGGTTGCCTTGCTTGGACTAGCTACAAAGAAAAAAATGATATTCACAGCTGGACCCTTTAACGATATAACATTAAGCACTTTCATTCTTGTAAGTAGCTGTTATCTACTTATTTGGTATTGCACTGATATTTGACTTATCCAAGGAGAATAGAATCCCTATATAAGCGACTAGTTAAGAAGGAGCTCGGGAGAGCTAAACTCTCCAAAGAAAACGAATAACCCGCTAATAACTTTAAAATAAACTTATTAATCTGAAATAAAATCATTGCTTATTTCCTTATTTCTTTTAGCTCTAATATTTATGGCTAATTGTACAAAAATAGTTTTAATACCTATTTACATAACATAAAAAACATACTTGCTTGCTTTCCCTAGATACTAGGGTTGCCAACATTTTTTCGGCTGATTATATTGTTTTTATTGTATATATTAAAATGTAGTATATTAAAAAATATATAGTATTTTATGGAAAGAGTAAAAAATAGACAAAGATATATTTGTTGCCAAGCTCGATTTAATGACTTCACAGCCTGCAGTAAGAAGCCCTCCACGCCATACTCAGACAGAAAACTCCACAATTTCTTTCGCACTCTTCTATCGAATGATATGTCTATGATAGACAAATAGACGGACACTGAGGTTATTCTATAGATATTCCTTTTTTCCAGTTTTAGAACGGAACATTACAAACATTGTACCTTATTACCTATAAATATTTAATATATGTTTCATCTAATTACAGATACTTCGAGCAAGCTACAGTTTCTACACATTATTAAAAAATACGAGCAGTTAGAAAATATTGTATTATTTTTAGATTATTAGAATAAACAATCTCAGTTTTTATTCCAAACCCTTCCCTTGTTACCAATGAGCCCCAAACCCCGTGGAATTCCAGTAAAGGGTTAAACTTGATAATGAAAGAATAATAAAATTAACTGTGGAAGGTCTTACAGCGAATTTAAAATTCAAAATATATTTATGCAATTAAGGTGAACTGGGAAAAATTCCTGCAAAGATTTAAAGAGGGATTATGTTACGAAAACATTAAATTGAAATTTCAATTTTTTGAATAAATTCTTTTTAAAATGGTCAATAAGCCAGTTATAAATTTTCTACAATATTTTATCAACATTTATTATCTCTGAATATTTATTTACCTATATATCTCTTTTAATGCTTCAAAAAAACTGTGGTTTACGAATGCCAACGTAGTCATTATTCATAATATTGTTCATCCAAGTACTATATGTCAAAATAGTTCGAAATGAAAAATTACAAAAAATTGCCAAATATTGCAATCCATTTATGATCGAAAGATATATGTATAAGGTACCTACCTTGTAGATATATGTATATACATAAGTGTCAATAAATAATAAAGTAAGTCAAAAATCACAATCAAAAGCTACGATGTATTTAAAAATAATTACATTATTTCAAAAAACGGATGAATTTAAAATTCATGCAATTTTTTTAAATAGTAGTTTCATCGCAACATCAGCGCAAATCAGATAGCTCACAATATAGTCTGTAATGTATAAATGGGTCAACCCTACAAAACCTACAATATGTCGCTTAATAAATAAAATGAAATCACAGAAGCCATACTTATATCTACAATAATATCTACAATAGCCCTATACGCTTATGCTCAACTCTGAATGAAACCACGATACAGACTAGTGAATAAAATAGAATAACGGTGGTAACAAATAAAATTGGTAAATAAATGCAAGTCCGAGTAATTTATTGTAACAAACGTGTTTGAAAAATGATATTGTACATACATATTCCAAAGCAACCTAATTAAACTCATGTGAAGTGTTACTACTGGTTCTCAATTTGATAGAATAAAGGTATTATATTTTTGAGCTAGCTCAAATCTCGCGGCAATGAGTCGGTTTGATGACGCGTAAAATCGCCATCAACACCTTCACGCGACTTTACGCGTCGTCAAACCGACTCATTACCTAGAGATTTGAGCAAGTGAAGGTGTTGATGTCGACTTTGTCGTACGGTACGATAGCAGAGAAAAGAAGGCCGCCTCCCGCCTGACGCGTAACAGAATTGCATTCTCCTGGCCAGTTATTTCGTTGGATGCGAGATGCAGAAAACATCTCGTTCGTAACATCTACTGTTATGTTTATACTGTAACAGTAGTAAGGAAATCGAGCGAAAGTAATAGAAATGCAATTTCTTAGAAATATGTGAGGTAAAAAGATACGCGGTATAATAAGATTGGACGATAATGTTATTGCATAAATTAAGAAGGGAATATGCGTAATTCGTTCAGGCAGATAGAAAGAATGCGTGATGAAAAATTAACGAAAAAATCTACGAATTATAGCGAGCGATAGCAGAAGCCAAGGAAGACCAAGGCTGAGTTATGAAAATCAAATTGCCAGTGTTAGCTGACGGAAAAACATACCTAGGCAAAAGTGTATGAGAATAATGAAGTTTGAATAGTCAGAAAATAAACACATGTAGTTCAAAAAATTTACTTGTAACTACAAGCATACACAAGCCGAATCCACTGCTTGGAAGACAACCAAAACCCATATAGGTACTTAGAAAAAGAAGTCATATATACCGTACATTATACAGGGTGTGAGTGTGAACCACCCCGATTTTTTTTTAAATTCACGAATTATTTTATTTAATCACGTCGAGCCTCTAAAAGACTACAAACTTGATATGCTCCGACATAATTTCGGCATCTGCGAATCTATGAGCTGCGACTTATCAATTTTACTTCGGTAATTTCATTTTTTTATCTCCATATTTTTGCAACCAATGGTAACACCGTCGTTGACGATAATTCACTTCAGTACAGAACCCGGTCCACACCTACAGAATTAACATATAAATTGTTTTGAATCCGTCGACTACATCGTCGTTAAATTATATCGCGAAGTTCGCAAATTTACATGGTAATTGCTAAAACTCAAGATTTGTTGTGAACTCGTGATTGTGAGCTTGGACGGATCTGGGCGGCATTAACTAGCTAAGAACGTAATCTGGAACTCAAATTAGGCCAATATGCCTACACAAAGGGCAACGTCGACGAATGCAAATAATTCATATCGATAACGCGATCCGTGAACGTATCTTATTACGCGTTTTGAATGTTACAGACTCAGACTAAACTGAGATTATAAACTCCAGAAATAGTCTCGTTCCGCGAACTGTCAACTGTTTGACCGATGCATGTATGTGGTCGACTTACATGTGCTTGGATCTGTAGTACATTACCTTCGATATCCTATTATTTACCTTTGATTTAAGTATATACGTGATCAAAAACTTTTTTCATATTTCTAACCATGTTCCTTGGGGAAAGTTGTTCAGTTTCATGGATATGTCAACCCCCTTTCGGTAGTATAGGGTATTTTTGTAACATCTTGTATATTGCAATCTTATATAACCTAGTAGGTGTATATCCGAGTTATTTCCAAGAACAGTATTGAAATAGGAGTCCGCACTTTAAGGAGATAGTTGAAGTCGCGAAATTTAATCTCAAAACATCTCTATAATCCTCCATCTCTTTTCATCTTTTGCTTGCTTGATACGGTATTTATTTTATTATAGTGTTGTAATTTTGTAGATTACAGGCAGTGTTATTTTAAAAGCCAAAGAAATAAGAATATAGAATGTTTCCTTCTTATTTTTTATCAAAAAATGTTTATTTTCAATTTCGTTAAAATATGGTTTCAAGAGATTGTAAAAAAATTAATGTTACCAGATTCACATAACTAACTTTAAAAAAACTGACATTAAAACTGAAGTTATTTGTACTGAATCACGCTGGATACCCAAAAAATTATAATATCACCTACCTACATAGCGTACTAACTTGCTAGTAAACATTAACGAAATAGTGAGCCCATTATTTCCAGATTTCCTTGAACTAAATCAAATTACCTTTATTAAATTACACATTATCCGAAGTTACACGGCGGTAAATTAAATTTCGGCTGGTCCGTGACAGCTGACGAAGGTCCGCGAGTGGACTTTTTTAACCATTCCTGAAATTCCTTCTTTTCCACCTAATTGTGGTCACCCGATGTAAAACTTAGATACGAGGGTCTGGAATCTGGAACTGTAGTGAAAACAATAGCAGGTAACATAACACTTTCTAACGATAGGTAATATTACATAAGTACCTTCACCTAGTTATCAAGTACCTATGTATTATACAATATATATTATACATACGTATATATGTGCATATACATATTATGTATAATATGTCGAATAACAAATTCATTCTATACTTATACGTCATACATGTCACAATTTTTGCAATAGATAATCAATTTTAAATTATTTACTTACAATACATCGTTTATAAATATAATACAGATGTACCAATATAAACTAACCGGAATCTAGAACAATTTAAACATTTAGAAAAAATTGTTTTCTAAAAAATTACCTCTGAGGGATCCGAGGAGTGAAATCGCGTGTATGCCGTGTATTGGCATTCACAAAGCAGCTAATACTATAACTAAATACAATATTATGTCTGTTATAACTAATATTACTTGCCAATAAATCTCATTATTTACCATTGATATACAATCTCTCCTACGGTATCTACCTATGTCAGTAGAAATTGACAATATCCAGATTCAGTTATACAAACATTATGTCCAAAACATTGTAATAACACATATTGTTTTTTGTTCATACTATTCTTTAAATATTCCTGTCGGTATAACTTAAGCTAAGCTTAAGTATTAAGTTCTACATAATTTATCTTGATACAGTTTCCACCATTGTATAGAATAGAAAGATATAGCTACTATATATATAGTTACTAGAGGTGCCATGGTACCCAGTGGCTTGCACGGGGTTTTTCAAAAAGGTAGGCAGTCAAAATAACAAATATATAAAAAAATTAAAATTTTAGTATACAATTATACTTACTAATGCAGCAATACTGAAGAGCGAGAACGGTACAGTAGTACACAGTTCATATGACGCGTCATGAATTTTCGTTCGCGCAAACACTAGCAACCGTTTTAGATGACGGCCGAAGATAATATGATTAAAACAATAAATCATTTTTGTATTTAATAGTTGTAACGTGCAAATTACTATACAATTGTTATCCATCTCACTCACACAAGGCACGCCCCTTTCTGTAATTCTATAATTACACTGCAGGCACTTGTTAACGGTAAAGTAAAATGAAATATCATTAATTTATTATAATTTATATCCATTTATTTTATAGTTTATTACCTAAAAAATATTTAATTACTCCGATTCTGAAGAAGAGTGCTGCTAAGGCGTCGGGACAAAGATCGAAAATATTAGGTCTTCACCTATGAAATTGCCGTTTAGTATACAAAAAGTTAAAGTATTTTTATATATATGTCGGTGGAAATAATAAAAGGCACTCATTTGACTATACTATGGCAAAGCGCGACTTTCGATGACGCGCTAACGGAACGTCGGGGCCGGCGCTGAGGGTCAGTTAGACTACGGCGCCCGGTGCGATAGCATTTCTACGACGGATCGTTTGCCATTATTAAATTTCCAATTACCTACGTAATAATTGTTACAAAGAGTTTTCTGTCGTTTGTACATTAACTTTGTCTGAACGTTGTATTTTATGGAGTAGTTCGCCGCTTGTAAGATTAGGTACATATTTCTAATGGCTGAGTTGCAAAAGCACGAATTGCCCCGTGTCTTTTCCGACATATATTATTTTTATTTCTGTTAATCAAAGTATGCACCCATTGCTATCGATGCATCTCTGCCAGCGCAGTGGTAATTTTTCAAAGCCCTTCTTGAAGAAGTCAGGTGTACGGGAGGCAACAAACTCTTCAATGGCTTTTTGTACTGCCTTTCGGGTATAGAATTTTTTTGCTGCCAAGAAGTTGTCCAAATTTTGTAAAAAGTAGAAGTCTGTCGGCGTAAAGTCTGGTGAGTACGGTGGATGGCGCAAAACTTTCAACTCTAGCTTTTGTAGCTTAGAGACCTTAGTGCCGTGTGAGGTCGAGCGTTGTCGTGTAGGAGCAGCGGGGACGAGCAATTAACCAAGGCTGGCGGAGATTTGCAAGCTTCTCCATCATTATGTCCAGTTCCTCACAGTACACATCCGCAGTAATGTTCGTGCCATTTGATAAGATGCTGTGATGAATTACACCGGCACTAGACCACCAAACAGTAACCATCTCTTTTCTATGGATAAGTTTTCGTTTGGGGCATTGCCTAGGTGTTGAACCAGGGTCTAACCAACATGATGACCGCTTACGATTGTCAAAAAGATTCTATTTTTCATCGTAAGCGACAATGCGGTGCAAAATCCCTTCGTTACTGTGTCTATTAAGCAACGCAAGGCATACCTCAACGCGTTTGTCGCGCTGGTGATCGTTCATTTCATGCGGCACCCGCAAGCTTTTTACCTTGCCAATATGACGCAAATAGACCAATATTGTTTTAATGCTAACATCGAAAACTGCTGCTAACTCAGCAGTAGATTGAGTATCGTCAGCTTCCACTATCGCCTTTAATTCGTCGTTGTTGACTTTAGTTCTTGGGCGACCACGGGATTCATTTTTCAGATCAAAATTTCCCTGTCGGAATCGTTCAAACCAATAATGGATCGTACGTTCGTTTGTAGTGTTCACTCCGTACACGTCGTCAATGTTGCGAGCCGTTTGAACCACATTGCTACCGTGACGGAACTCGTATTCCGTAACTTGTATTTTTATCGTGTCCACACTGATGAAAACGATACAAATGTAGTGAAAACAAAACACTAATCAATAAACAAATGACTGATTTTGAAAATAAAATTCCATATTTTTAAAATAAAATTCACATGAATTAGAATTTATTGCCAGCCATGCACAAATTACATTTCAAATAGTCAGTATTGTAGAACAGCAACTGCATAGGTAGAGACCCTTTCACTGCATGAAAACTTTGAAACCGCTGCTTGTTTTAGTTTTTGAAAATACACACTGCCAACATAATTATCAGAGCGAAAACATTCCATTATTTAAAATACAACTGATCTCATCTATTTGAAACCGATACTTTACTTCAAATACGAATTGTAAGAAGAATAGATTTTTTTTAACTAACTCTTAGAATAACAAATCACTTGCACGAAGAAAATAAATATGAAGTTTTATTTTGATTCAAGTAAAAATCAACTATAAATAAAACAAAAACGAGTAATTTAAATTTATTAAACGCATTTAACTATATAATGTCGCTGATGTAGTCAATGTCTTCAAAACACGCACACAAACTTAATTTTCGTGTATAAAATAGCACACATTTGAAAGATTATTTCGTGTACTGATAGATGAAATGTAAACACCCTCCAGTCTCCAGTCTCCAGGGAAGTGTTTTTATTTCGATTTATGGCATGATCGTTAAAAAGAAAATACAGCAATGAAAAAATACGAAATATAATTACGAACACATGACGGACGGAGGAATGGGTATGTTAGATGGCACTGTTTTTAAACAATTGTTGTTTAATTTTAAATTGTCTATAAAGTATAAATGGTAGATATCGAAATAACCTTCGTTTCAATTGTCAGGGTAGGCAGTGTCTCTGTGCCTATATGGGATGCACGCCACTGATGGTACCTTATCACCTAGATTATATGCTGAAGTTATTGCATCTTACGCAAAATTTGTAACAGCTTTTTTTTATACAACGGAGGTAGCAAACAACAAACGACTGGATTGATGGTAAATGGTTACTGTACCCTATGGACGCATGCAACAGATGCATCACATACGCGGTGCCAACTCTGCTGCAGCTGAAATGAACACACGCACTACTGCTGATTCAATAATGATTATAGTTGAAGAACTAGCATGATCTGACTATTCACTGAGAAAACCGAGACTTCCCGATGGGCTGGAACTCTCGGTAGGCCAGACCAACACCTACTATTAAATAGTAGATGTTGGTCAGACCCGTCGATGCTTTATTTACAATAGCAACCTGGACCGCCAAAAAAAATCGGTTAAAGTTTACTTTGAACGTCTATTTATATGTACCAAAAAAACAACTGGGCCGCTTTTTTCCCTGGTAACTTAGAATCTGATCTGCTGTGACAACCTCCACAGAAATCTTATTAGACTAGCTCAAAAACCACTAGTGGGCTAACCATTAGCTGACTTCTACCGTTTTTTCGCCTCATTTATGAGCGGCAGACTGATGCCCCATTTCACCAAAGTCGCCTAATACTTAGGGGATTTTGATGAAATCGGACATGAGTCGCAGGCAAAATTAGATATGACTGTTAAAAAGAACTGTCCAGTCCATTTATTTCTTCCAGATAACATCAAGAAATAATGAATTCTATTTAGAAGAGGATCACTACCAAAAACATACCAGTGTTATACTAAGAAACGTGATTCTCAAAGGCTGCGTCGAATTTAGGCTATACAGAATAATTCCAACGTAATATCCGCACTGTACAAACTAAATAACTATGACAAAGGACAATGCAACGTAACGTCATCTATAAAATACTCAACACCACTTAGACCCGTACCAAAAGTAGTTTTCACTTGAAACGCGAATACAGGTATAGGACAAAAAAGCACAATTTTGTTGGAATTTTTTTTTAAACTAATGTTTTTCTAATTCTTAATTTAATTAATTCTTAATAAAATACATAATGTTTTATTTTAAAGACTTCTATATAAACTGGGGTAGACGCGCCCAACGAACCAAATTCTGAGTGTTGCGTCTGTACGTTATCCAGTCATACAAAAATATTACTTTTATTTTTCTCTTGTTGTTTAATTAGAGTATTTACAATATATTATATATATATATATTGTTCGCTTATTACACTTAAATAAATATTATTTGTTTGTACGTAAAATATATGCTTATTTATGTGTGTTCGAGAGTGACATAAAGATGATCGTTTTTTGATTCGTTTTTTGATCGTAGAGCAGCTCTACCTCGTTACCTAGTAAATCTATGTTCAATTTATGTCGAAGTCTTTGACATATTTTAAATGCACAATATCGATTTATAGATAATTAGAAAATAAACTAATGGTAGACCTGCCCTAGATATTTATTTAGGCCAATGTCACTCAAAAGAGAGAAATAAAAAAAATTGTAAAAAAAAATTAAACCGACTTCAAAAAAGAACACTGAAAAGTATGAAATAACTATCCCTTATTAATCAAAACTTAGGTACAAAAATAACTATGTAAATACGATACAAATACCCATATAATTAAATTTGACAGTTATTGAAGTCGGTGCCAAATCAATGTTCGACAACAGAAAGTCTATTAGTTTAGTAGACTTGGCACCGACTTCAATAACTGTCAAATTTAATTATATGGGTATTTGTATCGTACTTATAAAGTTATTTTTGTACTTAAGTTTTGATTAGTAAGGTATAGTTATTTCATACTTTTCAGTGTTGTTTTTTGAAGTCGGTTTAATTTTTCTTGTTATTACATTTCTGTTTTAGGGATACAGCGTGAAGATATGTATGTGTGTATGTATTTCTGTATTTTATATAGGTAGACTGCATCATATCATGCGATACAAACATCAAGTAATGTTAATTCTCAATGAGTTCTCAATTAGACCGCGTCGTCGTCATTCTTTCGTATTCGAGTAGGGGAGTTTTGTTCGCGTTACATTAGTACGTGCCTTTTATATACAGGGGATGAGAGTTTGTTTGCAAGCGTGCCGGAACTCTGCTCCGGGTTACGTTATCCGGAACCGTAATTCCGGAACGTTCGCGTACTTAATGTTTTGAAGAGTTGAATGACTGTCTTTCAACTCGTGAGTGTACAATTCGCCCGTTCATTATATTATGAACTAAGTAGTGTGAATGCAACCACTGTTCTTATTATGTTGGGCATAATTAAAGTGACCATACGTCCGGCTTTGGGCGGGAAAATCCCGCTTTCAGGCTGTCTGTCCCGTTGTCTCCAGCCAGAGCAAAAATGTCCCGCTTTTGCAAACAGACCAAACGATTATTAACACCATAAAGCTAGTATACCTAGCGGAATAGAGGAACAAACGTAGTTGTCAAATGAAACGGGAATTGAATTGCAATTGAGTGCGTCAAATTTACCTATGAGTGAGTATTTTTAGGGATGTCTTGGCACTATCGACATTATATCGATGGCTTGCAAACAGTCACAGCCAAAATGATGTGAACGAACAGCAATAAACTTAATATACTAGCGTAATTAATGTAGCACACTTTAATAGCGTCACCTAGCATTACTTTCTTTTTAGTGTGATTGCGAAAGGTAGCTTTTTTAAGTCGTTATAGAATTTGTGTAATAAAATTATTTTTTTGTAACTTTACAAGTTTACGCACAATGCAGTTTTACAGTTCGTAGATACGACTGCGTGTTAGTGAAACATGTTTTACAAACAAAATGCGCCCATTGAAGTGCACAAATTAAGTGTTTTATGGACGTTGGGCGTAGACTTTTATCAATTAATCTTTGGATCGTGACCACGCTGGATGTCATGTTCTATTAGATATTTTGCAACAAAGTAATTTCTGTCTACCGCCACGTAACCAGTACTTCTTTTGACATGCACATTAAACATAACACACCATCAATGTTATTTATTTCTCAGGTACAATAAATAAAACATTATACAAGGAACAAAGACAAACAAGATTTCATTATAATAAATATTTTTTTAGACGACAATGATGTGAAACGACAACATTGTCACAGAAGAAGAATAATATTATTATAATTTTATACATACATACATACATATCTTCACGCTGTATCCCCAACGGGGTAGTCAGAGAGGACGGAGCGCCAAGAATCACGGTCCTTACATACTTCTTTCGCTTTCTCAAATCTCATTATTTTATCTCATTATTTTATTGTCTCCTCACACATTTTCACCTAGGTATGAGAGTACTTTTGACATTTCCGTTTGCTAACACTCTGGCTATTTGATCTTTATAAGTCAACCTTGGTCTTCCTTGGCTTCCTTTCTTTTTTCTTCTTTCACTTTCGCTCTGTAGATTTTTTTCGTTAGTTTTTCATCACTCAATCTTTCCATGTGCCCGAACCATCTAAGTATTCCTTTCTTCATTTTTACAATAACACTGTCGTGTAGCTCTGTCAAACTGCATTGTTATTTTTATTTTATTTTTAATTCTATTTCTTACGAATTTTTTCTGTGAGTATACGACGCCACAAATCGCCTGGGAGCTGATATTTACATTCATATGTAACAAGAAATAACTTTATAACACATTATAACAACCTTTACACATAAATTCCACTGTTGGACGAAGGCCTGCTCTAACAGGAAGAAATCGTCGTATTTTCCACGCCTGCAAGAAATAGGGTAGTAGTTCATAGGCGGTAGTCACTACTGCAAGGAAAATCCACCGAAAGAAAAGCTACATGATGCCAGCAATAATTACATCTGCGATTTCTTTGGATGAAACAGTTATGCTTGAAATGTCTGCTACACACCAATTAATTTTTGTGAGTCTCCCAGTCTGTTCCATTTAGCATTCGTATCTATTTTTATCGAAGAACTGTATTTACAGGAAACCTGGAAATAATTGACAAACATTTAATTATTTTTATATATCTGTTTAACATATTTATAAAGAATAGTATAGTTTTCACTATCAATAGAATAACATGAGCAAAGACCGTACAAAAACAAAATGCTATTATAGTAAATATCGATTTGTCGATAAATTTTGTTCAATCTGTAAGATGAACTTTTGAAATTGACGGATATGACATATTTTTATTTTACGCATATAATTCAGAAATAATAAAGAATGAAGAAAATAGTTGATTTATTGCGTGTTATTAAGGTATAATCAAATAGTGTTGACAATAAACACTGAAAATAAGAGTAATGAAAATGGTATTGTGTATTTTGTATTTACCTGTGAAACGTATCTTTGTTTGGGTTATTATTGTAAGGCTACATCACGATTTAACACAGAACACGATATCGTTACTATTTTTGTTGTTTTTGCAATAAAATTTAGGACGATTGCGAAGAAATTCATAAAATACAAACTTACCTATATTCATTGCATTCGAATTGCGCACCGGAAGTAATGCACCTGTCAAAACAGTTTTTTCTCTAATGTATAAGATATGGACAAGTGACAAAACACAATCAAATGTTGCAGTTCTGAAAGCCATTTTAATTACCAAAACTAGCATCAACAAATCATGTGATAAGCTCTATTCCTACTTGAAAACTAGACCTGACATTTTAAAACCATTTCGCTCCGCCAACAAATATAAAACAAATGCGTCAGAAACTGAATCTAATGTTGATTAACTCAAATTACATATTAATAATACATTGTTCTCATGTTCTTGTTTTTGAATAAATAGTAAAATAAGCCTTTTTTACCAAATTTCGCAGTGTCTCGCTCTGATAAAAAAATATGTGGTCACGTTAGGCATTCCTATAATTGGACCACAGTACTGCTTCGTAGTAAATGACATTTTAAAAGTAAAAGGTTATCAAATTTGGCCGAAAGAGGCCTGCTTTTATAATTTACCGTTGAACGATTTTTTACTGTCCACGATATATTAGAAATTGCTGTTTACGATAATGTCTACAGAATGACGTTATCGTCAGAGGAAAAAGCGTTTTTTTCCACGACACAATGGGGAAGTATTTTGCTTATGTACCCATTGTATCGTGGACGGTAAAATCGTGTACATTATACATACATATCGTCACGCTGTATGCCAACGGGATAGTCTGAAAGAATAGATTGCCAAGCATTGCGGTCCTTACATATGTACTTCTTTCACCTCCTTAAATTTCATTATTCTCGTCACAAACTTTCGCTTACTAAAATATGAATTTACCGAATACTTTTAAATGGTTTTTCTTTTCAAAAGGCATCATTTTGTCACAGTACATGCAATATTCCTCATATTTCAGTCTACTGTACTTCTACTGTATTAGTCTGAAAAGCTGTGCATGTTTCTTTTCTTATAATTAATGAAATAAATGTAAATAAAATGAAATTTGTCATGCACTTAGAAGACATAGGCCCAGCAAAGCGGGCGGATATTCCTAGTTATCTTATAAGTTTAAGATTTGAATTTACCTCAAACTGTTTAAAGAAAAGCAAAACGAAACGTGGAATGAGTCATTTTTCATTTAATCAAATCCGCCCAAAATGTTAACATGAGAGCTTATTGTAAAGGGATACAATTTTTCACGTGAAAAGATTTACAAGAGACTCCATTGACGTCCTAAATGAGAAACTGAAGTAGTGTAACTCATAAGAAAATATATGTATTAGATACCTTCTAGTGTACAACACGATACACATAGGTATACTCATAATGTTAATGTACCTAGGCACTAGTATACTATATTTATGGGTATACTTATATCTTACATATTATGTCCAATTGTCCATACTCCATAATATATGTACCTATATGTCACAGTGGGACTGTAGAATCCGCTATTCTACATTACCACTAGTTATTTTCCAAAACACCTCCGTTTTGTATGACAGTTACATGACGTCCAGCGTATCTACAAAACGACTGAACTTATACACAGGATCGTATAGCATACGGTCAACGTTTAGCAGTTTTGTAAAACAGCGAGTAAGACGAATAAGGTTGCCAGGTGTCCACTATTTGACCGGACAGTTCGCTTTTTCACATTATGTTCACTATTATTTTTTTCGCAAAATAATGGACATTTTTTTTATTCAAAAGTTTTATCATGAAATGGTTATAATAACAACAACAATAACGATGATGTCCACAGTAAAAAGATACTAAGTATACAAATAGCGCAAACTGAGTGCATTGTGTTTTGAGAAACCAGTTCGTGAACTTTAGAGACGTAAATCAAGGATCACCTATTTGGACCTTTTCAGGGTTGGGTAATGGTAACGGGTAAGTCAGGCTAGATACGTGTTCGCGGACCCGTATGACGTATCGCAGTACCCGCGATACTGATAGATGTACGTTAGACATTCTTACTCTTACTAATATTATAAGGAGGTAAACTTTGTTTGTTTGTATGTAATGGGTAAACTCTCAACCGATTTCAAAAATTCGTACACCTGTAGAAAGCTACATTATCAATGAGTAACATGGGCTATATTTTATTTTTATAAAATTTCTACACGTGCGAATAAAAATTTCTACGCGTATAAAGGCGAGCTGTGAGTTGTTGACGATCCCAGCCTTACAAGCGGTCTCGAACACTTAAGTTTCTGACTTCGCCCTCCTGTGTGTGTTCTATCGTTTGTATAACGGGCAGTGTTCAGAGGAATTGCTCCCCATGATGCCCACGGCCACCTGCTACCATCGCACTGCTTGCTACCGGCAGGAATTTCATCCTCACACTTTGAAACCAAAATGGTCACGCACGGTTCGATGTCAAAGGAACTTTTTCCCTCGAACTTAGAGGTTGTGGAATGAGCTCCCTATCGAGGATTTCTCAAGAGACAAGGTTCTTACAGGGTCGACAATGCGCAAGTGATACTCCTGGTGTCGCAGGCGTCCAAAGGCTATGTAACCTTTTAACATCTGGCGGGTCGTATGCTACCAGAAACTCCAAGAAACTTCTAAAACATAACATTATAATTATATTAGTTATTTACAAACTTAAGACTACACATGGATTAAATATATCAAAAAGAATTAATGAACCTAAAACTAAAAACCTTAGAAAAAATAATATAATAACTAAAATATATTTTTAAAAGGAGTCCCTTTAGGCAAGGTTCCAAAGATACTGGCAGCGTTCCCCCTTTGAATAGCTAGACTAATTCTTTGTCCGAGGTCGTATGCTTGTTTGCCACCTTCGTGGTATAAAAAAAACATTCGAAGCCGGGGCGAGTCACTAGTAATATTATAAAAAGGTAGACTTCGTTTGTTTGTACGTAATGGATAAACTCAAAAACTACTCAACCGATTTAAAAAATTCTTTCACCTATCATCATCATCATCATCTTCAGCCCGTGTTCGTCCACTGCTGGACATAAGCCTTTCCAATATTGTACCACCATATCCGGTCCTCGGCTCTCCGCATCCATCCACTTCCTGCCATTCTCTTCAGGTCTTTGGTCCACCTAGCG
This sequence comes from Zeuzera pyrina, assembly GCA_907165235.1. Lineage (NCBI taxonomy): Eukaryota > Metazoa > Arthropoda > Insecta > Lepidoptera > Cossidae > Zeuzera > Zeuzera pyrina. Next base: position 3,670,759 of record OU015623.1, read on the forward strand.
GGAGGCCGACAGAAAGCTACATTATCACCGAGTAACATGGCCTGTATTTTATTTTCAAAAAATTTCTACCCGTCCGAAGTTGTGGCGGGTTGCTAATCCTAATATAAATCTAACACAACATATCCTTTGACGAATGTGAATTATTAGCAGGCGCGGAGCGGAATGGAACGCGTTTGAAGACATGTGTTATATGAATCTAGTGATGTATTCTGGAGTAACATAGATTGTGCACGTAGTATTTTTACTTACTCTGTGGTCGGGCCCATATACGTCTGGAAATCTGACTGTAGGTACATTGTACATCTGTAGTGCGATTCTCTAACGCAAATTAGTCAAATTCACTTCTGAATCCGCGGTGAGATTGTCAAGTGTGATTTGGTATTCTCTAAAGTCGACAGAGATACTAGCGCAGCCTTGATGAGTGGCTGCGGCGAGTTATACTATCGTAAATTAATTTTATGAAGTTTCGCTAAATATAACAATCCAATCTAAATAAACGAGTTTTATTTGACGTAATTATCTCAGAAGAAGTTAAAGTACTCGTAAGACGAAATGCGACAAACTCGCATCTTAGATCACTTCACTTCGCTCCTAGAATCTTTGGTTTAGAGAATTCCATTTGAAGGTCAAGTGAGTTCGAATGCGAAGTGGGGTGAACTGTCGAGCGAGTCTCTCTTTGGGTGATTCGAGTTTTTACATAATTGCATGGCTGGTCTCAATCCCTCATAATGTCGAACCTATTCCTCAGTCATCAGTGTCTAAAAGTGCTACATAACCAGGACTCTCTCCCTAGGGGGCTGGGTAGTTTGTGGTGATAACCACCGGGATATCAGAAAAGGTAGGTACTATTTTGAATATATCGCTCAATAAATATAAATGTATAACGCGCACTCATAATCTTACATTAATGTAAGTATTTAATATCGTCAACAATTTCAATTATTATCAACCTCCTTCTCACGTTGATTTTCATGTTTTCCAATTGACTTTTGAACAAGGATCTTCAATTCTTACACGGGATCTTGGAACGTAATCAAATAGCGAAGAAGTCCAATTTTCCGTACGAGCGCGCGCTGAGCACCGCGCGACGATATCGTTCAAATTAACCCTACCTGGTGCTGCCTCAATGGCCATAAAATTGTAATATTTATTAATAATATTAATTGGTCAACGGCTATTGTAAGTCATTATTAGTAGATCAAAAACGGAAAATAATTTTCTCTTCAGCGACATCAATATTGTTGCAACAATAAAAAAACTCACACTAAATCACAAACTATGTTGTAATATGTAATGTAACGTAACGCCTTTTTTAAATAAATGTAAGCGATTGAAAATGACAGAAAGAAGACACCTCCATTTTGCAACTTTGTTGTTTGGTATGATAAACACTGGCACACCATCATATCTTCGTAAGAAGTTGTCATGGCTACGGGGCTCCAATCCGTATAACACATGTGTATCTCGATATTTTATTTTCTCGAAGTTTCCGGTACTCGGCAACGAAGTGTTGGAACAACCTTCCTCCACCAATCCGGGGTCTAAGGACGATATCCGGCTTTAAATATCGTTATAAAATATATCTACTTGAAAAGCAAAAGTGTTAGCCGAAAGTCAGTTTGTGTGTTCATGTATGTATGTATATGTATATGGGTGTGTGTATATATGTATGTATATATGTGTGTGTGTACATAATATGTGGTGTGAGCCTTTATTATTATTTTATTTTATCTTATTTAAAGGGTTTATTTAATTATAATATTATATGTACCTATTACAACTGTATGAAAATTATGATTGTCGTTTATGTAGTCTTAGTTACCTATTAGCATGTCTTATGTTTTATTAGTGTATTAGAGTTGTTGTTAATAAGAATTTTGTCAAACGTCAAATTGTTGATCGCTGTCCAATAACCATGACTGACTCTAAGTGCTCTGCTGAAAAACAGCTACTTCCTGCAGAAGGGGCTGCTTATGCTGAGTTGGAGTTCTTTTTGTCGCCATGTATATACATAGGCAATGGTGGTGTAGCTTACTTATTGTACTTTTTATTTTAATTTTATTTGCATATGTATTTTATGGTGACAAATAAAATTATATCTTTCTTTCTTCTTTCTAATAAATAGCGAACATGTAATAAATAGTGGATAGTGAAGAATGTAACTGAAGAATGATCCAGATCTTTTTTTTGTTTCTGAGAAGGGAAACAATTCCGTACATTCACTCAAACGCTCCTCACGCCTCAGGAACTGAGTAGGTGAGGACCGGCCGGGTAGTGTCGGGCTCAAACAGACTAAAAACCTACTCTCGCCACTTGACCCTACAGGCCGTAGCAGTGAGCCGGATGCGTAGGAGGGAAGCAGTGAAAGGCGCTCCGCCCGGAAAGGTCGACAAAGGCTGAGGGCCCCTCCGTCCAAGGAGTACACGGAGCCGAGGACGGGACATTGGCTCAGGTTGTCTTCAATCTTCATCAGCTTATATAGACTTGATTAACATCACTTCCACTACGACTTGGCGGCAGTAAGTGTGGCAGGCATTAGATATGCGTTATCAGCTAGGCTGACCCAGCGAAAGTGACGTCATACGTCATCTCGCTTCTCGCTTAATATTTAAATTAAAAAAATGTTCCGTTATCTATAAGGAACACTTATCTCATCACGTAATATAAGTGAATATCTATCTTCGATAATAGATAAAGTGACCATACGACCCGCTTTCGGCGGGACAGTCCCGCTTTGAAGCTGTCTGTCCCGTTGCCCCCAGGCAGAGCAAAAAATTTCCGGCTTTTGCAAACAGACTAAACGATAATAATAATTAATACGTACTGTACGAGTACCCCTACCTACCTATATTCAAATCATGTGATAAGGTCTATTCCTGCTTGAAAACTAGATCCGACATTTTGAAACTGATTTCCCCCGCCGATATATATAAAACATAATATGCGTCTGCAATTAAATCTAATGGTGAATAATTCAAATAACATATTATTAATACATTGTTCTAATTTTCTTGTTTTTGAATAAATAGTAAAATAAGCATTCTTTTTTTACTAAATTTCGCAAGCGTCCCGCTCTGACAAATAAAATAAATTATCACGTTAATCATAGCAGATGTTTTTCTCAAAAGTATTTGATGTAAACACCTAAAGTTTGACACAGTTTTAGAACGCAATGCGGACGTCAAAACACCTGAATTTTAAATTGATTTTAACTTTGAGTTATATTCGAGGACTTGAAGAAAAAAATTTTGTAGGACCTTGGTTGTGGCTTTTTATGGTAACCCTTTAAATTACGAATTCAAAAATGAACAACAAAATCTTAAAGACCATTGATTTGGCTTTTATTTATCTTATTAATACCTCACGTTATTATTGTCCTGTAAGTGTGCTTTATTTATATTTTATGGTGCAACTATGCGCTTGTAAAGAGTTTTTAACTTTTTAATTATTGTGGTATTTAGTTGTTATTATCGTGGTTATTCCATGAACCATCTGTGTTTAGTTTCGTATCACTTTCTACAAAGCTCCACATTGTAATGAAAAAATAAAAAACGGTAGGTATTCTAAAAATAATGTTTGCCAACAATTCAAACATTAGAGGTGAGACGAGGGTGAATGCTAAAATTAAATCTATATTGTTTTTTGCGTCCACTGTAGAGAAATCAATAGCCGAATGCGGTAAACGGATTGTGATGTCTAGAACGAATCAAATCTAGATGTAGTGGAATTCTAACGTACCTATGACCCAGCCTATCTCTATAATTGAACTGTTAGACTCAATTTCAACGGATTTCTGTGTGAACTTCAAGTAGGTACACAGATACAGGCGCGAATTTAGTATTTGCAATGAATGGGGTAATATACAGAATAATTGGAAACCGATTGAGTACCAGTCGTTACTGCGGAGGTATGGCATTTTATTTACAAGCCAACCTGAGTTGATTAGGAAAGGAAATATGTATATGAGTCATTTTCAAAAAAGATGTACATTACACTCATAATATTTGTCCTCGCCAAAAAATGTTGTAATATTAAAAACGTGGTTCTCAATATCATGACTTTGTTTCGTTTTTTAACATTAAATGTAATTGAACTTGGAAATCCAAACCTTCAGTACTTGGATTCTACTTATACTATATATACTCTATAGCAGAAAGAAAATCCTATTCACTTCTCCATACAATTTCGTGATGTCCCACTAATGCCCTCGACATTAAAAACATTGACTGTCTCCAATTCCGTAAAAATATTATTAAATTTAGTTCAGTGTGTATCATGTTCGATATAGTTATATTTAAAAAAAGTTACTTATTGAAAAACTTTCAAGTTATGTCAAGCAAAATCGCATTAAATACATGTCCACTGTTTTAGTATTTTGTGATACGCCTGTGTATAACGACAAAATCAGGGACATAATTGACTTATTTTAAGCGTAATTTTAGTTAATTCAGGACTGGCGACACTTCTACCAACTTAATAAATGACAGAACGGCCATATTAATTTATTGTAATTTCGGCTTCCACCTACTGATCTGAATTTTTGTAGTGAAATAAATACCTTTATGTAACGTGGATTTAAAAGGTCAAAGTCAAAAGAGCTAGGAGAATTAAAAAAAACCTATTAAAAATATCTACCGATATCTATGAAGTGGACTAGAGGTATCACCGAAACGACAATACATGAAGAAGTAAACGAGGAATGGAGAACAACTAACACGTTTAGACAAACTATTATGTACTTTGAGGAGTATAACAAAACAATGGTGAAAAGAGAAAACTGATAGGTATTTATATAAGGACACTGCAGAATAAATTGACATCTATCAATACCCAGACTTAAAATGGACAGATTAAAAAAAAATTACGAATAACTCTCCTGACCCTAAATTTGTATCTGTATTGACGTCGATTTTTTTCTACTTCTATTTGTAGAATCTTACACTACTTGACAAAAACTAAATAGGAAATTATTAGCAAAATAATCCATCAACAATGACTTTACGTTACACAAAGCAAAAGATGAATCTCACTTGTCATTCGGTAACTTCTAAATACCTTCCCTTTATAATTTTGTCACTTTTAGATATGACAGGCTTCAAGAACGAAAATTATAATCAACTGAGTACAATAGAAGGAAAATATAAATCATTTCATTTGAAATAATAAGTATACATTCATGTTCGCAGACTATTACGGAGTAATGTTCGATACAGTAGAGTTTCAGGAAATATTCTAAAAATAAAATACATAGATTGAATTGAATTTCGGGCTAGAGATCCGGTTTCGATTCCTAACTAATTTAATTAATCTAATTTAATTTGGGAAAACGGACTTTTGAACTTTTCTAATGGCTTATTCTTTATTTCTAATAGCTTATTCTTTCTAATGGCTTATTCTTATTTTCTAATGGCTTATTATATTATGGTATTCTGTGGCAAGCTGAAAGTCACTAGATGCCCTCATGTTCGTTCGAGAGCATCCAGTTCAGCCATAGTACGAATCTAGTGCTATCTATTGTTGAATTTAAGGCATAGACAGACCAGTAAACGTAAGTAATTTAGTCCTGACTCCTGAGTAATTTTATAATAACTAATGGAAACAAACGTTTCAAATTCTTCCCAAGGGACAAAGTACTTATTATAGTGAGTGATGATTTTGTTAAACCACATAATATGCTGCAGTAGTTTATATTTTAAAAATTCATAGGAGAATTGAAGAAGGGGCAAATACCATGTTCTCCCATAGACCATAGACTTTATTACTCCAGACGGCCTGATACATTCTACGAAGTGAAGCAAACAAAGTCCAATAATAATAATAATATATTCAGACATTTCACACAGCGCCATCTAGTCCCAAAGTAAGCTGCATAGCGCTTGTGTTATGGGTACTAGACAACTGATATACTACTCATATACTTTTTTTTGTAAATATATACATATTATACATAAACACCCAGACTCGGGACGGGAATCGAACCCGCAACCCCCATTTACTTTCCAACGCGCTAAGCCGTTGCGCCACGGAGGTCGTCAATAAAATGTAGCTATGTCTTTTCTAAAGAAATTATCGTATAACTAGCGACCCGCCTGGCTTCGCAGAGGTAGAAATTTTTGAAAATGAAATACAGCCCGTGTTGCTCCCTGATAATGTAGCTTTCTATAGGTGAAAGAATTTTTGAAATCGGTCGAACAGTTTGTGAGTTTATCCATTACATACAAACAAACAAAGTTTACCTCTTTATAATGTCTGGGTGTGTGTATGTGTGTGTCGAATGTATAGGTGAGTCAGCTCATCTATTCGCCACACCGTTGCTGGTGGGACACGGGCGATGTCTGGAATTAATTATAAAAAAAAATATCCGTACTAAAAGCCAATTGCTTAGGTTTGGGTCACATACATAATTGTTGTAATTGTCTCAGGTAAGTATTTATTTATTTATTATCGAAAAACAGCTACCAAAATCAGGATGCACGTCGAACATGCCTAACCAATAATTTTAAATACAATAGTTATTTCCAATATTATTTTTATGATTAGATGTCCAAAGCATGCAGCTATCCTAAATTGAAATCTCCGTACTAGGAGGCCTTTATTAGGCAATCACGAACGATAGCTAACTAGAGACTCCGCTGAAGAGGCAGTTACTGACGTCATCTTTGACATGTAGGGTTGACTACATTGGCTTTATTTAATATTTTTATCTAAAATAAAAGAACTTCAAAAAAACTAGATTTTAGGAATCTATTTTAGCATTAAAATATTTAATTAGTAGATAAGTACTACAACAGAATATAAATTTTCCCTTTTTCGTGAATCAATAAATTCAAATTCATTGGATTTTAAGGGTGGCTTGCACCAACTATTTATACTCGATTTAAGGATTGGATATCTCGATTGCACTAATTATTTAATAGTTAGTGCAAGCGAGATGTGAAATCCTTAAATCGTTAAACTGCGTACGTATATATTCTAGGAAACTGTGTTCTATTTAAAATTCATTACAAAGTCACACAATTAACAGAAGATTGAGGTTTCTTATTAATCTGGAAATTATTCTGTTGACAGATTCATTTCCAGAAACACTAGGCATTAAAAGACACATCTTAAATTTACATTTATAAAAATGTTTTATAGCGAAATAAATTATTTTGATTTTTCAATTCGTTTTTGAAAATAAAGTCGTGAACCCTATTTGGTACTGCGCTGCAAACTCGTTAACTTTAGTAGGTATATGATACTAGCGAGTAACGACGAGTACCTCACGAGATCGGGGACGTCTCGTCTCCCTGTCGCTGTCGTCTCGTCTCGACACCTGTCCAATTTGCGTCAAATGTCCCCACATGCATCGAAACTCGTTTAATTCACAATAATGAGCTGATCTGCGCTCAGACGGAATTAGACATGCCGGGAATTAATTTTAGAGTACTCTTGAGGAAATCAGTATGAACTCTGTCGCGTTGGTATTGAGTTTAGTGAATTTTCTTTCAGGTTCGACTTCCAGCTGAACCCATTTAAAAAACTGTTGTGAATTGCTTTGGAATCTTTTTTATACCACAAAGGTAGCGAACAAGCATCTCATGATAAGCGATGGTAAGCTCATCTGATGGTAAGCAATTACCGTAGCCTATGGAGGCCTGCAACATTATGGATATCAGGTGTTGTCGACCTTTTAAAAAAATGCCACAGCATGGGGGTTTTCATAAAGGATGTCTCTAGGAAAAAGCTCACTAGGTTTACAGAAACTGATTGCTCTAGGGAGAAAATCCTGCGAAACCGCACCGTGTGCATACTACTGGGTTTTGCGGTATATGTGATACATTATACAATCTTACAATACTGTTTGGGGCTTTACGAGATTCACAATACTCAAGAAACAATGGTCCAAGTTGACCCACTGTAAAACTTGCGCCTCCTTAAAAAATATTTAACTACGGTTTTTTTTGTTATTCATAAAAAAATACTCGACATAGGTAACAGTAACTGACTAGTTACTTTGTTTCATTTCAAAGGCTCGTAGTTACGAAGACGTATTTGTTAAACCAATTCGATGTTTATTCAAATGTCTAGATATCTATTTAGACACCTAGAATAAACATCATTCTCTCTGAATCAAAGGAAAACCAAATAGACAATATTTGTCACAACTCACAAGCATTTCTCTCAGACTACTTGACATGAAATGTTAAAATAAGTAGGTAGTTGTAGTTCTGCTATTTCTCCCATTAGATTAGACATAACTCATAGCAAAATTTCGATTTTGGGTTTACAAAAACCTACATGTATCGATTAATACTGTGTGTCCATTGACGAGACAACGAATGCCAAAGATCTAATAGGTATAGATTCTTTTAAATGTTCGTTGTTTCTTATTTATTTATGTGGAGACCGCGTTCAAATAAAAACGAACAGTTTTGGAGTATGATACAATTTTATTAACCGACTTCAAAAAAAGGTGGAGCTTTTCAATTTGGTTGTATTTTTTTTTATGTTTGTTACCTCAGAACTCGGCATTTATAAACCAATCTCTTTTTTGTTTGAAAGGGTATATTTCCGAGGAGATCATATTTAAATTTGACAGGTGTTGAAGCTTGGACTTCGAAGATACACCAAATAACACCAAATAAATTATCTACTTACAAGCTTTATTTATATTGATGATCTTCTTAGTCATTGCGCTCCAGAATTAGAAAAGAAGTTAATGGTAGACCTACCCTAGATAATTTAGGCCAAGGTCACTCAAAAAGGAGAAATAAAAAAATTTTGAAAAAAAATATACTGACTTCAAAAAAAACGCTATAACAACACTAAAGCAAATAACCTACATAATTAAATTTGACAGTTTCTGAATTCGGTGCTAAGTCTACCAAACCAGTAGACTTTTTGTTGTACATTGATTTGATACCGACTTCAATAATTCTTTTTAATTATGTAGGTTTTGTATCGTATTTATAAATTTATTTCTGTACTTGAGTATTGATTAGTAAAGGACAGCAATTTGTACTTTTTAGTGTTTTTTTTGAAGTTGGTTTTTTCTTTCTTGCAATAAAATATCACAAGCACGCACATTACACTTCCTCTCTCGCGTCTTCTATATCACTTACATGCGTATAGGTCACACTCTTCTGTCTCCGTCACATATTTATACATAATTTGTGTTCCATGCATCCACCACTATTTCTGAGGATACAACGGTATTTTAATTCTTTCGATTGCAAAAAATTATAAAAAAATATTTTTCATTAAGGATTTTATTGGAAGCACATAACTTGTTTAAAAATATTTTCGTTATTTCAGCTGCTTTTTTTTCAAACGATAGTAGGTATGTATCTAAACCTAATCGATTTTTACATGTAGGTAGGTATCGGTATGTTGAAAGCAGGATTTAATGGTTAACAAACACGAGTCTTCCGAGTTCAAACACGGATGCACAAAGCCAGTACGGCCAAAGTAATACATATAAATAACTGGCCTTGGGCTTAAAATTACTTTCAGGCAATTTGTCAGGAAAAAAGTGTCCCGCTCGGAAACAAATGGGCCAACCTTTTTTAGACTAACGGAAATTTCTAATTCTATTATCTCGTATATTCTGCTGGATTAGTCTAATGGAGGATGCACTTTCGCTGTTCCTTCAGAACAACGGTTCCTAAAGTGGATTCCGTGTAAAAAAACACTAGGATTCCACGAGTGTTACATTTCTGAATAGTTAGAATATTTTGGCAATATTATTTTTTGCGCGGATCTCGACCTAAGCATACCGTTTGATAAATATGGAACCATTTTTATTCTATAGTAAGTCTTATACAATAGCTGCGGTACGGTCCGTAGGTGATAAGGTGCCCTGAGCAAGGGCGTCGCCAGCTTATGACTAAGAGGGGGGCAATGGGGCAATATTATGGAGGATAAAAAATATGAACGCCGAGAGCATGAAGCGTTACACTTTGGAAGTCTTTGCCTCGATGATGATTGTAATAAGAACGGCTCTAATATCAATGTATAAAACTTCACAAGCCCTCGACAGCACAATAACTAAATCAAACTTTTAAACACAGTAATAATTATTTATTTTAACAAAAATAATATTTAATTAAAACATAACCTGCGGGGATTTTTTGCAAAACTTTCAACCATTTTATCGTTAAAATTATTTAGGTTTTTATTTATTATAGCTCTGTGTACACTCATCATGGCCAGACCATTAAGGCGATCTTCTGCCATGGTGCTTCTTAGCCACGTTTTTAGTCTTCTGAGGCTGCTAAAGGATCGCTCTACTGTACAGGTCGTGCATGGTAAAGCGATCAAAATTTTCAATGCTTTTTCCGTTTCGGGAAAGAAGGAATTTGCTTCTTTGAACTGTTTTGCTTCTTTGAACTGTTAGATTTGTTAGATTAAGCCTATCGTGCCACAATTGCTGCCAAAGTTCGATTTCATTCTTTATGTTCGGTAAATCATAAAACTGGGCAATAGATTCACAAGTTTGTTTCAGATTTTCAGTTGTCATCTTTTGCATCTGCGCCGGGTGTAACTTAGATAATGCGAATGATGGCGTGTTTTCTTCAGCAAAACGTACTTCAAGGGAAGTGATAGTTGAATCCAAGTATGGTATTACTAAAGAACTCTTCCAGTATTCTGAAGTATTTCTGCTGGATGATTGCTTCTATGACGTTGTTTCCCCGTAATACGCGGCATTGATGTAATGTCCTCCTCCAGTCCGACTTTCTCCGCAACAGCAGTAGCTTCCTTTATAATTTCGTCTGTCACTTTTTCCGGATTTTCACGGTGGTTTTTAATTAAAAGTAAAATCGTGAAAAAAAATTTAACGTGTTCCGAGGCTTTGACCACGTCCAAAGCTACAGATTGGAGTACGTTGACAACGGGTTCCATCAAAGCCGAGTATTTGGCTACCAACATAATCCCGAGAATTAAAGAAATTCTGGAAGTAGCCGCATGCAGTTGGAAGGCACTTTTCCGAGTTGCACTATTTCCTTCCTGAGATAATGTTTGTAAGGCTTCCAGAATTACTGGAACATTTTCTTTAAAAACTCTGATGGTTTTGTGTTTCTCACTCCATCTTGTCTCGCAACGTCTGAAAATATTAGGTATCAACTTCCTCCTCAAAACTGATTCTCGAAACAAGTTTATAGTATCTTTGGTGGTTCCCATGGCATTTCTAATTTCAGGAAGTGAATTTAGATCATTGATAATTAGATTCAGTTTGAGGGACGAGCAATGAAAGTAGAGGGCTTTGGTGTACTTTTTGCGAAAGATCGCTTGTACCCCTCCGTCTTTTCCTGACATCGTTGAACAACCATCAAAACCAAAACCAACGCATTTATTTATATTCAGATCTTCTTTTGTCAAAAACTCATCTATGCTATGTGCAATCGATTTCGCATCCAAATCTTTTAGCTCAATGAATCCGACAAACATTTCTTGGACTTCTGTGTTTCTTCATCAAAATATCGCATTCCAATCGATAGTTGTTCAGTGCCAGAAATATCAGCTGTTTCGTCTGCTAGCACACTATATGCTGCTGCTTCTTTCACTTTTTCATAATATCAGCCTTAATGACGCTTCCAAAAATACCAATAATTTCATTTTGAATATCCACTGAACGGTAACTTGCATTCTTTTTCCCTTGCTCAATGTGTTTCTTTAAAATCAAATCTCCCGCGTCAATTCGCAGCCTGTATAAATCCTCGAAAATACTCACCATAATGTTTACCTCTCAGTGCTAAGTCGTGTGACCCGCAAAACGTAATGCAGGAAATAACAGATTTAATAATTTTGCGATTTTCTTCAATAATTCCCTGGAAATATTTGTTCAGTTGCAAATCAACAGGCACACCTTCGAGAAAAGATTTAGCAGCTTTCAATGCCTCCTTATGGAAGTGGGTTTCAATGTGCTTTTTGCACTGCTCGTGAATATCTTTGAACTTACAAAAGGGCCTTATAGTAAATGATCCCAATATGCCTCTAAATGAATTTGGATTTGGTGGGAACAACGTACAATATTTACAAAATGCTCCTTTTCGGCGCCTGGAATATACCAACCATGGAGAGTATGTTTCCAACCAAGAATAATTAAATTTTCTGTTTAAATGTTTTGCATCTTCCGCAAAGTTATAGGTCGCGGAAGGGGACCAACAGTTTTCAATCAATTCCTTCTTCTTTTCGGTTGATAACATGTGTGCCCGTCCAACATATCGCCCGATATCATTTTCATTGCAGTCATCCATCAATGAATCAGGATTCGGCGCCAGATATCTAGAGGAACTTGGTCTAGGTAGTTCCTGCGGCTGAATATAACCTGTTGTGGTTGTGGTGACCGATGAAGACACATGTGATATTGTCGTTACTTTGTCCTGTTCATCGCTGTCGCTACTTGATCCATCAGTTTTTTTCTTTTCAAACTTCCTGCAAAACAAAACGCTTTGATAAAACTTGATGTAATTAATTAAATTTTTACGGGAGAGCAGTCTTGTTCAATTACTTATAAATATTAAAATAAATAGTTGTATTTTTTAGCTTTATTTATATCAAGGATCTGTTTTAATTTGTATTTAATTAAACCACAAATATAATTTATGTTTTGTTTTCATAATTAATTACTGAAAACGAAACCACTGTTTAGTTAATGTTAAATTCATAGAGATTGAATCAATAAACTCGTTTTTAATAAAATAATAGTGTTTCTTAACATTTCCCTTCCACATAATCGATTCTTTCTTTCCACATCAAAAATATGCCAGATAAAATTAAAAATGATATTCTTAACGATTATTTTACGTCTCTAGCTAGTATATCCGTTACCAAAGCTATTAAGCTAAGCTAAGAGAAATAAAATAAAAATACTAGCTCTATAGGACGAATAAAAGGCCAATAGTCGGTGATATTACAGGTGTATTCAAACTATCACAAAAAGGCTTGAGTATACTATACTATACACGTTATAAAGGAAACGCACTCCGCGCGGGCGCACCGACCCGATCAAACACGCGCGTGCGTTCAAAGCGTTAGCTCGCAGTCGACTAGCCGTTTCGGGACGCGGTGGACACGCGCGGGGCGCGGGTTCCTACGGGCGATGGAAGTTGGGGATCCCCGCGCTACATCCTCCCCCTCCAAGCCGTCCAAACGTCCCGTGGATGGCTTGGCTGGCCTACCCCGCTTCTTAATGCGAGCGACAGCCTCGCCCTTTCCTACAAAAGGCGTTAAAGAGCTGGCGTGGTACTTGCCTATTACTTGGCCATCCTTATCCTGGACTTCATAAGTCGTCGGACTTACCAGTTTACTAATTACATATGGTCCCACCCGTCGTGGGGCGAACTTACTAGTAAACCCTCTGGTTGCATTACTGGGTACATGGGAATCCACGAGAACTCGGTCTCCGGGTTGAAATTTGTCGTTTTTACGTCGATTAGCGTCTGCGGTAGCCTTCCGGGCATCCTGTTGATTGTCGAACCGTTCTTTAACCTCTTGTAGGGACTCACCAAAACGTAATATATACGGAGTAATTTGTGGGACATAATTCTCTTGCGCAGCAACTTGACGTATATCCAAGGCCACCTCAATTGGCGACCGCATCTCGCGAGCGAAGGCAAGAAACGCTGCGGACTGTCCAGTCCCTTGGTTCGGGGCTGAGTTTATGGCAAACCGCACTATAGGCAAAAACTCAGGCCAGTTCCGGTGGTCGGGGCCCATTAACATGGCAAGCTTTTGTTGCATTTCTCTATTTTTGCGCTCGGCTGGATTTGCAGCCGGGTGATAAACGGGGATCAAATTCTGTTTAACCCCGAGGACAAAGAGGGCCTTCTGCATTACATTAGCGATAAATTGCGGGCCGTTGTCAGAGATAATTCTTCTCGGCAACCCGTATCGTAAGAACACCTCCTCGATCAAGGCTTTCGCGCAAATCTCAGCTGTCGCATCCTTCAACGCAAATAGTTCCACCCACCGGGTGGCGGTGTCCTCCACTAGGAGCACCCAACGCTCCTGGTTAGAGCCTTCTGGAAGTGGTCCAAAAAGATCCATCGCTAGAACTTCGAAGCGTTGATTAAGAGCTGGAGTCTGCAGAAGTCCTGCAGGCTTGAGGTTGGTAGGTTTATACTTCTGACACTTCTCACACGTCTTGATGTATTCTGCGACGTACTTTCGCATTCCAGGAAAGTAGAATCTTTCGCTCAGTTTACGTATGGTCCGCTCTAGGCCTAGGTGACCGGCAGTGGGAGCATCATGAAACTCTCTCATGACCTCATCACGCAGCGACTCCGGTAACACCAATTGCGGCTCTTCCGATTCTCCGTCGGGATAGCGGTATAACACGCCCATATACATATAATATCCTCTGTCCGTCCAGCGAACGACGGCATCCGGGTCATCATTCTCAAAATCTTGAACTATCTTGCGTACGTCCGGATCCTGTAACTGAGCTTCGCGAATTTCTGCGGGTTCGCGGTGCGGCAGGTCAACCGAAAAAGGACACACATCGCGCTGGGGTACATCGGTCATCCCTTCAACAACCGGACGGCTTAATGTGTCGGCGACCAAATTAACTCGACCTGGAGTGTAATCGATGTCCAAATTGTACGACTGTATCTTTATCGCCCATCTGGCTAGACGTCCGCTAGGCGTTTTAAGAGACAGCAACCATTTCAACGGCTGATGGTCCGTGACTACCTTTACCTGAGCCCCTTCGACGTAACCCCTGAACTTTTCTAGCGCCCACACCACCGCCAGGGCTTCCCGCTCGGTAGTGTGATAGTTCCGTTCCGCCGCAGTCAATAACCGACTGGCGTATTCGATTGGTCGCTCCTCCTTTGGCGTCGCGCCTGGCATGAGCACTGCACCGAGCGCGTACGCACTCGCATCGGTGTGCAGGATAAACGGCTCTTCAAAGTTGGGTTGGCGTAGAACGGACGCCGAGGCTAGCTTGGCCTTAAGGGTCTCGAAATCGACAAGCTGAGTTTCTTCCCACTTCCAAGGCTGGTTCTTGCGGGTGAGCTCCGTCAACGGTCGAGCAATATCAGAAAACTGCGAAATAAACTTCCGGAACCAGGAACTAGTCTGCAAAAAGGTCCGTAACTCTTTCAGATTCGAAGGTGGCAGCATCTCTAGTACAGCTTGTACCTTGCCAGGGTCGGGCTCGATTCCATGAGTCGAAATCACGTGACCAAGATAGGTGAGACGCTCTTTCTTTGCCGGTGAAACTCGGTACGGCGGAACTGCTACGGGACGATGGTCGCCGGTATCAATCCGATGGACGGCGAACGGTGTGGGACCTCCCCCTAGAGTAAAGACATCCTTGTTGTCTTCCAGCAGGTTGGATAACTGTTCCCTTCCAGATAGCGACAGCGCAGTTCCTTCGTCCTCGCGCAGACTTAGTGCGGCAAAGACTGGCCGCGCCTCATCGGCTTCATACTCTAGTGGTAGGTCTGATAACCCAGGAAGCGACCATGTATCCTTACTAAAATTTAGTACCAGGCCAGCGTCCCTAACAAAATCACTACCTAACAGTGAATCTGTCGCACCAGGTATCACAATGAAGACCGTGGGCACCGCAACTTCCCTCACCTTCACAATAACCGAAACGGTTTCTACATTTTGTAATCGCGTAGTACCATCTGCGAATTTTAATTCTAATTTAACCCAGGTAAATGATTGTCCGTTATTACATAAGTGCGTATACAAAATCTCGGACTCGGGCTCGGACTCTCCTGTGGTCTTTTTATTCTGTAGTTTAAGGCACTTTCCTTTCTCGTGACCATAAGTTTTGCAATAAGCGCATCGAGGGCGGATTTTGTTCTTCTCCACCCGGTCCGATATGAATGTGCTCGCACTCTTGGATGCGTTTACCACCGATGTACGCTGAGGCGACACGTCGGCAAGTTTGCGAGTTCGTCCTTCCTCAAGCATGTCTTCAACACGCCTGGCCTGTTGGAGTAGTTCCTCGAACGAACGAACAGAGGGCCACGCCACTTTCTCTCGAATGCGGCGATGTAAGAGCCCGTAAACCATATCCAGTTGCACTTCCTCTGATAAAGCATTCGCCGGCAGTTGAGAGATCAGCGCTCTAGCTTTGCATACAAAAATATCCGTGGGCTCTTCTCCTTGCTCACGCTTAAATAACTCACGGTAGACTCTATGTGGCGGGAGACGTGGACCGTACATTTGTTTGAGAAGGCCTATAGCCTCAGACCACGAGTGAACAGAGTGTTTTACTCCTTGCCACCATGTCGCTGCCAAGTCGGTGAGTAGCATCGGAAACCCTTTTAACGCTATCTGATCCTCTACGCCTGCACACTCCTTATACACTTCAATGGCATCTATGAATGCCATAACATCGCTGGAACTGCCGCCGTTAAACCTCGATGTGCACTTTGTGAAGTTAGCAGCGGTAGGCGTGGTCGACAATGGTCGTGTCCGCGCTTGATCAGTCGCCTGAGCACGTAACATCCCCAAAAGTTGCGAAAATTGTTCATTAGACATCACTACTGGCGAAGATGTGTGTGGAGATCCTCTCGTCTCTCCGACGTTCTCAGCTACTTCCAAAGAATAGTCCGTTTGTTTCTTTCGCGACATAGTGACTTTTGGTATTGTCAACCTACTCACAATAAGTGTCCCAAAATAGGTTCATCCACCCTACACTAACCTAACACCACACAAAACACACATAGTCTATTTATTTTATAATAAAATAGTTCAAAGCCTATATGTATATATATCTCAAAACCGCACACACATAGTCTATTTATTTTATAATAGAATAGTTCACAGCCTATATATACATAAATCACAAAATCAGATAAGACAGTTCACGCTCTGTGTTCGTATAAAAACTGTCCAAGGCACAAAACATTCACATAGTGTCCATCATATTGTGATAAAACAAAAGATAAAAGTTTACTTCCCTTGTAAACTCGCAGTACGATGTAACGAAGACTGCCAGTGGTAGGTACGATACGGTGCACGTAGATACTTAGCACGGTCGCGAGGGAGCGCCGGCACCCGAATAGCAGCAGCGAGCGGCGCGGCAATCAACCACACCATGACTCGCAACCAGTGGCACGCACTGGGCGCCGCAGCCGCAGAATGAAGCAACGGAACAACACTCGGAACTTCATTTGTTCACTTCAGTTGGGTATCATATGTACTTCACTAGTCTTTGCACAAACACGTACTTCACTAGTCTTTACACTTTACAAGGTCTGACAATTTACAACAGCCACCACATACAGTCTACATACCATCTGACCGTATAACTCATTCAAGTGTTCTAAAATATCCGATAGTTCGACACTATGTTACAACTATATACAGAATCACAGTATTGAGCGTTCTAAAATGTCCGATAGTTCGACACTATAAATCAGTGTTCGACACTATAAATCAGTGTTCGACACTATAAATCAGTGTTCGACACTATGTTACAACTATATACAAAATCATAGTGTAGAACTCACTTCAAGTGTTCTAAAATGTCCGATAGTTCGACACTATAAATCAGTGTTCGACACACGTTAGAACAAATTACTGCGATTGCGTAACTGGGTGTCTACTATAAACTGTACACAGAATGTTCTCGATACATTCAGTTTATAGCCTACTTACCTAAATATTACATAGAAAACACAAAATTTCGTCCGATGAACACAAATGACAACACGTCTTATACACTATGAACTCACAGGGAACGATTACGCGACGTCATAGGTAACAAATCCACTAACTCGTGGATCTATGACAAAACCAAACGCGACACCAAATCGTTGAGTTCCACAGCAGTGTCCACACCCAGTGAATACTAGGGAAACGACACGTATTCGGCACTAAACACTAAAATGTTCTAAATACAAATCTATATTGTATATAACCGTTTTCAAAATACGCGTCGAGGAGTCTCTACGATAACGCTTTACTTTACACAGTTCGGCCACTCGTTGGGCTGCCAAATCTATAGGACGAATAAAAGGCCAATAGTCGGTGATATTACAGGTGTATTCAAACTACCACAAAAAGGCTTGAGTATACTATACTATACACGTTATAAAGGAAACGCACTCCGCGCGGGCACACCGAGCCGATTAAACACGCGCGTGAGTTCAAAGCGTTAGCTCGCAGTCGACTAGCCGTTTCGGGACGCGGTGGACACGCGCGGGGCGCGGGTTCCTACGGGCGATGGAAGTTGGGGATCCCCGCGCTACAGCTCCAAGTCCAAGATTAAAGCAGTACCTAACTTACCAAAAAACTTTCTGATGTCCATTTTGATAAGATGATGAATGGAGACACACTCAGAAACTTCACAACTCAACACTGAGATCTTATTATTTAATAAATATAAATCAATATTGACTAACACAGGCAAGCCGGTAGTCTTATATTCGCTTTCCAATTTGCTTGTTTAGCTTGTTTCGTTGATCGCTTCCAATTAAAAAGTGGCTCGATCTTTTTTTTTTTTTTTTTTTTTTTTTTTTTGGTTTCTGAGAGGCGAAATGAAACCCCCGCGGGCTACCCAGCCGGACTCTACGCCGACTGGGGAGTGTCGGACTCGAACCAACTAAACAAAACCCCTCTTTGCTGTTAGCCCTAGTGGCTTTTACAGCGTCACAGATCGCGTTGGGGCGAGCGCTGAAGGCGCCCTGCCAGATGGTCGACCGCCTGAGGGTTCCTCCAGCCGAGGGATGCCTCGTATGGAGGGCGGACCTCGGGCTCAAGGCGTCGCCAGGGGAGCTTTCCGCACCTGCGTGCATCTTAACGGGCTTCCTATTCGGGTAAGGGCCGGGCCTCTAGCGGACCCGGCCGGCGAGGCGGCTGAGGGCCGGTTAGTGTGCCTAGTGTTCCGCGTGGCAGTTTACAATGTGGCTTAAGGCCCGCGTGTGTGCGTGTAGAGCTACGTGATCGAGCTTCTAAACGTGAGACCCTACGGGTGTCGCGGGGGTCGTCCTCGCCTCCGCCGGTGGGGGCGGTGCGGTCGTAGTGTGTAGGTTGGCATGTTCGAGTTCGAACGTGTAATGTCGTCGTCGCTGTCGCCTAACACATGTCTAGGCCTACGATAGCGTTTTCGGACGCGGGGATCGGGGGTGTACGATGACGCCCTGACCACTAAGGGGTTCGGGTGTAAGGAGGAACGGTGAAAGAAGCGTTGGGACGCCTCTTTTATATATCGAGTTATAGAGGGCAATTCTAGGTCGTAGTGGAGATCTACGTTGCGCACGTAAGGAGGGGCACCGGTGGCCCTGCGCATGAACCTATTCTAAATAACTTGAAGGGAGTTGATGTGAGTGCGCGCAGCGTGAGCGAATACTACACTGGCGTACGTCATGATAGGCCTGACGCACGTCTTATATAAGGTAACTTTATGTCTGAGGGACATTTTGCTTTTAGCGCAAATGAGCATGTTGAGACGGCCGAGGACGAACGCGGCGCGGTCGCGGACCGTTTTGATGTGTTGGCCGAAGGTCATGGCACTGTCAAGGGTGACTCCTAAGTATTTGACTTTCCTAGTCCAAGGGATATCCTGGCCGAAAAGCGTGATTGTTCTGAGAGTGTTAGCGCGGCGGGCGCGGCTGGTCGTCGTGCCCCTCGAGAAATACACGGCGGCGCTTTTCTCGGGGTTGACTTCGATTCTCCAAAGACGGAACCACTCGCCTAGGCTCGTGACCGCGACTTGGAGGAGTTGGGAGACTCTGAGGCGACTCCGGTCTGATGTGAACAGAGCGGTATCGTCCGCGAATAGGGCGAGCTCTACACCGGGAGTTTTGGGGACGTCGTTCGTGTAGAGCGAGTAGAGCGTGGGCGATAAAACGGAGCCCTGTGGGACGCCTGCCCTGATGGGGCGGGGAGAGGAGAGCACCCCTTCGACTCTATAGCGGAAGGAGCGGTCTGACAAAAAGTCCCGTACTATGCGTACGAGATCGTCAGGCACGCCGAGCCGGCGCAGCTTGTACACCAGCCCGGCGTGCCAGACTTTGTCGAACGCCTTCGCTACATCGAAGAAGAGGGCCCCCGTGCCTATAGTGCGACTCGGGCGGTTAAGGCCCTCCAGGATGTGTTCCGTGAGGCGGTGCACTTGTTGTATGCACGAGTGTTTGGCTCGAAAGCCAAATTGCTCGTCTATGAGGAGACCGGAGGTGTCTAAGTGGGCTTTGAGACGAGCCAGAAGGACCCGTTCGTAAATTTTCCCTAGCACGCTAAGGAGACTGATTGGGCGATAGCTATTGGGGCTACTGCGGGGTTTACCCGGTTTCGGGATTCCGATGACGATCGCTTCCTTCCAGGCGGCTGGAAAGACGCGGTTCGCCATGGCGGCATTGATAATGGCTGCTAAGAGCGCGAGAAGGCGCATCGAGAAAATTTTGACTACTCGGTTGGAGATGCCGTCTCTACCGGGGGCTTTTCTAGGTTTGAGAGCCTTGACAATGTCCTGAACTTCGTCAACCGTCGCGGGTCTGAGTTGGCAGGGGGCGGTCGCGGGCGGTAGGGAGCCTACTTCGCGATTGACCATGTCTAAATGATTCTGATCTACAGGCTGAGAGCTAGGTGAGCATTGGGCCTCCAGAGTGTCGGCCAAGAGTTCGGCTTTATCTACATCGTCGAAAGCTGTCTGTCCGTTCGGTTTCGTCAGGGGCGGCATTGTTTGGAACGTGTCCGATTTGAGAGATCGGGCCAACTTCCAGTAAGCCTGGTGCGTCGGCTCGATCTCTCGCATGAGATCGCTCCACCTGTTATCCCTAAGTTCGGAAATTCGGTATTTGACTTCGCGTTGGAGGGCGCGTAAGTTGCGTTTATTCGTTTCTGAGGGAAACGAATCGTAAGCGCGGGTCGCGGCGTTCTTGGCTCTGATCAGCCGACGGATGTCTCCAGGGAGCTCCCAACGGCGGTCGTTCGCCGCCGGGACCTCACGGGAGCACGAGGATACCGATTCGCGGATGTGGGCGGTGAGCGCGTCTATCGCCGCGGTCGCGTCCTCGGCGGAACGGATAACGTCCGGTATCGCGTTAAGCCGCGGCGAATTCTCAGTTTAGCGTTTCGTCTAAACTCTGCCAATCCGTCACGGTTTTTGTGAGCGTCCTAGTGTCTATCATAGGTCCTAGTTTGAGTAATACCGGCCTATGGTCAGAGTCTAACTCGTGTAACGCTTCTATTGAGTGCAGCGTTAGAGCTACGTTCTTTAGAAGCGCTATGTCGAGTACGTCCGGTCTGTGTGTTGTAACTCTGGGATAGTGGGTGGGCGTCATGGGGGCGATAACGTCAAAGTTAAGGACATCGGTTAGTTCGTCTAAAGCTCTGCCATTTCGCGAGGTGGTGTGCGAATTCCAGCGACGATGTTTAGCGTTGAGGTCGCCGGCGAGTATGACAGAGTCGTCTAAGTTTAAAAGGGCCTCTAGATCGCTTCTAATTAGCGCTTTACCGGGAGGGAGATAAACTGACGCGAGTGTGACAGGCGCGTGCCCCGTGAGGGCCACCCGGCACACCGACGCCTCTATGTTGGTGAGGGCGGGCGTATCGATCGGAATGCAGTGCAGGGACCTTCTGTAGTAGATAACAGTGCCGCCTTTGGGGGCGGGCACCCTATCGTTACGCACGATGTTAAGCCCGGAGAGGCCGGGGTCGCGATTTCTAGGTTTCAAAAAGGTTTCCTGCACTAGCATTATATCTAGTTGGTGGTCTCGCGTAAACTCGTGAAGAAGATCGCGTTGCCTGCGGAGTCCGTCCGCGTTAAAAAAGGAGATTGAGAGCCCGCGCGGTTTGATGCGCGCGGAGGGAGTTATCTCGTGGGTGCCCGGTTTTATAACCTACGAGGGGGCGCCGTGAAGCGGCTTAGGCTGTCCAGAAGGGACGCGTGTTCGGCGAGTATGATGAGCCGTCCCATCCCGTCGCTACAGTCGCGGATTTTACGCGCGACTAATTTAATTTCGTTGAGGTTAATATCCTTAACGAGGTCGGCGAGCATTCGGATGTCGCCGAGGAGATCGGACGCCGGCGCTGAAGGAGCCGGCGCCACTGAACGCGCTTGAGGCGCGGGCCCCTTACGCCGCGGTGGTTGTGCTGGCGTCGGCGCTATGGTCTCTTGGGCCGGTAGAGCGCGCGTGGGCGCGGGTTTGGTTGGGGCTGAGGGCGCGGGTTTGTTCGGCGCTGAGGGCGCAGGTTGAGTTGGCGCGGAGGGCGCGGGTTGTGGCGGCGCAGTGGGCGCGAGTTGTGACGGCGCGGAGGGCCCGGGTTTGGCTGGCGCAGAGGGCGCGGGTTTGGCTGGCGCAGAGGGCGCGGGCCGTGTGGGTGCGGAGGTCGCGGTAGGGGCGGCCTTAGGTTGGGCTGGGTGCGCAGGGGGGCCGCGGCGTTGGCCCTGATGTGCTCCGCCGGCTCGGCGCGACTTACCCCCGCGGCGGCGACGGCGCGGAGCTCTCGGGCATCCGCGATAGTTCGCGGGATGTCCGAGCTCTCCGCACAGTACGCAACCGGGAGGGAGTGGCTCGATCGCAGCGGCTGACGTCTTTATATACCCAAACGAACATCATATTAGAATGTACGGTAACATTCTACCTGGTATAGTAACTGCTGCCAAATTCCAGAGAGTTCATTGAACAAGCGCCATCTAGCGTCGAGTAGCAATACTAGGTTTTACAAGGATTGTAGTCGATTTATTCAACTGTAGATGTTTCTTATGAACACTTACAGATGGCATTGTCCACAAAACCAATTAAAATTGTATGTTCGTAACAATAACTTCTACTTTATCTAGGTATGCCGCATACAAATTATACAAAACTAACGTGAATGATGGTGAACGGCTATGGTAGAAAGAAATGCAATGCACACACACACCATACCTTCCTACATATTTTTACACTGTTTAATGGCCTTGCGTTTTGGCAAATCTGATATAGTCGTGATGAAAATGGCGGCGATTTTAAAAACGGATGTCAAAATCTTAATATTATTCTGAATATTTCAATACTTTCTACAATATACATTAAACCTTGTGAATTTATTTACGTTTTGTCATGCGATGCGGAATTTATTAATAGGTAAGGACGTCAATTGCTCGCACTTTGGTCGCTTTACGGCTAGCTACATTTGATCTCTAGAGGGGGGCAACTCTTTTTTGAATTTTAAGTGGCCAGTTTGAATTTTTGTCCTCAGTTCTATTTACAGGCCCTTCTATACAATTTCTTAACTGCGTGCATAAGTATACGCGCGCTATTTTTTATATGCGTTAAAAAAAATATTTAAAAAACTGTGTTATGGATTTTACATTTTTATTCATGATATAAGAAATGTTTGTTTCAAAGCTCTCACGACAACTAACAAAGATTTTTAAAACCTAAAAGTCAAAATTCTACTTCGAAGTTCACGTGATCACGAGCTACATGCTTTTAAATATAAGTA
Source organism: Zeuzera pyrina (assembly GCA_907165235.1). Classification (NCBI taxonomy): domain Eukaryota; kingdom Metazoa; phylum Arthropoda; class Insecta; order Lepidoptera; family Cossidae; genus Zeuzera; species Zeuzera pyrina. Next base: position 3,694,141 of record OU015623.1, read on the forward strand.
TCTGGACAACCAAACTTTCCTCGACTTCTTTTAGGCTTGATCGTATATCAAAAGAAAAAAAACAAAACAAAAGTGAGACCACATCGCAGGATTCGAACACAAGAGCATTTTGGCGTGGTAGATCTAATACGCTCTAGGTAACTGCGCTATTAAGAAGCTAAACTTTTACAACAATTACCAGTATTAAGTGAGTAAAAACAATAAGAAAACCAATTTTCCCAGAATTGAGACCTAGCTAAATCGATTTTTTGACCCGTAAACACCGATACTGTAAATTTCATCGACATCCGCTGTCAAAAAGAGAATTTGTGTAATGTAATTTGTATAGTGGCGCTAAATCTACCGCAAAAAGTGCATTTTGCGGTCATACAGTCATAGATACGCAATCGTGAGACATGATAGCATGATACCAATGTTTTATTACAATTAGTCACCGATCGCGCAGTAATCGCGTGGCTGTCGCTGTCTGCAAATTTTTAGGTAATAACCCCGCCGTAGAGCCGTTTTCGAGAACGCGTTTATAAAAAAAAATACAAATATTGCTCGTATTATAGTATAGGATAATTGTTCCAAACGACTGCGACAAGTAGACACCGAAGCGAGGTAATATAGTAAACTATAAGTGTTCCTGTTATTTTTGAATTTTGATCAGACTCTTGCATTATTCCTTCCAATAACCGAAAATAAATGCCAATACGGTGATTATGATTTTTTGTGTAGGTACATAAATAGAAGTAAGAACAAATGAACGTTGTTGCAAGATATATTTTCGAACCGTCACGGCGCGGCGTCGCTTTTGTTGGTACTCATATACTAGTACGTTCATAAAAAGTAAATGACGTTGCAACTCAATCTACGTCGACTCGCGCCGTAAACGTGTCATTACCCTGAGCTACTAAGACAATGCTCTAAAGCAACAGGAAGCTGCACAAAAACTACTTGCCGCAAGTCTTAAGAAAAGAGACCGCATAAAAGCATCTACTAAGCACGTTTGTATTTCATCGTCCCGATAATGTTAAAAGAAAATCCTAACGTATTGTGTACAATCTTAATATACAATGCACAATAAGTCTCTCAGTAATTAAAGCTGATATCGAGTTCCCCAAGCACTCGAGAATAGATAAAAAAATAAAAATCGAGTAAAGAAGTAAAAAATCTATACCTGCCTGCTATGTACTTACCTAATTCCTTTCTCACCTAAGCATGAGAGTAGTGACATCTCAGACTGCACCTACCTATTACTATTGTGGTGGAGTAACAGAAAATTAAAAATTCGAAAGCATTGCATTACTATTTTTTTTTATCTTCAAAGCGAGAGTGACTGGTACGAGAAAGCCAAGGAAGACCAAAGCTAACTTATGAAGATCAAATGGCCAGATTAGCAAATGTCTAAGTACTCAAATACCTAGACGAGTGTATGAGGAGAATGATGGAGGAGGCGAAAGAAGTACCTATGTAAAGATCGCGATGCTTGACACTCCATCCTCTATGACTATCCCGTTGGGAATACAGTGTGAGAATATTATGTAAGCGTGTATTATGTATTTTTTATTTGTTGAAATAAAAAAATACACTGACGATAATTTTTGTATTCTTAAACCCAATGTACACGTTAGGACCAATATTTTTGTGTGGAGGAAGTACGCGAAGGCTCGATATTTCAATTGTTCAGTGGACCGACAGAGTTTATAGGCGAGCGTCGAGTGACGTCGTAATAGGGACAAAAACATTACCCTTTTAAATTGAATTTCGCGCAATTTATCAGCCAGCCCTCTGATAAAATACGGTGTTTCCTACGCCCTTCAAACAGTTTTATCCAAGTAGCAGCGTATTCAGTTATTTATTAAATTCCGTTTCGGACTAAATTTAACGTGAACGTCAGCCATATAGGCGATAGATTTAAGATGTGCAGGTACGTGTCGTATATTTATATTAGGTAGGAATTTTCTAATTTGTCAATAGGAAAAGGTGAGAAAAACTATAAGCGTGCGATGGTGTGAATATACATGATCTATTTAAAATTTTCACTGTGTCCAATCAACCAACAATAAGTCAGTAACATGACTCAATAAAAGATAATTTTACAACAGAGTAATTTAAAAGTTTGAAGTCTATGCACATCACAGGCAGCCTACCCCCATGAGACTTGTAAGCGTGTAACGAAAAACGCGCCGTTATCGGTAGAGCGATGGGCGAGCATATATGTATGTGCGTAAAAGATTCTATAAATTAAAACGAACACGCGCTTGATTACGTTTAGTAAGAAACCAAGAAACCTCTAAGCGGTATCAAAAAAAGAATAAAATACTTAAACAATGTTGAATTTTGCTGTAAAATGATTCGCGTGTTATCGATAAGAACAAAATACATACGTAGAAACATAGACATAGAGAGAACGGAGCGCCAAGCGTCGCGGTCCTTACATGCTTCTTTCACTTCCTCTCTGTACTAAAATAATAATACAAAATGATAGAAGTGAGCTGAGTTCTAGTAATATTCGCTGTAGCATGACTAAGGCTCAAATCAGTGTTTGTCCTTGTCTAATACGCTATAGTTACATGTTGCGTCTCACTCTAATAGGACGGCACATGTAATATGCTAAATAACGTAACGTCGATATCACTTCAATTTTAGAAATTTATAATGACTATTGTATAGATTCAGGTGTTACTTTGCGGAAATCCATCGCATGTGATAAATTCCTAAAATCTTTAGCTATCTTCCGCTCAAACTCTAAAAATCACAAATCGACACGTGTTTCGCCTCTCAACGAAGCATCCTCAGGATATACCAGAGATAGAATTCGGCCACCTATCACATAATGACTATTGTTCTTTGAAATTTCGAAGAATAACAGTCATTATATTTTATGTACCTAGTTCCAAATTATTTTGTTCCTTCCCACTATTATAAACTTTTAATTAATCTACATACCGACAATTTTATTAATAAGTGACACGGAGTAAGAGGAAATGGCGTAAGCTTTTCCCTAACTACTACTACTACTATTACTAGTACTAATTGATGGACAGTATGAGTGAAATGTTGTTTATGTGGTTTTGCTATTTTCATTTAGGAGGAAGCGTGATCGTTACGATCTCTGTCATTTCTTTTCAGGTCGCGCAGCAATTGAATCAGGGCCTCCCCCGAAAGCGACGTATACCGGTTTGTACCTGATAGTGTGAGTAGAGTACAGTTCAGCAACAGATTAAATAGTTACTACCGTAAAATTCAACATTGGGGACCGCTACCCCACATGCTGTGCACCTCACAATGGGAAATCGACTTCTCCTGCTGCGAGGTGTACAGTGCAGATTAAATGCGTGGAATGTGATTGCGAGGGGTCGGAATGAAGAGAAGACGAATGAATTGATCGATATTACGGAAGAGAGAAGATTGGATGGGTTATTGAGTGACACCAATAAGTGAAAAGGCAGTGGTAGATCTGCCCGGTAGAGGCATCACATTGTGGTCAGGGATACCACAAAAAGACAAGAGATGCCCAATGGTAGGATTATATAATGAACTCGAACAGGACTTGAGACTGTTCTGGGTAGTGATGTAGGTAGGACGAAAGATGTGAATTGGATGTGGAGAGATGAGTAGCAGCTGACGAAAAATTGAACAGTATTTAGCCAGTGTGAGTATACGTAATACGCGAGGCTGTCGAAATTAAATTGGGATACATTTAAACTCTCCAAAATTCGTGTAAATATTAACAAAATTGCTATTGATCGTTATATAAAATTATAACGTCATACAATTAAACGTTACTTCGTCGTTAAAAATAAGTTATCCTTAAAAAAATTTTAACGCTATAAAATAATCTCAGCAACCGTCTAAAAATAGTATAATAAATAGGAATAATAAAATATTACATTTTGCTATGAAAAATAAAAGTCTATAAAATAAATGAACAAACTTATATAAGTCTGTCATGTAGTTACAAATGTCTAGCGACATTTCGAATTTGGCAACCGCTAAGAATCTTTGAATCTAGCTGGATACTGTACTCCGAAGAGGTAGTTGAAGACCAATTATAGAAGTTCGAGTAACCTTTGATTACTAACGTTAAATTTCTGTTTCTTTTTAATTCTTGGATATAACTCGGAAATATATACCGATTGGTACATATTATAAGGGATATACAAGGTTGTTGTGAAAGGGAGTATAAATCCGCCGGGGTCTCAACTTCACTGTTGACTGTTACCTATATTGCAGATGTAATAATTATAGGATACGTTTAATTTGTTTTCTATACAAAAAAAAACATTAATTTAATAAAAAAAAAATGGACAACCCTATCATTATGCCCTATACTCCAAATGTTTACTAGCGACAGGAAAACGCTGATATTAGGGTTGCCTCATCTTTATTTTCGTTTAAACTGAGATTTTACTGTAGAACTATTGACTTTTAGATAAGTTGTAAAACGCAAGTTTTCCATTGTCATGGGTACTTTTATACCCTTCCGTATTTAGTCATCCTTTCGAAATAACCCTGTATATAATGGAGCTATGGAATTAGTAATTTTATCCATAAATCTCGATATTTGAAATTGATGGTTTTCTCTAATATATATTTGCTACTTTTGATGTAAATCACATCTTCTTTAAAATTAATGGTCTTTGCTATGAAAAAATGCTAAACTTCAAAATTAACAGTTATTACAATAAAGTTTTCGTTACAACTTCAATCACTGAAACTATAATGTGGTGGAACTAGGAACTATCACAAAAGTTTTGTGACTTGGTCCTATACTTATCCTGGCCTAAGTCAGGCTTACAAAAGTTTATTCAGATATTAGATAGGCATTAAGGCAATAAGTACATTAAAACAATCTTCTTTTTTTAAAGTTGTCAATTTCAAAAGTATTTGGATTTCAAATCTGTATAATAGCACAGTCAGTGTAAAATAGTCTAAATATGTATTATTAAATATAACGCAGGTGCAAATTTCCCGCGTTATAAAATTTTTCAAAAGTTTCTGTTCAGAAACTTGCGTCACTACGTCCAAGTTTGATGAGTTCGACACACGACGGGGTGCAAACGGCCGTTGACTCACAATAGCCGTCTGTTGCCTTCCTAAGTTTTAAAGTTCACCTTGTCTCCGTTCTATTCGACTTAAATTTCATGTAGCAAAATATGAAAGTATCTGAACGATACAATATTGTGACACGAATACATAACACTAATTTTAAAGATTTTTAAAATGGAATATCAAATATGACATCAAAACTGATTATTTATTTGTCTAGATTAGGTCTAGATGGAACGTCGTGAACAATCAACACATGAAAACCTTGGAATATATAAATATTATTACGTGCGCAAAAACAATACATTTATTATTGGGATATATATAATGGAGCTATAGAATTAGTATTTCTATCTACAACTCAATCTATAAAATTAATAGTTTACTCTAGAAATTTTCATACTAATGACTTGTACTTTAAAATTAATGGTGTCGGCAATAAATTTACTATTTTTATCCACTAAGGTAAATTTCAAAATTAACAGTTTCGCTATAAAATTTTGTTTACATCTTTAATCACTAACTAATGAACTAATGAAACTAATGTAGTGCAATCGTAATAACTAATAATAAATGCTTGGAACGCATCTGTGAAGACAAATGCAGGCTAAAATTCAGATTGCTTAACGTTGGGTAAATTTTCAAAAATCTTCTGCAAAATTATGCAACATGAGGGTATAATATTTATAACATAAGGCATTAGATATAAGTATTCAAAATTCAGTGTCACTTAATTTTTTAAATTTAAGTTTTTTTTGATAGTTTCTATATGAACACTCTTCTAGGTTAGGTTATGTTATGTATTTTTAACGCAACATGCGAGCCGAGCGAGCGAAACGAGCGTGCCGCGGCAGCGACCGACGAAACGCCAGATCAGAATCCGCTTCATACATGGAGCGGTATTTAAATAGGAGGCCGGGCTCTGAGGAGATAGTTGAAGTAGAGAAATTTAATCTTGAAACATCTCTATTCCCTTCAATCTGTTTTCATTTTTTGCTATTGGTATATCTGCATATAGCAATCTTATATATACTATAGTAAGCATATTTCCAAGTTATTTCCAAGAGTTGGAAAAAGACAAAAATTAAACCTTAGTAATCGAAGGCTACTCGAGGTAATATAATTTGTCTTCAACTACCTATTCGGAGTACGGTATTCAGCTAGATTTAAAGATTCTTGGCAGACATCATTGTCAGGATGCAGCCTATCAAGTTTCATAGCGAATTTTATTTTTCATAGCAAAATCTATTATTTTAAACGATTCCTTATTTTTTTATAGATGTTAAAATTATTTCAAAGCGTCTAAAATTTTTGTTAAAGATAATAATATATTTTTAATGAAGGAGTAACATTTAATTATATGACGTATATTTTTATATAGCAATTAATAGCGATTTCTGCAGTCCTCATTTTCACCAATTTGAAGACAGTTTAAATGCATGCCTTTATTTCCATAAAACTGTCATTGTGTTGCGTGAAATATGAATATGATCATCGGTTGTGTATGTATTTGGGAATCACAGCTTATGACGCGGTAGTTCCCTGTCTTTGGTATTAACTTTTAGTAATTGAAACAATCACGTATTATAATTAATTAAATTTAAAACAACAATGATTATGTCACTATCTTATTTTACAACCATAAAATTTCAAACCTAACTCTCGTGTTTATTTCTAATATAGATACTCTTTTCAAAATATGACACAGAACTAAAGTTTTGTGAGGTGAAAATCTGATCTTAACCTCGTGTTCATGTCACTGCATCACCATGACACCCGTCCAGCTTTTAAAGAATCGATAAGAAATCTAAAACATTTGATTTGGAAAATGATATAAGCGAAATGATATTTTGAAGGATTTTTATTTATTGACATTGGTCAGTCGATACCTCAACTTATCACAATTAAAATTAATAGGTTTTGCTATTTAAATTTGTTATTTCATATTATTATTTCGTACTTGTGAAATAAATAGTTTCCGCAATAAATTCGTTACTTTTATCCACTAAATATGGTAAACTTTAACATTCACCGTTTTGACAATAAATAATGTTTTTAACTTTAGTTACTTTCAACGACTTTCGAACTTGGCTGTCGCAATCGTAGGTAGGCAAAACTATTCTGTCTACTCCGTCAGTAATACATCGTAAGGATGTAGATACGTATAGAATATGTATTTATGTATTATATATTTCTTTAGTCTAATATTTCGGATTCGATCGCCTTCATTATATTCTTTTAATTAAAAATATTTATGAGTTACCTCCATTTAATTCGAAATTCCCCATATTTTATCATAGATCTACTATTTTAAGTCCTCATGTTTCCCAAACATAACGACAAATCCTATGTTATACACGCAGAGATATAAACACTTGTAATTTGAATAAGTAAGTATAGAGATGAGTTTTAGATACCTACAAATAATTTATCCACCTAAAAGTATAATAAGAGCAAACATCGGTTCTGTAGAAGTTTGAATAAAACCTAAAGTCACACATCTGTATATAATACCTATAGTGCTATAGTAGTTACATAGACTATTCTTCTCGTGTCAAACTTTCAACATTGAAGAGTTTTTATACCACGAGTAATTGATTGTGATACTTTAACCGAGTTTTTTAAGCAATGGTAATTTCCCTTGTGATTTTTATTGATAAGATGAAAAACGACCTCTGTATTTAAAATTTAATATTTTAAACAACATTTATCTCAAAAAATCCTAATTCAGGTCACACATTTCTGTCTTTTCTAAGATTTATTATGTAAATGAAACAAAAAATAGCAATACTTATTTCATAAGTAAAAATGAGAAAAATTGATTCTTCGATTTAAACTTTTAAATAAATCTAGGTTAAACAATTTAAAAAAATTAAAACTTTGAATTAAAAACCTAGGAGTCCATAATACTGAAGCAAAATAATATAAAATATCTGGTATAATATTATTAGTTCAATTACCCAGACACGTGAATCGCAGTGTATTTTAATCTATTGACAGAGCAACAAACTACAGTTTTAGAAAGGTTTTAGCTGCGGGACAACAAACAAACATGTCGTAAAGTAAACGCTTAAAGTCCATTATTTTTTTGTACTGTCTAAGTCACGGTTTAACTTATGTATTTACTGAAAAATTAAAAGTTCGGCTTTTTTACTACTGTACAAAAAGTTGCATTGCCTTGTTCTATATGCAAAAAGACAGATCTCACCGTTACATAAGTAATTGTTATGTACATATCACGTGTACCAGATACAGATAGATACCTATTTCAAATCTAAAACACAAAATATGACCAACGGCAGCAGGAGATTTCTACGTATACCTAAGTTATAAAAATTCTAAAAAACCAGTTAGCTAAAAAATTTTTAGTTCGAAGGAAAAACATTTCATTCGCCAAATAATATACCTATAACATATTCGATACTTTATTTCGAAATTAGAATTTTTTTTTTGAATTCAATACGAAGAAAAAGGAATTTCTTTACCTAAAACATTATTATTTTATTATATTACAATATTACTTTACTTATACTAAATTTATTTACAAATATTAAATAAATCTATTCAATAAACTTTCTAAGAAAAAAATTAAATCACTTCAAAATAAAAACCCTGAAAAGCAATGGAATAGCTCAAAATAATTATCCTACTAACTTCGTAAATACGATATGTACAAATAAAGACCCTGCAATATATAGGTTACTCTATGGACCCTGCTCACACTGAGGCGAATCTCGCGAGAGAAGCGGGATGCGATTCGCTCGCGCCGATTGCTTCAACTAACTTGTATAGAGGTGTTCACATTGGCGCGAATAGTCGCATAACTTGCAGCGAAAATTGAGCGGAACGTCGGTGTTTAATCTTGCGATTGCGAGGTCATTTGATATGGAATTATTTTTAGAAAAAGTGAAATATGACAACCGGCCTAGTGCGTCTTGCTCTTGGATCACGTACAGTGAAGGGTTCCGTAGACGGGATACACAATATTCATTTAATTGGCAACGAAAAAATATTTGTATTTCTCAGTGACACTATGTAAATTAAAATAATTTCTGCAGTCGTTGGGCGTGTAATTGAAAATAACCCAATTCTCAAAAACTACACATCTTATTCAAACTGATTTTTGTTGAAAGTTCTTTTTAAGGTCTACTCTCTTACTCAAATTTTTTCAGTTTAAAAGTTTTAAGGAGAAGGGTTGATATTATGAATTTAGAAGCGTATATCTCGGCAACTATTGACTTATATAAAAGTCTCTGAAATCTCTATATAATTTCTAAAAACCTATCAAAAGTTACCCCACCCGATTATGTGTTTTTTTACTCTCTGTTATATAATATGTACCATATGAAGTTCCACCTCTAATTTTACTTTTTTTACGCATACTTTGAAATAGTCTCCCCTAAAAATGACTGTGACATACGGACAGCCAGACAGATGTATTAGATGAAATTATAAGTTCCGTTTTTTGCCATTTGGCTACGGAACCCTAAAACTAACGATTTTTTTTCTGTAACATTACTAATGTGACACACTACATATTTTACAGAATATAAGAAATAAATGATTAAGTCTGATCACGATTCAACATCAAATCGCCATAGGAAAGTCGTTTTCTGGTCAAACATTTTTCATAGAAGGAAATACAACTAATAAAAACCTTTGCATGTCGTATTTTGAATCTTCATAGTATTTTTTTACTATCGCTAACAACAGCGTGACTTCTTCATAATCAAAAGATATGTTTCTTCATTGAAGAACCAAAAATAATGACTCGCGGGAAGTTACGTCAATGTGAACGGCTAAGCGAGCGAGCGATTCGCGCAAACTCTCATCCCGCATCCCGCACGGTATTCGCCTCAGTTTTACTACAGCGAAGTCCACCCGCGCCAAGTCGTAGATGAAGTTAGATTTCTAGACTTTCTGTTGTTGTTTATTGATGTGACACAGACTTTAATAACTGTCGAATTTAATTATATAGGCACAGATTAATTAGTTTACTACCGTATATAGGTATTTGTTTCGTTTTTATGAAGTTATTTTTGTACTTAAGGTTTGGTTAGTAAATTATTTGTAATTTCCAGTGTTTTTATTTCGAGTCGGTTTATTTTTTGTCTTAAAAGTTATTTATTTTTCTCTTTTTAGTGATCTTGTGTGAACTTCTATCCAATTCTGTAAAGGAGTATAAAAGAATCATCGAAATAAATAAAGCGATAGGAGTCTTTGACGTGTCTATAAAGGTCCAATAAAAATTAATTAAAATGAGACTACCTCGGAGTTATACTGAACCCATTGGAATAAGATTATTGGCCGCTTTTATAATTTGCCCTTGAACGATTTTACCGTTACGATTTAATTAAAATGTATGCAATTATTAGGAAAAACATATTATTGATTCTATTGTCTCGCAATACCAAAAGATGGCACTAGTTGTCTCGTCGGCGCTGGTTTAATTTTTTTTTTTTGGTAGTGAGTAATTTAGTGTGTGAATTGAATGCTGTTATGGAGAAGTCTAAGAAAAGGGTCGGTCGCTTCGTGACAACAAAAAGGGAAAACTTTGTAATATTGGTTGAAAATCGCAATTATCTTTTATGTTTTGAAGCAAAAGAAATTCTGCCTGGTCGTGTTTACATGTTATGTTCGCCGACTGGATTCGTATTTGATTGTTTTGCATTATACTGTTAATATATAATACTTGAAGTGGTAGGCAAAAAGGTTAGGAAGATTATAAGTGGACCTATCTTCCGTTTTGTGGCTTTACGGCTCTGGAAGTCATCGACTTCCACCGCCCTGAAGACTAACGGACATTAAAGGTATTTAGCCTCTCTTGTTTGTCTAACTTGTTTATCAGCGCCGCGTATCGCGGTAAATGTCGGCGCATTTCCCGGCACGTTTGTTACCCGGCCAAAATTATAAAGGGCCCAGTAGGCACAGTGGTCGTGCCTGGAGCTGTACCGCACAGCAGTTGTATGAAGACGCTTTTAAACATCCACGGCCTGACTTTAGCGTCGATGGAAAAAAGCGTCTTCGTACAACTGCGTACATTATGCTTTCCTATTAAATCGTGACAGTGAAATCATGACGATGGCATCGTTCAACAGTAAATTATAAAAGAGATTAAAGGTCGCATTTGTAATAAATTTCCGTCAACGATAACGTCATGTCGTGGATGTTAACGTTATAAACCAATTAATCTGTGGTACAACTGTATACATTTTAATTAAAACATGACGGTAAAATCGTGTTTATAAAATCGTTCAACGGAAAATTATAAAAGCAGCCAATGATTCTTATTTCATTTTGTTCAGTGTAGCTCCGAGGAGGTCTCATTTTAATTAATTATTATTTGACTTTACTTCATAGATACCTCAAACACTCCTAACACTATTTATTTTGATTATTTAGTTATATTCCGTTACAGAATTGGAAAGAAGTTAATTGTAGACCTCCCTAAATATTTATTTAAGCGAGCTCACTCAATGCTGACGATAACGTCATGCCGTGGACGTCACCTTGGCAGTTTAAAACCGTCTTCATATTATACAATGGTCCACGGCGTGACGTTATCGTTGAGGGAAATTGAAAAGCATCTTCATACATCTGCATACATTTTATACCACGGACGCTAAAATGGTGACGATAAAAACATGCAACGGTAAATTATAAAAACGCCGAATCTCTCTCCAAGGTAACCTCGGCGGGAGACTGATTTCTCACCGTGTATTACACGGAACTCTTGAACGGATGAGCCGATTTGCCTGAGATTTTTTGTTGTTTGAATATTACGTTTATAAAATGTTCTTACTATGGTTCTTAGCTACGTTTTTAGGAAATCAGTGCAGTATCTTCAATGTCCGGGTTTTTAATTTCTTTGATAATTTATTTCAATCAAGTACTTTTGATACTGACTGCAAAAATTTAAATTATTTCTTTTGTACGTTATTTAACAAATAACTGTATTATCTATTTTTTTTTATTTCCTAATTTTTGTCGAGCTTTTAGTTTATTTTTTTAAACATTTTTGATATTTTAACTACTTATCAAGCAAAAACGAAATGCTTTACGTGTGACGTTCTGACATTTCCTTTGCCAACTTGTCAAAAAAATGTCGGCCAAGGAAAATAACCTTATCCAGGCTTATATTGAATTAAATAAGTTTTGTCAAAGTGGTGACTATGATAGAGCGTTAAAATCTGCAGGAAAGAGTACGTTATTAATATTTTCTTTCTATTTTCTACAAAATAGGTAGTTCTTTATTTTTCTAATCACTACTTACATCTACATAATACATTTTTTAATATTTAAAGTTCCATTACCTATTCTGTTGTTCTTTTACCTTAAATTACTTACTTTAGCTTCATTTGCTATAATATAAGAATAATTACTGCAATTTACCGTTAATGTTATAACGATTTTATAAGAATTCTTACAGAAAAGGATTGATCACCAATCTGACATCCAAAATATTGTCTTCTATCTGCCTTCTATACTACCTACATTCCTTATTTTAAAATGATGTTTGTTATAAGTACAACCACTTCAGTCCCGTTGGCGCAATGGTTAATGCGTGAGCCTTAAACGCCAAGGATTCGATTTTCACTCATAAGAAACAAATTTATAAATAACCTTGGAGGCTGGGTGCTCCCTCGTTTCATTCCTTGTTTAATATGTGATACAAGTCTAGATGTTTGGATTCTGGTAGTTTGGAGCCGTAGGATTGATATTATTGTCTATTTATTAATAAACATTAAATTTTCTTTTTTAGTCCTACAAATTGCTCCAAATGAACAAAAAGCATTCCACTGTAAAGTAATATGCTTTATCCAACTTCATAACTTCAAGGAAGCACTCGCTGTACTGTCTAACCCTAAAAATGCACACCTGGTGACTGACCTACACTTTGAAAAGGCATATGCACAGTATCGCCTTAATTGTCCCAAAGATGCTTTACAGACAGTTGATGCTGCTCCTGAGTTAACACCAGCTTTAAAAGAATTGAGGTAATTAAATGTATGATGAAAGAATAAAGTATAGTTTGAGTAAGTTCCTTCAGCTAGCCTTTAACGAAACTAGTTATCAGCAAGACATGTAAAATCATTTTCAATTTTTTGCATTGGACTGGACCACTACTATATTTTGCCAGGCAGGCCTCCCTACTGGCTTTTCTCAATGTATTTGTCTAATGACTCAGGAAAATAGCAAAATTTGTTTCGATATGCTTTTACATGGAATTTGTATTGTGACTACCATAAGATTGTAACAGTACAAAAAAAACGTCAATAAGGTTAGGACAAGTGCAGGTTAAAGCATGGTAAAAAAATTCATGAAATGTATTTAGAACTCTTAAATTCACTGATAAGACCTACAAGCCATTAATTTATTGAATACTGGCTATACAATATGGTTAAATAGGCTACTTCCAGAAAAAAGTAGCCTAAATTACTCTCTGAAAAGCCCTTTACCAATCAATGAAAATCAATGAAAATGATTAGCCTGCACAAGTAAATAGACAGACTTACAACAATCAACATTTTTTTCTTCTCTTTAATTTGAATTATGCTCTTCATAAGAGATAAATAAGTTATGAACTTTAAAAGGAAGATCAATTATATAATATTATATATTTTATATTTATGAATTATAACTGAAATATAATTAATAACATAATAACAATTAAAACAACATTTTTAAAAATAAAATTAGCCAAAATAATTACAATTTGTCCAGAGCTCAAATCCTATACCGCCTAGAGCAGTACCAAGATTGCTATAACTTATACCGTGACATAGTGAAGAATACCACAGACGATTATGAAGATGAAAGGAAAGCTAATATATCAGCCGTCATCGCCAATTTAGCTGCCCTTAATCCAGTGAGTACCTTTTTTAAAAAAGTAATATATTAAAAGTTGTTAATTTATATAATATTGTATTGACAGAATGCAATTTTAAATTAATTTAAAAAAAAAATTGTCTCAGTACTAACATTAGAACTCAAGTAAAAAACACATCGCAGCACATGGATCCGGGCTAGGGAGTGGAGAATTTTTACACCCATCAATTTCTCATTTCTCAATTGCAGGGGTGGAAAATGGTCAGTAAAGTCAGTAGAAATCAGTTTCTTTGACCAAGGATAGTAAAAGTCAGTTTTTTTAAATATACTCTATAAAGTCAATATCTTGAAATTGTCAGAGGCTTCTTCCATAAAAATGTTATCATTTCTGTACATTGAGGTGACTAAAATTTTGTTACATCTACAGCTCATAATTTCAATTGTAAGAGGTCCTCCATCGAACCTAAAAGTTTTCCCATTTAAGTAACATGGCAAACAGGGTTTTTTCATATTATTTTGTTCCGCAAGCTGTGAAGAAATGAATGAATACACCTTATACAGCATTAAATTTCTGAGAAAAAATTTCATTGAGTTAAGTTTCTATCGTCAATATTTTAGTTTCGATGGACCTTTAAAATTCAAATTTTTGAATATTAAGCCTTTTTTTCATTTTTTGGTTAAACTATTGGAGATATAACAAAAGGTTAAATGACAATTTTGTAGCTCTGACGTACTATAAAAGTCTTTAACGATTATTTCGTAACATAAGTAATTGCAAAGTTATAGGCTCATAAACTTGTTTTTCGAATTTTTTGCTTTTATCATATCAGATGATAGCACAAAAAAATTTACACAAATTTTTCAGTATATTAAATTTGCTACAAAATTGTATACGTGAGATTTTCTGTATCATCAATAGTTAAAATTTACAAATCCGCAAAGTCCTATTTTTGTGACCCTTTGGACAGAATTTTTGTTTGAACATATCCTATGACATTTTGGGTGGAAAGTGAAAAAAAATATCGATTTTTTTTGACACACCCTACTATACACATATATGTATAATAATATTTATAAACTTGCTATATTTACCTGTAGTATACACTGTATACTATAGATATAGTACATAATTATACCAAGTTTATAAATACTTGTATATTAAGATTTAAAAATAATTAAAACATAATTACATTTTTTCTCAGTCATCAGATTTGCCAGCATTTGATGAAAACACCTATGAACTGGCATACAACTCAGGCAGTACATTAGCCATGCGCGGCAAGTACAATGAAGCTCTGCAAATGTTAAAAAAGTCAGAGCAATCTTGCTCCGAGAGTGTACTGGAGGATGGTGGAACAGAACAAGAGGTTGATGAAGAGAGTGCTATCATTAGGTTAGTTTTTTCCAATTATAATAGCTTGCATATATTTAAACTCTGTCAGGATCGAATTCATAAGAGATAAGTTCAGTAAATTGATTAATCCAGATAGGATTAATCAATTAATCAATTTGTGATCATGTTTACTTAAATTTATCTCATCATTCTTCTCACACACTCACCTATGTATGCCAGTGCTTTTGAAAGTTTGATCTTTATAAATCAGCCTTGGTTCTCGCAGACTTCTACCACTCACTTTCGCTCTGTACATTTTCTTCATCAGTCTTTCATCACTTATTCTTTCTGTGCACAAACCATCTAAACATTCCTTTCTTTCTCTCAATGTTGTAAAATATTATTTAATGCAAGATATGTTGGTTAATAAGACACATTATTTTGCAAAATAAGTTGTATGTTATATAGTTTCTAAGAAATCCACTGTTACAGATGGACAGACCAATAACATGAATAATACTAAGTAATAAGGGCAAAAAAACAATATTACTACATATTCCTACAGTCACAATTGTGTGACATTGACATTATCTTATAGTTAGGAGACATTGGTCTTATATTGTCTGTAATAAACAGTGATCGGAATCATGAGTGAGTGATTACTATCAAAAGTATAGATATGACCCAAAATTCCTGGGATGACCTTAGTAACAGATGTAATAATGTACATTACTACTTCTAATTACATTCTAATGCTTATATACAAAATATTTCTCAATAAAATCTGTTACATTTATAAAAATTACCGTCAAGAAATTGGGTACCAAAATAAGTTAATAAAACAATTATGATTCTTGGAATCTATATTTTTCTCAAACAATATTTAACAGCTTTTACTAAACAGTAAATAAAAAATCATTGTAATACAATTAATTAATAGAGAATTTTGGATCATATCCATACTTTTGATAGCAATCCCATGATTCCACACCACACCACCATACCCTGATCTAAATAATTAAGATTGTTATCAAATATTTTTCAGAGTACAACAAGCATACTGCTTCCAACAAATGGGCAAAGAGAAGGAGGCAGCAACAATATACCAGAATGTTCTAAAGAATAAACCGAGTGATCAAGCACTTGTGGCTATCGCCAGTAATAATCTTGTAGTTATCAACAGGTATGTTGCCATGCTCATTTAAAAATTAAAAAAAAAGAATTACTTTAACAGTACAACAATTATTTTGTTTTTTGTTCCAAAGAATAAAATTTCTAATTAGCCAAGAAATATTAAAATCACATTTTTTGCTATAGCAGGTTGTGTTGCCTTATTTATTTCACATTTTAAAGTGGCTTGAAATTTTTATAGGGCAAAAGATACAAAAATCAGCTACACACACATTGACTTAGCAGTTTCGGACAAAGTAGAAATTAAATTTAAAAAAAAATTTAATAATTTAATTATTAAATTTATAGTTTTTATTTGGATTACCAATTTACGTTGCCGTACAAAATTTCGTCTTAGTATGTGTAAAGATTAATGAATAGAACGTGACACACAGGCAGACAAACGGAGAATAGGTTTCTGTTTTTGTGGTTTTGGTTACTGAATTCTAATAATATTAATAAGCTATTCTTGTTTTGTTGTAAATAGCCAACAAGGTGTATTTATTAAAATTACTTCAATTATTATTTACTTTCATAATGCATAGCTCATGCCCACGACTTCGTCCTCGTTTTTTATTTTTAAAATACCCTATGTCTTTCCTCAGGATTCAAGCTATCTCCATACCAAATTTCATCGCAATCGGATGAATGATATGGCAGACCATAAAATATGAACAAACAAGCATTGATTTTTATGTATTAGATATTGCTTAGGTCTTGCAGCATACTGGTGCTTCAGTCTTTGATAAGATTGCTGAGGTCAAGCAAATTGGATGGGGGGTCCTACTATTATATGTATTCTAATAGCATCCATATTTAGTGTCTCTGTGCTTTGAAAGGTATAAAAGTTTTTAAATCAAAACCCTTGTAGACAACTTAAAAACTCTGAGCTACTGCCCCCGATCCACATGGTGCACTAAGGTTTATGACTCGTCTCTTTCTCACCTCACTTGTGAGAAGACTTCTGTCAGCAGTGGAACATATAAAGGCTGATTCACACAACCAATCCAGTCAGTTGTATCTGTGTCAGTGAAAAACAATATAGTTTCATATGTTTTCATTGGAGAGAGACTGGAGTGTTACTGATAATGTATGTATGGATCGACCATAACAGTTACCCTAACATCTGTCGCGGATTTGTGTACAAATACATACTTATATAATATGTATGAACGATTTTACAAATATATTTGAAAATATTTAACAATAATATCTATAGGGAGCATAACATGTTTTGCAAGTATACCAGTCCAGGCACCATTCACCAAAATTTTTTGGAAGTGTGTGGAAATTATCTAAATCAATACAAAATATTTGTTAAATAACGAAATATACAAATATTTGTAAATGCACACATAGTTTTTGCGCATTTGTGAAGATCTTTACACATGTCTGCGACCAACATGAATCTTGTGACATGGATTGGATGTGTGTGGAACTGTGGATTGCTCATAAAACTGTTATATGTACTTAGTAACATGTTTGTTGCGACAGAGACACTAATGTTTTCGACTCGCGCAAGCGCATGAAGGCAGCCACGGCCGACGGTCTCGAGCACAAACTTAACTCTCGTCAACGAGCCGCTATCACCTATAATCAAGCCATATTAGCTATATACTCTAATCAGGTAATTCCAGATAATGTTCACTACACCTTAGAAATAATTTCTGCCTGCGATTCCAAAATATTGCACCCAAATGTTAGCTAATTTTATTTTAGCAATAAGTAAAAACCGTCCGAGTATTCGACGCCATTATATTGATTAAAAAACAAAAAAATTATTGAGACACCTACATCGTCTTACTAACTGAAAAAGAAGTGGGCTTGGTCGGTGTTGCCAGCTCACAACCTGGTATATATTAGACAAACAATCCAGAATACAAAACTAATTTTGACCTGCTAGATACATTGTAATATAGTTCTATTGTAAGTAGAGATATGATTGAGCTGTGTAACTAAATAAAACTATCGGATTTATGAAATAAAAAATATTCAAAACATAATCAATTATGAAAAATGCTTCAGGAAGTATGTATCTTAATATTCAAGTATATTCCAGCCAGAGTTCTGCAAGCAGTGTTGTGTGAAGTTAACTCGCGATTTTGGAGACGAAGGTCGCGCGACGCTGATAGAGGCGTCTTCGCTGGTCAAGGATGGCAAGAAGCAACAAGCGGTGCAATTACTTCTCAAACACGGTGGAAATCACGTCCTCGCCGCCGTGCATGTTCTCTTAGCACAGGTATAACAGTAGAGGCTAAGTATACTGTGTAGGTGACCGAAAAAATTGGCACCCTTGGTGCCAATTGCTCTCACAGAAATATCGGCGTGAAATAACAGCGTCTACTGCTGTTGTGTTTCCTTCGGTGAGTGAGAGTGCCGATGGTCCATCTCCCCGCTCTCTTCCTCGCTTCTTTTACTCTTTCCCTAAAAGCCCGCCAAACCACTCATAAATTCCCTAATGTTGCGGGTGTCAATGGGCGGCGGTGATTACTTTCCACCAGGTGACTCGCTTGCTCGTTAGCCCCCTTTCATAAAAAAAAAAAAGTTACAATATGTATCGATTGAGTACGCAATATCCGTTGTCTCGCTCCTACGCTTTATGACCTCGCTAGCAGCGAATCTTCAACAGAAGTGAAGGGCGCCAATCAATTTTATGTTAACAAACAAATATTACATTTTTATTGTTCATTACCAGTTTTTTGGTTACTTGTCTTCGATGTTTGACACTTTTTGAGGTTTCATCAAATAATGTTTTTTGTTTGTATCGACGTCAGCTATAAATTTTTATAACAATTAATCATGGCCGCCATTTTGAAAAAATCAAAATAGTGGACGGTAAGTAGGTCAGACTCACATGTCTAACATGGGGCTCTCCGACACAAGAATGTGCCAGGCCAAGAGGCGGATGAACGCCTATGCACATTTTGTATGATTGCGGACCACTGATGCGCACTGTCGATCCTGTCTCTGCCAGTAATTTCTGAGTCCGGAGGAGGTTCAGCACATCACTCCAAGGAATACCCTGCAGTTCTCGACTGCAGTGGGCCTTGGCAGTGTTTTGTAACATAGTGGCAATCAGAATAGATAAATTTTTGGTCGCAGTGATATAGGTCTGTCTGGTGGGACCTGCATAGCCACTTATATCAAATAAAAAAAAATTAGGCAGACTATACTAAAATCTTCAAAGCGCTTTTTGATTCTGAAACCTTGAACTTGTAATCCTAAAAGACGATTCAAGGTTACTTTTGTTCCCGAATGAAATTGTTACACTTACACCCAATAACATTTCATTAGTAGACATGTTATTATGTTCTTATTTCATACACTTTAAAAATGGCACTGTATTTATGTTTAACTATGTATTTAGGTAAACGGCAGCTGTCATCTTTTTTTCATTCTCATACATAATTTAATTAAACATCTCGCTCAAGCATGTGTGCGTGATCTTGCGTTAGCGGACAGTTAGAGGAAGTAACGCAACAGTGCATAAAATGAATTAAAATATGCATTTCCAATTTTAAATATTTAGTAACAGTTGCCATATTGTTTATAGACTTCCTAAAGACGAACGACGACATTTTTAACACCATATTTATCAAGTTACATAAATAAGCTGTCGAAATCCCAAGCGGCGGCGGCGTTTTTCACTCACAAACGTTAGTGTGCGAGATAATCAATATCAGGCAATTAAATGCAGAAGAAACACTAACTCAGTGACTCCAGCTGTACAGAGTCGGCCTTCTCTCTCATTCAGTATCGAACCGAATGTACGTTTGCGTTGATGCATATCGTCTCTTGCAAAAAATTCGTCAATCCATAGTGTCTATAAATAAAGGTCTTTTTTGTTTCTGCTAATAAGTTGTCTTCAACACTATTTGAATTTCGCAGGGAGAACGTAAAGCAGCTGTGAAACTATTAGAAGAGAATGAATTCAAATACCGTGCTGGTGTAATAGGTGTCCTTTGCACATTGCTTTCTGCGGACAATGAATATGAGAAAGCTTCTCAGCTGTTCACTGATGTCTATGAACATTACAAAGATGATGAGGAGGTAAGACCGACACTATATACTTCATTATTAATTGTTTGAGACCGAAGTCGAGGTTACTTTACTGAGGTTTTATTAGTGATCAAGTTTCTTTTTTTTTCTTCATGGCGTGGCGCACGGATTAGCGCATTTGCCAATGTCACGTATTAATAAGTAGAATCGACATGAAACCCGTTCAAAATAGAACCAAGAACCATACTTGATCATGATAAAACTCCTCACTACTGGAGGAGTATTAAAAAACCGTTTCGTTTTTGTAAAAAACGAAAACTTAAAATAGTAGGCTTTACTGAAGTTATAAAGGACTTCTTGGAAGAGCGCGAGAATTTCAGCTACGCATGTTTATTTAGACCTACTCCATTCTTTTCACTTATACAGAACTTTAAAAAACAATATACTATCACTTTTGTACTTTAAAACTTCAAAAAATGTAAAAAATAAAAAATTTAAATAAAATGACCTCACTTCTCCCGTTCCCGCCAAAAAGTCAAGTTTCTTTTTATTGATCACAAGTACAACCACATCATATTTATTACATATATGTGACAAGTTATTTAACAGTTTAAATTGTAATATAACCAAAACAGTATAGATAGTTATCATTATCACACAATGATACATAATCAGGAATTACCGAACTCTATTGTACAAACACAGAAAAACCATCTAACTGTCATTCAGGCAGTGCAAAACTCTTGAGACAGACTTATATCTTATTTTTATTAAACATTCTCGCCGCCCAGAAAAAATTGAAACACTTTTTAATATAATTTAAAATAGAAGTTTAGATACATGCAGATAGTTCAATACAACAAAGTACCTAAATATACATATTTTGAACTGTTAGACAAACTATAACAATAAAAATAATATTTAACAAAGCATTTTTTTTACATACTAGGTAACAAAATCAATTTATGTATAGGCCTAGTGAATTCACTCTTGCTGTATGAATAACTAAAGATCTAATTAAGCCATAGTTTTTACTCTTATCTGTTGAAATCACTGCCAAGAGGCCAAAACGTGGGAGGAGCACCAGCACTAATTTAGGTAACTGAAAAACTTCACAGATGTAAATACTACTTTGCGTTAGTAACTAATTAATCTGTGATACTACTTGGCATTATTTGTAGATATTATTACTTAAATATTGGATTAAATTGACTACAACTTTGTAAACACAGTATGCCTGTTTGATGTTTCTTGACAGAATCCCTTCGTTAAATATCGACATTATTATTTAGTGTAATTATTTTGGTGATGATTGATTATCATTATTGATTTTTGTGTCTTTTAGTTAAAAATGTTAATAATTTTAATTTATAGTATGATTGTTTGGGAAGTACTCTATAGGTTTTTGTTTGATACCTAAATGTTAATTTTCTATGAAACAGAATACCTAAATCCGTCATTGTATTTACTTTTTTCAATTGTGCATCTTTTATCTAGTAATCAAATATTGTGAGTGTATTATTTTTAGTAAAGTACATTGTAAAACATTTTTTAACGTTTAGTGACATATCATTTGCTGTATACCTAAAATGCATTCTATCCAAGTATCTCTGTAAAGTTAAAAAGTAATGTCAATGATACGCAGTCAATGGTATCCTTTTACATAATTTAACATCATCAGTATATGCGCCAAGCATTCACATTAAAACTATTCTTTTATAAATATAAGGAAGATCGTTTATGAATAAAATAAATAATAAGGGTCTTAGGTTAGAACCTTGAAGCACACTTATTTTAGAAGTGAATAAGTTTGAATTGAGCCATTAACGGAAGCGAGTTATGTACGATTTTCTAAATAGGATTTTATCGTATGTAGATTATCTTGTATTCCCATATAATTTAATATTTCTTGTAACGGTATGTATGTAACGGTTCACTCGAACAAAGGCCTTTCCGAAATCCAAATAGATGGAGACGACCTGAGATCCACAATAGAAAGATGAGTAAATGTAACTAGTGTAGATAAAGTTTGATGTGGTTAAACGATGTTTTATGAAGCCATCTTGTCGATCACTTAAAATTGTGGAGATACGTCTATAAATACATTTGTAAACTAAACTTTCAAATAATTTGGAAAAATAGTACATTTTAATGTAATGGGTCAAAAAGGGGATATAAATTTATATGGAAATGTCATATTATTAAAAAAAAAATTCGTGTACCTATTTAGTCTTTTATACTTGAACACTTCTTTCTTAATTTGTGTTTCAGAAGTGTCGTAAGAAGTGTTTCAGAATTTGTGGAAACGTCCAGTGGAATCCATTTGGGGCATAAAACAGGGGATGCAAGTATGTATTATACTCGTATAATAATTCCGTAATGTTTGTCGTACACGCGACGCGGCGCCAGCGCGTGCGCAGGCTGCGGGCGGTGTGGCGCGCGGCGGCGGCGGCGCACCAGCGCGCCGGCCGGGCCGAGCGGGCGGCGCGCGCCTGGGACGCGCTGGCGCGGGCCGCGCCCGCCGACGTGCGCAGCCTGGCGCGCCTCGTCAAGGCGCTGGCGGCGCACGACGCGCCGCGCGCGCGACTCCTCGCCGCGCGCCTGCCGCCGCTCACTCGCGAGGTAACCGCCCCCCTCCCCCGCCCCACACACACACACACACACACACACTGTACTCTACACTAGTACACACACTCACTACTACACACACACACACACACATACACACACACTGTACACTACACTAGTACACACACACTACTACACACACACTACACTACTACTATACACACTGTACACTACACTGTACTACACACTACATTACACTACACACTATATACTACACTGGACTACACATTATACTACACACTACACTATATACGCTGACGCGCTCTACACCAGCATACAATACATTGTACACTACACACAATGTACACTGTAGACAAGTTGACCGCGCGCCTACCGCAGCTACACTTCGAGGTGAGGCCACACATACACACATCACACTGTAGACAGGCCTGCCATCGCTGTACCTCGAGAAGATGGCCACGCAGACACACAAACCGCACACCACAAATTTACCACTAATAGATATAGCCTTTCACAAATCACGAACTGCAAGACATCACAGTACTACTTCTATATAACACATCTCAAAATATAGCATAATTATGGCAGCCATTAACTTGTGGTGACACCCTACAATACCACTTCTAAATACGCCATCTCACACCAAATTCTAATCACAATACCAAGGTCCTCACGACTAACGATACTGCTTCGAAATCTACAGTACCAGTATCCTAGTAATCAGAGCCAAACCAATAACAACAGAAAGTATACTAACTCGGTAAACTCGAAATCAACTTCAATAACTGTCTTTAATTATATAGGTATGTTTATCGTATTTATGAAGTTATTCTTGTATACAACTTTTTATTAATGAAGGATAATTATTTTGTTTAGTTTTCAGTGTTTTCATTTCGAAGTCAGTTTAATTTATTTGTTATTATAATTTATAATTTACAGGTATGGGTATTTGAGTTTCATTTTTGTTATATCTGACTGAAACCACTTAATATTAAATTTGTTTAAAAAATTCTATAGTGTTTGTATTTTCAATTTTAAATCTCTGATTCTACATGTTAAAACTTACCAAGAATTTTTCTTTCGTTATTTATATTATGTATTAATTTTCACAGAGTCAAATCGACATTGAAGCGTTAGAGTCTTCAAAATGGATGATGGGTGCGAAAGTTGTTAAGAAAACTGTACAAACCAAGCAAGAACAGTCCCCTGGGTGAGTGATATTATTAATAGTATTAAAGCATAGTAACTGATTATTCTGTGATTGAAAGTTAGAGGATTAATTCTCTCAAAATGCCGGGACCATCTAAAAATTTCAATTACTGCTGCTTTCCCATGTGTATTGATGGAACCATTTGTACTTAAATACGGTATTAGCTACAAAAAGATTATTTTCCATACACACTCCTAACACAATCCTTCCAGCATCATTCACCCTCTTATCCCCATACTTGCCTAGAACAGTTTCAAATTCTGTAGGAGCTGTTCCGACCCGTTTATTCATGTCTCCATACTCAACAATTCTCTCTTTTCTTCAACCGTCGCTACAACTTCTCTAACATTGTCTCAAAACTGCTCTAGTCCACTCAAACTGATAGAGGACACTGGAGCATACACCGCTAAAATAAAAATTGTCGTCAACCCCATCTTGAGCCGCACCCAAAACAGTTTGGAATTTACACATCTATACTGACGTCATACAATTAACTAAATGAGAGGACAGTAAAACGCCTACCCCCTGGCATCTCCTGTCTTCATGTGGTAATCCTGACCACAAAGCGATGCCCCCTCCGGCCAAGTAGGCAAGTTCACTGCCCTTTCGTTTGGTTTCACTCAAACATAACACTTCCAATCTTTTCTCTTACATAATATCAGTCACTTCATTCATCGTCTGTTTTATCCCACCTCTCACATTCCACGCAGCTATTCTGCACTCCTCCCTCCAGTTCCCGCCGCGAGGTGCACACGTGTTGTGTGGCGGTCTCTAACGCAGAACTGCACTGCTCACACCAGCGGGACCGGTGTACGTCGCTTTCGGGGGACGCCCTAAATATAGCACAATCGTTGTTCGGCATGGTGTGCACGGTAGAGGAATTGCAGCCTGAGAAGGGCTGGCAGGGGTCGCGACGAGCACACTTCCTCAGTTGACCCCCAATTATTAGTTAAGAATATATTGGTATAGATGTATTAAAAAATTAATCATTAGAATTTATTTTAATACAAATAAATGAAAAAACAATTTTTTTCAGTACACCTGGCTCCGAATTAGCACAGAAAACGAAGAAGCAGAAGCGAAAACGCAAAACGAAGATACCTCCCAATGCAGATCTCTCCAAACCACCAGATCCAGAAAGGTAAATTTTATTTTTTAAATACAGCGAGCGAAAGTTAAATATAATACTGTGAGATTAATGTAATATATTTTCGTGTAGGTACTTATGCATGAAGTATGGGCATATGTATCACCAAATATCGTAGCACTAAATTTCGTACCACTTTCGTTTTCTCAAATTTCAACATTCTATTTACATTTTTACACCATTCATTGTAAGCACATATAAAAGTGGTTTTGATGTTCCCATTAGATAATTCTCAGAATGAATTTCCAGTACTCCAGAACTCCTTCTAGTATTCCTCAATTATTCCTACCACATACTTTCAATTATAATATATTTTCTATTATTTCTATTGTGCTTTAAAGTTCTATGCTAGTGTTAATAATTGGAGAATAAAGTCAAAGTCAAGTCAATTTCAAAGCCAAAGTCGATTATATTCAAGTAAACCCAATTACAAGGTGTTTTCGAACGTCGAATCTACTTTAGTTTGGTTTAAAGAGAAAATCTGGATACTGAGAAATGACAAGAAAATCATCCAGGTATTATTTTTTCAACATCATTTAAATATGTGCAACTAACAAGTTTTCGCATTTTTCCACGAAGTCCTTTTTAATTCCATACATACATCTCCATACAATTCAATACACTTGTTAACTCCAGTAAAGCCTACTATCACTTTACTGGAGAATGTAGGGACTTAGTAATAAGAAGGCAGACATTTTAAATTAGAAACCACTTTTTAAATTGAGAATGGCAGAAATGTTTCTGCATATGAAACGAGTTGTGAGTACACAGGGCTAATTTAAAAATACTAATATCCTCTTAGTGCAAAATTCCTGTCAACATACCTAACAACTTTTGTTCTACGATTTTTTCAAAACTCAATAAGTTCCACAAAAATTATTTGTTTTGTTGTACTGTCTGAAACGTAATTACTCTGTACTTATCCAATGGTGCAGTGAAAGCGCACCAGGACTCAGCACCGCGCTGTGCGTGTACCGGTTTAGAGACTGGGTAAAGTAGATGCCATTTTCAAAAACATTCAATGTATTTTTATTTTTGTATGAAAGAAAAAACATGAGTTTTGGAGTCGTAAAACAAATGTTATTGGGGATAATGTTTAGTACAAAATACTAAGAGGTTATTAGTATTTTTAAATAACCCTGTATACAAGAAAAGATCATACTGTAATTGAACCGTTCGCCAGATGGCTACCGAAGTACGAGCGCACGGCGTACCGCAAGCGGCGCGGCGTGCGGCGTGACGTCATCAAGGGCAGCCAGGGCATGGCCACCACTGCCACCGACCAATAGTCAGTATTACCTCACTATAATCCTATCCTATAATTATGTACTATAATACGAGCAATACTTGTATTTTTGGGGAGATACTTTTCAAAGACGTAATGTTACTTACCGAGTACATATTGCAATGAGATTGTGTCTGATTTATAGCTTGATTGATTACTGTTTTTGCCAGACCACCAATTAGAACAGTAAGCCATTACATAAATATTGAAATATCTGTCGGAATATACACAGGTATTGGTTATACAGGGATGCGTATGTAAACGGGACAGTTACTTTAATGCACTGGTTCCCAAACTTATTTTGTCTACTGAGTCGAGAGCTCATGCAGTCGTTGTCTAAGATGCCTCCTAGCTAAATGAAATTACAAATCACCCCCCAGGCCTCTACACAACGCCCCCATTTTTTTCTGGGTCTCTTACCGCCCCCCTTTAGGCCTGCAGCGCCCACAAGGGGGCGTTATCGCCCACTTTGGGAATGGCTGCTTTAATGAATGACAGGCCATAACTTTAGTACGTAGTTACAAAAAGAATTATCGCAAAAAACCTATCCGTTTAAGAGTTATGACCATTTAAATTTTCAAATGTTATCACTACCATTTCTCGTAAAAGCAACTGAAACGTGTAAAATTACAGATTTTAAATTAAACATATTTTTTTTATTTTATAATAATTTCATCCGTTATTGAAATAAAGCATGAAAACCAACTTCAAAAATAATGTATATGCCCCTTAACAATGTTTACAAATCGTTACAGTCATGAACTCTAATTTAAAAAACTTTATTTTCACATACACAAAAATTAAATTTACCTTATTGTTACATAAATAAAAGAGATTTCTGTGAATTCGTTTCATTAGGTATAAATTAAAAGGACATAAACTACTTGTAGTGTTAAGGGGAAGCATAACTGAAGTAAATTAAGTATTGACCTATATCTTTGTTATTATTACATAATAATACTTTATTCACGCGTAATTAAGATAAATTCTCGGTATACTGTAGCATGTTTAAGAAGGTTTAATACTAAAAACTAAACATGCGAGTAGGATGGTCCGATATTTCGGCTTTATAGATGACGAATTTGGACCGAGCTTACGCGGAAGTATTTTTATTGCTTTTTATAAAATGTGCTGGAGGATTGAGCTCCTGATTGGGTTCACTGTGAATTTGTATAGATATTTTGCATCGTCGCTTTATTTTGTTATAAATTGTTACCTTTAAATATTTTTACATCTTGCTGGCTCGTAAGGTTTTTATTATAGAGTTATTGTACTTGTTAAAACAGTCATATAATAGTATTTTGTACACTTGTGTATATTATTATTGTTAAATAGTCAGTCTAAGTCGTATCAATTTATTCAAGTAAACCCAAATGAAAGGTATTTTTGATCGTCAAATCTACTTTAGTTCGGTTCGAAAACAAAACCTGGATACTGAGAAGAACCGACAAGAAACTCAGTCAGGGGCTGCAGTCCCGACATAGCGATTATTTACGTAAAGTACCGATCGATAAAAATAACGAAAAAAATCGCTTGCCATAACGATAAGCACGAACACTTTGCGAGATGTCAAATTTGATCGTAAAAACATTGTCAGCAATCGTAAAGTTGACAGATTCGATATGATTCCAATCACAATCGATAGATTTAATGTAGAGACTTTCAAAAATCGTTAAAAATTAATCGTTATGACTTATCAACCGAAATCGGTCGTAAAGCGATCGCTATCTAAGTCGAGACTGCAGAAGCAGGTATCATTTTTTCAACATCATTCTACAATAGTTATTTCAAATACCATATCCATAAAGCCAGCAAATGCATCTGCAGAGAGGATTATTTCCAGTCTATTATTGTGTCTTCAATGAAAGGTTTAGTGCTATGTATGTTTAGCATCATTTTTAGTACATGATTTGTGGTTTTAGTGATATGAGCAAGCAGCACCCGAGCGGCGGATCTGCGACATCAGCGAAGAGTCCACGCGTGGAGCCCAAGGCGGCCGAGAGCACGTGGCAGCGCAAGCAGCAGCAGAAGAAGCGGGGCAAGGGCCGCAAGTGGTAGTAGTGGTACGGTACGCCTATCTAATACACTTTTTGATAACACAACCTGTTTTATTTACCACCCAGTCCTACCAATCGTCGCCATTTCGAAGAATCCGAATTTCAAATAATTGATTCCAGTTCTGTCTGAGCCGCTAGTCTATACTAATATAAAGAGGGAAACTTTGTTTGTTTGTAATGGATAATCACAAAAACTTTTCAGCCGATTTCAAAAATTCTTTCACCTATAAAAAGCTAGATTATTAGCGAGTAACATGGACTATATTTTATTTTCAAAAATATTTCTACCCTTGCAAAGCCGGTACGGGAGGCTAGTTATCATATAAAGGGGTTAAAAAAACATCAAACGGGACGTTGTTTGTCACTGGGTAACCCCTATATAGATGACATGGGGTTATTCATGTAATGGGTGATAAGCAAATTTAATGGCTTGTAGCTATGATTTGATAAGAAAACCTTTATTAAAAACCCCTGAAAGCCATGGCGGATAGATATTTTACATCAAACATCTCCTGGATCAACTGGAATCAAAACTCGGATATGCTACGCTTTTACTTGAGAATGGCAAGTGTTTCTCATAAATATGAAATGAGTTGTAATATATTTTAAACAAGAGAATATTCTGGTTATTCTGTTGAATAAACCTATCATCCATACTAATATTATAAATGCGAAAGTGTGTTTGTCTGTCTGTCTGGTTCGTTTTCACGGCTAAACCGCTGGACAGATTTTTATGAAATTTGGCATGAAAAAATTTGACACCAGAAGCAAACATAGACATAGGACATTTTTTTTATTCCAAAAACTACCCCTAAAACGGTGAAAAGGGGTGAAACTTTGTATGGGAAATGATAAACCGCTGAACCGATTAAGATGGAATTTGGTACAGAGATAAACGTTTTCTATTAAAAAAACATACTTCTTTTTTTATCAAAAATCTACCCCTAAAGGGGTGAAAATGGATGAAACTTTATGGTGGAAATGCTAAACTGCTGAACCGGTTATGATGAAATTTGAAACATCTGCAGCTGAAGGTTACATATATGACTCGATGGCAAACAAGATTCAAACATGGAATCAAATTCTGAATTCTATCGAAAACAAGACTAAAGAAGTCATAAATATAAATCTTCCGAGTACATCTTCTAACTTACAAGGTTCAAGTGTTCAAGTGCATTTCAATAATTGTACTATCCATAATGTAAATAAGTATTACAATAAATAATTATATTTTTCTGCTTCCTTTTGTTTATTGCATACCTCATGTCAGATAAAATCGTGTATGCAACTGTACATAATTAGGTATAAAGCACTCATGTGATACTTTTATGGATTATGGGACTCTCCTTCCGGTTCGTCCAATAAACTCACACTCATGTAAATATTTTTAATTAAGGCGCTTCCCTTAGTCAATTACTGTTTTTCTGTAAGTTTTAGAGGTTATCTTCTCGTTTTTTGAAAAAGTATAAAAAATAATAAAAATATAGTAACAATCTTCAACATTTTAACAATACTTTTGCCATCTCGGATTTTTCATATATATGTATATAAAATACATATAAAATCTGTATTCAAAAGAAAGCCTAAAAATTTGAAATATGTGCATTTATTTCATAAGTAGAAGTTATATTTACTTTCGACATACACCCATGAGACCCATACCTATCTATAGGTATCGATAATTTTATGATATAAAACTTGAACATTTAAATTTTTTCAACTCTTTTTCATAATTAAAATCAATAATTACTAGATTACATAAAGAATGTAACGAATTCCAGAATGAGGTGTCCTATACGTTTGCGTGTTTGAATTAAATATTCGCTCTGTTAAATAGCTGAAATGGTAGAGAGCGGTAGACTTAACTACAGTGCCACAAACTTTTCTTGGCCAGCGGCCGAAACTGGAACTAAACGTCGCCATTTTGAAATGTCATTGTCAGTTGTTACCTTGTTTGTAGTTGTACGTGCGGACTTCCTTTGTTTAATTTATGTTTTGTGGTTTTTATCAACATATATCATGCCTGGACCATTAAAAAGCGATGCCAGAAACATTGTTTTATTAGTTCTTTCTTTTATGAATGAAGAAAAACGCCAGCAAGCGCCAATAATACGATTCGAAAAAGCATATGAACGAGTTGCTGCCGCTACAGGTTAGTATTAC
Organism: Zeuzera pyrina; assembly: GCA_907165235.1. Classification (NCBI taxonomy): domain Eukaryota; kingdom Metazoa; phylum Arthropoda; class Insecta; order Lepidoptera; family Cossidae; genus Zeuzera; species Zeuzera pyrina. The sequence goes on from OU015623.1 coordinate 3,724,960, forward strand.
CAGTTTATATAGGAATAACACCCGATTACCGGGTCTAAACTTAACCCAATAAATAAATAAATAAAATAGTTAAAAAAAGTTGAAAGCTATTTCAAAACAATGTTTTGAACAAACAAACAGCAGTGGGACATGAATGGATAGGGAAAAAAAATGTTTTTTGTTTACAATAATTTAAAACTAAAATAATTTTGTTTTTCAATTGTTTCATTGTTTTCCTGCCACTACAATAGAGTTCTTATATTTGAATCCGTGAATCGGGTGCATCTATGGTTATACCAGCGTATGTAAAAAAAACAATTTATTATACGATGGTTTTCCTAACCCAGTAAAAAATATTTTGTTTTCTACGTATTGACTTGACTTCATGTAGTTCAAATTCAAATTATTTATTCAAAATAGGATACATGATATCACTTAGTGAAACTAAAAAATCTAGTGGAAAGATCTATCGGTCACTCAGTTTGTAGATGCCAGATTTGTAGGTCAGTCATTGTCACAAATATTAAACGAAAGAATTACAGGTGTCAGTGAAAAGTCGGTGCGACGAATGGTAAATGAAAAGAAACAGGCCGATGAAACAAGGACAAAAGTTTCTACTCCTGGGAATAAAAGAAAAAGAACAAAAGGAAAGATAGAGAATAACGACTTTGATCTAGGTGTCCTAAGAAGAAAAATTCACGAATTCTACTCAGTTAGAAAAGAAATTCCCACTATACCGAACTACCGAGGTTACTCAATGTTCTTCGAGAAGAAATTGATTTTAAAGGGAGCCGAGAGACCCTACGCAAAATATTACATAAAATAGGATTTCGATACAAGAAGACCCAATCTAATAGAAAAGTTCTTATTGAACGTAATGATATATCAGCATGGAGAGTGACTTATTTGCAAAAAATTAAGGAAAATGAATGCAATGACAAAAAACCTGTAGTTTATTTGGACGAAACATATATTCACACTTCGCACACAGCTGGACAATGTTGGCAAAGTAATGAGGATCATGGTGTTCTGAACCCAGTTTGTAAAGGAAATAGATATATTATCGTCAATGCAGGAGGAGAAGCAGGTATTGTCAATAATGCTTTACTCGTTTTCAAATCAAACACAAAAAGCGGTGATTATCATGACGAGATGAATAACACCAATTTTAAAAAATGGGTGACTGGCAAGACGCTCCCAAATTTGAATCAAGTCATTAATCATAATGGATAATGCACACAGTATTTGCACAGTATCACAGTATTTGCACGAACAAGTGTCCAAATTCAAATTCTAGAAAAGCGGAAATGCAATAATGGCTTACTGAAAAGAACGTGGCATTCCACGAGTTTTACAAAACCACAGCTTTACGAACTTATCAAAAAGCACAAACCGGTGCCAGAATACGAAATTGATGAAAGATGGTGGACACACGGTGATAAGATTGCCACCTTATCACTGTGATCTTAACCCAATTGAAACGATTTGGAGCTCAATGAAACGGAATGTAGCAGAGAAGAACATTGAAAAATCAAGTACTGAAATGCCCCAGATGATTACAAAAGCCTTCGACAGAATATCGGTCACAGAATGGAAAAAACATTGCGATCATGTAAAAAAATTGAAAACGAATACAAAGTAAAAGATGCGTATTTAGATGAACCGTTCATTAGGTATTAGTTTGGCTAGCGATAGTGAAAGCGAAAGCAGTCTCTGACAATGAAGATTTTGACAGTTCTAGCAATCCAATAATTGATGGAGTTCGTCCTCTAGAACATGAGATAGATCACAATTATTGTATTAAAATATAAAAATTTCGACTGAATATTACCCCCTATAATGGTTAATTTTCATTTACTGGCAATACTAATATCGATGACAAGCGACGCTCTTACCGGCCAAGAAAAGTTTGTGACACTAGAGGATTTCTAGTATTAAAACTCAGACCATTACATAAGGTCGACAAAAAAAATACACCAACCAAATACATTTCTTTTGACAATAATTCATTACATATATAATTTAATTTAAGTCAAATCAATTTATTCAAGCAATTCTTTAAACCTATTGCAAGCTGTTTCGGAACGTCATCTATCTTCGGTTAAAAAAAACCCTGCGCACTGAGAAGACTAAATACAATACATTTTCAGAAAGATTCAGAAAGCCAGTAAGTAAATGCATGTACAGAGAAGATTTTCCAGACTATTGTTTTGTCTTCGTGAAATCGTTAATGATTTTCCAAATAAGTACGTATTACTGTTAAAAATTTTAGTATTATCAGAAGCTAATTTCTAGGAGATTCAAAAGACAAATATGAAGAGAAACTTATATTCCATAAATGTATATTTTTGTGGCACAAATAGATGATTCACTATTTGTTTGTAATAGACAATACATAGTATCCATCAGCGATTTCAAATTACATTTATTTATAATAAAATGGGAATAAGATCGTTTCAACTGTAACATTATTTTATTGTACTAGCTAGAACATTATTTCTTTGCATTTTTTCTCTTCGATTTGCCAGGTCGCTGTTTCTTATTATTCACTTTAAAGTTCTTAGTTTTAAAATTAGCAACTTTCTTCTTCGAACTGTTAAACCCATCAATCTTGTTTGACGACTCCCTAGTGTTCAGTTTTGAGCCCTTCTTTTTACCGCCAAAACCAAATTTCTTGTCCTTCATCGCCCGCTTTTTAGACACTTTATTCTGCTGTGGCTTTCCTTTGCTATTATTTTTTCCCTTATCCTCTAAGAAATCTAGATCATTGGATTTTCCTTTTCTAACTCGTTTTAATTGTTCTAACATTTTCTTCTTTTCGGCAGATTGCTTAAGTTTTGTGTCAATCTGCAAATATAAAAATTTAATAAAATATGTAACATATTGTATAATAAACTGTATAATATTTTAAAATAAAGAAGTGGCGTGGGACTGTTCTTTTAAATAATTAAATAAAATGTAAATTTTGAGGATGTTAATAATAATAATCCTCAATAAACTTTGTTACTAGATCCTTTTGGAAATCAAATCTACCCGACCAGTTCAAAAAGAACCTATAACTGAGAAGGAACTCGAATATACAGGGTGTATATGAAAACGGGACAGTTACTTTAATGAAAGCTATATCATATACACAGATAATTTCCCACAATTGATTTGAGTACTTCTGAGTATAAACTGAAGTGAGTTAATTTGATAAGAAAATATTACAAGATTTGAAATGTGTCTACAGAACCTTTTACACATGACTTTAGGCTATTTCATTGATCATACATAAATAATAGAACAAAATCGAGTTCTTCCAATGTTATGGAGCTCCGTAACCGAAACTATCGGATATCCGAAATAAAAATCTACGCGAAACCGTAACCGAATCTGATATACAATTTTCGAATAATTTCGAGTTTGTTCGAGTTCGTTATGTCAGAATAGTACGAGTGGCGGTTGAAATAAAAAAATACCATAATTTGCCACTGAGTGTAGTGCAGCCATTCCCAAAGTGGGCGATAACGCCCCCTTGTGGGCGCTGCAGGCCTAAAGGGGGGCGGTAAGACCCAGAAAAAAAATGGGGGCGTTGTGTAGAGGCCTGGGGGGTGATTTGTAATTTCATTTAGCTAGAAGGCATCTCAGACAACGACTGCATGAGCTCTCGACTCAGTAGACAAAATAAGTTTGGGAACCAGTGGTGTAGTGTGTGGAAGTACCGACAGTGACGATAATAAAAATTAAAAAATATAAGCAATAAGTGGGGGTAGTTGCCAGAAACGCACACTACAGAGACGACACTCATCATCATCAGTCTGGCCGTGACCACAATGGGTGCAACTGAGTCGAGACGTCGGGATAAAAAAGTATTTAGTCTTTAAATATAAACACGACATAGACCCGCACGCTTATTACGTAACTTGCGGACAGCATGCGACAGCCAATATCGCGCGATATCTGCTGTCAAAACGAGAATTTGTGTAATGTAATTTGTATAATGGCGCTAAATCTACCGCGAAAAGTTCATTTTACGGTCACAGCATAATAGATACGCAATCGTCATAGATGATACTATTTTTTTATTACAATTAGCCACCGGTCGCGAAGTTATCGCTTGGCTGTCGCTATCTACAAATTTGTAGTTAATAACCCCGCCGTTTAGATTGTAAGATCTATCCGAAACTATTGAATAATCCGAAATAATTTCATATCCGTAACCATAACTGAAACCAGTATAACATTATTCATATCCACATCTGAATGTTCATATCCATATCATCCTTGATGTAATCAACAAAGCAACCACAAAAATGTTAAATATATTCGATGAATAATTATTAGGAAAGTGAAATTAATATTCAAAGAACTCATTTTATAAATGTGCTTTCATTTCCAACCCCATTCAGTCTTATTGAAGCGAAGCTTCCGTACTAAGCCGGGAAGCAAGAAAAACCGTTACTGTTAACTTCTAACTAGCGCATGATTACACTACTGTTTCGAAGATAGCTCTGCCTGGGTTATAATAATTGTAGTTGTGGTTAGTTTCAGTGTACCCAATCGATTTATAAGGGCTCATCATTCGCCGCAATTTAAAAAAAAAAGAAAATGGCGACGTTGAGAATGCTAGACTCCGAATAAAAATGTTCAAACCCCTTTTCATATTAACCTGTCCCATTTTAAGAACATGTTGTTACAGAAGAAACAAAGGCAGTACCTATTTGTACTGTCAGCAACAAAACCACTTTTCAGCTTCAAAAAATGTTGCTCAAAGACAATATAGATTAAAGCAGAAATAAATGTAACATACCTGTACACGTTTAGCGATTTTCTTCTGGTCTCTCAGTTGCCGGACTTTCTCTGTGCGCTCCTGTGCTGCCTTTTTAGCCATTAAGTTCTTCCTAACCTTCTGCATGTGATCGTCTGATTTTGCCATCTCAGCGAAATAATCATCCGGTCTGCCAAAAGAAAAACAAGTTATGGACTATCATAAAAATGGTCTGCATCTTTACGCAGTTTTATAATTATATATCATAACTTGCAGCAAGAGCCAATAACACAGCTAGCAATGAGTATTTGGGCTTCAAAACAACAAAGCAGAAGAGAAGTAACAGGTTGCTCAGCTGACATTTTATAAATGTATTTTTCTTTTAAATCAGCATGAAAGAAGTAACGATATACTATTACAAGATAACTATGTTGTTAAAGCTGTTACAAAAAGATAAACCAATAGATAGTCAAAGAGTGTCTGATACTATTTCCTCCTGCTTATTTTTATTGAAATTAATTATACTACAGCAGGGATTCCCAAAGTGGTCGATATCGACCCCTTGGGGTCGAAATCAGTTTCCCAGCGGTCGACATAAACGAAAACTGATTTTGGGGGTCGACAAGGTCTAAAAATCGATATATTAATTAACACAAGTTCTTATTTGAAACTTTCAAGATACTGTATAAGTTGCGTTACGTGTATCAACTTCTTATAAGAATGACTAATATTTTAGTAGGAAGTATCATTATTGTACTTTTAAAAAACTCAAGAAGTCTATAAGCGTGCACAAGTTCGTACAAGATGAAAAACTCGGCAAGTCAATAAACGTGGACAAGTTCGTGCAAAATAATGAGTTCGTCTTTCAAGCACGTTTTGACTTGCTCTGTATTTGACGCATAAACGCGATTTAACACGAACGAAGTCATAATCAAAGTTCAAGTTGTTTGGACTTGAAATTATTTGAGCAATAACACCGTTCAGAGACGAATAGACGAGATGGGTTGCGACGTGGAAAACATTTTATGCAATTTCTTACAGATCAACAGATTCTCTCTCCAGTTGGACGAGTCTACATTACCCGGCAATGAAGCTCTGTTGTTAGGATATCTTCGATATATTAAAGATGATAATATGTGCCAGGAACTGCTTTTTGCTACATATTTTACTGATATCAGGAGAATCGATTTTTCAGGCCGTGGAACGTTTTTTTACCGACAAAGCTATTCCACGGAAGAACATTGTTTCTGTTGCGACTGATGGTGCTAAATAATAATAATAAAAATAATTATTATTTACTAGCAAAAAATCTTAGTCCTAGATTGCACCAGTCTTTACAATATGTTATAAATGCTGTCAACAAGATTCGAAGAAATTCCGAAATGAACTCTCGGTTATTTGCTCAGCTATCTGAGGAAAACGACGAAGTCTACTCGGTTACTTCTGCACACTGAAGTTCGCTGGCTATCAAGCGGCTCTTGCTTAGCAAGATTTTCAACTATTTTTGAATCTGTGTTGGAGTTTTTACAACAAAAAGATCCGAATTTGAAATAAAATCTGAACAATTGTAAAACAGATATTTATTCCTTGATATTTGGTATGTTTAACAAAGTTAATTTGCAGCTGCATGGTGACGATCTCAACTCGATTAAAACAAAATCAATAATATCGGTCTTTGTGGGTAAACTTATCCTTTATAAACAAAATTTAAGTAGAAAAGAATATTCAATTTCCGCATTTGTCAAAATTACCGGAAATGCTTCAAGACGATGTTATTTTATCATATTTCACTCACTTGGACGCATTACACAAGGATTTTACTAAGAGGTTTCAGGATCTCTTAAATTTACAAATTCCTCAATGGATAATAAATCCGTACAATATCACAGCCATGGAAGAAACCAATGTGATAATGCAAGAAGAGATGATCACCATCAGCACAGACGAGGACCTTAAGCAGAAGTTCAACCAAGGCTAACAGAAGTTCTGGTTGCAGCGCAACATTGAAACACAGTATCCTCCATTGTAAAACATTGCTGAAAAATACCTTATTGCTTTTCCATCATTATACCTAGTCGAAAAAGGCTTCAGTGTGGTTACAAACATTTTGACAAAACAAAGAAACCGTTTGAAATTCAACGAACACGGAGATTTAAGGCTGCAACTCACCAATATTGAATCAGATTTAGCTAGATTGGTAGAAAGTCGCCAGGTTCATTTTTTATTTTTTTATCTTTACTTTGCGATTTTAATGTTTTTTTTTTGAAAAATTATTATATACTTAAGTATTTTTACATAATATTAATAATTATTAATTACACTTGATATTTACTGACTTTTATGTCTATTTATGTTGTAAAATTTTGATGAGAAAATGATGTCAAGTTTACTCACTTAACCAACCGCAAAGTTTTTATATTTGGTAAGTATTTTGTATCAATAGGAAAAAAACTAGAGATAGGATTTTTAAAGTAATTTGGCTATGAGGGTCTGAGGTATCAGTTCATTTTGGAAAAGGGGTCTCTTGCCCAAAATAGTTTGGGAATCCCTGTGCTACAGTAACTGAACACAACCAAGGGAATGGATCTAAATGCTGCCTCTCGGGAGGCCAGCAGCCCATCTGCACCCTGAAGACATCCCCTCATTTATTTACCAAAGCTTAATATTTTTACAGAAACTTATGGCGGTTTACTGTTTTTTAAATTACTATGAAAATAAGAGCGAAAGTGGATGGTAAAAGAAGCCAAGGAAGACCAAGGCTGACTTATGAAGATCAAATAGTCAGTATTAGTCGACGGAAATGTGCACCTGCATACCTAGGCGAAAATGTGTGAGGAGAATGAATCTTCAAATCTCATTTGAGAAAGCGAAAGAAGTATGTGAAGACCGCGACGCTTGGCGCTCCGTCCTCTCTGACTACCCCGTTAGGGATACAGCGTAAAGATATGCATGTATGTATGAAAATAAGTATATATGTATATCTGAAAACTAAAAATGACATGAGTTTTTTTTTCATTTATTCCTCACCTTCTCGTTGGTATGCTCAGCTCTTTGAGTCTTTTGATGCCTTCAATAACAGCAGCTTGTGCCTGACGATGCATCAGATTCTCTCGTTTGAATTCATTCAACACTGGGTCTTGAGCTGGGTCATACATTTGATTACCTTTGCTGTTCTCTTTTATATTTCTGTAATGGGACAATATGAATGTATTTCTACTTTATTAGTAGCTTTAATAAAGAAAAACATAGTGTCAGTAACAGTAGTACAAGTAATGAAGTGTGCATATAAAATGCTTACAAAATATAATCACAATTCCTTACTTATTCAAAATACATTATATTAGCACATAAAGTCCAGCTTTTGTCAATGAATTTTTAAAAACTTAGGAGTGATTGAATTAAAACCTAATGACATTTTCATGTTGTTTTACCCTGACGTAACATATTTTGTATTCGCTAATTTACAATTAGATTAAGGTATTAAATGTAAATCAGCAAATACGAAATTTTAAAAACTCATTTTACCTAATTCTATGACACATTGTTAAGAGCCCTTTGACAAATCGTAAGCACTTGAATTTAAGTATTGGCGCGCTCGGATACGCATGTATGCGTGCGACTTTCGTAGCTTTATTGCAGTGTGAGTAACTAAGCGACTTCATTAAAAAATATAATTTTGATACTTTTCCGAATCAAGTTTAGATTTTTCTCTGTATGATTTTTGTTAATATATTTTTTCTTTTTAGATAAATACGTATAGTATTTGTAAGTAGTATGAGATTTTCTCGCCGCGTTTAATGCATGTAGCATACCTTAACACAAATATTTAGTTACATATTATATGTTTAATATAAGTACTATTTTAAAAGTAAAGATTGAATAGAGTTTAGTATTTACCTGCATAGCACTACTAATATTAGGATAAGTTACCTAGAAACCACTAGTTACGTAGTCATGATTAGATATAAATATATTTTAATAATCAAAATTAAATTTTACATCTTTTACTAATTAATAATAACTTCGCACCGTTTTAATAAAGATGAACATGATGATATGCACTTTATTGAGTGAGACTTTAGTTCTTTAAACAGAGAAATTCGAATAGAAATTAAATGATATTTTCTTAGCTTTGAATAAATAAACATACAAACACACATACAAACAATTCTATAAGTATTTATTTTAGAATCAGAAAAGCCTAAAATGCCTAGTTAAATCATTTTTCAAAAGATCGTCAATGTATAGATATATCTTTGTTGTTGTTTTATAATAAAACTAGCTGTACCCGCGACTGCGTTTGCGCGGAAAATTTTTTGGTGGCTAACATTTCCCATTCAAAGTAAAAATCTACCCCTAAGAATGTGAAAAAGGCAAATTTCATCATAATCGGTTCAGCGGTTTAACATTTCCCATACAAAGTTTCATCCCCATTTTCACCCTTTTAGAGGTAGACTTTCTAAAAAACAAGTGTACAACCACATGCTCTTACTTCATATTAATTTTCATCAAGATCAGTCAAGCCGTTCTTTAGTTATAAAAGGACATACAGACACACACACAAACATTTTAAAAATGGTAGAATCCAAGTCAAGCCGTTCTTTAGTTATAAAAGGACATACAGACACACACACAAACATTTTAAAAATGGTAGAATCCAAGTCAGTGAGTCATAAAACGATTGTTTATCACAACAAAGACAAAAAATTTGAAATTACAGACAGAAGCTAGAGATTTATATAGTAGTATAGATGTAGATAGATGTCTTTGCTATGCTTATGTATGTTTACGGTAAAAAATATAGGATCAACGGAAAAGCCACTACAAGGTAATCACATATTACAAATGCAACTTAACTAAAAAGATCTCATTTTAGATCTCAACTTCTAGACGGCGGATCACGATAAAACATACCTAATGTTATATAGGTTATTATACAATTGACTGGCCCATTTTGATTTTATGTTTATTATATTTATTACACTGAGTAATTTAAAAAAACAATTTCTGTCATATATTGTACATTAAATGAAGTTTCATTTCATATAGTTTTTTTTATAGGTCATTGCTTTTTTTGGAACCAAATCGACGTTTAATCACAACACTTTATCCTGGAAATAAGCCTTCTTTAAAAACTTTCTCTGTAAAAAGGAAGAAATTTATGATATTTCCACATCAGCAATATACAATAAGAATATGTACGTGATCTCATTTTTAGAAATTGTTAGAACTCGTCGAAACAATGTTAATTAGGACATCAAAACAGTGCATCTAAAGATTTTCCATGTAAACTGACATCATAGAATGGTTATTGCAAGATATTATAAAATAAATATGAAAATATGCAACACTAATATTCAAGAAGAGAAATGGATCTATTATAAACTGCCAGTAAAATATTAAAAACTCTTAAGGTTTGTGAGAATAAGACGTTAAAATATCAGTATTTCGCAAAAAAATGTCAAAGGGCTCTTAAATGATACTTATTATTTCACTATAACTCACTTTCTTCTCTGCGCTGTCTCCTGTATTTGCAGTGCCACATCCGGAGCCATCGGTGCCACAGCTGTGATTAAATCTAAACTTTCTACCCATGGTAAATTCAGTTTGAACTCTTTTAATTTTGCATTTATATCGGTCACATTATTCACATAATTCTTTTCAGTTTTTTCTATTATTTCATTAAGTCCGGGTTTCAATAAACCTTTTGCAAAAGCTTCTTGCAACTGCAAGAGAAATAGTCCATAAAATAACTGCAGTCTGTGAGGCAATAACTAAGATTTAGGTCAACTACGGTGTATATGATTTGAATCTTATCATTGAAACTAATTCTTGGAAAGGCAAACTATGTTCATATAGCTAATCGTTTTTTGATGGAAGAATTTAGAACAGTCACAAAAAAACTAAACTAATTAAGGTTGAAGAGACTTGAAGATAAGTATCATTCTGTATATAGGGATACATAGAATGATTCTTCTCATCAAGGCGACAATAAAATAGTAACACAATATTTCGCTTCATTTTGAGGTTCATACATAAAATAGAATGATCATTGTGATCAAGCAGAATCGTTATCTCTTGAAGTGGAAATCATACATACAAATGGAAAATGAACTTCTTTACATTTAGTACCTTTCATTTAAATGGTTCATTTCAGCTACTTCATCATAATAGGAAAAGAAAAGTATGGCTTATAATATGGCTAGATGGCTATGAAACAAATCCAATATTTGCATGTAAATTGTATATCAAATAAATTAAGTTTCCACACAAAAGACTGCCATAACTACATGTTATATGATTGTATAGAGCCATAGACTTAACATTGTATTATTATGTTAAAAATAACGATTGTAGAATGATGTTAAGAAATGATACCTGACTGAGTTTCTTGTTGGTATTTGTAATGTATACTGTTACCTATGTGAATAAAGTATAAGCTTACTGACGGGCTGAGTGGAGGTGGGGGAGAGTATGCGCTTGCCGCGCACTCTTAACTCGACCGCCGAGGTGAGCAAGCGTTACGATAAACTCACGTGTGTTATTAAGACCTGTACAAGTGGCGACCGTGCCAAGATTAAAATAGAAAACGTAAGTAACCGAATAAAATATTTCGTAACGCAAAATGAAAATCACTGTAATAACTAGTAATTTAGTTAACATCATAATGATATCAGGCCAGAAAACTGATACCTAAAATTGGATGACGTGTAAACGTTAAGTTTATGCATCACTGGTACCTCATATCGTTGTCAGGAGCAAAGCCTGCCAGTGCAGTTCTTCTAAAAACAAGCTCATTTTAAATAAATGAGCGAGAGAATTGTACTTAGAATTTAGATAACTGTAAATAAATTATTTGCTTTAAACTTGTTCGACAACAAATGAGGTAACAGATGTCAGAGGTAGTTCGTATAAGCACCTAAATAAGGTACCTAAATGATCTTTTTGTATTAAAGTAACTGAAATAATGGATTGATGATTGTCAATGATAGAAAGTAATAAAGATCAAGAGGTAGTTCGATGAAAATCGGAACGGTACCTAAACGAAAAATAAATATATATAAGAGGTAGTTCGGTGAAAACCAGAACGGTATCTAAAATTAAAAACTGGTTGTGTATTTGTCAATGACGGACAATAGTAAAGATCAAGAGGTAGTTCGATGAAAATCGGAACGGTACCTACACGAAAAATAAATATATATAGAAGGTAGTTCAGTAAAAACCAGAACGGTACCTAAAAATAAAAAATGCTTGTGTGTTGTCCATGATGGAACATAATAAAGATCAAGAGGTAGTTCGATGAAAATCGGAACGGTACCTAAACAAAAAAAAAATATATATAAGAGGTAGTTCGGTGAAAACCAGAACGGTACCTAAAACTAAGAAATGCTTGTGTATTGTCAATGATGGAAAATATTAAAGATCAAGAAATAGTTCGATGAAAATCGGAACGGTACCTACACGAAAAATAAATATACCTAGAAGGTAGTTCGGTAAAAACCAGAACGGTACCTAAAAATAAAAAAATGCTTGTGATTTAAATTCGATGTCGAATTTAAATTGGATGTAAATTATATATGTAGTTCGATGTAAATTCGAACAGACCTACATTGATAATGATGTTTGTGACTATTTGTGACTATTTATAATCTCAACTTCTTGGGAGTTAATAATAAATAAAAACGCAAACTAAATTCAGTTTGGTTTATTGTATGCGTGTGGTTCCTAAAAAAATAAAAAAATTGAAGTGTCTAAGAAAACTATATTAATTCGCTGCTCGTGCTGCTCGCGCGATCTTCGTTACATATATTCTGTTATATGTACATGTGTGTATATTATGTTGCAGTATGTTGCAACAATAACATTTGGATATTTTGATTACGATGGTAATAAAAACAAAGGCTTACTATGATAGTTTTACTTAGCCAACTTCATTAATCAAAATTTTATGTCACTGTATGTCAGAAAATTGTAGTGGGATAAATAAATAATTACATCGGATAAATATAAATAAATATATTCATAATACGAGGACTGCTATTTATGTATCCGGAATAACAAAGTGAAACAAACATATAGCATTTATTATAGTTTTATTGCTTTTCAAAATATTCACCATGATGATTGATGCACTTTTGCATGCATTGGAACCAATTTTCATAGCACTTTTTCCATTCGGATTGAGATATCTCCAAAACGTGCATTTTGAACGCATCAACAGCCTCTTCACGGCTCGAAAAACGTTGACCACGTAATTTATTCTTCACGGTTGGGAATAAATAGAAGTAGTTGGGGGCCAAGTCGGGGCTGTACGGCGGATGACCCGTTAATTCGATCTTTTGATCTTCCAAATACCGAGTTGTTTCGGCCGATGTGTGGCAGCTAGCATTGTCATGATGAAGAAGGATTCTGCGTTGTCGGTTGTTCTTTCTTATTTCTTTAGACTTCTGGCAAACAAATGGTCGTGTACCATTCAAAATTAACCGTTTTACGATCCTCTGGTGGCACTGTAGCTACATGTCCATTTATACCAAAAAAACAAGCGACCATTTGCTTCAAAGTGCTTTTTGAACGAATGACTTTTGTTGGGTTCGGCTCATCTTGGAACACCCAATCCGTTGATTGTTGTTTAGTTTCAGGATCATACGCATATATCCAAGATTCATCACCTGTGTAGATATTATAGACAGCTTTTGACGCACCCTGATTGTACTTTTGTAACATTTTTTTCTCACTAATCGACACGAGCCCGTTTTTGGTCATTTCTCAAGTTGTGCGGAATGCGGAATCTAACGTGAACAAATTTTTTTTACAGCTAAATGTTCGTGTAATATTTTATATATACTCGTCATACTTATGCACAGAGACGCCTCTATCTCGCGATATGTAACATGACGATCTTGCATTATTAGTTCCCGCACAGCATCAATATTTTGAGGTACAACAACCGATTTAGGGCGACCTTCTTTAATTTCGTCCGTGAGCACAGACCGATTACGATTAAACTCACTAAACTAGTGATACACAGTAGTTTTCGATGGTGCTTCGTCCCTAAAAGTCGAAGTGAGTTGATCGATGCACTGTTTTTGAGTTAGCGCTCGCCGAAAATCGTAATAAATCGTAGCACGAAAATTTTCACGACTTAAATCCATGGTGATAGACTCGCAATTTTCAAAATGACGCTAAAAAGGATAAACAAATGACAGCTACATGAAACAAATTGTATTCTTCAGCCAAAGAGTTCCATTTTTAAATGTTATAATTACTTTTTTAATATTGTTCTGTAACTGGCCAGTTCCGGATACATAAATAGCAGCCCTCGTATAACATATTACGAAGTACATACTTTATGCTAATTTTATATTTCTTTTCGATAAAATATTTTTGCCAATTTTTGTCAGTATGATAATAATTTCATGAATCTTCAAATCGGTCAATCTGAAAATCAGTATAATTTGTAAAGTGACATCATAGTAACACTAGATAGGGTACGACTTGTGTTGTCAAAAAGGATGACGTTATGCTACTATGAAATTGTGTTAGAAATGAAATTGTTTTAACTATCTGTGTAAAAAAAAAAGAGAAAAATTATCTTAAGGAGATTTTAACATTTAAAACACTTGATATCTGATCAAGTATCCAAATATTTCTTCTCAGATAGTCCCTAAAAATGACGCAAATACCACTAGCGTGAATTCTTAGACCGTGAGGGTGAACCAACATCGGTTGGTTACGCTGGGAAAAGTCGAAGCGAGCACTCGAATCTGACGGCAACAAATGTTACTGCGCCAGAGGCAAAAAGAGCAATGCTGTCAGCAAGAAATTTATTATAATATCCCAGGTGCACATACAGTACGTAGTCTTAATAAATTAGACAAATATTTCTCCCCAAAACAAAATTGTATCTACGAACGTCTATTGTTTTGGCTCATCAAGTAAGAAGTCTAAGAAAAATTCGAAAAAAAAAAAACAGAAAAGTAAACGAAAATTTGTCAATACAAATGGGTAATAAAATTGTTACAAATAAAATTGACGTTGCTAGTTGAGGTTGCTTTTGAAAATTATTTTTTTAATTAGACCCGTAGAAATTACTAATGGTTTAGGATCGTCTTCACATACAACAGAGACGATTTTGAGCAAAAATATCGTAAAATGGTTCCCTAATTTTCAATTTAGGTATACATCTTCACTAGAGAGAGAAAAACTTTCTCTTTAAATAAAGAAAAGTGAGGTTTTATGGGGACTATCAGTTCATGTAATAACTAATGTAATACCTATATTATCTCCAATTTTGATAGATATATTTAATAAATGTGTCAATCAAGGGGTATTTTCCAATTTATTGAAAGATGGTAAAATTATTCAATTATTTAAATCAGGATGTATGTTATATCTAACATATTGTCACCCGGTGTCAATATTGCTAGCGTTGAGTAAAATATTCAAAAAACAATACTCAACCAAATACTGGCACATTTTAACATTCACAGGATATTTCACAATCAACAGTATGGGTTCACGAGAAAGCAGTCAACAGCTCACGCGGGAGTAAGCTTGATCAAGATTGTACTTCAGGCTTCGGAATGATCCCAGGACGCCTTTTGTGTTTTTGTGATCTCTCCAAGGCTTTTGATTGTGTTAGTCACGAAACTTTAATTTGCAAGCTTAAATACTATGAAATACGTGGTAACGCTTTCGATCTCATGGTCATGGTTAGTTCTCTGACCGGGAGCAAAAAGTGAGTGTAAATGCAGTTTTGTCTGTTGATGCTAAATTAAAAATGGGCGTTCACGGAGAATCAATTTTGGGGCTTTTGCCGTTCTTGGTTTACATAAATGATCTCCCATTTATGCTCGGGAACTTATGCGAAACAAAATTATTCGCTGATGACAATTCATTGTTATTTTAACTGGATAGAAAAGACCTAGATATTAGCTGGGTGAACAAGATTCTAAGAGACATCTTGAGAAGGTTCACTGTTAATAATTTACAACTGAATGCAAAAAAAAAAAAGAAACAAATGTTAAATTATTAAAACTTTCGTGAGACATTATTAACGCACTAATTATTGAATACGGCTTTACTCACGTGTAATCGGTATAGGTACCGACTAGTTTCGGACCTATTGGAGGTCCATCATCAGGGTGAGTGGGATGAGTTCGCGGCCGCGCCCCGTCTCGCACTGCGCGCCTGAGCTCGCAACGCGCGGCTTGACAGGGTGGGGGGCGCGGGGTGCGCCGGCGATGGTGACGAACTCCGCGAGACCAATGCGTCTACGTCAATATTGGTGTTTACGGGCGCACAAAATGTACTCACGATGTCCGCCACATACTCGTCAGGACTATCGTTCTTATTCCGCGTCGTGTTTAACAACACGGGTTTCCAAGTAAGCGGCAGAGCCCATCCCTTGTCTCTATTAAAATTAGGCCGGCGGTCGATTTCGATGGCTTCAAGGAGCTTGCGTGATACAAAGTTCTTTTCACGAGCCAACACTTTCACCTTATCGAACCTAATATAATGTGACGTGTAGGAGTTGAGGGCGTGTTCTGCCACCGCCGAGGTGTTGCTGTCCATTTTACGCATACTGCGGATGTGCTCGGTGAGCCTCGTATTGATGTTGCGTCCCGTTTCTCCAATGTGGCTTTTGCCGCAATCGCATGGAATTTCGTAGACGCCAGGGCTATCTAGAGGGTCCCGATCCTTAGGCGATCGTAGAAGACTTCTAATCTGTGTCATGGGGCGGAAAATTGTCCTGATGCTATATCTACGGCGTAACAGGTGTCCAATTTGATCCGTTACCCCTCGCATGTATGGTAAATATGCCGGGACTCGCTCTACAACCTGAGGCCGTTGTTTGCTGGTCGTGTTTGCTAGTCGGCAACTCTGTCGCCAGTTGTAACCATTGCACTCTAACACCTGCCGCACGTGTGTCAATTCCGACCCTAGGAATTGAGAATCACATAGACGAAGTGCACGATTAATGAGAGTGCGTGGCAACGAAGATAGGTGCGACGGATGGTGATGGGAATCTGCTCTTAGATACCGATCGGTATGTGTCGGTTTTCTGAATACCGTATGTACCAGGCTTCCACTAGATTCACGCTTCACCAGTACATCCAAAAATGGGAGAGTACTGTCTTTTTCCTCCTCTGCTGTAAAACATATCTTTGGATGTATTTGGTTCAGATGGTCCAATAGTTGTCTTACACCCTGCCTGGAAACTATAGCAATCACATCGTCCACGTATCTCCACCAGTATCTTGGTTTTAATGGTGCACACTTCAACGCTTCCTCCTCGAAATGTTCCATGAATATGTTGGCCACGACTGGTGCTATTGGTGACCCCATTGCCACTCCATCCATCTGCAGATAGAAATCCCCTCTCCAGAGAAAATAGCTACTCGTAAGGCAAAACTCCATCAATCTCAGGTACTCAGTAGGTATGTTGTTCTCTATTAACTGTTGTTTTATTATGTCAATAGTTTCTGCTACTGGTACATTGGTGAATAGAGACGCCACGTCGAAACTCACCATTAACTCACGGTTTTGGATTTTGACGTCCTCCAACAGATGGATGAAATGTGTGGAATCTCTTACAAAGCTCGTTGTTTTTCCAGTCAATGTCCGCAAGATGCTTGCCATTAAATGCCTAGGCATTAAATGGCATGCCATTTAATGGCAAGCATCTTGCGGACATTGACTGGAAAAACAACGAGCTTTGTAAGAGATTCCACACATTTCATCCATCTGTTGGAGGACGTCAAAATCCAAAACCATGAGTTAATGGTGAGTTTCGACGTGGCGTCTCTATTCACCAATGTACCAGTACCAGAAACTATTGACATAAATGCCTTGCCATTTAATGGCAAGCATCTTGCGGACATTGACTGGAAAAACAACGAGCTTTGTAAGAGATTCCACACATTTCATCCATCTGTTGGAGGACGTCAAAATCCAAAACCGTGAGTTAATGGTGAGTTTCGACGTGGCGTCTCTATTCACCAATGTACCAGTAGCAGAAACTATTGACATAATAAAACAACAGTTAATAGAGAACAACATACCTACTGAGTACCTGGGATTGATGGAGTTTTGCCTTACGAGTAGCTATTTTCTCTGGAGAGGGGATTTCTATCTGCAGATGGATGGAGTGGCAATGGGGTCACCAATAGCACCAGTCGTGGCCAACATATTCATGGAACATTTCGAGGAGGAAGCGTTGAAGTGTGCACCATTAAAACCAAGATACTGGTGGAGATACGTGGACGATGTGATTGCTATAGTTTCCAGGCAGGGTGTAAGACAACTATTGGACCATCTGAACCAAATACATCCAAAGATATGTTTTACAGCAGAGGAGGAAAAAGACAGTACTCTCCCATTTTTGGATGTACTGGTGAAGCGTGAATCTAGTGGAAGCCTGGTACATACGGTATTCAGAAAACCGACACATACCGATCGGTATCTAAGAGCAGATTCCCATCACCATCCGTCGCACCTATCTTCGTTGCCACGCACTCTCATTAATCGTGCACTTCGTCTATGTGATTCTCAATTCCTAGGGTCGGAATTGACACACGTGCGGCAGGTGTTAGAGTGCAATGGTTACAACTGGCGACAGAGTTGCCGACTAGCAAACACGACCAGCAAACAACGGCCTCAGGTTGTAGAGCGAGTCCCGGCATATTTACCATACATGCGAGGGGTAACGGATCAAATTGGACACCTGTTACGCCGTAGATATAGCATCAGGACAATTTTCCGCCCCATGACACAGATTAGAAGTCTTCTACGATCGCCTAAGGATCGGGACCCTCTAGATAGCCCTGGCGTCTACGAAATTCCATGCGATTGCGGCAAAAGCCACATTGGAGAAACGGGACGCAACATCAATACGAGGCTCACCGAGCACATCCGCAGTATGCGTAAAATGGACAGCAACACCTCGGCGGTGGCAGAACACGCCCTCAACTCCTACACGTCACATTATATTAGGTTCGATAAGGTGAAAGTGTTGGCTCGTGAAAAGAACTTTGTATCACGCAAGCTCCTTGAAGCCATCGAAATCGACCGCCGGCCTAATTTTAATAGAGACAAGGGATGGGCTCTGCCGCTTACTTGGAAACCCGTGTTGTTAAACACGACGCGGAATAAGAACGATAGTCCTGACGAGTATGTGGCGGACATCGTGAGTACATTTTGTGCGCCCGTAAACACCAATATTGACGTAGACGCATTGGTCTCGCGGAGTTCGTCACCATCGCCGGCGCACCCCGCGCCCCCCACCCTGTCAAGCCGCGCGTTGCGAGCTCAGGCGCGCAGTGCGAGACGGGGCGCGGCCGCGAACTCATCCCACTCACCCTGATGATGGACCTCCAATAGGTCCGAAACTAGTCGGTACCTATACCGATTACACGTGAGTAAAGCCGTATTCAATAATTAGAAACAAATGTGTTAAATTTTCTGTTTCTAATCTTCCTAGAATCCATTATAAAATGGAACTGGGTGGGAAACAATTGGAATTAACTAAGTCGACTAGTTTTCTTGGTTTAACAGTAGACAATGAGTTACGGTGGATAGACCATAATAGATCGGGACTTTGGTTAGTAAGCTCGGCTCTGCGATATATACCATTAGACGCATTGGGCAAGCGACTGGTGTGGGTTCGGCTAGGCTGGTGTACTTCATATATTTCCATAAGCTAATGTCTTATGGCCTTCTGCTGTGGGCATTACCGCTTATATAAACTCCCCCATTTTTATTTTACAAAAAAGATCAATACCTATGTGCCATCAACAGTATGAATGCACGAGAATTTCTAAGAGATCATTTTAAATGCATTGATGTAATCGCCTTGCCATCTTTATACTTGTATAGTAATTAATTAATCAGTGCTTGTATTAAATAGGAGGAAAAATATAGCTCTGTGTAAAAAGAAAAACATGTCAATGGTATGGAAATCTGAGGTCATAATAAATTGGTTATTTGAAAATTTGAAACACATAACTCAAATGTTTCATTTTCGGGTAACTGCATTCGTTTTCATAATAAAGTTTCTCAGGAAGTTGCTCAATGAAAGGAAAATAGATTTAGATTTGTTATAAAACGCACACTAGTAAGAAAATCATACTGTAAAATAATAAATTATTTCGTTGAAGACAAAACAATAATTTAGAAATAACTTTCTCTGTACGCGCATGTACTGGCTTTCTGAACATTGTATTTTATAAGCCTGTTGTGAAATGATGTTGAAAAAACAATATTTTGAGTTTATTTTCGGTTCTTATCGGTGTCCAGGTTATCTTTTCGGAACGGAACTAGAGTGGGTTTCACATCCAAGAATACATTGCGACTGGGCTTACTCGAATAAATTAGTTTGACTTTGACTAGTTTCTTGTTAGACTTAGATATCAGAGCTCTAAATGCAAATTCACTGCTTCCGAGGAGTATTTGATTGATCAAATCACTGAAAAGTGTAAGTCAGTCGTTGCGAAAGAAAATACTAGACTCTTGTGGATGACGTCACACTTTATAACATTATTTTGAAAATAATGCCTTAGACTCTGTCCACCGACATCTTAATAATTTTGATTAATTTGGATATGACAAAAATCTTTCAGTGAACAGAATAGAAACTATGAAAAAGAAATCTAATCTCATTCCTTGTTCTCGTTGCAGTAGAGATCACTCCAATGATAGCAATGAGCAATAAAAAATGTTTATTATGTAAATTTATTGCCCGTTTTTGCAAGTCTTGCAGGACTAGGGCGAACAAATGTAAAATTGGAGCTTCCTCTCAAAGTCAAAGTCAAATCAATTTATTCAAGTAAACCCAAATGCAAGGTACTTTTGAACGTCAAATCTACTTTAGTTCGGTTCAAAAAGGAAACCTGAATACTGAGAAGAACCGACAAGAAACTCAGTCAGGTATCATTATTTCAACATCATTCTACAACAGTTATTTAAAAATACAATATTTACAAAGCCAGTAAATGCATATGCAGAGAGGATCACTTCCAGTCTATTGTTGTGTTTTCAATGAAATCGCTAATTTTGTAGTATGCTTTTCCAATCAGTGTGCGTTTAATGACAAGTTTAAATCTCTTTTCCGTTAGTTGAGTAATTTCTTGAGGAAGTTTATTATAAAAACGAACACAGTTACCCAAAAATGAACCACTTGACTTTTGTAATTTAAATTTAGGAATAACTAGCTGACCACGAACACGAGTTTCCATACCATTAACAACGCC
The DNA here is from genome assembly GCA_907165235.1 of Zeuzera pyrina. Taxonomy (NCBI): domain Eukaryota; kingdom Metazoa; phylum Arthropoda; class Insecta; order Lepidoptera; family Cossidae; genus Zeuzera; species Zeuzera pyrina. Next base: position 3,745,939 of record OU015623.1, read on the forward strand.
TTTCTTTTGAAATAGATCTAAATTTTTTCTAGTGTACATTATGTTTTCATAGATGTATAACGAGGGTAAGGTGAGTGAGTACATCAATGTCTTTAAAATGATCTCTCAGCGACTCTCGTGCGTTCATACTGTAGATGGTACGTATTGCCCTCTTTTGTAAAATAAAGATAGATTTCATATGCGCTGCTGATCCCCACAGTAGCAGACCATAAGACATAAGGCTATGGAAATATGCGAAATACACTAGCCTAGCCGTAGCTACATCTGTCAACTGTCTAATGCGCCTAATAGCATATATTGCCGAACTGAGCTTATTAGATAAAGTTCCGATATGGTCCGCCCACTGTAACTTATTGTCTTCTGTTAAACCAAGAAAAGTAGCTGATTTCATTAATTCTAATTGTTTCCCATCCAGTTCCAGTCCATTATGGATTTTGGGTACATTGGATAGGGAAAACTTAACACAATTGGTTTTTTGTGCATTCAGTAGTAAATTATTGGCAGCGAACCATCTCGAGACATCCGCCAAGGTCCTATTCTGTCCGCTAATATCTATGTATTTTCTGTTAACTTTAAATAATAATGATGTGTCATCAGCAAATAATATTATTTCACAAAGGTCTTTAAGCATAAATGGAAGATCATTAATGTAAACCAAAAATAGGAACGGTCCCAAAATTGATCCTTGGGGAACGCCCATCTTTAATTAAGAACCGTCAGATGTAACCCCATTTACACTCACTTTTTGTTCTCGGTCAGCCAGATATGAAATCACGAGATCGAGAGCTTTATCACGTATTCCATAATATTTCAGCTTGTAAATTAAAGTTTTGTGACAAACACAATCAAAAGCCTTGGAAAGATCACAAAACACGCCAATGGCGTCTCGTGACCCCTCCCAAGCCTCTAGTATATTTTTAACCAAGCTTGCTCCCGCATGTGTTGTTGACCGCCCTCTGAAACTGTTATCATCACCAAGAAGTTGATAACTAAATTTGAAGAGGTAGCAGACGATATATTATTAACGATATAACTTGGAGATTCTTAAAAGCAATATGGCGTTCTAAAAATTGGATTAGGGGTAAATGCAATTGATGATATAGGTATAGGAACAAAGAATAGAGACGCAGAGATGAAAGCGAAAGAAAAGTAATATGCGGACAAGAAGAGACATGCAGTGGATTCTACTATTGGAGTTGGAGTGAAAGTATACGTGAAGAATATGACGAAAGAAAATAAGCTATAAATGAGGACAATTCTGCTGCTTGTTATTATACTACTAACAACAATACGCTCTCCGAATTATATTCTTACTGATAAAATAATATGACAATAAATATATAAAATAAATGGTTTTGCAAAAATAAAATAAAATATATATGTCTTGACTATAGTGAATGATGATTATATTCCAAGTATTGTGATGTTGATGATTGGTATTCAAAGTGATGTTACAACTTTTAGTTTTAATTTTCTAAAAGGTAGGTGTAATGTATACTGTTACCTACGTGAATAAAGTGTAAGCTTACACTGACGGGGTAAGTGGAGGTGGGGGAGAGTATGCGCTTGCCGCGCACTCTTAACTTGACCGCCGAGGTGAGCAAGCGTTACGATAGGTAGATTTGACATTCAAAAATGGGATGCATTTAATGGCACTTCAAAAAAATAGACAAAATTGCTATGAATTACTAATAAAAAACATAATGTTATACAATAAAATTTTAGTGCTTCATTAAAAAGATATTGAAAGCTTTAAAAAATTTAAGACACTATAAAATAATTTTTGGCAAAAAAATAAGCAATTATTTCAATTAATAGATTGTGCTATGAAAAATATCATTTTCTATAAACTAAATAAATAAACTTGACAAGCTGTCATCCTGACAATGCCAACACATCTCGTGCAGTGAATGTAGTTGGTGCAATTACGCAACATCTCCTGACTGAAGTACACCTACTAGTATATATAAGATTGCTATATATAGATATATACCAACAGCAAAAGTGAAGAGATGGAAGGATATAGAGATGTTTCAAGATTCAATTTCTCGACTTCAACTATCTCCTTAGAGTGCAGACTCTTATTTCAACACTGCTCCTGGAAATAACTTGGAAATGTACCTACTAGTTTATATAAGATTGCTATATATAGATATAACCACAGCAAAAGATGAAAAGAGATGGAGGATTATAGAGATGTCACAAGATTAAATTTCTCGACTTCCAACTATCTCTTTACAGTGTGGACACCTGTTTCAATACTGCTCTTGGAAATAACTCAGAAATACACCTACTTGTATATTACATAGCATTGCTATATTTAGATATACTAACAGCAAAAGAAAGAAAACTAAGGTTCTGGTGTTTGAAAGAGAAGCGGTACAAACGAAATGTGTGATTTGTGTAAATGGAAAATGTCTAGAACAGGTGAATGAAAGTGTGTATCTGGGAAGAACGTTTTCGAGGGATGGAAGATGTGAGTTGGATGTGGAGAGACAGGTAGCAGCTGGCAATAAAGTGAATGGTACTCTGTCCGCATTAGTGGGTAGTGTGAATATATCTAACACTGCTAAAATGACCATCCACAATGCGGTGTTGGTGCCAACCTTGTTGTATGGTAGTGAGGCCTGGATATGACCGAAATCGGGTGAAAGTATGATAAATGCTGTGGAGATGCGATCTCTCAGAAATATGTGCGGTGTCACGCTTGCGGACAGGATAAACAATGATGAGATACGCAGTATGACAGGGTGGCCCTACAGTGTTATTGTAAAAATGAAGAAAGGAATGCTTAGATGGTTCGGGCACATGGAAAGAATGAGTGATGAAAGACTGACGAAGAAAATAAACAGCGAAAATGAGTGGTAAAAAAAGCCAAGGAAGACCAAGGCTGACTTATGAAGATCAAATAGCCAGAGTGTTAGGAGACGGAAATGTCAAAAGCACTCGCATACCTAGGCGAAAATGTGTGAGGAGAATGATGAGATTTGTGGAAGCGAAAGAGGTGTGTAAGGACCGCGACTCCTAGCGCTCCGTCCTCTCTGACTACCCCGTTTGGGAAACAGCGTGAAGATATGTTATGTTTTATGTTAACAGCAAAAGATGAAAATAGAGGATTACAGAGATGTTTTGAGATTAAATTTCTTGACTTCAACTATCTCTTTAGAGTGTGGATTCCTGTTTCAATACTGCTCCATGTATAAAAGGGATTCCGATTTGGCGTTTCGTCACCTGATGCCGTGGCATGCTCGTTTTGCTGGCTCGGTTTGTGTGTTGTGCTAAAAAGACCTAACCTAACCGAAAAAAGTGTTATAAATACACTACTGACGGAAAGTTTCAGGACACGCTTCTTGTTTAGTTTTCAATTGAAATATGATACTGAAATATGTTAACTTGATCTATAAGATGATACAAAGTGTTTGCGATCGTGTCCTTGACTTCCCTCCCTTCCCCCGCACACTGTTTGCGAGAAATAAAATAGAATCGCCGTCAGTGTCATTTAGTGTATATCTGGCATGCAACGTAAATGAGCGTAATTAAAGTATTTTTTTGCTGTTTCTTATAAAAATTGGATTATTTTTTGCATTTTTTCGATTTCTAGTAGTCATTTTATTATTTCTACATAATTTATTACTTTAAAGGTAAGTGAATTTTATTGTTTTGTGGCATTACTTCCAGTAATTTTGTATTCAAAATAATTAATTTTTTTTTATTCATTTATTTAAGAAAATGGTTAGGCGTCCTAATACAAGTATAGAAAAACGTGCATCTATTATTGCTCTTTACAACGAAGGCTTTACTATACGTTATATTGCAAATAAATTAAATTTATCACGTTCTACTGTCGGAAATGCCATCACTCGTTTCCAAAACACTGGTTCAAATCAGGACAGCAAACGTAGTGGGAGGCCCCGTGTAACTTCTAAAGCAGAGGATCAGTCCCTAATCTCATCATGTCCAAAATGAATAGGAAGCTTACAGCATCGGAAATTCAAATGCGGTTCAATGAAAGTCACGATAAACAGATATCAGTAAGTGTAGTAAAGGAGCGCTTACAAAAAGCTGGCTTAAATGGCAGAATTAGTACAAAGAAACCACTCTTACGACGCGGAAACAGGAAAAAAAGACTAGAATGGGCTCACGCACATAAAGATTGGACAGTAGAAGACTGGAAACAAATACTGTGGACTGATGAGTCTAAATTTGAAATGTTTGGGCAAAAGCGAAGAATTTATGTTCATCGCAGCCCTTCAGAAAAATGCATCCCGATGTTATACTGTTATACATGGTGGTGGCTCTGTGATGGTGTGGGGGTGTTTTTCATATGCCGGAGTAGGAGATCTCTACAGAATCAAAGGAACTCTCGATAAAAATGGTTACCATTACATATTAAAAACGCATGCTAACCCTTCTGGAATGCGACTAATTGGCTGTGGGTATGTGTTTCAGCGTGTTGTGTGTGTTTCGAACCAATCTCCATCATACAAATATATGCTCCTACAGAAGTTGCCACAGAAGAAGAAAAAGACATTCTATGATGATTCTATGATTCAAACAACGCTGGAAATGTCTCACAAAACAATATTCCTGATTGGTGACTTTAACAGCCAAATAGGAGAAAGACGATTAAACGAAGACAATATACTAGGACTATCCAGTACAGGAAAAAGAAATAATAACGGACAACGAATAGTAGACTTAGCACAAAGAAACGACATGAAGATAATGAACAGTTTCTTCAAAAAATCAAAAAACAAGAAATGGACATAGATATCACCAAATGGAGAAGTAAAAAATGAGATAGACTTTATAATCACAAATAAACCCCAATACATTGCTGACATAGACACTGTAAATCAATTCAATTTTAATACAAATCATCGAATGGTAAGAGGCAAGATATACATGAAAAAGCCAAGAAATGGAAGAAAACATTTCAAAACAAACATTAGGCCAGAAGTAGTACCTACAACACTACCAGAAGAACTTCTAATGCATTTAAAAGAAAAGTTAGCTTCAGGAACTAACCACCAAAAAGACATACAACAAAAATATAATTCACTAGTAGAAGGACTGAACGAAATTACAAAAAAGACAAAATGCATAATCAGCCAAAAAGACAAAATAGGTATAGAAGCAAAAAAAATTGATGGAATACAGAAAACCATTACTAGAAATAAGGGAAAGAAATAGAAAAGAAATAGCAAATATAAGTAAAGGAATAACAGTTGAGATAAGGAAACACAAAAAAGAAACTAGAAGAAAGTTACTCTAACATCACATACAAAAAACTGGAGGAATAAAGAAAGCTCTCAAGCAACTTAAAGAAAGTAAGCCTTGGATACCAAGTAATGAAAAATAAGGAAAAGAAAAAGACAACCAACAGAACCCATATCACAGAAATATCAACAAAGTTTTACAGAAACCTATATAAAGATACAAAAAAAAAAGGACAAACATCAGAACTCCTTAATCGAGGAAGAAGAAACAACCCTAGTCATACTATCAAGCGAAATCCAAAAATCAGTAATGTCACAGAAGAACTGCAAAGCACCAGGTGAGGACCAAATATCAAATGAAGTCATCAAAGGATGTTTAGAATCTATAGTCGACTTCACCACAAAGTTATTCAATGAAATCTTAGAAAAAGAAAAGATACCAGAACAATGGCCAAAATCCATAATTGTTTTTGTCACAATTATCACAAAGGCGACAGAGACGAAATGTATAACTACAGACCAATAAGTCTAATACCCAATCTGTATAAAATCTTTTCGAAAGTTATACTTAACAGAATTAGCAATAATTTGGAAGAGAATCAACGGAAAGAACAGGCCGGGTTCAGAAGTGACTATTCTACTCTAGACCATATACATACCATAAGACAAGTAGTGCAGAAATATAACGAATATAACAAAATATATTACTTAGCCTTTATCGATTATAACAAGGCATTCGACTCCATAAAGCATAAATATATATGGGAAACCTTAAGAAACCAAGGTGTTCCAATAAAATATATAAGGATTATCAAAGAAATATATAAAAACCCCACAGCTAAGATACAAACAGAAAAAGTTGGAGAAGAATTTGATATTGAAAAAGGTGTTAGTCAAGGAGACCCACTATCACCCAAGCTGTTCTCAGCTGTTCTCGAACATATATTTAGAAAACTAAACTGGGACGCTTATGGAATAAACATAAATGGAGGAAAATTACATCATTTGAGATTTGCAGACGATCTGTATTTTAGAGGAAACACTGGAAACTCTCCATACTATGATAGAACAACTAGCAGACATGAGCGAAGAAGTGGGCCTGTCAATAAATATAAATAAAACAAAATTAATGACAAATTGAATACGGAGTATGATTAAGATAAATAACAACATTATAGAATATGTAAGTCAATATATATATCTAGGACAAATAATCTCACCTGAAGACCAAATACAGAAAGAAATAGAAACAAGAATAAACAACTCATGGAAAAGATATTGGTCACTCAAAGAAATAATGAAAAATCCTCAGTTTGCAATGAAAGATGAAAAGAAATTATTTAACACTTGCATATTGCCATGCATGTTATACGGCTGCCAGACATGGGCATTAACAGATAAGCAAAGAAAAACTCTACAAATATGTCAGAACAGGATGGAGAGAAGTATGTTGAGTGTCAAACTGAAAGACAGAATAAAACTGACCGATATAAGGGCTAGAACAGGTGTGACCGATGTGACATACAGTGACGAAATGGAAGTGGGCAGGACATACAATATGAAGCGAAAAAACAAATGGGCTAAGGACGTCACTGTATGGTATCCTCGGGATGGGAAAAGGAGACGGGGAAGACAAAGCAAAATATGGGAGGATGAGATAAAAGCAGCTGCAGGACCACCATGGAGTAGGAAGGCAATGGATAAACAGCTTTGGAAAACCCTAGGGGAGGCCTTTGCCAAAGGGCAAGCAGATTAGACTAAGAAATAAGTAAAATGTTAGTTTATATTTTCGAATCTGAATAAAGGCTTATTTTATTTATTTATTTTATTTATGTGTTTCAGCAGGATAATGACCCAAAGCACACATCTAAGCTTTGTGCCAACTATTTAAAAAATAAAGAAGATAGACGTGACTTAAAAATAATGAAGTGGCCCTCACAATATCCCAATCTAAATCCTATAGAGTTATTGTGGGATGAATTGGATCGGCAAATTAGGAAATCGAATCCCACTTCTTTGGATGATCTTTGGAAGGCTCTTAAAACATCTTGGAGTAAAATACCAAAAAGTGTGTTAGAAAAACTTATAAAAAGAATGCCGTGTCTAGTTAAAAAAGTATTGACGGTCAAAGGTGGTTTCTTTGATGAAAAGAAAGTGTAGCAGTATAAAATAAAAGAGATGAAAAATGTTTATGGTTTTAGTCCTAGAACGTCATCTTTTAATATTTTTAAAATAAAACTCATTTTAACTTGATTTATTTTACTTTTAAAAATTGTTCTGATAATTTTTCATCTTGTCCGGAAACATTCCGTCGGTAGTGTATATTGCCGTGTTTATATAAAATAACAAAAAAATTTGCAAAATTTTTCCCAATGTGAAACAATCTAAACCTTAGCCTGCATTTGTCCTCACAATTTCCTCCCAAGCATTTATTATCACCATTAAACCACATTAAAGTTTCAGTGATTGAAGTTGTAACCAAAATTTTATTGAGAAAACTGTTAATTTTGAAGTTTAGCATTTTTTTTTTATTTTAAAGGTGTGATTTATATCAAAAGTAGCAAAATAGAGAAAACCATCAATTTTAAATACTGAGATTTGTAGATAAAATTACTAATTCTTTAGCTACATTATATATAATATATAGCTTCAAAAATAACTTGGAATTGGGTTTACTCAAATAAATTGATTTAACTTTGACTGATAATTTATCATTATGATATTGAAGATAGCATAGGTTTTTGTTGCAATCTCCAATGTTGTCTTTGATCAAGTAAATGAATCATAGGCTGTATTAATACAATATCAACTTATCGTTCCGATCAATATGAAACAACATATCGTACCATCATGAAGACAAATCATACCATATAAGAGTACCATAGGGCGACTTCTAACCTATTCGAAATCATTTGATGTAAAAAAAAATAGTGAAGTGTAACTTTGTTTTTTGGACACTGAAGACCGAAAACATCAATACGCGCATTACAAACAATTTTGTCTCCCACGAATATAAAATATCTACGATCAACTGTGAAACAGAAAACGGTGATCACTAATGGTTATATAATCAAAACACTTAAACATTGGGTCAAAATAAAAGTTACAACAAATACAAGCATTACCTCTTCATCGGAATCCACATCGGTATCACTGTCGTTTAATATAAAGTCTGTCATTATGAAAAAGTAACGATAGGAATAAAATTAAATAAAAACAGAATAAAAGTTAGTGATAAAACTATTAGTTATATGCTAATTGTAAACTGTAACAGTGTGCAAAATTTCAATTTCTGTACATTCTTATTCAAACCAGTTCTAACCTCGAAACTCAAAGAAAACACGGAATCATGGAAAACATGTGTGACATCTTTATTTTTTTTTTATTTATAAATCTTAAGGCATTGGTAACAAGACCATCAGCCTAATGACGTAACTCCTGCAGAAACATAGACTGTCCTAACACCTCCAGTAAATTGATAGCAGGCTTTACTGGAGTTTAAAAGGACTTCTTGGAAGAGCGTGAAAACTTCAGCTACACATGTTTATTTAGATCTCCTCCAATCTTTTCACTAACACAAAACTTTAAAACACAATATGCTATCACTTTTGTATTTTAAAACTCCTAAAAATGTAAAAAACAGAAAATCTAAATAAAGTGACCTCACTTCTCCCGTTCCCGCCAAAAAGTCTCTGTGTGACACCTGTCACGTGATCATTTTATAGTCTGTGGTAATCACTTAATCAGTGGCAGTAGCAATTGCAGTAGCAGAATGACTAAGGAAACTAAAGGACATGGCATATTGATCTATAGCCACATTTAGTTATATATATTTTAACGCATAACATTCAAACTTAGCGTTCTATCTTTTTGACTTACGGCCTCTTCTTTGTGTAAGAGAAAACAACACTACTTTTCTCAAAGAGTATTTTTTTTATGTGATATTATTGTAATGACAAAACGTGCCGGTCCGCCATTTATTGCGACACGCTGACAAGTACACGAAGTGTCAAAACATATCAATGGATTTCATATTTTTTAATGTTTCTGTGATTTTGTGCTGGATATTGGAACTGTTTTGTTAAAGATGAAGCTAGCATAATGCCACAATAATTTCTAAGTGTAGTGTGTTAAGTTGTGGCTCGAGGAAAAGCAATAATCAACTAAATCTATAATTGCACTGGTACGTAACTGAAATTCATTAATTTAGTCTGAATTTAGTTTCTTAGTTTACTGTATTACAGTCATGTATATTTTTAGTTATTAGCAGTTTTTATTCATATAAAACAGTAAATTATTTCATATCAATTTTTGATGTTGTTGCAGTTAGGGCTGTCCATGTACCTATATTAATAAAATATCGATAAATACAGGTATAATGTTTATATGTCGTAATTATCTCGTTTCAGATTACCATCATGTATTATTATAGGAAAAGAGTGGCTTGACATAATCGGAAAAGAAAATTGAACCCATATGATGTATTCATGATATATATTATGTTATTTGCATTTCGAAGAAAATAATTGTATATATGAAGCATTGCCCTCGCAAAAGTTATTAGGAATCAGAGAAAATATTTAGAGTGGTAATTGATTACTTTTGAATTTCTTGACCATGTAAATCCTCTATTGTGAAAAAGTAACAGGAAAATATTAATTGTTTACAGAATGTGGCTAAATTTTTATTTAATGTTTCCGGGAGAGAAAAATCTCATAGTTATCTATATATATCTATATATCTGCTTCTGAATGATGTGAATCAAAACCACGGCGAGTTATTTTTGCGACCAATAAGCACTTGTAGTGATTTTACTAATAATCCAGTTGCAGTACAATTTAAAGAATCTTTAAAAAACTTGAACATGAAAAAACTTTTAAAAAAGATGTTGGAAACTATTTCATTATTTTCTTGACGTACAAAAAAACGACAGCGACATGATGAGTACGATGACTGCTTAAATTCAAATCTCAATATTCAAAAGTTTCATTCAGAGATTATGTAATAAAAATTGTGCTATTTAGTTATCTATATTTATTTATATTGTGAATATGTTTTTAAAAATTTTATGTACTTAATATAAATATTATTTTACAAACAATAATGTTAACAAACAGTTCTATTTTTCAAACCCAGTAAAAATATGTTACTAAAGGTACATTAGTTATGACTAGTCAGACATTGGTCACTCTTGTAGTGCCTAGCAATTTACTATCTTAACTTTTAAAATATTTATTCAAAAGGCCGGTATATTGTGGACTTTATACGCTAGATAATATTATAAACTATAATATTACTTATTTCTTCACAATGAAAAGAAATAAAATTTGTTTGTTTGTATAAACGGGGTAACCTCTGGAAGTACTTAATTGAATTTGAGATTTCTTCGACTAATAGAAGTCCACAGTGTTCTATGCCTAATTGAAATATTATTCCCAATTACTGTGTGATAAGAACACAAACTTTTAGTAAAATTAATTATTCTAGTATTAGTTTATCAAAGTGCTACAGTACGCCATGGCTATAGATTTGGTTGATCCGTATGTATGTTTCTCATAGTATTTATTTTAACTTCACCATCACCTCTAGAAGAACTAACGTTATGCATGTAATGAAAAGAAAAGCATTAAAATGACTGTGCTATTCTTTAACTACTTTGACCTAGGTTCATTGATCTTCAACATTTATGAAAGCGCTTCATAAAAATATGGGTTTCTTTTAAAAAGCAATTTTACATCTGTAATAATCATGGACGTACTATTAAGTATTACAAATAGAAGTACCTAAGTAATTTGTTTGTATGTAGGGTTCATTTAAATGGAACAAAAATGATCGAAGGACAGAAAGGGGCTATCCTTGAAGGCGCCTGTTGCTATTGTTGCTAATAACACCTTAAAATCGCCTTAAGCGCAGATTCTAATGATATGCCGATAGCATCGAACTACGCTGACTGCTGTTTTCAGTTTGAACAATATTTCAGTACTTTTGTACAAATCTATGACACAAAAAAAAAACCCTCCCTTTTTCTGAAGATATCATTCAAAATGATTTTTATTTCAATAGTGGTGCGGAAACAATACTTATTTCAACAACTGACTTAACGACATCTACATAGTAAAAATTTGGGACATCACTAATCGGCAGCCATTGTTTGCGACACTCTAAGTTTAGGCGGCACGATTATTTTGTACTTGTTTCATGTCCTTTAGTTTCCTTAGTCATTGCAGTAGCATGAAAGCATGAACGTATGATACGTCCAAGGCAATGACTATTTCCTTAGTCATTGGTCCAACGGCAGTAATGGTACGATTCTCCTTAGGAGCGAAGGTAAAGGGATCTTAGCCCATACAATAAATGTCTTCAGTAATAGATAGATAATTCCTTCATATTATTTCATCAGAATGTTGACGTAATACATTTTAGATGTTTCTTGGAGTTTCTGGCGACAAATATATTGAAACAGTCTTTCTAATAGGATCCACTGAAGCAGACTAAGCCACTAAAAAAATCTCAACATTACTAAATAAGCACTTATTTGAAAAATTTCACATAATATCACAACAGCGTAGATACTTGGGACGCCAACTACGCCAATTTTACGTCACAATATCCACTAGAAACCATTTGCGAATAATTAAATAAATGCCCAATTACTTCCATAAAATCTCGCCAAAAACTCCTGTCGTAATCATGACCACCATAACCACAGAAGCGTAGAATACCTGTGTATAATACTGATATACTAGCGTATAATCATATTAATCATGCGTTGACGGAAATGTCAAAAGCGCTCGCATTGCTAGGCGAAAATGTGTGAGAAGAATGATGAGATTTGAGGAAGCGAAAGAGGACCGCGACTCCTGGCGCTCCGTCCTCTCTGACTACCCCGTTAGGGATACAGCGTAAAGATATGTATGTATGTATAATCATGACACAGATTTTTTTTTGTTTTTTGTGAGATTCTCCTACTTTTTGGCGGAAACGGGAAAAGTGAAGGTCGCATTTTATTTAAATTTTTCAATTTATTACGTTTTTGGGAGTTTTAAGGTACAAAAAAGATCTGACAAGGTACAAGAAAAATCTGCATAAGTGTTAAAAATTGGAAAGTTTGAATAAATATGCGCGATTGCAGCTATCGCGCTGCGCCGGCCCATGGGTAAAGCAATAGGAGCGGTCGCTTTAGGCATGCTCTGGACGCTAGGTGACAAGGGTCGCCAAAACCCACAGACAAATTAGCCTAAAGACAGGAAATGAAAGGGCACCGTTTTCTGCCATCGATGCGCACAAACGCTCATATAACTTCAAACACAAACGCGCGCTCCTTTAGAATTAACCAGAAAGCAGATCCGTGACCTGTGTCTAATTGTTTTAAAAAATATAGTATAAATTACGTAAACAACGCCAAATTGCGCTGTAAAGTGGTGTGGTAGTGACAGTCGTAAAAATAGTTTCAAAAAGGATAATATCATGTTTCATCGGTAAGTATAAAATTAATAATAAAAATTTATATCAAAAAATGCAGAGCTCTCACTATACTGGTCGATGGTAGCTTTGAGTCAGCGTTTGTCCTTGTCTAGCAAGCTATAATTACATGTTGCGTCCTCACTCTTGCAAGATGGCACGTGTAAGTAGGGACGCGAAAAAACGTATCGATATATTTTCCAATAATTTTGAGAATTTATAATGACTACCACTCTTTGAAATTATACACCTAGTTCCATACATACTATCCATACTATATAATATATAATATATATAACATATAATTATATAATATAATATATTAATATATAATGTAATATATATAATACATAGTGCATCGTGCATGAAAGAAGATTGTGAAGTAAAAGGATTGAAAATGAATGTGAACAAAACTAAGGTTCTGGTGTTTGAAAGAGAAGCGGAACAAACGAAATGTGTGATTAGTGTAAATGGAAAATGTCTAGAACAGGTGAATGAAATTGTGTACCTGGGGAGTGCGTTTTCGAGGGATGGAAGATGTGAGTTGGATGTGGAGAGACGGGTAGCAGCTGGCAATAAAGTGAACGGTGCTCTGTCCGCATTAGTGGGTAGTGAGAATATATCTAACACTGCTAAAATGGCCATCCACAATGCGGTGTTGGTGCCAACTTTGTTGTACGGCAGTGAGGCCTGGATATGCCCGAAATCGAGTGAAAGTATGATAAATGCTGTGGAGATGCGATCTCTCAGAAATATGTGCGGTGTCACGCTTGCGGACAGGATAAGCAATGATGAGATACGCAGTATGACAGGGTTGCACAACAGTGTTATTGTAAAAATGAAGAAAGGAATGCTTAGATGGTTCGGGCACATGGAAAGAATGAGTGATGAAAGACTGACGAAGAAAATATACAGAGCGAAAGTGAGTGGTAAAAGAAGCCAAGGAAGACCAAGGCTGACTTATGAAGATCAAATAGCCAGAGTGTTAGCAGACGGAAATGTCAAAAGCACTCGCATACCTAGGCGAAAATGTGTGAGGAGAATGATGAGATTTGAGGAAGCGAAAGAGGTGTGTAAGGACCGCGACTCCTGGCGCTCCGTCCTCTCTGACTACCCCGTTGGGGATACAGCGTGAAGTTATGTTATGTTATGTTATGTTTATATAATACATAATTATATAATATTATATAATTGTATAATCTAATAATCTATATCCATACTATCCATATCCATACTAATATTATAAATGCGAGTCTCTCTGTCTGTCTGTCTGTCCGTCGTCTGCTTGGTTTTCACGGCTAAACCGCCGTACCGACTTTAATAAAATTTAGCATGGACATAGTTTGACACCAGGGGGTGAACATATGCTACTTTATTTTTCAAAAATCTACCCCTAAAGGGGTGAATAAGGGGATGCAACTTTGTACGGGAAATTTTTAACCCCTGAACCGATTAAGACGAAATTTAGTATAGTTCATAGATAAAACCTTTTCTATTAAAAAACATACTTCTTTTTTCCAAAAATCTACCCCTAAAGGAATCAAAAGGGGATGAAACTTTGTATGGTAAATTTGTAAATGTAAAACTTTGTAAATTTTTAACCGCTGAACGGATTAAGATGTAATTTGGTACAGAGATACACCTTTTCTATTAAAAAAACACAGTTATCATTAAAAAGATGTCACCGTTCTTTTTTCAACCGATGAAAAAATGATGGAGGTTCTCAAGTCGGTGCATATTTTTTTTGTATACGACCATGCGTAGCTTTTTACAGAGTAGTCTGATTTTGATGATTCTCTTTTATTGGATAGAGTATATATCTTGAGTTTTGGGTTCAATTTAATTCGGAAAAAATTTAAGAATACAATTTAACCGACTTAAAAAATAACACTGAAAAGTACAAAATAACTATTCTTTACTAATCAAAACTCAAATACAAAAAAAAATACTTTATACATACGATACAAATACTTATATAATTAAATTCGACAGTTACTGAAATCGATACAAGCCCTCCAAACTAATAGATTTTCTGTTGTGACACATTTGCGACCCACTTTAATAACTGTCAAATTTAATTGTGTACATATATACATACTATCTTCTCACCATATCCCTGACGGGGTAGTCAGAGGGACGGAGCGCCAAGCGTCGCAGTCCTTAAAAACTTCTTTCGCTTCTTCAAATCTCATCATTCTCCTCACACATTTTTGCCTAGGTATGCGAGTGCTTTTGACATTTCCGTCAGGTAAGACTCTAGCAAATTTAATTATATACGCATTTATATCGTATGTATAAAGTATTTTTTTTTTTATATTTGAGTTGTACTTAGTAAAGGATAGTTATTTTATACTTTTCAGTGTTTATTTCTAGTAGGTTTAAATTTTTTCTTAATTTTTTTTATTTCTCCCATTTGAGTGACCTTGGTCTAAATAAATATATATGATGGGTCTACAACTAACTACTTTTCTAATTATAGAACGAAATGTTATAAAATTATATCGTCAATATAAATAAAGCTTATAATTAGTAATTATTATTTCGTGGTCAAAGGCCAAGCTGAATACCAGTGCAATTTAAATGGGACCACCTCGGAAGTATATCAAACAAAAAAAAATTTTTAAATCGGTACACAATTGACGAGGTTATCGGTGAACATACATAAAAAAACATACAGACGCACATAGAATCTCCCTCTTTTTAAAGTTGGTTAAAAAAATACATACAGACGAAAAGGTTGGGTGGTTCTACCACCAAAGCTTTTCAGTTTCGTTTTTTGTCAATTTAATTTTTTATTAAAAAGTTTTACCTTAGGAGAAACACATACTACCCAAACGAATTTGATTTGCATTTCTATTCCAAATTTTTGATTTTTTTGTTTCGAAATAAAGAATCTTGTTTTGATTATATATACATATTTTATTATTTCTATTTTTAAAATAAGCTTATGAAAATAATTCTTGTATTTATCGATATATGCAATATCTACGAGTACATCACTATTTCGTTTAGTATGACGTTACCTTGCCGCCCGCTTACGTCTCATTCCTCTAATCTTGATAGAATAGTTCGCTCAGAAATTCGTAAACATTTCAGGTCTCTAGGGTAGTTTGTCTGTGCCAAAACCCCAAACGCACGTAGTAATTTTACCTAGGTATATTAACTTTATGAATTTTATATTATCTTTCCCAATTAATGCGAAAAATAATTTTGAGCGAAAAAGAGGTGTTGAAGTGTCACTTTTTGCAATAAAAATTGATTTAAAAAAAAATGCAATTGGGTAATTTGCAAAACGTGAATTTTCTATGCCCAAGGTGATCGCTATTTTTTTTGTCTGTAAGTATTAAACTAATTTTTTATGATACTATATCTCAATAATTGTCTACTGTTTTTGCTATTCAAACAGCAGCTTCATTCAACAGCTATATTCAATAACATAGAAGAGCACACGTAAACCTCGAAATTCTAATTTTCTTGGCATATCCATCTTATTAAATTACAAATTCCGACACATATATCAGCAAATCTTAGTGTTATTTTATATTTAAGAAACATGGCTATTAAAAAATAAAATTAATATTATTAACATCGTTAAGGATACAAAAACGAGGTTTTAATCTTCTGCACGAAAAGTATAATAATTTTGGGTAGACATTTTGACCGTTACAAAAACGAAACGCAAATGTATTGAATAAGAATATACCACAGACTTTTAAATGGAAGCAGACTATACCTATCAAAACAAAATGCATAGCAAATTCACACTAAGAAATATTACTCACACACAGGCAGAACTCAGGCCCAGATTAAGGAGTGGGTGCTTATACTGCGTATTATCTTCGAGCGGGACTATTTGGGGCACCCCAAATTATATTTTTCATGTGATAAAATAAGAATTAAATTAACTAAGTAATGTGCTAGTATTAGAGATTATTACTTTATTTGATTCCTTCTTTTTGTAGATTGTTTTTGTCACATGAAGGATGTAATTTGGAGTGTTCTCAATAGCTCCACGATACAATATTATGATTGTTCATTCGATACATGAGGCCTGACGGCTGTGCGCTGCTGGTCTTGGGTCGCATGTACATTGTGATGACCTTGCTTGCGGTTCGATTTATGTGGGTACATGAAGTTTAATGACATAAACAATATATTTTTAAAAGTCGGGAAAGTTGATAATCAGGCAAGTGAAAGTTTTGAATTTAGACTTTTTGGCGAAGAAAAGAAGCAGTTTGAGAACAAAAGAAGCATAGTTGGCATTTTATTCAAAATTCAGATTTTAGCAAATCTTTTGTGCTTTTGGGAGTTTTAAATGCAAAAATTATAGTGTATTGTACGTTGAAGTTGTGTGCAAGTGAGAGGAATTGGAGGAATTTTGTTTAACAGTCCTTTGTAACTCCAGTAAAGCCTACTTACCATTGCTTTACTGTAAGTGTTAGAGACTTGGTTATGAGAAAATCCCTTCTTACACCTTGGTTCTTAGAATGTTAAATTTACTTGGTCACAATTTCTTAGCTGTTAAATGTATTTGTAACTGTACATGTAAGTGAGTATATCTAAAACGGGAAATTTAACACGATTACCTTTTTATTCTGGCTTGACGACCAGAGGATGGGCCTCTATGCAAAAAGGTTCATTTACAACTTTTAGATTCTTGTAATACCGAAAAAGATCGGTCTCGCCTCCTGGCTGTTTCTGTGAAGGAGTCAGGACACTGGTTGAAGGTAATACCTTCAAAAAACTTAGGAACCTTAATTGACAATACCACACTTTCTCTCATAGTACCTCTTCGTCTGGAGGTGAGGACTAACCTTCCTCACCGTTGCCGCTGTGGTGATCTCGTCGATGTACTAGGTCACCACGGTTTATCCTGTTTCCGTAGTGCGGGCCGCATGTCACGACATGCTGTCTTGAATGACATCATTCGGCGGACTCTTGTCGCCGCTGGCGTTCCTGCAGTCTTAGAGTCTGTAGGTATTGCGCGCAGCGACGGCAAGAGACCCGGATGGTTTGACGCTCATTCCTTGAAAACTTGGAAGATCGCTGGTGTGGGATGCCACTTGTGTCGATACACTTGCTGTTTCCCATGTGCCGGCGACTTCCAAGTCATCAGGTGCCGCGGCTAGCACTGCCGAGAATTGAAACGGCGTAAGTATGCGACTCTCTCTAAGAGTTTCATATTTACGCTCTTTGCAGTTGAAACTTTGGGTCCCTGGGGCCCCGAAGCCCATCGACTGGTTTCTGATATTTGTAAGAGACTGGTCGAGGCTTCGGGAGACCGCCGGGCTGGCATCTTCTTCCGCCAACGAATCAGTTTGACTATTCAAAGAGGCAATGCTGCCAGTCTGCTGGGTACCTTAAGCAATGACAGCTTTTTAAGCGGCAACTTTGACGAAGTCTATTATTTAAGATAATGTGTAGTATTAAGTTTGTAAATATTAACGTATGTATGTAATTTTTTGTTAATGTAAATAAATAAATAAAGTGTTCGAAATTGTCTAGTATTATTCTTCATGGTTTCTACGGTAACCTTGTCAATTTGTAGTTTATAGTGAATTCGTTGGTTACGTGACACCCATTGTTTATTAACGACTTTGTTTTATAATTCTCTGTAATTTTATGGTGCTTATTATAAAATTGTGAGAGTTGTATAAAAATGTATAAAAGCGAATCATATGGTGTTTGTGGTATATGCTTTCACGGATAAGCTACAACATACTAAAGTTTTCGATTTAATGAAAAGGGTGACTATAAGATTTATGGTAGGTTTACCAACCATGGACGCACTAACCAAATACGTCCATGGTAAATAACTAAGGTGTTAATATTGAGAAGTTAATTTTACTTATATGTATTTACTCATCTTGTATATATGTAGCTAAAAGAGAAATATCTAAACCGCCGTGTCATTGTAATAAAATTTAATTAAATGAAAATAGTTTGTTTTATTTAAATTGTTTTATTTACTAAAATATCACGAAAAACAAGCTATAGGTTCTATAGTTCACAATTTGCGTTTGTAGATCATTCATTTACTTATATGTATAAAAATATACGAATAGAAAGAAAAAATGAATAAAACAAAAGAATAAAAACAAACGGACTTTAACCAAGAAGTTATAGAAATCGTATCATTTACAATATTGTTCCTTGTTTTAAATAACAATATTTGATATTTCCACAGATCTACTACTAATAGATGTTGTGTAGATGTGTTCACTCGTTTTTCTCGCTCAAACCGGCATTTGCTCTTTATCTCACAATAAATATATATTAATTTTGTACTTGTAAAGTTCAAAATAATTTAAAACTGAAAAGTACTAACGACCAAGGATTTGTTCGGTTCTTATTCTGTCAAATGAAACAACTTAATAGTATTCAAACATTGAGCATAAGAAACGAAATATGTGTATTCCCATCCTATTCTATTATAAGCTGACAACATATTATATTTCTTTCAATCTAACAATTCGTAACGTTTAAAAGGCGATACCTGTTAGTGGTTTTATAGATATTTCAAAGTTGTTTAGTACAATAAATGTATTATGGTCACCTAATTAGACAGTGGCAAAAGGCATTCGTGGTGAACATCTTGCTCGACTTGCAATTCAGCTGCAAGTGCACAGTCCTGTTAGAGTGATAAGTCCATGCATATACTATAATCATCTGTGGCGTTTGTCTGTAATTACAATTTTACTGTCAAATTTTACAAACCTACTATCTGTATTATAATAAAAAATAAAAAGTGAAAAGTTGTATTTGTGCATGTTCTTGAACACTATATTGGTACGGCATTTAGAAGCAAAATAGCTTTCTATTTTTTAAGAGTCATTTGCGTTTGAAAACGCAGGCTACACATTCTTGAACATTTATTTGGGGACCAATTTGATCGAGCTGTCATTCTTATGTTACATGCTTTATGTCAATGTTTTTTGGGAAGCTGTAGAAAAATATTTAAATTTTTAATATAGGTAATTATTTTAAAAGAACAAAAATGCCATGTTTGCTGAAAAACTAACTTAGTACTATTTTTATTTTTTTATAACATAGCTAATATTTCTTAGGCAATGTTTAACGATAAATAAAAAAATAATGTCAATTTTATAAATAGGTTACATTCAATGGTGTTTAATTTATTGGTTACATTACATTAAAGATTATACAGTTATACTAATGCAGTAATGTATTATATAATACACGAATAAACATAGCGCAGTCATACAAAAAATTATATAATTATTTGTTTCGATTCAGATAAGATCAAATCGCCAGTCTTGTTCATTTCTCCAATATATTTTCAATTTACATGGCACTCGAGATTAAAGGAAAATTAATAAGATCGTAGTAAGAAAACTGCATTCTATTTTACAATATTACATATTTTCATTAATTACTCCTTCGTTTTGTTTTGTCGTTGAACTAAAAGTAACATTCCACGGCACTTTCTCCGCTTATTTTATACTGCGTTTTTAGGAGGATTTTATAGAGTAGTTGTTAGTTGGGCGTTTATTTCAATTATTTAAAAATTGTTTTTTGGTGGTAAGATGTAAATTTAGCGTAGTATTGTGTTCCAAGTAATTGTATTGTTGCGCAATACGTGAAATTGTTAAAATAAGTGTTTACTTAGTAGTGTGATGTTGAGATTTGTTCTGTGGCTTAGTCTGCGTTAGCGAATCTTATTAGAAAGACTACATAAATATAATTGTCGCCAAAAACTCTAAGAAACGTGAAAAGATATGGCGTCGACATTTAAATGAAATTAATGTAAAGAATATGTTACCTATTTATTACTGAAGACATGAGGCTGTATTGGCTTAGATTCCCTTGCCTTCCCTCTAAATGGAGAAAAAAAAAATTGCACCCGCAGAGGAGTTTTTGGCGGGAATTTATGGAGAGCAGTTGCACGTTTATTTTAATTATTTGCAAATGATTTCTAGTGGATATTATGATGTAAAATTGGCGTCGTTTTGCATCCCAAGTATCTACGCTGTTGTGCTATTTATGTCAAATTGTTCAAATAAGTGCTAAGTTAGTAGCGTGATGTTGAGACTTTTAAATTGGCTTAGTCCGCCTCGCTGGAACCTACTAGAAAAACTGCCTTAATATATACGTCGCTAGATACTCCAAGAGATATTAAAATGTATTAAGTCTACATTTTAATGAAATAACATGAAGAATTTATCTCTTTATTATTGAAGACATTGTCGTATGGGCTAAAATGCTCTGTACCTTCCTTCCTAAGGGAGAATCGTAGGTACTTATCGTAGGTACTGGTCTTTCTGATTTATGCAATATTTGTAAAGTAAATGCAAAAAGTAAAATTGCAGTAAAATAATTACGTAGTTACTTACTCAGAAATACCTAAATGTCAGGAAACAGAAATAAATGTTATTATTACAGACAAAAATTTGTTTTAAACTCGGACCAAGAAATGTAATGGACAGAACCATAATAACTAATAAGTTACCGCCAGTTACCTCTCTAACCACCGTGTGTCAAAAGAGTTTTCCTGTCTTTCGGAGCATAACCCCGAGAAAAATCATAAACGCAGTACGCAGTACATAAATGCTAATAAATATTAGGTATCAAAACTAATAGCGAGGCTATAAAGAAATTAATAGTACATTTTTTACCTTGTAAAGTTATATAACGTACATCTTATTTAACAATTTAATTTTGGTGATATAATCTTGCATTTGAATATAATAAAAGTTAAGTAAGTTTATTTTAATAAGCAAATATAATAAACAAATATATATTAGTTATTATAGGATAAATTTGTCTCTGCGTTGAAAAATTAAATACGAGTAATCTGTGCGACCGTACTTCTTCTCGCTCGCTATGCGCCTAGGTCAATGACTAAGGAAACTAAAGGACATGAAACAAGTACAAATTAATCGTGCCGCCTAAACTTAGAGTGTCGCAAACAATGGCTGCCGATTAGTGATGTCCCAAATTTTTACTATGTAGATGTCGTTAAGTCAGTTGTTGAAATAAGTTTTGTTTCAGCATCAGTATTGAAATAAAAATCATTTTGCATGATATCTTCGGAAAAAGGGAGGGCTTTTTTTTGTATGTCATAGATTTATACAAAAATACTGAAATATTGTTCAAGCTGAAAATGATAGTCAGCGTAGATCGATGCAGTCGGCATATCATTAGAATCTGCGCTTAAGGCGATTTTAAGGTGTTATTAGCAATAATAGTAACAGTGGCTTTCAATAATAGCCCCTTTCTGTCCTTCGATCATTTTTGTATGGAACTTTAAATGAACCCTACATACAAACAAATTACTTAAGTACCTCTTTTTGTAATACTTAAGTACGTCCATGATTATGACAGATGTAAAATTGCTTTTTAATAGAAACCCATATTTTTATGAAGCGCTTTCATAAATGTTGAAGATCAATGAACCTAGGTCAAAGTAGTTAAAGAATAGCACAGTCATTTTAATGCTTTTCTTTTGCATTACATGCATAACGTTAGTTCTTCTAGAGGTGATGGTGAAGTTAAAATAAATACTATGAGAAACATACATACGGATCAACCAAATCTATAGCCATGGCGTACTGTAGCACTTTGATAAACTAATACTAGTATAATTAATTTTACTAAAAGTTTGTGTTCTTATCACACAGTAATTGGGAATAATATTTCAATTAGGAATAGAACATTGTGGACTTCTATTAGTCGAAGAAATCTCAAATTCAATTAAGTACTTCCAGAGGTTACCCCGTATATACAAACAAACAAATTTTATTTCTTTTCATTGTGAAGAAATAAGTAATATTATAGTTCAAACAATTTCTGAATGAAACTTTTGAATACTGAGATTTGAATTTAAGCAGTCATCGTACTCATCATGTCGCTGTCGTTTTTCTGTGCGTCAAGAAAAGAATGAAATTGTTTCCGACACTTTCGTCTCTTATTTCTGCTCTTAAAGTTTTTAAAAAATTCTTTAAATTGTACCGCTTCTGAATTATTAGTAAAACCACTACAAGCTCTTATTGGTCGCAAAAATAACTCGGCGTGGTCTTGATTCACATCATTCAGAAGCAGATATTTAGAACTATGAGCAGATTTTTCTCTCCCGGAAACATCAATAAAAATTCAGTCACATTCTGTAAACAATTAACATTTTCCTGTTACTTTTTCACAATAGAGGATTTACGTGGTCAAGAAATTAAAAAGTAATTAATTACCACTCTAAATATTTTCTCAGATTCCCAATAATCTTTGCGAGGGTAATGCTTGATACGTAAAATTATTTTCTTAATGTTCTATTGAAAAAAGTTTCTTCGAAATTCAAATAACGTAATATATATCATGAATACCCCCTTGGGGATACAGCGTGAAGATATGTATGTATATATCATATGGGTTCAATTTTCTTTTCCGATTAAATCAAGCTACTCTTTTTCTCTAATAATACATGATGGTAATCTGAAACGAGATAATTACGACATATAAACATGATAACTGTATTTATCGATATTTTTTTAATATAGGTACATGAACAGCCCTAACTGCAACAACAACAAAAATTGATATGAAGTAATTTATATATAGTAACTAAAAATATACATGACTATAATGCAGTAAACTAAGAAACACAGTAATTACGATGGAAATATCGACATCAGACCTAATTAATGAATTTCTGTTACGTACCAGTGCAATTATAGATTTCGTTGATTTTTGCTTTTTCTTGAGCCACATCCTAACACACTACACTTAGAAATTATTGTGGTATTATGCTAACTTCTCCTTTAACAAAACAGTGTCAATATCCAGCACAAAATCACAGAAACATTAAGAAATATGAAATCCATTGATATGTTTTGACACTTAGTGTACTTGTCACCGTGTCGCAATAAATGGCGGACCGGCACGTTTTGACATTACGATGATGTCACATTAAAAAATTACTTTTTGAGAAAAGTTCTGTTGTTTTCTCTTACACACACAAGAAGCCGTAAGTCAAAAAGAGACAACGCTACGTTTGAATGTTATGCGTTAGAATATATATAACTAAATGTTGCTATAGATCAACATGCCATGTTCTTTAGTTTCTTTAGTCATTGGCCTAGGTACTTAGTCGTTCTACCGCCATTGTTTTTGCAACTCCGCGCGACAGAAACTGAATGCATTGACGGCGCTCAAAAATTGTTAATGTCGCTTTGTTTGTTTTGATAAGAATATTTAAAAGTAATAATCGATACGTGATATATTGATCGTTATTTTCTTCGTTCTCCAGGGTACGTAATTACGTGGAAACATTTATTATAATTATTACCTCACTTTATTGGGTAAGTGAAGAACGAATTTATTTATTTTGTGAAGCTAATTGTAACAGCCATTTTAGCTTAATATTAATTTCCATGCACATACCAATTTGTATTTTTTTTTTCCATATTAAATTTTAAATTGTAAATTTCTGTCTAGTTGTTGAACATCGCCACCTTACCTACTTTATTATCTTTCCTACGATCTGTGCTTGCGGCGGTAGTTCAACAACTGAAATATTGTAACATGAACTGATGCACTGAATGTTACGTTCCAGGGTCCTTAGTACAGGTTCAGTAGTGCCCCGACACCTGCTCTGTCGGGTGTATACTGTTGAACCGTGCGCCTCCAGCCGCATCACCAACTTCCGGCATCGGATCGTCTGCCGACTGCAGACAGTCAGGGAAGTGCTGTGCTGCGAGGCAAGGACCTTAGACGGGCGATCAACCCCGACCCTGTGTGGTATCCCCTAAATAAATTCGTGTTTGCGTGCTCCCGAGTTTTCTTTATTTCCGTAGCCACCACAGCCTCACGTGGCCACGGTCCTCCGTATCTAGTAGTACTCCCTCTACGTACCAGAACTACCAAACGTAGATCAAAAAACCTATAGACTACGCCATAGAAGAAATATGTACTACATAGGTATGGAGGACCGTGGCCACATGAGTAATAAATGTACTGTAGATTTTTACATAGCTAAGATGTAAGTGTTGTTAACTTATAGTTATTTTCGTGTAGGGAGTTTATTTCTTTACAACGACGCGGTTTAACCTTAATAATGTTCTTAACAATAATATTATGACGGTGCGACGTTATTTAATAATGGAACGTAGACATACGTATTGGTAGCTTTACATATAAAGTATGTTTTATCAAATAAATGACAGTTGTCAATCTCTCTGTCGCTGCTACTGTATACGTCAGTATGTTAATATTTTTAACCGACTCAAAAAAAGAAGAAGGTTCTCAATTCGTCTGTATGTTGTTTTTTTTTTGTATGTTTGTTACCTCATAACTCCGTCATTTATGAACAGATTTCGAAAATTGTTTTTACGTTTGGTAGGTAATACTTCAGACGTGGTCCCATTTAAATGTCACCGATATTGGAGCTTGAACTTCGAAGATACACTAGATAACACGACCTGGTTATAAACTTTATTTATATTTACGATTCTCTTGTATATCGTTGTGCTCCGGAATTAGAATGAAGTTAATTGCAGACCTGTCCTAGATATTTATTTAGGTCAAGACCATCAAAAGGAAGAAACAAAAAATTTTATTAAAAAAATTAAACCGCCTTCAAAAAAACACTGAAAAGTATAAAATAACTATCTTTTACTAATCAAAACTGAAGTATGATTAAAACAACTTTATAAATACGATACACATACCTATATAGTTAAGTTTGATATTTATTGAAGTCGGTGCCAAATCAATGTGCAACGACATAAAGTCTATTAGTTTGGTGGGCTTGGCGCCGACTTCAGTAACTCTCAAATTTAACTATATAGGTACGTGTATCGTATTTATAAAGTTATTTTAATTGTACTTGAGTTTTGATTAGTAAAGGATAGTTATTTTATACTTTTCAGTGTTTTTCCTTTTATATTCAATTTAAAAATAATAAAAACTTACACGGAGGTGTAGTAAGCAATAAAATGCCATTGTGCACCGCGATTTGACACTGATGCCATATGAATTAAGGCAACGCGACGCAACAAACGCGACGAAAAAATATTCTAGAATAGAACTCAAAAAGACTTGTCTTAATATTACCTACACAAAATAATTTACCTTTCGGCTTTGTTGTACATCGATCTAATATGTTGTGTTGCTATTATTTGGTAGGACCTACTTATCGGCAAAATTATTCTAAGATTTGATGCTCATATGACATTAATATTTTAATATTAATATATTAATATGGGGGTCAACTGAGGAAGCGTGCTCGTCGCGACCCCTGCCAGCCCTTTCCAGGGCTGCAATTCCTC
Source organism: Zeuzera pyrina (assembly GCA_907165235.1). Lineage (NCBI taxonomy): Eukaryota > Metazoa > Arthropoda > Insecta > Lepidoptera > Cossidae > Zeuzera > Zeuzera pyrina. The sequence goes on from OU015623.1 coordinate 3,771,899, forward strand.
TTCTGTGTATACCATGCGGGACAACGGCAATTATAATGTTAGGGCGTTCCCCGGAAGCGACGTACACCGGTCTGTCCCCGCTGGTGTGTGCAGAGTGCAGTTCGGCGTTGGGGACCGCCACCCAACACGCTGTGCACCTAGCGGCGGGAAGTGGAGGGAGGAGTGCAGAGTAGCTGCGTGGAATGTGAGAGGTGGGATTGAGGAGAAGATGAATGAAGTGATTGATATTATGGAAGAGAAAAGATTGGATGTGCTATGTTTGAGTGAAACCAAGCGAGGCGGCAGTGAACTTGCCGACTTGCCCGGAGGAGGCATCGCTTTGTGGTCAGGGGTACCACAAGGAGATAGGGGATGCCAAGGGGTAGGCGTTTTACTGTCCTCTCGTATGGTTAATTGTATGACTGAGTATGAATGTATAAATCCCAGACTGCTCTGGGTACGCCTCAAGATTGGGTTGACAAGAATTTTTGTTTTGGCAGTATATGCCCCAGTGTCCTCTGTCGGTTTGGCTGAACTAGAGCAGTTCTGGGAAAATGTTAGAGAAGTTCTAGCGACGGTTGAAGAGAACGAAATAATTGTTGTGTGTGGAGACATGAATGGATGGGTCGGGACAGCTCGAACAGGATTTGAGTCTGTCCTAGGCAAATATGGAGATAAGAGAGTAAATAATGCTGGAAAGATTGTGCTAGGACTGTGTATGGAAAAGGATCTTTTTGTGGCTAATACCATGTTTGGGCACAAAGGGATCCATCAATACACGTGGGAAAGAAAGGGTGCGAGAAGTATGATTGATTTATTCCTGGTGGATAGCAGACTTAAGAAGCAGGTAATGGACACAAGAGCGTATAGAGGAGCCGACCTCGGGACGGACCACTTTCTGGTGATAACCAGAATAAGGGGTCTGTTCGCAGCATGGCGACATCGCGTAGTGTCCAAACCTGCAGCGGTTAGCCGTATTAAAAGCTGGAAACTGCAGGATGCGACCACCAGGAATGAATATGAAAGGGTATTATCCAGTAAGCTTGATGATAGATTGAAAGTGATGAGCGAGGATGTTGAAGAATGCTGGCAGAACCTTAGAGATAGTATGGTTGAGGCTGCGAAAGAAGTGTGTGGAATGAATAAGATTGGGAACGGCAAAAAGCGTGATGTGTGGTGGGATGATGAGGTGAAAGTGGCTGTGTATAAGAAAAAGAAAGCATGGCGAAACTACCTTGCTACTAATGACTGTGGTATGAAAAATTTGATGAAAGACAGGTATAAGCTGCAGAAAGCAGAAACGAAGGCACTAGTGAAAGAGAAGCGTGAAAGGTGTAGGGTGTTAGATGAAAACAAGATGTCGGACAACTTCGAGGAAAATTCCAAATTATTTTGGAAAGAAGTACGTAAGATCCGAAGTGGTCCGGCACCTTGCAGAATGAATAAAGTGCGTTCGAAAGAAAACAACCTGCTTACAAATAAAAAGGATGTTCTGCAGCGATGGAGGGAATACTATGGAGAACTGTATGAGAGTGGCGACTCCGTCTCTGATACTGAGAGCGATTCTAATGAATTGCCACACTTAGGCCAGGGACTGGAGGATGCCATTAGTATGAAAGAGATTGTGAAAGTGATAAGAAGTTTGAAATGTGGAAAGGCTGCGGGAATTGATGAGGTGACTGCTGAGATGATCAAGTATGGTGGTTCTAGGGTCTGGGATGCCTTCTGTGCACTCTGCAACCTTTGTTGGCAGAAGGGGGAGGTTCCAGAGGACTGGCGCACGGCAGTCATAGTACCTCTATATAAAGGGAAAGGTTCCTACCTAGACTGTGCGTGCTATAGGGCCATCAGCTTGGTCAGCTTAGCGAGTAAAGTCTATACTAAAGTATTGACTGAACGTATGAAAGGTGTTTCAGAAAGATATTTGTGGGAGGCGCAAGGTGGATTCAGGAACGGTAGGGGTTGTATGGATCAGATTTTCTCGCTTCGCGTTATCGTGGGAAGGTTTCTGGCTTTAGGTCAGAAAGTTTTCTGCGCTTTCGTGGATCTAGAGAAAGCATTCGATAGAGTAGTGCGGAAGAAATTGTGGAGTCTTCTGCCTGAATATGGCGTGGAGGGCTCCTTACTGCAGGCTGTGAGGTCATTATATCGAGACCACAGAGCCTGTGTAAGGATAGACGGTGACATGTCGCCCTGGTTTGAAGTCTGTTCTGGTGTCAGACAGGGCTGCGTGATGTCTGCCTGGCTATTCGTGCTGTATTTGGACAGTTGCCTCCAGAGATTGAAAGGTAATATGAGTGGTATGGGATGTGGTGACACAGTAGTAAACTGCCTATTGTACGCTGACGATGCTGTGCTAATAGCACCATCAGAAGCAGAGTTGCAGACACTAGTCACGTGCATGAAAGAGGATTGTGAAGTAAAAGGATTGAAAATGAATGTGAACAAAACTAAGGTTCTGGTGTTTGAAAGAGAAGCGGAACAAACGAAATGTGTGATTAGTGTAAATGGAAAATGTCTAGAACAGGTGAATGAAATTGTGTACCTGGGGAGTGCGTTTTCGAGGGATGGAAGATGTGAGTTGGATGTGGAGAGACGGGTAGCAGCCGGCAATAAAGTGAACGGTGCTCTGTTCGCATTAGTGGGTAGTGTGAATATATCTAACACTGCTAAAATGGCCATCCACAATGCGGTGTTGGTGCCAACTTTGTTGTACGGCAGTGAGGCCTGGATATGCCCGAAATCGAGTGAAAGTATGATAAATGCTGTGGAGATGCGGTCTCTCAGAAATATGTGCGGTGTCACGCTTGCGGACAGGATAAGCAATGATGAGATACGCAGTATGACAGGGTTGCACAACAGTGTTATTGTAAAAATGAAGAAAGGAATGCTTAGATGGTTCGGGCACATGGAAAGAATGAGTGATGAAAGACTGACGAAGAAAATATACAGAGCAAAAGTGAGTGGTAAAAGAAGCCAAGGAAGACCAAGGCTGACTTATGAAGATCAAATAGCCAGAGTGTTAGCAGACGGAAATGTCAAAAGCACTCGCATACCTAGGCGAAAATGTGTGAGGAGAATGATAAGATTTGAGGAAGCGAAAGAGGTGTGTAAGGACCGCGACTCCTGGCGCTCCGTCCTCTCTGACTACCCCGTTGGGGATACAGCGTGAAGTTATGTTATGTTATGTTATATGACATTAATAATACTAATAACAGATCGTGTTAGCTATCAATATCAGTACAATATCGAAAAAAAGAAATTAATTATTTTTATCCCAATTTAAGCTCTCTATGGAATAATAAACCCTCTACTGTTTCATTGTCTCAGACACAATTCTTAGTCGATTTAATTTTTTTTTAAACTAATTTTTATTTGTGAGGAGAATTATGAGATTTGAGGAAGCGTAAGAGGTATCTAAGGACCGCGACGCTTGGCACTCCGTCCTCTCTGACGACCCCGTTAGGGCTACAGCGTGAAGATATGTATGTATATACTAATTTTTATGTCTAATGATGCATAAATTTTAGTTAAATAGGTATATTTTTATTACATTTTAGATTTTTTGTTCATTCGCGATAGTCGGTATGAAATAAGAATACTAATACTAGGTTCTGGACAGTAGTACAGTAGGTACGTTATTATTTGGCACAACAATGTAGCGAGAAAAGTAATTACCTATTCCTCGTAAGAATTTAGTCATATTTCTATGGCTAAATGGATTAAGTACCTACTTAACTAGTTGTTAAGAAAGACGGATGTAAACGTTGTTGAAAAAATGCCATTTTCAACGACATTTACAGAGATTTACTGAGATCAATTCAATTATTTTGGATTTAATCTTAGTGACGAGTCGCTCACAAATTCCATAATGAAAAACATTATGCTTCGGTTTTGAATACGAATAGTGTGGAAGAAGGTTATTAGAGTATTAGGTGTTAGATAGAATTGGCGCATGGTGTTAATATCCGTTTACTTGAGATCATTATGGCGCAGTAGGTAGTTACGCAACCGCTTACCACAGTTGAGGTTTGAGGTTCAATTCCCGTTAGTATCGATTTAGAAAAATTACTTGTTTTACGCCAGCCTGCATTTGTTTCGTTGATGATTTGTTTAGGTTAGGACATATTCATTTTGATATTTAGTAATCCGTTTATAATGGAATTTAGATCATGGTAGGTTTGAAACCATGGGAACTCAGTATAGTGGAGAAACAACTTATTTGTCAGGAATTGGAACTTTATAGACCAGTGGACTGCATTAAAATAACAAATAATTATATCAGACTCGTATTATGAACTTAGCGATAGATGATAAGTGTTCCAAGTTATTTTTCAATTAAATTGTGTAACCTACCTAAAATAGTGTAGTAAAAGTGAAACACCGCATACGTCTGTCTCACGAACTCACGAGTCATAGATACTATGTATGTCGCACTCGTACCTTTATACGGTGACCACGCGAGTAGTGTGCGTATGCTTTCATACTTTTTGTTTAAACAACTTTTTTTAACTGCATGTTTCAAATACATTATTTACATGAAAAGACTAAAAAGTTGTATCCTACATTGGTTGCCAAAATTGTGTTTTAATTTTCCTGACGGTCTTAAAAGTCACCCGATAAATGTAAATAATACTTAAGCAAAAAGACAAATAGTTTTATTCTTGTTTGCCCCTCCTCGGTTTTTTGGACCTTAATAGGATGGCACACTACCATGAATATAGCACATTAGCGCCTTCTCGGCGGAACTTCATATACCACCGCGCGTCATTCAGATATTGTGCGTGAGACAAAATAAGTCCACGGAAAGCTGTCTCACCGTCTACATCATTCGCAGTTTCGCACTCACGTCTTGTAACCGACGCGAGGTCGCTGTTTCTCAGCGCTTGGTATCTATAGCCATAATTGTTTTAAATTGCACGAACGCTTTAATTTATACCCGTTTAACCATCTTTATTGTGTAAGTGGAGAACCTTGCTTGTGCTGTGCTTATGCGAGGGACTGCCGCTATTAATACCTTTAACTTCATGTGCTATCGAAGAAGCCTATTTTTGGAAGCCAGTCTGGTACTGGATAATTTTGGAGCAGCGCCGTGGACTCACCGACTCAACACCCAGCATCCGGACAGCCTCAGGTTAGTGTGTCTCCTTTCCTGGGGTCCGATTGGTAGTTAGGGCGCATATGTAGCCAACGCTCTTTCTTCCTTTAATAGAACCAGCCTTCATTTTGGTGTTGGCCTACACAATTGTTAACAATAGTGTTACAATAACAGTTTTCGACCCTTACTCATATATGCTCTGTCAACCGTCACATATTGATTAAAATCGAGTACATTTCTAGCCAACCGTCCTATTCAGCAATTGGTCGCTGCTGAAGGGCACCGCTTTCCTCAGGCAGGTTTGTCACTCACGCAGTCCATCTTTGTTGATGACGTGCTCACCGACCATCGATCTATCGCAGAGGTTATCGATCTCCAGAATGAGCTCATCGGTCTCCTCACTATAGGGGGATTCAGTCGTCGAAAGTGGACTTCCAACTCTCATCAGCTCCTAGAAAGATTTCCAGATGAACATAGCGAAATGCCAACCGATTTTGATCTTAGCTCTGACTCCGACGCCATTAAGGTCCTTGGTATGCAGTGCATTTCTCAAACTGATGAGTTTATCGATAGTGTTTCATTACCCATGGTGGATAAATTCACTAAAAGGTCCATATGCAGCATTATCGCACGTCTGTATAACCCTAATGGGTGGATCAGTCCCGTCATCTTTTGTGCAATCCTGCTTGTAAAGTCTTTGGACACTCAAACTCGATTGGGACGATGACATTCCAAGCGATATGCTCTTCAATGTCAGCAAATCTTAGAGACCTCCCACAACTTTCTTTTATTAAGCTTCCCAAAAATATCTGTTCTGATAAATCCTCCACTTATACTTTGCATGGTTTCACTGACGCTTCCGAGTCGGGTGACGCTGCAGTGGTATACTATCTTGAAACAGATTTTAATGAACATGTTCATATTCGTCTGCTCATATCAGTCTAAAGTTGCTCCAATTAAGAACTGACAAACTATTCCTAAATTGTAACTCTCTGCTGCGCACGTTCAACCTCAACTCATGACTCGTGTTTCGCTTCAACTGTCACCACAAATCTCGATTCAACAACATGTGTTGGTTAGACAGTACCGTAGTACTCGCTTGGCTCAACACGCTTATCCAATTATTTCAAGTTTTTGAAGCTAACCGAGTTTCTACCATCAAAGCCAATAGATGTAACATCACATGGAGACATATAAGTCCTCTACTTTGAATTCCGCTGACTGGTTTAGTGAAGAATTGTCCACGTTTATTTTTTAGCATACGTTCTGTGGTGGTCACCTTCTTGGCTCAAGGAATCACCGGAGACCTGGCCTGTTATGCCATCAGCACTACAACGTCACGCCCTACCATGTCAAGACGAGGAAACTCATATATATAGCAATCCTTAATGTTGATAACACAATGCTCACAAACTTTAGCTCGCTAGATATGCTCATCGGTGAGACCGCCTGTATAAAACAGTTCGCGGGCAACTGCCGTATAAAACGTGAAAACCGACTGAGTGGACCTATCACTGTCGGCGAACGCAGGTAGGCGCTCCATTATTGGGTGCGTGCCGTTCAGTACAATGTGTTCGCTGTTGACATCTACTGATTACAGACCAATAAGGAATGCTCGGTGCGTTTACGACGCCTTTCATCGCATTTTCAGATAAACTCATTACTTTTATAATATCAGAATTTTATAAAATGAATTAATTTATTTAATACATCAATATTTCAGAACAGAATTTCGAAGAAGCCTTTAAGATGAAATATTTTGATATAATAAAATGCCACGGAAAATTAAGTTTAACAAACTAAAGAATTATTTTACCACGGTATTTTCTCTTCAATTATTTTATATCTTATGGGGAAAAGTGGTATTAAAAGGCTAGTAACCTCAATAAGAACGAGATAGTTTAGCTTTAAACTCTGTGTTGTTTAGTACAATCAATCAATCATTTAAATTTTGGTGAGATTTTTTGGGGAGCGGTTAGGCGTTTATTTTAATTTTTTTTTTGTTTTTGTTTTAAATCATGCGATCAGATTTTAGGACTATGAGCAGATGTGTCATTGTTTCATGACGTTTAGAATACATTCCCCAGTAGGAATGATTTTACATAGCTACTAGTAGGTTTCGAGATCCGGTACCCTGCTCCTCTTTAACCTTCCTATATTCTCCAATTTAGTGAGTTGCACAGCTAACTTATTAGGGTGGCATGTCAGCCGGTTATTGTACTTAGTGCAGTGGGAGTTTATTTCATCCCTCACTGTTGTCATGTCGAGGTATTTGTGTATTATCACATTAGTGATGAACCACGGTGCATTAGTTATTTGTTTCAATATATTGTTTCGAGCTCTTTGTATCATCATGATATTAGAATTGCAGGCGGATCCCCACAGTTGAATTCCGTAGGTCCATATAGGTTTAAGCATTGTCTTATAAATCAAGAGTTTATTGTCAACAGACAACTTAGAATTTCTGCTAAATAACCAGTACAGTCCTTTATATCTTAGATTCATTTCATTTCCTTTAGTCTGTATGTGTTTCCTCCAGGTTAGTCTACGGTCCAAGTGCATACCTAAGTATTTTAATGCATCACTATGTGGCAGTTGATTGACACCTAAAGCAACTGGTGGACAATTAAGTTTTCGCAAAGTAAAAGTGAGATGAACAGATTTAGATGCACTGACGCTTATTTTCCATTTTTTGAACTATTTGTTGATTTTATTCGAGCTTTTCTGCAAGACTTCAGAAGCTTCTATGGGGCATCTACTACATGCAAGACTTGCTGTGTCACCGGAAAAAGTCGCCAAAGTAGTTCCAGGGTTGTGTGGTAAATCAGATGTGAAGATTGTGTAGAGAAGAGGCCCAAGCACAGAGCCCTGAGGTACATCAGCTAGTACTTCATGAAACTCAGAGGTAGAGTCTCCTTCAATCACTTGAAATATACTGTCAGACAAGTAGGACTCCAGAATGCCATAAAACGTATGAGGTAAAACCGATTCGATCTTACAAAGCAAGCCCTTATGCCAGACTCTATCGAACGCCTGTTGTACGTCCAGAAATGCCGCGGAGCAATATTGTTTTTGCTCCATTGCTCCTCGAATAACGTTACATACTCTGTGAACCTGTTCTATAGTTGCATGCTCTCGTCTAAAGCCAAATTGATGGTCAGGTAAAATTGATCTTTCGGTGAGGGAATTTAACAATCGATTTAAAAGTAACCTCTCAAAGAGTTTGGATACGATGGGCAACAAGCTTATAGGCTTGAATCATTATTATTTGAGAAACCTTCCACACAGCTGGAAACTGATCAGTTCTTAAAATGCCATTAAACAACATAGTAAGGTATGAAATGGCTCTACGAGGAATCTCGGTTATTAACTTTTTATCGATCAAATCATAACCAGGTGTTTTATTAGCCTCCATGTTTTTAATACTTCTAATTATTTCTTGAGGCGTCACAGGTCTAAGTGGTGCTTCTAGTTGGAAATCTTGGTTTAAAATTTCATCTATGTCATTCTCGTCTCCATCGACACCAACTACGTTAGGTCTGAAGACGGTGGAGAGGGAGTTTGCAAACGCATTTGCCTTGTCTAATGCTGTTCTAGCCCAAACGTTCCCCGACAGCCGAATGGGTGGTTTAGGGTTCACTGGCTTGTTAAGGTTTTTACACACCTTCCATAAAGAATAACTGGCTGCCGTAGTGGCTGACGTAGTGACTGTTAATGACTCTAAATGTGCCCTGATGGTAGCATTGTTAACCTCCATTATGGCATTTTTTAGGTCTTTAGTAGCTCTATTTAACGCAGTTTTGTCATCTAGATGTCTACTATTATGCCACACACGGCGTAATCTCCTCTTTTCTCTAATCTTTAATTGTACTTCGCGGGACAACAAATGTTTTTTAGGCGACTTAGACATTTCTGGTGTACATCTCCAGCAAGCTATTTGTATTATTCTAAGAAAATTTTGTGCAGCATCCTCAATGTCACTAGCAGTTTTTAATGCCACTTTTAAGTCCAACATGCTCCCCACCAAATCTCGAAATGATTCCCAGTCTGTGTGCTTGTTATATATTCGAGGTTGCTGCTCCTTATTGAGAATTCTAATACTAATAGTTAAGATAACCGGAATGTGATTACAAGAACTATCCAAGCAAGGTTCAACTATAAAAAATAATCTACCTAGACCCTTTTTTATAAAAAAATCTAAAATATCAGGTAGTCTATTGGGATCAGAGGGCCAATGAGTCGGCTCACACGACGACACGGTAGTCAGTGAGCTGTTATCTACGCTTTTCTTAAGTTCCTTGCCCCTGGTTGTTATTAATCTTGAACCCCAATGAGTATGTTTTGCATTCCAGTCACCACCAGCTATATATCGTTTGCCTAGTGTTTGTAAATATTCTATAAAATGAGCCTCAGTGATTTTATGCTTCGGAGCATCGGACTTCGAGGTAACTGGCACACCTAAAGGACAAAAAATATTGTAGCTTTGTCACTTTCTTCTACGTTGCATGCAGATAAGTTAGTCTTTTTCTTGTGTGCATGAGGTAGATTTACTGCGTAGTATATAGGTTTCTCTCTCTACGTTGTTTCGTGTACACTGCCATAGCCAGTAGAAAATTTAACAGTGTGGTGACGTTATCGATTTATATCCATTGTCAAAAGTTGCATACAGAGTAATTGTTGCAAACAGCTTCTAAAAATGGGTCGTAATAAGAAAAATATTTTTGGATCTTTCAATAATGTAAGTAATCATTACAATCTGCATAATCAGATGATTAAGTACGACGTAAAAAAAATTCGTAATTTGACATATTTATTGGGCAAAAATTCTCGTTTTGATGGACTAGCATAATCACGCAAAGTTATACCAAAGACACTAATCAAAATTATAAAATAACGTAAAATAATGCTATTACTTCAAAACAATCTTTTATTTTAGAAAGGTATTTTAGAATTTATATTATGTCAATAGTATTTTGAATCTAAAATGAAAGCATAATGTATATTATTATTTTTTAACAATGATAAAAATAACGTTTTGTTTCTTATGTTTGTACCTTCAGTGGTTTTAGCATGCATGCAATGGCGTCGATCTATTTCTGATTTCTATTCTGTGGGAAATTTGGAAAATTATCATTTATTACTACAACTTACTAAATAACCGGACAGGTCAAGAATTTTTAGTCATATTGTACACCACATACTAATAAACGGCAAAAATCTGCTCGTAATTATTTAGCATAGCAGACTACAGTTTGTATATTTTAGTTACTGGGTCGTGTTGTTTAGAAACCGTAGATTGTTTTTCCTAAAAATATTTTACTACTTGAATGTGTATTTCGTAAAAATAAAAAAAACGTCGCGCATTGAAGGGTTAATTCAGTCTTTATTCTCATTTTCGCAACCAACCACCAATTTTATCTTTGTTATATCATACGATTTAATTGACGGAGACGGATACTATCACGATGCCACGCATCGATGACCTAATACAGTGTACAAAGAGAAACTATTACATGAGTTCACTAGACCTGCAGGGTTTTTATTGGCAGATAAATCTCAGAGAATCGGACAGAGATAACACTGATTTTGTGTGTTCTCTCGGTACCTACTGGTTTAAAAGAATGCCGTTCGGCCTGAAGAACGCACCGGCTTCATTCCAGCGCCTCATTGTCCGGCTCCTTTCTTGCTCAGCGCTCCAACATGTCATCGTACAACCATACCTAGATGACCTGTTGAAAACTTCTGAAGGATTCCAGCAGTACTTGAAAGATTTTTTAGAAGCATTATTTGATCTTCTAAACGAATTTAACCGCCACATTAATAGGGAGAAGTGCGCTTTTGCCAAAAAAAATGTTCGTTATCTTGGCCATTTTTTTTTTTACGTGGGGAACGTATCATGCTTACCGCTTCATCTCGGGGGTAATGAAGCGGTTATGTCAGACTCTTACTGACCAAAACCCCACGGTTGCCTTCAACGGTGTAATTTGAGGGCCACGGGATCACCAGCGGCATCCAACCGAGAGCCCCCTGCACTCTGAGAGGCTGACCCTCCCCCTTCACCCAATGGTAGTTACGACGGAGTGGATTCACGCACCTCGCCGTCCTCCTCTTAGTTGCTATAAGTCGGACGGGATCGGCCCTCTCGCGATCCCGCTCGGCAACCTCTTTGCGGAGCATTACTGTTGCATCGAAAATTCACGTCCGATACGATACAGATACTCACCGAAACACCCATGTCCAGTGAGTATCTGTGTCAATCGGTAGATGACGCTCCTCCTTCCTTGTAACCAGGCTTCAAGGTCCGATAAGAACGCGTCGACGCTACGCTGGCACGAAACCCACGGTAGCTGCAGCCTCTCACGCCATCTCTCTATCGCCCGATGACGCTCTTCCCACCTCTAACGGCATGGCCTCCATGGCATACGCTCGCGCATCCATCTCCGCCAGTATATCTAGTGGTGGAAACCGCGCAAGGATTAATGCCGCCTCATGGGATATCGTTCGGTATCCCCGTGCGATGCGCATGGCCATGCGTCGCTGCACGCTACTCAGCAGCATGCGATTGCGCCGGATGCCCGCCAATCGATGAAATTATACGGGCGCCCCGTAAAGGGCCATGGACCGCACGACTTCACCGTAGAGGCGACGTACCCCTCCTCCAGGGCCTCCCAGATTTGGTAGGAGACTGTGCAGAGCACCTACTACTTTATCGATACGGGGGACGAGACACCGGAAGTGCTTCTCGAAGCCCCAGCGACTTTCCAGGATGAGACCCAAGTACTTAATGTATTTACCCACCTGAACATGGCCGTCACCAACGCGAATCGAGTAGTCAGGCGGTTCCCTCCCTCGCGGAAATCTATGAAACCACAACGCCTCAGTTTTCTGAGGCGCCACTTTAAGGCCCAACTTCTCGATTTTACCGACGATGCATTTCACTCCAAGCTCAGCGAGTTGGATGGTACTCTCGAAATCTTTTGCACCGGCAAGCACGAGTGTATCGTCCGCGTAGCAGACGACATGCACGCCAGCAGGAAGATCGACCCTCAAAACTGAGTCGTATGCGAGGTTCCACAAGAGCGGTCCTAAGACAGACCCCTGTGGAACACCGCACTCGACTGCTCTACGATGGAAAACACCGTACCGACCCGGATACGTGATAACCCTGTCGCGCAAGTACGCGCCGACAATTTGCTGCAGGTAGGGAGGCACGCGGTGATACACAAACGCCTCCGAGATTGCTCTCCAGGGCAGAGAGTTGAAGGCATTTACGATATCGAGAGATACTGCCAACATTACACCGCCCCTCGATAGCGCCTGGGTAGAGAGTGAACGAACTCGGAACACCGCATCCACTGTCGACCGCGCCCGTCTGAAGCCAAATTGGTCTTCCGACAAATCGGGACCTACGTGACTTAGGTGGCCACTAATTCGGTCGGCAATAATTCTTTCGAATAGTTTACCAACCTCATTCAGCAGGCATATGGGTCGGTACGCAGAGGTTGAATCTGCTGGTCTACCCTCTTTTTTCAAGAGAACCATCTTAGCCTCTTTCCAGTCAGACGGGAACACGCCATTTCGGAGGCAGTTGTTAAGTAGCCACATCAGGCGGCTCCCCAGACCGTTAGCAAGAGCCAACACCCATGCTTTACCCAGGATTCCGTCAGGTCCGGGCGCGGTGTTACGAGCCCTGAGACGCTGTACAGCTCGGTCCAATTCCTCAGAGGACACTCCCAACTCGTCGGACCACATGTCATGGTCTAACTCTTCTGAAGCCGGAGCGCTATTCTGAACCCTAGGAAAGAGCGCATCCACCACTCTTGTAAGAAATTCGGGGTCCAACCTTTCCGTCACCGGAGGGACCCATGGACGCAATTTGTTCAATACCATCCTGTACGGGCGACCCCACGGGTCCCTGTCCAGTCTCTCGAGGAGCTCGCTCCAGGACCGAGACTTGGCTTCTGCAATAGCGAGGCGAAACGCTTTGACAGCGTGGCGGTATACCTCGTATGCTCTCGCGGTTTCTTCAGCCGTGGCTCGCCTTCTTCTACGAGATCTGGTGTAGTGGCGTCGGGAGCGCATGCAAACTTCGCGCAATTGCGCCAGATCCTCCGACCACCAGTACACCGCCCTTCGTTCGAAGCGCCTAGTCCGGGGCATAGCGGTGTCACAAATGGACGTCATTACCTCCCGGAACCAGATCGCCTCCCTTTCTGGATCGGACTCGTACTCTGACCAAGACGCAGCAATGGCTGCAGCTTCAAACATGTCTCTGTTGAGGCGTTTAAGAGACCATCGCCGCGGTGAGTTGCCGTCGCACGTACGCACAGGCCCGATCAGGCGGCAAAGTGCTACATACAAAAAGATGTAGCGGTGGTCCGAGAGTGTGACCACCTCATCCGCCACCCGCCAACCACTTACTAGCTGCACGGCTGAGGGAGTCGCCCATGAGAGATCGATGACTGACTCCCCCTGCCAGCGCACGCAGGTGCTAATCGACCCCCTATTAAGAAGCCGGAGGTCCAGTCCCGCTGCTCATTCGAGAACAGTTTCTCCTTTCACGTCATCTCGGTTGTCGCCCCAAACTCTGAAGTGGGCGTTAAAGTCGCCCAGAACGACGATCCGACGAGGCAGACATCTGCGGATACAGTCCGCCACTCCATCCAGGTACTTCTCGTAGTCAGCGAGGGATACGTTAGGAGAAACATAGCAACCTATAATCGCGAGGGGACAGGGGGGATCACCTTCGCCCCCTCACCAATAGATGGCGACGGAGTCCAAAGAGTCACCGAACCAACGAGGATGGTCTGGCACTCTGTAAGGTTCTGCCGCCACGGCCAGGGAAACTTGAACCTCCGCAAGGGACTGCAGTAGCAGGTCCTGCGCCCCGCGGCAGTGGTTCAAGTTACATTGGACAATCTTGTGGAGCATTATGTAGTTTCCATGGCCGTCTCTGGAGGACTCTTGTCCTCCTGGGTTGGTGCTGCATAAGGCGTCATTCCTACGTCCTGGCTTGCAATAGAAGGAGCCTGCTTACTCCTCCTTTTCCTTTCGGGTGGAGAGCAATTCTTGGTACCCAGTCTATGATTAGCAGGCCGACCAAGATCTGCGCAAACTGGGCACCTAGGAGCAGTTGCTGTGCACTCTCGCGCCTTGTGGTCAGTCTGACCACAGACATAACAACAACTGCTTCTATTAACAGCAGCCGTACAGCCACGCCCCACATGACCTACCTCTAGGCAGCGGAAGCAACGCATAGGGCGCGCCTGAAGAGTCCCCACACCCGCAGAAACCCATCCCACTACAAGGCGTCCGGCCACGGCCAGTTTCTTGATTGCGACCAAAAGGCAACGCACCCACATCGAATAAAGGCCGGAACGCGAGCGTCGTGGTTCTCCAGTCTTAATATCGGCCGTGCTGCAATCCCGGCTTCGGCCACAGAGCTGCCACCTCCTCCCGGGTGACTGAATCATCCAGATCCAACACCCGGATTTCGCCAGATTTGATAGGGCGCGAAATGCGTACCTCTATATCAGCGAGGGCCTCCCTTAAGCGCTCCGCTAGCTTATCCGCCTTTGAGGCCGCATCCGGTCCGGAAACCTGAAAAATAAGGCCCCCAGTCACGGCTCGTCTGGTCTGAAGAGCCTCTATGCCGCACTCCTTGAGGCTAACACGCAGTTTTGCAGTAGTCAAAACCTCAGCCCAAGTGCACTTGGCACCCTCCACAATTGTCACCATCACGGCAGCGGTGGAAGGTAATTTGGGGGACCATGCCGTCTTAGTCTTCGCCATTGAAGGCGATCCCTTAGAGAGCGGAGGCTTCTGCGGTAGGTACTGGTTGACGACTGCCTTTCGCGCTTTTTTGCGTCCAGTCACCGCAACCCATGTCTCTACGGCTTGCGCCTCTGCCAGAACCTCTGTGTGTATGGCAGTCGGTAAAAATGTCGCCACCGACGAAAGCATGGCTAATTTGATTTTGCCCTTCTTTCTCTTTTTGCTGCCCTTGGAGACACTTTGTGATTCCTGAGTACCGAACTCTTGCTGCGGTGGCCGTAAGGTCTTGAGCTGAGCTCTCGACTCCGCGTAAGCCGGCAGCAGGGATGCCAACCGGTTTTCTACAAGCGAGGAAAGGCGCCTAAATAGATGCTCCTCCCATTCATTATTTTCTGGAGCCGGGTTGTCTGCCATTTGTTGAACTGTTGGTAGGAAAACGAATTTTTTTTTTGGTTCTTTTTACCCTGTCCGCAGGAGCATTAGGTGGCGGTGCCATCTCAGCGGACGCGCTTTGGGCAAGCGCGGTTTGCGAAAGCTGATCCGTAAGGAGACGGAGTTCCGTTCTCAACTCCTCCACTTGAGCGGAAAGGCTAGAGACTGTAGAATGCAGAGATGAATTCACTTTCTCCAACTCTTCCACTCTTGAGCCCTCCGGCGCTCTGGAGCGGCGCACAAATTCTAGGCAAGCAGCGCGAGCTTCGCCTACTGCTTCTCGAATAGTGCGAACATCTGAGCCCCTGATATGCCTACAATGGTCCACTACACCCTCGATCTCATCGAGACGCTCCTTAAAACGTTCTTCGACAATCTTTGTAGAGTAAGCAGCCAATTCCTTCTGGCGCTCCTCTGGCTGCGGCATGGAAGCCTTGGCCCGCGTCATGCGAGGGGTCAGTGTGGACCCGGAGACGTCTATTCTCCTAGCTTTAGAAGTCCCGAGGAGGGTCTTCATTGTGCGCTTCATTTTCTCCGCATTGCGGACTCACTTGAAGCCAGGGAGGATAACGAAACAACTGAGTCCAGTGACCCGTTTGAGTCCTCTCCGTCACTAACTGGTACGCTACTCAACTTTGGGTGCTTAAAGCACCCGGAACCTTTGGAGGAAGAACGAGAGTTTTTCTCTCTGGTGTACAAATCCGCTATACCTCTCTCGACAGGTGACCCGATTAAACCCTCCTTGGTGAATGATCCCACCAACACTTCTTTACTCGACGTGACTTCTGTCTTCCTCTCCCTGTCACGCCTGCGACTTAAACGGCCAACCTGGCCAGTCTTCCTAAAGGACAAACAAGTGGTGCCCCCCCCAGAACACGCGGGGCTGCAGGAGTCTTGTGACTTCTGAAGGGATTCTCCGGCGCAGTCAGCGCCGGTACCCTCCTGGGGTATATCTTTTTTGTACTTGTCAGCCATTTAAAAGATTTTCCCTCCCTATCCCCAGTATAGGGAACGCCTGCCGGGTTCCCAGCTTCAATAGCCAAAAACCCGCCAGCCGCTGTCCGGAACTGGACCCTTTTAGCCACGAAGACCTTCTCGGCCCCAGCCCGGTACTGAGAGCACCGCACACATACCACTCTCAGGGGAACTATTCGCCACCGCCCAGCAACTGAACTGACTGCCCAGCCACTGGGCGGCGCCCAGGATGCACCACACAGAGGTTGGCCGACCCAGCACCCCTCGTTATCTTGGCCATGTGATTACACAACAAGGCGTGTCAACTGACACCGAAAAAGTTAGCCCAGTGGTCGTAATAAATGAACTGGAAAATTTAAAACACCTCCGAACCTTTTTACAGACATGCTCGTGGTTTTGTAAATTCATTCCAAACTTTTCTAAGGTAGCCGAACCAATTAACACGTTTGACAAAGAAGCGCCAAGCTTTGACGTGGAGTTCAGAACTGTCCCAAGCTTTTAAGGAGTTAAAAAGTTTACTTACCACTGCACCGATTTTGATTCAGCCAGATTTCAATAGCCCCTTTATTTTATGTACTGACATCAGCAACTACGCCTTAGACGCAGTTTTGATGCAGGGAGAAGGTAGGAAAAAAGGGCTGGAAGAATATGCCAGTCGACTTCTCAACGATGCAGAACGCAATTATTCCACTACAGAGCGGGAAGCGTTTGCTGTCGTTTGAGGGGTTAAATCTTTTCGCTTTTAGCTTGATGGCCAACCGGTCATCGTGGGGAGTGACTACCAGCCGCTACTACGTTGGCTGTTCTTTTTAAAATCGCCAACTGGTAGGTTACTTCATTGGGCCCTAAAACTGGTGTATACCAGTTGCGTATAATATAATGCATATGTGTTTGTGAAGTAATGGCACCAATATCGATACATATTGCAATGTTCGGAGCAAGAAATATAATGGACGGAGCCATAATAAGTTGCCGCTTTTATCGCTGTGTTTCATATGAAATTTCTTGTCTTTTTCAATTTCATTGAGCGTAACCATGAGTAAAACAGTAAGCGTAACCACGAGTAACTGTAAACTAATTTAAAATAGATCTGTGAAGTAGTACAAGAAACGATCGCAATTGTGGAGCTTTTGGAACTCTGAAGAAATCAAGAGTTAATCAAATTATAAAAAAAATAGGTACGGTCAAGGAATTTCATTTACGTACCACCATAAGTCGGAAGTCCTCTGACATATGATAACATTAAGGTTCATTTTCTTCTCAAATCCAATTCGACAATATACATGTATCTATTTTATTGGTTATGTTACTATCTTTATACTATCTTTATCTATTTTATTGGTTTCTCCATTTTAGACTTTTTTTTTTTTATATCAGAGGGGGCAAACGAGCAAGCGCATCATCTGATGGAAAATGATCATCGCCGCCCATGGACAACCGCAACGTCCAGGGAGTCACGGGTGCGTTGCCGGCCTTGTCTTGGCCTGGAAAGAGTAGGCTCGTTTCTTGAAGGTCCCTAAGTCGTAACGGTCCGGGAATACCGCCGCTATAAGTTTGTTCCACAAAATTGTCGTACGTGGTAAAAAATGTCGTAAAAATCGCACACACGCCATCCATCAAGGTGGTGAGGATGAAAGGACAGTCGATTGTGTGACGTACAGTAACGGAATTCAGCAGCAGGCAGTATTTCGAACAATTCCTCAGAACATTCCCCATGATAGATCCGGTAAAATATACTTAGGGACGCAACGTCCCTCCTCAGGGCCAGAGAATTGAGCCGATCAGAGAGTACCGGATCGCCGACAACCCGAACCGCTCTACATTGTATGTGGTCAAAAGGAAGGAGTTGATACTGGGGCGCTCCAGCCCAGAGATGGGAACAGTATTCCATGTGAGGCCTAATCTGTGCCTTGTAAAGTTGTAGGCGATGGGTCGGCGTGAAATACTGTCCCGCTCTACCGAGCACACCCAGCTTTTTCGAAGCTAATTTAGCTTTGCCCTCCAGATGACCGCGGAATTGAACGTCACTCGAGACATCGACGCCAAGGACTCCAATAGTCGGCTTGGCATCAAGGGAAGTACCTTCAAAACTGAGGGATACGACAAAGGGACGTCTTTTTGCGGTTAACGTGCAAACTTGTGTCTTAGAGGGGTTAATTTGGACTAAGTTTAGTCGGCTCCAACTTGAGACATGACTTAACATGATAATGTGATGTCAACACGATGTTCATTTATTTTCACTTCGAATTGCTTTGAATCATCATGGAATCTTCACAAACTCGATATTCTAATCTCTTGATTTCTGCTTTTGCTGTTGCTAATTGTTATGTATGCGCCCATTTCTTAAACGCTTGTTGTTACAAGCATATTACTTATTTAATTACTCTGAACTATCTGTTAAATAAATATATGCATTTCTAAATTATAAATATTAGTAATAATAATACTTTAATATTAATACTCCAGACAATTACACAGATTGTGTGACCCCCAAACTAAGCAGTAAGCTTGTACTATGGCTACCACACAACGAACTCTGGGGGAGTTCCCAGTAACACCCAGACTCCAAGTCAATTTACAAAAGTTCGTTTTCTAAATTGACCTGAACGGGGATCGAACCCGGGACCCTAGCTTGGAAAGCAGATGCATATGCCACTGCACCAACGGGCCAGTCAAATAGTATAATATCATTTATATTATAAATGATATCAAATAATATAATAAATGCATGCAATGAAACGATTTTTATCTAGTTTTCTCTCTCTACTCTTCATCTACCCATACTCCACTCTCCAAATGTCGGGAAGTAAATAATAACATTATGATCTGTTTAAAAAATGTTATATATATGTATGCTGATTATTATTACGGTGTAGTGCATTATCAAGGAGGACTTAACCCATGTTGGACCGTTTACACATCTGATATGTTTCCTTATACAACATTAAAACAATACTTAATCATTGGTAAAGATTATTTATTTAAGAACATCTGTGCATCTTCATAGAAAACAAATGGATTCCCATTATACAAATGTGGGAAATGAGACAACATAAGGACTGGAGCGACATCGCTAAGAAGTCTGGAAATTATGTATAGTGTGGTACGTATATTTGTACTTTTAAGTAGTGTAAGATCTTACAGTATTTAAAATCGGGTATGCCAGCGGAAGTCATCGAGCCCCACATGTTCACGCTTATTCGGCCTGACGTCTAATTAGAAACAACATTATCTTCTGTATAACGTGTCCTATCATACCTCTATAACCTTAAACGACCATCTTGTGAAGAACAGAAGGAGTTTTATCTGTAAACACAACATCAACACTTAAAAACCTGAAAACCATCAACCTTAGAGTTTTTTTTTTATTTAAAAGACAAAAAATTTTTAAGCAAAGAAATGATTTTTAAGTACAATGTAATTTATAACTAACGCATCACTATCTAAGGTCAAATTTGCAAACTTATCATTTGCTTTGGTGTCATTTTCATTCTACAGTCTACATCTGATTGTATAAATTAATATAAGCCTTATTGGTTTCATAGTTACAGGCAACAAATCTTTGAAGTGGTACGTTAATCAAATTCCTTGACTGTACATAGACGTTAGATTGTTCGAGAAAAAATATTCGAAGTCAGAGTATACCGCAGTTCGGAAAATTATTTGGATGTCAGTAAACACCTGTACATTTTTTAAATTAAATGCGAGATTTTATTATTGACTTTTTTTTTTATTTAAATTATCCACTATTAAATAGCAAAAATGTGTCAGGAAGCTTCTTACACTAGTATCTAGTCATCCACAGTCACAAACCTAGCTGTAGTAATAATAAATGATCGATATAACACAGCTATTGACTTATGGACATCACTAATTGTAGTTCCGTCGACCATCGTATCTGACTACAGCATCAAAATGGCTTTAATCTTGTTCTTAGATATAGGCACAAGTATAACTTAACAACCGCTACTCCAGTGCGATAGTGTGGTAAAAGGTTCTAAGAGAAAAGGGGCATTTATATATTGATTTTAAATATATTTTTGTTTACATTTTTACTTTGACAATATTTTCGGAAAAAGTTTTCAAACTGCATACTTGTCCCATCAACGTCTTGAGAAGGATAATAATATTTGTCACCAGTAACTCTAAGAAACATTTAAATGTATTACGTCGATATTTTAATGAAATAATAATATTAAGAAGAATATATCCATACATTACTGAAGATATTAGCTGTATTTGTATTTCCCTTTGCCTTATTCATGAGAAAAACATACGTTTTATCTATGAAAAATTATTTTTTTTGTAAAAATTTTTTCCAGAGATAATACACTGAATAATCAAACAATATGATTACTTTTATTTTAATTGCATAATTTATAAATAATACATAAGCAACAGAACAATTTATTTATTTATTTTATATTTAAATTTAAGTAAGTTTTTATTTAAAAAGTAGATTTAAATTTATAACAATAAAATGGTTTTTAATTGACCGGAAGTATTTCAGTACTTGGACATGTTTCGTGAAACCCCGTTGTTTTGTAGCTATTAGAAAATGCAATGTCCGCCATCTTCGAGTTCTGTGAATGTTTTGGTCGTAGTTTTGGACTTTGAGGCTGATTTCATATGTGCTATGAAATTATTTGACGGAAACAATTTCGCTGCATCCTAAGTGTTAATAATTCATTTACTTACAGGTTAGTATAGCTTTGTTTCTGCATTTTCGTAAAAAGTGTTTACATCTGGGTTTCTTGTTATATTGTTTAAATGTCTACTTATTTAGTCGTTTTTCTTTTAAAGAATAATTATTTTAATCATTGTATCTCTACTATGTTATTTAATTGAGTCGATATAAATACATACGAACCTCGTTTTCCTGATACCTAGATTTATATGTCTTGTGAGTAACCGTATTAAGCAAGTTTAAATTCTCTATTTACTGCTTTTTTCTGTTTACTTTTAAATAAGTTCAATAATATATCTCAAATTATTTTAATGTTTACTTTTTTTGATGTTTATCTGTAAGACATTTTCAGTTTTCGTTGTACAATAATGGCGGCAGTGAATTAACCTATCCACATATTTTACTCATTTATTTCTTCAATACCACGATTATAATGCTTTATTTTGTTGTTTTTGTTTATATTTTGTCGTAGGAAACAAAATAAAGTGATTTTCAACTAGTTTCCTGGACAAACTTCATCGACGGACATTTGTTACTTCTGGACTAAAAATATTTTACCAAGAATATAATGATGTGCATCGCATGTGTTAGTGAGAATAATGAAGACATATGGGTAAAAAGTCAATTTTCAATTGCAGTTACATGAAATAACATAGGAGGCCGTGGTGCACTCCTGGCGTCATCACGGGTTCGACCCAAGATGGTAATATTTACAGCATGTCAGCCTCATCAGAATATGAAACAGCGGCCCGGCAAGTGAGTAAATAGCATCTACTATTCAGATTTCCTAAAAACTTTTAATATCATTACAATATGAGCCTTCTGTTCCTGTAATCCAAACCTTTTTTAGTTCTCATAATAAAATTCTAATAATATTACAATAAGAATCCATAGAAACTTTTTTTTAAATAACATCAAAAACCTTTCATCAAAATAGTTCATTAGTTATTGATTCCCTAAGTGTAAAATAATTAATTGTAAATATTTTGTAGTGTTATTGAAGTGCATTATATGTTATATAAAAAGTGAAGTGATAGTTATTGAATTTTAACATTTTTCATTTGTTCTCTTTTTCACCAAAGCTTTCACTTAGACTTGTAGTTTGTGTTAACATTATGAGAAAAGTAAGTGTTTTTTTAAATAAAAATAGTTTAAATAATCTAAAAAATGTGTATTTTTATTGTAATACTTGTTTTGTGGTATTATGTATCTTACAAGAGTAATAAAGAATTTGAATTTTTAAGTCTATTATTAATGACCTTAAATGAGTCTTAATATTTAATAAACTTATGCTTTTGTGCTTGTGCTTATGTTTAAAGATCAATGTTTCGGCATTTATTGGATAATTTATCACAGTTTTGCTGAATGAGGACGTTTGATAGCACTGTTTTGTACTTGCTGTATTATTATGTTGATTGTATGATAATAAATTCATTGTGTGGGGGACAGTGACTGCTATGAATTACAGTACAGCTGAAGTTAACTTTCAGATATATAAAGTTTCTAGATAATTTTAGTTTACATATCTTTTTTGTTAAAATTGATATGCTTTGCGTTTCAGGTTTAGTGATGTATGCCATGCCATAGATTGTTATTGAACTCTTGTTTTGTCATTAGATTTTATAAATTGTTTGTATAATATCAAATTTCCATGCACAATATAAAATAAATAAAATTAACTTTGTTGTAGGATTACGGGCCGACCACCTCCAATGAAAACCTCTATGAACATGTATTGGATCACAAATTAGCAGATATGAATGTACAAAGTATTAGAACTCCTGTTTTAAGGCCTGTGCCCCTTTCCCCCACTGAAGGAGACCCCGAGCCTGACTCTACAAACCCTGAAAGCATTATTCAATCAGTACATAAAGATAAAAAAGTTGAATATCATATTGCAGAGAAAAGGTGTGATACAGAAATGTCAGTAGACTCCATTTCTGGCATAGTCAGAATTGAGGAAGCCAATGTTGGCCATATCACATATCCTATCATACAACAAGCTGATGATTCCAATGAAGTTAATTTTGTTGAAAACTCTGGTGCTACTCTTATTCCGGCACCATTAAACACTGCAATAGTTCAAAATGTCACTAAACTGCCTCAGAATTTCACTATAAATGTGGATGCAACTGTTGGTAATATTACTACTATACAGAATGTTTCTCAAGATGTTTCAGGCAACCAGACACTATGGTTGCCAACAATTCTTGCAACTAGTACCACTCCCCCAGATAGCAAAAATGATGAGGACAGACCCCAGGCTGGTGTATCGCAAATTATAATCACCAGTGAAAGTTATGTTAGTGATGCCAGTCAAGGAGGAAGGAGGTCGAATTTGATTTCTGAAACGAATTATATATGCCAACCTAAGACCTCCAAAGTACAGATTTTAAGTAACATTTCCCTGCCGAAGAATTCAAACTATTCTCAACAATATGTCACTCAAGGTAAAGAGATTTCTACACCTGTGTATGCCACACAAAATCATATCTACAAACTCAGTACTAATGTGGTGCCACAGAAGCACTTAAATAATTCTGTGCTTTCCACAAAAACATCGAAAAGTCAATCGTTGATTGGTTGCACAACACTTTCATCTACCACAGTAAACAACAACAGCCCAATTAAGAATGTATCTTATAGCCATGCATTTACTAAAGGCACAAATGTAAATAAGACAATGAACAAAGTAAATAATGGTGCTAATATAAACACTATGGCTGCAACAACCTCTGGTAACACCCAATGTCATATTTTATCTCGTGTTGTTTCCGGACCTAATAAAATGTCTGTACATTCAGGACGAAAATCTGTGAATACGCCTAAAGGGTCAAAGAACTCCAGCCAAGTATCGGGCAGTCAAAAAAATCAGTCGAGGGCTATCAAAATAATACAACAGACAGGATCTGCTCATAAATCTGAAGATAAATCTTGGTCTGTAGCAAATGTTGCTACCTACAAAAGTCAGCAACCGATCTATGGTGTTGTCGATTCCAATACATCAAAGATCATCCAGAAAGTTGGAAGTCCTACCCATAAAAGCCAATCATCAATGTCACTTCAAAAGGTCCCATCTAAAGGAGAACGTTTAGTACTACAATCCCCATGTGGCCCTGTACTCATATCAACTGCTCCTATTAGTACCAGTTTATCCAAGGGACCTCATTATGTTCAATCAGGGTCAACTCCTAATCTGCGCTATGTGCACACATATTGTACAACTGATAACCAACTTTCTACAGTTTCTCAAGTTTCTGCTAACCAGCAACTAACCGCTCAAATATTACAGTCTCTGTCACAGCCGAAGTTAATGTTACCAAGCCCGAACACTGTTAGTCATAATTTACTTCCATTGCCATCAATTGAAGGACCTATAGAAACCAAACCTGTTAATCAGAAGAGAATTGTATTGTACGTATATGATACTATTAGTTTGTTTTCTTTTAATTTTTACATTTAAATACTAACAATTGTAAATTTTTTATTTCAGTGGTGATAAATCTACACTCTTAACGGCAGATGATATAATTGGTATGGAAGAAAGGCCTAATCTATCGGAAGAGTTACGAAGATATTCATACCAAGCTTTAGCATTTGTTATGTTGGATCATACTTATGCTTTGCCAGTACAAAAGCAACCATCACCGACTATTCCAACAACTACGGTCTCTAGTGCTTCCCCTGCAATAGTTTCACCGCCGCTGACCACTACACCCACGAGTCCATTGAAAAGAAACTCGCCTGTATTAATGTCGACGGCTTCCTACGAATTGCCAGTGACAGTGCCTACTAGTGGGATTATGGCTCCTTCGCCTATTACGTCAATGCCGATGGGAGCACTAACATACAAACCACAACCTTTGCCACCACAGGACGACGACGCGACTTCAGTGATTTCTTCTATCGATGGTGACAAAAGACAAGACGACCGCGGTGGGAGCGATACAGAAACTGCTCCGGAAGGAGAGGAAGAAGGTAAAACTAGATGCATTTGTGAGTTTACTCACGACGATGGTTATATGATATGTTGTGACCGCTGCGGCGAGTGGCAACACGTCGATTGCATGGGCATCGATAGGCAAAATATACCAGATGCCTATATGTGCGAGTTATGCCAACCAAGACCGATAGATCGCCGTCACGCACGTACTATTCAGATGAGAAAGCGCGAGGAATTGAGCGCTCTCGGCGCCTCTGACTCTGATTCGTCGGGATGCACTCGTTTACCAGGACAAAGGAAAAAGGGTTTACTTACTGTCACTACTTATACAAATACCAGTGGAACTTATGTTACCACATATAATTCGAACCTTCCCGTTTTGCCACCTTTGCCGCCTTTGCCGCAGCCGACGTTGCCGTTGCCCAAACGTGGCCCCAAACGACCTAAGAAACCAGAGGTCAGAAAAGGAACTAAGAGGAAGCTCTCAGAGAAGAGAGTTAAAAGAAAGAAGGAGATTATGTTGAATAGAAGTAAATACAACTCAAGTTTATCTAATCAATCTCATTGGCAAGAATCATATGAACTGGCTATGACTAATCATTACAGTCCAGAACTCAGAGCTAAAATAATGAAATACAGTAGTAAATTGGGTAACACACCTAACATGGCTTCAGCTATAACAGCCCACTTATGCACGACAGTGCCACACGCGGGTGGTAAGATTCTTATTGCAACAAAAGATCTAAAAGACAATACACCTGTAATTGAATTGAGAGGTAAGTACATGTTGTCAAATCAACACAGACCTCAGGTACAAAATTCCGCAAGAGCCGGAAGCCAGAAACCTGGTCCGTTTGTCTTTTTCTATAGGTTACCAAAAGACAACACTCAAATATGCATTGATACTAGAACATATGGCAATGAAGCCAGATTCGTGCGAAGGTCATGCAAACCTAATGCTGAGTTACAACACTGTGTTATTAAAGGAACTTTACATGTCTACTTGGTGACTACAAGTGGTGTTCAGTCCAACACTGAAATAACCGTCGGTCACGATGCGAATGGCGGCAAACATCCGTGCGCTTGTGGTAACCCCAAGCATTGCAAAGTCAATGGGTTGAATTTAGTATCCAGGAAGAGTGTCGACTATCCTCCTAGAGAAAAACGAAGCAGGACAAGGTGCTCCAGTTCCTCATCGCCTTTGTCACCACCGCTAGAACCTAATATATTAACTCCAGTTAAGGAACAAGCGCCACCCATCCCCATATTCAAATCTGAAAAGAAATCACCAATAAAACATGAATACCCGCCACTGTCACCTGTCAAAAATGCCGTCATGACACTCAATTTTGATGAACCTCTCAAATCTGAAGCGAAGGAAATAAATACAGAAATAGATTTAATGGCTAAAGAAGAAATGAAACCAGAAATAGATGAACCTGATTTTGTAAAAATAGAACCAAAACAAGAAGAAGAACTCCCGATACAAAGTATAAAAACAGAGCCAAACTTGGATATGGAAGAAATAGAACATAAAGTCATAGAGGAGATCAAAGAGGTTAAAACGGAGATAATTTCGGATGAAGAGAAACAAGAGACAGTAGAACCTAAACTAGAAGAACCTAAAGTAGAAGAAGAAAAAGTTGTAACAAGAGAAGTTACTGCTAAATCAGCTTGTCACGATAGATCATCCAGATCTAGTAGAACAGCAACAGTGAACCAAGAGTCGTTGGATGATAAAACCGATGATTCCCAAGACAAAATACAGTCTGCTAATAAAGAAAAAGAAAAGAAAAAAATGGTAACTTTCATTTTATTTTACATCTTTCATCTCTTTCTTTTTTTAATTTTTAATATTTTGGTTTTTATTTTCTTCAAATTTTCAGACTCGGGAAGAGCGCAAAATGGAAGCTATAATGAAAGCATTTGAACGTATGGAAAAAGCTGAACAAAGAAAACAAGAAGTTAAAGAAAGACAAAAGAGAAGAGAATCAGATCCTCATCCTAACACTGCTGAAAAAGACGATGATGATGAAGTGCATAATAGCGCTTCTAAAAAGAGGAAGAAGTAAGTACATGAATGTACAATATTATATTATAAAAGATGTCTGTTCTTAGCGTACCTTGAAACGGAATATTTCCGATTTGCTTATTTCTGCTCTCTTATCGTTGCCAAAAATTTGTTATAAACCCAGACCAATAAGTACATAGATGTCGCTTTGAATAATTCTGTAATGAGCACTTGTCAAATTGTTGGGCAGCGCGAAACTGTGATGTGATCTGATTAAAATCGGAGGTCGAATAATCCAGAGCAGGGAGACGAAGCGCTGTCGTCGTGGTCTCCGTTTAAGTAACATATTTTATAATAACTAAGTAACTAACAAGGGCTCTCCAATGCATCAACTAGGGCTTACTGGTCTGTGTATACTGGATATAAAAGAAGTGTATGTAAACAAATGTAGGAAATACTTCTGACGTGCTGACCTTAGTAAATTGTAACATTTAGTTTCAATAAGAATAATTTCAATATTTGGATAATGGTAAGATTTTAAAATAAGCAAAAATTTAGAGGCGAACCACTGGTTATCCCTTTGCTGCATTTCTGGGACTTTCGCTAGTCACAACCATCTGACTATATTTCAATTGATAGCTTGATAATTTACTGTTCATCCTTGATATTTTGTCCACATTGTGTTCCATGCATAATTTTTCTCACCATTTTAGTAGAAACTGGTTTATACGCATGCAATTTCTAGACGTAGACTTCTTATACTTTATGAATTAGGCGAGAAGTACTCAAGCCATATTTGACCACACGACGGGCTTATTACATTTTACGAATGTGTCGAGAAGTGGTTTGTACCACATTTGACCACGCGACGGATGGCGGGGAGTAGTTCTGACGATCCGCGATTGATTAATATAAGCTATTATTGGTTTTCCATAGAGTTGAAATAATTACCACTGTATGCATGACAACTGACAGGAGTCGCGGGGTTGGTTATTAAGTACTTTCTCCATCAGCATGGTTCTTGGTAAATTTATTCTCGATTTGTTTACTGTACAAACTGTACTACTGTACAAATTTTTTGAAAAATATTTTTATTTCGCTCATGGATGCTACAAATTTCAATGAATTTGTTAATTTCTTTTAGTAATTGAATATCGAAAGAACCAAATATTTCTATTTGGCCTATATTCCTAGGTCTGTATACATGTAACTAGTATATACACATTGCAAGCACAGTAGTAATCGCCACCCTCTCCTCCCTCCGAACCCTCCCATATCAACGTTCTCTGAATCGTCCATAATTTACACAACACACGGTTACGCAAAGTAATAAAGTAAAGGTAATAAATACCACGTCTACCGTATACGTAAACAGAACGAGATAAAACAAGATTGGTTTTCAAAATCCTTGAAATTGAGTAGTTTTGCCACATACGAAAGACAAGTAACTCGCCTTTGTTTTGTGCTGTATTGATAAGACTTAAAAATTCCGTAAAACGCTAGTTATTGCTTTATAGTGAATTGAAGTTCATTGTACCTTCGAAGTTGCGACTTAGTGATGATAACGACAAATTTTTTTAGCCTAAATTGGATCATGGTTTCTTTAAAATGGCATTTTTAGTGAACTAATAATTAAGAACTTTGTAAATAATTACACGGCTTTCAATTACAATGTTGCTTTAATGTACGTACGTGCAGTGTAATTCATCAACTTAAAGATAGCAGTAGTGTGAACAATAAATTACAATCATCCAAATTGGGGATCTTCATAATCTTTTAATCTTTGTGTTCGTTTGTTTTTTTCACAATTCATTAGTAGCTAGTTAATAAGGTCTTTGTCGTTAATATGGAACTATAACACCTAATTTGCTATTATTTCTTTATCTATAGCCAATCGACGCTAACAATAATAACACTAGTTATAACTTGTGACTGAAAATTACAATGATCCAGAATTTTAATTCAATGACTGCAATTTTCTTTGTTAGTTTCAGTCTATACTATTGTAATCTTATGATAATTTTATTCAAGTCTCAATTTAAGTATCTATACCTCTATAAATGTAAACATGTTTCTGTCTGTTGTGTTTTCACGGTGAAATCACTGAATTGATTTTGATTAAGGACATAGGCATTTTTATTTATTTTTATTGGACATAGGCATTTTTAGGTATTTGTAACCAAATGACAAAAATGAGACCATTATAATTTCTACTGTTCGTCTGTCTGTCTATATGTTCCAGCAATTTTACTCAGAAGCTATTAGCACTAATACATGAAAATTGGGAGGTAGGTGTTTTCATGAACCGCTATATGATGGTGTAGTGAAATTATGAAAAAATGAAATTAGGAGTGGCACTTCATATTAGTTGTGATAGAGCCATGCTGCATTGCAGCACGAATTGGCCCGGCTCGCCCGCTTAAAATACCACCATCTCACAGAATATTGCCGTGAAATAACAGCATCAACTACTGTTGTTTCATTGGTTAGTGAGAGTGCCGGTGGCCCATCTCCCCCTTCCGCCTCCTTCCCCTCTTTTCCCTACAGGCTGCCAACGTACCCGTGATTCCCTGAACGTTGCGGGTGTCCATGAGCAGGGGTGATTACTTTCCATCAGGCGACTCGCTTGCTCGTTTTCCCCCTCTTATATAAAAAAAATGTATATTATATACATCTAACCGAGGGATAAAAAAGATTTCCAGTGCACATAAGCGTGTGGAGTACCTTTAGAACTTTAGATAGAGGTCTTAAAAAATGATATTTAAATTTCAATAAACAAATTATCTATTTTAGTATTTAACTTTCATTTTTTAATAATGAGGATATCTAATCCTAGTTTATTTACAAAATTTATTAATTTATAATAATAAATTAAAATTTAATTATGATGTCACTCAATAATTTAATATTTAATTTTTATTTTATTTATTAATTTTACTAATAAAATTTATTTAAATTTTTGTGTAACTGCTGGCACAAAATTTATTACATATTTTTATATTACTAAATCTTAATTTCTTAAATTTTTAATATTAATTGCTGTTTTACAATATAATTATTTTCAAAATAATTAAAAAATTGCACTAAAGTTTATGTATAAAATAAATTTTTAATAAATTATAAAAATATAAAATTTTTACTTATATCTGATGTTTTTTTACATAGTTAAAAGTGTTTTCTCCTTCCCTCTAATTTTTTGACTATGAGGTGGAAAATTCTAAAAAACTTTTAGATAGATTAACTTAAAAATCACTTTTAACTAAAACATTCAGAGACTGCAGATATGGCTTCGTTTTTCTCAATGTTATTTTAAACGCTATGAAATACAAACTTGTTTTAGCCGATTAATGAATATTGTACATTCTGACGACACGCACTTGACCAGTTTTTCTAATTCTACATAAATTAAGTTACGGGTAACGACTAGTTACAATATCATAAAATGTCGAAAAAACGTAAAAAATGGAAAAAATTCACAGACGTGCCAAGTGGACTTTTTCATTCTTTTTTCTTTATCAATTTAATGTAATTGGAAATGTAAATTCCTGAACTTTTGAACTTCATTTAATTATAATAAAATGGCTATAATCAAAACTTTGAATTTTCATGACTGTGATAGGCGAAAAGAGGTTGATCTTTACCCACTTCCTTATTTTGCATCCCACATTTACGATCAATTACAATTTCTTTGAATCAACGTTATTTTTAATAGATATTTTTATATTCTAAAATAACAGCATAAATTATCACTGCAAAATCCTTTTTTACGCATGCTATACAAGTTATTTCAATAAAATTTAAAAGTCATATATATATAATAATGCCGTACACAATACAGCTGCATGCATAGCTTTGACTTATCATTACGTCGTTGTAGACGTAAAGGGCGCGCACGAACCACATCGCAGTCGAATCGACGGCGGCTGAACTCTGCTGACAGTGATCTAGTGACGTCAGGGGACGAAGCCCCGGCCCGCACCCCGCCTCGCG
Organism: Zeuzera pyrina; assembly: GCA_907165235.1. NCBI lineage: Eukaryota > Metazoa > Arthropoda > Insecta > Lepidoptera > Cossidae > Zeuzera > Zeuzera pyrina. Next base: position 3,802,788 of record OU015623.1, read on the forward strand.
CCCCCCCGCGACGTGACAGCGCCCGACAGGCTGCTGACGCCGTCAACGACTCCGTTAATGAGGTACTTTTTAAACTACACCATTACATCACTATTATACCACTACACCACTTATACCACGACCACTATTATACCAGGACCACTAATATACCACAACCACTAATATACCACGACTACTATTATACCAGGACCACTAATATACCACGACTACTATTATACCAGGACCACTAATATACCACGACCACTAATATACTACGACTACTATTATACCACGACCACTATTATACCACTGTACATTATTATACTACTGCACCAATGTTATATCAGAATATATACCACGACTGGGACTATTACTGCACCACTACGCCAATACTGTGCCATTACATCGCTTACACTATTGTACTATTTCACTGTTATTATATAAACATCATTGTATCACTACCGCGCTATTTTCTAATGCACTGTTGTACATTACACTGATGCGCAGGGTTCCCAGATTTAAAAAACAAAATTATATGATCTGGGCTGTAAAATTATAGCGCAGCCGTGAAAATTATAGTACGCTGTAGTACAAAAATCGAAATCACGAGTTTTTGGATACGAAAAAAAATAGTCATTCGCATCAATTCTGTAATTAATAGGGTTTTTGGCGGGATATTATGGGGAGCGGTTGGGCGTTTATTTTAATTATTCGCAAATTGTTTCTAGTGGATATTGTGATGTATAAAATTGACATAGTTTTGCGTCCCAAGTATCTATACTGTATATTTTATATTTATACTAGCTGTACCCGCGACTTCGTCCGCGTAGAAAAATGTTCCTTGACCTCTTTAGGTTACTGGGGTTACCCGAGGTACTCATATTGTTGGTGTTAAAAAAAAGTTATTCTCTATAATGGAACATCTGCCATATTGGAGTTATGATGACGTCACATTTCCGGTAATTTTCCCCTGCGTATTCCATTTCATTTGATACCCATATTGTTGGTGTTGAACGAAAAAGTTATTTCCTATTAGGGTACATCCGCCATATTGGATTTATGATAGCGTCACATATACAAAAACCTTCTTCTGCGTATCCCACTTCATTTGACATCCATATTGTTGGTATTGAACAATACTCCCGTGAAACCTAGAACATGACACTCATGTAGATCTATCAAAAAAAAATAATATTCACCATCTTAGATTACAAAATGAACGTCATTTTCGTAATCAGCACCCCGAAAATTTGATACCCATATCGACTTATCCAAAAAAAGTAATATTCGTCATCTTGGATTTGAAAATGAACATCATTTTCGTAATTTGCACCCCGAGAAACCTAGAATATGATACCTATGTCGATTTAACCAAAAAAATAATAATCGCCATCTTGGATTCGAAAATAAACATAATTTTCGTAATCAGCACCCCGAGAAACCTATAATGTGACACCCATATCGATTTATCCAAAAAAGTCATTTTCGCCATCTTGGATTTGAAAATGAACGTCATTTTCGTAATTATCACCACGAGAAACTTAGGATATGACACCCATATCGATTAATCCAAAAAAGTAATATTCGCCATCTTGGATTTGAAAATAAACGTCATTTTCGTAATTAGCACCCCAAGAAACCTCGAATATGATACCTATGTCGATTTATCCAAAAAAATAATAATCGCCATCTTGGATTCGAAAATAAACATAATTTTCGTAATCAGCACCCTGAGAAACCTAGAATTTGATACCCGTATCGATTTATCCAAAAAAAGTAATAATCGCCATCTTGGATTTGAAAATGAATATCATAACATTCGCCATATTGGATTTATGGTGACGTCACATATGTATCTACCTTCCCCTGCGTATTCTGTTTCATTTGATACCTATATTGTTAGGGTTTAGCATTATAAAGTTCCCCTATAAAGTTTCATCCCCTTTTTCACCCCTTTAGGGGTAGATTTTTAATAAAAAAGAAAACTATGTTTTTTTAATGGAAAAGGTGTATCTCTGTACCAAATTACATCTTAATCGGCTCAGCGGTTAAAAATTTCCCATACGAAGTTTTATCCCCCTTTTCACCCCTTTAGGGGTAGATTTTTGAAAAATAAAGTAGCCTATGTTCATTCTCTGGTGTCAAACTATCTCCATGTCTAATTTTATCGGAATCGGTCCGGCGGTTTAGCCGTAAAAACCAAACAGACAGACAGGCAGACAAACAGACTCGCATTTATAACATTAGTATCCCCTATAAAGTTTCATCCCCCTTTTCACTCCTTTAAGGGTAGATTTTTGGAAAAAAAAGGTCTGTTTTTTAACAGAAAAGGTTTTATCTATGCACTAAATTTCGTCTTAGTTGGTTCAGCGGTTTAGCATTTCCCTATAAAGTTTCATCCCCCTTTTCACCCCTTTAGGGGTAGATTTTTGATAAAAAAAAGAAAACTATTTTTTTTTAATAGAAAAGGTGTATTCTGTACCAAATTACATCTTAATCGGTTCAGCGGTTAAAAATTTTCTATACAAAGTTTCATCCCCCTTTTTACCCCTTTAGGGGTAGATTTTTGAAAAATAAAGTAGCCTATGTTCTTCACCCCCTGGTGTCAAACTATCTCCATGCCAAATTTTATCAAAATCTGTCCGGCGGTGTAGCTGTGAAAACGGAACAGACAGACAGAGAGACTTTCGGATTTATAATATTAGTATGGATATATGTCGCATCTTGGGGCACAGATGCAGGATCAGACATTGTTGGTAGGCGTTCGGGATATAGGTATTCAAATGAAGCAAAAGAAAACTGGACACCATTCACAGTTGGTTTGGTTATTAATGTTTAAACTGTACAAATTAACTTATAATTAATTTCTAATGAACTAGCTGGAAACGCGACACAGTTTCTAGGTTATACAATCAACCATCACAACGGACACACTCTGAATCACTGCACTAGAATGTGTCGTATTCTGCCTACTCTGCGTAACGCCACCAAAACGGCGCTTGCGCTTCATTTCCGTTTCCGTCAGGGAAACGTTATCGTAGATGGCGCTGCGATGCATCCGTACTCATGACTTCCGCGACACGCTATAATCATAATAAAATGGTAACGACTCACCGGGTCCTTGCATCCCGCAAGATTCCACCATTTTGTTCACTCGCGATTACACCTCCATCAGACTCACTAGTCCCGTAATCTCACTTCTGATATCGGAAAAGACACGGGGCAATTCGTGCTCTTGCGACTCAGGCATGAGAAAAAGGTACCTAATGAGGCGAACTACTCCAGAAAATACAACGTTAAGACAAAGTTTATGTGCAAACTACAGAAAACTCTTTGTAACAATTATTACGTAGGTAATTGGAAATTTAATAATGACAAACGATCCGTCGGAGAAATGCTATCGCACCGGCCGCCGTAGTCTAACAGACTCAGTGCCGGCACCGACGTTACGTTAGCGCGGTATCCCTTCCAAACCAGAAGTCGCGCTTTGCCATAGTATAGTCAAATAAGTACTTTTTATTATTTCCACCGACATATAAATTATAAATTTAAAAATTATGGTACAATCGCGTCACATAGCTACTTTTGGATGTACGTAGTGCATAGACTAAGAATTATGTGACGAGCACTATAACCTGGTACCCTGCACTGATGTATAATTTTTTTGTATTATTTTACGTACGTGACGTAGGACTCACATACAAAATTGATTTATATTTATTGAAGTTAAAATCTACAAAGATTTTAACTTCAATAAATAAATAAGGTTGATCTTGACGTAGGAGCACTCACATACAAAATTGATTTATATTTATTGAAGTTAAAATCTTTGTAGTTTCTTCGGATTTTTATTTTTAAAATACTTTAAAATTAAAATTATTAAGCAAATAAAAGGTTTTTTTTTAAAGATTTTTGCGCGTATCATACGCGCCGAAGCAAGGATTTTAGTTTTTTGGGAATAAGATAAAACCAGAAATATAAGATTACAATAAAACATATTAATGAGTTTAATTAATACAACAAACAGATAATTGAAATCTAATTTCTTGTTAAACTACAATATTTATAGTTTATTTTTTTTTTCAGGATCTCGGTCTGAGCTCTGCGTGTTTATTGGTTGAAGCCGCCGTCGGCTCAGTCGAGTCTGCCTTTAAATTACCTAAAACTAAGAAAACTATAGCAACCGAATGGATCGGACGATCTCCCGAACGCACCCCGTCCCCTTACCGCTCACCATACAGACCGGCTCTAGTGTCAGCGCCGTCCTTGGAGAGCCTGGTCAAGGTCGCGTCCACTATCATCGGCGACCTGAGCGGGCAGGACATATCCACGGACCATGAAGAGGATCACGCGAATACCATCAGCTCGCCGCCCAGAACGCCGGGCAGGGACCGAAGCAGGCCTCCGAAGAAGGCGAAAAGAATCACCAGAAGTACACCACCTGCTGAAATCATCGAAGCGGCTCCGCAAACTGTGCCGCAACACAGTGCTAAGAAAAGATGGTTGAGGCAAGCCATTAGTGAGGAAAGTGATTCTCCAACTGCAGGTTCGTTTGAACTTCATACAAAAATATGTTTTATAATTAAGGACAAAAGTTATACTATGCCTGATATAGACGTCTTTGTTTCAGAATCTTCTCCAAATGAAATGGTTACACCATTGAAGAAAAGAAGATTAGCAAGAGAATCTTTATCATATGAACAGAATAATATTGTGCCTGTGAGTATTACTAAATTCTAATATTCTAATAAATTACTAATTTAAATAAAAATAAATATTAATACATTTATTTCGTTGTTCAGTGTAATGATGAAACATCACCAAACCTGACGTCTGAAGACTCTCCAGTCAAAGACGACAATTCTATAACTAGACAGTACAAAGTGCGAAATATTATGGACAGTCTCTATGGTAGAGATAGGACAAGATCAGATAGTGGTCAAGGTTCCGATGACCAGTGCAACATAGATAATGATGTGTTAAATGTTAACATTAAAGGGCCACATGACACTGAACATATCAGGAGGATAATCGGCGTGCCCACTCCTGAGGAGGAATTTCCACCTATGATAATGAGCATCACAAAACCTGAAGATTTCAGAAGCAATAATAATAATATAGAGCCCGAAGAAAGCAATTATAATAAAGTTGTACCGATGGAGATAGATACATCGATAACAATGCAATCTAGAATTCAGGAAAACGTAGAGCACAGTAATAATGAAACGAAGGGCATCGAAAGTCCAAATGACAAAGTTAACAGTTCACAGTCAGCAGATACCAGCGGAAACTCATCACCACAACGTGATGAAATGGATGATATACAAAAGAAAATACATTCATTTCACACAGAGAACATTATGATCCTGAAAAGCAGAAACAAGAAGCCGCCTAAAGAGAAACGGAAGAAAGTCAATCTGAACTTCGATCTCAACATGGTGGATGACCAAATCAGTATTCAACTGAGAACAGAGGACACCAATAGCTCCAAGTCTTCGGAACTCAATGGAGATATCCACGAGGATATCAGCTCGCATGAAGACAAGATTCTCGTTGCTCCCGAAAATATTCCGTTACCACCAGTGGAGTCTATACCGCTACCGGCTCCAGAAAACATACCTTTGCCAGAAGAACCAAGCCCTATGCCCCTCATACCACCTCCCGAGGCTATACCCTTACCAGAAGAACCTATGAAACCAACGCCAGTGATCCAATCACTGTCTCCTCCTGACGAAGAAAAAGTAGAAGAAAAATCTTTCAGTTTCACAGAAAAACCATCTGTCTTAGAGAACTCAACGTTGCCATTTTCTTCATGTTTCAATTCTACTGGACTTTTTTCTGGCATATTCAGCAACATGTCCAAGTCTTTCAATTTGGAGAACCCGATCAACGAGAACGTACCTAACATGTCATTAATAAAGAGTGCAATAGATAGGACTAAAATATTAGATAATAGTATATTTGAGAAGGACAATATAAATCCTGTGGATGAACTTAGAAGTGTTCAGGAGATTTTGACCCGTGTAAATAATATGGACTCTAATAATAGTGTGTTGTTATCGGGAGTGTTAAAGAGCTCAAACAAGCCCACTTCGTTGCCAGTGTTGTCACCGAAACCGGTGGCAAAGCCCTATTGCCCACGAAGCAACGACCCCAGACTGAATCCTCCGCCTGCTGAAAAGCCCAAACCAGTGAGAAGGAAGGTAAGTTCATAAATAAGAATATTTAAACTGAATTTGCTTATTATGGTAAAACCACTCCACTATTATAGCAGAAAAAATTATGTGCACTTATGAAATCATAATAGCGTTATGAAAGTAGATCGTAGTCCTTTTGATTAGATAAGAATGTAAAATCAATAACATAATCATTATTATCGTAACATAATGTTAATAATCTTAGAAAGGTTATTATAATTTAAAGTACATATTACAAGCTTACTTTCCATGCTCGTAAGGAAAAAAAAAGACAGAATGTGTCTGGTGCTTATCTCTCCATGCAGGCTGTAAGCCATTGAAATTATAGGTGATGGCTGTCGCTATTGGGTTCCTCATTATGGCTTTGTTCACCCCGGGTGAGATACGGCGTCAAGCTATGTATACACATTACAATACTTAAAGTATTGAAAAAATAATGAATTTCATTGCCTCTGTGGTTTTATAATAAGTAGTATCATTATGCAAAGGACAATCTTGTGACTTCTCATCAGCTTTGAGTACTCTTGTACTTCAGATGCTTATATAGGGTAGGTATCTCCGCATAGGTAGGATTACTTGTGCTTAATTGAAAAATTAAGTCTCTCAATTAGGATTTCATCTGCGCGAATTTATTAATGGTAAATTTATAAACTTAATTTACGAAAATGTAATGAAAGATTCGTTGAATTTTTCCGTTAAACTTATGCCCGTTTTACATTGATTACATGATTGGTCAAGGATAGTGGCGAGTAACGAGTGCAATTACAGTGGGGAGCGGCGAATGCCTGGGTAGTGACTGTTTATATTACAGCAAGTCAAGTGGCGTTACTCCGTCGAAATGGACGAACAACGTCGACAATTACGTGCGATTTCGCGCAGAATTCTTTTCATTATAATGGAGTAAATAATATTGAAATATTATCGTCTTATATATAAAAATGAATGTTTACCATTTAGACGTCATTTTGTTAACATTATATTATCGCATAAAACACCACACGCGTACCGTCCTGTTGCCGGTCACTTATACACTGTACTAAATTTGACGGTTTCCACTACGCCAAGTGGCGAGTCAAGAACCGTGCGAGGACAAAGCGCGCTCGCGAGATCTACTTGCAAGGCAGCTTGCAAACCAAGTTGTCTCGCTACTGTCCGATCGGTTTACACTTGTAGTTACGTACTGTACTGATCTACTACTCTAAACACTTGACCACTGTAAATCGGGCATTATTCCATGAATTTTTTTAAGTTATAGTTCCAGTGGTTTTGGAGTTAAGGGCGAGAATGTTCAATTTGACTACCCAAATTTCTCCTCCTTAATCCTCCTATAAATATTTTAAAATGTTAACGAGTGCAACATATTATATGGGTTGACAAGATATGTACCCTTTTTTTTTAGGCTTCCGTACCTCAAACGAAAAACGCGAAACCCTTATAGCACTGGTTCCCAAACTTATTTTGTCTACTGAGTCGAGAGCTCATACAGTCGTTATCTAAGATGCCTCCTAGCTAAATGAAATTACAAATCACCCCCCAGACCTCTACACAACGCTCCCATTTTTTTTCTGGGTCTCTTACCGCCCCCCTTTAGGCCTGCAGCGCCCACAAGGGGGCGTTATCGCCCACTTTGGGAATGGCTGCCTTATAGGATCATTTTGTTGTCCGTGTGTCTGACCATTCAAGACTCTTTACCTCAAGCACAGGTAGAAGCATCAAGTTGTTTATATCAAACACAGGTCGATGGTTCCTTAGAGGTGAACAAAATTTAAGCTTATAAGTTATAAGTCAACACATTCATAAAATCCGTATTTTATTATATACCATTTATGGAATCAAACAGAAACCTACAGGGTCATGAAATTTGACAACAAGCAAAGCACAAGCGAATCATCAATTTAAATGAAGGTTATAACCAGTTCGCGTTATTTGGTGGAATTTGGTGTATCTTCGAAGTCCTAACTCCAATACCGGTGAAATTTAAATGGGAAGTATATATACAAAAAATTTCAAACAAAAAATAATTTTCGAAACTGTCCACAATTGACGAAGTTATCGGTGAACATACATAAAAAAAAATACATACAGACGTACATAGAACCTCCTCATTTTTTTGAAGTCTGTCAAAAATAAAATAGATGTAAGAATCGAATAATGAATAAATCCATTGCATAATGAACAATGCTCTTTTTCGAACAAAGCCATAAAAACTTCGTGAAATCGTATAGTCACGAATGGCGACACACTAGAACATCTGTATACATACATGTACAAAGTTCATACAGCCTTACCAGGCGACTGCAGCTTCTATAGCATGCGATTGAGTCCATTTTGGCGTGTTCATCCTTTTCGCTACGGCCAGTAATGTGAGGTATTGAACAATAAAAAAATATCGCCTTTACAATGCTCGCAATAAGGTCAAGGTACTCACTGTTATAGGAAGAATTGTTCGTAGCTTCTGTTTTGAAATGTAGTAAGCTATCCTATATTCATACATTTTTATGAAGAATTCAAATCTTTTGAATGCTGAACAACATATTATCAATTTATATTAACTAGCCATAGAAGACATTTCTCAAGAGATATGTTTTTATTTTAACTTTAAAAGATACTTGTATAGATATAGAAAATCATTCAGTTCATACATTATACTATGTATCTAGCAGGTTGGGCAGATTTGTAACACGCCCAAGACCATTTCGGACACGGATTAATTTAGGGTTCCGTAGCGAACGTGGTTGAAAAATAGTATAATAATTAATATTGAATTAAACAAGTGCATTAAAATTCGATTGTTTAATTTTTTTCACTTCTGGTTTTGACTTACTAGTTTACGTTGCGTCGCGTTACGTTTACATACATACGTACAATATCTTGACGCCGTATCCCTAACGGGGTAGTCGGAGAGGACGGAGCGAAAAGCTTTGCGGTCCTTACATATTTCGCTTCCTCAAATCTCATCATTCTCCTCACACATTTTCGCCTAGGTAACTATGCGAATGCTTTTGAAATTTCCGTCAACTAACACTGGCTATTTGATCTTCGTAATTCAGCCATGGTCTTGCTTGGCTTCTTTTAACACTGACTTTCGCGCTGTAGATTTTCTTGGCAGTCTTTCATCACTCAAAGAACGTTACGTTTACCTTACATGGAGTACGATGTAAAAATGATTGAATGAATCTGCTGTGACTTGTAATATATAGACAGAAAAACATGACGATGCTAAAGAGTTTCATTGACGCCATTATTACTACTTAACCATAAACTAAACTAATATTAGAAAGAGGTAAAGTTTGGATGTAGGAGGTTGATGAGATTTGATCCGCTATGAACAGCTCAGTCTTCTTTCTTGAATAAAACTTGTGGTAATTACGATTGTGTTGAATGTTTGCTTACTGAATAATGATGAAAAAATGGCGGTCATGCTAGAACACCATGATGACGTTTGTTGACAGTTATTGACGTTTGTTGACAGCTATTGACGTTTTAACAAGGTAATCTCCGAAACTACTCATCGGATTTCAAAAATTTTGTCACCAATATTTACAATGGACCTCCAGGGTGGACATAGGCCGTATGTATATTACCCCATTAATTTCCACGCGGGTGAAACCGCGGGGCGCAGCTATAATCATAAATAAAAATCAATCGCCACCTGTGTAATGGAGCATCACATTAAAAGGGCTACCGATTTGGCTGATTTATTATTTGTTGTGTTCGTAATTTGTCAAGACAAGGATTGTATGAAAGAAACATTTTTTTTAAATCTACGGAAATACTCGGAAATTCGGATGATTATTTTGTATGAAAAACTTAATAAAAAAAAATTTGGTGTGTTTCAAATATTGAACGTCCTACCCGGGCGAAGCCGGAGCAGTCGCTAGTTAAATATAAGTAATAATTATGTACCAGACAATACACATCAATCATCTAATCCAAACTAGGGCATACCCTGTGATTTGAGAACCAGACTACGACTACTGGGGGAGTCTCTCTGTACACCAGACCAGAGACAATCTAGAAAAGTTCGTTTCCTGAATTGACCCGACCGGGAATCGAAACCGAACCTTTCGCGCTTGGTTACAACGCCTAAACCACTGCGCCATCGAAGTCGTCTATACTAATATTATAAAAAGGTAAACTTTGTTTGTAAGTTAATGCATAAACTCAAAAACTACTATTCCGATTTCAAAAAGTCTCACACCTATAGAAAGCTACATTATCAACGAGTAACATGGGCTGATTTTATTTTTAAAAAAATTTCTACTCTTGCGAAGTCGAGGCGGGTCCGCTAGTCATCAAAACTCGAGTTTATTACCTAAACCTTTGTTACAGATAGTGACAACCAAGCAATCATTGCGCGACCGGTGATTAATTGTAATAAAAATTGATATCATATAATGACGATGACGTGTATTGCGCCATGACCGTAAAATGCACTTTTCGCGTTAGACATAGCGCCACTATACAAATTACATTACATAACCTCTCATTCTGACAGCAGATATAGCGCGATATTTGGCTGTCGCACCCTAACTGTAATTTAGGTAATAAGCGTACCGTATTGTTATACGACAGCTCTCTATAAGCGAGTACCGCAAGCGGCATAAGGGCTCGTCGGGCGCGGACGAGGCGGGCGGGGGCGGGGGCGGGGGCGTTGGGGGCGCGGAGGGCGCCGAGGGTCCGGAGGGCGCTCCCGAGTGGTCCTCGGAGTCGTCGGGCGGCGCCTCGCTGTCGCCGCAGCGGCTGGACGCGGCCGCCGCCGCCGCCGCCGACGAACTCGAGCAGCGCCTGCACCGTGAGCTGGCGGCCTCGCATTTGCCCAAAGGTACTGTACGCTCGTGCCACACATCTACTAATAGGTACACTGGTACATGGAACACTCGACCTATAGAGACGAAATTTCGGAACATATTTTTCACCACTGCTCAGTTTATTTGCCCTAACAAAAAAATAAAAAAAAAAACCTAAAAATAACAAAAGCCTACTTAACTAATAGACTTTCCGTTGTCGAACATTTATTTGGCACCGACTTCAATAAATGTCAAATCTAATTATATGGGTATTTGTATCGTATTTATAAAGTTATTTTTGTACTTAAGTTTCGATCCGTAAGGGATAGTTATTTCATACTTTTCAGTGTTCTTTTTTGAAGTCGGTTTAATTTTTTTTTACAAGTTTTTTTATTTCTCTCTTTTGAGTGACATTGGCCTAAATAAATATCTAGAGCAGGTCTACGATTAATTTATTTTCTAATTCTGGAGCGCAATGTGTTAACTTCCATTCTATTCAGGAGCACAAACTGTGAGTTTTCACAATAAAGGATGCGGACAAATCGAACATGGGATATTATTGCCCATTATGGCCATTATCAATATCATCAATATAATATCATATCAATATCAATCAGTTATAAAATAACAATGTAAAGGTTGCATCATAATTACACCCTAGCAGTATTCTTACAATCCGAAGACGACAGCCACCAGCCGTATTCTCTGTCCGCCACAAGACTGACTCTACTGACTGAATTTATTATATCACAGCCAATTTATATCTTCTCCCTACTTTACCATTATATCATACTACCATTATACCATGTGGGGACAACGATAGTTAACAAATGACATACAAGAGAATCGTCAATATAAATAACCAGGTCGCGTTATTTGGTGTATCTTCGAAACCAAAGTTTCAATACCAGTGAAATTTCAATGGGACCAATCTGGAAGTGTATCCTTTCGAACAAAAAAAGAAATTTCCAAATCGGTTCATAAATGACGGAGTTATGAGGTAACAAACATAAAAAAAAAAACACAACCGAATTGAGAACCTCCTCCTTTTTTGGAAGTCGGTTGAAAATTAATGACATTGCCACTTATAGGTTGAGTGCTCCATGAATAGATATTATGTTGATGTGACCCTCGGATCAACGGTGCTGTCCGCATTAGTAGCCAGTGTGAATATGTCTAACAGCCAAAATGGCCATACACAATGCGGTTACAATACAAAAATATGTGCGGTGTCACCTTTGCGGACAGAATAAGCAATGAAGAGATACGCAGTATGACAGGGTTGCACGACAGTGTTATTGTATAAATGAAGAAAGGAATGCTAAGGTGGTTCGGCCACATGGAAAGAATGAGTGATGAAAGACTGGCGAAGAAAATCTATAGAGCGAAAGTGAGTGGTAAAAGAAGCCAACGAAGACCAAGGCTGACTTATGAAGATCAAATAGCTAGAGTGTTATACGACGGAAATGTCAAAAGCACTCGCATACGACGACTCGAGAATGATGAGGTTTGAGGAAGCGAAAGAAGTATGTAAGGACCGCGATGCATGGCGCTCCGTCAGCTCTGACTACCCCATTGGGATACGGCCTGAAGAAATGCATGTTATTAATCAATGTAATTCGATCATAAGAGCGCGTAACCTTCAGTTATCCTTTTCGTATTTTATTATTGTCCGAGTTTATAGATTTTTACTAACGTGCGTGACTAGGGAAGGTAATAGTGTACAATGATACACAATACAATATTTGCAAATAATTATTTCATGACCGACTCATAAGCTGACACGAATTACACAAACAGTTCGAGGTTTCTTATACTTAATATAGCTGTTTCACTTGTGGGCCATACTTACTATAGCTAACTCTTTTATTCGTGGTTACACTCAATGAGATAGAAAGAGACACGGAAATTCGTTTGATATATGATGGCTTCACACCATGTGTCTAAACGAATTTTACAAGTCATTGTAATAAGTTGCTGCTCTTAAGCAGCAACTTCCGTCAGCAACACCGTCTAGACTTATGAAATGTTTGGAAAAAGCAATTTTTTTCTTTAATTAGTGGAATAATATTTATTATCGAATATACTATCAAAGAAATTTTATTTATTTATCGTTTATTTATGGGCTTATTATGCAATTTTATCAATACCCATAATTATCTAACTTTGAAACAAACCATTCAAAATTTAACTTCTTTTATTTTATACATGATTTATTTTAATAATAATTTATTCAATTATAAATGCTCCTACAATACGACAGATAAGTAAAATGATAAAATCCACACGTCAAAGCCGCTTCATATTTATGGTCAACGAGACAATTAAACATAATTGCTTGGAGTCACGGATGGATGGCGTCACGTGTCATGCAACTAATCCATTGAGTCAAGAGCTCAGATGCACTAATGTGTAACAATCAATTGAATTAATTGATTGTTATGATGACAGAACACAGTTGGATGCACTATAGAAATGAAATAAGTTAAGTTTAATACAAAAGGTTATCTCAATATTTTTACAAATTTTACATGTTTTAATAAAATAGCATTTTCTTCCTAATTTTTTATTTTTACTTGTGATATACTAAGTTTTTTTTGTGGCGGAGGGGACAAACGAGCATGCGAGTCACCTGATGGAAAGTGATCATCACCGCCGCCCGTGGACACCCATAACGTCCCCAAGTTAATATGGATATGTCAAGAATGATAGCAAAGATTTTGATTTAATGTTGTACATACATACATATCTTCACGCTGTATCCCTAACGGGGTACAAAAGAAGCAGATCAAATATGAATATGATGAAGATCAAATAGAGTGTGTTAGCAGACGGAAATGTCAAAAGCACTCGCATACCTAGGCAAAAATGTCTGAGGAGAATGATGAGATTTGAGGAATCGAAAGAGGTAGTAAGGACCGCAACGCTTTTCGCTCCGTCCTCTCTGATTTAATGTTGTCATCATTATATACGGTATTATATGCAAGGGATTTTTATTAACAAAATTTTGACATTATGAAACGGTAACCGTCATTAATTTTGGTTGATCTGAACACTTAATTGTACGGAAGAGATACTTGGCCAGTTTTATTCTCCATGATTATAATAGTACGACTTGAAGTATGGAACAACCTAACTGTTTACCGACAAGTGCAATTACAGCCATTTGTTATTATACATGTACAAAAAAAAACTACCACTTTATAATTTTCTATACAAATACATAGATATCGTCATGCTGTATCTCTAACGGGGTAGTCAGAGAGGACGGAGCGCAAGCATCACGGTCCTTACATACTCTTACTTCTTTCGCTCCCTCAAATCTAAATGAAAATATAAACGATAATTAAAAAATTAGGGGGTCAACTGAGGAAGCGTGCTCGTCGCGACCCCTGCCAGCCCTTTTCAGGGCTGCAATTCCTCTTCTGTGCATACCATGCGGGACAACGGCAATTATAATGTTAGGGCGTCCCCCGGAAGCGACGTACACCGGTCTGTCCCCGCTGGTGTGTGCAGAGTGCAGTTCGGCGTTGGGGACCGCCACCCAACACGCTGTGCACCTAGCGGCGGGAAGTGGAGGGAGGAGTGCAGAGTAGCTGCGTGGAATGTGAGAGGTGGGATTGAGGAGAAGATGAATGAAGTGATTGATATTATGGAAGAGAAAAGATTGGATGTGCTATGTTTGAGTGAAACCAAGCGAGGAGGCAGTGAACTTGCCGACTTGCCCGGAGGAGGCATCGCTTTGTGGTCAGGGGTACCACAAGGAGATAGGGGATGCCAAGGGGTAGGCGTTTTACTGTCCTCTCGTATGGTTAATTGTATGACTGAGTATGAATGTATAAATCCCAGACTGCTCTGGGTACGCCTCAAGATGGGGTTGACAAGAATTTTTGTTTTGGCAGTATATGCCCCAGTGTCCTCTGTCGGTTTGGCTGAACTAGAGCAGTTCTGGGAAAATGTTAGAGAAGTTCTAGCGACGGTTGAAGAGAACGAAAGAATTGTTGTGTGTGGAGACATGAATGGATGGGTCGGGACAGCTCGAACAGGATTTGAGTCTGTCCTAGGCAAATATGGAGATAAGAGAGTAAATGATGCTGGTAAGATTGTGCTAGGACTGTGTATGGAAAAGGATCTTTTTGTGGCTAATACCATGTTTGGGCACAAAAGGATCCATCAGTACACGTGGGAAAGAAAGGGTGCGAGAAGTATGATTGATTTATTCCTGGTGGATAGCAGACTTAAAAAGCAGGTAATGGACACAAGAGCGTATAGAGGAGCCGATCTCGGGACGGACCACTTTCTGGTGATAACCAGAATAAGGGGTCTGTTCGCAGCATGGCGACATCGCGTAGTGTCCAAACCTGCAGCGGTTAGCCGCATTAAAAGCTGGAAACTGCAGGATGCGACCACCAGGAATGAATATGAAAGGGTATTATCCAGTAAGCTTGATGATAGATTGAAAGTGTTGAGCGAGGATGTTGAAGAATGCTGGCAGAACCTTAGAGATAGTATGGTTGAGGCTGCGAAAGAAGTGTGTGGAATGAATAAGATTGGGAACGGCAAAAAGCGTGATGTGTGGTGGGATGATGAGGTGAAAGTGGCTGTGTATAAGAAAAAGAAAGCATGGCGAGACTACCTTGCTACTAATGACTGTGGTATGAAAAATTTGATGAAAGACAGGTATAAGCTGCAGAAAGCAGAAACGAAGGCACTAGTGAAAGAGAAGCGTGAAAGGTGTAGGGTGTTAGATGAAAACAAGATGTCGGACAACTTCGAGGAAAATTCCAAATTATTTTGGAAAGAAGTACGTAAGATCCGAAGTGGTCCGGCACCTTGCAGAATGAATAAAGTGCGTTCGAAAGAAAACAACCTGCTTACAAATAAAAAGGATGTTCTGCAGCGATGGAGTGAATACTATGGAGAACTGTATGAGAGTGGCGACTCCGTCTCTGATACTGAGAGCGATTCTAATGAATTGCCACACTCGGGCCAGGGACTGGAGGATGCCATTAGTATGAAAGAGATTGAGAAAGTGATAAGAAGTTTGAAATGTGGAAAGGCTGCGGGAATTGATGAGGTGACTGCTGAAATGATCAAGTATGGTGGTCCTAGGGTCTGGGATGCCTTCTGTGCACTCTGCAACCTTTGTTGGCAGAAGGGGGAGGTTCCAGAGGACTGGCGCACGGCAGTCATAGTACCTCTATATAAAGGGAAAGGTTCCTACCTAGACTGTGCGTGCTATAGGGCCATCAGCTTGGTCAGCTTAGCGAGTAAAGTCTATACTAAAGTATTGACTGAACGTATGAAAGGTGTTTCAGAAAGATATTTGTGGGAGGCGCAAGGTGGATTCAGGAACGGTAGGGGTTGTATGGATCAGATTTTCTCGCTTCGCGTTATCGTGGGAAGGTTTCTGGCTTTAGGTCAGAAAGTTTTCTGCGCTTTCGTGGATCTAGAGAAAGCATTCGATAGAGTAGTGCGGAAGAAATTGTGGAGTCTTCTGCCTGAATATGGCGTGGAGGGCTCCTTACTGCAGGCTGTGAGGTCATTATATCGAGACCACAGAGCCTGTGTAAGGATAGACGGTGACATGTCGCCCTGGTTTGAAGTCTGTTCTGGTGTCAGACAGGGCTGCGTGATGTCTGCCTGGCTATTCGTGCTGTATTTGGACAGTTGCCTCCAGAGATTGAAAGGTAATATGAGTGGTATGGGATGTGGTGACACAGTGGTAAACTGCCTATTGTACGCTGACGATGCTGTGCTAATAGCACCATCAGAAGCAGAGTTGCAGACACTAGTCACGTGCATGAAAGAAGATTGTGAAGTAAAAGGATTGAAAATGAATGTGAACAAAACTAAGGTTCTGGTGTTTGAAAGAGAAGCGGAACAAACGAAATGTGTGATTAGTGTAAATGGAAAATGTCTAGAACAGGTGAATGAAATTGTGTACCTGGGGAGTGCGTTTTCGAGGGATGGAAGATGTGAGTTGGATGTGGAGAGACGGGTAGCAGCTGGCAATAAAGTGAACGGTGCTCTGTCCGCATTAGTGGGTAGTGAGAATATATCTAACACTGCTAAAATGGCCATCCACAATGCGGTGTTGGTGCCAACTTTGTTGTACGGCAGTGAGGCCTGGATATGCCCGAAATCGAGTGAAAGTATGATAAATGCTGTGGAGATGCGATCTCTCAGAAATATGTGCGGTGTCACGCTTGCGGACAGGATAAGCAATGATGAGATACGCAGTATGACAGGGTTGCACAACAGTGTTATTGTAAAAATGAAGAAAGGAATGCTTAGATGGTTCGGGCACATGGAAAGAATGAGTGATGAAAGACTGACGAAGAAAATATACAGAGCGAAAGTGAGTGGTAAAAGAAGCCAAGGAAGACCAAGGCTGACTTATGAAGATCAAATAGCCAGAGTGTTAGCAGACGGAAATGTCAAAAGCACTCGCATACCTAGGCGAAAATGTGTGAGGAGAATGATGAGATTTGAGGAAGCGAAAGAGGTGTGTAAGGACCGCGACTCCTGGCGCTCCGTCCTCTCTGACTACCCCGTTGGGGATGCAGCGTGAGGTTATGTTATGTTATGTTATGTTAAAAAAAACAGATAGATATTTTTCTGAAATATTATAACAACGACATACGTGCATATAATTCTATTAGATGTATTACATAAATATTGTTACTGATAACTATCAAATAAGTATATTTTGCGCGCTTTATGACAGCAAGTGTAAAGTAAAACTATTAAAAACCCCATAAACGCCTACTACAATGTTATCGGGTTCAATATGTTCTAATGACCTTGAGAATTGAATTAAACAACTAACACTCATAGCGTTATGACTTGGAAACTTAGTTATACATACAATTGTTTTTGTACTGTTCATTATACATGTATGCGTGTATAATGTACCTCAATGTACATGTACACGAATGCCGTGGCGATGAGATAATCACAAGACGAATGCTACGCGTTATATCTTTAACGATAAATAAGTCATTATTACACATTCATAGTGCAGTTTTATAACATTTAATTTATATTGCCGATTGTTGCCACTCTAATCGTTATTTTGAAGTAAATTGTAAACTGACCAAGTGTCCGGACGCCTAGAACTAACTAGGTAAAAAATTCCAGAATTTTTTGTTATGAACCTTAAATAGTTATAGTATGAATTTACCTCTGTATTCTCCATTATCTATATAGCGTGAAGGTTATTTCAGTGAATTCGTTGTCACACAAGGCAACGAATTTTTTTATCATTACATTTAAATTCATAACTTAATAAAATATAAAATAATAAGAGTTTTATATTCATAAACAAATATTAGATTATAATTGTCCAATTAGGACTTAAAAATTTAAATATTTCGTCAATATAAATGATAAATAAATGTATTAATGCTAATAGCATAAATAAATTGAACATTAATTTGGCCAGTTTTTTTGCGTTTGAATTCCAAAACATGCGAAGTGGGTTCAAAATTTTGGAACTGAGCCAAATGAATTAAAGTTATATTATTAGGTGTGGTGTTCATAGTATATGAGCTGACGATGGCTTAAAATGGCATAACGAATAATTTAGGTGTTATTATATTGCAATGATTCAGCCCATTCATGCATAAAATATATTTTTAATGATTACGACTGCAGTTCGACTGTTGACGACTATTTGAGAAATCACCAGTATTTTTAACAACTCAAGACACATTAAATTAAAAGTATTTAATAAAAAAAACTTCTAGACAGAATGCATTTTTTTTTAATAATTATAGTGTGAAATTGGTATCCCATTTTTGATTAACCTCGCACACAGATTGCGAGTCAAAATGGCGTCTCTATGGTCAGTCTTATTCTTATTTCAAATGCATTGTATTAACATTTAGTAATTTTTTCCAGGTGTCTTCGACGCCCAGCCTACAGCATCGGAACGTCAACGAGAAAACCTGAGCTCGCGACTTCGACGGGAGTTTGGGTTGGCGCTGCCCGATGACGAAGAAGCGAGACCTGCCACAGAGGATGCCGGTATGGAGCCACGGGGTAGAGGCGAATGCTGCGGGGGGGCCGCGCCGACGAAACGAGATCTTGATACAAGACTTCAGCTGGAATTCGGGGACTTGTTTGAAAACAATTCGGACAGTTATGCAGGCTCCGATTCTAATAACCTTTTAACTCTAAATAGTCACGTTCACGGTGCTGCAGGTTGTCATTATATGCAAAGGAACCCCCCGCCTCTGGATTATAATCCAGAAATTGCAACGGAACCATGTTCCTGGAATAGGCACAGTACCTACAGTAATAGAGGCGGTGGTCACAAAAAATGGCATGACATCAAGTGGAAACGTAGAGGCGTGTAATATGTTTAATAAAAGTATGTATAATCTGTATTAAATTGGGTGAAGTAAATCTATTGTTTTTAGCTTTTCAATATTGATTTCAAACTTTATCTATGAAAATATACTACTTTTGTATTACAAAATTAGTTAATTAGTTTTAAAATGTACGACACTATAAATAATAATCAGAAACGTTTCAAGTTATATGTCATTTGTGGGTATAGAAAAGGTAATTAGTCTAAAGTATTTGGCAATACTGAAAGACATGGTTTCGATATTGGAAGAGATCATTACTGGAAAGAAAATGGCAGTGGAATGTCACAAACGCATGTGAAAACAATATATTCGAAAGAAATAACAATTCGACATTACGAATTACGAAATATTGATTCAAATTCTGTTTCTAAATAATTTTTGATGCATCTGTGAGTTATCATGTAACTTTTGAACGATTTGTCCGATTAAGGTCACAAATCTGACGTTTATTCGTACCCCTGTAAAAGTTTTTGTATTAGTTCAAGCAGAACGCAAACGAAGTCTCGGGAAAGTACTAGTTATTAGTTATAAGAGATGTAGATTAACGAAGGTAGGTCCGTAAGAGTATTGTTTTGTTGAAGGTGTGGCGTGTGCGGCCGAGGGCGCGGCTCGCTGCGACAGGTAGAGGCGCGTCGCCTCTCGCCTCTCGCCCCTCGCCTCCGCGTCCGCCTCTCGCCTCTAGCCTCTAGCCGCCACCCCCAATGTATAAATACATATTTTTGTAAATCTCAGCGCGCCGCGCTTGTAATATAATAACGATAATGATGAGGTAATTATAGTTAATTATAAATTTTATATGGAGTCGTGTTTTAACGCCCGCGGGCGATTGTATATTTCCGTTTCAATTCTATTTTAATTTTCACGGTTTTCTGCAAGTACAAATTGTTTTTATTTCTCTTTGTAAATATTGTATATAGGAGAGGTATTAAGGTAGGCGTAGTTATTGGACTACGTTAATACGTATGTATGTAATTAAAGTATAGAAGATTTTTTATATTATAATATAATGTTTATCTGTCTCATTGATATATTTATTTAGGGTCGATATACGGACAGTGCGTCCGTTGAGGGCTGCCGTCTTTTGTACGCATAATGTATAAGTGAATTATAGTTGTTTTTATTGTTTTACATTTCTAGCGTGTATAGGTACGGGCTCGTCCTAGATCTCTAGGTCTCTCGTTAATGTTAGACGTCACTTGTAAGGATTTAATGTTTATACATAATTCGTATTAGCCATTTAGAAGTTACGGTCTGTGCTTTAAGTGGACGCGTTTTACTGAACCATCACACAGAGGCCGCGCGGCTCTGGGCCGGCCGACATACTAGTTCGTGCCGCGGACACGTTCATCTTACACTGGATTATACTGTGATAAAGCTACTTATTTGTTTACAACATATCAAATTATTATGCTATATAAAAAGCTTTGTATTTATAATTTTCTCAATAAAGGTTTTGACATTTGATGTTAAATCTGATTCTCGATCGTATAAAAACAGTTTTAACCTCGTTATAAGTGTGTTTTTTAAAAAAATACAAAAAATGTAAATGCCGTTGTCTGTTCCGTATAAATGTGTAACATTTTGTAATTAGTTTTTTCGTAAATCGATTTTTATATATCTGTACACAAATAAGTCGCTTTATTGCCAACGATTTTTACTTACAAAATATAGCCACATATCTTATAGTGCATCTTCGATGTATTAAACATTACTACAACGAAACTGTTGTGAACTCGGGCTAAAACAGGCTACTGTCTCGAACCCAGTGATTAATTAGGACAGGTTTGCAAAATATTCTGTTAGTTATGATTTCTTTAGTTTTGTATAGGAGGATTAGTATATTTTAGTTGATAACTATTGTCAGTTTATTCACATAAATTCGAGTTGGAACGTTTAAAATTCAGTTTGGGACTGAGTTAAATGAATTCGGGAATGTGAAATGTGGGAGAAGGGAAATGTTATCAGTGAATCATGAGGCATTGTCCTGACATAGTACATTAACTACTATAGAACATGTATTTTGTTTTCCTTTTATACCTTTTAAAATGAGAGTTAAACGTAAAATAACTAGAGTTGCAACGAATATTCGGTTAATACTGTTCGGTATTCGGCCCATTTTTTCCTTTTCGGCCGGATAACGAATATCGAAATACTATTCGGCCAAATATCGAATACCTAAAAACAAAGAGTAAGAAATAACAACCAACAAATTAATCGTTAATAATTTCTCTTATTTTTTATTTATTTTTTTTATGTTTTGTATGTTATTAATGCTGGACATTTTTTAAATGGTTCATATTCTGAGTACGAGAAATAAGAAGTTAAAAAAAAGGTAACAATTTGAAATGAAACCTACGTCTGCTTATTATGTAGTTTATTCATTAATAAATAAACACGAGCAAAATCAACTAAGTACCCACTTATTATTTGCAAACGAAAATAAAATTAAGTTTTTGAGTTAAACAAACTGAAGTGAAATAAGCAATTACTTTCTTCATTATGATGTCATTAATTTCAATTATAATTCGTACTGTTCACTGTGTACTTTGTTTTCTGCAAGGTTGTAACAACTGAACATTGTTACAACCTTGCAGAAAACAAAACACTCAAGAATTAACGTGATTGGCGAATCATAGTGATAGCGGGCCAATCATTCGATTTACACGTCAATTCTCGTACGTGCCTTAATCGGACCGAATATTCGGTATTCGGCCTAAAGCTGAATGTACTATTCGTTGCAACACTAAAAATAACTATTGTATGAAAAACTTTTTTTTAAAAGAAGCTTTTACTGTTGTATCGTCACCAAGTATGCCTTCAGCACCAGAAGTGTGCGGGTTTAATTCGTTAGGTGAAACTGGTCTAAAATTAAGTTGGAGAGAGATATATACAAGACAAGTTGAATAAAAGCTTGTAATAATGAGTTGTCATCCGTTTGTAGTTGAACTAGAAACATTGTTACAAATACATATTTCATTCATTTCATTGTTAGAAATATGTCAAGAGGAAAAAGTATACTGCATTCGCTGATTATGTAAAACTATCGTTACACCTTTCTTTTTGACATACCCTATCACTTCACATCACTACAGATAATAGACATGAAGATTGCATTCCTACCGCGTTCGTTTAGCTCGGTCCTATACTGTAAGTATTGCAACATGGCGAGTAAGTGTATAGTATAATATTCATTTCACTGCCTACTATCACATCATTCACATATAATGTTTTCTGTAGAATAGGTGTTCGTATACAAACCGCGCCAAATAAGCCCACGTAAAACGAGGGCCTACTCATTTACTTCGAATATTGAAGGTGATTTTAGTTCAGCTGTACATTTGTAGTCCAACTACTATAGAACACCAGTACTTGTCCATCCTTAAGGATGCTCAAATGTTCATCTAGATAACGGCTTTTGTGCGAGATCGGCTTGAGAGTACCGCCATATTTTGATAATAAATTTTTTAAATGAATTAAATTAGCTCCTTATTTTTCTATGTCAATTCATTGGCTGAAGACGAAATTCTAGGTTATTGTCATTTTTTTTCATATATAAAATAGATACATTTCATTTGTTTAATATAGGGCTTAGCCATTTACATAGATTTTTTTGTTCAATGGAATATATGATAATGATAGATGGTATATTTATTTATAAAATTGTCACTTGGTGATACCTCAGTTTAATGTTTTAACTGTGTGAATGTCGACTTCCTTTTCTTATAAAAATGGTATTTTCCAATTCTCTGTATATTGTGTTGGCATGGAAAGTAAAAATATCGAGCAGCTATGAATTAAATATTTTTATAAGCAAAGTATATATTTAATATTGAACGCTCTCATACAGTTAAATGTTAATAAGAGACTGATTAAAAGTTGCAATGAAACGCATAATAAGAACATTTATTTAGTCGCAGTATGCAATATCGCCTCGCAGGCATAAAACCTACTTAAACACAACCTCTTATCTACTTATTGCTTTAATTCATTTATTTTATTATATTTTCTATATTTTTAGAAAGGATTTGACTTGATGTTCAATTAAATCAAATGTAAATATGAAATGCAAGCTCAGTGATAAATCTCCAGTCATATGAAATGGACATGTAAATATTTCAATCTGGTTGTTAATTAGAGTGCTTATGTAATGTTGAAGCGCATTTTACTGTGAGCAAATAGACTTGTCAGCAATAAACAGAATATTGGAGGATAATATAACTAGTAATGTTAATAAAACAGTATTACATGGACAGGTCGTGTTCGTAGTGCAATGCGCTCAATACTTTTCATGTTTCCGTAGTAATTAGTGAGTCTTTGTGATAAAAATTTTCTTAATATCATCTGGTAGACATCTATTTCAATGTACATATATATTTTAATAATGATTAACATGTAAGGTGAAAACTATATTTTGTTATAAGTTACAAGGAGCGCACTCTGTACTATTCGTTTGCCATATAACCATAGCTCCATATTTCAATCCATACCCCATATCTTAATTTCTGTTTCCCTCCCATCGTTTTTAATTTAATTGTGCTTGAAGATATTTGATGTAACGATAGAATATTTTGCAATATTATGTAATGTTTTAATTTTTCTATTTCTAAGTGAATCGTAAGAAGTAGAGCTGTGTATATTATCCAGATGTTAAATATCACTCTTTCTTTCTTAATGTTTGAACTAAGCATGTAAAATTAAAAATAATAATATAGAATAAAAGATGTTATGATAATTAATTACATAAAATCTTCGTTTGAATACACCGCCTTTATTTCGTTTACCCAAAATTAAGAATAAAACAACAATTTAACATTTATATTCCTTAAACATTTTGTATTTACAAAAATATCAATTATTCATACATTTAACGGACTTAAACTTATTAACCATTACATACACAATTAACGTAAACATTTTGACATATCAATGTATTCATTATACTTCTATGTAAATAAACTTCAGTCTTTTTAACAAGTAGTGTAGTGTCGGACACAGTTTAAATCTATCTTGCGTATTCTCCGCAACACCACTTCAAAACTATATATACACTGAACACAAAAAACATTCCAAAATACAAATTAGATTACTACACTTTGGAATAATGTTTCCACTGCCATATAAATTGTTTATTATCACAGCCAGTCAAATAAAGAACACAAAACAATTGTGGCCTACATACGATGCCGTATGCTAGCTTTTCGTCTTATACTACTTTTAAACAATAAGTATACAATATAGACGTAACATCTATAAACAATTTATAATCTTATTTAAGTAACCGTACCATTAAAGAATAAAAATAACATTTCACTGTTTTAAATACATATAATTTTAAAATGCAAAAATTCAGTTTTTTTCTTTATTTCAGTAGGTATGCGGTGAAAATTGGAGATTTAGATAACTTACTTGCTATAAGGTAAGTTGGGGTAAGATCGTATGTGGGGTAATAAACTTAATACTTCCTAATAATGTATCATTTTTAATTTTCAATGTAAAAATGGTACATTATTAGGAAGTATTACAATTTACGTTACCCCACCCACGATCTTACATTTTCAATGTAAAAATGATACATCATTAGGAAGTATTACGATTTATATGTTACCCCAACTTACCCTACGTTACTTCATCCTCGTTCTTTAATGGCGCGGTTTATGCGAATGAGCAGGTCCGATACCTATTAGAGAAAAATATGACCTGCACAAATACAAGAAAAATTTACCAAGAAGTTGTTATTCAGGATTTTGCTTTCATGAATCGCCACTTCAGCCAGATACTACACGAATATGCATTTGGAAATAGTAATTGTTTACAACTGAAATGCACATAAAAATCATGTTATTTTAACAATAATAAGAAGAAAAAAACGATTAATTTTTTTGCATGTTGGTGCAATCAGCTATTAAGTCTTAACCGAGAAATCTCAGTCTTTCAGTTCGTTCAGTTCATTAAAATTGACTGGGAACAATGCAATTAAATTCAAAATCTAGAAATGTCTCAGAAGGCATTTTCGCAAATATTATAATAATACGAAGTAATCAATTATAACGTGATAATAACTTTTTTGTCTATTTCATAGAGGGCTTAATAAACTAATTCAATTGATAATAATCCATTGCACTAGTGGAATCATCAAAATTGTCAAATAAGCCTATACCAAGTATATTTTACCTATGAGAGAAATTGTACATTGCAGCACTTCAATTAAAATGAAAATTATTATTCACATAAAATTTGTAAATTAAAACCACGGGTGGTTTAAATCCGTTCGATGGTTTAACCATAGAACTGTTATCTCTTGATTAATATAACTTGGTTGTCCCTTTCTGTATGATTATGTCCAAGTTGCACATTAGAGTACAGAACTTATTCATTTTGCCCCCCATTTTACCAGAAGCTGTGTTTAGCGACTTGCAACTTTGCGTCTACGTAATAAAGATGTATTAATAAAATTGGTTTTATTTCCTTTTAAAGGCGTATAAAACTATTAGAATGAAAACGAATAGATCTCATTCGAAGATTTATCTTGATTTAAACCCTAGTTATAAAAAAAATCTACACACGAAACTTTTTTAAAAATCGCTCTTAGGGCTACTATGTTCTCATCACATCCATAGACAATATAAACATTTATTTCACAAACCACTATTCTCACAGCTTTAACTACTAACAGGATTTTAGGGAGTGGACAGAAGCTGCCTAGATTATTGGTTATCCAATTATTTACTTCAGTCTTATATACAGGGTGTATATGAAAACGGTACAGTTACTTTAATGAATGAAAGAGCATAATTTTAGTATGTAGTTATAAAAAGAATTATCGAATAAAATGTAGCCGTTTAAGAGTTATGACCATTTAAATTTTCAGGTGTTAACACCATTATTCCTCGTAGAAGTTGCTGGAACGTGTAAAGTTATAAATTTTAAATCGAACATATTTTTTTATTTTGTAATAATTTCATCCGTTATTGAAATAAAGCATAAAAACCAACTTCAATAATAATGCATATGCCCCTTAACAATTGTTTACAAATTGCTACGATCATGAACTCTAATTTAAAAATACGTTATTTCCACATACACAGGAATATCAACCTTATCTTTACATAAATAAAGGAGATTTCTGTGGATTTGTAAAATATTGTAAAAATTAAATTTCGGTGTCGGAAATAAACAACTTGTCGTGTTAAGGGGAAGCACAACTGAAGTAAATTGTGATTTGACCTGTATCATTGTTTTTATTACACAATAATATTTTACTGAAGCGTAATCAAGATGCATTCTCGGTATACTATAGCAGCATGTTCAAGAAGGTGTTCCGTTTTCATATACACCCTGTATAGTTCACATACGACCTAGTCTGAAAGAGCGTTCCTAGTAGACTGAGCGACATAGCGACGAATACCGACTTAGTTCCTCAGTTTTCATTCAGCACCAAGGAATATGATTTCACTCGCTAACCTCGGTACTGACAAAACCGGCAACTGCTCGCGCTGCACGCTGCTGCTTTCCTTTCTAGCGCTCGTCTAGCGACAGAGCCCACCAGTTTAAGGACAAACAAGTAGTCAGTAATCATTCCGAGCCGTGAACCAACGAACAAGAAAAGTGAACCAGTTCATCAAACTTGAACGTTTTTAGAAATGAACTACAATGCGTATTACAATGTGTTTTTTTTATACATTCCCCTCTATGTCATAATGACACATTCATGTGACTTTTTGTAATGTCACATCTTTTGCAACTGCCATAATTATTATTGTTTTAAAATTTTTCCGGTGCCTATGACGTCACAAAAATAGTAACTAACAAAAGTCACACTATGTCACACTTTTTGGTCCCTCGTCCTCTTATAATGGTGGGAAGACGAATCGAAACATGAGATAAAATGACTCACCGACCGATATTATATTTTCAGTGTAATTCGTAATAAAAGAGCAAATAAAAAATATCGCTGGTAAGATGGATTCAGTACAAAGAATTGTGATTAGTTGTCTTAGATATCCAGTCTCCACCCCTTAATGTCTACTGCTATTAATATTTTTGGAGCTGTGATACTCCTTAAATATCTAGCAACGCAAATTTTTATTTCGAAGGCTACGAAATCTCTTCTAATACTTTAATAGATAACATGTGACTACATAATCTATGTTAGATTTCTTTAGCAATATAGATATAATTAGAATTATATGTATAAATATGTACTTATTCAATTATTTTAATTTTGTATTAATTTTCTTCAGACTTAATTATATACCCATTAATCCCTGTTCACGTTTTCACTATTTTCTGAATTATATTCCTTAATCTAGTTACAAGATTAAAATTTTTGAGTCCAGTTACAAATTTGAATTAAATTCGTTTCGCTGGTTTTATAACAAGTAGGTATTATTTAATTATGGGGTCATTTATAAAATTAGGTCACACGAACGAGGTATTTTCCTTTGAAAATGCAGTGATCTTGTGATAGCTTTTTACTTGGTTAATTTTCAATAAAACGACACTGAAACCGGACAGTGTTATTTCCTGTAATCTCCCTTAATATTTTGTGACGTAATTTATGGTATGCTCCTAAAGTGTGATGATATATAATATTATAATATAACACTATTTACCCCTCTGTTAATACCATCAATATACCTACATAAAATTTACTTCTTAAGAATGTACTGAAACTAAAAACAAGGCTCGGAATCAGGTCAAAATAGGTACTACTCGTATTAACCGGATTTACCATTACTAATGTGTAAGAACCTATAAAACAGGTTAGTAATAAGTAATAACTTATTAACGGGGTTATAACTATTATTAACGATAACAACCAGTTATTACAAGTAAAAAATATTTTCTAACCTCCACAAACACACGAAGGGGTATTTTTTAAACCGATTCTGAACCCTGATTGGACGTAAGAACTTGGTGGTGATACCAAAAACTTTTTATCTGTTATATTCATATATGTACGTATTACTGGGTATACTTGTTATTGTTTAAGGGCGTAGAACTGGATGTCACGCCCGTTACTTACTCCATATTTTGAATTATAAACTTGTAAAGTATACTCAGTACTACTGAGTATCAAATATTCGGTTATTTCTAAAACTGAATTCAGCCGAATAGTGTTAAATATTTTTACATATACCTAAGCATATTCGTCTCTTTTATTTAATTTTATAGTGCCACCATAAAATTTGCTATCGAATATTATATAAACCATTCAATAACTAGTCACAAATCTAACAATATAATTAATCATTAACAAACATTATGAGAAATTCAGTTGAGAGTACATTTTTAACAATATCAGAGAATTGAATTTGAACATCAAAACAGACACGAAATATTTATAATTATAACGAATTGCACAATTCACAAACATGTTGAACATTCATAATTTTTTTTAATATATATAAGTACTTACATAATAATATGTTCCTGTATTTTGACTAAAACTTGATAATTATATTATGTATATTTTTTACATCATTTACAATTTATACAAACTTAGGGTGGGGCAATGATTGGATAAATCATTTTATTGAAAACCGTTACGTTCTTCATAAATAAAATTGTAACCACTTTGACCGCAAATCGCATTGAAGTCAAATAAAACCTTCGTTCCGTGAACAACAAACAATATTGAAATAAATAGTCTAACATTAGATAGAAATATTGCATTTGGAATTATATCAATTATATCGTATGTATTTGAAACTATGTGGTATGTACGTTGGTCTTGACACATCTATGAAACTCAGTTCTAACGCACACATGTCGCACCAGTGTTCATGTGTGTGCGTACATTTTAGTAGGGTGATTAGCAGTGTACGACCAACACCTGCTATTTGGTAAGATTTGGCACGACCACTGCGTTAATCGACAGAGATAACACTATACATTAGAAACAGAAGTGCCTCTCTTTCTAATTGTAGCGTCACCCTAAGTGGCTGTCTGGATCGAACCAATAACCAAATAAGTAGTAAATATAAAAAACATATAAGTATGTACAAGAACTTCTTGTCTTATCTTGATTCACATTGGAAGAGAGTCGAAAAATAATTCATTAAATCATATTAATGTTTATTATTGTTTTAAATTGAATACATAGAAAAATCACACAATTGAACAAATCACATACTACACGTACGCAGCAAATGACAAAAACATCGCAGAGAAGAATACGTACTTCATCGTAACCCTTTTCTTTGCTTAGTTTAAAACTCTTTAGGGAAGATGTCGCTTCTTAACTTCATATAATTTTTGACTTGTAAATAGATGTCTCTTACACGGAGAGGACCAGGCCTTCGGGTCTCAGATTTTGTTGAAACTTTGCAGAGGGTCTTCACTACATTAGAAAACACTAAAGCTACAATTTTAGGGTCCAACGATGCCCCAGCTAGAAGCTATGATACATTTCATAATGCAAAATTATATAAATGTGAGTGTAAAAAGGGTTTCATTTCGATAATTTGTTCAAATAAACAAAAAACAAAGTATTTTCTGTGCAAAACAAGAGTTGTCCGCCATTGCTGACACTCTGACGAGTATTTCCTTTTTTTAAACTTTAAAAAATATTAATTAGAAAACGAGAGACATTTGAACTACGTACTATCATAGTTCCAATTTTTCCTTCCTTTTTACACTATCACGTTTATATGTATAATTTTGCATTGTAAAATGTACCATAGCTTCTAGCTGGGGCATCGTTGGACCCTAAAATTATAGCTTTAGTGTTTTCTAATATAGTGACGACCCTCTGCAAAGTTTCAGCAAAATCTGAGACCCAAAGGCCTGATCCTCTCCGTGTTAGTTCCAAATGAAAAGTTTCGAATCAAAACTCGTAAACAAATATGATTAAAAATTTATTAATGCTTAGGGCATTTGTAACTCTTGTAATAATTTTTCAACTTACAAATGCTTCGAGAATATTCAATTATTTTTCCATAATACATATAAGAAATTTAATGAATCATTTAATTTTTTTCATACCTAAATTCTTCCTAAATTGTACAACTATGTTAAAGTTATTTTGTAAGAAAATGTAATTATCATTTGACGAATCTTTCGACATACTTATCCATAAATTAATATCAAGTTTTTCTTATAGGTATATAGATTTTGTACCAATGGCTGCACTTTTAAATGCAGCATATATGACAATGGTTTAATCCACAAAGATGCGCCCTACTAGGCGTCGCCATTTTTCCAACCATTTTTTAAAAACCGGTATTTTCGGTATTACCTTTTGATAAACATCGTGATGTCGGTATTTTCGATAACTTGTTAAGTTTTTGTTCATTGCTAATTGTAAGTGTTTGTTTTGTTTACGTTCATAGAATTTAATAGAAGTTAATAAGAGTTTCATAGAAGTTATTTGATAAATTAATAATTTTCTAGCAATAAAAAATACATTGTATTGTATATGGTACAAGGTGACGTGACTTTTCATTGCAATTATCCATTCGGTTGCGAAGATTGATATTAAACCGGAACTCCTATTTATCAAGTAACTGAATCCGAAAGTTCGATCCGATAAGCTATTACACTAATCGTATAAAGTGTCCGGTCTGCTGAGTTGTTTTACTTGAAACAGTGAGGCGCACCATCATGAATTGAACTATCTATTGTATAAGCAAAGACTTCTATATAAACTGAGATAAACCCGCCTTACTCTAAGAAACTAATATTTTTATGCAATTCCTGAACTAAAACATCGATCATACACAAAACAAACAATATTTACGTAAATGTAATTGGGAAGTAACATAAAAATAAGTGTCGGTATTTTTATATTAACTATCGATTTGGTTAATGGGTCGATCAAGACAGTCATATAATGTGACGCTATAATTAGACAGAGAGGCACCTCTGTTTCTAATGTGTAGTGTTGTCTCTATCGTTGATTAACGCAGTGGTCGTACACTGCTGATGACGCTATTAAAATTAGTACCTAGACGTTTATTAATGTGCGTGACTAGGGAAGAGATACAACAATACAGCAATATACAACTGAACATGACATGTTTTTGTTTTTGCGAATACTGGTAGATGAAGTATTTAAGATTTACGAGTATTTCGCAAATAATTATTTTAGTAATGTACGTGAAATCGGTCATGAGCTGACACGAATTACACTGGCAGTGCGAGGTTGTCATACTTACTATAGCTGACTGTTTCACTCGTGGTTACGCTCAATGAGATAGAAAGAGAGATGACAATTCGTTTGACACACGGTGACAAGAGCGGTAACTTGTTATGGCTTCATCCATCGTTTCATGTTCCGAGGTATCGATACTTTGATGCGATACCTGGGAGCCTAGACAAGTGGCTCAATTGTCGTAAACGCTAGTAATAGTGATAAACACCACATGATCTAGCATAACAAATTTAAAATTGGTAATCAAACGTATTTCTATTAGATCAAACGAAAATTAAAATCGCGTGGAAATTGTCGTATATAATGAAGCAAAATGGCACTTTTGACGAGTAATAACTCCAGCTAGCGTATTTTACGTAGCTTGCCACTTGTCTAGCCGGGCTGGTATCGAGTATCGATGTGCGAGTGCAGGACCTTGCGCGTCACTAGTGACTAGTGACTAGAGGCGAGGTGAGGCGAGGCGCGGCGGGTGGGGTGGGGCGGGCGGCTCAGGCTCGCCAGTCGCGCTCGGGCGGCTCGCGCTTGACGTGGTAGTCGAGGCACGGCTGGAAGTTGACGTGGATGGTGACCGGGTGGAGCGGCGCGGCCAGCGGCGCCGCGCGCGCCTCCGGCCCATAGCACGAGCCGCAAGCGCCGCCCGGCCGCGATAAGCACCCGTATTCCACCGTCAGCGGCACGTAGTATTTACCTGCGACACCGATGGGGCTCCGGTCATTTAAACTGGAGTTGAGTTTTTAAGGGTTTTCCTGTTCATAACAGGTCGTCGCTTTCGGTTGTTATTATAGTTCTGTTTGAGACGAGCGTTTTTGAGGTTAAAGGTTATGAAAAATGTCCGTTTGTGGAAGTACGTAATTGCCTTCGTAGATGCCTTTAGGGAACGGGTAAGCGTTACATTAACCACTGCTTCCCATTTTGTTACTTGATAATGATATATAATTCTTGGGAGCTAAAACTTTGCCTGTATGACTGTTTTTGGTATTAATCGAATTTAAAAACAAACTTTCACTTTACGAAATTTTTTCGACCCAAAAATGACTTGATTGCTCCGCTACACTTCCTAATCGGCTTAGAATTCAATGTTAGGTTCTTCTTTAACTCTTCTATCGAAAGTCTTCTATCAAAAACGAATTCTGTCGCAAATTCTGTCTTTAAAGTGACAAAACTTTTTACTTTACTAAAACAGCAATAGAAATAAGAAAAAATATTTTGTATAAACAACCTTTGATTAAAAATATTGGGTTACATATAATTAGGCTCATAGCATAGTCGCTAATATCTTACAAAGTCACAAATTCCAAAAAAACGTATCAAAAACGTACGAACATTTTGTTTTAAAATAGCTACCAATTATTTATTTTTCTCGTTTCTAGTTTTACGTCGAAAAGTAAAGAAATAAATACAGTCAGATTATCAGATAAACGGACAAAGACATGAAGACACCATAGGTTTTACATTTTTGCAGAAAAAATGACAAAAATAAAGTACATAATATACACACCGGCACAATTAGCGGAACAGAAAAAAAAGTGAGACTATGAGATAATAACGCATATATTTGACGAAAATGTAATTAGACACAAAATAACAAATTGATTAACATCTTTTAACAACGACTTTGAAAAGTCTTCGTTATTTTTTATTGAAAAATAAAGAAATTTGAAATAAGTGAAATTTTTAGATGATTATGAACCATCACAAAAAATAAAAAAAGTAAGCATTAAATGATTTAACAATAAAATTAAAGCAAAATTAATAACGAGGTTTTCCCCCTTTTGCTCTGATTACGGTTTCCATTCGTCTGGGCATGCTACAGATTATGTTATCGATGATTTCTTGAGGCAACCGCTCCCACTCCTCAAGTAATGCGTTTCCAAGTTCATTCAGATTGTTGGGGGGTGGCATTCTGGATTTAACCCTTCTTTTTAGCAAGTCCCAGACATGCTCTATCGGATTCATATCGGGAGAATTTGCTGGCCACTGCATCACCGGTATACCTGCGTGGCTCAGATATGCCTGTACCGATTGTGCACTATGAGCACGAGCATTATCTTGCATTAGAATAAAGTCGTCACCAATAAATGGGGCAAATGGTACAACATGTTCTTCTAAAATGTCTCTGATGTATCGATCTGCTGTCATGGTCCCTCCTGTGACTATCACTAACTCCGTGCGAGCTCCCAAACATATCCCTCCCCAAACCATAATCGAGCCGCCACCATAAGCCACTGTGTGTTCAAAATTAGACTGTATGTGGCGTTCTCCTTTGCGTCTCCATATTCGCTGTCTCCCATCGATCTGTTTTAAAAGAACTGCACTCATCAGTAAAGAGAACCTGCTGCCATTCGTTCAAATCCCAATGACGATGTTCTCGCGCATAGCTTAATCGGTTTACGCGGTGACGTCTCTCAAGTTTTGGGCCTTTGGCAGGTATATACGACCCTAAACCAACTTCTTCAAATCTCCTGCGAACTGTACGCTCACTTACTCGTACTCCTCGAACGTCTTCCAGTTCATTTCGAGCTTGTACAGCCGTTAATCGCGTATTCCTACGAACTCCAAGTTGTAAAAAACTGTCATCTCGCCTCGATGTACATCTTTTTCTACCTTGACCCCTCCTCCTCACAAGAGAATTAGACGATCTGTACCGCTGGATGCTGCGATGCATCGTTGATACTGGTCGACGAAGCCTTGAGGCAATCGATCTGTAGGTATGGCCATTTATTCTCATTTCATCAGCCCTAATGATTTCCAGTGATGTTAAGTCAGGCATAATAAAGAGCTTTTAATAAACAAAATTGCCTATAGAATAACAAATTTATAAAAAACCATTAAGTGCAATTTTTCAAAAAAATTACAATTACGTAGTTATTACTCGAACAAGTTGACAAAACGTATTGTTCGGGAAAATAAAACAAATGAATGAAAAAAGTGTATGTCATCTAATTTTCTATTTTCAAATTTGACAATAAATTAAAAAAATATCATAACTGGCCAGTTCCTCAAGTAAAAGATTTTAAAATCCTGCTTTTTTTGTGTTCCGCTAATTGTGCCGGTGTGTATATATATATGTCGGTGGAAATAATAAAAGACACTCATTTGACTATACCACCCATTCCCAAAGTGGGCGATAACGCCCCCTTGTGGGCGCTGCAGGCCTAAAGGGGGGCGGTAAGAGACCCAGAAAAAAATGGGGGCGTTGTGTAGAGGCCTGGGGGGTGATTTGTAATTTCATTTAGCTAGGAGGCATCTTAGACAACGACTGCATGAGCTCTCGACTCAGTAGACAAAATAAGTTTGGGAACCTAGAGACTATACCATGGCAAATCGCGACTTCCGATGACGCGCTAACGGAACGTCGGAGCCGGCGCTGAGTCTGTTGGCCTACGGCGGCCGGTGCGATAGCATTTCTCCGACGGATCCTTTGCCATTATTAAATTTCCAATTACGTACGTAATAATTGTTATGAAGAGTTTTCTGTTGTTTGCACATTAACTTTGTCTTAACGTTGTATTTTATGGAGTAGTTCGCCTCTTGTAAGATTAGGTATCTATTTCTCATGGCTGAGTTGCAAAAACACGAATTGCCCCGTGACTTTTCCGACATATAATATAATATGCTATATGTTGAATACACTCACCGAGCGCGTTGAGCGCGAAGACAGGAACCAAATGCGCGGGCGGGTCGGGCGGCGGCCGCTCGTAGTGGCGGTGCTCGCGCGGGGACTCGCTCGACGTGTCCTGCAACACCAACCGCGATCAGCGCTCAGTGCTCAGCGCTCAGCGCTCAGCCTGCGCCACTCCGTGCTACTGCGCTACTCGCG
Organism: Zeuzera pyrina; assembly: GCA_907165235.1. Lineage (NCBI taxonomy): Eukaryota > Metazoa > Arthropoda > Insecta > Lepidoptera > Cossidae > Zeuzera > Zeuzera pyrina. The sequence continues at coordinate 3,838,106 of OU015623.1, forward strand.
TACTGACACACCCCTTATTAACCCACTTTAAATAAAAGAGATTCCGTCTTCCCTCCTATGTACATATCAAATGTTGCGCCACTCCGTGCTACTGCATACTCGTGTACTTTAAATAAGCGTAAGCGAGTAGCGTAGTTTTATTTAGTGCGCTCTTATTAACTAAATTTAAATATAAGAGTTTCCGTCTTCCCTCCTATGTACATGTCAAATGATACCTGACTGAGTTTCTTGTCGGTTCTTCTCAGTGTCCAGGTTTTCTATTTGTTCCGAACTAAAGTAGATTTGACGATCAAAAATACCTTGTAATTGGGTTTACTTGAATAAATTGATTTGACTTTGACTTTGAAATCTTGCGCCACTCCGTGCTACTGCGCTACTCGCGTTCTGACACATCCCTTATTATTTACGCTGTAAAAGCCACTAGGGATAACAGCAAAGAGGGGTTTTGTTTAGTCGGTTCGAGTCTGACATTCCCCAGTCGGCGTAGAGTCCGGCTGAGTAGCCCGCGGGGGTTTAATTTCGCCTCTCAGAAACCAAAAATCCCTTATTAAACGACTTTAAATAAAAGACATTCCGTCTTCCCTCCTATATACATGTCAAATCTACTGACCAATATCGGCGGTAATAAGCATAAATGAGACCTCTGGTCTATATCGTCTCTATCGTCTACCGAGTAAGTAATATTGACTCTAAGTATAAAAGAAAGTTAAAATGTAGGTAATAAAGGATTAATAACATACTATTCTTTTAATAGAATTAACCTCAGAGTGGTCTTATGAAGGTATTTAGCAGACCAATTTGAAGCTATATGTATGTATAAATTAAATGTACCTAAGTTGTCAACGACTGTAAAATTCGTTCCATAATATTTACGCTACACGCGCTTCTGTACTATCACCACAGTATGAACATTTATCACCGTTAATATAATAATTTAAGCAGCCATATGTTTCGCCTTTATCCTAAAAATACGTGGGGTACGGGCCCATAACTCAAGACTTAATGGGAACCCTGAAATACCGAAAACCATGCCCATATATCTACATATTATGTATATTCTATTCTATATTTATCCAATTAAATTAACCAATTTAAAAATAGATTGCTTTTGCACTTCAACGTAAGTTCAATTTATGAAGAGCAATCACATGCCTAAAACTTGTATAGGTAAAGCAAACTAAATGAAGTTATTAAACAAAATTAAAAATTTTAAAACCTTGACCCAAATAATAAACAGGATCGACCAAATGCAATTAAGAACAGTCTGAAAAATTGTAGCTTTCAAATAATTTTTATTTTCAATTTTAATTGTTGCATCGTCATGAAAATTGGCAGTTGTGTAGTTCTCATAAACGATTTAATAATATGGTATCATCGAATTATTTTGACGATGAAGCAGGAAGCTAGGCATTGGAACTCCATAACGGAACGACGTAATAGCCGTGTTTGAGGTTGTTGGAACTGTCTTGAGATGCACTTTGGCTATGATTGGTTTTTAAGTTAATATGATGGAGCTGGAAGGTAAGAACTGGAACTAAATAAGGGACCATCGTATCCTAGTTGTATTTGGGCTTGTTGGAATTGCCTTGAGATGGATATTGGCCATAATTAGTTTTCAAAGTCTGATGATGAAACAAGAAGGTAGTAACTGGAACTTCATAACGGAACAACGCATCCTAGTCGTGTTTGGGCTCGTTGGAATTGTCTCGAAATGCATTTTGGCCATGAATAATTAAAGGTCTAATGATGGAATACTAGCTGAATTATTGTCTTAATTAAGAGAATAAAAAAGGAATAATAAAATACTTAAAAAAGAAATAAAACACACGCATTTGTAAGTACTGCCCTAAACAGCAAAAAATAATTATCGACCTTATTCACTCGGTTTACCTGTAAGGGCCTAAAGTGTAGATGAGCCGTATTTGTACGAGAAGCTCTCACAATGATATACTTAACAAATAAAATAATATAGCTTATAAAAGCACCTGCGCACTTTGGAATAGGCAGTACGAACATTATAGCTATGTACCGGATATCCGTATCCGTGTCTGTGGATATCCGAAGGAAAAAAAAGATCTGTATTCGTATCCATATCCGTTACTTTTTAGCTAATCTTGAACGGATCTTTTATATTAATGAATTTCATTACATGGACTTTTAAAAACGGATAGCAATGAAATATACTCGTATTAACTTGAAATTGCTTTTTATTTCTTAAAATTACAGTTTTGGCACTTTTTATCAAAAAATCCAACTATGTTTACATAAAATAGGATTAATTTAATTGCATTATGAACGAACAAACGAAGAACGAAATTTGAAGCACGTAACCGTATTTGTGGATTTAGACACCGACAATCCGTATCCGTGTTCGTATCCGCGGATATACATTTTTAACAGTTCAGTACATCTCTAGTACATTATCCATCCAGTATACCTTTTCTTACTTTTTAATAACCCTGTAAAATGTGTACCTGGGGTGAGGTATCTCTGGTGTCCTCGGTGGAGCCCGAGGCGGAGGTGGATGCGGAGGGCGCGGGCTTGGCGGCCCGCCGTCGCTTGTGTGAGTACGCTTTGTGCGAGTGCGTCGTCCGCAGCGACATATCCGCTGCCTGCCACACACGCATACGGAGTTTTAGTAGTTATAAGTCACACATAGACTTTTTGGCGGGAACGGGAGCAGTAAGGTTGTCATTTTATTTAGATTTTCTATTTATTACATTTTTGGGAGTTTTAAAGTACAACAGTGATAGTATATTTTAAAGTTCTGTGCAAGTGAAAAGAATGGAGTAGATCTAAATAAACATGTGTAGCTGAAGTTTTCATGCTTTTCCAAGAAGTCCTATGAAACTTCAGTAAAGTCTACTATCCCTTTACTGGAGAAGTTTTAACGTTTTATATAACGATTCTACTTATACTATTACAATACGTGACATTGGCAAATGCGTTAATCGCCATGCCATGAAGAAAGAAAGAAAAAGTCACACATAACTTCAGTCTCAGGACTTTTTGGCGGGAACGGGAGAAGCGACGTTGTCATTTTATTAAGATTTTCTATTTTTAACATTTTTGGGAGTTTTAAAGTATAAAAGTAATTGTATATTGTATTTCAAAGTTCTGTATAAGTGAAAAGAATGGAGCAGGTCTAAATAAACATGTGTAGCTGAAGTTCTCACGCACTTTGTTTGGATTATATTTATAATAATACTGTGACGTATGCATTGCATTGCCTAACTGTTTAACTAATCAGTGATTCTACTTATGAATACGTGACATTGGCAAACGCTGTGTGCGCCATGACATGAAGAAAAAAACCTTAGTCTCACCCCAGGGGATTGGGTACCTTCGTTCAGGTTTGTCCTTACAAAAAATGGTCAGTATTAGTACAAAGAGGTGTGTTATATTCACCTCGCAGTCCTGTGAGCGCGAGAACCTTCTCTCGATGCTGTTCTTGAACTTGTACAAGTGGGCATAGTCGTCAGTGTGGTCGGGCCTGCGCACGGCGCGAAGTGTGGGCACAGGGGCGCGCGGCCGGCGCGCATCCAGCGGGCCCGCCTCCGCCTCTGCCTCTGCCTCCGCCTCTACCGGCGGCTCGTTCTCTGCGGGAGCACCCACCACACCCACTTGGGATTGGGACACTGCGCATTGCACGATCCATTATTGTTAATATAACGGTTAGCTACAGTGATCTAGTGGAGGAAACATCCATCTAGGACACTGCGCATCGTACGATCGAAGGAGAATCGAAGAACAAGGGGCCTAGACGAGTAGCTCAATTGTTGTAAACGCTAGTAGAATAGAATGACAAAGATCACGTGATCTCGTGTAACGAATTTTAAATCGGTAGTCAAACGTTATTAACTTTCTATTCCATCAAATGAAATAAAGTTATGTGAAAACCGCCATACAAAACGTAGCCAAATGTCACTTTTGATTAGCAATAACGCCAGCTAGCGTTATAATTGTATGAAGCGTTTGTCACTTGGGCACTTGTCTAGTCGCTCAGACATTCATCCGGATTTTTATTAGCTATTGTAATATTTAGAATCTGAGTGCTACTAAAAAAGAAATTTGTGCATCTATAAATTGGTTAATATAGAATTTTCTGATTCATAACTTTGAAAACAAATTGACATCCATAATGTAAAGATATGAGCAGAAATTCCTATTTCCATCTTAATAGTTATCTCGAACGTGATTGTTGATTGTGTTCAGAAAAGCAATTTCTACTTTCACGATGACATTTCTGATGAACTTTTACTTCCAAGAGGACATTTCTGAACGCAACCCAGGTATCCGCATTGGGTTTATGGAGTTAGACGTTTACATTATTGTAGAATACTAATTAGCGGGTCTATGTCGCATTTATACTTTAAGGCTAAATACCTCTTTTATCCCGACGTTTCACCGATAGTGGTCACGAGCAGACTGATGAGTATGAGTGTCATCTTCGTAGCCTACGATTTCTGGTACTCGGTGAGTGTGTCCGGAGCCGGAAAACCAGACGTCGCCAGTGTGTAGATGTCGTTAGTGTGTCGAAGTACCGACAGTGGCAATAACAAAGATTAAAAAATGTGATGAATGAGTGTGGGTAGTTTCCAGAACACACTACGAAGACAATACTCATCCTCATCAGTCTGTCCGTAACCACGATCGGTGCAATCTGCACGGTTATTACGTAACTTGCAGACAGCATGCGACAGCCAATATCGCGCGATATCTGCTGTCAAAACGAGAATTTGTGTAATGTAATTTGTATAGTGGCGGTTAATCTACTGCAAAAAGTGCATTTTATGGTCATATTATAATAGATACGCAATCGTTACACGTGATATCAATTTTTTTATTACAATTAATCACCGGTCGCGCAGTGATCGCGTGGCTGTCGCTGTCTGCAAATTTTTAGGTAATAACTCCGCCGGTCGAAACATTGGAAATAAAAGAGGTATTTAGCCTTAAAGTATAAACGTAACATAGACCCGTTAATTAGTGTCATAGATTAATTAACATTACATGATTGTAGCCCTAATATGAAAGGGTCGGCAGGTCGCACCTCTGTCACAGTCCATGGCGTAAGGCGGGTCGGGCGGCCGGTCGCCGTCATAGGTCTCGCGGTAGGCGGGCGGGCCGGGCTCGCGGCGCGCGATGACTCCGCCCGCTGCGTACCCGTGCGAGCTGCCCGACGACGACGCCGTTTCGGACGACGACCCGCCCGTGGCGTGACACGCGCCCGCTCCCGCTCCCGAGTTAGTGCCCGTGCCCGCTATTGTGATTGCGCATTCCGCTGGAAACACATGGAATCACTGGCTATATATACCTATACACCAGCGACCCGCCTCGGCTTCGCATGGGTAGTTTTTTGAAAATAAAATATAATCCATGTTACTCGCTGATAATGTAGCTTTGTATAGGTGAAGGAGTTTTTGAAATCGGTTGAGTACTTTTAGATTTATCCATTGCATACAGACGAACAAATTTTACCTCTTTATAATATTAGTATAGATATATGTAGATTAGTGTAGAAGTACCTGTAGATATAAAAGTGAAATACCACTTACACACTAACTGACTAATTAGTCACGAAACCTCAAAAATCACTAAAGATAAGATCATGAAATTCGGTCTGATTATAGTTTGTAAAATATGGAGTCCCGCTAAGAAAGAATTTTTGAAAATTTACGTTTTAAGGGGAAAAAGGAATAGTTACATCGAACTTTGTATGAAACTTTTATATGGAACGAAATACGGCTATGAAATTGAGTACAAATATAGTTTATTAAAAATAATGAGACACGGGACATTTTTTGTAAAATATTCCACTCGCAAAAGGTGGAAGGGGTTGAACTTCGTATACAGCTAAAAAACTGGACCGAATTTGATGAAAATGAGAACGGAGATAATATAATATTCCCCTGGGAATGGACATATATTAATCTTCTCTTAATTCCACGTGGACAAAGTCACGGGCAACGGCTAATAGTTTCATATGCACATGTCTTTTCAGTCGGGAGCGTTGATTCTTAGAATACAGTATGGACAAAATTATAACAATCAAGCGTGAAACATGTGCTAAAGTTGTGCACTTGGCATGCTAGAACCTAGAATCTAGGATCCCAAACTTATTTTGTCTACTGAGTCGAGAGCTCATGCAGTCGTTGTCTAAGATGCCTCCTAGCTAAATGAAATTACAAATCACCCCCTAGGCCTCTACACAACGCCCCCATTTTTTTTCTGGGTCTCTTACCGCCCCCCTTTAGGCCTGCAGCGCCCACAGGGGGGCGTTATCGCCCACTTTGGGAATGGGTGACCTAGAACAATGTGTATTCTAAAGATGGACCAGATACAGAGAAACTATTTACAGTGTCACACCATTTAGTTCTTGTTTTCTATGGTCATACCAATTCGTTATTTTGTACCAATTATGCCTAATAAATGAGCTAGAATGGCGCACTAGAAACTATCGTTAGTCGTTATTCATAGTTTCGAATTGTTTCAAATTCATATTGAAAGCTTTTTCAATTTAGAAGTCCATTGCGTTCTTTATTTTACACAAAACACAAGAAACATCTTCCATGGTTGAATTCCATTGAAAAGAAGCGAAACATTCACCGCAAAACACACTTTAATTAAATAATTGTTCAATCTCGATGGAATCTGATACTGAATCACCATCGAAATCGCTCAGGGGGCCATTTTACGACAAATATATATTACATTTATAAATAACGTCTTATCATTTCTCAATGAATCAATAAGGTTTGGGTATAAAGTTACGCGCGCAGTATGACGTCAGTTCATTACACTATTAGATCTGATGGCTATCTGAGACGGATAAATGAATTAACGTCAAACTCAATGTCTAACCTTTATCTATGAGTCGAGATTATTAAATACCTTTGGTAACGATATCGCAATGCCGCTTGAGGTGTGAAGCGAGTTGCACACAAAGCCCGTCTCCGGGGCCGTAGCCCTGCACCTCTACGAGGTACCGCACCGACTCTGTCGCTGCCTCCTGGAAGCCAGCTCTGAAGTGTTCCTCCCCGACCTGCTTGTCGCCAGCTAGAAAAGAACCCACGTTCAATATGCTACGTCTAATTAGCCTTTTAAACTTACCTCCAAACGTCACGCGTGAACAGTTGTAAAGTTTGATATAGAATTTTATAGGGACTTCTTTAGATTGAACTCAATAATGACTTAATATTTTTTAATAATAAAAAAGTACAGACATCCTAACGTTAATATTTACAAACTTAAAACTACATATTATCTTAAATAATAGACTTTCTCAAAGTAGCAAATGAATGACTTAATTAATTCAGATACATAATAAATATTAACATACCTAAATATTCTACGACATCTCTCTTCGTTTTCAGATCAGAAGATGATTTCAAGATGTTTTCATGAAAATAAAACCGCATTTCGAAATATTTTTTTTATGTTTCTTCACACGAGTTTACAAAAATATGTGTCCCAAAACGAAGTTGTTATAATTACACATTACCGAGTAAGCAATCACTCAGTTATAATTACTTCACTTTCATTTGCGCGGTTAATCTAATACTATTGTGATACCACCCGATTTCACCCGACTACAGAAGGAATGATGACCTTTATAAAACTCACAATTTACAGGTGAGGAGTTGTAACCCGCCATACCAATGGAAAATGGCACGGATCGCCAGATTGTAACAAATTCTAGGTACTATTTGTAAAATTACATTATATAATACATACTTACTTAAAATATGTATTATCTAGACTGATGTTATGCATATTATATTTCAAAATTTATAAAGATTGCGTTTTAAGTATGCTATCATTATATTAAACATTTAAATGCGTAAACACAAAGACGTATTGTATATACATTTTACATATAGGTATAAACAAAGACTAAGAAAAACTAGAAAAATAAAGATTGAATAAATAACAGACCATTCAGGAATTATTTCCTCAAAAATTGGACTCCAGAGACATGCATACCTTAATAAAACCCACGCTATTTGTACATAATATATCAGAAGACTCATAAATTACTTCAGAAGAGATTGTAGGAATAAAAGAATTTTGATATACTTATAAAAATAATAGCACGCACTCCGTTCAATCTATAAGAAAGTCTATATATCTTGCAAAAACATGAAAAAGTAGTCTAATGCAGACATTTGAAAAAAGAAATTAAGTTTATTACTCAAGTGTAAAACCAACTGGCAATGAAAACAAACAAATACTAGTAATATCACTGTAATAGATATTGAAGAAAATGCATTCATTTAAGTAACGGTATTTTGTCATAGCAAATATTTATCTTATATTGTTTAATGTGTAATCTAATTATAAAGATGTTTAATGTATAATTATAAAGAAGTAAACTTTGTTTGTTTGTATGTAATGAATAAATTCGAAAACTGCTCAACCAATTGCAAAAATTCTTTCACTACATTATCAGCGAGTAACATGGGCTGTATTGTATTTAAAAAAAAAATTCTTCGTTAAGTTAGTATAATATATGGTACAATGTGAACGCTATAGGTAAATATAGACATTCAGAAACAGCATTTACTCAGCTTTTAGCTTTCAAACTACCTCCAATGATAAACCTCACTGTGCATAAAAACTTGGTTTTCGATCTGTTTGTGGGTCAAAAACACTGATTTGTCAAAAAGGACTGAAAATACTAGCAGTTGATGACGACTGACAAGACTTCTGTTCCATAGATGCCATTTACAATATTCTAGACAGCAAATGAATACTTTACAAACCATACTAATTTAATAAGTAATGTTAATTACCAACACAAACGTAATTTGAAGACGTAAGTGCCGAAGGAATTGCTCTCTGACAAATTTGATTCTATTCAAAACTACATTCTTTTGTAATCTTCTGTTTGCAAAAAGAGAAGGATCTTATGTAAAACCATGATCGCTGGCTTAACTACGAAAAATTACAAGCACTACAAAGACTACAAATTATCTCGTCGAAAAGACAGATTCCACTAACTATTGTTTAAGATCATATAATATACTAGCTTATCTACAAAAAATTAGGACTATACGTAAAGTTTTTTCTACCCAACTTTCTTACAATTTCGTCAGTGAGAACTAGAAGAACTAGAGATAGAATTGCCAGATTTGACTTTTTACTGTTTATTTCTTGATTATTAGGGTTCAAGTTTTGTTAATACAACTACTTGAAGTATAATTTAGGTATCAATATTTCTGTGTTAATATATGCTTTAAAGTTACTGTCCAGAAGAAGTTGCTCGCAAAGCCATTTAGGAAAAATATCCATCTACTCTAAATCGAGTTAAATGGTTGGATTAATTGGTTCATTAATTAATTTCTACTTTTCCTACGACTTTCTATTAGATCCGACAACCCTACTGTAATGTAATTTAACATCAATAATCGTGGCATAGCCCACGCCCGGCTGGCAAACCCGTGCGGCTAACAACTCCTTACGACCAATAGTAAAAAATGAATGTTACCGTAGTCGGGCCTCTTTCCGAGGTACAAACCGTTCGCGCGCTCCTGCAGGTACTTGAGATGTCTGATCGCCATCTCGATGATCTCAGTCTTCTCCACCCTGCCGCGGCCCTTCTTCAAGTACTCTGGCGGTATGAGCCGGGAGAGGTCTGCGAGACAGTTATTCATACGGTCACGCCGCCTCTTCTCAATGATACGATGTGACATCGGATCTTGCTGTAAACAGAAAAATTAATCATTAAATTCGTCCTCTCCTGCTTCTAGGCGATTAATATGAAAATACTGTAAACTCAAAAACTGAAGTTTAAAAAAAAACAGTTGCAAACATTGTTGCAAAAAGACTTGCAAGCTGAGTCCCGAATTCGATTATTATTCTTCTTTTGTGGCGATCCTACTGTTCCTTGCTATTGCCGAATTCGATTTGTGACCCGAACAATTTATAAAAAAAAGCAATGTTCATGCTCTTTTAAACGGGCTTGGAGTCTTGATATCCCTAAGTGGTCAGTTCAAGGTATGGCACCTCTGTATGCATATGCATATGATACACGGCATTTGGATATGATGCATGGCATCGCTTAGTACAAGATGGTACAAGCCTAATACGTAAGTCAAAGTCAAATCAATTTATTCAAGTAAACCCAATTACAAGGTATTTTTGAACGTCAAATCTACTTTAGTTCGGTTCAAAGAGAAAAGAAAACCTGGACACTGAGAAGAACCGACAAGAAACTCAGCCAGGTATAATTTTTTCAACATCATTTTACAAAACATTTATTAAAATACAATATTCAGAGAGCCAGCAACGTAGTCTGGGACCACCGAAAAAATTGTAACTGTCTAAAAATAGTTAAAGAAATTTCATCGAAACCGTCTATCGATATGAAGAAGCAATGCTGTCAATTTTACATCAACAACCTAAACAATGCTACAGAACTTTAACAAAATCCATTGAGTTTTTTATTTTTATTAAATTAGTACCAGGGCGATCGAGCTTTGCTCAGTGTCTTAGGTCTTATAGTATTTGATTATAAAGTCTGACCTCATGGCAGGATTCGAACCCGCCACATCGGCGTGGTAGACTCACACTTTAGCCACTTTATTATTGGGAAAGTAAACTCTTTTGGGAAATTACCAATCATATTTTCCATAAGTCATATTTTGCTTAAGTCATATTTCGCGAGCAAGTTTTAATGTGTGAAAACATGGAGAAAACGATTTTTTCCTGAGACCTAGCTAAATCGATTTTTTGCCCCGTCAATCTCCCTACATTATAAATTTCGTGGAAATCGTTAGAGCCGTCTAAATGATGGTGAAAACGCACAAACAGACTTTGTTTCATATATTAATAGAATGATGTGTAAATCGGACATGTTCAGTAAGACTTGCCCTCGAGACCTTTCCCTTCTTGAGGTAGGCGCCCGACGGATACTCGGCCTCGTCCTCAGACGGCGCCGCGAAGTTGAGCTGCTCGCCCGCTGCGCGACTGAAGCCGTCGTTAGAGTTATAACTGAAACAACAAAAAAATAAACATTATTTACAAATAAATACAACGTAAATAATACAGTAATAATTTCAACCGAATATTGCCACAAACATGGTCTAAGAATATTCTCAATAACATACATAATTATAGTTTGATCACTCGCACATAGAAACGCTAGAAACGATTTATAAAACGAGGACGAAATGATGGAGTCAAGATGGACAGTGGGACTCTTTGGCTGTTATAGATGTAGTAAATTAATTTGATATAGGTATTTCTTACAGTTAACTTAGTGTAAGTCATTTAAGCGCCCCAAAAGCGTATTTCTTCCGACTTGATTATCATCATTGCTTACTTGTGTAACAAAATATATCCTATAATTTAGCCAGATAACATATAATAGCTTTGATTTACAAAAATGTAAATCGGATAGGTTTTATGTGTAGTAGAGATTGCTCTACCACACATAAAACCTGTGCTTTTGCCTGCTGCTTTTCAAAGAATATCAGCGTGAAATAATAGCTTCTATTACTGGTCTGTTTCGCTCGGTAAGTGAGTGCCGGTGGCCCATCTCCTCTCTCCTCCTCCCTTCCCTCTTTCCCTAAAGGCCGGCAACGTACCCGTGATTCCCCGGATGTTGCGGTTGTCCAATTGTCCATGGGCGGCAGTGATTACTTTCCACCAGGTGACTCGCATGCTCTTTTGCCGTCTCTTTTATAAAATAAAAAGTGCCTCTCGCGTGAAAAAAAAAATAAACGCAGAGACAGACAGAGAGACGTTTTGTTTTATAATTATTTATAAAAATAAAAGAGGGTTTTTAAACTTAATTTCCGGAGTCTATAACGATATTAACAAGAGACATATCTTAGTTCCTAGGGTTTTCAACGCATTTACAATCTAAGTGCTTTCTTAGCCTTGTTATTGTAAATGTCCATGGGCCCCGTAGTCCACTTGTTATCAGGTATGGTGGGTGTTTGCTTGTCTTTTCCATGGTATTCCCGTGGTATAAAAAACAAAGATATATTTTCCCGTAAACTTTAGTAATTAGTAAGGCTTTATATGCCCTAAATTTATTAAAAAAACTAGATCCAGTAACTTCGGAAAGAAAAGGGTGGGGATCGAGTTCAATTAACTAATTTGTCACTTTTGTTATCTAATAAAACGTTAAATGTTAAAAGGACTCGCTTAACTAGGCGAAAATGTCTGAGGAGAATGATGAGATTTGAGAAAGTGAAAGAAGTATGTAAGGACCGCGACGCTTGGTGCTCCGTCCTCTCAGAGTCGTCCTCTCAGAGGGTTACAGCGTGAAGATATATATGTAAGTAGGTACATATATGTATATTTGTATGCCAAAACGGCTGATAACAGCATATTCAAATAGGTTGTTTTTTATTTTTAACACCCTGTATTACACATAAAGTTAGAATGGTATTACAAGTACGCTAACCTACATAATATGTATCACAAATAAAACATTTGATTTGATTTGAATCCATGACATATGCGTTAACAAGATGTATCAGTGTGCCAAATATCAAGTATGTACGTCAAATAATTTCTGAGAGAATTGACAGTGATGGAGCGGGCTGACGGACGGAGGCTTGAGTGATCTTATAAGAGTTCTGCTTTTCGTTTTTAGATACGGAACTTCAAAAATCGCATACGAATCGGTTCATTATTCAAAGGTTATGGCATGCTAATTAAATAATGGGTACCTATTTTCCACAATTTTTTTCGAAAACGACTTCTTTGTTCGAAATGCTATGAAACCCTAAGCCTGTTTTAGGGACCCGTACCAAAGGGTGTTAAGAGAATCCTATTACTACGCCTACGCCGTGTGTACGTCTGTCCATCTGTCCAACCTTTAAAAAGGCTGTATCGAACCGTAATAGCTAGTTGGTTAAAATTTTCAGAGAATGATATTATTATGACGGATATCTTAAAAAAAAATAAAAAAATTAAGTGCGACCCCCTACAAGAATCGTGTTTTCTTTCAACTTTCTTGTTTTTGCTCTATGAACATCCGATGTGCGAATCCGACTCGCACTTAGCCGGTTTATTTAATGAGGTGACAGTCATTTTGAACTTTTTGGCGGGAACGGGAGGTGAGGTTGTCATTTTATTTAGATTTTCTAATTTTTACATTTTTGGGAGTTTTAAAGTACAAAAGTGATAGTATATTGTGTTTTAAAGTTCTGTGTAAGTGAAAAGAATGGAGTAGGTCTAAATAAACATGTGTAGTTGAAGCTCTCGCGCTCTTCCAAGAAGACCTTTATAACTTCAGTAAAGCCTACTATCACTTTACTGGAGGAGCTTTACGATAAGAAAAATGTTTTTACTTGAAATTCTACTTATTAATAAGTGACATTGGCAAATGCGCTAATTTGTGCGCCATGCCGTAAAGAAAGAAAGAAGACAGTCATTTTATGTAGAGGTGGTAGGTATATTTAATAAGTCGAATATTTAATAATAGCAATAAGTAAATGGAGACTAAAAATACAACGTCATAATCATAACACGAAATGCGTCACATTTAACTTAAAACTCAGGCATCAATCCTCATAAAACAATTAATAAATTTAAAAATAAAAAGACTTAGTTTAATATACTCTATAAACACCTACGCCAAATAAAATGTGTGTCGATCAACTATTTTTTGTAAATACTGGTCGGTTAATTTGTTAAAATATTGTTGGAATGAAGTTCTTTAACGCGACTTGCGGGAGGTTCGAGTTGGTAGAAATCGTCACGTAAGGAAAAAGCGTTGCGAAGGGAAGGATCCGCGCGTCGCGCGGCTCTAGATTCGTTAGTTCTATACATAGATTCACAGTGATATCTCTGTCTCTTTCTATTATATACCAGTATGTGTGGGAACGAGTACCGAAATTTTAATTTTTTGTTTTAAATCATTCGTGAGTTATATTGAACTTCTATATATCTATACTATATGGAACTTCGTTCCTGACGGGGGTCCCCCGAGCGTACACATTTTTTTAAATTTATTTATTGTCTTAATATCTGAAAAGGATAGAAAATAATTTACTTATTTATAAATCCGTGCTGAGCAACGTACTTTCATGAACAGGCACGGGCGTATATAAAGGGGGTGTTCAGGGGGTGCGCATCCCCACCACTTAGGCTACGCCATGGAGCACTCAAGCTTATAGGACGAAATATCGGACTATCTTATTTATCACTACTCAATTTATTTACACTAAAAAATATCAACTGTGTGTACTTCAACAATATTTAAATATCTGTCGGAATATACAGATATATTCCGAGAGATATTTAAATATTTATGTAATGGCTTATTGTTCTATTCGCTGGTGTGGCAAACAAACAGCAACAAAAACTATAAAATACAATAGAACGCAGTAACCGTAACAGTGTTTAAACGTAAATTGTTTTCATACAAAATAAATGAGATTGCCCCTCTACAGGTTGAGCTTAGGTTAGCCTTATGTTCCCTAAATGGCCGAATTTTATAATTTATCGTTGAACAGTTTTTATCGCCACGATTTTACCGTGCACGGTACAATAGGGAAGCAAAATGTATGCACTTGTATGAAGACACTTTTATAGATCCGTCGATGATAACGTCCACGGCATGACGTTATCGTCAAAGTCAAAGTCAAAGTCAAATCAATTTATTCAAGTAAACCCAATTACGAGGTATTTTTGAACGTCAAATCTACTTTAGTTCGTCAACAGAAAAAGCGAAAAAAATCGTGGCGATAAAAACGTTAATGGTAAATTAAAAAAGTGAGCAATAGCCACCTTTCGTATCCGTACAAATAAAATATTGCACGATTGGATAATAATTTGTTTATGTAATTTCCAATTGATTGATTTTATTGGCGTTTAGAACTTGTGTTTTTATCCCGCTAATTCAGTTTTCCTTTATGCATATTGGATTGTGAGAGCTACGTCCGTGAGAACAGGAGCTATACAATCTTAGCAAAATTGTTTCTCGGACAAGAAAATGTTTTATCTCTTGGACAATCACTGAGTAGCGAAAAATATCGAAATGTTAAAAGTGTATTTCATATATTGATGGAGTAGATATTAGCTTTATGACAGCTCTCTAAGCGGCAACTTTGAGGAAGTCTATTAATTTAAAAGTAACTGTACCCGCGACTGTCTGCGTGGAAAATTTTTTCGTGGCTTTCCCGGATTAGATTAGATTATATATACATAGTATGTTTAAAGATTTTCAAAAAAGTCTACGTCTAACCTACGTCTGTCTCCGGCACATACTATCTCTGTACCAAACATCACAATTGGTTCAGCAGTTCAGCATTTCCTATTAAAAGTTACATCCCCCTTTTCACCCCCTTAGGGGTAGGTTTTCTAAAAAAAATAAGTAGCCTACCATGAGCGCAATCACATGTTCTTACTACGTACCGGTTTTCATCAAGATCGGTCAAGTCGTTTTTCAGGTAGAACCGAAGTCAGTCATAAAATAGCTATCACAAAATTTGACAGTAAAATTATAATGACAGACAGACGCTAGAGATTTATAGTATGATAGATACTGTTCATTTTTAAGTTTGAAAATATTAACTTTAGGATATATATGTATACCTATGCACTGATTTATGTCAATAAAAACTATATGAAAAGCTTGATGATGAATACAATATTTAAGTATGAAGTAAATACTTTATATGTATGTAAATGTTTTTAGAGTAATATTTGATAGGAATTCAGGGACAGCAGAAGTGAGAAAAAACAGTTAATCGACCCATATACTATATTTTTCATATACATTGATACTCTATTTTTTTATTTCAAGACTTGTTTACTCCGCACCACACTAATTAATTACGCAGAGAGTAATTATGAAGATTTTACTGTTGTTTTTACAACTACAACTGCTCGTATCCGTATAAGACAAGATAACATAAATGCAAAATGTCGTATACATAAAATAAGTTGAATTAATACCTGCTTTTATTATTAATTTAAAAAAAGTATTTATCAACGTCAGTAATATTAAAAAACCGTCACTAATGTTTTTATTAACATTTTTAACTATAGTCATGTGCCATAAATCAGTGCCTGTTTCTGAAAAATATAAATATATATAATGCAGCCATAAAATAAAAATAAATAGTCAACTGCAGGTTAGAGTCGCGAACAGAGGGTTTCATACGATATCTATAAGACATTAATTTCTGGAGGTCTATAAGACCTACAACTTTCGTTAGATTTTTCACCTAAACTATAGTTAAGACTTTATATTCCTATAAATTTTTATCTACGGCTCGTAGTTTTGGAGATAAGAGAAGAATCAAAGACTTCTGTATAAATTGAAGGAGACCCGCGGTGTTATTACTCATTACCTAAAAATTTGCAGACAGCGACAGCCACGCAATCACTACGCGATAGTGTTGGGCAAAGAAATCTTAAAACAATTACAATTACTTTTTGTAACAATGTACAATTTTAATTGTAATTGTTTTACAATTACATTTTGCCAAACACTGCTGCGCGACCAGTGACTAAATGGAATTAAAATATTATATCATGTATGACGATCGCGTGTCTATTGCGCCATGATCGTTAATCCACTTTTCACGGTAGATATAGCGCCACTATACAAATTACATTATATAAATTCTCGTTTTGACAGCAGATATCGCGCGATTTTTACTGTCATATGCTGACTGCAACTTAATTCATGAGCACGTTGCTCTACTCCAACGAACTAACATTTTTAAGTAATCTTTGTTACACTACTCCAACGAACTAACATTTTTATGCAATCTTTGTTATGTTACTCATACAAACAAACATGCACATAAAAATGCTACATATACTTACGATATATACAGCAAAAAATTATACATGTAGAGAAGATGAACAAAGGGTATAATTTAACAAAACTTACAAAAATAATATAACCGCGCTGGTTTGGGTGAGAAAGAAAAATATCGGTTGTGTTTGTGCCTGCTGCTAATCTTCCGGCGCACTGCGCAGTCTTGTAAAGGTGATCCGTCTTTCCTGTCCACTTTTGAAGGACATGGCCTGAAGTCCATATATCTTGGTGAAATACAGTACCCACTTGGCCTTCGTTATAGTTGATTAAGAGAGGATAAACCGTTCTCAAATTCTTATACAAAAATTACTTGTCTTAAAAATTCTACCTAAATGTAAAGGGCAACACTAATGCGATGATAGTGTAGAAGACGAGTGTCACACACAGCATACACGTGACCACCTACATAATATTGTAAGAAATCGATCGTATAAGTTCAAGGCTCTTTAAAACTCAACATCAAACATGTGACCACTAAACGTGTCAAAACGGGACCAAATATATTATTATAAATAGATTTAAAGTAACATTGGAATCTTCCAATGTTGCTCACAATTCAATTCTATGGAAGATTCCATTACAATAATTTACTGGTATAGTTCTATCAATATCAGTAGGTATCACACATTTATGAATAGTTAGAATGGCCATGGTTAGTTACTTGTCACTGTTAGCCTTATGGAGTATAGAGACTAAAGAGATGCAAAGTACCTCTATAAAATTTAAATTTTATAATCACAAAATGTAAATATATATCGAATTATCTATTTCAAACACAAAAGTACTCCTCAATGTAACACTGAAAGACGTATTTTTAAGGACATAGTTCTTCCACTAGCTATGAACAGATGAACACGATTTCACATAAAATGTACCTTCTTATTTATACTGTACATAGGTACCTACTGTTTTATTTTATTAAACCTTTACATCACCGATTTTTTTTTAATTTTGTATTTTCTCAATAGAAAAACCCATTTCTAAAACTTAAACTAATACATTTCAACATAAAATAAAATAAAGTTTTTGCCATTTTTTATTCAATATCAATTTTAAATTACATTTTCGATGGCGTGTCATTAATTACTGACATTACACTCACAAAATTATTTAAGTAGTGTGTATTTTAGTAGTAGTATGGTGTCGTATTTTCCCGGGTTGAAAGGGAATTCAAAGTTCATACAGTTCGGTTCACACCAATGATATTAATAAAATTAAGTACGTATAACATCGTTGGTTCGCACATCAACCACGTTTCTCAATCTTTAACTTTACGTGTAAATCTACTCGTAACACGATATATGCTTAGCAAAATAATGTCTTATATATACTATTACCTACATGTAGTGCATTATAATTTTATAATGCAAGTTAATTGTAGGTTTATAATGCAAGTACATGGTTGATGTGATTGCGATTAAATATTTTTTGCGAATGAATTTCATTGTTTAACCTTGGGTTGAATCAAATACTAAAAGTTTATCTTATTATATTTTATATTTGATGATTGAAAGACTGGGCGTTTATTTCTTATTTTTATTGACTTAATTTCAGTTCCAATCACAAGAATGCATATTTTATAAATTAAGGGATATAAGTTTTACGTCTTGCATGTCATGTGATTGTAACTGAAATTAAGTCAATAAAAATAAGAAATAAACGCCCAGTCTTTCAATCAACAAATATAAAATATGGTACTGGTCTTTCAGTGTTACATTGAGGAGTACTTTTGTAAATGCAACATATGATATAACATAACACAATAACACAATGTACCTCACTAATCTATAAATACACTCAATGAACTGAGAAAATACATATCTTATATGTATACTTTAATCTAGAAATATTATTTTTACTGTCCTGAACTAATCTAGCCGAGAACCGAAACCACAGTACAAGTACCGAAATTGAGACTTTGAAATGTAAATGTATACGCCAATCTGCGCACCAATTAACCATAAAATTATATAGTAATAATTTGGAAAAATACAATATAAAATAAAATGTAATAGCAGTATATGCTGTACACTGTAGCAGTGTACGAGGTAGTCAGAGAGGACGGAGCGCCAAGTATAGCGGTCCTTACTACTCCTTATTACATAATATAAACAACAATATTACCATAAGGAATTAATGAACCCACACGATATTTTAGAATTTTGAGCACGGTGATACTGTCATATTGTCAGCGTGATCTTCGACACCTGACGCCTAATTCGCAGTTCTATTTTATTTAATATCTGTGGTCTGTTCATACGATACAAATTTTCGCTGTAGATTAGTGACTAATTAATCTATGGCTGTAGTTTGTCTAGTTGCAGATGACGATGACGTATTAAGTACATTACAAATTATTCTATTGTCATCAGAGGTACTGAATTTAAGATTCCGCGTGTATTTTTGCAGCGAAACCAGAAAAGACGAGACGAGATGTAATGTATACATACATAATATACGTAATAGAATACATAATATATGCCTAGTATATGTAATTCATAACATAAGAAATCCAGTAAAAAGGAAGATGTAGGTATGAAAGAAGATTTCGCTGTTACATACGTACATATCTTCGCGCTGTATCCCTAACGGGATAGTCAGAGGACAGAGCGCCTAGCGTCGCGGTCCTTAGATACTTCTTTCGCTATCTCAAATCTCATCATTCTCCTCATACATTTTCGTCTAGGTATGCGAGGTATTAGACATTTCCGTCGGCTAACACTCTGGCTATTTGATCTTCATAAGTCAGCCTTGGTCTTAATTGGCTTCTTTTACCACTAGATTTCGATCTGTATATTTTCTTAGTTAGTCTTTCATCACTCATTCTTTCTATGTGGCCGAACCATTTAAGCATTCCTTTCTTAATTTTTAAAATAACACTGTCGTGTAACGCTGTCATACTGCGTATCTCTTCATTGCTTATCCTATCCGCAAGGGTGACACCGCACATATTTCTAAGAGATCGCATTTCTACTGCATTTATCATACTTTCACTCGATTTCGGGTATATCCGAGCCTCACTACCGTACAAAAAGTTGGAACCAACACCGCATTGTGGATGGCCATTTTGGCTGTGTTAGATATATTTGCACTGCCTACAAACGCGGACAGAACACCGTTCACTTTATTGCCAGCTGCTACCCGTCTCTCCACATCCCACTCACATCTTCCATCCCTCGAAAACGCACTGCCCAGATACACAATTTCATTCACTTGTTCTAGACATTTTCCATGTTCCCTAATCTCACATTTCGTCTGTACCGCGTCCCTTTCGAACACCAGAACCTTAGTTTCGTTTACATTCATATTCAATCCTTTCAATTCACATTCTTCTTTCATGCACGTGATTAGTGTCCGCAACTGCTTCTGATGGGGTGCTATAAGCACATCATCGTCAGGGTGCAATAGGCAGTTGTTAGTAAACGCTGTTCTTGCTATTAATTAAAACGAGAACGGCAAATTAAACAATTGACATATTCAACTTTTTTGTCGCAGACAGAAGAATGGATGGAGCAGTTTTACCGTGTTTTACCGACCTTGAGGTTTCTAGTCTGTTAGAACTTTTGCCAAAGCAGTGACACATTACGACCTACGACAACGAGTTTCTCAGCGCTGTTCTAAAAATAAAATCCATTTACGTGCACGCTTATGAACACACATTTACTTACCTTTAATTTAAACGAATGCTAAATGAAGTTGTGATACTGGTGTATTATGTTACGTAGTGTGTCCGCCCAATTTCGAAAAAAAGGCGAGTGACACTGCCTGTGGGACCCGTTCAAGCCCCTTTTTTGCCACCCTCAAAACTTTCTTACTGGTAAAGCTAGGGACCTGCTTTTCTTACAGATTAACTTAAAACTTAATTCTATGCAGACGCTGGTGTAAAGAGATCAAGGTTCTATCATAATTTTGTAAAAAATTATTACCTTCCAAGAAAAGGCGACGATTTGGAAATTTTGCCTGCAGGCATCGACCGGAATTATTCTAAGTGATTATAAGACGTATGAAAGTGATATTTGGTAACCTGATTCTTCATTCCATTGAGATATTGTATAGACTCAGGTGTTACTTTGTGGACATACATTTCATGTGATGAATTCTAGCAATCTTTAGCTATTTTCCGCTCAAACTCCAAAAACCACCAGCACCGACTGTGAATCGGTGTGCACCGATTCGGTGCTGGATAGCTGACCGACGGGATTATTACCTAAAAATTTGCAGACAGCGACAGTCACGTGATCACTTCACGACCGGTGACTAATTGTAATAAAAAATTGGTATCACGTATAACGATTGCGTATCTATTATTCTATGATGGTGAAATGCACTTTTCGCGGTAGATTTAGCACCACTATACAAATTACATTACACAAATTCTCGTTTTGACAGTAGATATCGCGCGATAATCTACCAAGCTGAAATACGCAGGTTGGAATCCTGCAATGTGGTCAAACTTTTTTTACTCGACAAAAAAGGTGGCAATACTTGTCTTACAGTCTTTTTTACAGCATAGGTACTTATAAATGAAAATATCAAAAAAGTACAATGTCACTCAATTAACCCACATTGAACCTAATGACCTCAAAATAGAAAATAACAAAAATAGAGCTCGACTCATCAAACCTAAAGTATTTTCCGTTGAGCTAGAGATAATTTTCTCTCTGAGCTCTCTCTGAACTCTTGAAATTTGACATTGAGTTAAGTCTTACAGAACAAGTAAGGAAGAAAATTCGAAAAGTACAAAAGGTTTATAAATGTGTGATTTGCCAATGGCACGTATTTATAATAAGTAGAATCGACATGCGGCATGTTCGAAGTAAATTCGTTTTTTCTCTTATCGTAAAACTCCTCCAGTAAATTGATAGTAAGTTCTACTGAAGTTATATATGACTTCTTGGAAGAGCGCGAGAACTTCAGCTACACATGTTTATTTTGACCTACTCCATTCTTTTCACTTATACAGAACTTTAAAACACAATATACTATCACTTTTGCACTTTAAAACTCCCAAAAATGTAAACAATAGAATATCTAAATAAAATGACAACCTCAATTCTCTCGTTCCCGCCAAAATGTCCGTAATATAGATTATTGGTATCATCTAGCAAAAAGTATTGATATCCCACCAAAAACGTTAATTCTCTCCCACTGAAAACATATTATCTAACTGCAAAAAAATAGGCTAAGGTCTCATGTGTCATCAAAGGCTGTCCGTGTTCATTATTATTTGTCCCTTCGCTTCTTCATGTTGGCACCATTGACTATAATTTTGCTGTGAAATGTTTATAATTTTTTATATTAAAAACATCTTTAAGTTTCTAATTTATCTCTTCGATTAATCATGCCAAAACATTAAAGTTAGTACAAGACAGCTTGTGTTTAAGATGTGTGCTTTTTGTGAGAGAGAACGAAAAATCTTTATTAGCAAAATTCTCGACAATGAACAACAGAGTAGGTACCGATCGACATAGACCCTTATTTAAACATTTACACCCTGTTTACAGGAACGTCCTTTAAAGTTAATACCTAATTGAAGATCATGTTGACAATATGACAGTATTATAATTATAATCGATAGAATCAGTATGGTTTAATGGGGCATTAAGTATCTCGTTAGTTCATTAGAAAAATAAATACCTACCGTATGTTATATATTTATGTATAATCAAATGTTATTTTAAAGAAACAAATGTTTTTTGTCTTGTCTGATTTTTTTCTTCGGAATATCGAGATAAGTGTGGTTTATCCAACAGCAGGAAAATATAGGTTAGGATTATTATTTATAGCTGATAAAATAAAAATGTTAGTAGCTACATATCAACTAGGTAGAGTGTATATCTCTATGAAAGCTGACAACATGATGTACAAGGCTACCAACTTCTGAACGAGAGGACTTTTTATGATCAACGCACTATAAGTACTATATAATTTTATCACAGATTAATTATAATAGTTCCTAGGATATTATGAATCTGTTTACACATTAGACCAGTCAGGATTCAGTCAAAAAAATTTTAGTAAAATATTTTACAAATGACCAGTATTTCTCTTGAATATTTTCTGCCACGTCCTTGAATTGACTATTTTGCGTAGTGTTTCTATTAACATAACATTGTCATTGAATTTGTATTCATATCTGATAAATAAAGCATAGGCAGGGCATAAATCCTCGACAGAGGGGTATTATCAAAAAATTGCTGGCTGTTTCTTATTCAAATTTTTCTGCATGCAACGTGACTGGATGGAAATAAAAAAAAAAACTATATCTAGTAAGTAAGTAGTAGTCTGAATCAATGTACTGAATACAGGCGTAGGTGAATTTAGATTTAAAATATTTTTTTCGTAAATAATATTATATATATTATATTATATACATACATAAAGACCATAAAAACGAAAATTACTATAGCGGGCAAATTACAAAAATCCTGGAAAAAGACATAAAGTTCGTTAATTCCGATATTCATACTCAATACAATGCAAGAGTTGAACTTATAAAACGCCTAAATTTAAACGGCTTATGTTTAACTTATCACCAGATATAGTAAAATACAACGGCAAAAAATCACTTTGAAGTTACTTTTTTTACTGCCAAATAATAAATGATTATCAAAATCAAATACCCATTTTAGTGTGAAATTATAAACAAAAATTTTACAACTTGCTATGCTATTTAAAACAAATACCTCCAAACTAATCATTGTTGTACCCAGAAATAGTAAACGACCACCAAATATTTAACCACATTTTAATATAAAATGTCACCCAAATGTAAACAAGTTGGGGACAAAACAAATCGTTGCTACTGGGTCACAGGCGTCTGGAGTTATTATTTACAAAGTCTGTGACGACCCCGATAGCACAGTGGTTTAGGTGTAGCACCTATGCGGGGAAGGTTCCGATTCGATTTCCGGACTGGGAGACACCCTCAATAGTCGTCGTCTTGGTCTCATAGCCCAGGGAATGCCCTAGTTTGAGACAAGATGATATGTATTGTCTAACGCATTTATTATTATTTATTAATTATAACAATATATTCTTAGAAATCGCTGTTACGAACAATACTTATTAAACACAGCACAACCACTAGCTACCTATTTTGTAATTCAAGCTATATTTCAAGCAAGATCGAATTCGCATCACGCACGTGTACAGCCGCATGTCGAAATTATTTGTAAATATAGTCATAAACTATGCACATGAATTTTATCAGTCGCACGTTTGCACAAATAATATGTATCGCATATATCGTAAAAGTCCGACAAGCATAGAAGCAGGAACTTTTACAGTATAGTTCCTATTTCTATGTCGACAACTCAAATAGTAACTTAAACTAAAACCAGGCATGCGTCAAGTTTGCGACGCAAACCTACACACTTGAGGCAAGCTTAAATTAAACTTCCAAGGCACCACGCGACACATACAATGTTGACATAACAAATGGAGTCTTTTGTGTAGGAGTTATTCAAACACGAAATTCTATCATCGTACCAGAATGCAATTGCGTGGTAATACACAAATGTACCAAAATATAAACAAAAACTTGATACCTACTAAAAACTACAAGATTTTTCTTTTTTTTCTTTATGTCATGGCAACTCCTCCAGTGAAGTGATAGTAGGCTTTACTGAAGTTATAAAGGACTTTTTGGAAGAGCGCGAGAATTTCAGCTACACGTGTTTATTTAGACCTACTGCATTCTTTTCACTTACACAGAACTTTAAAACACAATATACTATTACTTTTGTACTTTACAACTCCCAAAAATGTAAAAAATAGAAAATCTGAATAAAATGACAACCTCACTTCTCCCGTTCCCGCCAAAAAGTCAACTACAAGATTGGAACAATACTGTCAAAAAGTGTTGTCATATTTGACAGAACTTTTTAATCATTACATGTCAAAAACTTGTCTCGTCATATTTGACTTAACCTTTTGCAATCAAGAAAGATCAAGCATGCAGTAACATTATATGCAATCTGGATAAGGACAGTTCTCGTAAGGAATTTTGAACATAGAAGCTACGAGCTCTAGCAACTTGTTACTATGTATTAGTAATGTGCCGGATATCCGAGGGGAAAAAAAGATCTGTGTTCGCAGCCCTATCAGTTACTTATTAGCGGATTTTGAACGTATATTTTATATTAATGAATTTCATTACATGGAATTTTAAAAATAGATAGCAACCAAATACAATAACTTCAAATTACTTTTTATTCCTTAAAACTACAGCTTTGGCTCTTTTTATTGCAAAATTTAAACAAATAATTATTATGGTAAAGATTATAATATAAAGTTACCTCACTGTTTATAAAAAAAGGATTAATCTAATTATATTATGAACAAACAAACAAACAAACGAAGAAAGTTCATGTCCGTATCCGTATTCGCGGATCTAGCTAGACACTAATAATCGTATCCGTGTTCTTATCCGGGGATATGCATTTTTAACAATCTGGTACATTTCTACTGTTTACCTACTATAGATTCGTTAGGCCATATGTACCTTTTTTTAGCAACGCAGGAGAAACCTGGATACAGGTACCCAGCGCCCTGGGGGTGAGACTGGGTTTGGTAACTAAGGTAGGACTTTTACCAACTAAAACTCCTGCAGTTGTCGTCTTTGGTGCGCTGTCGAGGAACCTTGGGATCTCCTACAGAACGCATCGGAGCCTCGCTCGCACTGTGCCGAAGCACTTCTCGGAGGAGGTTAGAGCGTATTCGCGAGCTCACAGACCTGACGGCCTACCACCATCTTTAGCGAAACAATCTTATTTCAGGAGTTTTGTTTAAAGCTTATAATAATATCATTCATTCGTTCCATTCGTTTCATGACCTTTAACGTTCAGTTTTTATTCCTGCTCAATGCTGTAAAAAACGAATGATTTCGTAAGTTTTTCTATTTATTATATGTTTATATAACCTAAGCCACGTGAGCGCTCCAAGTGAGCACGTGGCGCTTACAATAAATTAATTGAGCGCTGCGCCGATAGCGGTGACTTCCTGGGGTTTATGCTGATTTAGTGCTGTAATGGAATGCCGGCTTTAGTTTGAAAATATTTTAGTGTGAATCTGAATCGTGTGTCATACGAAATTCTATGAATGAAACACTAGTCGGAAAGTCTAACACAATGTCTAAAAATCAAGCCAATTGCTACGTAATTCAAGCCACAGAACAAAGTCTACCACCACCGAATGCATATCGTAAGTTATTCTTAGTAATCAAAGCACCTACCTGTCGACCATATTATAAATGACACGTGCAGTATCAAATTACCTTTACTAATAAGAATGACGTAGGTACGTTATAGTTTATAGTAGTACTCGTTTACAAGTCATTTCACAATAAATACAAAAGACAATAGCCTAATTATTCTAGACTTGGTGCGAGCTAACCTTCGCATCGAATTCCAAAAAATTTAAGTCACTTAATTACCAACCGTTAAACAAAGATTATTATTATTCTAGACTTAATTTTTATTTAATGTACTCCATTCCTCAATGTTTGTTTTCTCTTCTTCGGATTTTTCTAAGCTGCAATTTTGATTTTTTTTTTTCCAAGAAGTGTAAAAAAGTAACATTTCAAATTCGTGAGTTGATTAAAAAGAAATTATTAGCTTTTTATTTTCCATAACAGTTAAAATACCTTCCAAGTTCACGTTTGTATTTGAACTACTACCAAATTTCAGCTGTCTCATGAAATTGTATCGGTGTAGTTTAAAACCTTAATTCATTTTTTACTTTTATTTAATATTATTGTAATTTGGCGACTACGGGGGATCAATAAAGAACGTGCCTAATGGCCACATCAAAATGGGGAGTTATCCTTTATTCGACTCGCTAGCACGGCACAGAATAACAAGTGATCATAACTCATAAGCTCATAACTTACAATATTGTGCAAATGGATCATGTGTGGATGACGTCGCGGCGTCTCGTGTCGGGTTGAAATCGATGTGACTGCGTCGCTCGCGTGAAAGCATGCTCGAAAATACAGATCAACTAATAAATACTCCTCTGACTACCCCGTTAGGGATACAGCGTGAAGATATGTATGTATGTAACTAATAAATATTGCGTTGAACCCCTGAAACCCCCCTCCCCTGCCTACGACCTTGGATGTGACCAATTAGGTCACAGGTACAGCACAGCGTCCCGCGCCTTGAAACATTCTGACACGTTTACTTATATTAAAAATGACATATATACTAAAAGTGTTATGCGTTATCTATTTTTATTTTTTTAATACATGTTTAGAACAAAAACTGCACAGACACAAACTTATGTGGTTTTTTGTGTGCTGCATTTAATTTACAATACACCATACAATAAACACTTCATTCACAATAATATACACAATACAACAAACATTACAAAATTACAAAAAATGTAATGTATTATGGTATTTCTTACTGGGTTGTGAATCTAGTACGCAACGTGTCTGTCTCTCTTTTATGAATCTTAAAGCTTATAATATTATTTATTCAGAACATTTGTTATTTACCCAAGTGAAGGAATTCATACAATTTCACCCATTTTAACTCCGGACTCTGTTGACGCGAAGCCCCACATATTGGTTTCGTAATAAAGTAGTATTTTTAAAATTAGATTGCTGAAATCCTACAAACAAGTTACGTATTTAACTGATTAATTTTAGATTAATCTATATGTATGTTTACAATTATAGCGCATAAATTAGTAGACATAAATATATTCTTATTATACACTCATGGACATATTTAGAGGAACGCAAAAAAGGTTGAATAATTTATTTTCGAGTTTCATTTGTTTTTTCAACTAATTATGTTTTAATTTATGAACGCGTTTTGTAAAAAATTGTGTTAATGTGTATTTGTTTTTAAAAAATCCAGTTCATTTATACATTTTTTGTCTTAAAATTAAATGTATTATTGTCGTGTTACATACGTTTTGAAAGATTTAAGGCGACGCACTGGGAATTTTAACGACAAGGATCTCAATTTTTTTAAGTGACTATAAAACGTATGAAAGTGATATTTGGTAACCTGATTTTTCATTTCATTGATTTTATTTTGCCAGTTGCGATACACGATTGGTTAACTTTTGTAACACAAAGAAAATATCAAAGAAACCTCTTTTAAAACAGAGATTTACTTTTTTAGGAGTAACAGGATCGATTTATGATTCTAAACTTTCTGTATAGTTTAATCTAAACATATTCTTCAAAATGACAGCTATCTTTTTTTTAAATAATTATAGTTTTTAAAATAACGAAAATAACTGCTTTTTCGTATATTTCGTAAGTTACCGGCGCACGTTTGTATAGAGCGGAAAGTCTTTGTTGGATTAAAATATTGTTTATCAATGCGTTGCCTTCAATGATAGTACTGGATTTCAGTGTAGCTCAAGTTTTTAGAGCTATAACTTTAATTAAACCCGATATGTTTGGAATAAACTAGAAAGAAAATTAAACAAAAAATCCAGCACCAGCTAACTTAAGAGACCTTAAAAGTGTACTGGTAGAAGAATGGAATCTACCTAATTTCAGTTTTATTCATCACTAAAGACCCGTCCTGACATTGTCCGGGTTGAATACATAATACATAGCCTATATAATAGGAATAATGTACCTTTCAAATGGTGAAAGAATTTTTGAAATAGGTGCATTGGTTCCGGAGATTACCCTCCCCATACAAACTTACATAATCCACTCTCTCTCTTTATAACATTAGTATAGATTGTATTGATTAGTTTTATTGATTAAAGTATGTCCAGGTGCATGCAGGCAGTTTTGACAGCAAGAGGAGGCAGCACTAAATACTGAGTGTACACGTGAGCAAAAAATCAGCCGTTGGAACAATATCCAATTTTTACTACGACAGGAGAACAGTGCAAAATTTCTTTACAACTACAGAATTAAGAGAACTATATGCCTGGAGTTATGGAAGCCTGGACACGCAAAATCTCAAGTGTGTCACTGCCTGCTTCTCTTTCGTCAGCCTACTGGACGGAATACCTTTTCCTATCTATTATTCGCCCTTCCTTAGGATCGGTTGAGGTTTCGTGTTTGACTGATGCTCGAAATTTCTGGTTAGTCAGCTGGGCACCTTAAGCAATGACAGGTTTTTACGCGGCAATTATGAGGTCTATTATTTTAGATAATGTTTTGTTTTAAGTTTGTAAATATTAACGTTAAGATATAATATGTACTACTACAGGCATTAATTAATTCATATTAAAAGCCCAAATAAATTAAATATTAAAGCTGTTTTCATTTTAATCAGTCCTTTTTTTGGCGTTCCTCTAATGTTCATGAGTGCAGTTTCTAAGTTTTTATATGCTAAGAATTAATATCGATAATTGATGGTACAATGTCTTGATAAATTACACATTAATTGATAATTAAAAGATACAATGTAAAAAAAAAATTTCAGACAATAACCGTCACCTCATTACCATTCTTTACAATCAAGTCATTCAAAGTTAAAAGCGACGTATACCTAGTGAAAACAACTGCATATTGCCTAGTACGTTTACTGAAGTCCAGAAGTGTGTCATGATCTGTGCACGTGTACCTATTACTAGAAAAAAATGAAATGATTATATGCTATAAATGAGTCAATGAAAATGAATTCTTATTGCGTTATTCATAGAATTTGCAGTACAATGTCACTTTAGACAAACGTCAGTCTGGAGTGGCGCAACTTGAAAACATGTGTACGCTAAAATATACAGTAACCTGGCGAAATAATATTCTACATTTGACTGCTTACGTGCTTAAGGCTGGACCACACGGAACGAAAATGCAGTGTGTCTGTACTGTATGCAGCAAGCGAGACTTGGATGACTGTTGGTGTAGACAGAAAAAAATTATAAAAAAAAATTAAACCGACTTAAAAAAACACTAAAAAGTACAAAATAACTATTTTTTACTAATCAAAATTCAAGTACGAAAATAACTTAACAAATACGATACATTAACCTATTAATTAAATTTGACAGTTACGTAAGTCGGTGCCAAAGCCTACCAAACTAATACTGTTGTTGCACATTGATTTGACTCCGACCTCGATAACTGTCCAATTTAATTATGTAGGTATTTGTGACGTATTTATAAAGTTATTTTGTACTTGAGTTTTGATTAGTAAAGGATAGTTATTTTGTACTTTTCAGTGTATTTTATTAGTCGGTTTAATTTTTTTTTATTTCTCCCTTTTGCGTAATGTTGGCCTAAATAAAATCTAGGGCAGGTCTACAATTAACTTCTTTTCTTATTCTGAAGCGCAATGACATACAAGAGAATCATTAATATAAATAAATCTTACAAGCAGTTAAGAAAGACAGTATAGTGCTATATTTTTATTTGAAATGTCCATAATCCAACACAAATCTTCTGATGCTGACTAACCATAATATTTAACACCGATATCACTTTCACAAACATTTTGTGGTTTTGTATAACTTGTAATGTGTGAGTCATCGTTCTAAATGCAAAAAATTTATCGCTGTTATCTTACACTAAAAACGTGACAGGCTTAAAATAGAACAGTAAAATAACGTTAAAAAACCAATAACAATATATATTATGTTCTAACTAGCGGTCCCTCCCGACTTCGCCCGGGTTGAATACATAATATATAACCTATGTCCATCTGGAATATTTATTTATATTATTTATTTATATTTAGAGCAACGCAAAAAAGGCTGAATAATTTCCGAGTTTCATTTGATTTTTTCGACTATTGTACTTTTCGAATTTTGTACCTTTCAAATGGCGAATGAATTTTTCAAATAGGTACAATAGTTTCGGAGATTACCCTCCGACAACTTACAAAATCCTCTTTCTTTATAATGTTAGTAATCCATTTTAAAAAAAAAATTTTTTCTATCTATATTACGTATATAATATATCATACAAAAATTACCAGATTTCTGGACTATGATCCACCTACACATTATTGGAAAGGAAATTTAGAAGTATTTTGGGTCCCCGTGCGAAATTGGGGCGGGTCGTTACTCGCTAGTATAATACTTACAATATTTATTATTATAATATAAAATACTATAATATGTACAATATGACATATTATGTACCTATGTAAATTTTGTTCTATTTTCAAACATCTGTTAATATCCTTTAATAAAACGTAAACTTTAATTAATTATGGGAATTAACACTATAAGACTCCACATGGGTGAGCATGTGCCGTTGCCAGTCCGCGCCGCCGGAACCGATCACACGCGGTCACGTTGCGGCCCACGAGGGCCTATCACTCCTGTGTTGCGCAAACGATAACATTCTAAATAGTGTGACGTGATCAACTAGAAAAAGGCGGTGTAAGATTTATTGGGGGATGGGGTGATAAAAACGGTTTTACATTTGCTACATCGTGAGAAAAAATTGAAGAAAAAAATTAAACCGACTAAAAAACACTGAAAAGTATAAAATAACTATTCTTTACTAATCAAAACTCAAATACAAAAATAACTTTATAAATACGATACATATACTTATATGTATAATTAAATTTGACAGTTACTGCAGTCGATGCCAAGCCTACCAAACTATTAAACTTTCTGTTGTTGCACATTGATTTGGCACAGACTTCAATAACTCCTTTTTGAGTGACCTTGGCCTAAATAAATATCTAGGGTAGGTCTACAATTAACTTCTTTCCTAATTCTGGAGCGCAATGACATACAAGAGAATCATCAATATAAATAAAGCTTATAAGCAGTCAGTGTTATTTGGTGTTAATCGGTTTATAAATGAGGGAGTACAACAAACATAAAAAAAATAAAACCGAATTCAGAACTTCCTCTTTTTTTTGAAGTCGGTTAAGAACTTGTCAAGTGCAGTGGAACTAGCAAGGATTCGACGTTGTTTTGTTTAATTATCTTTATTTTTAATTTTCAGAATTTTAACATACAACAGTTCCTAAGTAATAAATATAATTATGTGGGCGTCCAAGCAAAAAGGGTCCAGTGGAGATATACGCAGTTTTGTAAAGTTGGGTGAAAGAATGGTATTTCGCGATTTTTGGCGCGACCTGCAAGTTCATATAGTAAATGACTATATGATGTTTCTAAGTAGAAACAAGCAAATAGAAGTGTGTTAACTCAATACCCACGGTATTGAGTTAAGACTAGATTCGCAATTTAGAATAGTCAATTGGTAATAAGGATTAAAAAAATATTCAAAAACTGGGCATATATTTTTTTATCAAACATTTAAGCTGAAACTGAAAAAGCTTGTTTTGAGAAGAACCAATTATAAAGTTAAAAAAAAATAAATATACACTTCTACTTGCTTGTTTCTACTTAGAAACATCATATAAAGTCATTTACTATATGAACTTGCAGGTCGCGATCAAAAATCGCGAAATGCCATTCTTTCACCCAACTTTACAAAACTGCGTATATCTCGGAAACAAATGCAGACCACTGAACCCTTTTTGCTTGGACGCCCACATATATAAGTGCTGAGATTATGCTTTGAATTTCTGTTAATTTGTAATAGGAAAATTAAATAAAAAGAGGGATTTATCGATATTCTATCTGCGCTTCGCGGATTCACCTGCGTTAAATTTGATATTTTTCCGGTATAAAAAGAAGCCTAGACTACTCTGAAAAGTCCTCTGACAATGAACTCATCAAAATCGGTTTGATGAGATTCTCACCAAAATCGGAGATTAGCCTAAACAACAAACAGACAGTCGGACAGACAGACAAAAAATTCAAAAAGTCGTGTTTGGGTGTTGGTTACTTGCGAACAATCATAAAAAAGCGTCCATTTCGAAATCACAGACAGACATTTCAATTTTTAAATCACTGCGGTGTTCGTCTGGCTGTTACAAATCTTATTCATGTAATATAGATTTTCTTAGTCAGTCTTTCATTGCTCATTCTTTCTATGTACCCGAACCATCTAAGCATTCCCTTATTCATTTTTACAATAACACTGTTGTGCAACCCTGCCATACTGCATATCTCTTTATTGCTCATTTTGTCCGCAAGGGTGACATCGCACATATTTCTAAGAGAAGAGTTTTTCTACTGCATTTATCTTACTTGCATTCGATTTTGGGCATATCCAGACCTTACTACCGCACCTCTATAATAAAGTTGGAACCAACACCGCATTGTGTATAGCCATTTTGCCTGAGTTAGATATATTCACACTGCCTACTAATGCAGACAGAGCACCGTACACTTTATTGTCAGTTGCTACTCGTCTCTCCACATGCAACACATCTTCCATCCCCCGAAAACGCACTCCCCAGATATACAATTTCATTCACTTGTTCTAGACATTTTCCATTTACCCATATTTCACACTTTGTCTGTACATCTTCCCTTTCAAACACCAGAACCTTAGTTTTGTTCACATTCATATTCAATCCTTTCACTTCACAGTCTTCTTTCATGCACGTACTTAGTGACTCAACGTAATTAGTGTGTCAACTCCGCTTCTGATGGTGTTATAAGCACAGTATCCTCAGCGCACAAAAGGCAGTTTACCACTGTACCATCACATATCATACGACTCGTACTACCTTTCAGTGTCTGGAGGCAACTGTCCAAATACTACACAAATAGCCAGGCAGACATTACGCAGTCCTGTCTGACGCCTCTTACATGAGTAGCTACAGTAATAAAATAGTCTACTGTAACAAATAGGTAGACTGACTGAAGTCTCACATAAGGCTCAATGAGAACAATTTTACGTTTTTTGTACCGAGCCCCGAAAATGATGAAATAACATTTTTGACGTAAATGTGACCGTACCGTACGGACGATGCAAGTAAACGCATGCTCATGAAGTCCAATGTTACAAAAGTATGGAAAATTTTTAAACGACTAACTCACATTGCACGTGGAAACAAGTTTTACATAATTAATCATGTAGACAAATAACACACATAAATATGTAGGAATATTTAATGTTTATTGCAGTGTTTATAATGTTAACGACACTTAAAAATATATTAACTTTGGAATCAAATACGGGAGTACATAAACGCAGCAACAGAAGTAGTAATTCAAACTACAATTTATTATATATTTGTATATCTAAAATGAATAGTTTCCATAGCAAGTTTTCTATTTCTGATAAATTTATATTTATGCAAATTAGAATAAATAATTTCTGCTTAAATTTAATACTTTTATCCATTATTGTTATCATAAAGATCTATCTTCACGTTACATAATTACATATTATATTGATCTTCATGAGTCAGACTTGGCCTTCCTTAGCTTCTGCTTCCACTCACTCGCTCTGTAAATTTTCTTCGTCAGTATATCAAATCAAGCGCGAAGATTAAATAGCCATTAGTTGCCGGAAATGTCGAAAGCACTTGCATACTTAGGCGAAACTGTGAGGAGAATGATGAGATTTGAGGGAGCAAAAGAAGTATGTAAAGATCGCGACGCTTGGCGCCCCGTCCTCTCTGATTATACCGTTAGGGATACAGCGTGAAGTATGTATATACATTATACTTCTTTCGTCTCCTCAAATCTCATCAATCTTACACACCTTCGCCGACATATACGAAAGCTTTTTCAAACATTTAACTAACACTGGCTATTTGATCTAAGGTCAGCCTCTCACACTTACTTTACTCTGTAGATTTTCTTCTCAGTCGTTCGTCACTCAATAGTAGTATCATCGACCTACAGTAATATCTACCGCCATTTGTGACACGTGTAAATGGATGTAAGTAGACGATTTGATTACATGCCGAGCGTGTGTGCACTATATACGTCAGTACGCAGTTAATTGTGGCGAATGAAGCGAGTAAACACCGACTATCTATGCAATAACTAACACGTGTGCTTTGCCCTGCATGAGTAATATTAGCAACATTGTCAAAAGGACAACGACCATTCAAGGTTGGTAGGTCGCTACAACATAATAGAGACAGATATGTAGACAAAGCGAGGCTTATAAGGGTCCTCGATCCCCCCGAAACCTTCGAGAATAGGTAGTTAGATGAATATTTATTTTTTTGACTATACCATCAAATCTCTTAAGGCGATGCATTGGAAATTTTAACGGCAGGGATTTCAATTTTTCTAAGTGATTACGAAACATATGAAAGTGATATTTGGTAGGTAATATGATTCTTCATTTCATTTACTTCATTTTGCCAGTTGCGATACACGAATGGACAACTTTTGTAAGAGAAAACAATATCAAAAAACCTCTTTTAAAACAGAGATTTACATTTTTCGGAATGAGCGACGGGAGCGATTTAAATTTCTAAATTTTCTATGTAGATTAATCTACACACTGCTCAAAATGTCATTTGGATTTTTTTCAATTAATTCTATTTTTTAAAATAAACGAAAACAACTGTTTTTTCATATTTTTCGTAAGCTAACGCGCGTACGTTTGTATAGCGCAGATGGTATATTTTAGATTAACATTATTGTTTATCGCTGTGTCACCTTAAAATCTCACTCACGCGTCCATCTGATTGTCCGTCAAGGGAAAAATAGGGTGCTTGAACTCTTGATCATTTCCATCCTCTTATGTCGTTAACTACTGGATATAATTTTAAAGATTTAAGGAATATTTTATTATTTATTTGGAAAATGTAACGAGTCTTGTAACTGTAAATATCCAGAAATTACGTTTAGAAAACTGGTTTGTTAAAACGACACAGTGATAAACAACAATTTAATCTAAAATAGACCTTTTACTCTATGCAAACGTGCGCGCGCTACCTTACGAAAAATACGAAAAAACAGTTATTTTCGTTTATTTTAAAAGCTATAATTAATTTAAAAAAATCCAACAGCCATTTTGAAGTGTGTTTAGATTAAACTATATAGAAAATTTTGAAACATAAATCGGTCCTGTTACTTCGAAAAATGCAAATCTTTGTTTTAAAAGAGGTTTTTTTTTCTATTTTTTTTCTGTTATAAAAGTTAACCAATCGTGTATCGCAACTGGCAAAATGAAGTTACTAAATTGAAAAAAGAATAAGTAAAAATTGCTTTGATTATTAAATTGCTCTTGTACAAGAGCAAGCAAAATTTTTTTTTCTAACCACATCATGACATTATCCCTGCCGACCACGAATCCTGGTTACGGGCCTGCTTACAACAACAGTAGGTTATGTCGTATGTATAATAAGTTAACAACAAAACAGCATCCCACGACATAATGTCGTTCTTTGTCGTTTGATTACATTATTAGATAAATATTTATAGCACATATTTTTAGAGACGCGGGCGATCTATTTTCGCACAGATGACGTAAGGGATGCTGCAGTACTATCCGATCCGATGCTATATCTCATATCTGTGCTATTTATTAGTAGTTTTCTATTTATAAAATAATAACCCAGCCGTAGAGCTGTACGATGGAGATATTTTTGAAAAAATAATTGATGTAGGCTATAGTATAGCAAAGATGATAAAGATTACAAAGCTGTTCAACGTTTTGTATTTGTAGTCGATAATCATAATAATTACGATTTAAACGATTCAATTAGAACGCAATGCGCCATAGTAAGAAAGAAAGAATTTACAATAAGATTTTTAAACAAAGTAACATAGGTACCCTACAACAATTAAATATATTAATTAATTCATAAATTAATATTAAGTGTAACTCATTAATACAAAGGTAATTTACCAAGAATTTCAAGATTTTGTTAATTATTTTTTGTTTATTTAATGAAATATAAAAATAAAATATGAATTTCTCTTTCAATGAAGTGAAAAAAAATGCACTGTAAAACCAGATTATAAGGATAACCTTTTTCGCTAATGGTCGTAAATATTTCGGATAATTCCTTTTTTTTTAATTTAGTGGCTCTAGATACCTTCAAGAAACAAGCTATTCGCACGTCTTGCAATATAGGTATGTTACCCGGCGTTTGCGCGGGTCGGACGTATATTATGTATCATGTATACACTATACATACATATGGATCGATTCGACCCAAGTGCGACTGTTCATGCATGTGATTTTTTCAGAAATAGATTTTTCATTGTTGTATTATTGGTAATTCAGAGGCGTAACGCAAAGGGACGGTGGGCGCGGCCCCCCTCCGAGTGGCATTTCTTGAGGACGGCAAAATTTCACAATAAATATGTACCTAATAATAACATCTTGTAACCTGAATTAAAAATTAAAATGAATTTTCATTTCGATTTAAAATTAATTATCATTTCATTATTTTATAAGGTCGGCGATTTAGCCTATATCCCGGCCGGATGAAATCCACGCCACGGCCACTGGTGTTACTGGGTTTTCCTAGTTTGTTTTGTGGTACAATAACATAGAGCCATGCATAGAGCTTCGTTCGAGTTTGACTTTGAGGTTACAAAATTGTCTGGAGTATGTTTTATTTATAATAATTTATTATTTTATTAATAACAAAAAAGTACATGCATATGTTAATATTTACAAACTTAAAAGTACACATTAACTTAAATAATAAACTTCCTCAAAGTTGCCGCTTAGAAAGCTGTCATTGCTTAAGGTACCGAGCAGACTGCCTCTTTGAATAGCCAAATTGATTCGTTGGTGGAAGAAGCTGCCAGCCCGGCGGTCTCCCGAAGCCTCGACCAGTCTCTTACAAATATCAGAAAGTTTTATTTATTATTTATCCCATTGTGGGTAATAGAAGTTGAAAATAGAACTGGGAGTCTGATTTGATTCACGGCATTGGCCGCTTTTATAACTTGCCGTTGAGCATTTTTATCGCCACGATTTTACTGTCCACGGTACAATAGGGAAGCAAAATGTTGCAGTTATATGAAGACGCTTTTACCTTTTACCTTCCACGACAACGTCATGCCGTGGACGTTGAAAAATCGTCTTTTTCCACGACACGATAGGGAAGAATTTTGCTTCGCTATCGCGGACGGTAAGTTGGTGACGATAAAAACGTTCCACGATAAATTACAAAAGCGCTCATTCTCGAGAAATTTTCCATTATAAACAATATTGCGAAAGACTTAACAGTTGATAATTTCGACTCGACCTTTAACTTTGCAAGGAATTTTTTGTTATTTAAACAAACAAGTTATTTATTTCATATTATTAATAGCTTTTGCCCGCGACTACTTCTGCGTGGTGGCGACTTACAAACAAAGAGGATAGCATAAAAACCTCCATGAAAAATATATAAACTTTCATGCTCATCGGTCAAACAGTGTTGGAGTTTAGCAAAAACTCATACAAACATTCGTTTTTATATATACAGATTATATCACTTCAGTGAGTACTAGTGATGGGTTCATCCGATATTTTAAAAGACCGGTGTCTAAACGTAAATGCAACTCCGCGGAAATACAACATATCGCACTTTCAGAATGAAACTGACCTATCTCAAAATTATAAGATTTTGTTTTGGCAAGTTACAACAATTAATTCTACTGAAATAATAAAACGGATTTTTCACGAATGCATGTTTAAATATACTGTACTGTGTTGACGATATGTAGCTAACGGGGCGGACAGATAGGTTTATTCATACCATATCTAGATAGTAGGTAGGTTAAGTTTATTATTACAACTCAAAATTCTGAAATTTTGAATTAGGTCCGTTTCATTCTAAGGGTGTCATATTGTCTACGATATAGATAAATAAGACTGACCGTACACAGGCGCGCATGACACAAAAGCATTCTATTCAAAACATCTATCTATCAAACAGTCAACACATATAAGTGTAACGTAGGTCGAGGAGTGTAAGACGACTTTGAACAAAGGCAAGGGCGTCGCCAAGGGGAGGGGGGGGCAGGTGGGGGCAGTTGCCCCCCCCTAGAGATCAAATGTAGCTAGCCGCAAAGCGACCAAAGTGCGAGCAATTGACTTCCTTAGCTATTAATAAATTCCGCATCGCCTGACAAAACATAAATAAATTCACATTCACAGCTATAATAAATAAAAACCTAAATAATTTTAATGATAGTGGTTGAAAGTTTTGCAAAAAATCTCCGCAGGTTATGTTTTAATTAAATATTAGTTTTGTTAAAATAAATAATTATTACTGTGTTTAAAAGTTTGATTTAGTTATTGTGCTGTCGAGGGCTTGTGAAGTTTTATAGATTGATATTAGAACCGTTCTTATTACAATCGTCATCGAGGCAAAGACTTCCAAAGTGTAACGCTTCATGCTCTCGGCGTTCATATTTTTTATCCTCCATAATATTGCCCCATTGCCCCCCCCTTAGTCATAAGCTGGCGACGCCCTTAACCAAAGGATACGTGTCCGATTTGCATCGCGTGTACAGTACATACGGACTGGACACATATCCATTCAGATCAACTCATTTCTTAAAGTCTAAAGGCGCCACAAGCACGAACCTACCTACGCTTCGTCTTGCGAGTTTACGACACAACGTGACTATCACTAAACGAAGCACGTTTCTTACAATGCAACTACGCAATGCGACCGCCATGGACAATATATTGTCTCTTTGACGCCCATAGATCATATAGTTATTGCTAAGATTCGGTCTTTGTTTTTCATT
Source organism: Zeuzera pyrina (assembly GCA_907165235.1). Taxonomy (NCBI): domain Eukaryota; kingdom Metazoa; phylum Arthropoda; class Insecta; order Lepidoptera; family Cossidae; genus Zeuzera; species Zeuzera pyrina. The sequence continues at coordinate 3,877,380 of OU015623.1, forward strand.
ACATTAGTCACAAGAAATGACGTAAGTACGCAGAAGTTTACGCCACGTAGAGGTAATGTAGATCGGACATGACGAACCAGAATTTATTCACCATTAAAAAGGTTAAAATCATTAATTAACAATGAACTACTCTTTAACAAAGATAATGATTTCAATCGAGATTAATTTTATTAAATAAAAAATTAACAACAACAAAATATTTGTCACGATTACGATAATATACGAAAAATGCTCGAGTATAGTCCACAGTAGTCAGGCGATAAGAACGTGAGTTGAGTTACGTTTGTGTGCATTTGGAGTTCGTACGCACTGTCATAATTGTGATAGTGTGTGTTTAGTCACGTTTTGCGAGGCGTGCGGCCGGCGCGGCGCTCGTGCAAGGCCGTCGCCCCGCGCCCCGCCCCTCGGCCGCTTCCCGCGCATGTCTCTCAGGTCTCAGCCTGTTGAGGTTGATTGAGGTGCTATTTTTGACCGCCTGCTTTCGCGACAATGTTGTTAGATACCTATATCTAATTATCCGTTAAAGCGAATGCGCTTGTACTCATTGCATTGTGTATACAATAAAAATGCTTAACAAATAAAAAATAAAGCAATGCTACTCATATTATATGCCAATTTTTTGTTTTGTTTTGTTAGCCTTTAACCTTTAGATAAAACAAGCGGATTTAATCTGCGTTTAAAAATGTTTATCGCGTTAAATCTTAATAATGTACTGATTTCTATTATTAATATTCAATTATAATAAACTATAAGCATACCTACTAATAAATGCTTTGTACTACAGAATTTATTAATTGTGTTGTGATAGGTCAGTAAAATAAAAGTAATATAATTTGAACATTTTAAAAATAATCGATCCGTATAGTATATTATTTCAATTTAAATCATTCATTTATATTTATGTATAGGTACCTATAAAAATGCACATTAGGAAAATCATTTCTAGCGTTCCGTTTCATAATCAATAAACTAAATAAGTACCACTTAGGTACTTAGGGAATCTGCTTCGAGACTGCATCTGTCTGTCAGACTTTTTTTCTCAGAAACTAAATGATATAAGCAAATGAATTTGTTGAAAGGAACAATAAATTAGTTTAAATAGTACAATGAAAATGTACAACGAAATTCGTTTTAAGGGTTTAAATAGACAAAGTACATTAAAAGAAATATTTTTTGGTCTAGGTGTAGGATATGAAATGAATGCCTAGATCATGAATTTAAAAATACCTATATGTTATAGACGTTACTTTGTGTTAATTTTTCTAAATATTTTTTAGAAAAATGTGTAGAAATGGCTGTCATGTCATGCCACCTTATCTGCAAAAACATGGGTCAGAAAAATCGGAGAAAAATCTGAAAATTATCAGAATTTAATTCTTAAATACTACCTACTTTACTTTTGCGGTTGGTAGCAACTAGCAATACTGATGTTTTCGGAACATTAATTGTTCAAGCTGGTTACATAAATTCTTTTAAATTATACCTGTTTCTTTTGTTTCTGCAGTCATATTTGAAGCACGTGATAACTCCGAGCGACATATTGACGTCATATTGGCTATAAGGTTATAAACACAGACATTGAATTCACTTTCAACGTTCTATGAAACTCAATATTAGCAATATAGATGCAAAAAGCGTATTTATGCAAATATATTTTATATTTGGATTCTGACATGGTACAGAATATACATGATGTGATGTGGAACAGTTATGTTTCATATGACAAGCTAAATTTATCAGAATAGATAAAGAGCGTTTCAACAGTGTAACGAGAGTTAGCTGAACAGCAGTGACGATGTAATGTCGAACATATTTCAAATATTTAGATACATATTTTAAAATTCTGCCGCTTTAAAGAGTCATCTACTTTCGCTATCATTAGCAGAACGTGGAATAATGTATGGGATTTGATGTTAGCTGTCGAAACCTTATAAAGTGACTGATCATCGGCTCGTTATGTCGACTCGTTACTCCGATATTTGTCGAACACCGGAGACGTTATAAAAATTACTGTCTATAGTCGTAATAAACTCTTTTTGTTACATTCGCTCTTAAAACAACAATGAACAAAATGATTCACTATGTTCTTTCAAATGGAAGAATTGTTTTATTCACAATTTCGAGACATCGAGGACTGTTTCAAGAATCAATTTGTGCATTAATTGGGTTCCTTTGAACCCATGTTTTGATCTCATCTGTAACTTTGCTCTGACACAGACTTTTCCAAGTCAAATCTGATTTATACATGGTTACTATATTTTATATAAATTCATCACTCACTAGCTCATCATTAAACGTTGTACATACATACATACCTTCACGCTGTATCCCTAACGGCGTAGTCAGAGAGGACGGAGCGACAAGCGTCGCGTTCCTTACATACTTAAACATTGTGGATCTTTAATAACTCTAATGACTTAATTTATTTCAAAAGTTGACAACTTTGTAATAATTTAACACATACAAAAATTAAGCAAAAGAATTTAATACTATGTACGAAAACTAAGCAATGTTTTGAGATAGGATAGTAGGTAAACAATATGGAATACTTAACAGTTTTTTTTTCAATTTATTTGATAGTAATACTGAAGATTGATATAACATTAATTAGCGACTTCATAATAAAAAATCATTTATTTTTAAGTTTTACAACTATTATTAACTTATTTTTACAACTAATTTGTTTACTACTAGAACATGACTTTTATAAATGCTATCTCTTATCAAGGAATGTTGTTCTTTTCGTTTCATTTGGAACCAGCGAACACGGAATTTGGAAACTTCCTTATAGTTTCGGAGCGCTGATACATATTTTAAAATTCTTTATAAAACGAAGGTTTTCGTGTGACGTCATTACTAGTGAAACAAGGAACAATAATAATAATACTTTTCTGTGTATTTATTTTATTAATACCGCGCATATTCATTTTTTTATATTTGTTTTGTTATACATTGTAAGTACTGTTTTTTAACAGATTTTCCATGAAGATCTTAATAATTCTTTTCACTTACCTACAACACAATTTTACTACACAATATACTATCACTTTTGTACTTTAAAACTCCCAAAAATGTAATATAGAAAATCTGAATAAAATGACCACCTCACTTCTTTCGTTCCCGCCAAAAAGTTAAATAAAGGTTACCTATTTTGGACACGATTTAAAAAAATTTTTTTTCACTTCTTTGTTCAAAATTCTCTCTTAATACGTGTCCATCACGCTGTTACCCGCTTTTTAAATTAATTATATTTATGTATATTGCAAGAATTAAATGCTTACGTGTACAGCTACATTTTGAAGAAATAATTATTAAAATACATATATACATATCTTCACGCTGTACCCTAACGGGGTAGTCAGAGAGGACGGAGAGCCAAGCGTCGCGGTTGCTTTCTCAAATCTCATCATTCTCCTCACACATTTCCGCCTAGGTATGCGAGTCCTTTTGACATTTCCGTCGGCTAACACTGGCTAATTGATCTTCATAAGTCAGCTTTGGTCTTGCTTGACTTTTTTTATCACTCACTTTCGCTCTGTAGATTTTCTTCGGCAGTCTTTCGTCATTCATTCTTTCTATGTGCCCGAACTATCTAAGCATTCTTTTCTTCATTTTTACAATAACACTGTCGTGCAACCCTGTCATACTGCGCTTCTCTTCATTGCTTATTTTGTCCGCAACTCTCATAGTGTTGTTTAAAATTAGGAAAAGCTTAAAGTCGCTCTTTTACCCTTGTTGTCTTTATACATATTTATTGCTTTTCAATTATACTGACTTACGTAAATATTATTAGCGTGTGTGTGTAATATTGTCGATGTTTTAGTTCGGGGACAGCGAAAAATGTTAGTTTCATTTATATAGAAGTTTTTGGTTAGCAACCTGTCAACGCCTAGTTGCGCTTTGCCATATGTAAGCTGTCATTTTCTTTATACTAGTGATTGGAGCAGTACGCAATAGAGCTTAAACCAAAGAAAAAATTAAAATCATATGCGATTTTTCGGAGTAATCGCTCTTCCGCCTCTCTTAAATACGATCCATACATAGCGAAGCTCTTGCCTGCATTACACCATAACATTAATAATAAAGGCGGATAGTGCTATTTAAACTAAAAATATAAGATATATAAAGTAAACAAAATGTTTTTTCTTTCTCTAAAACAGGTTACAATGCACTTTATAAATAAATTGGATTGGATTACATATAGCCGCGAATTTAGACGGCTTATTATATTTAAATTAGATTACCACAGGAAATATTTATTACAATCCCGTATAAATAAATATATAAATATTCTGTAATAAGCGTTTCGTTAAAGAGATAAATTTTACTTTATTAGTCGCAAATGTCACAATGGAATAATTTGTTCACTAAACTTTACTATACGGAGATCACGCAAATATTGAAACGTGGAACTAAAATACGTAGGCACTTTCTGTCGTTCGCATGGAAGCCAAGTTTTCTTCCGTTGTGTATTTTAAGTATACATACCACTAAAGTAGATGCCATACATACAGATCCAAACATTTTAAATTCAACTAAAAAAACCCTGAAAAGGACGAAATAACTATCCTTTACTAATCAAAAACTCAAGCACAAAAACAACTTTATAAATGCGATATAAAATACCTATATATTATTAATGAATAATATAAATCATGATTTCTGCAGACGTTAAATTTTCTAATATCTGCTAATGCGGATATTAAAAATTCCGCATTTTGTTTACGGTCAGTTAGTGATGACACAGAGCTTACTTATACTATGGTGATGAAGAAGACATGAGAGCAAGACCTAAGACTGATTTTACTCATCACTACAGTCAGTTCCAGTGAAAAAATTAGGTTTAGCTGCTATTTTAGTTCTTATTAATAAAATCTATGCCTGTCAATTTATGTCAGTAATAAATTAAATTGTATATATTAAAAATTTATTAGTATAAACACTTTATTGCAATAAATCAGTACATACACATAACGTGATGGTTACCAACTTAAAACTAAACATTATCTTAAATAATACACTTTCTCAAAGTTGCCGCTTAGAAACCTGTCATTGCTTAGGATGCCCAGCAGACTAGCAGCGTTACCTCTTTGAATAGACGAACTGAATCGTTGGCGGAAGAAGCTGCCAGCCGAACGAACTCCCGAAAACTCGACTAGTCGCTTACAAATATCGGAAACCAGTCAATGGGCTTCAGGGTCTCAGGATCCCAAAGTTAAGAATGCAAAGAGCGTAAATAACTTATCTATTCGAAACTCTCAGTAAGAGTCGCATACTTACGTCGCACGCCGCTTCAAGTTATCGGCAGTGCTGGCACCTGCTGCTCTGGAAGTCTCCGGTACATAAAAAACAGCAAGCGTATCGACACAAGTGGCATCCCACACCAGCGATCTTCCAAGTTTCCAAGGAATAAGCGTCAAACCGTCCGGTCTCCTGCCGTAGCCGCGTGCAATACCGAAGGTTTCAAGACTGCAGGAGCGCCAGCAGCGAAAAGAACTTGCCGAATGACGTCATTCAAGGCAGCATGTCGTGGCGTTTTAAGTTTGTAAATATTAACGTTAAGATGTATGTACTGATGTTAGGTCAAAAAAGTATTTAATACTAATTAAAAATTGATTATTTATTTGTTTGTATTATGAAAAAACTACAAACAAATAATCAACTTTTTATACCGCGAAGGTGGCATACGATCCACCTGATGGTAAGCAGACAAGCAGTTACTGTAGTCTATGGACTCTTGCAACACCGGCAATTGCAATAACTTGCGTGTTGCTGTTTACTGACCCTAATAAACTGAACAATACTAATAAAAGACCTGCTCTCATAAATTATGAGGATTAGTAGATGGACACTACTGCATCACGCGGGTTTAGCGTGGAATGCGGATTGATGGAAATAGGTCTATGGTCAACCTAATTTACAAGCAAACCACATGTAAGGTCTGATCTGGCTAAACAACTACAACCATAATATAACATTAACTAGGACCGATGTACTTGAGGACGGGTTATCCGAAATACCGTATTGTGAGACGGAGACTGACGGTAAAAAGTCGACTCTTCTACTGCAGCTATAAAAAACTTACTTAAACCACTCAAATACTTTATCGAATAGAATTTACAAAAACACTTATTTTAAAAATCGGTACGAAGGTCTTGTTTATTTGAGCGATAACCATATCCACGTTTATTTTTTGGTAATATGAACCGAATACAAACGAATTAAATAACTTATTGATTACATTTTTATTAAGTTTATCGTTTTCTCTAAATTAACAATAACATTTTGAAAAATACACTTTTCGTCGTTCAAATCTTAAAGGCCTACATTTTGTTTTACTAGTCTTAATCCCATTTCGTAGCCTCTTACCCACCCTCTCACCTTGTTCATTACCTGGGAATACCCGGCCTTAAGGCGACGCATTGGAAATTTTGGCAGGGATCTCAATTTTTCTAAGTTACTACAAAACCTATGAAAGTGATATTTGGTAACCTGATTTTTCATTTCATTGACTTTATTTTATCAGTTGCGATACACGATTGGTTAACTTTTGTGAGACAAAAAAAATATCAATGAAACCTTTTTTAAAACAGAGATTTACATTTTTAGGAGTAACGGGACCGACTTATGTTTCTACATTTTCTGTATAGTTTTAATCTAAACATATTCTTCAAAATGATATTTGGATTTTTTAAAATTAATTATAGTTTTTAAAATAAACGAAAACAGCTACTTTCCAAAACACGAAGACGCTCGATAATGGATGCCACTAGATCACCCATCGGCTAAGTGACCGCGTGCAACGTTATTAATCTCAGTTATGTTATCAAACACCAAATCAGCCATATGCTATGAGCGGCTCTACATCTTCCCAGTAAATCTGATCTATCCTGATCGGAAGTTGTGTAAAGAAATCATCGTAAATTAAAAGAATCTAACTGTCTTGCATTCTAATGGCCGGGTCACACCAAATACGGGTGCAATACGTTTTGCAGTGCGTGAATAACCAACAAGCAATAGATTTTGTAATGTAAGAAGCTCTTTGTGAAATAATAAAAACGCAGTTCAGTTACAATGCGTGTGTGGTACAGTTACTTACAGCGGCTACAGTGTACTGTCACTAGTTTCATAGTAATATTACAAATCCGGAACGCATTGTACTTTACCCGTAAATTGCACACGAACCGCACCCAGACTGTACACTAAGTGCGTACATCCATTGGCTGAAAATATACATAACATATTCATACCTTCATAATTCATAACTTCGCTGCCATTGTAAAAATGTAGATATCTGATATCTGATTGACTTCTCATCATTCATAAAAAAAAAAATTTCAAAATTCATTTTAACCAATGGAAATTACAAAATTAAGTCTCGAATTTGGTTAGCTAGCTTATCAGATGGCTTATAAGGCTGTTCGCTATTCCTTAAGGCTCTTATCACACTGAATCACTGAAGCCATAATTAAAGCAGACCATACAAGTCCAGTGATGCCAACTTAGCAATTTTATAGCTAGATCTAGCTATTCTTTGGTGTCAGGTTGCTACAATTAAATGAAACTCGTAGCTACTTTTTCTAGCAACTTTTCACAAAACGTGAATATTTTCGAGAGTTCATAGTACGGCACCGTGTCTTAAAAGAAAAAAAAACTAAACGTGGCCGTGGCACTATGGTACATGTATATCGACGATCGGAAATTCCCCATTTCATTTCTACATTAAACCACTGACTTGTCTGAGCTAACTGTGTTCTGCCTTGTCTTTATCCATTAAAATTAATAAATTCTGTTTTAATATATTGTGGTAATAGAATATGAAATTATAAATCGAACAAAAACATTATTTCAGAATTTTATTTCAAATTTTTGAGCCATTTTTGGATTTACTATGTTTATTACATCATATATGTATATCTAAAGAATCATTAAAATCAAATCTAACCACAATATTAGTAACAAGTTCTATTTAAAATGCACGGCAAGTTTCTAAAAAATCTACAATAGAAGAATATGTATGGTATGTTATATTCAGGTATGTTTGGATTTGTTTTTAAATGTTTCAAATAAACTTTTTCTGGAAAATAGTTTTATTTTTAACAAATTATTTTAAAATTAAAATCTTACATACATATCCTCACGCTGTATCCCTAACGGGGTAGTCAGAGAGGACGGAGCGCCAAGCGTCGCGGTTCTTCCATACTTCTTTCGCTTCCTCAAATCTCATTATTCTCCTCACACATCGCCTAGGTATGCGAGAATTAAAATCTTTTTTATTGAAAAAAGTGTTGTGGCTCAATTCCCTGCAATTCCTCATAAATTTTATTCCCTAATTTCTTCCCGCATATTTATAAAATTCTCCACGGATTGGCAACACTGCTACCTACCAAGTAACAATAATTTAGATACTTCTAGAAACTTTTGGGTAAAAAAATCTGGCAATCTAGCAACTTTTTGCAAGATGTCTAGCTACTGGCTAAAGGTAACTACTTACAACCGCGTTTGTGCTGTCTCCACCATATTACATAGTAATAAATAGGACAAATGGTCGGAAATGTGTAGAGAACAATTCCGATTTAAGACTGAGCTACTCAGAATGCGGCTACAGGTGTGTACAGTGCGCGATAATGTTTAAAACAATGTAGAAAAGAAGAGAACGTCGCACCACGTGTAGGTAGCGACTGCATTGCAGATTATGGCGTAACGTCCTACACGGTTCTTTACAAAGCCTTTTGCATGATGGTTGCTGCACACAGCACGGACTGCACCCACATTCGGTGCGGTTCAGCCAGCCCAACCTTCAGCATTGAGTAGAGTAGTCCAATTTTAAATCAGATTGACGCTCTACTCCATTCTGTAAGTCCTATATTTTTTATTTTTAAATATACATACTGGATACGTAGATGCTAAAGGAGGTAAAAAATTTACGTAGTAGTTGAAAAAATTCTATAACGCTGACATCATCGCATGCAATTCTAGTAAGTGTCAATGTTTTTCGGTTCATTTCAAACTGTTGCTAGTTTAATAAGCACGAATAATAGTGCTTTAAGCATAAAGTAGATTGTGATGTAGAATACACTGATGGAGAATTGTACACTGATATTTGGAACAGCTGTTATTGCAGAGATATGAAATAATAGAGCAAAATGTTTAATGTTTTCCACAGAATGGTTTTAATGGAATAATTTTATTGACAAATAAATTTAATGTTTGTCAATTTTCCTAAAATTTTCCCGATTGCTACACAATAATTTATATTAAGTATTTGAAGAGTAAAAGTATTCTTCAGTCTACATTCAAAAACGCGTAAGGTGGCGTTAATAAACTGTAGAAACATATCATATAATTGTATACAAAAACATATGAAAAAACAACACAACTCACTTCTCATATTTGACGGCATGCCCGTTTTCTTCCCAGTAATGACGCGTTTCCATATTCATAAAAGTACCACAATAAAAACAATAAACAAGTAAACACTGTCAACACTCGCAGAGAAAAATTGAACAAATCTTTATAATCACTCACATTATTCACCTAATCAGGTGCAACACTATTCACACAGCAAGTTTAAGTAAAGTCCTCGCAATCCATTTTTGATGCGACAACACTTCGATAATTGATTGTTATCGTGTTCAGTGAATGTAGCATAAAACTGCAGACGACGACGTCAATCCTTTGACGGGTTCGCGGCTGTTGTGAGTGGAAGCGACGGAAACACCGGCCGGCTAGTCATGTGATACGTCAAAATATGGCACGGGCGGGCACGAGCAGCGGAATGTGCACGGCACCGCGGCGCGGCGGAGCCACGCTCGCTCGCACGTGACTGCGGCCGCCCCGCGCCGCCCGCGCCTGCCCCTTTTCTGTCGTATACTCGACTATTGAAAGAAATAATTATTCAATTTATTGGTTACGTATCTGCGGCGCGGTTCGCGGCGTGTGATCAGAATGAAAACATTTTATTTTTAACGGCAATCTATTTTGAAATCAATGTTTTCCTACTTATATAATAACTTAATTTGTAACAATGTAATGTAAATATTGCTTGTATGCTGTGTATTTCACGATTTAAGAACTGACGATTTCAATTTTTAAATACATATTAAAAATTATAAATCATAATATGTAAGCAATTTTTATTTAGTAAATCACTTGACGGACATTTGACGATTTCCAATAGATACGACAAAAGCAGTTAAAGCAGCAGACAAAAGGAGTTCAAATAAAGCAGTCTAACTTAAGCAGTCCATTATTTAGATAAACAGTTAGATTGTTTATCTAACTAAAGGACTAAACTAAACTAATTAAAGTTACATTGTTTTAATAAGTGAAATGCAAAAATTTTATATTAGCTAGAAATCTTATTGTTATAATTGAAAAATTAAATAAAGTAGTTGTTATTAAATATTTACGGAATCCAAAATACTTGCGCACTGAGATTTCTCATAATATACTCATGTTGAGCATGTATTATATTTGCCAAAAATTGCGTTTAGGTACTGTTATTCAGTTCAGGATCCTTAGCACAAGTTCAACTCACACTTGATCGGTTTTCTTTACTTGTTCTTTTACTTTAGCATTTAACACGTTGAGAAAAGAAATAGCTAGTATGAGGACCCCCATTGATTAATACTCTAACTTTTTTTTATTAAGTATTCATTAGGATATTGGCCATAATACCAATCACATCGTTTGAAAATTTCAACCGGCTACATTTGGTTACACAGTAGTAGTACACAGATACCCAGCCCCCTGAGAGACAGATTTGGTTATGGCTTTTACCTGCTAAAATTGCTGGTCGACCTCGGGGTGTTGTCGAGACTGGGATCTCCTAATACGATACGCACCGGTGCCTCTTATTTCTCGAAATGCCACGACAACGCGGACCACTACACGGTGTCGTCCTCCTCGGGGGTCGCGTGGAAGAACAATTGGAGCCCCCACTCCATTCGGTCGCCACCTCGAAGGCCCCTGTAATTTACCGTCGAACGATTTTTTCGCTATGATTTTGCGGTCCCCGATATAATAGGGAAGTGAAATCTATGCAGTTGTATGAATACGCTTTTAAATTTCGGGAAAAGGCGTCTTTTTCTACAACATAATAGTACAATAGGGAAGCATTTTTCTTACCTATTGTATCGTGGCCGGTAAAATCGCGACAAATCGTGACAATAAAATCGTTCAACGGTAGATTTTAAAAGCGTGAGCTCTTACGACAGGTGGGAAACACTATGGCTATAGGGCTGTCACAGTTACCAACCTAACCTAATGCGCGGAAAGAAGTATAGATAACTTCAAAAATAAAAAACTGGCTCCGGATTTAAAATAGTGCATACTACCTATTTATACACCAAATATAATTTTTTATTCCTAATTTCTGGTTGTGGATTATCAATTTATATGTCTACCGTTCCTTTTAGCTCAAGTTGTGTAAAGATGGGCTGTAATTGTAATATAGTGGACTTAACGAACTGAAAAATAGACGGATAGTCATACAAATAGCCCGACAAATATAATGAAGCTATAAGGGTTCCCTTTTTTCCATTTTAATTACGGAATTCTAAAAATAAAATAAATATATTGTTACGAGCTAAGGGTAACAAGATGCTGGTTAAGGGTGCAAAGAGTTAATTTCCGTTCGTAGAAACAAATGTCAAGAACGCGCGAATTTAATTACGGCGGTTCTGGTCTTCGCAGTCGCCCTTCGAAGTGGGTACTCGCGTAGTAGTCACCGAAGGTACACGCTTCACTCACAAACACGGTTCCTAAATCGCAGAAGTCTTCTATACGAAGTCGTCGCAGTAGTCTTCGTAATTCGCCTCGATGTCGTCTCGATTTATCGCTTCAATCGATAGTCGAGAAACTGACTCAGCGGCAGACATGGAGCTCTATTTATAGTCCGATAAAACGAGGGTGGAAACTTCTAGAGCAAACCCGAATGCTATAATAACGCATAGAAATAAAGAGGGTGGAACTTTCTAGTCAATTACGCTCGCCTAATTAACAACAATATAATTCGACATTATTCTTGACGCCGCCAGTTTTCATGAGTCACATATGACACGTCATCGCTCCGGAATTTTAGAAGTACAACTTAGTTCTTTTTTAATTTTGCATGTCCCATTCGATAGCAGACCTTAAACCTAGCAATGCGTTTTTAGGTCATATAAAAATCGATCTTATTGCTTGGACATAAGGTCCAACCGTAACAATATCTTAAAAACGAATGCTGTACACCTTATAAAATCAATATAAACTAAGTTTCTTCGGTGATCACGCAGTGTAATCCACCAGTGACAGTTTGCTTCCTCATTTTTGTTTTTAGTCTACATTTCGTTTTTATTCGGTTCCGTTTTCATAATAAGGTTCCTCAGGAAGTTACTCAATTAACAGAAAATAGATTTAAATTTGTTATGAAACATCAAATAGCTAGAGTGACGACGAGTAGAGAGCCGACGGAAATGCCAAAAGCACTCGCTACCTAGGCGAAAATGTGTGAGGAGAATGATGAGATTTGAGGAAGCGAAAGAATTATGAAAACTATTTGAGCAGAAAATTGAGTCTAGGGGTACTTTACCTACCTGGGATGAGTTAGCCCAATTCCTCGAGTATAGATTCCGTTCGTTAGAAGCTATAAAACACAAAGAAATTCCACAACTTAAACATACTACAACCACTAAGAGTTTTGCCACTAATATCACTGAACCATCAAAGTGTTTATATTGTAGAGATCATTTGATTTATAAATGCAAGGAGTTCCACCAATTGAATTGAAATAATAGGAAGGAATATGTACAACAAAACTTCCTGTTTCAATTGTCTGAGGAGAGGCCATTCTGCTAACAAATGTTTACAGGCCACTACCTGCAAAAAATGTGGCCGAGAGCATCACTCCTTGTTACGTGGTTATACGTGGACAAATTACACGTTCGAACTCGAACATGTCCATATACGCCCTACGACCGCACCGCCCCCACCGGCGAAGGCGCGGACGTCACTCGTGACACCCGTAGCAAAGTACAAGTAAGCATACAGTATTCTATCTTGGCAGTGTCCTAGAGATAATTACCTACGGTCGTTTGGTGCGGAAACACGCAATAGGGCTACTGACTTGGACTGAATGTTTTTCTTGGGTTACGTATTTGATAATAGGTACTATATTAAATTGTCAGATTATCTTTTCATTTTATATTATTGCAAATTTAATACGTTTTTCTCAGATGAGAAAGTTATTAATACGTGACATGGCAAATGCGCTAATCTGTGCGCCATGCCATGAGAAAAGAAGAAAAAATGTAAGTAGCACTGTAGCACTCATTATAATGCGTGACTTTTTGGCGAGAACGGGAGAATTGAGGTTGTCATTTCATTTAGACTTTCTTATTTTTTACATTTTTAGGAGTTTTAAAGTACAACCAGGGGCGTAGCTACCGCCATTCAGCAGTATCAATGATACGGAGCCCCCGTAAGCAAAAATTAGTAAAATGTTATGCACAATGTCACTTCATCTCGTGCTTCCCGGGAAAAAACATAAAAAAAACTGTCATACGTGCCTATAGAGTTTTCACTTCAGAAATGACAATAGTCAAAAAAAGCAATCTCTTTTTTTCCTGGGTTAAGCGTGCGCCCAAAAGTTGCCAACATCCTACATCGGTTATTGCGGGATTCCCCCGTTTAAGTCATTCACTTAAAATCCCGCAATAACCGATGTACAATGACAAACCACGGAGAGCAATATTTACGCGTTTTATTTACATAACATAACATATCTTCACGCTGTATCCCCAACGGGGTAGTCAGAGAGGACGGAGCGCCAGGAGTCGTGGTCCTTACACATCTCTTTCGCTTCCTCATAGCTCATCATTCTCTTCACACATTTTCGCCTAGGTATGCGAGTGCTTTTGACATTTCCGTCTGCTAACACTCTGGCTATTTGACCTTCATAAGTCAGCCTTGGTCTTCCTTGGCTTCTTTTACCACTCACTTTCGCTCTGTAGATTTTCTTCGTCAGTCTTTCATCACTCATTCTTTCCAAGTGCCCGAACCATCTAAGCATTCCTTTCTTCATTTTTACAATAACACTGTTGTGCAACCCTGTCATACTGCGTATCTCATCATTGCTTATCCTGTCCGCAAGCGTGACACCGCACATATTTCTGAGAGACCGCATCTCCACAGCATTTATCATCCTTTCACTCGATTTCGGGCATATCCAGGCCTCACTACCGTACAACAAAGTTGGCACCAACACCGCATTGTGGATGGCCATTTTAGCAATGTTAGATATATTCATACTACCCACTAATGCGGACAGAGCACCGTTCACTTTATTGCCAGCTGCTACCCGTCTCTCCGCATCCAACTCACATCTTCCATCCCTCGAAAACGTACTCCCTAGATACACAATTTAATTCACTTGTTCTAGACATTTTCCATTTACACAAATCACACATTTCGTTTGTACCGCTTCTCTTTCAAACACCAGAACCTTAGTTTTGTTCACATTCATTTTCAATCCTTTTACTTCACAATCTTCTTTCATATACGTGACTAGTGTCTGCAACTCTGCTTCTGATGGTGCTATCAGCACAGCATCGTCAGCGTACAATAGGCAGTTTACCACTGTGTCATCACATCCCATACCACTCATAATACCTCTCAATCTCTTTGGGCAACTGTCCAAATACAGCACGACCAGCCAGGCAGACATCACGCAGCCCTGTCTGACACCAGAACAGACTTCAAACCAGGGCGACATGTCATCGTCTATCCTTACACAGGCTCTGTGGCCACGATATAATGACCTCACAGTCTGCAGTAAGGAGCCCTCCACGCCATATTCAGGCAGAAGACTCCACAATTTCTTCCGCACTACTCTATCGAATGCTTTTTCTAGAACCACGACAGCGCAGAAAACTTTCTGGCCTATAGCCAGAAACTTTCCCACGATAACGCGAAGCGAGAAAATCTGATCCATACAACCCCTACCGTTCCTGAATCCACCTTGCGCCTCCCACAAATATCTTTCTGAAACGCCTTTCATACGTTCAGTCAATACCTTAGTATAGACTTTACTCGCTAAGCTGACCAAGGTGATGGCCCTATAGCACGCACAGTCTAGATAGGAACCTTTCCCTTTATATATAGGTACTATGACTGTCATGCACCAGTCCTCTGGAACCTCCTCCTTCTGCCAACAAAGGTTGCAGAGTGCACAGAAGGCATCCCAGACCCTAGGACCACCATACTTGATCATCTCAGCAGTCACCTCATCATTTCCCGCAGCCTTTCCACATTTCAAACTTCTTATCACTTTCTCAATCTCTTTCATACTAATGGGATCCTCCAGTCCCTGGCCCGAGTGTGGCAATTCATTAGAATCGCTCTCAGTATCAGAGACGGAGTCGCCACTCTCATACAGTTCTCCATAGTATTCACTCCATCGCTGTAGAACGTCTTTTTTATTTGTAAGCAGGTTGTTTTCTTTCGAACGCACTTTATTCATTCTGCAAGGTGCCGGACCACTTCGGTACTTACGTACTTCTTTCCAAAATAATTTGGAATTTTCCTCCAAGTTGTCCGACATCTTGTTTTCGTCTAACACCCTACACCTTTCGCGCTTCTCTTTCACTAGTGCCTTCGTTTCTGCTTTCTGCAGCTTATATCTGTCTTTCATCAAATTTTTCATACCATAGTCATTTTTATTAGCAAGGTAGTCCTGCCATGCTTTCTTCTTCTTATGCACAGACACTTTCACCTCATCATCCCACCACACATTACGCTTTTTACCATTACCAATCTTATTCATTCCACACACTTCTTTCGCAGCCTCGATCATGCCATCCCTAAGGTTCTGCCAACATTCTTCAACATCCTCGCTCATCACTTTGCAGGCTTGGACACTACGCGATGTCGCCATGCCGCAAATAGACCCCTTATTCTAGTTACCACTAGAAAGTGGTCCGTTCCCTGATCGGCTCCCTGTGTGCTCTAGTGTCCATAACCTGCTTTTTGAGCCGGCTGTCCTACAGGAATAAATCATTCATACTTCTTTCATCCTTCCTTTCCCACGTTTACTGATGAATCCTTTTGTGCTTAAATAAGGTATTAGCAACAAAAAGATCCTTTTCCATACACAGACTTCACACAATCCTACCAGCATCATTCACTTTCTTATCTCCATACTTGCCTAGGACAGACTCAAATCCTGTTCGAGCTGTCCCAACCCATCCATTCATGTCTCCACACACTATAATTTTCTCATTCTCCTCAACCGTCTCTAGAACTTCCCTAACATTCTTCCAAAACTGCTCCAGCTCGCCCAAGCCGACAGAGGACACTGGGGCATACACCATTAAAAGAAATAACCTCGTCAACCCTGTCTTGAGACGCACCCAGAGCAGTCTCGGGTTTACACACTTATACTCAGTTACACAGTTAACTAAACGAGAGGACAGTAAAACGCCTACCCCCTGGCATCCTCTTTCTTCTTGTGGTACACCTGAACACAAAGCGATGCCCCCTCCAGGCAAGTCGACAAGTTCACTGCCCTTTCGCTTGGTTTCACTCAAACATAACACATCCAATCTTCTTTCTTCCATAATATCAATCACTTCATTCATCTTCTCTTCAATCCCACCTCTCACATTCCACGCAGCTATTCTGCACTCCTCACTCCACTTCCCGCCGCTAGGTGCACAGCGTGTTGGGTGGCGGTCCCAACGCCAAACTGCACTCTGCTCACACCAGCGGGGACAAACCGGTGTACGTCGCTTTCGGGGGACGCCCTAGCATTCATATTTGCACTGTCCCGCATGGTGTGCACAGAAGAGGAATTGCAGCCCTGAAAAGGGCTGGCAGGGGTTGCGACGAGCACGCTTCCTCAGTTGACCCCCATTTCCGTTTTATTTTATTCCGGTTGAAACGTTATTACATTGTAATACAATACAATCTTGTTCTTCTGATTATTTATTGGTTAATTAGTTTGATTAATTAGTTTGATCGGTTAATTAGTTGTATATTGTGTTTGATTTGTGAAAAGAATGAGTGAAAGGAAAAGAGATTATCTCAGTGGAGCTATGAAAAAAAAAGTAAACAGAAAAGGGAGGAGGTTAAAAAAAATGTCCAAAATTTCTTCATTTTTTCAGCAATCAGCTTCTGTTAGTGATTTAGATTGCAATGGTAAGTACTACCTATTTATCTACCAGTAGCGTAAAACTTATAAAAATTACCTAAGGACTTCGATGGGACAGGAACGGCTATCAGACTTGTCACTATTGTCTATAGAGGCAGAAATTTAAAAAAAACTGAAATCGTCTTCAGCTATAGACGATTTAATAAATCAAGTTACCGAAAAAAAGGTAAGAAAAGTGTATATTTAATTAGAATTGTTTGGCTAGTTCAATTCTAGGAGGAAATGATAACTTTTTTTTCTTTTGTAAGAAATGTTTACCCTTCATTTGGGCCCCCCCACACTAATTTTGATACAGGGCCCCTCCAAGGCACGCTACGCCACTGAGTACAACAGTAATAGTGTATTGTGTTTTAAAGTTCTGTGTAAGTGAAGAGTGGAAGAGATCTAAATAAACATGTGTAGCTAAAGTTTTACGCTCTTCTAAGAAGTCCTTTTTAACTTCAGTAAAGCCTACTATCACTTTACTGGAGGAGTGTTAGGGACAGTTAATATTTCTCCAGAAGTTACGTCATTAGGCTGATGGTCTTGTTACCAATGCCTTAACAAATATAAATAAATAAAAAATTATATAGTTGTGTTTCGTTTCACATTTTAGTTCACAGATCAATGTAATATTCTGAATGGAATCGTCTTAATTTTTTAATATCCAAATCAAATACAGATGAATTGTTAAAATAATAAAATAAAATTTAGTTTTAATTATTCGTTTACTGATTAAGTCGTTGATTTAACGAATCATTAATCAACGCGATGAAATGAAACGCAACTAGCAGGGTTCCCAACTTAGGGGTTTTCCCCCCAGATTTAGGGGGTAAATAAGTGGGTTGGGATTTTTTAGGGGTATTTTTAGGTATTCTATTTACTCTTCATATTTTTTTTTGTTAATTGAGAAAAGTAAATATGTAAAAGTAAAGGCTTTGGGACAATTCCAAACTAGCCAATCATATTTATTTGTTGACCTAGTGACTATGGGACATTTAGGACAAATATATTACAACTACTCTGTGGTGACTGGTGGTTATCGTCCCTATACTTACTGGAAATACATATGTATGTTGATTGTTGTTTACTTGTTTAATTCAATTTTGTTATTGTACTGCTGTGTCGACATGAAATTTGTTAATGATGCCACTAAAATATTAAGTTTATTCAATGTCAACATGTATGCTTTTAAAAAATCTGAGTCTCCGGAAGGAAACGAAATTATATTTGAAGTATGACATAATTTATAAATAAAGAGTATTAAAAAATATCACTGCATATTATTTATTATTATTTTTACAGAATATTATTTTTTTAGGGGGATTTTAGGGGTTTTTGACTAGTTTTAGGGATAAATATTTTTGAGAGTTGGTAATACTGGCAACTACTGACTGTCAAAATTCGACAGCAGTTTTTCATTAGAGGCGTTCATTTTTATTACTTACTTGTTTTTTGTGATTAATACTGAGTTGCGTTGTTCAAAATGTTAGCTTTGATCAATCGTATCCTTGATTGGATTAAAAGCCTGTTTTGGAAGGAAGAAATGGAGCTGACTTTAGTTGGTCTGCAATATTCTGGCAAAACAACTTTTGTAAACGTCATAGCCGTAAGTTATCCGAAAACAATAATTGACCATGGAGTGCGTGCTCTTCATTATTCATGTTTCTGTATCGAACACGCTCGTGACCTGATAAGGTGATCGGTATATTATTTACATGATAATGATAAACATCGACATGGGACAGTTTAGTGTGCGTGATTTATATAGGTAATTCGTAAATGAATATCCACGTTCACGGCGACCGCAGCTGTGCTTTGAGGCTAGAAATTACATGTCAGAGAACAAGTTCAGATTCCCCACTGAAATTACAAATTCCTCCAAGTACTGAAATTATGTTCTCAAACGCTATACAGCGCAATACCTATCTAATTAAAAAAAAATACATTTTTTTAATTAACAATAACCACGACTGATCTCTACAAGAATAATATTCCTTAAAATTTCCATATCACTTTCATGTTAATCTTTAAAGTGATATATTCACCTTCTTTTCCTTGGTATACAATGATTTCTCTGTATTTTTTACATTATGTTAATTACCATTTCACAAAAAAAAATTTAACTTTTTCTAGTAAGATGATTCACAAAGTTACCTTGATGTAAACAATGTAACTAGAATTTTAGGCACATTTGCACCCTCTTGCCGACTGGTAGAGTTATTCTCATATTTTTTTTTTAATAAAATGCAATTCTAGTTGCGAGTAAGTGTTTTGCACTCTTTACTGAATTATTTGCAAAGGTCTAATGATGGACCGCAACTTTTATATGGCTGTCCTATACTACATTCATTGTATTGCAGAAGATTATCTGATTTCTGCATTAATTATTTACCTATATCGAGATAATATTCTCTTCTTCTATTGAGTTAATATATTCTTTTTATATTACAATTAGTTATCAATAATTTAACAGTAACCTTCTATTTGAAATAGTTGACTAGTATATTAGGTAATAAATAAGAACAATTCACTATCATATAACTTTTTTTACAAAATGTAAATCGAGAAACCATTCAGAAAACAATCACACATTTTATCCTGGATGATAATGCAATAGTGCACAATTAGCTCTATTAGATGGGTACTTTAAGATAGACTTGTGTTAATAGTTTATTTTTAAAGATTCAATTGTTCAAGTATTGATACAAAAAAAGATTCAGTCAAATGATCCAATCAATCAATTGATTGACAATCAATGAAATGATCAATTGGTTCATTTGACTGAATCTTTTTTTGATTGCATATGTCCAGATACATTCATATACTTTTGACTGAAATGACAGATCGAATGATTATATGAGTAATTTAATGCATCTTTTACGACTTTAATATTTTTTAAGTTTTTATTGTAATTCTGTTTCATTTGTAATTTTATTGTTTGTGTTTTAAGAAATATTGTATATGTGAGTTTATCTTGTAATTTTTTTTAAATTTCACCTTTTATCACATTAAAAGACATAGACAAGTACTGAGATCGAATCAGTTGAATTATCGAATCAATTAATATGTTTGTTCAAGTGTGAATATCGAATCAATCACGAGGGACATAGGTCTACTGTATAAGTGATATGAAGCATTTATTGGAGGTGGAAAGACATCATTATAGATACAATACTAAGGCTTTAACAGAATTAAACCTTGCAGTACCGGTTGGAAACCACTTACTAACTATACTTAGTAACCCACTAATCTGTGGACATACCTATATATGTATATAGATTTTATATTGATCCTATAACTAACAAAAATATCAAATTTTTTCAACTCCTGACATTTGCTTCATATCACTTATGTGGTGTATTGTATACCAGAGCTAGTTATGTGCTATTGGACTATCACCAATGATATGAAAACAATTGTTTTGAGATAACCAAAATACTGTTTGTTTGTGAATAAATTTTTATATTTTTATGCTGTTTGTCAACTATTTCATTGTTGGTTATCATTGACCCTGGTTCAATAATATTTGTGTACTCAGTTTATTGACATGTCTTATCTCTGAATATAATTTTTGTATTTCTTTCTTGTTACATGATAGTTAAAGAGATGATAACGAAATATTTCTTTCTCTTTATGGTATTCATAACAAATTTGTTTTGAAAATTCGTGATGAGTAATATCCTAAAGGAAGCACTGACATACATACAATAACATTCAACTGAAAATGTCCATATCAAATCCAAATCCAAATGCTAAAATCCATATACTGCTATTATTAATGCAAAAGTGCCTCTCTCTTTTTGTCTGTTACATTTTCACAACTAAACGGCTTTTTCTATTTTGATTAAATTTAGAATGAAGATAGATAAGCCCTGGGGAAGGATATAGTCAGGGGTGCCGACTATGTGGGTGCTCAGGGGCTTGAGCACCCACGGGAATCATTAGTGCGTGCGGAGCACCCACAACCTGAGGCATACAAATATAATTAATCAGCGATACAAGTACCAAAAGGAACAATGATGGTCAATTAAGGCCTTGCATGTAAATCATTAGCAAAAGTTTGTTATTTTATTAAAATACTGTCCTAAATTTCAATAGTAGAAATCTTACAAATCATTTCTATAGAAAATACACATCCCTAAGCCGTAAAAGAATAGAGTATATAATGTTGATTGTAATAAAAATATTGTTATTGGGACAGGCATTTATTTTGAAAGTTTTCGATTGCAAAAATTGCCATTTGTATTATAGAAGCGAAACTTATTTAGGCATAATAAAGAAAATTAGCCTGGATCAGACAATAGGTGAAAATCTTCTCTTCTTCGACTTTAACGGACAATTGAAAGTAAAGAGTGGGAGAATCATTTTTACTCTCTTTGTCAAATGCATATTATTGCACCCTACAAGCAAGCTCGAGAGGTAAAGAAGGAGAGAGAAGTATCCTAAACTCGTAATTTCTTTCCTATAATATGAATTAAATGAGTATGTTGAATAGAAGAAATCATAAATAGTCATTTCTTAATCCTAAAATAATAAAATCATCACAAGGCTAGAAACTAAATAGTTTCATTTCTAACGCGCGAGTCTCATGCATTTTTTATTTTTTATTACGAATTCTTTATGCAAAAATTGCAGGGGAGCCATAAGCATTCTTAAAAGTGCCCCTAGACATGGCTACTTTTTTCAAACCATGTGGACAAAGTTGCAGGCAACAGCTTATCTAGACAAGTAATTAGGCCGATTAAAGTGAGCAAATTTCCAAAGATGGTACCTAATAATAACTAAAATGTGGCCAAATATTGTGGCTAAATGTCCAACAATTGTAACCTACGAGTAATTATAGTAATTGTAAATGCAGCCAAATGTGCCGAAATTGTAAATAAAAGGATTCTGACAATTGCAAAAGTTGGAATTTGAGAAACCTAGTATTCATACTTAATTTTTATATATACTTAATTTTTATAGTGAGAGTTAATAATTTTTAATTTGATTTTTCATTATTCACAACAGTCATTTTGAGCAATGAAATCATCACTACATATTACAAAAGTCCCCCACTGCGTCTGTCTGTATGTATGTTCACGATGATCTCAAAAACTACTGAACGGATTTTCATGCGGTTTTAATCTATCACCAGAGTGATTCCTGAGGAAGGTATAGGTGTATAATTCGTTAAGTTTTTGTGTAAATTGGTTGAAATATAACGATGATTGTTGAAGATGTCGGAAAAAATCAAGCTGTCTGGAAGCTTTCATCAAAAACACTGCCTAATCTGTTTGAGATATAACAAAACAATGTATGGTGGGAGTCTCTCTTTTATAGGTCTACAAAAATGTTGACGGATACAGTATTAATCATTATCAAATTAAATACGTTAGTCACCTTAAGTATTTCATACACATTGTAATAGCCCTTTACTTTAGAGTTGTCGTTAATTAAAAAATAAGCGCGAGAAAATAAATTGCGAAAATAATATAAGAACTAAATATCACCATTGTTCAGAACTTTGGCTAATTGGCTTACCGGACTTCTATAATATTTTGAATAGAAATAGCTTGATAAGTTGATAACATATGCTTATACATGCGTGGTGGGTCTGATGGGCCCATAATTAAATGTTTTTATGTTGCATGATGTGTAAGGAATTTGTATAATTATACTTTCAAGTACCTATTTCAAAAGTTATGTTTATATTATCGTAAATTAAATAATTAAATGAAGAACTAAACTTCAACTTTCGATCATTATTAATTAAATGTCTTTGAATATGCATAATATTTGTAAGTACAGCATATTTTTGTTTGATGTGATGAAGTGACCAATTTTTTTGGCTATGTGTGATTCTTTTTATCAATTTGGCTATGTAACCTTTAATATTAGCTTACCGATAAATGAAATGAAGTTGTATGTCTGATGGGATCTCATAGACTATATATACTTTACATACATGTTATTTAATCAGAAATCTCAGACTTAAAGCTACTTAAGAGTGTGGTGCATGTAGATAAAAATATTTAAAAATATCAGCTACTATAACCATGGTGTGTCTTTCAGACTTATCAGGCATGCCAAAGGGTAATTTGAGATAAGTTTTCCTTTACATATGTGTAATATTTCAATTAACAAGGAATGTACTTCATTTCAGTCTGGTCAGTTCAGTGAAGACATGATACCTACCGTTGGATTCAACATGAGGAAAATTACTAAAGGCAATGTCACTATAAAGGTAAGAAATGTCAGTGAATTAAGTCAGTATATGAAAACTTTGATGTTTGGTGACCTGGATTAATACCTAAGAAGACAAAGAGTTAGATGGATATATTACATACATACAAGTTCAACTCTTTATCTTTAAATCCTCAAATGTGGAAACACAATTGGAAAAAAATTTCAATGAAGCAAAATCCAGAAAAAAACTATTATGAACAAATATTCAATTTAGATCTCTGAAATTCTGTATTTAACTAATTACAATATATTAAATAATAAAAATGAGAATGATGTTTTGCAAGTTATTTGTAATTATGTACAGAAACAAATTTTGGAAGGGATATATATAATGGAGCTATAGTATTAGTAATTTAATCTACAAATCTCAATATTTAAAATGGATGGTTTTCTCTATAAATTTGCTACTTTTGATATAAATCACATCTTTAAAATTAATGGTCTTTGCTATTAGAAAACGATGAACTTCAAAATTAACAGGTTTCACAATAAAAATTTTTATTACAATGGCAATCACTGAAACTTTAATGTGGTGTAATGGTGATAATAAATACTTGGGATGAAATTGTGAGGACGGACAAATGCAGGCTAAGGTTTAGATTGTTTCACATTGGGTAAAATTTTGCAAATCTTTTTGTAACTATAAAAACGACGATATATTTATAACATTTTTTTTGATTAGGTTAGGTCTATTTACAACAACGCGCA
Organism: Zeuzera pyrina; assembly: GCA_907165235.1. Taxonomy (NCBI): domain Eukaryota; kingdom Metazoa; phylum Arthropoda; class Insecta; order Lepidoptera; family Cossidae; genus Zeuzera; species Zeuzera pyrina. Next base: position 3,901,492 of record OU015623.1, read on the forward strand.
AGCCGAGCGAGCGAAGTGAGCGTGATGCGGTAGCGGTTCGCGAAGCACCATATCGGAATCCGCTTTATACATGGAGCAGTGTTGAAACATGAGTCCGGACTCTATAGAGATAGTTGAAATCGAGAAATTTAATTTCGAAACATCTCTATAATCCTTCCATCTCTTTTCAACTTTTGCTGTTGCTATATCTATATATAGCAATCTTATATAAACTAGTAGGTGTATTACCAAGTTATTTCCAGGAGCAGTATTTAAATAGTTGAAGTCGAGAAATTCAATTGTGAAACATCTCTATATCCTTCCATCTCTTTTCATCTTTTGCTGTTGGTACATGTATATATAGCAATTTTGTATAATACTAGTAGGTGTATTTCCGAGCTATTTCCAGGAGTTAGGAAGAGACGTCGCGCAATGCACCAATACCGTTCACTGCGTCGTATATGTCGGCATTGTCAGGATGACAACTTGTCAAGTTTATTTATTTAGTTTATAGAAAATTTATTTTTCATAGACGCAATCTATTATTTTTTTTATTGGCAATAAATATTTTATAGCATCTTAAAATTTTTAATGAAGGAAGATTTAGTTATATTACATTATATTTTTTAATAGCAATTCATACCAATTTTGTCTATATTTTCACCAATTTTGAATTGCCATTATATGCATCCCATTGTGAAACTTCCATGCTAAAATATAAAATCCTAGTTTTTAATTATGAAAATTAACTTTGTAGCTGCTTACATGGCGCAGGGGGTGAAGAACAAATTCGCTTGCTTGAATACTTTCTAATTATAACTTACCAAAATTACGTTGTCCCTTAATACCTCATCTCTTCTCTAGCTTTTCTCTCTCTCTCTCTCTCTCTCTCTTTTCTAAATAGTATAAAGCAAAATCGCTGTTTTCGTCTGTCTGTTTCTCCGCTAATTTCTTCTAAACCACGCAACAGATTTTGATACGGTTTTCACAGTCTTTTAGAGATTTTTTTCTGAAAGGTGTATATGTATAATAACTATATGCATATTATAGTAGAGAAAAGCCGAGAATTTCAATGATTTGTATAATGTCGTAAAAAACATATTTTTGGGGGGATCGATCAAAATAATGTACTACCGAATTGTATATCTTCAAAAGGTCTGTAGAAAAGTCCGCGTTGATATATGTCTATGATAACCAGTGACCATTTTTATCTTTTACATATTACTAAAAAATAATAGGTTCTTTATGAAACTGTTTTAAACAATAAGTATTCATCTTTACCCAATTAAATGCGTTGTGCATTAAATGTAGATCAAAATTGCCCTTCACAGCATATCATTGAAATGAATATCTTGGAAGATATCACAGTTTTAAAATTATTAATCACTCGCAGCGAAATGGAATAAATAATTTATTTGTGTTGTCTAATGAAAACCAACTAAACATTGTATATAATGAAATTCTATAGTTATAAGACCTACGTCACACACACTGTACAACCGTGCGAAACCGCAGCGGCTCGCTAGTATACTTATAATAAAGTAATTATATAATTTTAGGTGTGGGATATTGGTGGCCAGCCACGATTCCGATCAATGTGGGAAAGATATTGCAGAGGTGTTAATGCTATAGTGTGAGTAACAATTCATTTTTTATTGCTATAAAATGATGCATTTCTTTAATTTGGAAGTTCATTTTGGACTAATATTTGAATATCGTAATCTCAATTCAGTCTTCAAACCAATATTTTGCACTATTGGTTGGTCGCCTTATAGTTATTCCGATGAAAATTACTTTTCAATCATAGGGGTTTTAATGTTGTGTTATATGTGCAGGTATATGGTGGATGCGGCGGACCCCGACAAAATCGAGGCGTCGCGCAACGAGCTGCACAGCTTGTTGGAGAAGCAGCAGCTAACGGGGATCCCGGTGCTGGTGCTGGGCAACAAGCGGGACTTGCCGCACGCGCTCGACGAGCACGGTCTCATCGAGAGGATGTCAGTACACGCGCACTCGCGCTAGCACTCGCACTCACACACACATACACACATCCCGGTGCTGGTGCTGGGCAACAAGCGGGACTTGCCGCACGCGCTCGACGAGCACGGTCTCATCGAGAGGATGTCAGTACACGCGCGCTCGCGCTAGCACTCGCACTCACACACACATACACACATCCCGGTGCTGGTGCTGGGCAACAAGCGGGACTTGCCGCACGCGCTCGACGAGCACGGTCTCATCGAGAGGATGTCAGTACACGCGCGCTCGCGCTAGCACTCGCACTCACACACACACACACATACACACATCCCGGTGCTGGTGCTGGGCAACAAGCGGGACTTGCCGCACGCGCTCGACAAGCACGGCCTCATCGAGAGGATGTCAGTACACGCGCGCTCGCGCTAACACTCGCACTCACACACACATACACACATCCCGGTGCTGGTGCTGGGCAACAAGCGGGACTTGCCGCACGCGCTCGACAAGCACGGCCTCATCGAGAGGATGTCAGTACACGCGCGCTCGCGCTAGCACTCGCACTCACACACACATACACACATCCCGGTGCTGGTGCTGGGCAACAAGCGGGACTTGCCGCACGCGCTCGACGAGCACGGTCTCATCGAGAGGATGTCAGTACACGCGCGCTCGCGCTAGCACTCGCACTCACACACACATACACACATCCCGGTGCTGGTGCTGGGCAACAAGCGGGACTTGCCGCACGCGCTCGACGAGCACGGTCTCATCGAGAGGATGTCAGTACACGCGCGCTCGCGCTAGCACTCGCACTCACACACACACACACATACACACATCCCGGTGCTGGTGCTGGGCAACAAGCGGGACTTGCCGCACGCGCTCGACAAGCACGGCCTCATCGAGAGGATGTCAGTACACGCGCGCTCGCGCTAACACTCGCACTCACACACACATACACACATCCCGGTGCTGGTGCTGGGCAACAAGCGGGACTTGCCGCACGCGCTCGACGAGCACGGTCTCATCGAGAGGATGTCAGTACACGCGCGCTCGCGCTAGCACTCGCACTCACACACACATACACACATCCCGGTGCTGGTGCTGGGCAACAAGCGGAACTTGCCGCACGCGCTCGACGAGCACGGTCTCATCGAGAGGATGTCAGTACACGCGCGCTCGCGCTAGCACTCGCACTCACACACACACACACATACACACATCCCGGTGCTGGTGCTGGGCAACAAGCGGGACTTGCCGCACGCGCTCGACAAGCACGGCCTCATCGAGAGGATGTCAGTACACGCGCGCTCGCGCTAGCACTCGCACTCACACACACATACACACATCCCGGTGCTGGTGCTGGGCAACAAGCGGGACTTGCCGCACGCGCTCGACAAGCACGGCCTCATCGAGAGGATGTCAGTACACGCGCGCTCGCGCTAGCACTCGCACTCACACACACATACACACATCCCGGTGCTGGTGCTGGGCAACAAGCGGGACTTGCCGCACGCGCTCGACGAGCACGGTCTCATCGAGAGGATGTCAGTACACGCGCGCTCGCGCTAGCACTCGCACTCACACACACATACACACATCCCGGTGCTGGTGCTGGGCAACAAGCGGGACTTGCCGCACGCGCTCGACGAGCACGGTCTCATCGAGAGGATGTCAGTACACGCGCGCTCGCGCTAGCACTCGCACTCACACACACACACACACACACATACACACATCCCGGTGCTGGTGCTGGGCAACAAGCGGGACTTGCCGCACGCGCTCGACAAGCACGGCCTCATCGAGAGGATGTCAGTACACGCGCGCTCGCGCTAACACTCGCACTCACACACACATACACACATCCCGGTGCTGGTGCTGGGCAACAAGCGGGACTTGCCGCACGCGCTCGACGAGCACGGTCTCATCGAGAGGATGTCAGTACACGCGCGCTCGCGCTAGCACTCGCACTCACACACACATACACACATCCCGGTGCTGGTGCTGGGCAACAAGCGGAACTTGCCGCACGCGCTCGACGAGCACGGTCTCATCGAGAGGATGTCAGTACACGCGCGCTCGCGCTAGCACTCGCACTCACACACACACACACATACACACATCCCGGTGCTGGTGCTGGGCAACAAGCGGGACTTGCCGCACGCGCTCGACAAGCACGGCCTCATCGAGAGGATGTCAGTACACGCGCGCTCGCGCTAACACTCGCACTCACACACACATACACACATCCCGGTGCTGGTGCTGGGCAACAAGCGGGACTTGCCGCACGCGCTCGACAAGCACGGCCTCATCGAGAGGATGTCAGTACACGCGCGCTCGCGCTAACACTCGCACTCACACACACATACACACATCCCGGTGCTGGTGCTGGGCAACAAGCGGGACTTGCCGCACGCGCTCGACGAGCACGGCCTCATCGAGAGGATGTCAGTACACGCGCGCTCGCGCTAACACTCGCACTCACACACACATACACACATCCCGGTACTGGTGCTGGGCAACAAGCGGGACTTGCCGCACGCGCTCGACGAGCACGGCCTCATCGAGAGGATGTCAGTACACGCGCGCTCGCGCTAGCACTCGCACACATACACAGAAACATACACACGCACACACATATACACTCACACATTAAATGGGACCTTGCGCATGCGCTCAACGAGTACGGTGTAATCGAGATGATGGCAGTACCACAAACAAGAAACGAAGTAGGGTTGCCGTAACGAATTTTCTCATACAAATTGTTGTAATGATTTGCGGGGTGAGGGGGACGCGCAATTATTGAAGGGGGATGTTGTGTTTCTGCTTCCATCTAGCGATTTTTAGCAATCTCTTTGTGTTATGATTTTTGATGTAGTTTTATTATTGACCGCCAAATGGACAATACATTCTTGATATGGGGACATAGTGATTAATCGGCAACTCGAAATTGTACGATTGAGACATTTTCATAATAAATTAATAAATACTATTTATCATTAACATAACATTGTCAATAAGAACACAATCTCAGTTACAGCGGTTCCTAATATAGTAATTACCAAAGGTGGTACATTTCACACACCAACAACGGTTCTGAATCTCATTAGTCTTCTTCTAATAGTCGTCAGGTAGCCGTTGTAGTTCACTTAAATATCGCTCAGTTATTACTTCGATTGTTGAAAACTGACCCACTTTTTTTTTTGTTTCTGAGAAGGGAAAAAATCCCCATGGACATACCCGGACTCTACGCCAACTGAGTAGTATCAGACTATCACAATCACAAGTGTTCGAATTTCTACGACAGACCATATTAGTAGGTGTACTGTAATATACAGTGTGGCCCGTGGGCATGTGACCGGCCGAATTAATCTGATTATTTGTGAATAATTATCGATAGAAAACTTAAAGGGGGGGCTTTATCTTTTTATGTTACTGAATTTTAAATTTTTTTAGTTGCGTTGGTGAGCTTGCTTCATATTTTTTGTTGTATCTCCGAAGTTATTAGCTCGATTTCATTTCTGTTTATTCTTTCTTAAAGCTTATGAAGTACTTCATTGGTTGAATTTATATGTTCATTTAATATTTCATAACATTTTAAGGAAATCGGAGAGACTTTGCCCAAAAAGAAATCCTAATTTATTAAAAATAAGATGTCTGTCGATAAAATGTCCCACTAACTTGGTTTTTTTTATTAATTATTATTAATTTACTGCATAACAACTACAAATTTAGAGAATGTTGTTAATACCTAACTGTTCAAAATTTGACATGACAGTTTTACCAAGTATTTATATTCCCCAATATGATATTAATCGATGTAGCTTTTTTACAATTAATTTCATGACTTAAAAATTAAGAAATATTAGGAGTAAACAGGTAGATTTTTTATGCTTAGTGATATATCTGTGTGCAAGATGTGGTTTTGAGAGGCGATTATGTTGACATGAATACTAAAAACTATATAAACAAGAAAACCTTCTAGAGGTTTCGATATAAAATTGTGCACAGGTTAGGCCTGATACAGAATACTGTTCCCATCTCTGGGCCGGAGAGCCCGAGTATCAACTCCTTCCTTTTGTCTGTATACAATTTAGAGCGGCTTGGATTGTAAATCCGGTGCTTTGTGATCGGCTCGACCCTCTGGCCTTGCGGAGGGACGTTGCGATTCTCAGCATATTTTACTGCATTTATCATGAGGGAATGTTGTGAGGAATTGTTCGGAGTGATGCCCGCTGCTGTGCTCCATCACCGTACGTCACGCAATCGACTGTCTTTCCATCCCCACCACCTTGAGGGATGGCGGTTTACAACTGTGCGTTTTTTACGACATTTTTTATCACGTACGATAATTTTATGGAACCAGCTTACAATGGCGGTATTCCCGGACCGTTATGACTTAGGGATCTTGAAGAACGGGCTTATTCTTTCCTCAAAGCCTAACAACGCACCTGTGATTCGTCGGACGATGTGTGACGAACAGGATGCTCGTTTGCCCCTCCGCCATAAAAAAAAAATGTAACCGATACACTCCTACGCTTTAAAACTGAGCCTTTCGCTCTAAGCTCTAAGCCTTTATCATTACAGCGTCTCCTCTTTCCTTCCTGGGCAGTACACAGACATAAACATACTTACAACCCAAAACATGCATATTGCATACACTGTCCCCTCTAAGCAGACACACAGGGTACCTAAAAACATGCACACATTAACACGGCGTCTAAACATGTGCATTGCGATTGTGCGGTATTGAAGAATGAAACATCATTTTCATCTTGATAACTTCGTACAATTCTAGAAGATCTGAAGCTATTTAGTAGTAATTCTGTGATGGGTGGAGATTGTATATTGTATAACTATTGATATCATGCTGTTTTAGAGGTTATGAAGCCTGTAATTCTATCTGACGGCATATAATGCTATTGTATACATATTATTAGGCCATATTCACTGTCCCATTAACACTGTGGCAGAGCATCTATCATTCAATTCGGGACCGTGGCTTCGATTTCCATTCAATATAGGAATCAGTGTTGCCAACCCCAAAAAACTAAAAAACAGCAGCGCACCAATAAAAAAACAGAAAACAGTAGGTAAAGTGAAAAAAGGCAGATTTTATACTTTCCTCATATAATTAAAACAATTACATAGTTTTATTAGTTACTAGGACTCACATACATTGTTATATTTTTTTTATTTTTTTTTTAATGAGAGTGAAAAAATGTTTATTGATTTATTAACAAAAAGTACATACATATGTTAATATTTACAAACTTAAAACTACACATTATCTTAAATAATAAACTTCCTCAAAGTTGCCGCTTAGAAAGCTGTCATTGCTCAAGGTACCTAGCAGACTGGCGCATTGCCTCTTTGAATAGCCAAACTGATTCGTTGGCGGAAAAAGCTGCCAGCCCGGCGGTTTCCCGAAGCCTCGACCAGTCTCTTACAAATATCAGAAACCAGTCGATGGGCTTCGGGGCCCCAGGGACCCAAAGTTTCGACTGCAAAGGACGTAAATATGAAACTCTCAGAGAGAGTCGCATACTTACGCCGCTTCAAGTTCTCGGCAGTGCTGGCCGCGGCACCTGCTGACTTGGAAGTCGCCGGCACATGGGAAACAGCAAGTGTATCGACACAAGTGGCATCCCACAGCGATCTTCCAAGTTTATTTATTTAAATATTAACATATTGTTATATTATAATATTGATTACAACATAATATAAAACAAAAATCAAAGTTAAATTATTTTCCACTTTCCTCCTCAATTGCCTCATCTTCAGTATTTTCAGTCATTTTCTTTTTTAAAATCATACATATTTTTGTTAAATTTCTTCATGTGCCTTTCTGTGGTTTCAAATGAGTAGCAATCGATTATTTCGGATTTAGTGTGTAATGCTCCTTTAATAGTTGTAGTCGATATTCTGTTGCGTAATTTAATAATTGAAAAACAGTAAAAACTAATAATGAAACAGAAAACAGGGGCATCAATATGAAACAGCAAATCTACTGTTAAACAGTAGGGTTGGTAACACTGATTAGGAATAAACGAATGTCGTTTTCTCAATTTTTTTAGACAATGTTATTGAGAGCTTCACTTAGGTACTTAATGTGTCGTACTCATAATAAAAGTGTAGTACTTAGGTTGAAGTCATTACAATCGACCTAATTGTCAGGTTTGTGTATTTTTGATAGGGATATTATATGTGATAAATTCCTAAAATCTTTAGTTATTTTCCGCTCAAACTCCAAAAACCTCCAATCGACACGTGTTTCGCCTCTCAATGAAGCATCCTCAGGATATACCAGAGATAGGATTCGGTCAGCTAACCAGCACCGCCTCCGATTGAGTCGGTGCTGGATAGCTGACCGAATTTATCACATGAAATGGATTTTCGCAAAGTAACACCTGAGTCTATACAATATCTAGGGATATTATATGTGATGATTTCCTAAAATCTTTAGCTATTTTCTGCTCAAACTCCAAAAAACCACCAGTCTCAAGGGATATTATATATTTCCAGGAACCTGTCGGCAATCCAAGACCGTGAGATTTGTTGCTACTCAATTTCCTGCAAGGAGAAGGACAATATCGACATCACGCTACAGTGGCTCATCTCGCACAGTAAGTCGGGTAGCGCGCGTTAATTACTCTGTCGACGATAGATATGTCATCTTTAATTAACGCGGAAGGTCTAAATTTGCGTTCGTGTTTATGGCGCTTACCACCACTTAAATTAGACGGTTTCATCACGACACGGTGTTAATTTTCCTTCACATGGTTTCGTGCTCTATGACTTGAAGCCTCATCGCAAGTCCGTAAAACATCTGCATAGTGGCCACATTTTTTAACATTTTTGATTTTATTTTGATTTCTGTCACTAACTAAACATTGATGGGTAATTTATGTGCTTACAGTAACTATGTAAAAAATAGAAAAATAGGCCTCTTTCATAATATGTCAATTACTTTGAGTTAAACACCTTAAAAATGATGATACAAGAATATTATGGTCATGATGTTTAAATTTGAAACAGTATATACTTATATGGTAATATATTGTTTTTCCTTATTGTTATATCTGTAACTTCAGAAGTTTCCAATTTTCATGACATTTTTCACATTATTCATCTCTTTAAGGTTAGATTTCCTTTTGTCAGTGGTGCTTACGTCACAAAAGGAACTTATTGATCAAACATAGTTATTGCTTCAGCAAATTCGACTCCACAGAGATTATTACTCAGGGCACGTTATTTTATAAGTATACATACAGGTAATCCACGCCTATAGGTCATAAGAGAAAATAATTTCAAATATTGATAGATCACTTAATGAAGATTTCATTTTATTTTTAAATTTTAGTAAAACTATGTCTAAAGATTTAAAAAAATCACTTAGTTGAGCCGGTTATCTAACCGGTCAAATATGAAAAAGATAACCTGTCGTATTATGACATTGCTGGAAAGGGTCCGTCACGACATATTTATATTTGGCTGGTTCAATTACCGACTTAAGGCGACGCATTGGAAATTTTGACGCCAGGGATCTCAATTTTTCTAAGTGACCAAAACGTATGACAGTGATATTTGGTATCCTGATTCTTCATTTCATTGACTTCATTTTGAGTTGCGATACACGGTTGGTTAACTTTTGTAACAAAAAACAATCAAAGAAACCTCTTTTAAAACAGAGATTTACATTTTTCGAAGCAATGGCACCGACTTATATTTCTAAATTTTCTGTATAGTTTACTTTAAACATATTCCTCAAAATATCAGTTGGATTTTTTAAAATTAATTGTAGTTTTTAAAATAAACAAAAATAACTGTTTTTTTTTTCGTATTTTTAGTAAACCAGCGCGCACACGTTCGCATAGAACAGAAGGTCTAATTTAAAATAAAATATTTGTTTATCAATGCGTCGCCTTAAACAAGCGACTTTATAAAAACCTTTGAATGCAGTATTAGTGGTAAAATCTTGTAATCGGCTTTGTTCTAAACTTATTATTTCATGTTATCGTTTTAGGCTGTTAGATTCCCATATAAATAAAATAAATAATATATATTTTTGAAAAATATTTATACTTATTTTTGAAAAATTTCTCCATTCTGTGAAACCTATTTATAATTTTAAAGTATTTTCCCATTCTTGTCCCATAGGCGTGGGCCGGGGAGACATTTTTATAGATAGTTAAATAAATAAATTATAAAAACTCGTAAGTGACACGGGGCAGTTGTTGGCGTTAGTTCTGTGATCCACAATTTTACGGACTTTTCCAGTGTGCCTCCAATTACATGTTATGTATTCTATTAAGCTATTTAATTCTCAAAATGCTTTGTGATTACATTCAAGTCTGCACTGACTATGCAGCCTATACAACCGTAGGTAAATTATACATTTATTTGAATGTTTGATTTAATATAATTTATTTATAATACTTTTCATTTTAACCATCAGTTGTAATTATTATATAAAATGTGCAGAAAATTGTGTTTTTATTGTAATGTCTGAACTGCATCGAAGTGAGGGCCAATTCCTTTCCATGAACAAACTTGCAATAAACTTTGTAAGTATGGTTTTAACATGTTTAAAATTAAAAATATTAGAGTTATGATTTATAAACACTTAGGCTTAATGCGTACGTATTGAAGATGTTTTATAAAATGTTTGTGTACTTAGCTAGTAGGGAATTAAATTGAAAATGGCGTCCGGTAGTTTTCTGTCTCACTTGTTCAATGTTGAATTCTCTGTTGCGCCTGTACATTTATTTATACTAGAGGTCGCCCTGTGGTCGAAATTCGACCGTAAATATAAACTTATAAACTCTTTGGCGACAATCTCTACTCTGTGCGACTGTTTGATCCAAGGAGGTTACGTATATGTGATCACAAGCTATTATGAGTTTGAAATTGTCTGTCTTTTTGACATTGACAGTATGAACGTAAACAATTAGTGATTTATTTAATTTAATTTATTTCTAATGCATATTATATAAAAATATTAGCTTTCTCCAGTCGTTGTCCATATAAACTTTAAGTGTACCAAATTTCACACTACTCCGTCTGCGCAATTTTCTTATAAAGAAAACTAAAGTTTTCGCTTCACATATTAACATATAGATAATTTAATATAAATAATACCTCGGAAATTGCTGTTATCCATCAATTTTCTATCGATTTTTACATAAATGCTACATACTACATACGTATTTTGTTCTGTTAAAATCTACAGTTTTAAATTTACTGCAGACTTTAACGTCGCCATTTTTAATTTTATTCTTCAGTGGCTTAGATTATTTATACATGACACTGGAAAGTCGATGAAAATCTCTGATGTGTGGGTGATGTTTATTTTATTGTGAATATTTCTTATAATATATTTTAGGTGCGTTTGTGTTTGATTCGAAGTCGTTTCCAATGTCGGTAACGTTGTGATGCATGGCGTGCAGTGAGATGACTTGTGCTAACCTAAGTGATGGCTAAGACGAAAATAAGCGTTATTTTTCACAATAAAATGTAGATACGGCGAAATGTTTATTCGTTTTGCAAATATAAGTTGTAACATGCCGCATAAAATTTATCTGTGATCATGGGATTTCGAATGTAGAAAATAAATTATCTTTGGCCCAATATAGTCTTAATTCTTGTCTATGGACCAACTGCGGGTTATTGTGAAAAAAATGTTTAATATTATTAGAAGTCCGTATACACTGGACATATAATAATCAAAGAACATCGAATTTGAATATTGAATTTTGATCGATAAATGCCTATACAAATTATTATTTATCGAACAAAATGACAGATGGTGTATACGACTTTATTAGATGAGTAATGGAAATTAACTGTTTAGTTGCACGCTTTATTGAATGTGGCTGGTTTTTAAACGATATTTGTTTGTAACGCGGTGCCAATCACTTTCTGATAATATTTTTTTAAAGTAGCTAACACTTTGACTGCAATATTGCCACATTCAAAATTGTGAATACCCATTATATAGTAACTAAGTTAAATCCTTGCAGTACATATCATATACACTTGTTTTTTTTCATTGCAGTGTTTTGAAAATAACTTTTTTTTGTTTTTGATGGTAACTATATTTTGGGTGATTGTAACTATAATAGAATGTTTAGATTCTCTAATAATGCATTATAAATATATATTATAAATATATATTATCTCATACTGTTAGCTAAAAATAAGTAATAATGCGGGTACAGTTTGCTTTGAAATTACTGATAAATAGGTAAATGTTCTGATTGTTTACATTGCAAAAATTCACAATTACGGCTAAATTGTACCCACATTATGAGTCGTCGAGTATAAATAATTATTAATAATAAAAGTCACTAGATATATAATTAATAAAAATGTATCGCTTCGACTGCACATTATTGTTTAATGTTTAATAATTTATAGGAATCAATGTAACATAGTACATTTTTATCACAATATAATATAATGATTATGTTCCATTATCAGTTTAGCTGTTTAGTTCTAACATTAATTTAATAAGGAACAATAGATAACTCATATATTTAAAAATAATTCTTGCCTGTTTCATGTTTGTTACTGAAGCTATAGCACTACTAGAATACTATAGCACCGATAATCTAGGGGAAACGTAATCTTATAATTCTTATTGATATATTTATTGTACTCCAGATGTTATTTTGACCAAATTCATCTTAAGTAATGAATCTTTTCAAACTTATTGATATGTGTTTCGTTTTTCAACGAAGCACCTTCTGGAAATTCTCTAACATTTTACCAAAGATAAAAATATAACAGACGTTTAAAATATATGAGCTATGTATTATTTTTTTGTATGATGCGTTTACATTGCTGTAAAATAGATATATTTTATGTGAACATAAAAATTGAAATTGTGAGTTAAAATCTTCATTTAATTAGTGTTAATAATTTGCTCATTATGTAAGCGGTCGGAAGTAGATTATAATATTGTTGAACTTGTAGCTGTTCGTTTCATAGTTTCGCAGATTATTCTTATTCAGATTTTGAGAGTAATGTGAATAATATTACATGTTCCATGACTTTTCTATAACTTTAGGCTGCTAAATATCAATTATACTATCAGATAGTTCATTATAAATTTATTCAGTTTGCAGAATATTTTACACAGAAAATAGTTCTTAAAAATCTAAGGACGTGGACACACTACTGTTTTGCAGTGTATTTCAACTGCATGTGCAATATCTAATTGCAAATGGTCAACTGTGGCAATGGGGACATACTTCATACATAGAAACTTAATTATTAAGTTTACTAACCTATAACCCAAGAGTACTAAGTATAAATGATTATTGAAATGCATATATGTTCTTTTTCTATTTTGGAAAGGTATAAGATAAACACAATTTTGGTGGTTATTTTTAGTAAAAGCAGGTGTAATAAAGACAATGTCTAAATATAATAAAGTTAATAATGTCTTTATGGTAAATAAATTAATGTTAGATACTATTTTATGAATTTTGAGGAATCAGAAGTAACATTAACTAAATGAAAACAGTTACAACTTTAGTAGTAAATAATTACAAAAACCAAAACAACTAAACAATTCTATTTCCCAAATTAAGAGGATTGTCTCTTACAATGCAATCTAATTCACGATTGCACAAAAAGAGACCCGCACGCATATTACCTAACTTGCAGTCAGCATGCGACAGGCAAATATCGCGTGATATCTGCTGTCAAAACAAGAATTTGTATAATGTAATTTGTAGTGTCTGTCCACTTTTCGCCAGCAGTATTTAAACATGTATTGTTTTATTTACCTTCTTGATTTAATTGGATTGAAACGAGCTATACATACAGTACAATTGAAATGCATGTTTAATTAAATTTTCAGTTAAATTGTTAAGCAGTTGTTACGTGCAATCAAAATGCACTGCAAACGCAGTATGTGTATACTAGCCCTAAAATTAGGCAGCCTTACTTACCTTAACCAAAAGTGGTTTGTAATAAAGAAATGTATTGAACCTAATTTCTATATTGTCCATTTTCTGTATTATGATTTTGTCATTGTATGTAAATAAACGCTGAAAATTGAGGGTGATTATTAAATTCCAGCTCTGTAATGGACTGATGTTGCGGTTGACAAGTTTTGTAATAAATAATATTGCTTAGTAAAAATGCAATTTATTTTAATAAAATACAAATCATTATTAAGTATAAAAATTTCCGTATAAAAATATTATTTCTAAATTTTATTCTTAAAATCTATGGGTCCTTTTTAAAATCTCGTCTGTTGCGCAGAACCATTGACAAATATATTAGACAACATTAGAAGTAATGATAGGTTTACAACCTTACACAAAATAAACCTAATTACGTGTTTCGAAAAGGGACTACACTTTTTTAGGTGGGACTTGTCTAGGACTACCCTGACCAGTGCACTCACTAAGGAAAATAGTCGTGAGGAATTTATTATGTATTTAAATTAAACTTAATCTTTTACAACTAATCACTTGATTTGGATAACTTTTATTGAGTAATTGTTGTCATTGTACAAAAAAAGTTGAATTTGATTTATAACATTGAAAAAAATTGCATTTGCTTTGCCTCTTTAAGAAGAGCCAGCTCAGAGTTTTACAATTAATTATTGATTATTTGCACTAAATTATAATATTATGCTTACATTACACTTATTATAATATTATACTTGAAATGCGTATCTCTAGGATTAAAAAATTAAGTCTCTAAAAATGGTAATACATTTTTTTTAATCTATTGCTAATAAATTGACGCCATTATAATTCATAGAAAGTTCAATCATTTTATTAGTGTTATCAAGCGATGATTAAATGAAGCGTACGCGTAATAACTATGAGAGCGAATAGTGTTATAATGGGGAATAAATGCAAGTAATATAAAGGAAATAAATGCAAGTAATATAAAGGAAATAAGTACAAGTCAAATCAAAGTTGAACTCAATAATCCCTTTTGGGAGCAAGTCCAATTTTTCCGTCACTAAGTTTCACCCGTTTAGGGTTGTCGTCTGGGTCCCACTCTCTTTCTTCAGATTCAAATTCTAAAACGTCGATTGCGTTCCCAACATTCACCAAATCCTCTTCCTTTACATTGCTTGTCTTATTTTCCTCCAATTCTCTCAATTTAGATTTCAATATTACCACTTCATCGCGTAGATCCTGGTTTTGCAATATTAAGCCCTGCATCTTGTCGCATATGGAGTCAAGCTTGCCATTGAACTCTGCTATGTATTCTTCTACGACATCTTTTATTTTCTCTTGGAACGGGTGCTGCCTTTGGTAGAATGGTGACAACTTGAATTTCGATTGCTCTTCCTGTGTGAGCAGCGACGCGACGACTTGGTCGACATTGTTCCCATCGATACTATTAAGCACTTCTTTCAGTTTTGTAATATACTGCTTTTGAAGCGTGTCCTTCAGACCCTGGATCAAATTATGGCTCTCGTTCCAGTAGTACGGTATATTTTTATTCTTTATAGCATCGTGCAGCTCTTGGACCATCTCGCGGAAAAGAAAGCTAATCTTATTTTGCCAATATTTATGATTATTTTTTTCATTATGTATTTTCCACAGAAATAAAGTTTTTATGTAGTAACTAGCGATTGCTTTCATTTTTAATGCATCGCGGAGTTTCTTCACCTAAAAATAAGAAATGTAAACAGATTCGCTTATAGTTTTTGTTTATTTCCACATTCCGTTACTTTCATACAATATTATTCACTGCAGTATCAAATTATACAAACAATGCGCGAAACTATAATCATACATATCTTCACGCTGTATCTCTACGGAGTAGTCGGAGAGGACGGAGCGCCGAGCGCCAAACGTCGCGGTCCTTGCATACTTCTTTCGCTTCCTCAAATCTCATCATTCTCCTCACACATTTTCATCTATATAATTTACACATAGCAGCTCCAAACCTAGAGAAAGAAACTCAAAATCACGTACAAATACTTTGTCAATATTAGTATTTTTTAAAATTGGTTAGAAAATAGTGTATCGAAAGATTTTTTAGGCTTCCGTAGTCAAATGGCGAAATATAATTTCCCTTATAATTTGGTCGTGTCCGTCTGTCCATAAGTCATAGCCATTTTACTACTATTGGTACTATACTGATGAAATTTGAAAGGTAGTATTATAGTAATGTATTTTTTAATACATTTGCTCAAAAATTCGACTTTTCCATGTGTGACCGGATTGCACCGATCGTGGTTACGGGCAGACGTCGATTGGTGCAATCCGGTCGAAACGTCGGGACAAAATAGGTAATTAGCCTTAAAGTATAAACGCGACATAGACCCGTGAGTAAATATTGTAAGATGTGTACAAGTCGTGAAAGTTTAAAAACATTAATATTGTACTTCATACTTTTGCACAAAAAAAAGCAGAAGCATTAACTACATAGAGCTTAATAAAGTATCGAAGGTTCCATCATCGCATTATTCATCGTCTTCCAATTTATGAACTCACCAGTCTTATTGAAGTTTTCAAATGATGCCGATTCTTAATGATGTCACGCTCGAATTTTTGGAAGGAGAGCCGCCAACAGCGATTTTGTAGTTCAGGGTCTGCAATAGTCTTATCCGGCTTAGGTACTACATACCAATGATCTGGTTGGTGTAACAGTGGTTTCCTGAAAATGTAATAAATATTAATTTAATCACATTAAAGTTTACAATAATTTGATGAACACATGGAATTAAGATGAACACTACAAGTTCAAATCCATATTGTTATCGCAGATAGCGAATAATACAAAAATATTTACTCGGACAATAAACTGGGGTAGTGACTAGTAATACCCAAACTCCAGGATAACTCAGAGAAGTTCATTTATAAAATGGCTTGGCAGGGAACTCAACCTGGGACCTTCTCTAACTAATCACCATGCCAATGGGACACTCAGTCAGTATTTATCGGTGTACTTATACATATACTCATTCATATAACTTGCAGTAATTCGTCCCCAGTTTTGTATTTGGCAAATTTCAAGCAGCATCTCATTATCTCGTATACATTCATGAGTTCAATAAGTACCTACCTGTAACCCTCGAGCCAGTGACTGGGGTACTGGAATCTGATGACAGGCACCAAATCAACGTCGAGGACGAAATTGTTGTTTTTGTCACTGTGCTGCACATTCAACGTGATGGCCGGCCCAGCGTGCCTATAATTTATCTTGTACACTTCTCCTTCAACATAAACCTGATTTTTTAAACTGTTTACAGCTTTCTTGACAACACTTTGCATCCAGTCGCGCATTTTACTCTGCAGTAAATATTTTTCTGCGTCCCTCCAATCACGCAGGATTTTATGGTATTCTTCCCAGCCTTGTTGTTTGTCTAAATTGTCCAATTCTTTCATTATTTTAAGTTTTACAAAGCCTGGCTTTTCATTTTCTATTATGATGCCATCTTCTCCGCTTTTGTAACATATCGGCAGCCGGATCACTATGTCCATGTCGAATTCGTCCAATTTAGATACTTTGATGTCGTCCGATACGCTACCGGCGTAAAAATACTAAAGAGAGATTTTTTAACATTAATATTTACCGACTGATCCGCGCATGGGCATGAAAATCCATGTGAATCGTCACACCGAATGCGCACACATAGTTACATTTAAGTCCTGCACACATGCATCGTATCAGGTTTAAAATTGAAATCAAAAAATGAAAAACGAATACCAGCCTGTGTAATATTTTTAACTTGTAATAAAAGTAAAATTAACAAGAATATGTATTTGCAAATAGTTATTTTTTATTCATCGTGGAATATCTGTGGTTTGCAATGACTAACGAAAAATTACATTATAAATACTCGGGGTTGAACCCTTTTCTTAGGAGAGAGCAAAGCCGTCTAAGAGCATGCCTATGCCCTTGGGCCCATAAGAATTTGGGGATAATATAAAAATGAATAATAACAAAAGTATTTTTACTTTTATTTTTACTGTTAAGAAAAAATTAATAATGTATTTGATTAATATTTCAATTTAGGAATGTTGACTGTGTTTCTTAGTAAGTATTTACATAAAAATGGAAAAAAAATTGAGCTGTGCCATCATGGTAAAGACGCGGACGGTACTAAAGAGAGTAGCCTACACATACATACCCAGTATCTACTCTCGCCGCCTCTTTTAATTGAGTCCGTCTATGTAGCCCAGTGCAACCCAATTCGTTCAATACCCCCGCGCCTTATGACCATAACAATAAAGCTGATTATCGCAGTTACGGTTTGATCATATTTATTGCGGAGAAATATCAACATTTGTTTTGTCCATAATTGTAATTTGCAAGAAAACTAAGTCACCAATTAAAAAATTAGTTTTAGAGATTTGAGACTTGAGAGAATTTAATTACCTATCCATTTTAGTAAAAATTATTTTAAAATTCTGTAGAATTTCGGAAATGCAATTGAATCTTTGTGCAAAATAGGGTTTTTTCTGGAATTTCTTTTTTCGAGATTTTTTCATCCAATCCTGTTTCTACGTTTAAGGGTTTCAAGAATAAGAGTTGAAGTTGTATGTATCCAAATATATAACTCTTAGCCTTCTTGGATGTCGAGATCCAGGTCATCAAACACATCAAAGTCTGCATAGACGGACTCTTAATAATGGACCACGAATCTGCGATCAACGTTAATAGATAGTGGAAGCGCATACATTTAATCTCTTAAAACAACGTCCTGGCCATGTTAATGTCTATATTAATTGCTTACTTCACTGCTGTACTTCTTAAAATAATTGCATTGTTCACCCATTGTTTTCTTGACATCGTTGAATACGGAGTCAAATATTTCTTTTGACTTGGTATAGTCTACATCAGCTATGGCAATATGCTGTTTAAAGACTTCTATGAGATAAGCGTCCAAGTTTCTCTTCTTGGCAGACATAATTCTCAAAGGTTATAATATCTTGATTTGACCTACAAAATACATTAGTTATTCATTCAATGTAAAAACATACAGTAGGTAAAAAGGAATTTTAGATTTAATTGAATAATGATGTCAAAAATAAATAAGTCCTTATATTTGAATTTTCGCGTGACTACTCATTACTATTGTCTATCATAATATCTTTAATAAATTAATAACAGAAAAAACGTTTCCAGACAAACACATCTGAGTATTAAACTTGCTTTGAACCTCTGCTAAAACAGAGGTTGCGTACCAAGGGCAGAGAGGAAGATAAGAAGATCTCAGTCTCTATATATAGTACTAGCGATTCGCCTCGACTTTAAAGGATACTTTGAATAAAATGTAGTTGCGCGGTTTCACTCTTGTTTCTAGTATTTTTCCGGCGTAAAAAGTAGTCTGGATCACAGAAAGTTCTCTACCTGCCAATGAAATGGCCTGCCAAATTGGTTAAGCCGTTTCGGAGATTAGTCTGGACAAACAAACAGATGGATAAAATTAAAAAAAAAAATGTGGGTTTTGGTTACGTGTAAATAACAGTATATATAAGCTTAAGAAAAAGCCTTTATAAGCCTGAAAAACGCTCCGTCCTC
This sequence comes from Zeuzera pyrina, assembly GCA_907165235.1. NCBI lineage: Eukaryota > Metazoa > Arthropoda > Insecta > Lepidoptera > Cossidae > Zeuzera > Zeuzera pyrina. Next base: position 3,920,965 of record OU015623.1, read on the forward strand.
TCCGACTACCTCGTTAGGGATACAACGTGAAGATAATGTAATCTAATGTAATGTAAAAGCCTTTATTTTGAAATCACAGACGGATATTACAATTTTATCCATATATGTATGATATATGTATATTATACATATGTATAATCATTGATGCGTCCATTAGTGATCGTGTAACGTCTGAACAATTTGACCGATTTAGAACATATTCCACAATCAATGTAGGTATGTATTTGTTTCATCAAGACGATAGTTCCTATGTTAGGATCTATAAGGTGCCGAGGAGCTCGCGCCAACGAGTCATCGACTCGATCTTGCCGAACCTCGAGTCCTGGCGTCAGCGGCGATGGCACGTCACCTACCGAGTAACGCAGGTACTGTCAAGTATAATAATAATAATATACTCAGACATTTTACACAGCGCCATCTAGTCCCAAAGTAAGCAGCACAGCGCTTGTGTTATGGGTACTAGACAACTGATATACTACTAACTTATATTATACTTTTCTTTCGTAAATAAATACATATTATAGATAAACACCCAAACTCAGGGCGGGAATCGAACCCGCAACCCACCCATTTACTTTCCGAAGCGCTTAGTCGTTGTGCCACGGAGGTCGTCAAGTATGGTTCAATAGTATCTGTAGGTCGGTCGAGATGAAATGGCACGGTGCCGCCATTGCGGCAGGGACTTGGACAACGCCCAGCACACACTGGACGAGTCTGAGCTTTTGCTCTAAGAGCGTGTCCATTCTTTGTTTACCGACTTTTTAGACTTACTAATGTGCGTGACTAGGGAAGAGTCACAGTACGCCAATACCTACACAGTTGAACATGAGATATTTTTAATTTTACGTATACTAGTAGTCAAAACAATATTTACGAATATTTTACAAATAATTATTACAAAAAATAAATAAGTCTAAATCCTAGGAAAATGTTGAGGTAGATGTGGAACTACTATGTTAATAGAGTCAAAGCTATGGGATAAAACCATTGAGGAATATAAAGATAAACACCTTACTTTTGAGGCATGGAGGGGAATATAATATGTAATATATTTCACAAAAAGATTTCACAGAATTATTTTTAGTAGTAAAAAATGTTTGGTAATGTAATAATAATCACAGGTTATTTTGTCTTCAAAGTCTCCATTATACACGTCCTTGTGACATATTCTAAATAGTTCTACTAAGGCCGTGCTTGATTTTGCCTCCAGCGTAGCTACGTCTGGCAAGTCTTATCGTGCACAAAGATGTCAGATTCGTACGCGGATCCGGCTAAAATTCTTACCGTGGACACAAGGCATCATTATTTTTGGTTACTAGTGCATCAAATAAGAAAAACAGACTTTTTGATTCACTGAATTTTTTTCTCGAACAAAACGAAAATATGGCAATCAATCTATTGTAATTAGCACCAGTATGTACCTACGACTTATTACGTTTTGATTTATTTTCTTTAGAAATAACACTGTGTAAAAATGGATAAATGGTTGTTATAAGGTCATGATAAAAAGGCACAAGAAGATAATCCTGTTTTTATTTTAAAAAAATTTGCATTAAATCTTCATAACAACTCACATATCGAGGGCCACGATTGGCCTTTCGAAATAACGAGGAGGATTAGACCTTTATTTATTTTTTATTATGACTTATTTCTTTTTAATGTAATTGAGGGAATTTGGAACATTGACATTAGCAATACTGCTCATGACAAGGGTTGGTATTACTACTACTTTGGTATGAAACATATTCATTCTAATGTTGGTATTGGAAGCACTTTGTATTACTTACATGTACTTACAATAATGAAGTGTATTTATTGGAATCACGTGGAAATGAAATAGGCGGCGATGCTTTGACTATGGCGGCTTTATGCAAAAAAGGGGCAGAGTAGGGAAACTTACATTTAATGTTTTAAAAAAGTTTCCATATGTAAAACTAATTACTTAATAATACATAATATTTGTTATATTTCTACAGTAATATTGAGGAGTCAGCGATAGAATTTATTTCTTGATAGAAAACTTTCGAATAGTTCAAAAAACCTAACACCGACGTATAAGGCGATCTAACACAACATTCTAAATTAACTGCCAAATGTCGTTTTCATTGTTTTTGGGCAAAAAAGATTTCGAAAAGTAAAATTTTGTTTTTGGAATTCGAATAATACCGATAATGGCTATACAGGCATAGTTTTGGCTCCCAAGATCTGTGATCAAATGTCAAAACGGGAAGCAATAGTTAATTTAACGCTTAGCTTTGTGTTTATATCGGTAGATATTGCATATTGTGCATCTCAGATCCATACCAGTGAATTCCACTATATCAGTGATTCCACTACCATTTTTGCGTCGCTATTATTGGGCATCTAGTATACGAAATGATAATAATCACAGAGCATTAAATAGCTATCTATTAATAAGTGTATTTTTCTTAAGTCTGACTACCCCGTTAGGGATACAGCGTGAATATATGTTATGTTATGTTCTTAATTCCTCGAGAACCTCATCAAGAAGTTCTGGCTCCACCATCTTCGTTTACATACAAAGATACAACATGCTATTATAATTTATAACACAGATACAGGAGTGAACAGAGCAACCGCTAGTGTGTAATGTAGGTAGGGTTGTCAACTTTTATTAAAAACATATAGTATAACAAAGTCAGAGAAAGAAAATAAACGGTAAGTATTTAACAGAGAGAAAACGTTTCATTTTTACTTTGCACGTTTGTTTTTTTAAATACCTATATGGTTTATTTTCTTTCTCCTTCTTTAGTATGTTCCTGTTTGTAACATAAGTAATTGTTGACGTCATCATAAATCCGGTTTTTTGATGTTTTACGATCTATAAGCTATGCCCGAAGGCCTCTTTAATTAGGTAATTTCTTTTTTTACTTTCCTTGATATTTTATTTTATAACTTATAAATATCTACTTAATAATTTTATATTTCTTTTTATGTCTATAACAGTATAGTTTAACAATCCATACAGTTGGGCAACGAATGTACTTGCACAGAGCAACTTGCGGAACTAGCGGGAACTAATGGGGAAGCGAACGTCGAAGGCTGCATGATGCAATCACGCGTAGATTGCAGTTTCGAACGCGAAATATAGACGCGTTTGAGTTTTAATGTTTCAATAATTTATTTTTTTTAAGGCGACGCATTGTTAAACAATAATTTAATCTAAAATAGTCCTGTTCTATTCAAACGTGCCCGCGCTAGCTTACGAAAAATACGAAAAAACAGTTACTTTCGTTTGTTTTAAAAACTATAATTAATTTTAAAAAATCCAACTGTCATTTTGAGAAATGTGTTGAAAGTAAACTGTACAGATAATTTAAATTGTAATCTCTGTTATATAAGAGGTATCTTTGATATTTTTTTTGTGTTACAAAATTTAAACAACCATGTATCGCAACTGTCAAAATGAAGAATCAGGATAACAAATATGTTTTGTAGTCATTTAGAAAAAATTAGATCCCTGGCGTCAAAATGTGTCGCCTTAATACAATGATGTTACATAAACATCATTGCCTTAATAATATGTGTTAATCAAACAATATTTGATTTAAATAATTTCGTATGTTTTTTTAATAAAAGAGCAATTTAATCGTAAATTTAAAAAATTAGTAATTAACTGATTTTACGAAGTCATGATATAATAATAAGTAAAAGAACAAAAAAAACCTACCTAAACTGTTTGTTGTTTTAGAGTAAGCAGTAATCATCTGTCCTAAAAACTTTGATTCTGTTGTATGTTATATGAAATTTGAAATTATACGTGTTCATGGGGGCCTTATTAAACATTAAAAATTGCAAGTGTATAAGTCTAATAGTTTTTTAATCATGGAGAGTCGAAAGAAGCTGGAAATTGTTCATGTATAGACGGCCGGTACGCCGCTCGTTTCTTTTCTAAACTTGACAAATACACGGCAGCGTGTATTATTATAAGTAATTCTTGTTAATAAATGATTACGTTATATAAATCATCACAATTAGTTTATTTCCAATTTTGTGATGACCCTAGCTATTTCCGTAGACAGTCCATAGTCATACTTACGTAGTGATTATATTCTCTTTGGTTACTTGAGCGGCGGCAATGGACTCGCCGTATATCAAATGCGTTGCACTACTGTTTGTAGGTCTGTAGGCATAATTCTATTTGTTATACTGTGGTATTAGCCAGTATTAGGTGTAGGTATAATAGATTTAAAACAGTCATGATACGACTATTATGTAGGTAAGTACTAAGTAGGTACAAATTATAAAATTAAAAGATAACAATGTATGATAAAAAAACAAGGTAAGTACTAAGTAGGTACAAATTATAAAATTAAAAGATAACAATGTAATAAAAAAACAAGATCCAAAAGGTATGTAATAAAGATGGATGATAAGATCATGATTGCGAAACATTTGTAAAAAGGTATTATACGCACCTGTACAGTGAGCCGGTTGGAGCCGGTATTATGGCCGGTATGTGAATACTAAAATAGTTGCAAGCAAGTTGCAAGGACTGTTAATAACATGTATTTAGACAGGTAGAGAGCATAGACCTATTAATACCTAATTACTTGAATACTTTAGGTAATTTGCACATTGCACTTAATAATAGATTAAAACATTAAAGATTCCTAACAAAAGAAAATTATCGTAACCTAATTAGGCAGTACTAGGCAGTACTTATAAGTGTAAGTTCTGAAGTCTGAAATTCTGATAAGAAACGAATATGAGTGCTGTGTTGCCGTTACTACTTTTCTGTTATTGTCCTACAAATCCTACAATAATTAAAATTACGTCTAAGTAATTGCAATTATGTCCAATAAAGTAAAATATTTCACACCAAATTATCTAATGTGATTGTTTTCCTTCTGTCGTCTTCGACCTCATTCGTTCACAAACGTATTTTTTAATATGTATCCGCTTTGCCAGCCGTGTTCCTTAGATAATCTTCTTCTTCTCTTTTATATACTGGCAACTCGTTCATATTTGTTAGAAGCATTACTGCTATTCTCTCGTAAAATAGGAGTATTTCTAACGTAAAATGTCTGTCTTCTTATTACTAAATCCCTAGCACTCTCCCATCATGCTCCAGTAAAGTGACAATAGACTTTAGAGTTAAAAAGGACTGCTTGGAAAAAAGCGAAAACTTCAATTGTACATATTCAAATGTTCTGAACTTTAACGCATTTTAAACTATCACTTTTGTTCCATAAAACGACCAAAAATGCAAAAAATAGAAAATCTAAATATGAACTTCACTTCTTCCGTTCCCGCCAAAAAATCCACTCTGACACGGTGCGAGATGTCAAATCGCTAGGGGAATTTTTTGGCGGAAACGGAAGAGTGAAGTCGATATTTTATTTAGATTTTGTATTTTTTGCGTTTTTGGGAGTTGAACTGACATCTCGCTTGCACCACTATTTCATAGTTAGTGCAAGCGAGATGTCACTTCTTTAAATCGAGTTTAAATAATTGGTGCGAACCACCCTTAACGTGTTCCGGTCGAACTCAGACCTCAAATTGCTTAATATATAAAACAGTTCGGCTAAAGATTTCGATTTGATGCAGCAATTTAGTCGTAAGTTAACTCCATTCGTCCTATTTTATCGATAAAATCAGTTTTTGGAAATCCTGTCCTGACCGAAGAGCACTGAACCCAGACACTGACTTCTTTTATTCGAATGTCTCAAAACTCAGAATACTAATGTCTGAGTTCAGCCGAACGCAAGCCAGACGACGAGTTCATTGAACATAGATATAAATGTACTACAGATGTAACAATTTGTCTGCAACAAATTATTATGACATGTAGGATACAATAAATTGTCTATGCACGAAGTCGTATTCAAATGTAGGCCTTGAACTAAACAAACGTCTTTATTCGCAGTGTTACCATACCTCCGCGTCTTGCTTTTAAATAACTACCACACTCTTTGAAACTTTGCTAAAAATCAAATATCGGTATAACTTTTAGCAATATATCCTATTTATTTAAGGGCCCAAAAAATCAGAAAATAAAAAATGTATCTTTGGTGAAGATGATTTTGTTACGGTTGGATCTTATGTCTAAAGGATAAGGTCGATTTTCAAATGGTACTAGACACGTTTAGTGCGTATATCTCAAAACCTAGGCTTTACAGAGTTATGACCTAAAACGCATTGTTAGGTTTAAGGTCTAAAATGGAATGGTATAAGAAAATGAAGCAACAAGAACAAAGTTATACTTCGAAAATTCCGGAGCGATGACGTGTCATATACCTACTCATGTAAACAGGCGGCGTCGAGAACAATGTCGAATTATTGTTAGCGAGCGTAATTAGAAGTTTCCATCCTCTTTATTTCTATGCGTTATTATTACTAGTATTCAGGTTTGCCTAGAAGCTTCCATCCTCGTTTTATTGTACTATAAATAGAGTTACGTGTCTGCTGCCGAGTCAGTCAGTCTGCTCTCGGCCGCCGTACGAGACGCACGCGTCGCTCGCTCGCTCGCCCGCCTCGCCTCTCAGTGCTCAGTGCCGTTTCCGCGCGCCCGCGTTGCGCTGCCATCGCTCTACTCGCTGCGCATCGTGCGTAGCGATTTAGTGCGTTCGTGTCGTGTCGCGTTGCGCCTGCGCTCCGCGTAGCGCCGACCGGTTATCGCGTCGCGCCTGCGCTCCCCGTAGCGCTGACCGGGTTATCGCGTCGCGGCCGCGCCAACTCCAATCGTTGCGATTTCTCCGAGCGCCCGCGTGCGCTGCCACCGCTGTACTCACTGCGCATCGTGCGTAGTGATTAATAGTGTGTTCGCGTCGCGTCGCGGCCGCGCCAACTCGTATCGCTAAGTGTTAGTGTTAAGTTAGTGAAGTTTATATAAGACCTAGGTGTTAGGTACACATCTGTGCACAATAAGACAGGCACAGTACGACCAGGGCTACAAAGTAGGCACTCTCCTCCCTGCCTATCCCCGGTAGGGAGGTCCTCTCTTACAACTTGGCGGCTCTACCAGCGCCATGGACACGCTGACGGACACCCAATTCCGCGCGTTCGTGATGGCTCAACTCGAGTCATCACACTCTCATATTCGCGACCTGTGGGACCACCGGGTCTCACCCGCGCCCCGCGCCCCCACCCCCGCGTCTTACTCGGCCGTTGTTTCCGCCGCCGCTACAGTCGCGAAGCCCCCGCCGCGCGAACCAACCAAGCCGGCCCCCGTTAGCGATTCGCCCGCTTCCCCTGACCCGACGGAGGCTTCGGACTCCGAAGAGGAAATGGACATAGCGCTTCCCTCCTCTTCGGAGGACGAGGCCACTAAGAGCGCCGATTGGCGCTTAGTGGTCAAGAGGAAGCGGGCGAATTCCCCGAGGGAAGGCGACACGCCTAGCCCGCCCCCCAAAACGACGAAGGCGGCCCCTCAGGCCTCCGGAGCTCTTGCGGCCCCTCTGGCCGAACAAAAAGCGCCTGCCTCACAGGCCATCCAGGCCCCTCAGGCCGACAAAATCAAAACACCGCCGCCGGTGTTTATTCAAGAAAAAGCGTCGTGGGATAGGGTCTCTCGGGCCTTAGACGCGCGCCGCATAAAATTTGTTTCCGCCCGCAACACTGCACAGGGCATTAAGGTGCAGGTCCCCACCCCGGCTGACCATCGAGAGCTCACAGCGCTCCTACGCTCGGAGCGCATAGGTTTCCACACTTATGCGCTCCCGGAGGAGCGCCAGCTTCGCGTGGTCATCCGCGGCCTCCCCAAGGAGCTCCCGGAAGAGCTCATCCTCGGCGACCTTAAGTCGCAAAACCTCCCGGCGCGTGAAGTCCACCGCCTTTACAAGCCTCGCTCGAAGGAGGCCTTCGACCTCGTGTTGGTCGTACTCGACCTCTCCCCCGAGGGAAAGGCTGTTTTCCACATAAAATCCGTGTGTAGGATTTCCGGCCTCTCCGTAGAGGCCCCGCACAAGCGCGGCACGGTGGGTCAATGCCACCGCTGCCAATTGTACGGGCACTCGGCCCGCAACTGCTTCGCACGGCCTAGGTGCGTCAAGTGCCACGGAGACCACGGCACCCCCGAGTGCTCCCGCACGCCGGAGACGTCTGACCCTCCCGGTTGCGTACTGTGCGGAGAGCTCGGACATCCCGCGAACTATCGCGGATGCCCGAGAGCTCCGCGCCGTCGCCGCCGTGGGGGTAAGTCGCGCCGAGCCGGCGGAGCACATCAGGGCCAACGCCGCGGCCCCCCTGCGCACCCAGCCCAACCTAAGGCCGCCCCTACCGCGACCTCCGCACCCACACGGCCCGCGCCCTCTGCGCCAGCCAAACCCGCGCCCTCCGCGCCGTCACAACTCGCGCCTTCTGCGCCGCCACAACCCGCGCCCTCCGCGCCAACTCAACCTGCGCCCTCAGCGCCGAACAAACCCGCGCCCTCAGCGTCGACTAAATCCGCGCCCGCGCGCGCTCTACCGGCCCGAGAGACCATAGCGCCGACGCCAGCACAACAACCGCGGCGTAAGGGGCCCGCGCCTCAAACGCGTCCAGCGGCGCCGGCTCCTTCAGCGCCGGCGTCCGATCTCCTCGGCGACATCCGAATGCTCGCCGACCTCGTTAAGGAAGTCAACCTTAACGAAATTAAATTAGTCGCGCGTAAAATCCGCGACTGTAGCGACGGGATGGGACGGCTCATCATACTTGCCGAACACGCGTCCCTTCTGGACAGCCTAAGCCGCTTCACGGCGCCCCCTCGTAGGTTATAAAACCGGGCACCCACGAGACAACTCCCTCCGCGCGCATCAAACCGCGCGGGCTCTCAATCTCATTTTTTAACGCGGACGGACTCCGCAGGCAACGCGATCTTCTTCACGAGTTTACGCGAGACCACCAAATAGATATAATGCTAGTGCAGGAAACCTTTTTGAAACCTAGAAATCGCGACCCCGGCCTCTCCGGGCTTAAAATCGTGCGAAACGATAGGGTGCCCGCCCCCAAAGGCGGCACTGTTATCTACTACAGAAGGTCCCTGCACTGCATTCCGATCGATACGCCCGCCCTCACCAACATAGAGGCGTCGGTGTGCCGGGTGGCCCTCACGGGGCACGCGCCTGTCACACTCGCGTCAGTTTATCTCCCTCCCGGTAAAGCGCTAATTAGAAGCGATCTAGAGGCCCTCCTAAATTTAGACGACTCTGTCATACTCGCCGGCGACCTCAACGCTAAACATCGTCGCTGGAATTCGCACACCACCTCGCGAAATGGCAGAGCTTTAGACGAACTAACCGATGTCCTTAACTTTGACGTTATCGCCCCCATGACGCCCACCCACTATCCCAGAGTTACAACACACAGACCGGACGTACTCGACATAGCGCTTCTAAAGAACGTAGCTCTAACGCTGCACTCAATAGAGGCGTTACACGAGTTAGACTCTGACCATAGGCCGGTATTACTAAAACTAGGACCTATGATAGCCACTAGGACGCTCACAAAAACCGTGACGGATTGGCAGAGTTTAGACGAAACGCTAAACTCTGAGAATTCGCCGCGGCTTAACGCGATACCGGACGTTATCCGTTCCGCCGAGGACGCGACCGCGGCGATAGACGCGCTCACCGCCCACATCCGCGAATCGGTCTCCTCGTGCTCCCGTGAGGTCCCGGCGGCGAACGACCGCCGTTGGGAGCTCCCCGGAGACATCCGTCGGCTGATCAGAGCCAAGAACGCCGCGACCCGCGCTTACGACTCGTTTCCCTCAGAAACGAATAAACGCAACTTACGCGCCCTCCAACGCGAAGTCAAATACCGAATTTCCGAACTTAGGGATAACAGGTGGAGCGATCTCATGCGTGAGATCGAGCCGACGCACCAGGCTTACTGGAAGTTGGCCCGATCTCTCAAATCGGACACGTTCCAAACAATGCCGCCCCTGACGAAACCGAACGGACAGACAGCTTTCGACGATGTAGATAAAGCCGAACTCTTGGCCGACACTCTGGAGGCCCAATGCTCACCTAGCTCTCAGCCTGTAGATCAGAATCATTTAGACATGGTCAATCGCGAAGTAGGCTCCCTACCGCCCGCGACCGCCCCCTGCCAACTCAGACCCGCGACGGTTGACGAAGTTCAGGACATTGTCAAGGCTCTCAAACCTAGAAAAGCCCCCGGTAGAGACGGCATCTCCAACCGAGTAGTCAAAATTTTCTCTATGCGCCTTCTCGCGCTCTTAGCAGCCATTATCAATGCCGCCATGGCGAACCGCGTCTTTCCAGCCGCCTGGAAGGAAGCGATCGTCATCGGAATCCCGAAACCGGGTAAACCCCGCAGTAGTCCCAATAGCTATCGCCCAATCAGTCTCCTTAGCGTGCTAGGGAAAATTTACGAACGGGTCCTTCTGGCTCGTCTCAAAGCCCACTTAGACACCTCCGGTCTCCTCATAGACGAGCAATTTGGCTTTCGAGCCAAACACTCGTGCATACAACAAGTGCACCGCCTCACGGAACACATCCTGGAGGGCCTTAACCGCCCGAGTCGCACTATAGGCACGGGGGCCCTCTTCTTCGATGTAGCGAAGGCGTTCGACAAAGTCTGGCACGCCGGGCTGGTGTACAAGCTGCGCCGGCTCGGCGTGCCTGACGATCTCGTACGCATAGTACGGGACTTTTTGTCAGACCGCTCCTTCCGCTATAGAGTCGAAGGGGTGCTCTCCTCTCCCCGCCCCATCAGGGCAGGCGTCCCACAGGGCTCCGTTTTATCGCCCACGCTCTACTCGCTCTACACGAACGACGTCCCCAAAACCCCCGGTGTAGAGCTCGCCCTATTCGCGGACGATACCGCTCTGTTCACATCAGACCGGAGTCGCCTCAGAGTCTCCCAACTCCTCCAAGTCGCGGTCACGAGCCTAGGCGAGTGGTTCCGTCTTTGGAGAATCGAAGTCAACCCCGAGAAAAGCGCCGCCGTGTATTTCTCGAGGGGAACGACGACCAGCCGCGCCCGCCGCGCTAACACTCTCAGAACGATCACACTTTTCGGCCAGGATATCCCTTGGACTAGGAAAGTCAAATACTTAGGAGTCACCCTTGACAGTGCCATGACCTTCGGCCAACACATCAAAACGGTCCGCGACCGCGCCGCGTTCGTCCTCGGTCGTCTCAACATGCTCATTTGCGCTAAAAGCAAAATGTCCCTCAGACATAAAGTTACCTTATATAAGACGTGCGTCAGGCCTATCATGACGTACGCCAGTGTAGCATTCGCTCACGCTGCGCGCTCTCACATCAACTCCCTCCAAGTTATTCAGAATAGGTTCATGCGCAGGGCTACCGGTGCCCCTCCTTACGTGCGCAACGTAGATCTGCACTACGACCTAGAATTACCCTCTATAACTCAACATCTAAAAGAGGCGTCCCAACGCTTCTTTCACCGTTCCTCCTTACACCCGAATCCCTTAGTGGTCAGGGCGTCATCGTACACCCCCGAACGCCGCGTCCGCAAACGCTATCGTAGACCTAGACATGTGTTAGGCGACAGCGACGACGACATTACACGTTCGAACTCGAACATGCCAACCTACACACTACGACCGCACCGCCCCCACCGGCGGAGGCGAGGACGACCCCCGCGACACCCGTAGGGTCTCACGTTTAGAAGCTCGATCACTTAGCTCTACACGCACACACGCGGGCCTTAAGCCACATTGTAAACTGCCACGCGGAACACTAGGCACACTAACCGGCCCTCAGCCGTCTCGCCGGCCGGGTCCGCTAGAGGCCCGGCCCTCACCCGAATAGGAAGCCCGTTAAGATGCACGCAGGTGCGGAAAGCTCCCCTGGCGACGCCTTGAGCCCGAGGTCCGCCCTCCATACGAGGCATCCCTCGGCTGGAGGAACCCTCAGGCGGTCGACCATCTGGCAGGGCGCCTTCAGCGCTCGCCCCAACGCGACCTGTGACGCTGTAAAAGCCACTAGGGCTAACAGCAAAGAGGGGTTTTGTTTAGTCGGTTCGAGTCCGACACTCCCCAGTCGGCGTAGAGTCCGGCTGGGTAGCCCGCGGGGGTTTCATTTCGCCTCTCAGAAACCAAAAAAAAAAAAAAAAAAAAAAAAAGCCGAGTCAGTTTTTCGACTATCGATCAAAGCGATATATCGAGGCGAGATCAAGGCGAATTACGAAGACCACTACGATGACTACAGCGACGACTGGATTGAAGACTGTTGCGATACGGGAATGTTGTTTGTGAGTGAAGCGTGTACCTTCGGTGACTACTATGCGAGTACCTACTTCGAGTGGCGACTACGAAGACTAGGAACCACTGTAATTAAGTCTGCGCGTAATTGACTTCTGTCTGTACGAATAAAAACAAACTCTTTGCACCCTTAACCGGCATCGTTTTACTCACAGCTCGTAAAAATATAAAGTAGTATTTTCGTTATGTAATTTTGAAGCATATGTGTAAATATTTCCTTCCAGTGAAGAAACAAAAAAAAGAATTAATAAATAAATACATTTTAGAAGAAGGTACGCGATGGTCACGAAAGCTTTATGATTTATGAAGGAAATATTAAATTTTTGCTACAAAAACATCATGCATCTGAAAAAGGAGAAGGACATGATTTATAGAATTACATATTATATTGACGTAATTCGTTTACATATTATATTGACGTAATAGTTTCATAACTATGTAGCAGTAAAACAATGATACCATTAATTTAGTACTATATACTAGCGTATAGACGAACATAGAGCTCGTTGACGCGTGACGATATTTAATAATAATAATAATAGATTTATTGACAAAAAAAACTTGATACATTTAGATTGAGCCCTGTCTCCTAAACTAGGAAAACCTGTATTATAGGAGACAGTCTTCCTCAGATCAACATATAGAAGTTTTTCAATTTATCATAAATATAAAAAAAAACAAAGCCAAGAAACATTCAAAATAAATAAAAAAACATAAGATATAAAGAAAAGCGATTTAAATAGTAATAAATGAAAAGTAGGTTTCTAAAATGTAAAATGATGGAAAAAAAGACTATAATAATTTATTATTACTAGGGACATACGTGAATGTATCTGGTATGTGTGGGTGTGTGTGTGTGTGTGTGTGTGTGTGTATGTGTGTGTGTGTGATTGTGTCGCGTATGTTTAAAGGTGTGCTTAGGTGTGTTTGTGTACCTAGTGTCATTCTGTGATTTTTTCTGTGATTTTTTTTTGTTTTACTTATGAGTGTTCGTGTGTGACTGAAAATGTTAATATTGTGTACGTAATAATTCCTCCGTCTTATCATAGTCAAAATCTACCAACCATTCTTTAATTTTTGCCTTTATTTGCCGGTTAGTATATTTCACGGGATTGCAAAATTTTTTGAACACATTATACAGTCTTGGTGCTTGAAAATTATAGTGACGCTGTGCAAATGTACTTTTAACAAATGGAACCAATTTTTTTGGTCCTCTACGAGAAGTAAGTAACACGATGGAACTAGATTTGTGAATTTTACGGAGGCATTCATAAATATAATATTTTCTTACAGAGAGAACATTACACCTGTCATAAACGTCTATTGTAGAATGACGAAATGAAAAAGACATCATCACTTTCAATATGGCCCGTTGTGCACGTTCCACTTCAATCATGTGTACCTTATGTGCTGCACCCCAAGATGTAATACAATAGTTGATCAGAGATTCACACAGTGCTTTATAAACCCGAATCAACAGTTCAAAATCTGCAACGGTTCTTAATATTTTGAAGATATAAATAAGTTTTCTTAGACGGGAAGAAACAACGGAAATGTGAATTTTCCATTTGAGGTTTTCATCGATAGAGACACCCAGATATTTTATGTTATGTACTTTCATCAAAGTACCACAGGTACAGCGGTTCTTCACAAACAAGTTTCTGTTACACGGATAAACGTGGGATATTATAGAAAAGTTTTCAAAGGGTTTGCCTGCTTTGGTCATGCTGAAACAAATATATTTGGTTTTAGACACGTTAAGTGTCAAGAGACTATTTTCTAGCCAGGTTGTAACCTTACTCAACCCTTTCTCAGCCAATGCTTTAACTTCACTCCAAGATTTCCCGTGAAATAAAAGAACTGTGTCGTCTGCAAACATTAGGGCATCATCTGCATCAAGCTTAATCTCGCATAAAGAATTTATGTAAAGTAAAAATAGAGTTGGACCGAGTGTACTACCTTGCGGAATGCCATATGTACAGGAAGCCTCGTCACTTCTGTCTTTCCCTATCCGTACGCATTGACTCCGTTTCGTGAGGTAGTCATGAAACCAATCCCATACTACACCTCTCACGCCCAGTCTCTAAACGTGCAAGAAGAATCGGGATGGAGACGGTATCGAATGCTTTCTGAAGATCGAGAAATATCCCTAAACATTTTTCACCCTTGTCTAAATGGGTATTTATTAGTGACGTTAATTTTAGTACAGCATTCTCAGTTGAACGTCCTATTCTGAAACCATACTGATTGTGTGCCAAAAGGTTATTAGATTCTAAGTACTTAGTTAATCTTTTATTGACAGCTTTCTCAATTACTTTAGACAATGAACACAATAAAGATATGGGTCTGTAGTTGTTCGGCAAGGTTTTGTCTCCTGACTTGTGTATCGGAATTACCACAGCTTTTTTAAACACCGATGGAAACACTCCAGATTGAAAACTCAAGTTGCAAAGGTGGGATATTGGACCTGCTAATTCTTTGCAGTAAGTCCTCAAGACGACACTAGTAAGAATCCACCTTTAAATTTAGAATGAGTTCCCTTACTTCGTCTGGATCTGTGAGAAATAGTGACATCGATTGTAATTGGTGTTTATTACATGATTTTATGCTTAGCTCCTTCTCTGTTACTCCAAGCTTACTTAACGTAGCATTTGCTAGATTTCGACCAACAGATGTGAAATAGTTATTGATAATATTTAAAGCAGTCACTGGGGAATTCGAAACGCTCAATAAGTTCGTAGACGATTCCTTTGCCTGTTCCATGTTACAAACGTCCATAATAATTTTCCATGTTTGTCTAATATTTCCCTTATTTTTATCTAGTTGTCTTCGATAGTATTGTCTTTTCAGCATTCTAATTACCTCGTTACAAATATTCCTATAAATCTTATACTCTTTTCTTAAATGTTCGTCATTCGGCGACTTCTTCATTCTCAGATGCATTTTATCTCTTCTGAGTATTGACTTAATTACTCCAAGAGTTATCCACGGTTTAAGCGGCTGTTTGTGTTTAGACGTGGTATTAACTGTAGAATTATTAGTAATAGCATCTTGAATAATAGTGACTAACCTTTCTGTAGCAAGTTCAGTATCTGTTGTTAAGTAATAGCTGTCCCAATTAAATTCAGTGAAATACGCGGTCATGTTCTCGTTATTAATACTATAACGAACACATTTGTCACGTGCCCTATTTAATTGTACGTTGTCGATAACCAATAATATGGGAGAGTGATCAGTCAGCTCAGGAAAGACTACTGTTTGCCATAACAATTTGGTCTTAATCATAAAATGGTCAATGCAGGTACTCATCCGTGTTGGAATGTCTATTCCTTGAGTGAGACCGTGCGCAGCTATTAAGTTTAAGTATTCAGATCCACGCTCTGTAACTCTGTCTGGTAATATGTCAATATTAATATCACCCGTGAAAATAACATTTTCCGTGTTAATGGCTTTAAGTACATTGTCCAGTGAATCTAGATATTTCGTTAAATTTGTGAAACAAGGTGGCCTGTAGGAACATATAATACAAAATTTGTCAACCGTCACCACTAGTCTATTTTATTTTGTTAATGTCACCTATGAATGATTCCCTTGATTATTGTGATGTGTAAAATATCACAATTATTATGAAAACTGTTAATTTTGTTGTTTACAATTTGTTTATAGCAAAAATCCTTAATTTGAAAGAAAATGCGATTTATATCAAATGTTATTTCTAATATTGGACGTCATTTTCGTAATCAGCGCTCCGCGAAACCTCGAACATGATACCTATGTCGATTTCGAGATCCAAAGAAATAATGTTCGCCAACTTGGATTTGAAAATAAACATAATTTTCGTAATCAGCACCCCGAGAAACCTAGAATTTGACACCCATGTCGATTTATCCAAAAAAGTAATATTCGCCACCTTGGATTTAGAAATGAACGTCATTTTCAATCAGCGCCCCGAGAAACCTAAATCATAACACCTATGTAGATTTATCCAAACAATTAATATTCGCCATGTTGGATTTGAAAATAATCGTCATTTTCTTAATCAGCACCCCGATATACCTAAAATTTGACGCCCATAACGATTTATAGAAAAAAGGAATATTCGCAATCTTGGATTTGAAAATGAACGTCATTTTTGTAATCAGCGTCCCGAGAAACTTGGAACATGATACCCATGTCGATTTATCCAAAGAAATAATATTCGCCATCTTGGATTTGAAAATAAACAAAATGTTCGTAATCAGCACCCTGAAAGACCTATAATGTGACACCCATATCGATTTATCCAACAAAGTAATATTCGCCTGGTTGGATTTGAAAATAAACGTCATTTTCGTAATCAGCACCTCGAAATATCTAAAATTTAACACCCATAACGATTTATCTAAAAAAGGAATATTCGCAACCTTGGATTTGAAAATGTATGTCATTTTCGTAATCAGCGTCCCGAGAAACTTAGAACATGATATCCATGCCGATTTATCCAAAGAAATAATATTCGCCATCTTGGATTTAAAAATAAACATAATGTTCGTAATCAGCACCCTGAAAGACCTATAATGTGACACCCATATCGATTTATCCAACAAAGTAATATTCGCCATCTTGGATTTGAACATGAACTTCATTTTCGTAATCATAACCCCGACAAACCTATAATATAATATCCGTGTCAATTTACTCAAAAAAAATAACAACACTGCATAGGCTATAGGTATACGAACTCAGTACAAGTAAGTGGCGGGCGATGCGTGACGTCAGCGTCGCCACGCCAACAGCCGGTCTGACCCCCCGCAAAAGATGTTTCCCCTCGAAAACAAAGAAGTTCATACTATACTCAAATTTTATCACATTAAAATATTCCATACATTGCATGTAGGCAGTGCTGCCATGTATGAAAACTGCCTGGTTGAAAACTCGCTGTTGTGTAACATTTTTAATTTAATAGTAATAAACGTAATAATTACTTTTTAATACCTTTAAACTAGCGAAATATGTTGACAAAATCATGAAATTTTAATTAGTTGTTATTGATGGAATCGAAAATGATTATGACAGGAAAAATGACTTGCGTGACGTCACGTATGTTGAATATACGTGACAGTAACAGTGAATATACGTGACGTCATGAAAGACTATTTTTACTGTGTTCAAAAAAATATTAGTATGTCGGTTGAAATAATAAAAGCCGCTCATTTGACTATTCTATGGCAAAGGCATAACGCGCTAATGGAACGTCGCGGGGTCGGCACTGAGACTGTTAAGACTACGGCGACCGGTGCGATAGCATTTCTCCGACGGATCGTTTGCCATTATTAAATTTCCAATTACCTACTTAATAATTTTTAGAAAGTTTTCTGTCGTTTGCACATTAACTTTGTCTTAGCGTTGTATTTTATGGAGTAGTTCGCCTCTTGTAAGATTAGGTACCTATTTCTCATGGCTGAGTTGCAAAAGCACGAATTGCCCCGTGTCTTTTCTGACATATATTACAAAATCCAGTATGGTTGTTTCTTGTTTTTTCCAAAGTACAGTTTTAGTTACATCTGTAAGCTCGTTTTGTTTCTCTTTTTTTTTATTCATATACTACTTCAGAGAAAAATAGCTGTGGCAGACGAACAGGACGAAATAATTTGTTTGTTTTTTTGCTATTTGGCTACAGAACTCTTACAACAAAATAAAACTGTAATTATAACTACTACATTTAATTTTGTCTAAAATTTAATCATGATTATAATGTGTCATATCTAAATACATAATGCTGTACGAGTACCTGACAAACGTGGATCTACTATGTGTGCTGTGTATGTGTGCGTGTGTAGTCTGTGACTGATGCGTAGTGTTGCGTAGCGTCTTGTGCGGAATCAAAGAGCATAGTAAGTATACCAAATATGTGCGGAATAGCGAATTGTGACTACTTTTAACTACGGGCCGTGGGGACTACTATCCTTAAGAGTTACATAATTATTACATTACTGTAAATGGCATAATTTGACAGCTATGTAGCAGTAAAGAAACGATACTGAATAAAAATCTTAATAATGTGGGGCCAATGTTGGGCAATCACTACAGACGTTATGACTTGTTGGCTGTTGGCTGTCGGTTCTAGCAAGGGTTTCTTGAGTTCCGACCAACCGAAAAATGTGGGCAATAATAACAATAAAGTTGACCATTTGGATTTTCTGGATTACAGACGGTGCGATTTATCGATGTCGTTGGCTGAATGTTCAACAAATTGTAACGTCTGTTTTATATCGAGTTGCTACTACCAAGGGTTGCTACATGATAATATGTAGTATCTTTTCTTTAGTCTGTGGTTCAGCGTGGTTTCAGCACCTAGGTTCAGTACTTGTTCTTAGGCATTTCTTAGGTTCAGCGTAAACGCTAGTATATTAGTATTCTGTGGTTCAGCAGTAGTCTGTGTTCAGCAGCATTTGATTAGCATGTAGGTAATTTTTTTAAATTACACTTTTTGTTAATTCGTTATTCTGTATTAGAATTATTACTGAAATTATGGTTACAATCGTCTATTTACTTACATCGAATATTGTTGGAAAAATACGTAACGCATACCTGCAATTCATTGAGATGGAATACGTTAAATATTGTGGTGTATTAATTTATGGTTATTCCTATAAAGTTTCTGTACTAATAATTCTTCAAAATAAATTATGAAGTAGGTATGTACCTTTATGAATTAGGTTATAAAACTTAGATAAAAAAAATACTTAAATGGAGCAAATCGAAAAGTGAAGCGTGACGACAGTGAGTCAATAGGTCAACACCATAGAGAAATGTAGTCAACTAGTCAACATGTTTCGTATAGTTTTCGTGCTGATTGTATACATAGTAATTTTTACGAAGACTGATAAAACTGATGGAGTAACAAATGGAGATAACATGAATATCACTTTAAATTATTATCTAAAAATAAAACATTAAAATTAGAAAAAATATGAACAAGAATAGGTTTAGTGTTGCCATTAGAGATATGCCGGATATATTATTAAAAAAGTATATCTGTGGGTACGGACACGGATACGGATTATTAGTGTCTATATCCGCGAATACAGATACAGACCTCAACTTTCGTACAGTTTTTCATTCACATTTACATGGCTTGCCGATGTACCTGCGCAGTAGACACAATTTTAAAGGCGCGGAAAATAGACGGACCAATCAGTTAGCTCTTAGCTACATCTTGAGGCGACATCAATGGGTGTTAAAATCTATGCCGTCATTGGTTGATTGATTTGGCGCCTTGCGAGCTGAAGATGCCTCTTTCAGTCTGCCGTCAGACGTTATTGTGACTGTACGTGGTTTTTTTGAGGTTACACTTAGTTGCAAATTAAGCGTACTATTTCATAACCATAATTATGTCACCTTTAAAAAGAAGGTGTTCTTAACGAGACAATTAAGGGCAATTAAATAATTTACATTTAAATAATTGCATGCTGTCTTCACGTAAACGACGTATATTAAAATAAACATTAGTTTTAATTTGAACTTTTGATTTTATAACATTTTACAGTCCGTTACTGACTAGATAGCTGTAACTTCAAGTCATTACTTTCATTAAATCTCGTAGTTGTGTCTTGAAATAAAAAATGTCAATCCAAATGTGTTAATATAGTAAAATTTAATAAAACGGACTCATTTCAATGGCACATATAATATCGCATGAGCGAAATAGAAAGTGAACGCACTGCAATTTTTTTTTTCGCCTTGTGACTGTTGCTTAAGATTGATTGTAAATTGGATTTAGCGTTCAGAGTATTTTCGTTGATCGTCTTTTCGTGTCTGCGCGAACGAAGATTAACGACGCGCCATATTTTTTGTTCTCGCTGTACTTCGTTTGTTCGTTCGAATACAATTAAATTAATCCGCTAAAACATAGTGAGGTAACTTACTATTTTAATGTTCATCATAATTATTTGTATGATTTTTCAATAAGAAGTGCTAAAACTGCAATTTTTAATAATAAAAAGTAATTTGAAGTTATTATATTTCATTGCTATCTATTTTTAAAACACGATTTTATGAAATTCGTTAATATAAAAGATCCGTTTAAGATCCGCTAAAAAGTAACGGATACGCATACAAATATGGATCGTTTTTTCCCCTCGGATATCTGCGGACACGGATACGGATACGGATATTCGGCACATCACCTTTGAAATTTTTTTTTAACATTTTGGTTGAAATAGTATATAGGTATTACATACGTACATACATACATACATATCTTTACGCTGTATCCCCAACGAGGTAGTCAAATCTATCTAGGTATTAATTCAGTATTATGTATTAATATGATGCAGGTCGGAAGATGATTGTTTTTGAAGTAAAAAAAATAAATACTTGTACGTATTTTACGTTTTATCGAACGTCCTTCGAACTTCTGGCGTAAACCTTATTGTTCTTCCGGTTAAACTTTTCTTCTAACGTGAAGATCTTCTCATCGGTGAACAGGAGATTTTGTTTTTCATGTCCCTAAAGGTTCTGACATCGTTCCAGTCGCAATTTACGAAGACGCTCGTTTAAATAATGCATTTTTCTTCGACTGTAGGCCTTTAGTTTGAGATCATATTTAAGTATTCTGTTCACCGATATTTGCGAAATATTGGTCTGAAGAGCTAATTTCTTTTGAATCCTACAAGGCCTTCGACGCATTCGGTCTCTTATCACTGATGTCGGCGGGTGTCCTTACAGACCGCGGGCGGCCACATCTTTCACGGTCTTCTAAAGAGCCGGTTTCCTATATCTCTTTATCGTATAATACACAAAGGTCCGTCTACATCCCAAAATTCGGATTTCACTAAATATCTGCATTGGTTTTCCCAGCTTGAAACAACGAAATTACAGTCATGCCCAAAATCTTTAGTTGGCGCTATTTTTACGAAGAATGAAGAAGTCATTCAAATTTATATTTTCTCTGATTCGTAACATTCGAAATTTAAAATTTGAAATATTAAAAATAGCCTGCCTGTATCAATTTATTTTTAAATTGTTAATAGAAATTCGTCTCAAAAATTATGAACACACGAGGTAGGAATATTTAGGTATTATACATTTTTCACTCTATGTTGATCTGGCAGACTGGCATTAGCTTTTATTATTAAAAGCTACACACGAATAAAATTATCTCCGCAGTATTTTGCCAGAAAAAGGTATTTATGTTTTCGTTACTTAGAAATCCCACTAATATAAAAATAATGCGAAAGTTTGGTTAATTTTATAGGGTGCAACTAAATAATAAATGAAAATTATGCACAAATTGCTGAGTAATTACCAATACAAAGCAATCGGTGCGACCTCATTGCACTACCAGTGATTGAGCTGGCTAAGCGTATGGCCCGACTTGTACAGTGCCTTTTAGATAAGAGTACTGGATAAGTAATCATTACGTGATAAGAGAATTTGATCGCGCAGTGATCAAATATAATTATGTTATAATACCGATAAATTCTTGAATCATAATAATATGCATTTATTCACAGACGTTCAACTACATCAAACATTTTTTCGCTTTTAAGATAACGAAAATAGTGTTTTTTGTTTTACACTGTAATCTCATAATATCATATAGTTCTTACTTCAAAGCTCAGTTCAATATTACTACTAAGTGCTACTTATTTGATGTGTGCCGTTTAAAATATTGTTTTGAAACACTAAATACCCAAATAATTCAAATATTGTAATTGAATAGGTACCGATTAAATAGTAAGTATATCCCCAATATGAATATTTTAATTTTTTTTTTGATAAATATTAGTTAATAACATACATATCTTCACGCCGTATCCCTAACAATATGCAGACGGAGCGCAAAGTATCGTGGGCTCTAGATCTTTCGTCTCTTCAACCTCCTCAAATCTCATCATTCTCCTTACATTACACACTCGCCTAGATATGCGAATGCTTTTGACATTTCCTTTAGTAATAATATTAAGTAGTTCATAATATACACATCAAAAAAGTCTAAGCAACACGCATCATTTACAGAAACTGCATGATTTATTAATCGATACTTTATTTTTTTCTTAGAAAAGTAGATTGGTAGGTATACAATCTTTTTTGTTCTCGGAAACATATACTGACTGATTTTAAACAGAACCTTATCGGTTGTATTTTGTTTTCATTGAAATAAAAGCTAATTATTTTTCCCCGATTTCATGTGTTTTCGTTGCTTGATAAATTTGGTATTTATCGCACTTTTATCATTTTGAGATTACAGTTTTTGAAAAAATTGAGTGGTGAGTCATTTTTTATGTTATAGAGCGACTTCATTTGACTGCTGATGAAATGCAGAGAGCTGTAGGAATGCTACAAGCGGGAAGAGATCAGTCCCAGGTGTCTCGGCATTTTGGTGTCAATAGGAGCGTGATTTGTCGTCTTTGGCAGCGTTACGTTAATACAGGGGATCCTGCTGAGCAGCGCCCAGGACGTGGAAGGAGTACAACTGCTTGACAGGACCGATACATACAACTGACTGCAAGACGTCAGCCGATGTTAACCGCCCGGGAGATAGGCTTAAAGCTACAATTCTCAAGCGGTGTTGTTGTTAGCCACCAAACCGTGAGAAATAGGCTGCATGAATACGGCCTACGAGCACGACGCCCAATTAGGTGCCCACCTATACACCATAGGAATTGCGCCCGTCGAAACGAATGGTGTAGGGAACACTTGACATGGATCCAGGAGCAATGGGAGTAAATTTTTATTTTGTGATGAATCCCGGTTTGGATTTAGGCCTGATACGAGAAGGGAAAGAGTGTATCGTCGTCCTGGAAATGCTGAACGACTGACATTCGTCCTGGAAGTGCACCCTTACAGTGGCTCCACAGTGATGGTATGGGCGGGTATTATGAAGAACAGACAAACTGAGCTCGTTTTTGTAGATGGCAATATGAACGCTGAAAGTTACGTTGAAGATGTCCTCGGCCCTTATGTTCACTCATTTTCACAAAGTCTTGGCTCAGATTTCACGCTGATGCACACAGCTCGGTGGACCAGAGAGTACCTACTTGGCAATGGAAAACATCCGGGTATTGCCGTGGCCTGCCCAATCGCCAGACCTCAATCCCATCGAACACGCATTGGACATGCTCCAGAGACGTTCTAGAGAACCTGGACGGAGTGTCGACAACCAAACAACTGAAAGACTTGTTAAAATTCCATTGGGACTGATTGCCGCAGGATCAGATAAACAATCTTATAAATCAATTAAAAATCGCTGCCGACAAGTTTTAAACAACAGAGGCGGTCACACTTTGTATTGAATTACCAAATAATTGAAAAAATGTTGTTATTTAATTTCGTAAAACATGAAAAGTTTAATTTCGTTTTAAATTTATTTTATACTACGTATGTTACGGTACACATATTGTTAATTACTGTGATTAAATGAACAATTGAATGAAGGATTTTATTGCTTTCGTCACTAATGCGTCAAAAAATGCTTAGTTAACATAACATAATATATCTTCACGCTGTATCCCCAACGGGGTAGTCAGAGAGGACGGAGCGCCAGGAGTCGCGGTCCTTACACACCTCTTTCGCTTCCTCAAATCTCATGTTCTCATCTCACCTCAAATGCTTAGTTATTACTTATAAAAAAAATATAAATATATTACAATAGTAAAAATCGTTCAAAAGTTCAAAATCGTAAATGTTGCTTAGACTTTTTTGATGTGTGTATTAGATAAATTAGTATTAATTAAAACATAGTTAAACATTTTTTTATTAGAGAAAAATATTTTTAGAAAAATATTTACCTAGTTATGATTTTTTCCAGTAAATAATGAATCCAAATCAGAACAGATCGAATGAAAGAAATAGCAATAACAATGTGACTGGTTGGGTGGCCGGAGCGGGGGCAGTCGCAGCGGGGGCGGCAATAGTTGGAAGTCTATTGTACTGGTTTACGAAAACGAACGCATCAACTTCCCGCGGTAGTCTAGAACCAGCGGCACAGGTGAACGAACGCGAACAGCCTCACTCTACTGTCACACTTAGCGGAAACGCGGGCGACAAACCAGAAAGTGGTCATTCGTCATATCTTGGAGATTTGATAAAGAGAATGGATACGCCAGATACTACCCAGTAAGCTTTCCCATTTTTTAATAATTCCTCAATTATTGGGGGACAAAGGGAACTAGGTCCACGATTCCGATGGCTTCTAAATTAATTATTCAGATTCCAATATCAATAATTGTCTGATGTAAAAATTCTTCCTCTATTCATATATATTATAAAGCGTATAGCTACATGCACTCCTCCAGTAAAGTTTACTGGAGATAAAATGAGTTCTTGAAAGAGTATGAAAAGTTGATTTGCAATTTAATACGCTTATTTAGATTTTCCAATTCTTCAACATTTGCAACGAACTTTAACGCAACGAATTTAAACATCACTTTTGCGCTTGAAAACATTTAAACATCATTTAATTTTTAATATTATCGTGACTTCGTCTGCGTGGAAAATTCTTTCGTGGCTTTCCCGGATTAGATTAGATTATATGTACATGTGCGTAGTATGTTTAAATATTGTTTTTGAAAAAAGTCTACGTCTAGTCTACGTCTGTCTCCGGGTACATACCATCTCCGTGTCAAACATAATTAGTTCGGCGGTACAGCATTTCCTATTCAAAGTTTCATCCCCCTTTTCACCTTCTTAAGAGGTAGTTTAGCCTACGTCTGTTCCCAGGTGTCTAACTATATCAATGCTTCATCATAATCATCATTTCAGCGGTTTAGCATTTCTCGCACAAAGTTTCGTCCCCTTCCCTCCCATCCCCCCTCTTCGCAGAATTTTGATAAAAAAGTAGCCTACGTATTTTTGATAAAAAAGTCGTATCACCTCATCATCATTACCAAGATTTAGCGTTTCCCATTAAAAATTTCATCCCCCTTTCACCCTCTTAGGAGTAGATACTTAATAAAAAAAGTAGCCTATGTTCTCTGATGACAAACTATCTCCCTGCCGATATTCATCATAACCGGTTCAGCGGTTTATCATTTCCCATACAAAGTTTCATCCCCCTTTTCCACTTCTTTAGGGGTAGATTTTCTAAAAAATAAGTAGCGCGCGAGCGCAATCACATGTTCTTACTACGTACCGATTTTCATCAAGATCGGTCAAGCTGTTCTTCAGTTATAAAAGGACATACAGACAGACCGCCAGTCAGACAAAAATTTAAAAAATGATAAAGTCGAAGTCATAAGTCATAAAATGACTACCTATCACTAAATTTGACAGTAAAATAATAATTACAGACACGCTAGAGATTTGTAGTAGTGTACGAGTAGAACATAAAATACTTTTATACCAATATTACGAAGAGATAAAATTGTGTGTTTGTGTGTATGTTTGGGGTAATCTCTTACACTACTGAACCGATTTCAAAAACTCTTTCACAAATAGAAAGAAATATTATTCATGTCTAATATAGGCTATAGTTTTTTTAAATAAAAATATGCACACAGCACAGTTTTTTAAAAATCCACGCGGACGAAGTCGCAGGCAAAAGCTAGTTGATTATAAGGAGTTTTAAGGATTTCGTTTAAGGATTTCCTTAAACGATTTCGTTTAAGGATTTCCTTAAACGAAATTATGTGCAAAATTGTTATTAAATATGGTATCAATGTGTGAAGAGAATGATGAGTTTTGAGGAAGCGAAAGAGGTGTGTAAGGACCGCGACTTCTGGCACTCCGTCCTCTCTGACTACCCCGTTGGGGATACAGCGTGAAGATATGTTATGTTATCAATGCTTTTTTTGAAAGTAAAATATATTTTGGATATAATCAATACTTTTAAATGTCAAATCTATCATGAGTTGTAAAAAAACCTCCATAGCATAGACTTCAGTGAAAAGCTAGCAGAAAACAGTCAGGTCATAAATCACTAACAGTTTTTATTATTGTTGTTAAAAAAAATGTATGTGGATTTAAGCTATAGTCAGATTGTATGATGTCTTATTGTATGATGAGATTTAGTCCCAATAATTATTCAGCGAAAACGATGGAATAAACCCCATAAAATTATATTACGTTGTTTAATACTTTGATCATGACTGGTGGCCGATTAGTACAGTGGTTATGCATTTTTTTCCAAGCCAAGGGTAAGGTTCTATTACCAACCGAGTTTATACATTTTATTTAATCTGATTTCTAGTAATCATTTTAATTAAACATTCTAATGTTTTTATTTAGTCTGAGGTTTTAGAATACATAACTTTTCCAAATTATCTCGAGGTCTGGGTGTATTGTAAATTTTACCTACTTAGTGCATAGTTAGCGTAATTGGTATAATTGGCTGAACTTTATTTCATCTTTGTCGGGATCTATTATAAAACAAACATCATCCGGAATAAATTCTCTAAATGATGGTAAAAACTGCATTAAATTCTATTACGTAGTTTAATAGAACTAAACCTAGGAACAAAAAACACAAGCAAACAGACAGAAATAGCTTCTTTGTTTTATATATTTATACACATAGATCTTACAGATACTATCGAACCCAACAGACGTTGTCTTGCCCGAACGTTGGAATAAAAAAAAAACCGGGTCCAATTGTGAATCTTAATCATTCAGGGGCAATTTACAAAAAAATCATCAAAATCGGTCTAGCCGTTTAGGAGTTCAGTGACATACACACGTATACAGAAAAATAACATAATTATATGTATGTAGATAATCATATACATACATATAAATAACTTGTCACTTGTTACTTTATTCATGTAAAAAAAAATATTTGTTAATTACATACATACGTATCTTCACGTTGTATCCCTAACGGGGTAGTAGGACAGAGGACGGATGTCATTAGTTAATTAATTTACATAAATAAATATCTATAATATAAATATCTTTTAGCAAGACTTGGTACACTGTGTGCCAGATATTACTCTGACACAGCAAATCGAAACCTTGTGCGCGATCTACAAATCAAATATCCGCATCGTTGCAAAGGAAATTGTAGTATTGTAACACACTGCATATTTTTTAATATTTCATTTGGTTTTTATTTTTTTGATACAGCAGGACTGGATCAAGCAAAGGCGACGTCAATAATTTAAATTCCCTCCTTGCCACCATATATAATGAGTACATAGCTCTTAAAAGGAGTGACTTTGATTTACATTATGATGTATTTAAAAACGTTTTTTATAAACTTCATGAAACTATGAAAGATGTGGACCCGTATTACAAACGATATTCCAGTAAAGTATGTTATTTTGCGTTTTTTTCTATATATTTCTTGTCTTCCTTGCGTGCAGACAGACCATGTGACTTTATATAAATTTAGTACAAAATACAAAAAAATCAAATTCCTGTATACACTCTGTCAATAAAGTACCGGGAAAAGATCCATAATACACGAAATGTTAGTTATTCATCCAAATTTATTTTATCACCTTCAAAGTATGCTCCTTCAGAAACGATAAACTTACGCCAACGAATAATCCAATCATCAAAACATTTTTTAAACGCTTTTTCCGGAATTGAGTTCAGTATTCGCCGTGAATTCTCCTTTATGTCTTCTACCGAATGAAAACGGGTGCTACGAAGTGGTAATTTGAGTTTAGGAAAAAGAAAGAAGTCGGCTGGAGCCATATCTGGTGAATAAGGTGGTTGCTCGATGGTATTTGTTGAGTTTTTGGTCAAAAATTCGTTCACAATGATGGCCTTGTGCGAAAGCGCATTATCGTAGTGCAAAATCCAAGAATTTTCTTTCCACAAATCTGGCCTTTTTCGTCGAATTTGCTCTCTTAAACGTCGCATAACGCCCAAATAATATTCTTTATTTACCATTTGACCTTCCGGCAAGAATTCAGAGTGCACAACACCGCGATAGTTAAAGAAAACAGTCAACATGACATTGAATTTTGATCGACTATGGCGTGGTTTTTTCCGTTTCGGTTCAGTTGGAAGGCGCCACTCCGAAGCTTGTTGACTAGTTTGCATGTCAAACTCGTAAACCCACGTCTCGTCACCAGTAACAATGGGTTTCATGAATATTGGATCGGAATTGACTCGTTCTAGCATGTCCTCAGCGACTCTTATGCGATTGAGTTATTGGAGAAAATTCAGGTCTTTTGGAACTAGCCTAGCGGCAACATGTTTCATACGCGAGTGATTATTAGATTAGATTAAAATGGTACGGATTGACTCGTGAGACACAGTAAGTTCGGCGGCTATCTTTTTCAAACGTGAATGAGAACTTTCAGTCACTATTTCCTTCGCTTTTGCGATGTTAACTTCAGTTGCAGACGTTGATGACCTACCAGAGCGAGATAAATCTTCCATCACATCTCGACCGCTTTTGAACGCTTTGTACCACTCATAAGCACGCGTTGTTGATAAAGTCGATTCACCGTAAGCCTTCTGTAACATTTTCAGTGACTCCGAACACGAAATTCCATTGGCGATGCAAAATTTAAGACAAACTCTTTGTTAGATGTTTTTGTCCATTATGAAATTTGCAATATACACTAGAATGATATAACTAAAAACAGCACTGTATTTAATCTAAATAACAGATGTAACTCAAACTCCGCGCCAAAATGGAAAACAGTTGTGCCAATCTAACAACAACAAAAAAATTAAAAAATTGTATTTGGAACCCTAAACAAATTATCCATTCCCGATATTTTCTTGACAGAATGTAATTTTTTTTATTCTCGTGAGTTAATTACTTACTTCTGTTTCTCTCTGTCATTTAAATTATTGTCTTTTTATTTTTATTACTTTCATAAAGTTCAGCACTGTCCAACCGAATTTTAGTTTGCTTTTCGGGAATAAACTGCCGCAAACTGAAACTAACGAGTATCGTATGTATGTTCGTGAATATTCGCGATGCCTTCGGCGCTGTGAAGTCACCTCTGTTACCAAGGTCCTTTACTTATCATAAAGCTATAATATAAACTCGCTAGAAAGTATTTTTTACAACGTCAAAATTATTAATTAGTTACACTGTTTAATCTTTAATTTGATTTCATTATATTTAAATTACACGAGTTAATTATTATACTAGCCTTCCGCACGCGATTTGTCTGCGTGGATCTCAAGGAAGGATCCAGCTTTCAAGTCAGGGGAGGGGGTCATATAGTAGAGATCTAGTCAGGACCAGCTCCAATTCGATTGCAATGAGATTAGAAAAATTATCACTAGTCAACCTAGATCCAGCCTAGGGGATTCATGACCGCAATGACCTCCCATTGGATCCGCCCTTGGTGGATCTCGAAATGAATACAAATGTAAAGAAAACTAAGTACAAATAAGTTAGTAATCTTAGCTTTTAACAACTCTTTTTAATTTACGTATGGTGTTTTCGATCAAATATGGTGTGGTATTCTTTTTTGAACTCTCATATGGATTAGCATCCCATGTTCCCGTATTTTACCACTTGATTTTTCAAGATTTTATGAACAAGTAATTTTTAATTTTCGGCTTAAAGGCTAAATACAAAATTTCATGGTGTTAACTACTAGTAGTATTTCCATACCAATTTTCCCTCTTTTATCCCCATAAAGGCTAAACTTCCGAAAATTACTAAATAGTTATTATTTTCTAATCTAAAAGCCAAATACTTATCCGTCATAAATTTATCTTAAAAATAGATAAGTTTTCACACAAACACTTCTCCCATTTTCTCTCTAGGAGTTGAATTTCAAGAAACCCTTTCTTGTTGCACCCGTACCTCTTGAACTCGAAGATGGGCTCGTTTCCGCAAACCGACGTCCAATGTGCCTATTTTGCTTGTAGGCAGGATCAGCACTCCTGCCATCTCGGCTCCTTCGAGAACTGCAGCACCTCCTTAACGTTGGTGTAGACTTCGGGGAGCGATCTTGGCATGCCAAGATGTACCTATACCTCTGGAACGAATCTTCATACTTTCATGTTTCTATCTTCAGTGATTAAGGCGGTCCGTTGTCTATTAGCCAGTTAGTCAGATAGTTTTAGTTGTGTAGATGGCATACAGATTCTATGAACATATTTTATTTGGAATTAGCTGAAATGAATAGAAACTTTATGTAAGTACAAAAGAATCATATTAAGTTTTTTTGAGACAAACGGAAATTCGGTTTTAGTTACAGAGACTAGTTTCCTTTGGACACTACCATTTCTTAATTATAAGCAGGAAAGCATTCTCAAATCCTAATGAAATTGTATCAAATCTAATCTTTATTGTAAACTGTCGTCATAAACTGACTAAATTATTCATTTTTCTGAGCATTCGATTTGATGTTTTGTTTTGTACATACATACATATATATCCTCACACTGTATCCTCAACGGGGTAGTCAGAGAGGATGGAGTGCCAAGCATCACGATTTTTACATAATTCTTTCGCTTCTTAAAATTTCACTTTGCTTTTTATACATGATATTAGTGAACGCTAGTAATTGACATGTTTATTAAATCTTTACCATTGATTTATAGGTTGACTTCACCGGTAGCCATGCTGATGGCTTGAGAATTAACAAACCGGATGAGTTTGATATGGATGTGGTGATTAGGTTACCTTTAAATATGGAAAGAAGTTCCAATGCCATAGAAAGTGACGTTGTAATTATAGCCAAATCACCAGGCTTCGTGGAGCTAAAGATGGGCCAACAGTACGGAAAATTGCCCGAGAGAGACGTTTCCGATTGGTCAATAAACAAGACTGCTTATTTATGGAGAGATAACAGTAACTTCCTGCTTCGATCGAAATTTAGTAACTGGTTCAAAGGACTTGTGAACAGAGCATTGAATAAATTTAACATAAACGGCAAATTAATTTATGTAAAGGGAGTACCCTACACCATACGAACATCGGAAAGTGGTCCTGCTATAACGTTAATTATAGAGAATGCTTCAAAAAAGTTTAGATTGGATTTTGACGTAGTACCAGCTTTGCGATTTCCAAAAAGTCGTTGGCCGGTGTCCAGAACATATCGTAACATTCCCTCTTCTTGTATAAAAGAATACTGGACGGTAGTACCTAAACCTAATAAGGGCGCTGTATCTGAACGCGATCAGGATCGCTCATGGCGGATTTCGTTACATGAGCAAGAAAAAGAGATACTGCATGGTTGCCACAATTTGAAACAAGGCATCAAGTTTGTAAGTATTCATCAATTATAGTATATGTATTATTCAATATAATAAAAAAAAATTGTACGTGTAATGTATCGCATATTTGTTATTATTGTGATGTGAATGTACATACATATCTTCACGCCGTATCTCTAACGGGGTAGTCAGAGAGGACGGAGCGCCAAGCGTCGCGGTTCTTACTTCTTTCGCTTCCTCAAATCTCATCATTCTCCTCACACATTTTCTCCTAGGTATGCGAGTGCTTTTGCTCTAACACTCTAGCTATTTTATCTTTATAAGTCAGCCTTGGTCTTCCTTGGCTTCTCTTACCAGTAACTTTTACTCTATAGATTTTCTTCGTCAGTCTTTCATCACTCATTCTTTCCATGTGCCCGAACCATCTTAGCATTCCTTTCTTCTTTTTTACAATAACACTGTCGTGCAACCCTGTCATACTGCGTATCTCTTCATTGCTTATCTTGTCTGCAAGGGTGACACCGCACATATTTCTAAGAGATTGCATTTCTACTGCATTTAGTTTACTTTCACTTTCAATGACTTCGGGCATGTCCAGACCTCACTACCGTACAATAAAGTTGGCACCAACACCGCACTGTGTGTGGCCATTTTGACTGAGTTAGATATATTCACGCTGCTTATTAATGCGGACAGAGCACCGTTCACTTTATTGGCAGCTGCAACCCGTCTCTCCACATCCAACTCACATTTTCTATCCCTTGAAAACGCACTCCTCAGATATACAATTTTGTTCACTTGTTCTAGACATTTTCCATTTACTCATATATTACACTTTGTCTGTACATCTTCTCTTTCAAACACTAGATCCTAAGTTTTATTCACATTTATTCACATTCACACAGAAGACTGTGAAGTGAAAGGATTGAATATGAATATATTAAATCCTTTCACTTCACAGTCTTCTTTCATGGACATAACTAGTGTCTGCAACTCTGATGCAAAGCTTCTGATGGTGCTATAAGCACAGCGTCGTCAGCGTACAATAAGCAGTTTACCACTGTACCGTCACATATCATACCACCTTTCAATGTCTGGAGGCAACTGTCCAAATACAGCACGAATAGCCAGGCAGACATCACGCAGCCCTGTCTGACGCCTGAACAAAATCGAACCAGGGCGACATGTCACCATCTATCCTTACACAGGCTCTGTGGCCTCGATGTAATGACCTCACAGCCTGCAGTAAGGGGCCCTCCACGTCATATTCAGGTAGAGGACTCCACTGTTTCTTTCGCACTACTCTATCGAATGCTTTTTCTAGATCCACGAAAGCGCAGAAAACTCTCTGACCTCTGGCCAGAAACTTCCCCACGATAACGCGAAGCGAGAAAATCTGATCCATACAACCCCTACTGTTCCTAAAACCTTGCGCTTCTCACAAATATCTTTCAGAAACTTCTTACGCACATTCAGTCAATACCTTGGTATTGACAGTTCTTTCGCACTACTCTATCGAATGCTTTTTGTGACATGTGAATGTCACAAAAAACAAATGTATTTTTTTTAATTGTACAAATTCATATAATATAACGTAGGCTGTAAACTGCATATAATTTTATAGTAGGCGGGCGATGCGGAAATGGTACACATGCATAGGTATACGTACACGTACATACATCAGTTTCACTCCACCTACCACAATTTTCCTCCGATGTGTTTAGGGTTGCCACCTTTTTTTGTTGAGCAAATAAAGTATATTTACTTTTCTAACGTAAAATAATAAAGTACGACCTGTAAAAATAAAGTACAATTTTATGCGACCTACTATTTTTTTATATAAGTATAGTATTTTTGTTGCTACTTTGAAAAATTAATTGCGGTTTTAGTGGTATGAAATGGAACTGAAGGTTTAGGTATCAAAAACAAAATCAGTGCTCATTATAATTTATCGATGCGATCTATACCGTCCGTTACACGCATAAATTGCTTAACGTTTTTGTTTTTTTACTGAATACATACACACACATCACATAAGGGTCAAAAATGGCCAAAATCGTCCTTACGCAATTAATGAATGGCCCCTAGTCAGAGAGGACGGAGCGCTAAGCGTCGCGGTCCTTACATACCTTAGACCTTTTTAGTGAATAATGAAGTAAAACCTTAAAAATTTAAAACGAATGAAATAAAGTACTTTCACGTACTTTACTGCTTTCATAAAATTTACTATAGTACGTTTGTCCGAAATAACGTAGAATACTTTATCATAAAGTACGGGTTGCAACCCTAGA
Source organism: Zeuzera pyrina (assembly GCA_907165235.1). Taxonomy (NCBI): domain Eukaryota; kingdom Metazoa; phylum Arthropoda; class Insecta; order Lepidoptera; family Cossidae; genus Zeuzera; species Zeuzera pyrina. The sequence continues at coordinate 3,954,520 of OU015623.1, forward strand.
TGTTTTTAGCATTCTTTTACCCAGAGTTTGCCTGAAAGAGATAGCTTTAGCGATAAGGTAGCCGAAACTGTACTGTCTTTATTGTTTTATTCTAATTTTTTAATGTCCTTCTCTTACAGGTGCAATAAAGAAATTGTATTGTATTTTTTAACTTCAAACTTCGATCATGAATAAAACATATTTGCGAGCGAAGTTTTTAAATCAATTTTCATCTAGTTCCCATTAAAGCATTGTTTAATTTAATCATATTAATTTTAGTTGAAAAAACTCCGAGACGCACAAGGAATGAAAAAAATTGCAAGTTATTATATCAAGACTTTGTTCCTGTTCGAAACCTGCGAGAGAGCCGATAGATCCTTTTGGTCGAAGAGCAACCCAGCGACGATTTTTAAGATCATGTTGAAAAAGTTTCATGATGCATTGATGAAAGGAGAAATTCCATATTTTTGGAATAGAAACAATAACCTCCTCGCCCAGATTGACAAGGGACTCTTGAAAGTTTACGCCAGCAAATTGACTAAATTGATGCAAATTTTAGAAGAACCCGGTAATCATAAACAAGTTGCTAAGTATTTGTTGACTGATGTTGAGTTACAAGAATTCAACATGAATCATTTGCTTATTTAATGTAACATTAGACTTATTTTAACAATTTTATATGTTATTCCTATTAATTAATTTTATATTCCTAACTTTGTTATGATGCTACTCTTTTCCTTTTTATTTGTAGAAAGTGACCTTTTTAATTTAGAAATAAAAATAATGTAATGATGTTTGGAAACGTTTATACGGGTCCAGCCAGTCTAGAAAAGTTCCTTTAATTTTTCTGGTCCAGGTTCAAAATGAGTTCAAAGATTTCAAAACTAGGTTCAAATATTTAAAATACTAAATACTGAAGTTACTTTTAAACCCGGTTATTACAGAAAAAAATGCATTTTTAAGACTTCTTAAATGGTAGAAACAGAAGCCTCATGTTTCATGTCTATGTCTGTATGTCATAATACATTTTATTCTTTTATCTTTATACCTGGCAGAGGCAAGAGATGTTAATTGGCAACACAAAACCTGAAATTATATCAAAACATTGATTTTATACCTATTTTTTTTTAATTTAACTTTAATTTTTAAATTGTTCTTTTGGTTTACGCCCGTAATTGCCACGGAACCCTAAATTACCTAATACCTGTTCAATACACGTTGGCAGTTTTTTGTTTCTAATTTTTATTCAAGTGAAACTTCTTTATCGACGTATGAGAGACATTTTATAGCAATTTAAAAAAAAAATCGTCACGTTTTTCTGTTACGCGCCATCTTTCTTTCTAGTCACATTTTTTTTTATATGTGGCCAGTTTTGTTTTATATTTTTATTCACTTTAAAGAAGTATAACTTCTTACGTGCGTACGTGAGTACACACATGCTTTTTTTTGCTTAAGCTTTATCTAATTTAGATTTTTTAGCTTTATTTAAGCAATTTCTGTAGAGTTGTAAATAGTGGATCATTTTTCGAAAAATGATGTCATAAAGAAGTTTCACTTCTTACGTGTGTACTCTAATACACACAATTTTAACTTTTTTATTATCAATTATCATCCATTTTGTAGATATTGTTATATATTCTTATGTATAAGAATATTGTTTCTTTTTATAAAAATTATAGTTACTTATAAAATATTTTTAACATTATGCTTTTAACATTGAAATGACAATTTGTAAATTGATAGTCTGATTATAAGTCTGTTTATACGTATTTTTATAAGTTTTTAAAATATAATGTGTACGTAAAATGTATCTACGATAATATTATGTGTAAGGTGCTATTACATCGGAACCTAAAAAGTATTTTATTACTTTAATTACAAATTATAATTATTATTTTACCTATAATTAAAATTGAAAGGATTATTAAGGCTTTTTATTTGATTTTTAATTCCTTGAAGTTATTACAAATTAATGTTTATTACATACATACGTGCATCATATACACCATATACACATTTATATTAAGGTAAAGTTATTTTGTTATAAATTTTTCACACATCTATGCTATATCTATACATTAGTATAGATACATACATATTGTCACGCTGTATCCCTAACGGGGTAGTCAGAGAGGACGGAGCGCCAGGAGTCGCGGTCCTTACATACCTCGTCCGCTTCCTGAAATCTCATCATCTCATCTAATATATATGTATTAGTAAAGATATATATCTAATATTATTATAATTTAAAGTAATTTAAAATAATTAGAAACAGGTAAAATTGTGTGTTTTGTTTGTATGCTGGGGATAATCTCTGGAACTACTGAACCGTTTTCAAAAATTCTTTCACAAGTAGGAAACTACATTATCCGTGACTAATTTTAATAAAAATATATACTGACAGTTTCTTTGAAATTCACGCGGATGAAGTAGCGGCCAATATTATTATACAAATAAAACAATAATTTTTGTTTTCTTATCAGGTAATAACTTTCCATTTCTATGCTTATTAAATGTGGATTTAGTCCTTTTTGCATTCAAAAAGCCAGTTTTTACTTTTACAGTGCTATTTTGGATAAACTAACTTTAACGGGAACAATTCTGAACGTTAATAGATATCTCTATTTTAGAACTATAATACGTATAATACATAGGTATGTACATATTTCTCGGCTAGTCGTAAGTATATGAGGTCCTAAGCAAGTTTCAAAGTATAAGTAAGATTTATTTTATATAACGGGTGTGGTGATGACCTGTCAGTGTTCTAGTTGCATTTCCCATCTATAAACCGAACTACTCATTGCTAAGTAACGGCTGAAGCGATTTTGATGGGACTTTTATTGGCAGGTAGAGGACTTTTCTGAGACAATTGTTATACTTATCTTTGTTACTAGATATATTTTAATAGTTCGCCTATGCAGACTTTGGTGTCTTTCATGATCTGGATCGCGATATCTAAGAAGACTGAGATATTTGGTTACATACAATTTCAACTTTTTATCTCGAAATCCCTAGACGTGGAAACATGATTAGAAAAAAAAAATCGCGATAAAGAAAAACAGAAAAAGCCCTGTTTTGCACAAACAAATAAAGTTAACCTCTTTATAATATTAGTGTAAATTAAAAAGATGTACAATCGTTGCTTTGAAATAAAAAAAACATGAAGCACTCGATACGAAATATGAGTGAATCTTTGAAGATTCTGTTTTTTTTTTAAATATTGTATCGAGTTTTTTAGTATTCGAGTTTTTTAGGTATTGTATCGTATTTATATAACTTTATTGCATCTCCGAAATTCTACAGAATTTTAAAATAATTCGTACTAAAATAATATAAATAGGTAAAATAAAATAATAATAGGTAATTATAAATGTATAATACCTCAAATCTCTAAAACCAGTTTTTCAATTGGTAATGTAGTTTTTCTTGCAAGTTTTGTGCAAAAACAAATGTTGAGATTTCCCCGCGCTAAAATTTGATCAAATCGCAACTGCAAAACCCAACTTTATTGTTATCACCATAGGGCGCGGGGGTAATGTACGAATTCGGTTGATAGGCGGACAATGAATTATATTTTTGTAGTGATAATTCTAAACTGCGTTTATATAGATTTTAAAGCGTTTTTATATACATCTCTTACATGACGTATTTTGCTAGGTTTTAGTCTGATAAAGGTAACGCTTAGAGGTAACGCCATAACGTCTTAGAGCAATTAAAACATTTGCAACCTCCGATATGGAGAAAACGGAGAAAAGATTGTTATTGACAGTTATTGAAATGATTATTATTGTCTAAACTGTCATCAAAAAAGGCCGAAACACGAAACTTCATGATTGTCATTCAAAATAAATATTGAGAACATAAATTTTAAAAGGCAAAAAAACGTTAACTATGAAATTTAAGTAAACAAGTAAGTGCTTAGTTTAATTAGATGCACTACATATCAGTTTTATATAGATGCTGTACTACTACTTGTCAGCTCGTATCAATATTAAATGGTATTAGAACAATGGATTCAGTGAAAGAGATCATGCAATGGAAGCACGTTAAATTAACTACACATCACCTATACGGGCAGTTTTGGCTCCTAAGAGCTAGTACAATATCTATGATCAATAATAATATTTTTGTTTAAATGGGAAACAATAGTTAATCTACCGCTTAGCCGAGAAAAAACATATTGGAGACTTCTTTTAAGTATTCCCTAATACCCCTTCTACGAAGGACATAGTGGCGGCCACAATGGCCTGTGATAGCGCGCAATTTGTGTGTTTTCCGGGCGCAATGAGGTATCACAATTCACAAGGCAGTAGAATCGGCACGCATCAATAAGATAGATAGCCCATCATTCAGTTCGATACGAACCCATCGCATCATTCAGTGGATTGTCAGCATCCAACACTTTTGCGCTATTTTTTTTTCAATAATTTTATTTCGGTGCACATTTAAGTACCTACTTGTACGTAGTATTTGTACGTAGTAAACTAGGCGAAATCGTTTTAGGTGGTATGTAAATTAAATTGCTACGGCTGCGATTGACTTATTCTATCTTCTCGCGACAATACGACTAATGAACAGAGCCATTATGTGTATGATGGCGCAATGTTGGCTACCATTACGTGCCGTCGTGAATGACATCACAGACTTAATGACATCGACATTTAATGGCGATGACAATGACAATGACATTTAATGGCGCCTCTAGATTTTCATCTAGAGGCGCCATTCTGTATTAATTGCTAAAAGGGCTAAGCGGCTCGCAATGCTTCCTCACTGCCGTTCCCGTCGGAGTCTTCTGAAGAGAGCGATCGCAGCCCTCCTAAGATATTTTATTTTTGTACCCGCAGTCTACAGAGCTTTACATTACAGAGAGTTACATAAGCACAACCTTGACATTAGGTCTATGAAATTTTAATAGTGATCTGGTAAAGATGTTAGTGAACAACTAAAAAAGTTGGTAATACACTGTGGAATTTTTGTTACTTGTTATATTCTAAGATCAAAAAATGTATCTGAGGTTATATTATTACTTCATGATGCAATTTATAATATTACTACCTATTGGCCGCGACATGATGGCGACTTACAACTAAGGGGATAACAAAAAACCTTCTCCATGAAAAAATACATATACGTGCTACTTTCATGGTGATCGTACTTAACATATAATACAAACATCCATTTCAATTTATATTTTATTATACATATATCTACAGATTAAAATATCTAATCAAAAAAACTCGACTGCAAAAATCTTGATTTGATAGGTATTTTTGAAAGTCTATATTTATAATTAATTAATTAAGTTAAATGTTTTTCAATTGTTAATTCATTAGAATTGGAAGAATGGCATGTTCGCATGTGAGTAACAAATCAGACGAGTTTTAACATTAGCGGTGTAATGAGTGACCGAAACGAGTGGGTGCCTCTTGCCGTGGGGGCGGTGGTGTGCGCCGGCTTATTGGCTTTGGGTTACAAGATTTTCCTGGCTGGGCCCTGCGGGAGGGGCAAAGTTAAGATGGCGAACCAGCAGCCGAACGCACACTTCGTGTGCTCTTGCAAGAAGGATGGAAAGAGTAAGGTTAGTTATTAGAGAAGGGTCACAGCCGCTTGGAGTGGAGACTTCAATGGATAATCGTTCATCCACCATCCATGCGATCCTGAGGAGGACGACAGCGTATATCTTGTACGCGCTGTCGTAGAACTACGACGATCCTGGGGCATTTGTCACCGCTTCAAATCGTGCTTCGGCGCGGCGCGAGAGAGCAGTGCAATATTTAAGAGATCCCGTAGTCTCTCAACAACTAATCGAGGGCAACTACCGCACGGGATTTTGTAGGTAAAATTCTGTTTTTAAATGATTCGATACCGCACGAATCGAAACTCTTAATGAAATCTTTAAATTCTTATCTATTCCGAGGAGTTAAAGTTTTAAAGGGCAATATCGGGATGTAAACAAAAAAGAGAAAGAAGTACGTAGGATTAGATTATTGTCAATCCTAAGCCTGTTAAGTACGAAGGGAAAAATTCTAAGCATTATTATATTAACAACATAACATAACATAACTTCACGCTGTATCCCCAACGGGGTAGTCAGAGAGGACGGAGCGCCAGGAGTCGCGGTCCTTATTATATTAACCCACCTGTTTATTCATTTTCTTGAATGAGTAGGTGATTCTAAAAGTCAAAGAATCATTAAGCGGTATCGGATCCCAGAAGGGATTCGGACTAAGTAACTCGAATCATTCCCCGGAGTCGAGAGTACCCATAGCTGATGGGAGCAGGAAGCTGCGAGTAAAAATTTTCGCATACAATCACATCGGCTTCAAATATAAACCTGTTGCATTTTATAAAATAATCGCGAGGTATTCCCGACAGTGACACGAACAAGTGGACGTACGCGAGAGGGTTTTTTGGTTTCCTTTTGAATCTAAAAAAAATCGTATGGTCTCCGTTTAGGAGGCAGCGAGTACAGCTAGTGTTAAATGACTTTTATGTGAATTAAATATTTTATGTATCTACAAAATATGTAACATGGGTATGTATATTTAGGTACGTAAGTTATAATTTTGCTTCTAAATGAGGTGTGTTGAGGACGCGCTCATAACGTGGTGGCACTTCTTCGACATTTGATACGATAACTAACTTCTACAATTTTGCGCGGTGTTACCTACTTGGTGGGTGCTCTAGTGGCATCCATTTAGAGCTTACTATATGCTTCGGATATTATGTTTAAGACATTATTCCTGACTATTGCTATAATATGTCAATAAGCTTGCCTCTGCTGTGCGTACATGCATATTACTAAATTATTTTAAATAAAGAAGTATGTAAGGACCGCGAAGGTAGGCGCTTCATCCTCTGACTACCCCGTTAGATTAGGGATATAACGTGAAGATATGTATATGTACGTTGTATGTATTTGAAATAAATATCGTTATGTAAATACCTATTTATTCGGAAGATACATTACTTTCGTGGAAGATTATAATAAAGATATTTTTTATTAGTAGGTATATATGTGGTATCTGTAGATACCTGCATGGTTTTATTTCATTTCAGTGCCAAATACATCAATAAAGAAGAAAAAGAACCTTCTTGGAAAAATCAATTTGTCAAAATACGTCAAGAAAAATGTCACATTACCGGAAAATTTTTAACAAAAAGAACAATGAATAACCGAGATAAACAACCAAAGAAATAACCATTTAAATGAAGATGTCGCATTTATTTCGAAATAATCCTAAAATATGTTTGAAATTCTGAATTCTGTGTATGAAAGATATTCGGCAAATGAACATTGAACAATGTGCGATTGGTGAGTTAGTTATAACACAAATAGTTTTATTACGTCATAAATACAAAATACTTTTGTCCTAATCATGCTTGTTATAGCTGTGTCATCCATACTTCCATTTCCACCTCTAATCCCTAACCCTAACCCAAACTCATATTATAAATGCGGAAATTGCTGAACCGATTTTGATGAAATTTAGAATGGAGATAGATTAAACCCAGGTGAAGAACAAAGTAGCAAACGCGCTTTCATGCTGTTCTGAGAGTGATAGAAATATAGTATGGCTGTTTACCCTCCTGAGGAGAATAAGGTAGCAGGTGGCCGAGGGATACTGTTTATTACGTATGCGACAAGTGCAAAGTTACTATGAGTGCCTATATACATGGTATATATGTATATTGTGGCTCTTTCAACCCCAAATAGAGTGAAGTTAACATGTATTTTCAGTGCTGAAGAATTTGCGAGGCGAAGAAAATTAAGTGAGCAGCAACGGCCTCCGACGCCGCCGCCGCCTCCGCCATCTGACGGCGTGCTAGCATCTTTGTACTCTTCGCTCGGCCCCAAAGGATATCTCTCTATGTTTCTAATGGGACTCTTCGCGTTATTTAAAATATTTAGCCGTAAGACTGATAAAGGAAATAATTGTATAACGCGAGTTCCTATTAAAAAGCAAGAACCTGACGTCTGTTCTGGAACTGTAAAGGAAGAAAAACAGGTAAACGATAATGTACTTTGATACTAAAAAGTGTGGGCACTAGCATCGATTGTGAGGGTGATATCCCGATAGCCGCAATATCCCGTAGATGCCGAAGGCACCCGCCTTCGGCATTTACGGGATATTGCGGCGAGGCGCCTCACGACGTCATCGCCGCACCTTGCCTCCACCAATAAGCAAACGTTAAACTAACGGATAGGAGGTTTTTACGACGAGAGTATAAGGCACCGTCGCGCGATGCCGTCCTTAATGTTGCCAAATTTTTTAGAGGAAACGTAACTTGTCTTTTGAAATAGAAAAAAACAACAGCGCTTATTTAAAAAAAAAAAATTAAGTTTTTATTGACTCGGTGTCTAAAAAAAATAACAAAAAACTGACCACATTGCGAGATTCGAACTCACGTATTTCAGCTTGGTAGATCTACGCTCTAGCCACCGTAATACTGAGAAGGTAAACTCTGTAGTGAAGAGTTTAGAGTTCAGAAGTTTAAAGTGTGTGACAACATATAGGAAACGAATTTTCTCAAAATTGGACCCTAGCTAAGTCGATGTTTGAAACCGTAAGCTCTAATTTCATCGAAATCGTTAGAGCCGTTTTCGAGAACGTAAATTTATAAATATTGCTTGTATACTACTCTTTGAAATAACGCAGTAACTTAAAATTGTGGAAATCCATGAAATTTAACATTAAATTCGATGTTCAAGAAAATAAATAATTATTTTTTCCAGTATAAATTCCTCCAAAGCCAGACGTGTAATAGCAACGGTGAGCTAAATCAGATAACCTGACTCACCTGTACGTATAACACACATTTATTTTATCAGGCAAGCTGATCGGTCGACAGTTCATTAGAAAACAGCACCCACACATGTTATTTGCCTCACTTCGTAGTACGGACAGGCTGTCTGAAGTTATTGAAGTCTATGCTTTTATCATTATTTTTCATTGTATTTCCTTACTAGCTGTACCCGCGACTAAGTCCGCGTGGAAAAATTTTCCGTGACCTCTCCGGGTTACTGAGGTTACCCGAGGTACTTATATTGTTGATATTAAACAAAAAAGTTATTTTCTATTATGGAACATCCGCCATATTTTATTTATGATGACGTCACATATACAGAAACCTAGCCAGAACTATTCCATTTAATTTGATACATGTATTGTTGGTGTTAAACAAAAAAGTTATTTCCTAGTATGGAACATCTGCCATATTGGATTTATGATGACGTCACATGTACAAAAACCTTCCCTTGCGTATTCCATTTCATTTGATACCCATATTGTTGGTGTCAAACGAAAAAGTTATTTCCTATTATGGAACATCCGCCATATTGGATTATGATGACGTCACATGTCCAGAGACTTCCCCTGCGTATTCCATTTCATTTGATACCCATATTGTTGGTGTTTAACAAAAAAAGTAATTCCTTATATGGAACTTCCGCCATATTGGATTCATGGTGACGTCACATATGTATCTACCTTCCCTGCGTATTCCATTTCATTCGATACCCATATTGTTAGTGTTAGATAAAAAAGTTATTTCCTATTATGGAACATCCGCCATATTGGATTTATGATGACGTCACATATACAGAAACCTTCCCCTGCCTGTTCCATTTCATTTGATACCCATATTGTTGGTATTGAACAAAAAAGTTATTTCCTATTATGGAACATGCGCCGAAAGAAAGTAGTGTATATTTATTTTTAAGGAAGATACTGTTCTGGGTTTTCGGGTACATTTTTGTACCAAATTTTATCACAATCGGTTCAGTGGTTTAGTATTTCCTCTATTAAGTTTCATCCCCCTTTCCACATTTTTAGGGGTAGATTTTTGGAAAAAAGAAGGCTATTTTTTAATAGAAAAGGTTTATCTATGTACTAAATTAAAATCGGTTCAGCGGTTTAACATTTCCCCTATAAAGTTTCATCCACTTTTTCACCCCTTTCCCTTTAGGGGTAGATTTTTGATAAAAAAGAAAACTATGTTTTTTTATTAGAAAAGGTGTATCTCTGTATCAAATTACATCTTAATTGGTTCAGGGGTCAAATATTTCCCATACAAAGTTTCATCCGCCTTTTCACCTCTTTAGTGGTAGATTTGTGAAAAATAAAGTAGCCCTAGTTCATCCGCAGGTCCCAAACAATCTCCATGCCAAATTTTATCAAAATCGGTCCGGCGGTTTAGCCGTGAAAACTAAGCAGACAGACAGACAGAGAGATTTTCGCATTTATAATATTAGTATGGATCCCCTATAAAGTTTCATCCCCCTATCCACTCCTTTAGGGGTAGATTTTGGGAAAAAAGTAGACTATGTTTTTTAATAGAAAAGGTTTATCCATGTACTAAATTTCGTCTTTTTTTATTCGTCTTTATCGGTTCAGCGGTTTAGCATTTCCCCTATAAAGTTTCATCTCCATTTTCACCCCTTTAGGGGTAGATTTTTTGATAAAAAAGAAAACTATGTTTTTTTTAATAGAGAAGATGTATCTCTTGTACCAAATTACATCTTAATCGGTTCAGCGGTTAAAAATTTTCCATACAGTTTCATCCCCCTTTTCACCCCTTTTAGGGAAGATTTTTGAAAAATAAAGTAGCGTATGTTTATCCCCTGGTGTCAAACTATCTCCATGCCCAATTTTATCAAAATCGGTCCGAAATTTAGGCGCGAAAACCAAGCAGTCAGACAGACAGACAGACAAATAGAGAGACTTTCGCATTTATAATATTAGTATGGATAGTATGGATATGGATTATAAGTATACTGAACTTAGACATACTATTTCAACTTATTAAAAAAAAAAACAAAAAAGGTCTGACCACATTGCAGATACGAACCCGCGTAGTTCAACGTGGTAGACCTACACTAAGCCACTGTGCTATTGACAAGATAAACTCTGTTGCAAAATTAAAAAAGTTTAGAAGTTTAGAGTGTAGAGGTTTTAAGTGTGTGAAAATCCCAGTATTGAGACCTAGCTAGATCGTCTCTCGCCCCCCTCGACCCCTATATTGTAAGTTTCATCGAAATCGCTAGGGCCGTTTTGGAGAAAGCGATATCAAATATATATATGTATACTAAGTATTGCTCGTTTAATATAATAGTGGATATAGAGAGCGCGCTATACGAAAAAAAGAAAAGTCCGACTACTTTTCTTTCCTTAGTATAGCGTTCTCTTTCTCTGTTGAGTCGACAGCGACAGACAGCAGAGACAGCCCCTCAAAATTATACACCGAATTTCGTTTTTTTTTTCCCAGATTATAGATTCAGATCTAAACCTCGATGGCGCAGTGATTTAGACGTTACACCAAGCGCGAAAGGTTCCGGGTTCGATCCCGGTCGGGTCAATTTAGGAAATGTACTTTTCTAGATTCTCGGGTCTGGGTGTACTGGGAGACGCCCCCAGTAGTCGTCGTCTGGTTCTCATAGCACAGGGAATACCCTAGTTTGAGATCAGATGATTGGTGTGTATCGTCTGATGCATTATTATTATTACAGTTATAGTAACAAAAAACCCACGATTAGCTTCAAACTCAGTTTCTTCCTTTCGGAAATCCCCGTAAATAACGTATACCGCCAAACTAGGTGTCAAAGCCCCCCAAATTTGGGGGATTCTCCCCAATCTCACATCACCATGTTTTTGGTGAGAAACATCAAAACTAAAGTCACTTAAATGAAATTCAAAATGTTATTAAGTTTTTGGTTTACCTAAACAGTTAAGCCTCCTAACCGATTTTTCTAGGATTATTGTAACAACACATCTAACAAGTTGGTATAATATTCTACGTTACAATCTGAGTACGTCATGGCTACTTACAAAGAATTTCTTATGGTGTCCGTGAATAGATAATATTGTACCCACTATCTAATTTAAATTTTTTTCTTGACCTTAGTTAATTTATAGAATGTATAATAGACTTATTGTAATAAAAGTAAGTAAGTATTCTCAAATGACAACAGTAATTAATATAACATTTAAAATAAGCATTGTACGCTAAAGTGAATGTACTGTTGGTACTGCCTTTTCCTCGGTCTTATCTTTTACTGAGAAATACTTAACTGAAACGGATATCCACCTGATATAAGAAGATAATTAAATCTAATCAAAGTAAATAAAATACGACTAAGTGCGTATCGACATCAGGTAGTTGACGATTTTTAGTTGTAATAGGTACCCTAACGTTATACAGGGTAAATTGAAAAATACTAATAACCTCTTAGTATTCTATTCTTAACATTATTTCCAATAACTTTTGTTCTACATTTATTAATTCACAAGTTTTTCTTTCATACAAACATAAAAATACATTAAATGTTTCTGAAAATGGCACCTATACTACCTTGAGAGTCCCGGTGGCCCATCTTCCCACCTCCCCCTCCTTTCTTTATAGGCCGGCAACGCACCCGTGATTCCCCTGACGTTGCGGGTGTCCGTCCATGGGCGGTGGTGATCACCTTCCATCAGGTGATTCGCTTGCTCGTTTGCCTCCTTTTTTATAAAAAAAAACTTTCTCTACCAGGCTCACATCAAGGCACATACAGAGGCAGCGGGATGTTGCGGGCGGCACAGAGTACATTATATAATATAGGCGGACGGCATGCGTCCACTTTACAATTGAAATGTACACAGTGTAATTACAGTACCACAAAACTTAAAAAGAACAATTTATTGGGAACGTAATAAGTTTTGAAAAAACTCATAGAACAATAGCGGTTATTAATATTTTTCAAACAACTCTGTATCTGTATAATAGAGGTACCTACTCCGTAGGTACTCAGGGGTTCAGTAGTACGAGTACAGCACCCACATTAACTAGTTAGTATCCACATATTATTTTCGTGGTACACCCATAATCCCAGGTTAGCAAAAATGATTAAAATAGATTTAAAACTGAAAACGAACAACTCATTATGCGCACTCAGCGTTGTAAAGGAGTTTTGGCCACAATTGTGGATTAGAGGCTGTTTAGAGGCGACGTATTGTATATATACAGGTGTTCTAAATTTGACGACAAGTCGGGAACAGAACATACGCCACTTTATGTAGCTCAGAGGGAAAAAATAATAAGAAGGTCGCAGTTTTCGAGTTATAATCATAATGAAAATCTTTCACCATATTTTTAGATCCTTCGAATTTCCACTTTGCAGACTTCAAAAAAAGTATCCTATGTCCTTACATGGTTACTTATTTAAATTTTGACGAGAAAGAAGCCGTGGCTAAGTTAAAAAAACTCATAAGTATGTACCTACGTATGTCTGTACTCGATGCTCTGCCCACCCCATACGGGACGTCAATATAATAGCTTCACGCCATTTCCCATTGGGTGGACTGATTATTAAGGTGTAATCAAATCACCGCTTAACGCCACTTCGTATTAGATTTCTCTATTTCTAATCTGTCTTTAATTTGTATGTAGCTAGTTTTGTAATGAACCACGCGTAATAATGCGAGGACGACGTGTCGTTCGCGACATTGTAGTATTGCTACATTAACATTTAGATTAATATGGACGCTTTATTTTATTTTCAGAAATGGTCTAAGGAAAACACAAGATCATATCCTGGCAATTGTGATTGTAATTGTCGATAAAGATTACGTGAATATATAATTTACACTCATTACATAGGTACGTATTGAGAGCTATTAAAGAAAAAGAAATTAATTGTTGATTAAAAAACTGAATAACAGAAAATAAATTTTAATTCAAAATAACGTTGCGTTCACCTTATTTCTTATTGTAATCTTATTATTTAATACATTTAGATATAATACTTAGTAGGTATTTCTTGACAATTCAAGATAGATTACGCAGACAGCAATTTAAACTTAAACCTTAGTTACATGTGGTAGAGCCATGTAGCATTGCAGCACGAATTGGGCCGAGTCGCCCGGTGAAATACCACCCTCTCACAGAATATCGACCTGAAATAACAGCATCTATTGCTGTTGTGTCGTTCGGTGAGTGAGAGTACCGGTGCCCCATGCATCCTCTACCCCTTTCCTTCCTTTCTCTTTCCCTAAAGGCCGGCAACGTACCCGTGATTCCCTGGATGTTGCGGGTGTCCATGGGCGGTGGTGATTACTTTTACGCTTGCTCGTGTGCCCCCTTTTATAAAAAAACCAGGTGTGCATCGAGTTTGCCATATAAGTGTGTACATTTGACGCAAGTTTAAATTAGACTTCCCAGTTACCACACGACAAAGATACAATGTCGATTAAGAGTCCGCCTATGTAGAGTTTGGTGACCTGGATCTCGATATATAAAAAGGCTGTTAGAAATTTGGATACATACAACTTCAACTCTTTATCTTGAAATCCTTAAACGTAGAATCCTTTTATAAAAAAAACCAGGTGTGCATCAAGTTTGCCATGTAAGTATGTACATTTGACGCAAGTTTAAATTAGACTTCCCAGTTACCACACGACAAAGATACAATGTCGATTAAGAGTCCGCCTGTGTAGACTGGTGTGTTTGGTGACCTGGATCTCGATATATAAAAAGGCTGAGTTAGATATTTGGATACATACAACTTCAACTCTTTATCTTGAAATCCTTAAACGTAGAAACAGGATTGGATAAAAAAATCTCGACAAAAGAAATTCCAGAAAAAACCCTGTTTTGCACAAGGATTCAATTGCATCTCTGAAATTCTACACAATTTTAAAATGATTTTTACTGAAATGGATAGGTAATTATAATATCTCAAATCTCTCAAACCAGTTTTTTAATTGGTGATTTAGTTTTCTTGCAAATTACAATTATAAACAAAAACAAATGTTGAGATTTCTCCGCAATAAATATGATCAAACCGCAACTGCGAAAATCAGCTTTATTGTTATGACCATAGGGCGTGGGGATAATGAACGAATTCGGTTGCACTGGGCCGCATAGGCGGACTCTTAACAAAGAGTGTATTGTGCTGGAGTTATTTAGGTACTACACTCCATCATCGGACCTGAAGACAAATGGTAATACACAAAAGCATATGTATTAAAGTACAGGTTTAAATGAAAATTACTAACAACCTCTTAGCAATTTCATTCTTAACATTATTCCCAATGACTTTTGCTTTACGACTTTTAATAATTCATAACTTTTTTCATACAAAAGTAAAAATATATTAAATGTTTCTGAAAGTTACCTACCTAAGCGAAAATGTGTAAGGAGAATGATGAGATTAAAGGAAGCGAAATAAGTATGTAAGGACCGCGACGCTTGGCGCTCCGTCTTCTCTGACTACCCCATTAGGGATGCAGCGCGAAGATGCAAAGATGCAAAAAAAACGGAACGCACCGGCGAGCTGTCAAAATCAGCTGCTTATAAAATTTATTTAAAAATTAGTTAATTTCTATTAAATTAATCCTAAAGTACTATAAATTGATGTAAATAATCACAAATACGAAGAAAAAGTGTTGGTGATTAATTTGGTGGCGAATAAAGTCTGCAATTTTACTTCAAGTGGAATCGGCACCTGTCAACGGATATAGTGTTTGAATTGTTTTGAATTCGACGTAAACCCGGGGAGTATTGTTTTATGTTAATTAATACCTTGATTATTTGTATTTTAATACATATATGTAATCACTATACTATTATACATAAAATTATTTTCGAACAAACACCACTTCCCAGTTCTCACTTGTGAGGCACGTCCAATATCACACATCTGGCAGGTTGCGATCTCTTTTTGCTTGACTATATGTGGAAGCAAAATTGAAGTATAACCAACATATTGCCGCAGACATTGTTTACCGCTGTACTCCACCCATTACTCAACAAACTTCTACTGAACAAAGTTATATTATACACTTATATTAAATAAAACACATTTTAAAGTTCACTGACCTACTAATAATTTTAAAATAAAACTTTTACGTATGATAACACATTGAAGCTAAACTCATAATAACTTGTAAATTACATTCCAAAATTTGCTTCTAAATGTAAATATATGTAAATGATAGACAATTATTATTAACCTACCTACAAAAAAAAAAAAAAAAATAGATATAGTAACCGTTAACAATTGTAAATAAAAGTGAGTACAATATCCTTGAGCACCAAATTTGTTATAATAATATTAACTAATTTCAGAGTATAATAATGGCCACTACAACTGGAATGATGACACGTAAGACAGCTTCTCGTGACTTAGAAAACAAATTAAAGTCTGCACTCATGCAACTAAAAGAGACCCGTGATGTCAACGAACAATTGCTGAGGGAGCATGAGGAATATGAAGAAGAGGCTAAGCGTGTTGTCGACCAGAATTCAGCTCTAAAAGGTCAACTAGTGGAGTTACATGAACAGCTTGTGGAAATAGTTCAACAACGAAATCAACTCCAAGAGATGGTGAACAATCTTAATCAATGTAGTAACACCTACGAGCGGACCCTGGGAAGAGTTGCTGAATTAGAAGTAGAGTTGAATGAGTCCCACAGACTCGTTCAGCAGTTACAAGATGACAAGAGAGAACAAGAGCTTTCACACACACAGAGTCTGTTCGAGGAGTTGGTTGCTGCTGACACAGCTGAGTTTTCTCCATTCAGACCGGATGGACTAACAGATCCAGGTGTTCATTGTAGACATACTTGCAATCATTTCAATGTTAAAAGTAAAAATAAGTTACGAAAATATATCAAAATTAAGCAATTTATTAAAAAAACCGAAAAAGTAATAAAAAAACATAAATTCTTTCATAATAATATCAAGTTGAGGAAAGATCGCAGGGATCTGTTAGACCAGCTGGAAAACTGCACACATCAATTACATGAGAGTAGGGAAAGGTATGATGTGGAGACCAAAGAGCTGCATGGGTTCATAGATAGATTAAAAGAAAACATATCCGATATCAACAATA
This sequence comes from Zeuzera pyrina, assembly GCA_907165235.1. Taxonomy (NCBI): domain Eukaryota; kingdom Metazoa; phylum Arthropoda; class Insecta; order Lepidoptera; family Cossidae; genus Zeuzera; species Zeuzera pyrina. Next base: position 3,971,375 of record OU015623.1, read on the forward strand.
AGTACAAATTAGCTCAAAAAGAATATAATGATCTTAGACTTTTATCTGAAAGATTGGAAAGGGAAATGTTATTATATAGAAATTTAAATACACCTAAATCATCACTCAGCTCAGATATGTCATACTCACAGATTATAACTAAGAGGTATGGTGACCCCAACCCACATAATAAAAAACTGACTGACTATAGTAATGTAAAAAGTAGTGTTGCAATTTTTTCTGATAGACTGGGATTAGGGTTGGGCAGTCTAATTAATAATAATGTCAGTCAGTGCATCACTAATTACTGTTATCCAGATGCACCCATCTCACAGATATTTAAATTAATTGTAAGCAAAAAGTTTAATGTGAACACTACCATAGTACTTATATTAGGAAATTCTATAAACATATCAGAACAGGAATTTACTGATAATATAGATTCTTTGGCTAAATTAGCAAACGTGAACAAAATTATATTATGTGCGTTCCCTTATTCGTCATGGTTGCCAAAGAATAGCAATAATCATATTAAAAATTTAAATAATGTAATGAGTAGGGTGACACTTTGTCATAGCAATTTTATTTTTTTGGACACCAATAGGTATATTAGTAATATTTTACTCAAATTTAGACTGACAAGAAGTACTTTGTACTTGTCTAAAAAAACAAAAAGTAAACTCGCTACGTTAGTAGCTAAATGTATTAACTCAGTTATAGGTACTATAACTAATGACATAATTAGAGACGACGCAAGTTTTAGTAGTAATACTAATAGTAATGCGGATAATATTTTTTTAAATTAAGTAATAAGACAACAGAGAAACAACATTGTAATTTTATTATGTTAGCACACCAAAATATTAATAGTTTCTCTGGCAAAATATTAGATACCGAATTATTAGTAGACTATAATATAGACATCTTGTGCCTCACCGAGACGTGGCTGAGGGCTGATAAGATGTCTTTTAATGTAAATAATTTTAAGGTGGCCAGTGTGTTCAATCGAGCGTCGACAGATGGCGGCGGTAGTATGATTTTGGTTAAAAATTCTCTCAAAATAAAAAATCGCAAAGACATAGTTGCTCGCTCGGTTGAACGTGTATGTGAAATGTCGTGTGCGGAGACGGATCATTACATATTCTTATGTGTTTACAGACCTCCCTCGTCCGATTATTCTCAATTTTTAATTTCTGTAGAGGAGAGTCTTACCATGCTTAGCAAATGTAACAAATCAATCATAGCATGTGGTGACTTCAATGTGGACATAAGAAATAGCTCTAAGGAAAGGGAGATGCTAATCTCACTCTTTCTTTCATTTGATCTTGTGCACATTTTTGATGAACCGACCAGGGTTACATACCATTCGGCGACGTGCATTGATAATGTTTTTATGAATAAGAGCAGGATTAGAGAGCACAAAATTATTAGTGGTATTCGATCAGATCATAAAGCTCAATTAATTAAAATAGATTGCATGAAAAATAAATTAGAAAGAATAATTGAGTTTAGACCATTAGGCGGGAATCAGTTAAAACGTTTTACCAACGAAGTAACAAAATTAACAAACATCGTTCCCTCTGTTGGCGATTCAAATATCATGTATAAGAGTTTTTTGAAAAATTTAACCTACATATTTAATAAAAACTGCCCAAAGAAGAAAAAAATAATTACTGACAACAAGTTACATTTCTCTGATTGGGCGACAAAAGGTATTAGAAAAAGTAGGGACAGACTTTATGAGTTGTATGATGAAAAATCATACACATCGGATGAAAACTTTCATAGCTATGTCCGCAATTACTCAAAAATATTTAAAAAGGTATCAAAGCACGCGAAATCAATTCATATCGCCAATAAAATTAGTAAGGCAGATAACACAGTAAAAGCGATATGGAACACTATTAACACAGAAGTAGGGAAACAAAATAAGAAAAACGAAGATCTCTCAATATACATTAATAATAAAATCGCTACTAATAAAAAACAGGTTGCTGATGGTTTTGCTAAATTTTTTTCAAATGCACCTGTACACATTACTAGTGGTCTAGCATCCTCTGCACATACAGCACGGGCACTATTAAGCCAAAATATAGGAAAGTGGTTCCCTAGTTTTCAGTTTAGGCACACGTTTTCATTTGAGATAGAGAAAACTTTCAAAGAATTAAAAAAAAAGAAAAGTGAAGATTTGTGGGGATTATCTGTTCATGTACTGGCTAATATAATGCCAATAGTAACACCGATTTTAGTAAATATATTTAATAAATGTGTCGATCAAGGTGTGTTTCCCGATTTGATGAAGCATAGTAAAATTATACCAATATTTAAATCGGGTTGTAAGTCAGATCCTACAAACTACCGCCCAGTGTCGATATTGCCAGCGTTGAGTAAAATATTCGAAAAAATAATGCTCAACCAAATGCTGGCACATTTTAACATTTGCAGGATTTTTCATGGTCAACAGTACGGTTTCACGAGAGGGCGGTCAACAACACATGCGGGAGCAAGCTTGGTCAAAAATATACTAGAGGCTTGGGAAGGGTCACGAGATGCCATTGGCGTGTTTTGTGATCTTTCTAAGGCTTTTGATTGTGTTTGTCACAAAACTTTAATTTACAAGCTGAAGTACTATGGAATACGTGATAAAGCTCTCGATCTCGTGATTTCATATCTGGCTGACCGAGAACAAAAAGTGAATGTAAATGGGGTTACATCTGACGGTTCTAAATTAATGATGGGCGTTCCTCAAGGATCAATTTTGGGACCGTTCCTATTTTTGGTTTACATTAATGATCTTCCATTTATGCTTAAAGACCTTTGTGAAATAATATTATTTGCTGATGACACATCATTATTATTTAAAGTTAACAGAAAAGACATAGATATTAGCGGACAGAATAGGACCTTGGCGGATGTCTCGAGATGGTTCGCTGCCAATAATTTACTACTGAATGCACAAAAAATCAATTGTGTTAAGTTTTCCCTATCCAATGTACCCAAAATTCATAATGGACTGAAACTGGATGGGAAAGAATTAGAATTAATGAAATCAGCTACTTTTCTTGGTTTAACAGTAGACAATAAGTTACAGTGGGCGGACCATATCGGGACTTTATCTAATAAGCTCAGTTCGGCAATATATGCTATTAGGCGCATTAGACAGTTGACAGATGTAGCTACGGCTAGGCTGGTGTATTTCGCATATTTCCATAGCCTTATGTCTTATGGTCTGCTACTGTGGGGATCAGCGGCGCATATGAAATCTATCTTTATTTTACAAAAGAGGGCAATACGTACCATCTACAGTATGAACGCACGTGAGTCGCTGAGAGATCATTTTAAAGACATTGATGTACTCACCTTACCCTCGTTATACATCTATGAAAACATAATGTACACTAAAAAAAATTTAGATCTATTTCAAAAGAAAGGCGTTGTTAGTGGTGTGGAAACTCGTGGTCGTGATCAGCTAGGTATTCCTAAATTTAAATTACAAAAGTCAAGTGGTTCATTTTTGGGTAACTGTGTTCGTTTTTATAATAAAATTCCTCAAGAAATTACTCAATTAACGGAAAACACATTTAAACTTGTCATTAAACGCACACTGATTGGAAAAGCATACTACAAAATTAGCGATTTCATTGAAGACACAACAATAAACTGGAAGTGATCCTCTCTGCGTATGCATTTACTGGCTTTATAGATATTGTATTTTTAAATAACTATTGTACAATGATGGTGAAAAAATGATACCTGACTGAGTTTCTTGTCGGTTCTTCTCAGTATTCAGGTTTTCTTTTCGAACCGAACTAAAGTAGATTTGACGTTCAAAAATACCTTGCATTTGGGTTTACTTGAATAAATTGATTTGACTTTGACTTTGAAGATATGTTTATGAAGTATGAATATTTCTGAAAATTTACATCTACTCTAATTTCACTCGATTTCGGATATATCCAGACCTCATTACTGTACAATAAAGTTGGCACCAACCAGTGGCGCAGCGTGCCTTGGAGGGGCCTTGTATCAAAATTAGTGGGGGGGGCCCAAATGAAGGGTAAATATTTCTTACAAAAGAAAAAAAAAGTTATCACTTCCTCCTAGAAGTTGAGCTAGCCAAACTATGCAAATTAAATATACACCTGTCTTGCCTTTTTTTCGGCAAATTGATTTATTAAATCATCTATAGCTAACGTGACCATTTTTTTTTTGTCAAAGCGGGACGCTCGCGAAATTTAATAAAAAAGGCTTATTTTACAATTTATTTAAAAACAAGAACATGAGAATAATGTATTGGTAATATTAATTTGAATTAATCAACATTAGATTCAGTCGCAGACGCATTTGTTTTATGTTTGTCGGCGGAGCAAACCAGTTTCAAAATGTCGTGTCTAGTTTAAAGTTGAAATAGAGCTCATTACATGATTTGTTGATGTCGGTTTTGGTAATTAAAATGGCTTTCAGAACTGCGATACTTAATTGTGTTTTGGGTACCCCTACGGTAGGTATTCATTATCGCTTGGTTTGATTGCAAAAGCGGGACATTTTTATTGTGGCTGGGGACAATGGGACAGACAACCTGAAAGCGGGACTGGCCCGCCCAAAGCGGGAGTCCCGCTTTGGGCGGGCCAGTCCCACTGCGGGACGGGTGGTCACGTTATCTATAGCTGAAGACCATTTCAGTTTTCCTAAATTTCTGCCTCTATGACAATAGTGACAAATCTGATAGCCGTTCCTGTCCCATCGAAGTACTTAGGTAATTTTTTTTCAGTTTTACGCTACTGGTAGATAAATAGGTAGTACTTACCATTGCAATCTAAATCACTCACAGAAGCTGATTGCTGAAAAAATGAAGAAATTTTGGGCATTTTTTTTTCCTCCTTCCCTTTTCTGTTTCCTTTTTCTTTTCATAGCTCCACTGGGATAATCTCTTTACCTTTCACTCAATCTTTTCACAAATCAAACTAATTAACCAATAAATAATCAGAAGAACAAGATTGTATTGTATTACGTTTGAACCGGAATGAAATAAAACGCGTAAATATTGCTCTCCGTGGTTAGTCGTATGTTACGGCTGATACGGCGGTAGCTACGTCCCTGGCACCAACACCGCATTGTGGATGGCCATTTTGGCAGTGTTAGATATATTCACACCGCCTAGAGACAGAGCACCGCTCACTTTATTACCAGATATTTATGTGGATTATTTCAAATAAAATACAAAGTGCATTTTGAAAAAAAGTATTTCAAATGCAAAATAGGTATTTTGCATTTTAAATAGATGTATTTTAAATAAATCACATCTCTGTTCAAAGAGGTAATGCTGCCAGTCTGCTGGGCACCCTAAGCGGCAATTTTGAGGAAGTCTATTATTTGCGATAATTTTTAGTTTTAAGTTTGTAAATATTAACGTTAGGATGTGTATAATGAGTGGTAGAGTCATGCTGCATTGTAGCACGAATTGGGCCGGCTCACCCGGTGAAATATCACCCTCTTACAGAATATCGGCATGAAATAACAGCATTTTTTGCTCTTGTACTTCGTTCGGTGAGTGAGAGTGCCGGTGGCCCATCACGTCCTCTCCCTCCTATCCCTAAAGGCCGGCAAGGCACCCGTGATTCTCCAGACGTTGCGGGTGTCCATGGGCGGCGATGATCATTTTCCATTAGGTGACCCCCTTGTTCATTCGCCCTCTCTCTCATAAAAAAAAGTATGTACTGATTTATATAATAAATAAATTTCTACTTCACAAGAAATGAAAAAATATTAATTAATATGTAACTATGAAGCCAGCTCATATTTCGTAGGCAATAAGAGCTAGTATAACACGTTTCATCTATGCAGTTCATACCCACGGACGAGATCCCTAAGCGTCTCTCTGCGAACAATACACGTATTGTTCTATGTCAATGATGAATAAACTTGTTATTTCCATACGTAATTACGTTACATTTCCTGCAGTGTATCAAAAGTCAATAGTGTACTGTATATCCAAACAGTCACTGCTTTATATATTTGAACGTTACAAACAATAAGTATGTGATTCCGGTTACAGTCTACTTCGAAACACTCGCGTGATAAAACATTTTTAATATTAATAAACAATGGAGGCGTTATATTATCTGCGAATGTTAAGCATTTTACCTCGAAATGATAGAAATAATGACCTCTGGCCGTTGCTATATATGTTCCAGAGTGAATTTATTCTCAATTCAATTCAACTTTTCAGTGATCGGAATTTATTAATCTTGGTAGTGGTGAAACCGGAGATGACGTTTATGATGTCATCTGGTACTCGAAGCGATCTGTAATTACTTTCATACGGCATATAGGTACGAGAGAAGAAAAATATACTTTATCACCACAGATTAATTAGTCAGTGTATAAATGATGTAATTACGAAAGAACGATGAAGATTTACAGGGCGAAAATAATTATTACTGATAGCAAAAAATTATAAGGAAGACCAAAGTTAACTTAAAGTTAAAATAGTCAGTGGTAAATGACGCAGATGTCAAAAGTAGTCGCATACCTTGGTGACTGTGCGAGGAGAACGACGATATTTGAGATAGTGGGAAAGTGTGTAAGGATTTCAGAACAAGTTTTGTCGTTCTGAGGTACAGATAGAAAGGATTGAAGTAGTTTATAACATTTGTTTTATTTAGACTCAAAAATATTCTTTTCAGCAAATGGTATTAAAACAGGTTATTTATATAAGTAGGTACTCATGCCACACATTTTTTAGTTTATTTTATTTAATTACGTCTGATTCCGATTGTAGCATGGATATCACACAATGAACTTATGAATTACTCAAAATGTAGCACATACATTTCAAACCAATTTAGAAATAGGAAAAAATTTAATTGTTAGGAAAAATTTTCAAATAGGTATTAATATTATTTGGACTGTAAGATTAAAAGACAACTTGAAACAAAATATATTTAATACCACCTTCGATTTACAATTTTTCAGTAAATGCCCTTCGGCGGATACAATCATACTAATTAGTACAAGTCTTGGTAAGACACAACCGTAACAAAATATTCTAAACGTTAGTGCCTTATAAAGGAACGTTAGGACTATGTACAAGATGACTTATATGTATAAAAAAAACTCTCACATACAGTCGAACATACTCACTTACATTTAAAGTATTATTATATAAAACAATATCGAGTCTTACCCTCTATATTTCAAACACAATGAAAAAGAGGCGACTTGATACATTATCCAAACATTTCTCAGAAATGCGATAAAATATTCGCCTGTACCAAAGATTTGTTACGAAAACAATTACATATAATACTATCTTATTCAGAAACTGATATGCTTAATGCGGTGTAACTTTGCTATTAAATAGTTTATTGGCAAGAAATTAAGTTATACTCCATCCCAATAGAAATTTTCGTTGCAGTAAACAAATTGTTTCAAATTGTCAAATTAGAATAATATATTTATGACATAAAGAGGTTATACATCAGTTGCAGCAATTTTTTTTAATTATTTTTCTTTACTGCTAGTGAAACTTCTTTTGGAACAGGGGATAGTGCTGAAACATTTCCTGATGTCTGACTACAAGTGACAAAGTTACACCGTCGTAATCAAGTAATGGATTTATGTAATTACATACATTACTTAAACCCAGAACTTCCGGATAATTATTATTGCACAAAACATACTCCTACTTAGATACGAGGTGTGTGATTTTAACAGGTACATTTGACAATTTATAACGTTACCTTATAATATTACTATGTAGCTAATATTAATATTACCATACGTAAAAATTAAGTTGGATACGGACTGAGATATTGTAACACCAAGTACATTACGTCAGAGGTGTTTGTATTGATTTTTTAAAATCTGGCCGATTAATAGACGTATGATAATGAAAAACAAAATATAGATAGTCGCGCCTTATTCAATGGGATTCTGCAGAAACTTCCACTTGCTTCTAACGACTATCTATTGTTGAATTCAAATTTCATAGACATCAGTCTATGGTTTACTGAGGAATCGTACAATTACTAATGTACTGAACTACTGAATGTATTTTTGGATTCAGGATAAGTACACAACAAATGGAAACACGTGGCTGTGTCCACACACCATGTTATTCATGGAAGATAGAAATATCACTGTTATAGTATGTATAATTACCGATAGCTGGCCATAGTCGGACTATTGTAAACTCCGACATACTGTATATGTGCTAGATAATGTAGGGAGCTTGAAAAGTATTTTCATTCTTAGATGAAATTGTTTTAGCTCAGTCCGTTCAACTTTGCAAGGTCGCCTTACACCATAGTTTAAACATTGTAGCCTTTATACAATTCCTTTTGCAATTTGAAGAAGCATGTTTGAAGATTAGCCAAAAAAAATTAAATATAAACGCATCTATATAAATAAATCACGCATATTTTACTGCTAGCATTAGAACAGTTTTGTACAGTTCAAAGTTAGTTAAAAACAAACTGAAAATAGGTGACACGATTAGCTCTTACGTGAATACCTATGTAGATATTTTTGTTAAGATGTGATGACAACACGTTTCGAACATCTCTAACCGTAATTATGTAAAAATATTCCAGAAAAACTAGAAATTTTATTGTCATTTGTTTAGAAAAACATTAAATGATAGTCACTTGTGAAACCAAACGAAGCATCATATTTTATGATTTTGTTCAATTAATACTCACTGTATATAAGTTTACACATCATAGAAAATGTGGTTACAATTTATTTTGTTATTAATATTAGTTATCAGTCTTAATGCCCGGTTTTTCATAAGCAAAAAAAACGAAGGAAGCCTCTACAATTAAATCCTATATCTGTATAAAAAGTAATAATGTAATATTACATTTTGGACGGACATACAATTGCTCTTGATTAAAAAACAGAAAGATAACGAGTGAATCAAGAAATGTTTCAACACTAATTGCGATATAAATAAATGGGTACGTTAATATTATGTTCTCTAAGTAATAATAATTTACAATTTTTGGCACAGATATAATAACACACTTGGTGCATTTAGGCTGATATTACACAATCAAATATATTTGACTAATTAAAATTAGGCTTTTGAATAAAAAAAAAATGATTTGCATATAATCATAATGATGCTCATGTGCCGAAGAGATTGAGAATTATTGTTTCAACAATTATTAAAGTTGGAAAATGGATCAATTACATTCTATTACTTTTCGATTACTTACTTCTGATAATGTAATCGCAGTCTAAACTAGCCTAATCCACTTAGTATGTGACCTGCTAGCTTTTAAAAAATATTTTCAATATATAACATTTTGATTACACATTCTTTTACTATAAAATCACAAGTCGTGTTTTGGCCGCTTATTCACTGAAAGTATATATCTTGACAATAACAATGGCTGGCTTCCACTGGCTGTCAATCGAGTGTCGCTGTATATTGTATATATGTTGTTAGAAGTCAATCAATTTATTGAGGCCTTTGATAGATTCTTTTTAGACGTCTCCAGGCCTAACTAAGCCTTATTATCTATTTATATTTCACTTTTCATATCTTTGATCTAGATCTTTCATGTAACAAGCCTTAGTGAAACATTTTTTTAAACATAATTTTAACGAATGCATTTTAAAATATAATAAATATATGAACATTAAAAATAAATATTTACAAAAATATGGTTTCCATGTATTAAGGCGACGCATTGATAAACAATAATTTTATCTAAAACAGACCTTCTGCTCTATGCAAACGTGCGCTGAAGAAAAATACGAAAAAACAGTTATTTTCGTTTATTTTCAAAACTGTAATTAATTTAGTAAAATTCAACGGTAATTTTGAAGAATATGTTTAGATTAAACTATACAAAAAAATTAGAAACATAAATCGGTCCCATTACTCCAAAAAATGTATATCTCTGTTTTAAAAGAAGTTTCTTTGATATTTATTTTTTGTTACAATAGTTAACCAATCGTGTATCGCAACTAGCAAAATGAAGTCAATAAAATGAAGAATCAGGTTACCAAATATCACTTTCATAAGTTTTGTAGTCACTTAGAAAAATTGTGATCCTGCCGTCAAAATTTACAACGCGTCGCCTTAATTTGGCGGCTGTTACACGGTGATGCAAGCGTCACGCAAAATAAATGATCAGCGCATGATGGTGCGCTAAACATTCGTTACTCAACCGTCAACCACTGCATTATGAGTTATTGTTTTAATAAATGTTTAAATTTGGATATATTTTGAACCGTGGTTTCATAAACAGCCAAAGTAGTTTCGGTCGCCTTTGATGATAAGATTACACTTTTTATATGGCTTAAAATGTATTACATTTTTTTAATATACATTACCCACCAGAAGTTAGACAAGTGTAAATAGATTTCATTCTCGTCATACTACTCCTCAACAGAACAATCGGTCATTTAGACCCACATTCGTTCATTTTTGATTTCGATTTGATGGAAGCCATTGCAGTAATTCTATTGATTTCAACAAACTGTTGAGAATGTTATATACATTTCGATATTCACATCTGATTGCATTTTTGTTTTATCTAGGCTTTGAATTCAAAATGAAAAAGTTGACAACGAAATTACTAAAAATGACAAAAAAAAAGTAGAGAATAGGCTATTTGACTGTTTTTAAACTGAAAAATAGGTTTCAGTTTAAAATCAGTTAAACATACATTAAAAAAATTAAAAACACATAACAGGAGTCATTGCCTTTGAAGACAGAGTGGGGATAAGCGTTAACTCTGTCACTTATCTCGCTGGTATATTTAAAAAAATCTACGTAATAATTAAAGTTCTATAAAAAAAATGAGAATTATTTACACAGAACTATATTGTAGAAAATGAATGGTTATATTAGTGATAAATGATATATACACAATTGCACATAACACTTTTGCTCAAACTCCCAACTACTACACGTGAAGTCTCATCTTTCGTGGCGTGACCTGTATTACGAGTTTGTGACGTAACGGTCTACGTCACGTACCTCTTATAAGTTGTGTTAGAGTTTAGAAACGAATTAATTTTATTTTTCAATGAATTTAGAATTTTTTCCAGTTGTTTATGAACTTTAGTTATTAATACAAAACACATTAGCCTCGAGAATATTCAAATAGCCTTTTGCAAACATTTGATAATGTCGCAATCATGTTAAGAGAGACTAGTAACATGTGACATTATAATATACTTATATATTAACAATTTTAGGACGTATATAGTTTTTAAAGTCTTCATATAAAATGCTGTTGGCTAGTATAACATGGAAATAAACAAAAATTAGTACATAAATAAATGATATTACTCAGATATGGCTTGAAAACTGTTATACATAAATAGTATATTAAATTATATATTACGACACAATCTTAATAATATGTTATGACCAGTAAAAGTACTGTTATTACTTAAAAATATTGTAGAATATGTAAATTTATAGTATTATCAACATATTTACACATTACTAAACTGGCAAGTATATTATATTAATACTGTATAATAAGTTTATGAAATTAACCTAATCTGTACACAGTAACCATTATGACAAAAATAATAATTTTATCATAGAAAATGCGAATAAAGTTCCACAATTCACCTAGTTTTAAACTAAAAATCAAATACAATATAGGCCTTATCGAACACGACTAATTCGGGCACACATTGACTACTTGTAACTATATTAATCGGATTAATTACTTTTTACAACCGAATCTAATCTCTTTATGTGATAGTTAACAGGAAATGCTTATTAATAATTAAGTAAAATAACCTCAAGTATCAGTTCAATGGGGCCATATCGCGGTCTTGTCGCCAATTTGAGATTGGTGGATTTTAGGCCTTATACGTCTTATAAATTTTAGTTATATTGTCTTATAATTTTAATCATTTGATATATATAGCTTGGCACTAGCCTTGAAAATTGAATTGGTTGAAGAAAGCTGGTTACAGACGAGGAAATGTAATTGATCGATTTCAATTTGTTAAAAGGACGAGAAGAAAAGGGTGGATTGGATTTAGTTAGAGATAATTAATATGGAAGACTTGAGTGGTGTCACGATTGTAGGTGATATATTTGTTAGGAATTACTAGAAATAGAATTATTAATAGTTGTGATTATTTCCAAAATTCTGATAAGTCAATGACTTGGTATAAATGCTTCTTATTTCAATTTAATTCATTACGCATTTATAAATGATAAAAAAGTTCTATTATTTATTTTGAATAGAGTATAAATACGAAATTATTATAAATTTCCACCAATTTTTAAAATAAAAAAAACGTGCGTGCTTATGATCTCGTCGTCTGTAACCAGTAATAACAACAACGGTAGGGTTATTACCTAAAAATTTGCAGACAGCGACAGCCACGCGATCGTTGCGCGATCGGTGACTAATTATAATAAAAAATTGGTATTGTGTATGACGATTGCGTGTCTATTGCACCTTGGCAGCAAAATGTACTTTTCGTGGTAGATTTAGTACTAATATCTAAACTACATTACACAAATTGTCATTTAAACAACAGATATCGCACGATATTTGGCTGTCGCTGAGTTCAAGTTAGGTAGTAGGCGCGCGGGATGACATACGGCGCGGGCGTGGTCAGTAGGTGGCGTCGAAGAGGCGCAGCTTGGAGCGCACGGCGCCCTCGCACAGGCCGGCGGCGGCAAGCCGCGCGGGCGCCAGCGCGGCGGCGGCGCCCGCGCCCGCGCCCGCCGGCCCGCCCGCGCGCCGCGCCGCCCGCTCCGCCCGCTCCGGCCGCTCCTGCCGCTCGAAGTACTCCACGATGCGCGCGATCTGCGCCGAGCGCGCGCGCCGCGGCGCGCCGTCGTCGCAGAACAGGCTGTCGGAGCCGGCCAGCGACGCGCCGTCCTCCGAGCTGTCCGTGTACACGCTACCTGCGCCCGCGCCCGCGCCCGCGCCGCCGCAGCAGCAGCGCGCGAGCACGTGCCAGCCGCCCGCCGCGACGGCCGCGTCCGCGCCGCACAGGGCGCCGCCGCCGCCCGCCGCCGGCGCGACGCGCGCGCGCTGCAGCAGCCGGTCGTAGCGCGCCAGGCACTCGAGGCACAGGCGCGGCCGCCGCTCCCGCTCCCGCTCGCGCTCGCCCTCGTCCGAAGACGCGTCGGGCGAGCGGTCGGGCGCGGGCGCGCGGCGCCGCCACCAGCAGCGCTGGCAGCCCATGAGCGAGCACGGGCACAGCGCGTCGCCCGTGCCGCCGGCGCGCGCGCACACCTCCTCGTTAGCCACCGAGAAGATTCCGCTCTCGCACGAAGCGCGCCGCCGTGCCGCGCCGCGCAGTATCGCGCCCTCCGTTAGCGATCCGCTGGAGCCGCCGCGCCGAAGCGCGCCCGCCTCCGCCTCCACCTCCGCCTCGTGCGCCTCGGCCGTCGGCTCGCAGCGCCGCTCGGCGCGCCTGCCGGTCGGCTCGGCGGGCTCGCACCGCTCCAGGCTGCCGCGCCGACTGAGGCCGGGCGAGGAGGGCAGCGAGGCGCAGCGCGGCTGCTCCTCGTCGGACGGCGGCTCGGTGGCCGCGCCCCCCGCACCGCCGACACCCACCGGCGGCGCCGGTAGAGAACCGCACGACGAAAACCTATCGCAAACATGACGACAGTTCATTACTTTATTTATTTATTATTATATGCAACTCCAAACAACAATACAGAAATACAATATCAAAAAATTCTATAAAGTTTTTACAAATACAAATTAAATATACACAAATAGTTCATAAAGACAAAATAAGCAGTTGCAAAACCTAACCCAAGAAAAAAATGATACCTGACTGAATTTCTTGTCGGTTCTTCTCAGTATACCTTTGTTTTTGAACCGAACTAAGATTTGAAGCTCAAAAATACATTGCATTTAAGTTTATTTGAATAAATTAACAAACATACCAAACAGAAATTATCTAAAGAAATTATCTAAAGAAAGAAAAAATAAAGAAAGAATTATCTAAAGAAAAAGCTTTCATTTTTAACAGGGTATCATGAGAACATCAATGTCAGCAACAACCAATAAAGTAACAATTAAAATATAAAATATTATAGAATAACCTGCTAATATTGATATTGAAAGATGCCCCTCCTAATATTTAAATAATAAAATGACAATTTCACAAGTAAGGACCTAACGTAACGGATCCCACTCGGAAGTGGGGTCCCTAGTTATCTTTATTAGAAGTAGGTGCGGTGCATGTTTTTTTTAATGGCAGAGGGAGTAAACCAGCAGGCGAGTCACCTGATGAAAAGTAATCACCGTCACCCATGGACACCTGCAACGTTCGACGAATCACGGGTATGTAGTCAGCCTTTAAGGAAAGAATACACTCGTCTCTTGAAAGTGCTTGTCATAACGACCCGAGAATACCGCCGCTGTAAGCTGATTCATAAAATTGCCGTACAGTAGTACACATCTTATATGGCTTACCGATGTACCTTCGTGGGAATGGAGGGGGAGACAATCGAGGGAAATTGAATGAATTAATATTAATAAATTAATCAAAGGGAAATGTTTCTGTTTCTGGTGATTTTAATATGGAAACATTTAGATAAGTTTAGAAACATATTATTTTTACTACACCATACTCCAATTCTATTCAAGTCTGCCTGTAGCAAAATGTGTCATCATGCGACTCAAAATGTTTGTATATATTAAGATCGTCAGCAAAAACTAACGCCTTGCTAGCAGGCGTTCCACAATGTAGTTGACAAAGATTGAAAATAAGATTGGGCCAAGGCGAGAGCCTCGAGGGACTCCTAAGTCAGCTGTGTACGGACTGGACGTGTAAGATTAACGACGCGCCATATATTTTGTGTCGTACTGTACGTGCCGTATATAACGTGTATGTGTGTGCTCACCCGGAGACGCGCGAGTGCGCGTGCGGCGGCTCGAGGATCTTTTTGACGCCGCGGAACGTGTGGAGTGGCGGGCCGGGCGTGCGGCGCGCGGGCGGCGGCGCGGCGTGCGCGTCCCGCAGCGTCATGGTGTGCGCCACGCGTGCGAGTCGCGCCCCTCCCCCGCCCCCCGCCGCGCCCGCGCCTCCCGCCAGCGCCGACGCCGACCGGTGCGTGCCCCCGCCCCCGCCGCCCCGCGCCCCGCCCACGCCTGCGCACCGCTCCAGCTCCGACAGCGACCGCCGGTGTTGCACTGCCGGGCACACACCACTCTTACATTCCATACAAAGTATTTCTTTTATTTCTTTAACGCGGCTTGCGTGTGGTTTGAGTTGGTAGAAATCGTCACGTAAGGAAAAAGCGTTACGTGGAGCGGTACCCACGCATCGCACGTCGCTAGATTTTTGTTTTAAATCACACGAGTTTTATTGTCTCATTATTGCAATTAAATTTTGAGAAATTGAAACTGCAGCTAAGGAACTTCGTTCCTGACGGGCGTCCCCCGTCGGCACACTTTTTCAAATCCATAGGAAATACGGCGAAATCGTCTCACGAAACATTCGTTTTTTTTTTGTGAAGAGTTTTAGAATAGTAATTTTTTTGGTCAAGCGTAAATGTCTATAAAAAAATTAATGCAGATCGACAAGCATTATATATTTGAGAAGACAAAAATCTCAACAGTATAAATTGATCAAAAACAAAATATTTTTTCACACAATAGAAAAATCCAATTTACTGAATCATTCACATTGAATCGTAAATACGTGAGAAAGAAACGCTTTCACAAAAAATCATGAATGGTTCCTAAGACAGTTCCCCTGTATCCCATATGGATTCTAATTTCCCGATACTATCGCAATTAAAAAAACACTGTATATACACGTCTATGATAAGATTTGTGAAAATAAAAGAAACAAACTGAAGTATGAAAACTTATGTTATGCTTTTTGAATAAGAACCTACCAATGTTGAATAACAAATATTACCTAGATTAAAAATAAATTAGCAAAATACTTGTAGTGCTAATACACCAACAGTTCCTATAAAAGCCAAAATCGTAAATCATTCGTATCGTTTTCTGTAATCATAATACGAATTACGATGTATTCGTAATTCGTATTGAGAAGACGAATACATCGTAAGAGGTTCTACTCCAGCAATAGGCTTATTTATTGCCGTGGATGATGATAATCTTGAGGTATTTGCACCGATAAATGATGACAATACTCTTGGTGGAAGAGTTTCAGAAATGTTTGTTTGTGAATTAAATGTAGTTGCGCTTCGACGTGAGTATGCAAGTGGTGTAAAGTACAGTTAGTAGTCAGTAATGAGTAGTCAATAGCGAGTAGTCAGTAATAAGTAGACAATAGCGAGTAGTCAGAATGAATAGTAAATAGCGAGTAGTCAGAATAAATAGTAAATAGCGAGTAGTTAGTAATGAGAAGACAACAGTGAGTAGTCAAAATGAATAGTAAATAGGGAGTAGTTAGTAATGAGAAGACAACAGTGAGTAGTCAAAATGAATAGTAAATAGGGAGTAGTTAGTAATGAGTAGACAACAGTGAGTAGTCAAAATGAATAGTAAATAGGGAGTAGTTAGTAATGAGTAGACAACAGTAAGTAGTCAAAATGAATAGTATATAGGGAGTAGTTAGTAATGAGAAGACAACAGTGAGTAGTCAAAATGAATAGTAAATAGGGAGTAGTTAGTAATGAGTAGACAACAGTGAGTAGTCAAAATGAATAGTAAATAGGGAGTAGTTAGTAATGAGTAGACAACAGTGAGTAGTCAAAATGAATAGTATATAGGGAGTAGTTAGTAATGAGAAGACAACAGTGAGTAGTCAAAATGAATAGTAAATAGGGAGTAGTTAGTAATGAGTAGACAACAGTGAGTAGTCAAAATGAATAGTCAATAGCGAGTAGTTAGAAGCGAGTAGTCATTAATGAGTAGTCAATAGCGAGTAGTCAGCAATGAGTAGTAAAGAGCAAGTAGTTAGTAACGAGTAGTCAATAGTGGATAGTCGGCATCGAGTAGTTGATGACGAGTAGTCAATAACGGGTAGTAGGTAATGAGTTGTTAATAGCAGGTAGTCGGTAATGAGTAGTCAGTAATGAGTCGTCAATAGCGGGTAGTCAGTAATGAGTTGTGAGAACTCACGGTCGGAACGCGCCGGGCTGCCCTCCGAGCGGTACCGCTGCGGGCGGCGCCACGCCTCGGGCCCGGGGCACGAGCGCGGGCCCGACGGCTCCGCCTCCTCGCTGCGGACAACACACATATATTCGTATATACACGATACAGACATCCACAACAATAATACATCAATAGAATTAGCGTAAGAACAATTGTTCTAGTAGCGAGAGAAGGGATCGATTCCAAACCTGAAATATAAAAGCCTCTAGATAGCCGGGCTGCAGTATAGACACGTAAATCAATTGTGACAATGCAATAGCACCTAACCAGTAATTATCGCGTTATAGCTCCAGTAGATATCGCATAGTGAATTATATGTATAACTTTTTAAATTGGTCTCTTCAAGGTGCTGTGGAATTCTTGTTTGTACCGGCAGTTATCCGTTGCCAGCGGAGGTTTATTCTCTCATTTACAATGTTAATGTTACATAATTCTTACATGAAGGAAAGAAAACAAAACGGTTCGATATCTTTTGAGTAAAAATAGTGCGGACGCGCAAATACTCGTATCTCACCTGTCGTATGAATTGCTGGAGTCAAGGCAGCACCAGGCGGCGTCATCCAGCCCCTCCTTGACCTCGGCTAGCTTGCTCACTATTTCAGGGAATAGCGGCCGCGCCTTTTGGTCGTACTGTAACGCATTTTACATAAGTTTAGGATATCGCAGCGACAAAGCCGGAGTACAACGTCCAGCTCAATAAAGTTTCAATAGTAAGAAGATAATAATTAACATACACATATATGTTTCTCAAAATATATAGGTAAGCTAACTATAATTTTCACTACCGTCAAAAATATCTGAGCGTATAAATGGAAAGGGAAGAAGATCAATACAATAAGAGATATACATTATAGTGTATTAGCGGAGAGAACAAATGAGAAAGTAAACAACAATATGAGACAGAAAAAACTTCTAGGCTTCTCAAGAAATCATCTCTATCGTTTTCATAGACAGTGCATGTATGTATAGAATTTAAGCGTTAGCTGTCGAAAAATCACGTGAGCATGGGAGTCAGTCTTTTGTTGCCTTTATGAAGTTTATCTCGTTTTGTCTCTTAAAAAAAGAAAATACTATTGAAAACTAAGTGCAGTGAAGCATCGATTAGCAGTGAAGCTCGGCTGCTACAGAGATATATGTATATTGTATATATCATCGACATTTATCAGGTAACTTATGGTCATATTAGGTCAAAGGTATTCTTACATTTTGTACCAGTGAAAAATGAAAATGACTGCAGATACTAATTCTTCTAGTGGTTGATTTTTTTCTCTCTTTTTTAAAACAGTCATTCTGAGGTTAACCTCTCTTATGTCCATTTTCACTAATCAATACTAAATCGTTACTACCTTTTAATAAGAGATCTAAAGCATGCAATAGATATATCTCTTACTAAACTGTTTTATAATATCTTAAATGTTTCCTCGATGGAAACAAAACTAGTATCACTTAAATTATCTTAGGGGTTGCCTAAAATTTAGAAATTCTCGGCGAAAACGGGTATCAGTCTTTAAAAAAAGAAAAGAGCACTGAAAACCAAACGAGAAGGCTCTACTCTAAGTATGCAGATGAGGAAAAAAATTGAGAGATTTTTGGACGGTAGGTCAGCATTTAGTGCAACCCCCTCCCCAGAATAAAGTGAGACTAACTTTTTTTTTATTTTTATATTGTTATTTAAAAAAAAAAGACTAACTATGCAGCAGTTGAAGGCGAGCCGTAAGAAGTCGGGCACGGTGTCGTCGGCGCACAGCTCCACGAACGCCATGTAGTTGAGGCCGAAGTTGTCGGTGCGCGGGAGCACGTCCGGGTCGGCGTCCACCTGCGCATGCGCACGCGCACCTTCACTACTATACTAGGGTGACTATTTACTTTTATTTTTGAAGCGAGACTTTTGTAGCTGCTTATACAGCACTATGAAATGATGAATAAAACCGACGCAGCGGATTTGTGCCAGTTTGTATCGCGACCCACACCTATTGTTTTTTTACTCGTTTCTTTTCGTTTAAATAACTTTTAATTTCATTTATCGGACTATGAGACATGTGCATATTTAGTAGTCCAATTATATCACAAACTAGCGGTGTCTCGCGGCTTCACCAGCGCTAAATTTGGTATTTTTCCAGTATAAAAAGTATCTGTAGTAGGTCTCTATCTGGCAATGAGTTCCGTCAAAAGGTTTAGCCGTTTCGGATATTAACCCAGATAAACAAACAGACAGAAAGACACAGAGACAAAAATATCAAAATAGCGTGTTTTTGGTTACGTGCGAATAACCATACAAGCGTAAGAAAAAGCCTTTATTTAGAAATCACAGACAGACATTTCAACTTTATTTATAATTATAGATGTATAGATTGTCTTCGTCTATAAGTCATACTGATAACGATACGATTTCAGTGACAGCCAGTTTCCTGTGAGTGATATTACACAATAGTCTATTAGCGCTGTCGAGTCTCTAGGTTATTCTAATGCCTTTAATGATCCGTGGTTGTTGTAGCTTGGTGAATAGGCCGTAGTTTGGTGAATAGGTGGTAGAGCATCTGTCTTCCAAGCACCGGGTTCGATTCCTGGTCAGGTCAATTTATAAATCAAAATATTCCAAATTGGATTGAAGTCTGAATGTTAAGGAAGCTCCCCCAGTTCATTGTGCGACAGCTATTGTACAAGCCTAGTACTTAGTTTGGGGTCACACAATTTTTGTAATTGTCTGGAGTATTATTAACATTATCTGCAAAGCTTGGTGTACTACTAAAGTTCATCGTCCAATTATATAGGCGCTCTTAATCTACAATTCTCAAACCCTCACCCTGGCGATAAGTTGGCACAATATGATTCCGTACGAGAATATGTCGGAGCGGTGGTCGTACCACCGACCCCGCAGACACTCGGGTGACATCCACCATGGAGAACCAACGCTGGGCAGTCGATAACCGTTACTAGAAAACATACAACAATCACATAAATAACTTTTAATGCCATCTATTCGAAAAACGACGATTGGTACTTCGATAAGTGTGACCAAAATAGGTCTTTTCCCTTAAAGACTTTCATAGATAGCAGAAATGAATTTAATTAAGGAATACGAATTGATTCCTAATGTTCTGCAAGTAAAGACGTCAAATGAAAATAATGTACTTATAAAAAACGTTACTGGTTGATCACAGAAAAAAAAGAAATTAAAAATTTCAAAATATAAAATTTCTTTGTAGTTTTACATATCGAATAGCGTCGTTCATTTATTTTTCTCATAGACGAGAATGAAAAGTAGAATGTATCACTCGGTATTCAAATTATTTTTTTACCTTGGGCGCCGTACAATGAATTCCTCGCAGCGCTCAGAATTCTACTCTAGAATTTTTCGCTCAGCTCTGGGTTAAAATAGCGCCTAGCCGTAAAAATATTATTTTCCTCCCTTAAAACGGAATCCTTTCAGATTTTTTTAAATGTGCGATGAATAACGACAAACTAAGCGTTCATACAGTGGTCCAACGGAGACGTCTAGACAGGGCAATCGTGCGGGCTGTAACGGGTGAGACGCGGGTAGGACGAGCCTGAGTTGCCCACGCCGCGCCGTCTCAGTAGTAGGCATGGGTTATTCAGCAAAATTCCTTGCGACAATTCAGTAACTCAGGCGCATGTTACTGCACCGGTGTTTTGAGTTAACTCAAAATTGCGCCACAGTGGAGCAAAATGTTACGCCCCGAGTAAGTCGCAAAGCGCGTGCCACACACATCCCACGCCAGCGTCCCAGCCCAGCCCAGCCCCAGCCATACGCCCAGCGTATTATGCACTGAAGTTTGTTGTGCCAATCATTTGGAATAAGTGAGCTAAAACATCCGACACAGAGTTGGCGCAATTGCGCAGCGCAGTGCGGTTACCCATCTCTACTTAGTATAGCTCGGAACTTATTTTCCAGGGTTAACGCGTGTTGTCGTGATGATTTACTTTTTTACGCAATCAAAATGTTAGTACGGCATATGCTGTCATTGAAAGTCATCATCTCACTTAAATAGCTATCCCACAGGGATACAGCGTGAGGATATATTGTGTTATGTTAAATGTTACTACATTTTGAAGCCCTATAAGTGGGAATGGTAATGGCTATTGTCAATTTTTTTTAAGAGTTTGTTATGAGAATGATAATGTTTTTATTTCAGGAACAGGAAGTTTTACTTTTTACAAAATGTCCTATTATAATAAACGGTTTAAACTTGACAAATGATCTACCACACTATCTCGAGGGACACGCAAAATCGCGTGATTCGCTGTCTCGCTCACGCACGTAGAGCATGACAAGTTAATTTATTAATTGCTATTGTTCAATGCAGTTTACATAGTCGTGACGTACTTGATTATTAGAATGTGTAGTAATTAATTTTTTTAAAGTGAAATTATTATTTAAATTGAAAATGGTTTCTGTGTGAGAAAAGAAAAAAAATATAGGAATCTTTCCTTCAAGAGACCATTTACATATTATAATGAATTACGTGGGCGACCGAGCCTTGGGTGGATACAAAAAAACAAAAAAAAAGTCAGACCACATTGCAGGATGTACAAGTGCACTTGGGCGTGGTACGGTGGCTCTACTAGCCACTGCAATTGAGAAATTGTGTTGCGAAATTACCAATCAATACCAATTATAAATTTTAAGTGTGGGAAAACATGGAGAAAATGGTTTTTTTCAGAATTGAGACAGCTAGATCGATTTCTCGACCTTATATTGCAAATTTCATCGAAATCATTTGAGCCGTTTTCGAGAATGCCATAACAAATACACAAATATTGCTTATATTGTAGTATAGCATATGATACGATAGGATTTGCATATACGACGAGTTAGCAAGTTGTTGCTACTTGGTTCAGTTCTACGATCTTTAAGTTCAAATACTTGTTAATGTTAGAGTTCTATTATTGTTTTTTAGGATTCCGTAGGCAACTGGCAAAATACCGAAACCGTTATAATTTTGTTTTGTCCGGATATCCGTATGACATAGCCATTATATTCGGAGACTATTGGCAATATACATATATGAAATTTGGAAAGGAGGTATTTTCTATGAACTGCTATATAGTATGACTGGGTTGCACGACAGTGTTATTGTAAAAATGAAGAAAGGAATGCTTAGATGGTTCGGGCACATAGAAAGAATGAGTGATAAAAGACTGACGAAGAAGATCTACAGAGTGAAAGTGAGTGTAAAAGAAGCGAAGGAAGACCAAGGCTGACTTATGAAGATCAAATAGCCAGAGTGTTAGCCGACGCAAATGTCAAAAGCACTCGCATACCTAGGCAAAAATGTGTAAGGAGAATGATGATTTGAGGAAGCGAAAGAAGTATGTAAATTCCGCGACGCTTGGAGCTCCGTTCTCTTTACATAAATACCCCGTTAGGGATACCCCGTGAAGATACGTTTTATGTACCTATGTATGCTATACAATGAAAAAATCAAGGGTCGTACTCTCCACGAAAAAATAATTCCAGTGCACGTAAGCGTGCGAGGTATTTTAAGATAGGTCTCTAAAAATGATACAGAGGCTTCAAAATGTCTTTTTTAAGTAATTAGTTGGGGAAATGTGCCCTTGTAAGTCTTAAAAAGTGTTTCCCTTTAACCGTTCCACCATGGAGCGGAAAATTCTGAAAAAAATTAATGTAGTAGCGGTATAATTTAAAAAACACTTTCAAGTAATAGGTTTGAATAAAATATGTTTTGTAGTTATTACGATATGGACAGTTTACACGCTATATTGAGTTTAGCGAGCGATGAAATAACTTTGTTTTTTACAGTGTTTTTGGAAAATAGCATGAAATACAATTTTTTTATTTGCTGTCGACAAAATTAACATTGTGTATAAGTAAATATTTTTTGTCATTTTTTCCTTAATTTAACAATAATTTGTTCCATCAAACTTTAAACTTAGACGAAACTGGCGAGGAGCCGTAAATTAATGCGCGTCCGACACGCTCTCAGTTAAATTTTTTGATTTTGCAATTATTTTATATAATCTATCATGTGTATGTATGTAGCCAAGAAAGACCTAGGCTGATTTATGAAGATCAAATAGTCGGAATGCTTACACAGGATGAGGTATTCTAGCGGCTAGTCCGAAGTCTGCTACAATGGCTGTGTAGTCACCTTCGCCTTTTCTTCTTATCAATACATTCTGAAATAATGATATATTTTTTATAAGTTTCATTTCCATATATTATACATGTTCACAATTAAACGAACAATGACTGTATAAATATGCAAGGTTATTTCGGAAGGATGGGTAAATTACGGAAGGGTATAAAAGCACCCATGACAACGGAAAACTTGCGTTCTACAACTTCGCCAGAAGTCAATAGTTCTAGTGAAAAACCTCAGTTTAAACAATAATAAAGGTGAGGCAACCCTAATATCAGCGTTTTCCCGTCGCTAGCAAACATTTGGAATATAGGGCATAACGATAGGGTTGTACATTTTTTTAAATATTTTTTTGTATTGAAAAAACCATAAACGTATCCCGTCATTACATCTGCGATCAACAGTCACCAGTGACACGTTGGAACCCCGGCGGATTTATACCCCTATTCACAATAACCTTGTATATTATACATAGTTATGTAAAGGTATATTATGTAACTGGTTTATAGAACAGCGCTAACGATTTCGAAGAAATGTTGTATTTAGATGTTTTACTTTCCAAGTTTATATCGATAGGTATCATCCCCCGACAAACTAGAAAGATGACGAAGGGAAGCTTGGACGTCTAGGTACTAGGTACTAAAAACAATTTCTAACAAAACATTTACATAAATAAGGACATTTTAAAGTTACATAATCTACTAAATAATGGCTATCTGGTTATTCTTTATTTATTTGGTGGTAATACGAAACTTTATATATCTATAAATAAAATTGAACTTAAAGTATATGTATGTGATTTTGAGATACAAGGCTTTTTCTTACTCTTATGTGGTATTTGCACATAACCAACACCATGACCAAAACCCAAACACACTTTTAAAATTTTTGTCTGTCTGTTTGTTTGTTTGGGCTAATCTCCAAAATGGTTAAACCAATTTTGACGAGACCACTCATCAGCAGCTAGGAAACTTTTCAGAAAGTAATCTAGGCTACTTTTTGTACCGGATAAGTACCAAAAACGCGGGTGAAACCGCGGGGTACTCCGAGTTATTAATATATTAATATTAGAAAGAGGTAAAGTGTAAGTTTGGAGGTAGGAGGTAAACTCCGAAACTACTCATCCAATTTCAAACATTCTTTCACCAACATTTAGAATGGACCTTCAGGGTGGACATAGGCTGGATATTATCACATTTCCTAAGCGGACGAAGTCGTGGGCACCAGCTAGTATCATTATATTTTATTATGATCCTGTAAGCTCAAATATTCAAATACAGGTTATAGTCAAATGTGGTGTTGTGTAGTGCTTTGTGCTCCGTTCAGTCCGAATAGCGTTAAGTTATATAATTTAATTTTGATATAGCAACACAACAATAATTAAGTAAATAAAACACGTAAATACATAATAAAACCAGGAATATTAAATTTGATTTAAAAGGCTAGATAATGTCATGCTAGAGCATTCCATACAATTCATTTTATTGGCTTTAAGAAACCAACCTTAGTAGTGAGATCTCTGTGGAAGACGCCAAGTGAGTGCAAGTATTCCATGCCAGCGGCGATGTCTGCTGCCAGCGATATCCTCAGGGGCTGGGGCAGCGGCTCCGGTGGTCTGCCCAATATCAGCTGCTCCAGCGACCCCCCCTCCATGTACTCCGTGAGGGCGTGAAGTTGACCCTCGTGCACGCACACGCCCATGAATCTGCAAGAGGAATTAGTTAAGTATGATTTATTTATATTTTACATATCTACATACACGTATTTTTATTTTTTATCCTACAACGGCAAACTAAAAAGGAATCCAGTGGAATCCAGTGATAGGCTTAAGGACAATAGGGCCGGCGATTACTAAAAATCGTGGCGATATAGTGAGTATGTAGTGTCGCGGGGACTATCGAGTGGAGTGAGTTCCGTAAGTGATGGTGAAATATAACAACTACGAGCCAGAAAGGGGGTAGACTGTAATATGTGCTCTCGAATATTCACCCGCAGTCTCGCCAGTTAACCCGTGAACATGGTGCTTGCAACAGCATCGAAATATCGGGAAACTCCAAATATTTAATATCGCGGAAAGAACCCGTTAATTTATTGTTATAAAAAGTGTAAAACTAAAAAGAAGATTTATGATTTTACCAGCGCGAGCTTATATACATATATATTTCATATACATGTATTATTCCCTTCAAGAACCATTTAACTGATTTCAATGTGGTAGTAATAATCTTAGTTTTTAACTTAAACCATCATAAGCACGTTTTATATTCCTTCCCTATTTCCGGAGTGTAGTAACAGTCATAATGGGTAGATTAGGATAGATAGTGTGTCGATAGGAACGGCAAAGTTCGCTCTAATACGTCGTCGGCGTCGGCGCGATCCCACGGTAGTTCGAGCCGTTGGCTTCAGAGGCGATGGCATGTTACCTATCGACTGACGCAGGTACTGACCAAACACGGCTGCTTAGGTCAGTATCTTCATCAGATAGGTCGGAAAGAAATGACGCGGTGCTACCAGTGTCGCGGGACCATGACGACTCACCACACACAGGAAGAATGCTCTGCATGGGTCTTCGAGTGCCAAGTCCGTCAGACCGGGAAAGTTTTGTCCTTGCCGGCTGTAGTAGCGGATATGTGGGTATGTGAAAAGTCGTGAAAGGCCGTGTCCTTCTTTCGCGAGGCCGTAATGGAGCAGAAGAAAGACGCTGAGCGGGAGAAGGCTGATGCCGCTCGAAGAAGCGATGTTAGGGCGGCGGCGTAACGTACGCTTCGGATCGTAAGAGGAGACTAAAAGTCTTAGGGGTTGCTGGAGTAGAATAGAATGTATATGTGAAAGACGATATTATACTGATCGCTAGAATCAGGATCAAAAGTATTTCATAGTTTGGAGTCCAATAAATAAATCATCCATAAATCCAAATACAAACCGGACCATTACGGGTCGAAGGACCTAGGATGTAAATCCTTGAAGCTGGATGTATGTACATTCGGACCCGTATCTTTTAAAATGATGGAACTATCCATTACTAATAAATATACTTATCAACATATTATAAATGTAGAAAAGTTCGCAGTATATTTAGTTACATAGGTCGAGAATGTAAACTCTAAAAACCACAGTCGGCGATAACTTTGAACCCTTTTTGTTCAAAGTAATTTAAGGGAAACCTAAAAGTTTTCATTAATTACATCGAAAGCCAGACGAATGACCTTTGAAGTTATTCAATTTTGCGAAAAACGTGAGTCTGTTTTGAAGAAATGTTTAAGCCTTGCCAGGCTGCCACAGACGCTTTATTTTAACTGGATTCCCGAATTAGAAAACAAGTTCGACGAGTCACGATTTACGACACAAATGCAAAACATTTACGACATATTATTTATTATATACGGTCAACGATGAAAGAAAACGCTATGTACTTACTTAATTAAAATACTAGCTTTTGTCCGTATTACAACATAACAAATTGATCAAGTGTGATATCGTGGTATCGTGTGCAGTGGCACAGTACAAATATAATACTACACATTAATTAGATAATACTATGACTTCATAGAAAACTCGCGAACGCGGTTTGTATGTGTGCGCGTTAATACGCACGCACACAACGGCTACGTTTAGCATGATTAAGAGCCCTTTCACATTTTTGTGCGAAATACTGATATTTTGGCGCTCCAATTCTCAGAAACCTTAACATTTTTAAATATTCTCCTGGCAGTTCATAATAGATCTATTTCTCTTGAATATTGCTGTTGCATATTTTCAAATTTATTTTATAATATCTTACAATAACCATTCTACGATGTCAGTTCACAAGGAAAATCCTTAGACGCGCTACTTTGACGTACTAATTAACATTGTTTCGACGAGTTCTAACAATTGAAACAATTAAATTGAAAAACATGTTGAGATCAAGTACATATTCTTATTGAATATTGCTGTTGTGGAAATGTCATAAATTTCTTCCTTTTTACAGAAAAAAATATTTAAAAAGTCTTATTTCCAGGATAAAGTGTCGTGATTAAACGTCGATTTAGTTCTAAAAAAAGGAATGAATCACAAAAAAGACAATATGAAATAAAACTTCATGCAATGCAATGTGCAATATGACAGAAATTATTTTTTAAATTAATCAGTGTAATAAAATAATATAATAACCATAACAAAATCAGTAAAAAATACGCGATGTTGACGCGTGTATCTCAGACTCGCACGAGCGCTTGTAGAGGTAGAACCTGTACAAGAAATTTATGCGCTCTTCATAACGAGTGATCGCAAGCGAAAACATTAAATAGCGACCCATATATGTCGTATGACTTGTTTTGATCCAGTGTTTACTTCTCTGTTCCATGAGTCTATTAAGACTTTTTGATTTCCTGCATTTTTTGTTAGGCATTTAAACATTGTGTTTAAGTTACAAGAAGTATTGCAAGCCGGGTATCAAGATAATATCTATTACATTTATAACAATCTATATAGATTTTAATGTGACATTCACAGGAAGATAGATTTTTTTCAATAATAATCTGAGCTTCGTATGTAAAAATTGAAAAACTACAAATATTAAACCGCAACTTGATCCGCACCTCTTAATATAATATCTTTTATCGTGATTTGTTGTCTAGAAGTTGAGATCTAAAATGAGCTCCTTTTAGTTAAGTTGCAACTACAATATGTGTTAATCTTATAGAGGCTTTATCGTTGATGCTATATTTTTTACCGTAAACATACATAAGCATAGCCAAGACATCTATCTACATCTATACTACTATATAAATATCTAGCGTCTGTCTGTAACTTAAATTTTTTGTCAAACTTTGTGATAACTAGTTGTTTTATGACTCACTGACTTCGATTCTACCATTTTTTAAATGTTCATGTGTCTGTCTGTATGTGCTTTTATAACTAAAGAATGGCTTGGCCGATCTTGATAAAAATTGGTATGTAGTAAGAGCATGTGATTGTGCACTTATTTTTTAGAAAGCCCCTACCCCTAAAGGGGTGAAAAAGGTGATGAAACTTTGTATGGGAAATGCTAAACCGCTGAACCGATTATGATGAAATTTGGCATGGAGATTTTCACCCCTTCCTCCTTTTTCATCCCCCTTTTCACTATCTTAGGGGTAGATTTTTTCTTTGAATGGGAAATGCTAAACCGCTGAATTAATTGTAACGAAATTTTTTCAAAGACAATCTTTGTATGTATATACATGTACATGTAATCTAATTTAATTCGAGAAAGCCACGAACAAGTTTTCCGGGCAGAGGAAGTCGCGGGTACAGCTAGTTTTATTATAAAACAGCAACAAATCGTAATGTCTGTGCATTGACGATCTTTTTAAAAATGATTTCACTAGACATTTTAGGCTTTTCTGATTTAAAAATAAATACTTATAGAATTGTTGTATGTGTATTTGTATGTTTATTTCTTCAAAGCTAAGAAATTGCCATTGAATTTCTATACGAATCTCTCTGTTTGAAGAACTGGAGTCTCACTTAAAAAAGTGCATATCATCACGTTCATCTTTATTAAAAAGGTGCGAAGTTATTTTTAATTAGTAAAAGATGTGAACTTAAGTTTTGATTAGCAAAAGATAATTATATCTAATCATGACTTCGTAACTAGTTGTTTCTAAGTAACTTATCCTAACTAGTAGTGCTAGACAGGTAAATACATAAGTCTATTCCATCTTTACTTTGAAAATAGTACCTATATTAAACATAATAATATGTAACTAAATATTTGTGTTAAGGAATGTTATTGTATTTCCTTTACAGGCATTTAACGCGTCGGTAACACTTAATACTAATTACAAATATTATATGTATTTATCTAAAAAGAAAAAAAAACTATTAACAAAAATCGAAACTTGATTTGGAAAAGTATCAAAATTATATTTTATACTGGAGTCCCTTCGTTACTCACACTGCAATAAAGCTACGAAAGTCGCACGCATCCATGAGTGTCCAAGCGCGCCAATACCTAAATTCAAGTGCTAACGATTTGTCATAGGGCTCTAAAGACTGCACCATATTCGCGATTAGTCACGCAGATATACCTGCCGCTGCACCACAACACGCCAATCGTCCAAAATAAGCATACACGAATTAGTATTATATGCATTGTTCTTTGATTATTATATACTTTATATACATACATATGAAACTAAATGAGAAACCAACAGGGGCAACTCTAATATACGTATCCTGCCGAGAGTAGGCAATTCAACATTCACGCGCAGGGCAGGAGTCCGCCTTCTTTTAGTAATATTTTCTGGCAGTTTCCCGACGTCAATTTTATAAAATGGTTTTTTTAAACTAATCCAAGTCGAATTCGAGTAGCCATTTTACCTTTCCTTTAAATCTCTTTTAAGATTTCGTTTTTCTTTTTGAGATACGGAACCCTAAAAATGTTTAATACCATGCGGTTGCTTTTAGAGGTCAATGACACTACTCAAGTTATCATAAAGATTACTTAAAGATATCTCGATCTATGTTTGCAACGATGTCAGTCAAAAATTCTAAAATTTTCAATTAAAAGAAGTCCAATTATTATTTCCTCAAAAATGTCTGTTGTATTTTGTTCTGTTATGAGTTATGATGTATTCATTACAATAGTTTGCTATTCTTGCGTTCTTTCGCCATAAAGATTAAATTACAATAAAATATGGAGAAATATAGAATTATGTTACGAAGAATAGACTCAACATCATTTACGCAGAACTTCACAAAGACAATTGACTATTTATTATAGGTGAGAGCGAAATAAATTATCATAATAAAACAAAAGGGGGCTGGAGTGTTACATGAAAAACTGTGGAAAGCGCGTCTGAGATTGCCAAGTGTTAGAAAAGCAGTTAATAACATTCAGAATCGATGATAAAACATTATTTAGTGCCTCGCTGAGTTATGACTTGGTAGAAGCGATGATGTAATTTTAAAAAGTTCGTTTAAAATATTCCTCATTTTAACCACCGATCAATCTGTGTGTCATGCCGAAAGAGCTTAAAGTACCATAAATACTTGAACAGTTACAGTCAATTAAAAGAACACAATAAATAATATTAAATAACCACTGAGTGCAGCAGCAAAATTCAGTCATAATCATAAATAATTTTTAATAGTTACGGATTACACAGACAGGAAGTTGCATAACCTTTCAGAAAATAAATAATTAAGCCTATTAAGGTAATACGGAATAAAAGTAAAAAAAAAATTAAAAAACTTATGGCGTACGAAATAGCGTGATTTCATATGAGGTATAGCATAGTATTCTATGTAACATTCCAGATAAATAACGATCTATTAACATTACTGTTAAAATCGGTGGAAGTGGTTTAGATCCTAGATGCTATCCTACATTTATCTATGGATGGTACGGTACATACAGTTACGTAAGAACGTTATCTTTTTATTTAAAACATCGTATCATATCATATCATATCCTCACGCTGTATCCCCAACGGGGTAGTCAGAGAGGACGGAGGCCAGGAGTCGCGGTCCTTACACACATCGTAGTTTACACACATTAAAACATCGTAGTTGCATAATAAAAAAGTTATTGGAATAAAACTATGAATATATGAGAGCGTTTAAAAATTACGAGATCGAAAGAAAATAAATTAGACGAGTGTAGTGAAACAATACACAAATGAGAACCGTTAATCAAACTGTTAAGTAATGTGTTGAAAACAATTACCAGATATGATGTGATTATATCTCAATGACACGCAATGAGACCGATGTCAAGGCCCGACTGGCAGTCAGTGCGATCAATGCAAATTGCCAATTAAAAACTTACCATTACCATGCAAGGTACGAAGAACGTTTAATTACAACTTTGATATCGAAATAAATGAATAAGATAATGGATGTTCACGTAATGCTTACGGTGAGTGTGGTGTTTCTAGGAATTTGTATGCATGCATGACATGACTTAATCTGACATTTAGATTTTAAGTTCATCGACAATATTACATTAGATACATCTTCACTGAAAGATGTTATGACCGTAACACTACCTTTGATTAAACTACAAAACTTTGATTAAAATACAAAAACATTTCACATTAACGTATATCGATACGAATAAGAATCTTTTGACATGAACGAACAAAGTGATTGTTCATATTATAACATTTACAATAAGAAAAAGGAAAAGGAGAAATCTGCATTTTAATTAATTCAAAGCATGTAGTTGTCCCGATTAAATGAGAAAAATTACTTAACAATATAAACAGTGAAGCATTGTTTTTACTTCCGAAGATAACCAAACAGGAACTAAATTAAAACGCGGGACAGCGGCCTCTATTGTTCAGATCTTCGGTCAGATTTCGTAATGTACATTACGCAAATTCGCGATTCAGCATAGGAAGCATGAATAAAGATCTGTCATTTTCGACCTGAATTTAAACCAAAGTATAAAAGATGGTCGACAATGAGAAACCACAACAGAATTGGGATGACCAAAATTGTAAAGAGTTACATAACGAAAAATTGTAAGTAATTTTTGTTTACTTAAGGTTTATTCGAAGCACAAACAGGAAGTTATAAAAATGTATGTTGTAAATAAACAATATTACAATCGTAGTAATATCCGACCCATCGCCCGTTCCGCAAATCTTAGACTATAGAAAATGACGCATGGTTGGACAATGGACTTTGGTAACTCATTTCAGTGAATGTTTGGTCAATACAAACACTTCGCACAAAGGAAGGGCGATTAAATTTGACAGCTTGAACCAGTGGCGGTGTTTTTGCGTTTATGTCAATAACACGAAATAACTTAAGAAAGTGCAAATTGTTGACTTCGGAATATTTTTGCGATTAATCAGCCTCATATTTTATTAAATGCTTATTTAACAGTTTTAAAAGTATTTGGTAAGACTCACCCGAGAATGTTGGGGTGTTTGAGTTTGTTCATTAATTGGACTTCACGAAGCATGTTAGGTCGGTTCGCGCGTTGTTGGTTCATTTTGAGCACCATCACTTTGCCGGATGTTTTGTGTGTCACCTGAAAAAGTAACAATAACATCATAAATTAGGATGTAACAATTATCAGATGAAATTTTGGAACGTCACGAATACACACACAATCTCACACCACACATCTCGGAGGAGGCAGCTATTGGTTGCACATTATCTAGACTAGACATCTACGAATTACAGGTAGCAAGGCCATCTTCGCTCAGACATTTATCTTATTAGTGGTGAACGTTGCTCGAATCCTTTAGTTGCCACGTATGACGTCCACGGAAATGTAAGGGAAGGTCTTATCCTAACTAGAAATTACACGACGTATTCGAAATAGTCAATAGCAATTATACTAATACTCCAGAGAATTACACAAATTGTGTGATCCCAAATTAAGCCCTAGGTGAACTACGACTACTATAACTAGGACTATGGGTTATGGATACCACATAACGAACTGGGGGAGTTCAAAGAGTGGGGGTAACATCCAGACTAGACAAGTTCATATCCTACATTGATCTGACTGGGGTTAGAACCTGGGATCCTACTTTGGAAGACGGATGCTCTGCCACCGCACCAACGGGCTAGTCTTTACTTTTTTCTGTTGATAATTATGATTATTGTGTAGGAACAACAAGAGATAAAATGAAATTCAGAAGTGAAACTACAAACGTGATATTGCAATAATAACAAATATTTATGTTACGTAACAAATCGGATAGTTCGAGAAATAAAAACCAGCCAAGTGCAAGTAGGACTCGCGTATCTAGGGTTCTAAAACTAAAAAAATTGCGTTTTTTAATTCATGTCGGGATTATTAGCGCGAACCCGACTCACACTTGGTCGGTTTTTAATTATATGTTTATTTACTCTACAACTTGCGCTATAATCATGCCTTTGACGTATAATACCGTTTTTACAATAGAGCAAAAACAAAACCTTTAAAAAACACGAGTCTTGTATGGAGACCTCTTCATTTTTAACTTTTTGTTATTTTTCGAATTATTTGTTAGGATATCCAACTGGAACCCAATAAAATAACACATTCTGTGAAGATTTCAATAGGCTATCTATTACAGTTCAAAAGATACAGCTTTTTAAAGGTAGGATAGACCGACGAATAGACGCACGGGAGGGCCTAGACTTAGTTATAGGGTTCCATTGTCTCTTTTTGTTATGGAACCAAAAAAAAACAATTATCTAATGTATAAAAATTAATGTTTGTATATTAGTTCGTATTTTATGCATTGCCATACCGTTCATGCGATTGTGATGAAATTTGGTATGGAGATAGCTTATGTATCTTGAGGAGGGACATAGACTATTTTAAAAATGAAAAACGCACACGAAGTCGCGGGGATCAAGTAGTATCAATAAAAAAAAGAATGCACAATGCGTGTATTATTTATAGATGCAAACGTGTTTAACATTCTAAAATGCATGTAATTAAAACAGGTGCATACATTATTACAGTCTAATATAGAAGACCTTATTAAAAAAGTAAATAATTTGAAATAACATATACAAACTAAATTAACAATGAAAGAATGTATTTTTTAGCAGTTTGTTAGGCCATTAAATAGATGTTTATCAGATCGTTTGTTACTAGTTAAGAAAGCGCATATTCTAATGTATGTACAATGTACATAACGAAAATCTTGTTTGCTACGAATGATAAAACATGCAACTCTAGTCTTATAAGCAAATACACATAAAGCTTCTCATTAGATTAAATTGCTCAACACTATTGATAGTAAAATCAAATAACGGTTGAAATCGGAATTTCGGCAACGCGGCTGAGTTTTTGAAATAACGTCAATATAATGTTCTCATTTTCATAACAAGTTTTAAACATGTAAAATTTGAACCTGACCTTCCGGGATGGCTGGGAAAAAATATAAATAAAAAGCATTGTTTTTTGAAACGATAAATCATAGTCCAAAAAATTATACATAGAACGTAAAAATTTTAAGTAATTTGACATATGCAAGATTTAAGAGACGTGGTGGCCCTAATCTCATTAGAAGATTCGCCTGCCCAGAATAAAAGAAGCCCAAGTGCTCCAATACTCCCTAAATCGAAAGAGCAAGTCAGATAAAATTAATATCAGACACTCAAATTGGCTTATTGTTGTCAAACAGATTGCCATGTTGCAGTAAAAACAAAAAAAAATGGCTCCTAGTTAAATCTTTTGCCGTAAATGTTGTCCTGTTAAAATTTAAAATGCATTTATTTTTAAAACACTGATGAACATTATATCAAAAATTCATCCATATTGCCGAAATTTCAATTTCAACAGCTATATGTTTGGACTGTGACTAAGTTCATACGATGAGATAAATTCTGCGTAGCTCAAATCATTAGTGCTAGCAATGGGAGGTCCGTTTATAACTGTATTCTCACTTATAATTTTAATCAATAATTATTGATATAAAACCGCGTCTAATCAATTAGGCCATTACTTTTCTTAACAGTTGTATTCCATGTTGATTATCAATGATTTAACGGTGACCACTGCTGAGAATCGCAGCGGGAAATTGAATACTATTTAATTACGACAAACAATCAGTTTTGATAGTAGGCAGAACAAAGAAATGTAGTTTTGGGGATAATTTGTGATCAATGATAATGCTCTGTCTTTAGTTTAAATGCGATAAGAGGCTGAGCCGACATTATATTAATACTAATATTTGTTGATAAGGATGCCAACACCAATTACCGATATTAAAGAAACATTTGAGGAAGCGAAAGAAGTATGTAAGGACCGCGACGCTTGGCGCTCCGTCCTCTCTGACTAGCCCGTTAGGGATACAGCGCGAAGAAATGTGTGATTTTCAAAAAAGTTGTACTTAACACAAAAGAAAACAGAATGGAGTACAAATATTTCGTAATACAAAGGACTATAATGTTTAACAAAGGAATTTATAAAGAACAGTTCATATCAATGACATTTTCCACTTGTTGATGTCGATGTTTGAGTTTAGAAAAAAACAACAGATTATATCGTAATATTATTTGATTTTTGACAAAATACTATGAGTACTCTTTATTTACGAAAAATATAAAAAAATCTTACTAAACGATAACAATAATCTTTATGAGACCTTAACGAGTGATTTCTACCAAAGAGAACTTGAAAATCTTGTTATACGTAGGGAAGAAGTTAAACAACAAGGGTGAATACATTATTGATTAATTAGTTGTTAGTTTTTATTATAAAACAAACTTTAAAAAAAATTTATTAAGCAGCGGCAACTTAGTTGCCAACCCAAGAAAAAAAATTGTAGAGATCTGGCTATAGATGAAAATGGTGCATTTTGGTATCAGAAAACTAAAACCTATCAGGCGACCTCTGAGATTTGCCTGGTCCCCTTTGGTGGAAACTTAAAGGTGCATTTTTAAAATTTTTGCCAATAACTCGAAAAATCATCGTGTCATGCGATAAATATAGGAACGCATGCACATTAAACCACATCATCACTTTTCATCAAGTAAAAATATGGTCAAACGCGTCCCTAGTCCATCAAAAAAAAAAAGCATCGGTCGAGTTCGCGTTGGAACCTCATTAATCTAAGATTATCTAGCAATAGTTTTAATTACCAACCCTATGCCATTAACTCATCATTTATTATTCACACATTAAAAACATCTAATTGTCCAACTTGATGCTTAAAAAACCTAACTTTGTTTACTAACCTATTATGTTGTCTGAAAATAAATAATTTGAATTTGGTAAAACCAAAACTACGAAAATAAAAACTACGAAATGAAAACGCACCATTATGCGATATGATGCCAAAACAGCGTAATAAGCAAACTATTTATATTTTAAGTTCAGTGTTTATTACATTAATTTCATAAAAAATATACCTAATTCGTATTTGTTCGATTAATAAAGTTGTTCAATGTAAAAAAAAACTGATTCGTACAATATTCACACAGCTTCATAACTATTTCTTTGTGTAACGTTACACAGAAGAACGATATTTTGTAGCGTTAAAACAAGTTCAAACGAGTTACAGAAATAATTCTCATTAGAACAGTCTAATTTCACTTGCATCCTTTTATTAGTTTACGTAATCATATGAATAGATAGTTTTTAAATCCTACTAATATTATAAATGTGAAAGTTTGTGAGGATGGATGTATGTTCTCTTTCACGCAAAAACTAATGAACGGATTTTGATGAAACTTTACAATAATATAGCTTATACATCAGAATAACATATAGGATATAATTTATACGCGAACTAAGTCGCGGGCAAAATCTAGTTATTCATATATATACTTACCTATTCAATCCACTTATACATAGGAACATATTTTGCGACCAAACTTCAGTGATGCAGGTCGAAGTCGAAATTTCAATAAATTAACATGGCCGTGCTGTTATTTATTGAGTTGGTAGTACTGTATAGTATTGCCAGTCTTAATAAACGAAAAATACGTTTAAAAAAAGTCAAAATTTAATTTTGTCGTTATACACAGGTGTAACACAAAATACTACAAAAGTGGACATGTGTTTCTATTCGATTTTGCTTGGTATTAGTTTAGTTTTAAAATAATTTTTGTCCTTTATAATAGAACAATATCGGACTTGATACACACTGAACTAAATTTAATAATATTTTTACGAAATTGGCGTCAGTCAATATGTTTTTACTGTCGAGAGCATTAGTAGGAATTGTAATGTAATCCCGAAATTGTATGGAGAAGTAAATAGCACTCTTCGTTTTCTTACTGCTATCGTCTATAATACGAGTATAAGTAGAATCCAATACTGAGGGTTTGGATATCCAGGTTCAATTAATATAATGTTAAAAACGAAATAAACTCATGACATCGACAACAAGTTCTTCATATTACGATATTTTTGGCGAGGACAAACATTGTGATTACATCTTTTTTGAAAATGACTCATGTATGTATGTATTAGCACTTTATTACTAAATATATGTTATTTTCTTAAGCAATATATGTTACGTACATATATTGCCTATAGATTTTGTATTTGAAATATTCGAAATCCAACAACAGTCGCCCAGTGCTTAGAACTTTTGTGGTTGAACTTGGGGTCATCTTCGTGAGATTCTTATTCTTAAATAACTGAGTTGTGGTCGTTTTAATTTGAAAATACAAATAGTACAAAAGGGAGTTACGGCGCACGTTGGACTGTCTGCATGACTGCGTTAATCTCGAGAATCATTGAATGAATTTAGATGTGGATTTCTATGTTAATATGACCCTGCGTTTCTGGATGAAGGGTTGTGTATTAACGTTGCTTTAACGTTGCGATGGTCTGAAAAATCAAACACCTTATTTGAGCAGGTTCAAATGGATTTGCAGCTGTTATAGTAATATCCAGTGATGCAATCACCGTTTTCAAATATCGTCTTTCCGTACAGAACACGTCGGAAACAAAGTATCCTGATCATTATTCAACATACCTTGTGGTACTTAGGGTTTTTTAGCTATTTGTTTCTTATGAGTTAAACATAATTTTTATTTTATTTACTTCATTATACTTTATTGATACAGTTCAAAATTAATACATATATACATACATATCCTCACGCTGTATCCCTAACGGGGTAGTCAGAGAAGACGGAGCGCCAAGCGTCGCGGTTCTTACATACTTCTTTCGCTTCCTCAAATCTCATCATTCTCCTCACACATTTTCGCCTAGGTATGCGAGAGCTTTGGACATTTCCATCTGCTAACACCGGCTATTTGATCTTCATAAGTTCACCTTCACTTTCAAAATTAATGTACTTTTTATATTACGAATTGCATAATATAGAATTCAAAATTACAGCGAATTCAGAAAATATTCTTCATAACCCAATAATGAAATTGAATTTAAATTTACGAAATATCAAATTGGACGTGACATCTCTTATTGCGAGTTAACTTTGATTTAATTACGATTAGGGGACAAGATGAAAATCATCATGAGACGAACTTGAAACAAGATTTTGGCAAATGAGATTACGAATACACTGACAACTTTCCCGGGTCGGTGACCTTAACTAATTACGTAAGTATTTCTAGTAAATACTTGTATCAATATTGTCTCAATATTGCCGATGAAGATTTCCACTTGTATCAGAGTACAATTGGCACATTTCTCAGTAGTAAAAGTCAATGGTACTGGTACTAACAGTTTCTTATCTGCGGATAATGTAAACAATGTGTTTGTTGGGATGGATTGAGATTGGATCTACGTGTAACTAGGCAGACGTGTTCTAGACTAATGTTTTTAAACTTTCACGACTTTTACACATCTTATAGTATTGAAACGTCGGGATAAAAAAGGTAATTAGCCTTAAAATATAAACGCGACATAGACCCGCAATTAAATATTATAAGATGTGTTCCAGACTAGATCTGATTTCTAAAATTTCTATCTGGTGTTCGAATTGTCTGTAAAGTCGTTATACATATATCTGTTTGATATGTGTGCGGTGCGGATCATTTGGATATCTATAGAAAAATGTAAAAGTTCATTTGTTCATAATAATGTTTGATAAGTTTTTCACCGATTGCTTTGCAATTTTGTCACAATTTTGCATTCGACAATGGGCGTGTTTTTATGTACCGTATATAATATAATACTCCAGATAATTACACAGATTGTGTGACCCCAAACTAAGCAGTAAGCTTGTCTAATACAGATAAAATTTTTTTTTGATAAAAATAAAGAAAAAACTCATTTAAACCGAAATGAAGCGAGAGCGGGTTGCTAATGTGGAGGTACAACAAAGAATAATTCCGTTTTTGCTTTTATAACTGTCTGAACTATTTATAAAAGTTTGAAAATGAGGGTATTATCATAGATGTTTATACTTGTAGAAATTAGTCTATTTCATTATATGATCGATTGATAAGGGAAACCTACAACCTATTATTTTATTTTAATATCGTACATTACGATTCTGCGAAAGTAAGTGAGACAAGCGCGAAGACTGTTGGGTGAAGATAGGTAATTTTCTGAAATTTTTCGAAACACGGAAAAATTATAAGATAAATTTGGGAAAAATTTCAAAAATGAAAAGATACTGGAAAAACAATTGAAAGATTTAAATGACCCATAATTACTGTTAGATAACAATTTCGCGATTTTAGGTATAGTTTGTATGTTTCAAGAAGACTATAAAATTGTATGTATTTTTAATGCGGTTAGCAATATAAAGCATACTTGACCTAACTTTTTTATTTACATCACTATCTTTTTTTTACAAGATATTGAAAGTTACGTGTTAATTATCTAAAAAAGACAGAAGCTTATTTCTGGAATATTTTAGCGATCGCGTTAAAGTAAAAGAGAAAATAAATTCAATGGTAACGATATTATGATAAATGTACTCACTACAGAAATAACTAAAAACTTTTCCGAGCTCTACATTTCACAGTGTCAACTAATGAAAAATATGTGGGTTAAGGCGACGCATTGATAAACAATAATTTAATCAAAAATAGACCTTCTGTTATATGTAAACGTGAGCGCGCTAGCTTACGAAAAATACAAAAAACAGTTATTTTCGTTTATTTTAAAAATTGTAATTAATTTAAAAAAATCCAACTGGCATTTTGAAGAATATGTTTAGATTAAACTATACAGAAAGTTAAGAAACATAAATCGGTGCCATCACTCCAGAAAATGTATATCTCTGTTTTAAAAGAGGTTACTTTGATAATTTTTTTTGTGTTACAAAAGTTAACCAATCGTGTATCGCAACTGGCAAAATAAAATCAATAAAATGAAGAATCAGGTTACCAAATATAATTTCCATACGGTGTGTAGTCAGTTAGAAAAATTATGATCCCTGCCGTCAAAATTTCCAATGTGTCGCCTTAATAAGATTACACGGTCGCATGAATTCTGAGAAAATAGTGTGACAGAGAAATAGACGGTTCTCCTTCTGAGGCACGAAATCCTAAAACTGATAATTGAGTTTCTAACAGATTCATATCAGGATCTCTTACTTACTATTAGTGTTTCCATCCAAAAATTAGAACAGTTATGAATTATGAAACACCCCGGTGTCTGTCACTCCTATTTTTTCAGAGACTATTTGACTTAAACAGCTGTAATTTGAAATAGTAGTACATAACTGGGGGCCCAAAGATAAATGTGAACTTCAAAAGTAGATATTGTATAGACTCAGGTGTTACCCCGCGGAAATCCATTTCATGTGATAAAAAAATCCAAAAATCTTTAGCTATTTTTCGCTTAAACTCCAAAAACCACCACTCGACACGTGTTTCGTCTCTCAACGAAGCGTCCCCAAGATATACCAGAGATAGGATTCGGTCAGCTAACCAGCACCGAATCCTATCTCTGGTGTATCCTGGGGATGCTTCGTTGAGAGGCGAAACATGTCGATTGGTGGTATTTGGAGTTTGAGCGGAAAATAGCTTAAGATTTTGGGAATTTATACCACTTCAAAAGTAGAGTTTTCAACATTGGGGGTGAGCTTTGAGGCTTAAATAAAATTACGAATATTTTTCTGTCATCGTGTGGGGTATCAAATGAAAGCTCTTTACACCACGAATTCAAAAAAGATGTAAACACGATACTTCAAGTTAGTTTTAAACAACGCATTTTTGAAACTGTCCTTCAAAATGTCTGTATCCCCTCAACATTTAGAAAACTATGAAAAAAATAATGAACATTCAGAATAAGATGTATAAGATATAATAAGATGTATCAGGTAGGTATAGTTTTGATATTTTTATTACATTTAATTATAAAGCGCGACAAACTATTTTGAAATTGGTAGTATTTTTGGATGTAACTACGGCTTATGTGTCTTTACACTTAATGAGGTACACACGTTATATTATTGAGATGACAATGTCAGAATTTGTTATTTGATGAAAACTTTCGAATAGTTAAAAAAAAACTAACATCGAAGTTTAAGGCAATCGCTTCGCTACGCTTCGCGATCGCCATACGAGTTCTAATTTAACCGCCAGAAGTCGTTCATGGGTAGGGAAGACTTCGTAAGATGAGACTTTCCTTTTGAAATCTCATTAATATAGAAAACCTTAGATATATGCGCGTAGTATTAGATGGGCGTGGTATTAGCTGCCAAGAATTAGTTAAAAAATATCTATGGGCAAGTGTCATAACAGGAAACGTAGTTAATCTAACGCTTAGCCATATTCATACGAATATTACAAAATAATGCGAGTGTGTGTCTGTTTGGTTGGCTTTCGCGGCTAAACCGCTGAACTAATTTTGATGAAATTTAGAATGGAGATATATGAAACCCCGTGGAAGAACATACACTTCTTTTTTTATAAATTCCACGCGAATAAAGTTGCGAGCAAAAGCTGGTTTTTTATATAAAGAGAAAGATAGACAAAGCTTTTTTATATAAAGCTTGGCAACAGCTCATAGTATGGAAGTAATTGCGACAGTACTTGCGTTCAACCGAATTTTTTTAAAATAGTGCCATATTTGAATCTCAAGAATATCTTATAGTAGAGATTCACTTGAACAAATATGGAGACGAAATCTCGGGTTATTTTTGGTAAATATGCATAATTCGAGCATGGTCCTGCGGTTATCTTTATCAGTGTATGATTTTAATGAATGTACGTATTACATTCCTATGGTATTATCATCGTTATCTATTTGTAATCTTTATACGCTATAACCGAGTTTAAATGTTATAAATGTGTCTAAATACTATCATAAAAAACATGAAAGCCATGTAGGATAGATTTTCTACAAATTTCGTTTGTAAAAAACGTATCTCATCAAAAACGAAAAATGTAAAAAAATGCTGTCTCGCAACGCAGTTCTTCCACTACAAAAAGTTGTGAGATCTCATGTAAAACCAAGTCAGTTATTTTAATTCGTGTCTATGGAAGCACCTATTCAACAACTTTATTATAAATTGTTATCTAATCAATTACCTATCAACATTTATAGTGACCGTATCAACATTAGACATATTTATTTCTATAATAAATGTAATGAGTTTATCTCCTCATTGCTTATTTTGACCGCAATGGTGACACCGCACATATTTCTAAAAGATCGCTTTCTTACTGCATTTATCTTACTTTCGCTTGATTTTGGGCATATCCAGGCCTCACTACCATACAATAAAGTTGGAACCAACACCGCATTATGTATGGCCATTTCGGCTGAGGTAGATATATTCACACTGCTTCCTAATGCGGACAGAGCACCGTTCACTTTATTGCCAGCTGCTATCCGTCTCTCTACATGTAGCTCACAGCTTCTATCCCTCGAAAACGCACTCCCCAGATAAAAAATTTTGTTCACTTGTTCTAGACATTGTCTATTTACCTATATTTTACACTTTGTCTGTACATCATTCCTTTCAAACACCAGAACCTTAGTTTTGTTCACATTCATATTGCACGTTCAATATTGTAATAAATTGTAATTTGAATTATCAATTGTGTTGCAATTGTACATTAGCCGATATTTTTGATGTCTGTGCTGGTAAGTATGTCCTAGACATTTAATTATCTGTAGATATGAATGATCCTTAATTCGCAGAACGAACCGAAATTATAGAAAATTATTTAAGTATAACATAAAATAAATCCAGTCAATATTTTTTTTATTTACATGTCATGCATATA
Organism: Zeuzera pyrina; assembly: GCA_907165235.1. Taxonomy (NCBI): domain Eukaryota; kingdom Metazoa; phylum Arthropoda; class Insecta; order Lepidoptera; family Cossidae; genus Zeuzera; species Zeuzera pyrina. Next base: position 4,014,165 of record OU015623.1, read on the forward strand.
TTATTAAGTATTCTTAAGTGTTCTCCCAGTTCGTTATAGGACACTCATAGAGATTTGTTTGAGTTTACGCAATTGATTTGAAATCGAATGTATTTTATTATTATTTGTTATAACTTATGAGAAAGGAACGCTTAACAGAAGTAATAAGGTAAACTAAAGTTGACTAACAAAAATTATAAGAAAAAAAAATGAAACCGCCTTCAAAAAAACACACTGAAAAGTACAAAATAACTATACTTTACTAATTAAAATTCAAGTAAAATAAAAATAACTTCATAAGTATGAAATACATACCTAAATAATTAAATTTGTCAGTTACTGAAGTCGGTGCCGAGTCTGCCAAACTAATAAACTTTCTGTTGTTGCACATTGATTTGGCACCGACTTCAATAACTTCCTTTTGAGTGACCTTGGCCTAAATAAATATTTAGGGCAAGTCTACAATTAATTTCTTTCTAATTCTGGGACGTAACAATATATAAGAGAATCATCGATATGAATAAAGGTTGTAACCAGGTCGCGTTATTTAGTGTATCTTCGAAGTCCAAGCTCCACTACCGGTGAAATTTAAATAATAATAATAATATTCCAGACAATTACACAGATTGTGTGACCCACAACTAAGCAGTAAGGTTGTACTATGGGTACCACACAACGAACTTTGAGGGAGTTCCCAGTAACACCCAGACTACAGCCAATACAATATTTACCTATATTTTACACTTTGTTTTTTGTTTGAAAAGTTTGTTTCCTAAATTGACCTGACCGGAGATCGAACCCGGGACCCTAGCTTGAAACCAGATGTATATGCCACTGCGCCAACAGGCCAGTCAAATCAAATGGGGTCATCTCGGAAGTATACCCTTTCAAACAAAAAAAAAATTTAGAAATCGATCCACGATTGACGCAGTAATCGTTGAACATATACATAAAAAAAAACATACAGACAAACATAGAACCTCCTCCTTTTTTTGAAGTCGGTTTAAAAATAGATAGATCGATTGTTAGTTGATAGGAATGTCAAAAGTATACATTATATATTATAAAAGTATAATGTCAAAAGGATATGTAAAGAGAAAAATGAGGTTCGCTTTGAACCTCATTTTTAAGTAAGAAAGTGTTGCAAAGACCGCGATGCTTGGCACTCCGATTCTGTCTACCCAATTAGGAACATAGCGTGAAAATATTAAAAGGTTGAATGTCTGTGTAGAATGAAATATGAACATATAACTTAAATTACTTCGCTATTGCTAATAAATACGTGGGTTGGAGCGACTTTGACAAAAAGTTGTAGCATGCAAGTTCACTGACACATTTCACAGTTGACATGTTACACTGGCGTCACTGTAAATGGACGATCATCAATTTAGTTTTCCCCTATGGGAGTCAGGAGAGGGCATTTTGTAGGGACCGCAGGTTCGACGCATTAAATTGCAATTTATAAACGTGTCAACGGCATGCACGATACTATCGCGATTTACGAGCAAAATAATCTGTAGATATCAATTATAAGCCGCAACGAATGACAAATCAAAGGAAATTTATAAGCCGACTAGTTTTTGCACGCCGTTTCACTCACATGAATTTCGTAAATTGATTGAAACTATCCATTCTTAGTATTACTCAAATAGTATATTGTTACAAATGTGTACCTCTTTCCTGAAAACCAAAGTCCCTCTCATGCTGTGCCAAAAAAATACTTCTTAGGAGTAGGCGTGACAGAGCCACGTGGTCCATTCAGCATGGAATATGTACCTAATGTTTTAGTATATAAACAATTCTATAAACAAAATTCGTTGCTTAAAATTGCGTTAATTTTATGGAAAGTAGAATATTATGCCATCTCAATAATACATAGGTATATCACAATTTAATCTTTACTATAACAAGGGCGAGACAAAAGAAGTGTCAATCGAAAGAACGTGAAAGGCAATGAAGTGCTTATTATAAAATGACAAAAATTTGACGTCATATTTATCGGACTATGTGTAGTTATATTACTTACCAGTGGAAGGATATCGGTAAAAGTGCGTTTATTTAACCGTTCGATTTTCCCATTCGTTCCTAGAGAGCCACTTTGTTGGCATCAAATATTTGAATGAAAACGATTCCGCTTCTTAAATCTAATAATCACACTCCCACACAAAAGATACGAAAAAGTCGTAATTCTTTGAACAAACAGTACGGAACTCTGAGTGGGATAAGTAACAGTTCTTGACGCTTACTAGTCCGACCAGTGCCATCGAGGGGCCACTTGACACGGCCCCAATAACGAGCTGATGATATAGCTTTGCTTCAACGTTTTTAAGTTCGATTTTCTCTTTTATTTTTAAGAGGTAGGTCTTTCTAATGAAGAGCTCTTTCAGTTTACTGACTTTAAATGTAGTGACTAGAGTTACAATACTCTGTAAAACTCACAGACTTTTATGGAAATATAGCGTAATCCGTACGTACGTTATACTATATTTCCATACATAAATCCAGCATACACAAACTGATTTTAAATTAGAGTATCAATTTCAAAGCAGTAACGTACCATGTATTCTTTAATAAGATTAACTTAAAACAATTTTATATTAAGATATTTACAAAGAAGTTTTTTAAAATTATATCATAGATTTATAAATAAACAAAATTATTTAAACAAAAAAAAACAAAGACCCGACTGCATTAACATTTTTGATTATAAAGCGAAAAACAAGCGTTTTAGTTAATTGTTAATATAATAAAATAAAATTTAAGTACCTTTCATTTGATACCCGTGTTATTTTGTCTAAATCTACTTTTTTTTTCTCGGGCGCCATATTGATATTTTATACCCTATGGCACTCCCACAATTAAGTTATATCCTTAGCCGTTAAGGTTACAGAGCGTGCCAAAGAAATGTGCATACATACATAGTCACATACATACATACATTCACTCCAAAAATATAAACCCTCCTCCGGCAGTCGGATATTCTGACATACTTTATGAAAATTAGCGTAAATCTTACAGAAATTATCTCAAATATAAAAATATCATACTTCGTAATCCGCTTAATCTGAAGCAAATTTATCAGTTTAACAACTATTTCTATAACAAGTGATAGCGACAGTAATATACCAAACAAGATGATTATAAATTAATAAATTAAGTTTAAATATCTTAAATATAGTAAGTAGTTCATTACATTATGTAGTTGAATATAAAGAAACAGGTGGCAATGACATCAATGTAAACAAGGATAGATGGCGTGACCTGTATCGGTCTTGATAAATTATGTAAAATATACAAACCTGAAGAAAAATAAAATTTCCAATGTACATCAGAGACGTTCATTTCAATTTGTTATGTAATACTCTTTTTATAAAACTTATTCACAATTTTCGTGTATTTTCTAAACTTAGCAAGGATATAATGAAAGCAAGTGCGTACATTTACAAAGATAAGGCAGATTACGTTGCTCTTACGTCAAAAGCAGCTAAAAATACTTCCTTTCTTATCGAATTTAATTGCAATGTTCACAGGTTATACTGAATATCATTGTAATGTCATGGACATGTTTTTTGGAGGATGTATCATATAACGATTTAAGTTCATAATAAATCTGTTTCAAGTTCTACCTTTATACAGGGGTTTTTTAAAGTTTATCTGTTGGATAATCCCATCAGATGTTTCCGAAATAAGGCAATTTTTAGCAGATATGAATTAGTAGCAGACAAAATAACGTTTCTGAGAACAAAGTTCCATGATATCGTTAAAGGAAACAATATATTGGGAACAATTGGTGTTCCGAATTATATCAGTATATCTGAAAACCTTCCTCGCCTTTGTGGATTCCCGTTAGAGAAAGCGAAAGAAATTGAATTCCCGAATAATAGATAAATATAGTAACAGAACCGAGATCAAATATATCATGTAGTTATGTTATGAATGAAATGTATCCAATTTATTTTAAGCGAGAAGATAATGGAGGCTTTATTAAAATGCGCATACGAAAGTTGGACAATATCCAACAAGATAGTTTAAATTGCTCCAATAAACTGATGTAGGTCAATTAGAGTATTTCTACAACATATATCAACAGATAATATATCTATGTAAGAAATGAAAATAATGTGTGACATAAGTGTAACAATTAGATCACAAAATAAATTAATAAAAACTAAATATATTAAATTTTATTTCGAAAACACAGTGATAACATTCTTGAGTTAGATCACTTCTATTCTATAAAAGTGGTAAATATTTCCCTATATTTAGTTAAAGGTCTTTCAGTTGGTAGCCGTAATTCTTTGAAAAAAACATCACATACAATTTTTCACGCTAAACCCTTAAACATATCTTACTATTAACTAACGAATTATTTCAAAATGCTTTTCAGACACATAGAAATCATAGAATTATTATTTGAAATCTAAGTTTTTATCTAGTGTTAAAAAACTAAGCGACACGACTTTCCATACGGTTGTTAGTAGCAATATCAGCTCAAAGGGTTTTAGAAAATTTATGGTACGTTTACAAATACGAGGATAAATCTCTTTTGAATTCAACCTTCTATTTGAGCGCCCTCCACGTCTGACCCGGCTCTGATCCCGAAGAGAATTTCCATAATTGTGTCTGCCACAGAAGCGTTAGACGTCCAATCCCTTATTACTGTACCTAAAGGACTACTTTAATCTTCCTTACTAAATAGATATTATCTAGCCATTTCACACGGAGTTACTAAAAATAAACTATTTGCGTCGAGAGATGGTTTTTGTACAATAATTCGGAGGTGCTAATAGTTTTATAGGATAATTTAAGAGATTACAAGTTGTAAGGTTTTTCGCTCCAAACGAGTTATTGTAAACTAATGAAAACACCAAATTAACTTCCACGAATTGAACAGACGAAGTCTTAGCTAAAAACATTACACTCGTGACGAACACGACAAGCATATTTTAAAACATACATTTCTGTCCATTGTTTCCATTTTGTTAGCAGTTATCATTGTTCCTTTTTTATTTTTATAACTTTGCTTTGTTATCGACACTACGAAAGTTCATCGGCGTTCCGTTAATTATTATAGTGTTTACTTTTAAAACCTTGTTTAGAACAAACTGATCGTGGTGTTGTCTAAAATATATGCATATTTTTATGCAGACTTGACTGAGAATTTCTTGTCCGAATTTTGATTTGCGTTCAAAGTAAACAATAAATAAAAAACTAGACTAAAAATAATGTTTGCGTGAAAACAATAACTTGTAATTTTTAAACTAACTTCTTTGTAAACAACAAGAACCTGTAAAGAATTTTCTATAGACTGGAATATCGGTTGCTTAAATAGCTTTGACCTGATGATTTCAAATTCAATAAAAATATGTACTTTCATCACAGAGTTCTATTGATATTTCTACATTGATTTAAATAACTTCAACGTTTATTAAAATCGTAATATTTGTTTCGGCTTCGCTACGGGTAATATAAAATACTTTTTAACCTCTTTGTAACTATCATTACTCCCGTAAAAGGAAAGATCGTTTCAAGATTTTGTACGTTCGTCGACTTAAGATGGTTCGTTACATGTTACCATTTATACCGAGCTGCATCTTATAACCGTTATTGAATTGCAATTTCAAATTATATTTCATATTTTTAGCACATACAACAGATTTGCAGTTATTATTGGATTTCCGGTACATCCTCTTGTAGTAAACAACAAACCTAAATTACATACTTACGTATATAGATTTCTCAGCCTTGTAATATTATAAAGTCATTGTCGACGTATCAATTATCTCTCATTCGATAGAAATTACGAGAAGTTATATATTTTAGACTCGAGACTTCCGAGTCATAACGTTTATTTGACTTCTAATTACGAAACTTAAGTAAAAAAGGCGTAACTTGACGGTAATATTTTATTATTTCTGGAAAGTTAAAGAACACCATAAAAGTTAAGGACATGTTGTATGAAGTAATTTTCTTTCAACGTAAGTTATGACTTATGACTCATTAGAATGAGAAAATGTTAGATATTATATCTTAAGGGCGTTTCCATAATTATTTGTTTTACTGTGTTGAAATAAATATATTCATAAGATCTTAATGAACAATGTTATACAAACTAAAATATATTAGTTTCCAATAAATTCGTACGGAAATCATCTAGACATCTAGTTATTAATATTTCTAGAATGTTTGTCAGCTTCTTAGTACATATTATAACATATGTATAAAGAGCGACTTGAATGAATTCTGCAAAGCTACCTTTAATCCTGTTAAATTTTCTTATTGGGACCGTACATATCTATTATCTTCTATTCTATTATTAATTTTATAAAGTGGTAGTTTGTGAATTTGGATGTTCGGGGTAATCTCCAGTACTACTGATCTGATTTTGAAAATTCTTTCACCAATAGAAAGCTACATTATCAGCGAGTAACATGGGCTGTATTTCATTTTCAAAAAAATTCTACCCGTGCGAAGGCGGGTTGTTAGTTCCTAATAAATTTTGAAATAAATGTAAGTAGGCACGTCACAGTTATTGGAAAAGTCGATTAATTAATTTTATATTGTTGAGTGCTCATACCATCTAAAGAACGACCTGAACAACTGCAACTACAATAAACACTAATAACCATCGTAACTAAACGGTTTCCGTGAAAATTCACTAAAGAAACGAGAGTTCAAATAATAGCATTGATACTTCGATCACAAATAAAAAACTAGATACACAATCAACGCTCCAAAAATGTCCGAATAAATGTGCGCTCAAATGAGTATTTGAGTGCACATTGAGTGAGTCACAGATTATGTGAATTATACTTTACGCACGAGACGTAAGATTGCATTTTAAATATTTTTTTACAAAAATCGTTTCAATGTCATGCAAAAATCGTTTACAAGCTTTTAATAACCTTATGATTTGGCAGTAAAGTCTACTTTAGATTAACACAATGTTACCGAAATACTATACGGTATTAAAAAGATATACGTCAATTCGGACAATAATTTGTTTAGGTTTTACAGGAGATTGTGCATCTAGTTCTTAATTTATGATCGAAGCATTGATATCATTAAAAATACCATTGATTCTGTTGTCATCAATTGTAGATAGCGTATGCGATTGCGTAGAGGAAATAACTATTTACATTATTTATCTAGCAAGCCATTGTTGCCAATCACGTAAAAAAAATTGTATACAAAAACACAACCAATAAGGAGGAAACTTCTAAAAGCTTTCAACTAACAGACTACGTATCTAAAACGACGCATCTTCAAGATATACGATAGCAGTCCCACGACGCGCGATGTTTGCCTATCGTGGTCGACAATGTTTTTGCTAAACTTCCTGGTGGTAATGCTGGTATAAAACATTGATTTCCATTCAGAATTTAAACATGTAAATAACAATAGCAAATATGATATGCATTGGGAACTTGTTCAAATAATTTACGAAACAAAACTTGTACTGTTTTATAGAAAACTCCATCTATTTGATCTACATGCTAAATCAGCTTCGGTTCCTGTACCATAACATATTCATTCTGTGAATTCTCATAAAATCTTAATTCATCATTTTCCTATTCTTAAAACTGTAATAACATACTAAATGAGAATATTTTCCACATTTGCTCGGTTAAGTAGTATTATATATCTCAGGTCTAACTCATATTATTATGTAAGGGTAGTTCGAGACAAAATTTCGTGTTCATAAAGATTCAGTCCTTTATAGGCGTAGCTAAAAGGAACAAGAAAAACGGAATGAGCGGACTTCTTACAAATGTTTGTTCAAAAGGATATTAATCTAATGGTTAATTAAAAGTTTTGCCGATACCTTTACGGAATATTTTTAAAAATTATACACTATAATAACTAATAAACTATGACTCTAAACCTACTTGGTATACGTGTACAGAAAGATTAGAAAAGGACACTCCCCACGTAACATCTGTACACTGAATATTACCATTGTTTTATATTGTTTAACTGTTTCGTGTACTATGTGTTGTCGCTAAAATAACTATTAATTATTATTTATCGATATAAATGAAACAGTAGCACTTTTTTTTAACTAAAATTCTTTTACACAAAATTGTTAATTAGTTTGACTAGAGGTGTTTGATAAAAAACGATTACCTTGATAAGATATCCTTTTGTACAAAAGTGCTAAAATATTCTGCAGTAGTCACTGCAGATATTTGAGTATTGTCATGGGTTCTTGGACTATTTGGAATCATAGAAAATTATTCAACTTTTCCCACATTTATTTTAAGGACCAGTTTTCCGTTGGAGGGCGCGATGCGTTCCCATCGCGAACGACACACATCAGCTATTCCTGTCGTACTAAAAATACAAAAGTCCAACGCGACGTGGAACGACTGGCTGATGCGGTTTTTACGCACTGCGCTAATATTTATGATTCAGGCGAACAGGTATCGAGATGAGCGAAATTATACTATAAAAAGAAATGTGAATGTTTTTAAAAAGTTAAATCGTACAAGATGTGAACAACGTAACATAACATAATATGCATAATAACTGAAAGCAGGTGAAATTAAAATTTAAAAGATTTTATTATGTACATGCTCAAGTGTACTTAATTTAAAGAAGAATAGTTCAAAAATTGATTCTAGATTGACTATAGGATAAATTTATATTTACATGGTATTTCAGTAGACTAGAAAAATTACAGGTTCTTAGATAGATTTTGCATTGCTAAAACGCACATTGATGTCGCCCTAAGTCAATAACGTTGTACAAACAATGTTATTTGTTCATATTTTTTCATAGAATGAATCTTGCTTGCGTATTCATTCAATGATACTAATTTTCACGTGTACCTGTTCTTTAATATGTGCTATAATATAGAGAGATAGATAATTTTATTCGCTGCACAAAATACACGTACAATTACACAAATACATATACAATTTAAATAATACCACATAATACATTTTTCTTTTTTTGCGTTACACGTCAATAGACCAGCACTGCAGCAGCGAAAAGGTTCCCAACTCAGCATATTGTCAAGTGACACGCACATGACGCTGATTTTCAGTTGGGAACACAATAAATAAATAACATTAAAAATAAAGTACACTATACTACACTTACCCCCCCAGACAAGCTCCAATCGTACATTGTTTATATTAAATTATCTCATAGTATAATAAAATAAAATAAAAACCGGAGGAAAGCCAGACATATCCACAGGAAATCACACGACAAATGTCAACAGCATACAACGCATACATACATATACATAATATACAATGTTTTGAAGTCTATAACTTATCAAAAAGATTCAATCGAGATGCTGAAATGGCTAAAGGTCGGACCTACGACTACGTCCCTATTCCCTTTTGTTATATAACCATCCAGTAAATTATGTTTTTTTTATTACAATAACTAGGTGCATCCGGCCACACACTGCTGTGGCTCAGTATGTATACTTACATATATGAAATAAATATTTATATATCGCTTGCTTGTACGAACAGGGCATTAACTCAAAAAAGTCGATTTTCCAGGAGAGCAATTTTAAGTTTTTATTGTGATATTCCAGCTTTTCTGTATTAGATCGGTTAACCATACCTATTTTTTTATGAAAGTTACTTCTTTAGTAAGGTTCCAGCCTACTTCATATTTTGGAGAAGTTCGTAATACACGAAATAATAAGATATTACTGAAGAGAGGTACATAATACTAACTTTTTCTGTATAAAATGATCAACAACAAAGGTATTATTTTAAGATACTTCCGAATTTCACAAATATGAGTTATTCAAATGTAACTTACCTTTAGATCAATACAGCATTATTTCAGTTTATTACTTTGTTCAACAAAAACTGACGTTCTGTCGCTACCTACCAATTGACGAGAAAAAGGGGGCAATACTAAATACGACTATATACATCCAACGGGGCGGCGAAAAAGTGCAAAAAGGACGGAGATACTACCCTGCCTGTCGACCCCCCTCGCGAAGGATAATTATGCGACCAAATTCATTCGAAAGATCTTAAATTTTTAAGTAAAGGTGTAGTAGTATCTCAAAATCACATTTTTTTTAGTTACTACCCTGTTCATCTAAGCAAGCGATATGTACATACATACTGAAATATTTATATATGTACTAAATAAAAAATTAACACTAAGGAGGTAAAAAAAAGTTTGTTTGTATGGCGAAAAAATTACTGGCTGTTATAAAACCTGGTTAAGCAAGAGCGAAGCAAATGCATATCATAAGCGTATTAATGACGCGTTGTTCGAAAGAAGAGAATTTCCAACTAAATCCAATTGATCACAGTTAAATTGCACATCAAGGCCAATCAGTCATAATCGTAAACTGTACTTTACATATCACGCGTTGCATTCCAAAATTGGTAGGTAATTTAAAAATTTGCAATGCTGTTAAAGTTTGACCTAGAAATCTAGAAATTCGGCACGACACATTTTTTTAAAGCAGATGTGGATTTACTGTCAGTCGTGATTGTGGTTTAATTAACTGTGATCGTAAATTCAATAGACTGATGAGTCGAGTGTAAGTCAATCTAACATTCGCTAAATAGCTACCGTATTAAATTAACGCTAAGACAATATTGTTTGTTAAACAAAATGGAGGTTACTGTATTAGTTTTGCTATGCTCTGAGTGTTAGATAGCATAATATTATTGATTGTAATTTATACTTCATTTGAAATTTATTTCAACCTTTTTCTATAACTTTTAATTTTAAAATACACCAATTATTGTCAGATATATTTGACAGATATTGATCAATGATTAGGCAAAGACATCTGTTGTGACAGTTACCAAAGAATATTGGTTGATTTTGTTATCTGTGAATTTGGTGAAGGTGTTATATGTTAAACTATAAATTCGACCGTAATTCATTTAATTTTTAAGTTTGAACGTTATTAAAGTTTTTTTTGTCAAAGACTAAACCTCTATAATCACAGGTTTCGCCAAGACTACAAAGTGAATTCGCCTATTTCAAATTATATACAATATCAACAAAAAATAAATCCAAAAAATGAAGAATGAAATAAAGAATATTCCTTTTTCTATACATTTCTTCGGGCTGTTAAAAAAATAAATGTTGTCCATTGAACTTGGAATACACAGTTCGACAATACAGTTAAACAATAAACTTATAGTTATAACATAAACTATTTGGCGACAATCTCGTGCGACTGTTTGATCCAAGGACGTTACGTATACCATACGTGATCACAAACTATTGAGTTTGAAATTGACAGTCTTCTAGACTTTGGCAATTTGGCAGTTTGAACATAAACAATGACTCTTGACATTGGCAGTATGAACGTAAATAATGAGTGCTTTATTTAATTTAATGTATTTCTAATACATTTACAGAAAAATATTACCTTTCTCCAGTCCTTGTCCATATAAACTTTAAGTGTACCAAATTTCACACTCCTCCGTCCGCGCAATTTTATTAAAAAGGGAACTAAAGTTTTCGCTTCACGTATTAATATATGTGGGCGTCCAAGTAAAAAGAGTCCAGTGGTTGGCATTTAGTTTCCGAGATATACGCAGTTTTGTAAAATTGGGTGAAAAATGGCATTTCGCGATTTAATTGATTAATTATTAATTAATGCTCAATTATCTACAAGTTCATATAATAAATGATATTATATGATGTTACTGAGTAGAAACAAATAAGTAGAAGTGTTTTTTTTATCAATCAAACTTTAAAAATGCTTTTTCTCAAAACAAGCTTTTTCAGAGTTTTAACTTTAAATGTCTGATAAAAAAATATATGCCAGTTTTTGAATATTTTTTTATTTCTTATTATCAATTAACGATTCCAAATTCCGAATCTAGTCTTAACTCAATACACCACTACTGGACCCTTTTTGCTTGGACGCCCACATATAGATACTAGGGAGTTAATACTGAGTTCATTGCAATCACTTCTCCTCGTCAATATATAGGTGTACAACACTAAGTGTATAACACATATAATATCACACCGTTTAGCATTTAGGGTGGACAGAGCTAAAACGCGATAAAATCATACTCTGGCGCCGATTTTAGCAATATTGACCTTACAGATAGCAAGCAGAACCGAATCATATAGTCAGGTTGCTCTAGCCTTGTTTGAAATTTGTATGTGTACCTATTATTATGTATAGATAAATAAAATTGCAGTGTCAGACGACCTTTCGAAATAAAGACTTGTTGATTAGTTTACATAATTATTTGCACATGACTAAAATTCAACCAGGCGATTGTTAAAATTTTAGCAGCCTGTCTGCCCGGCCTGTTTGTGCCCCCTAATCTCCGAAACAGCTGAATCTATTTTTGACGAAACTGTCATGTAGAGGGCCTTTCAGAGTAAGGGTACTTTTTATCACAGAAAACACCCAATTTAATGAGTAAAAACGCATGGACAGTTAGTGATCATTATGGAAATTGTTAAGTACATATTGTAAAATTAGCCGTAAATTAGCCGTGGAATTGAAAAATTTGAAGTGGTTGCTATTACAAATTTCTTATATTATCTAAGCATTATCCAAACTTTTACGGCTTGAAGATAAGCAGCTGGCGTAATTTTTTTTTCACACAGAATATCATGGACGTTGGTTATATCTGTCCGTCTATTAATATAGCAAATAACGTATCAGATTTAGGACATTCAAAAGACTAAGACTATTCTGGACCAGTGGAGGATTTGGCAATTAAAGAGGTATTTTTTAAATCTAATTATAACAATGGTCGGAAAAAACCGTACCGGGAAGAATCGAAATGAAACTATTATTGTTGCATGTGTTCAGATTCACAGATTAAAGCGCAACAAGAACTAAATTCGAATAACTTGTTCTCTACAAATCCCGTCGCTCGAAATTCCCGTTGGCCACTCTCGATTCCAGTCGACTCGCGACCTCGCTATAATGGTCTTACATTCCGCTTTATGAGGGAATTCTGCGCGTACGCATTCCACTGTTGACATATAACACATCTAATGTTTTAATTCATTCCTCATGTTACATTTGGAGTTCTATTCAACACTGATATCGGTTATCGCTATTTTATTTATATACTACTAGCTTCTGCTTGCGATTTCGTTCACATAGATTAGATAAGTTGAAACTATTAGAGGTAAGCGTATATTCAACGAGCTAGTTAAAACAACAGTTAATGATTGATCAACGGATAATAATAATAAAAAAAAATCCTTTTTTTTTAAATCAGCTAAGTAAAAATCGGTTCACACCAATAATGTCAACATCATCGGTGTGTTTTTCTAATCTCCGAAAGAGGTAGATATCGTATAAGCGTGCGGTAACTTTGGCAGTTAAATTCGGACAATTGCTGTAATTTGATTTAGACGTATAACAGCAGCAAATGAGTGACCGCGTCTGTGATATTGCTTATATTTATTTTCTAAAATTCTGAGTTGTGTTTTCAGATAATGTAAAAATTACGGTTCAAAGCTAAAAAAGGTAGGAGTTACAAATCGTCATATTTTCATTGCATTTCATAAATTAATTACAAAAAATTGTTAAATACTTGAGATGATGGTTGAAAAAAAAGAGCGAATAGTATCGGCAACTGCAGTGCGATAGGGATAGATTGCGTGTATATTTCAAGCGCAAGTATTGGCAGATAACTAACTCTTTCTATATCATTCTTTACGTACTACCTTATGCATATGCATTCATAGATGTAACCTATGTATACGCTTAGAGCTATAAGTATGTAAAGTATATTTCATAGAGAAACAAATCTAAGCGCCACATAGTATGCGCGTATGGTACCGTACGTCATCTTTATTTAAAATATCCATTATTTACACGCTTTTAGCTGTTAAGTGGGTAAGTTGACATATCAACATTTCCGCGATAAATCACAAGTTGCAAATTGCCGCTTCAGTCGTTTAGTGGACTCGCTACTTACCGAGATGTTTACACATGGAAATTCAGTTGACTTGCTACTTACCGACTTACGACGCACAATTAAGGCTGATTCGGGTTACGCGAGTATTTAGTCAAGTGAGAAGTAATTTAGTAACTAAAGTACTCGCTGCTGACCAAAGTATGGTTCGCGCTGCGGTCGTGTACAGGGCATTAGTGAATGGTGTTTTGAAAGATGAAGACATTGCAACACGGTATACGATACGGTAAATAAGGTTATAAAGCTTAATTAAGTATGGGTAATTTTGAAGAGGTGGAAGAAAAAAATTCTGTGATAAAACTACGGATCCGAAAAATGGCTTAGCAGAAGAGATGATTCCAACTCCATCAATGCCTTCTAAGTATTTCGAAACGAATTTTAAAGCTATGCTTTTCGCTCCAGCTAAACGAAATTTTTGGGGCAGCCAACTCAACTAAAACGTTGCGTTCGGAGTTTTTAGTCGATTAACAATTGAGCAGTGACGTGACGCGTAATGGAGGACGCACTCGCCTAAAAAATAGAAATCTACTCGATTAAATTGCTTACCAAACTAGACAAAATTTTACTCGTGTAGTTGCTAAATTACTCGATACTTGACTAAATTACTAGCCTATCCGAAACAAAAATAGGTTTGTACTCGTAAAAAATGATAACTAATTACATTTATTTGAGCATTATCTGCCTTCTGGAAAACTCATATCTTAACAGTGAAGTTAGCATAATTTAATAAGTGCGGCAAAGGCCGCCGTAAGTAGATATAGAAGAAAACGCAAAACCATATTTTAAGTAACCTTCAGCCTTTCAGCTTCCAATAGAAACCACTTTGAAATTTATGTTTGAAGTTATAGCAGTAACAGTGCCTAAGATCCCTTCACATTTGAAATTCAGAGGTGAATGAGTACCGATGGACCAATTACCTATAAACGTAAATAAGCAACTGTAACTTTTAAACGTAAAAATTTTAAGAAAAAATTTAAACCGCCTTCAAAAAAACACTGAAAATTTCAAAATAACTATCCTTTACTGATCAAAATTCAAGTACATTAAAAATAACTTTATGAATGCGATACCCATTGTAGCGACCTGGCGATGCTAAAATTGCTGAATTGCGTTTTAGTAGAATATAAAGCAATTTGAACGCATGGCTTGCCAGTCGCTTACATACCATCGCCCTGCCATGCCACTTTGTACTTGTTAAATTGTGTAAGAGGAAATATAAACTGTAACACCGACATGTAATTTACTTACTTGGATGTACAATAAAAGAAGACAAAAATGAACACGACGACAAGATCCCTAAACACATACCTATATAATTAAATTTATCAGTTACTAAAGTCATTATATAAAAAT
This sequence comes from Zeuzera pyrina, assembly GCA_907165235.1. Classification (NCBI taxonomy): domain Eukaryota; kingdom Metazoa; phylum Arthropoda; class Insecta; order Lepidoptera; family Cossidae; genus Zeuzera; species Zeuzera pyrina. The sequence continues at coordinate 4,029,407 of OU015623.1, forward strand.
ATTACCTTTCTCCAGTCCTTCTCCATATAAACTTTAAGTGTACCAAATTTCACACTCCTCCATCCGCGGAATTTTCTTAAAAGGGGAATCAAAGTTTTCGCTTAACGTATTAATATATAGATAATACCTAACAGTGTGAAGGCCTATTTGGTACAAAATTCCTTCTTCTTTTCTTACGTAAAAATAACCGAAATATATAAAATTAGGTTAAATATTATTTCAATTTTTTATGGCTACGAAATATTCAGATATATTTTTGCCAAAAAAACCACTCAAAATGTTTGCGAAAACGACGTATCCACTTACGTTCGAGTATTCTCGGCTACAATAACTCATTCACACCTGCGCCTAAAATTGTAAATCTAACAAAATTGGGAAACATTAAAAAGTCGAAATGGAGAATTTTTAATTTATTATGATTATTAAAACTTGCTGTTTGACGCATTAGATAGCTGACAGATGTAGAAAAGTTTAAGTTGATGTACTTCGCGTACTTGCTACGGCACTCTGCTGTGGTGATCCGTGGCGTATACTAACTACCTCTTTATTTTACAAAAAAGTGCAATACGTGCCATACGTCAGAGTCGAGACATAGTTATAAAAAAATTGATGTTACTACTTAGTACTCACCTTTTCATCTATATACAATATACATCTTCGAAATATAATACCTATTAGAAAAAATATAGATCCGTTTAAAAAGAATCGCAAAATTGTAATAGTATGAAAGCTAGAGGTCAAGATAAACTAGTTATATCTTAATTGCAAAAGTTAAGTGGATCATTTTTGGGTAACTGCGTTCGTTTTTATAATTAGGTTCCTCAAGAAGTCATTCAATCAAGGGAAAAGAAATTTAAATTTGTTATTAAACGTACACAGATTGGAAAATTATTATATCATATAAACAATTTCATCGAGGACACAGACATTAGTTTTGAAATAATCTTCTCTGTACATACTTATACTGGCTTTCTGAATATTGTCTTTTAATATGTCTATTGTAAAATCATGTTGATAACATGATATCTGATTTCTTATCGCTTCTTCTCAGTGAGCAAGTTTTCTTTTCGAACCGAAGGAAGGTAGATTTGACGTCAATTGAATATTTGACGCAGACTTTGTTGTTCCAGTTCAAAAAGTCCAAATCAGTTTCAAAATGTCTCATCAGAGGAGTCTCAACTTGCCTCATTAAACTAATCTCGTTAAAATCATGTGCATTTGTTTTTTTTATCATGACAATGAAAAAAAATTAAAGATGAAGAAAGCTTTTCTCAAAAAAATGTAGAGAATCCCAGGTATAAGAGACTGGCTAGAAATCTGTTGCCATCTGGTTCCGCGCTGGTATTTAGAAAAGGCGTTAAGGGGTAATTTTGTCGTGTCTGAACGCTCTGTCTATCCTAATGGTGTGACGGTACATGACGCTACATGTATTACATATGTAATATGTTACGCGTATAACTAAAAATTTATAGAGCTAAGACATTGTTCAAAATTGACAGATATGTCATGGTCTGTTTAGAATTTATCATTTAGTTATACAAATATTTATATACAAATATTTTTAACAATCTTTCGCATAAGTTATAACATATACATACATATCTGAGTGCAATACCACACGCCGAAACTGACAAGAATTAGAGAAACACGGAATGTAGTGGCACAGATACGCCGTCCGTTAGACGCATCACATGCCGATATATCCGCGGCTAATTTCAGACAAGCGGTACTGCGACAGCTTAACAGACGCACCGGTAACACTAACTGTCCCGGAATTTGTACCAAGGCCGGCCGTTTCCAGTGTAATGTCGATACAATTTCGCGAAACCGTACCAACATGCAGTTAAACGATCCAGACGCTATGCGTTCAGTTGGCAACGACAGTGAACTCTATTTTAATTTACGAATTGGGAACAATCTGGAAACGCTAATCCAAATTTTTTGTAATACCTATAGATTCCACTGTTGGCAAGAAGCATCTACTAACTACTACTAACTGAGGTGAGTAAGAGACGGGTCGTATTCCAACAAGTTAGTGGCCAGTCAGCTTACTTTCAAGTTGTTCAACGATTATCACAATACTAATAGCACAATACCACACTAACAATAACTAGGATCAATGGTTTAATGTGCCTCCGAAAACACGGAAAAGCTCGATACGTATGCTATGAATGATAAGAACCGTCACGTAATAGGTGACGGTGTGTTGTTTGCTATTGTTTGATATGATTAAGTTTGTATCATTAAACGACTTAACAAATCATTTAATAAAAAAGGTGCATGCATAGTTACTGAAAGAGATTCAAAAGCAAAAATGAGAGTAACACCGTTAAGTTAAGAAAGACTAAACGTATGGCGATAATACAATAAATATTATAATAAAGATGTTTGCGATGAGATAATAATAATTATGTAGATGCCGTACATGTAGAAGATATAACAAGAAATGATGCAGTCGAATAAAATATGTCTGCATCTTATAAAACGCCTAATGAAAGTTTTTAAATTTAAGTTTGATTGAAAGGAAGACCGAAATGAATTTTAATAAATAGTGCTGCAAGCTTGAACCGTGGGAGATTCGCAATAGACCAAATAGAAAGTGAATGTTTTATCTCATCTTAATGATCTAAACAAATTTTTGGCAACAATAAAGTCACGAAAAATGTCATGGTAAAATTTTTAAATCATTAAACTTGTCAGTCTAAAAGTAAATCGAAAGTGGGTTAACAATGACAAATTCAGTGAGAGCTTAATAACATTTCTCTGTCTTATAGTTAAAAAGTCGATACCTACATTTATTTATGGTAAATACAAATATTATATTTACAAATAATAACGCAGTAGCAGTAGACATTCGTTCGTTATGATAGTCATTAAAGATTTTTATTGTGGTACTAGGAGATTTGATTGAAAATGTAAACTTTTATCGTGAAACTTAAATAATTTACTAATAAGTTACTCTAAAGGTAGGTGTTGTTAATTCTTTTTTTCAAATTGTACATTTACTCAAATTTTTTTGCAAGTCGGTAGATTAACATTGAAGTCAATCAGAACAATGAAACACTGTTTACTGAACTTTCTCATTCTTTATTCAGATGCTTAATGGATGCAATGGACTTCCATTGATAGCTTTTGATATAATAATGATAAAAGAATCCAGTGACGTCATGGTTTTATAATGCAGCATCCAGTCACTAGTCAAACAAAGCGTCGGCTGTTTCAGACAGACGCCTTCCTATTGTAAACATATTTCTTGTTTATTCAGATACACTCGGATTGTAAATATAAAGGATAAACAATACCAGTACTGATAGATTAGAGGACTACTCTCGATTTTATCTTACAATTTTTTTTTCTGTTAAAATAAATATTATGTTGTGTGAATAAATTTCTATGATTGTGACAAAGGTAAAGCCTATATTTAATTCAGAATTAAATTTTGTCTCTTTTGTAACATAAATCTTCTGTAGAATAAATGTGAATTAATATTTAACATGGAGAAAAATAAGGTCAGAGGCAGAAAAGTTAGTTTTAGTTGTTGTAAACGGATTGGATCTAGCACTAATCAAGTTATTTTTCGCATTCAGTTCAGTAACAATCAAATTATCTGAGATGAACCTTTGCTCTACTAAACGTCCCATGTCCAATGATTACAAATAATTCTTGTTAGAATTAAATGACGAAAATATTGTCATACTTTGTTTGTATAAAAGATAGAGATGCAAATAATAATGAACTTTTTGCAAGAGAATAAAACAATAACTTACCAACACTTTTTGGATAAAAATCCTACTGAATATTAAACTTTGCAATTTGATTACTTAGACTTTAATTTTACAATATGAGAACGTTTCTTTTAAGTACTCCAGAAAATTACGAAATTATGTGACTTCATACTAAGCACTAAGCTTGTGCTACAGGTAACACAGAATGAATGGGGGGGAGAGCTCTTAGTAAACCCCAGACTCCAGCCAATTTATAAAAGTTCGTTCCTTAAATTGACCAGACCAATGATCAAACCCGGCTTGAATTGGAAAGCAGATGATCTGCTACCGCGCCAAAATGTATCAATCTGGCACTATTTAGGCATGCGACTTATAACATATTCGTAAGAGCTATAAACGCTTCGTCTTAAACTTTTAAACGTATAAATATCCTTTAGACAGTTCGTCGACATACCGAAGAGCTTACTTTGTATTTATAAATAAAAAATATAATATGACGTTTAATCCGTGGCTCGTTGCATGCGTGTGAAGTGGGCCGAGATAGCGCGTGCGTCAGAGCGCATCCTGGACTTCCTTTTCCTAACCACTTGTCCTTAGATGCTGTTGACGGGTGTTTATAATGAAATACAGCTATTTATCATGGTCTAATTTAGCTTTACACTTGAAATCCTATTAATTTGCTCCTGGTTACATTTAATTACTTATTTTTATTGAGTTAATTTTTTGTTACAATTCGTAAATGTTGAAATTGTAAAAGAGTTTAAAGTCCATAATCATATCGGTGCGTAGGGATGTAAAATCGTCAATGCCGATTGTGATGTTGAGCATGTTTGAGAAATGAATGATAACACTTAAACCAAATGTAACAATGTCCAGAATGGAAATAACAAATAAATATTGTAATGTAATCACTAATCTGTCCTGAGGAATTGTTCGGAGTACTGCCTACTGCTGAATTCCGTTACCGTACGTCACGCAATCGACTGTCCTTTCATTCTCACCACCTGATGGATGGCGGGTCCACAACTGTGCGATTCTTACGACATTTTTTACCACGTACGACAATTTTGTGGAACCAACTTATAGCTGCGGTATTCCCGGACCGTTACGACTTGGGGACCTTCAAGAAACGAGCCTACTCTTTCCTTAAAGGTCGGCAACGCACCCGTGATTCCCTGGACGTTGCGGGTGTCCATGGGCGGCGGTGATCATTTTCCATCGGATGGTGCGCTTGCTCGTTTGCCCTCTCCGATATAAAAAAAAAAAATAATAATCAGTTTGCAAAGGGTTTTTTGAGCGGAATTAAGCAATACCAAGTTCAGATGAAAAAACAGTTTGATTTTTGTTCATATTGTAGATTTTCGATTTATGTTTAAAAATAATATTCACCGCTGGTCTGTAAAAAAATTTCCTAATGAAATAAGATGTGAAATGTTGTGTAGGTAATCTATATCTATAGGTACTTAATATTATAAAAAGGTAAACTTTGTTTGTATGTAATGGATAAACTCTAAAACTATTCAACTGATTTCAAAAATTCTTTCACCTATCGAAAGCTACATTATCGACAAGTAAAATGGCCTGTATTTTATATTCATAAAAATTTCTAGCCGTGCGAACCTGGGGCGATTCGCTAGTAAATAATAATAGTATGATAACGTTTACTTACGAAACTCAAAAAATTAACTTCCAAGAAAACTTACCTGAAACAGAAAGCAAACAGTTTTAATGCAAAAGAATTGGAGTGTTAGTAAATCAGTATAAAACTAGAACAATGGCTAAAGAAATAATCCATACGTCTCGCGAAAACGAACAAAAACATACATAAAACATTGGAAGCTATTATTGCAATCAAAGCAACTGCATAACAAAGGGCCAATCATAGCCCTACAGTTCACGTAGTTTAATCGAAGTGGGACGAACGTGGGCATTATATTATAGTACTCGTATTATACAGTAGGTATTAAGGTTCTCTTGATTTGATGCAACTTCCTGCACCCACGATACTGTCTGTCGAAAGAATTGTTGAATTTAAATGACCAACAAAACATACCAGTTTTACGAACTGATATAGAATTTATTATTTTATTTTGTAATATTCGTGGCGTACTTCGCTGTTATTAGTTTTCGGTAGATTTGCAAGTTTCGTTAACAGGATTCTCCTATTACTTTGAATAAACACATACCCCTTCAAGCGAACGAACTTCTCATTACGATATTAATATACCATGTATATTGTATAATATAAGGGATTAATGTAGATAAGAATCATCTCGTGCATAAAATAAGATTTATTTTACTGACAGAATTTTGTTTTGACTAACATTTCGGTGTTTCTTAAAAAAAATCTAAAGTACTTTATGTACTACTAGCAAACCCGGCCCGTTTCACTGGGCGTTAGTTGAAGTTAAAATAAATTAAACAGTTAAAAAAAAATTCTACTGATCCGATCGCTACCAAACTTTACAGGAACACCCGCTAGGCCAATCTGAAGATTCCCTGAAAATTTTATAGAAATCGGTCCAGCCGTTTCGGAGTCCATCAGAAACATACATACATACATCGCCTTTTATATATATAGATTAAGAATGTATGGAATAAGTAACTATAATGGACTTACATCACTGAATCTCCTACTCAAGTTTCTTCTTTTAAAATGAACTCTTTTAAAATGAAGTAAACGTTATCTTTTATTTGTTAACTCTTTTAAATTGAACTAAACAAAATTTGTAATTGTTCCCTATTTAAAGACAGCCAATAATATTATAGATTTAACAAATACATTTTTTTATAAACTTAAACGTCTAAACCACGGACAAACGTCATTATTAGGAGGACAGTGGAAATTATATTGGAAAAAATTATATACGGAGTTGTATTTTAATAGAAAAATTATTATTTTTATTGTGTTAATTTCTTTTTAGAGAGTACTAAGTAATGAAGTGGATTTTTAACATTTCATTGCAGTGGATTAAATTTTGTATAGCGACTGATAAGCAATTTTACCGTTATTACTATCAATGAAATGCATTTCAGAAACATACTCAATTACACTTTACAGAACAGAATTTATAAAAATACTATTTACAAATAAATTATATATATTATATTATATTCAGAATGTTTATAAACAACAATCAGAATGTTTTTATAAACTACAATAAACTACAATAATAAATTTGTTCAATAAATTTGGTGAAGGGATTGACAACATTTGAATGAAATAAATAAATATAGTACATAAAGTATCCTTTCGAATTTATCGTTTATTTGAGCGATAACTATGTTTTTTTTTTAAACATGATCCGAAACTATTTAATTAAACGATTTAAATAAATATCGATTACATTTTTTTATTGTTTTGTTAATTACCGCTTATCAACTTTTTAACGAAGTTTATAAAAAGTAATAGTAATATGTTATCTGATAATTATTACTTATAAGTTATTGTTGGTGTATTTCAGAATTAAAATATACCTAGATAACACTCAAATAAGTTTCAAGTAAAGTGAAAATTGCAATCAATAATATTATAACAATATTTTCATATATAATATTGTTATCCATTTCTCAGTTAGGACTTACAAAGGTAATCTTGGTAATAACAAACAGTTATTAACATATCCTACGTTCGACCAGACGGAAAAAAATGTATGAAATTTAAGACGCCATATTACGTCAAAGTAACGCAATGAATGTGTGTTGTGAATATTCATACCACGGACTTTAATCGGCAGTAAAATTTCTTAGTAGATAACATTAAAATAAATGAATAGATATATTTATTCGGCACAGTCTGATTTGTATTATGTAATTGTTATTCTCTTTGTTTCACAATGAAATTCATGTATGTAAATAATAATACGATATGATCGTATTACAAAGGATTGATTAATTTGTTGTTAATGTTGTTTTGAGCTTGTGTCTAGTAATATTATGATCTATCTTTGTATAGGTAATGGCAAAACAGTTGAGTACCTTTTTTTCCTCTGTTTGTCAACAGATTTTCTTTTTTTTTTGTTCAGTAGCTATTAAAGTGTTATCAATAAAAAAATTTGGAAATGGTTAGTTATAATAATACGTGAAGCGAAAACTTCGATTCCTTTTTTAAGAATATTGCGCGCACGGAGATTTGGCATAGTTTTACGTTCCTACTGCCAATGTCAAACAGTTAGACAGAGTAGGGTTGAAACCAAAGAGTTTTTACGTTTGTTATATTTACGGTCGAATTTCGACCACCGGGCGACCTCTAGTATAAATAAAAATGAAATGTTCGTTGCTAAGCGCGAAACTTGAAAACGGCTGGTCCGTTTTGGCAAATTTTTTTTACATGTTCGTAACAGTCCAAATAGGGGTTTGTGGAAAGAAAAATCGGAAAAGTTGCCTGGAAAATTCATGAACTCGAGAGCATGACTCACGAATAATAATTGTATAATAGGTATTGAGCCACAGCAACGCCGTGCGGCACAACTAGTATGTAACAAATAATAATAAATAAAATTATAATTAATATTGACTGCTTTATAAATTGATGGACGTAGACTTTTAGAAATAGATTAGTTTTGCAGTTTCATGTGTTTTGTAACTAAGGATTGGTAGCAGAAGCCAAGGAAGACCGAGGCTGATTTACGAAGATCAAATAGCCAGTGTTGGCTGACGGATATATCAAAAGCACTTGCTTATCTAGGCGAAAATGTGTGAGGTGAATGATGAGATTGGAAGATGCAAAAGAAGTATATTAAGGTCCGTCCTCTCTGACTACCTCGTTAGAGATACAGCGTGAAGCAAAGTATGTATATATGTAACTAAAGAGAGAACAATCATGCGTCCGTTCGTCTGACAAAGTCTTGTTTTTTTAGAAGCCTACAGATTTGTAATTTGGCACAATGATACGTCTTGTATACACATACATTTCCATTATTCTAAGTGATTATTTTTTGAAGGAAAAATCTAATAAAAGTCTTACGGATCACGTGAAAAGTTAAGAAATTTACATATTTAACATTGTCCATATTTATTCAACTCGACTTGTTAGTATGTGTGAGTCAATTTTGCAACTGGATTTTAAACCAGTTCCACCTGACCGATTGAGCTAAAATATTGCATACTCTTTTTGGGCTGGTGACAATACAATCTAGTAAAAGCTTGAAGCTTGTTTTAAACATGTTTTTTAAATAGTAGATCATTACAAATATTGTAAGAAAAACTCAGCGGAATCGAACTACTTATTTTTTAAATTATTAAATGAAGTTATTAGTCAATTATAACTACACAAGCGTTTAGAAACAAGAATTATATCGTTTTTGCTTGATATATAAATGCCGCATAAGATTCGATCGTTTCAATATTATTACACGAACAGATGTTTATCAAGATAACAAAATTCCACACTGTTCCGTTTAATTCAGTATAAAAACCTTGAAGAATTCTGCACAACTAACTGTAACAACATTCGTGAACAATAACAGCTGTAAGACATTTGTCATGAAAAAACTTGCGACTGTGACATCAAATTCTGACGTAATCACTGATAGTATTCGCAAAGGCGTTGATATAAGTACATTGTACGTACTCCTACACAACACTCAAACAATCCTACGCAACTTCGAAATACAGGTTCAGGTAAGTGAATGACCAGGATTGATCAACTATTTTTGTGCTATTCGGATAGTTTCGAAACATATTCTTTTGATTTGTTTATTGTAATTACAAATGAAAAGAATAGATAATAGTTTATATCTATATATTAATATATTAGCGACACGCCCCGGCTTCGAACGGGTAGAAATTATTTTGGAAATAAAATACAGTCCATGTTACTTTATGAATGTAGCTTTGTATAGGTGAAAGAATTTTAAAAATCAGTTGAGTAGTGCTCGAGTTTATCCATTTATATCTTCACGCTGTATCCCTAACGGGGTAGCCATGAGGATAAACACAGTTTACCTCTTTATAATATTAGTATAGATGTGATTTTTTGTACCACTTTTTAAGCATATTTCGCGCACGAAGGGTGTTCGAGATTAGGCATAGTTAAAAGTTTATATGGAAAAGGAGTGCACAATGCTAAAATTTATAGATATATGGAATATGTTTTATAAATACATTAAACTAAATTATTTACTGCTAACGTCAAACATATAATAGTTATACTATCTATGTCAAAGACATAAGGTAGTGGTCAAAGTCGAGATTGTTGCCAATGAATTTTAAAATGTTGCCCACAAATAATTACTGATAGATTGGCTGAATGAGTGTCGAGCTGTGAATTTTGTGACTTGGAGCTGTTTCGAATTTGTGGAGTGTATGTATGTCAAAGGAAAAAAGTGTTTATTTTACACTCTAGGTCGGATTTCGACCAGTGGCCACCCACCTATTTAAAAGTATTTTTACAGGAATTATTACAAAATCAAAAGAGCCTCAAAGATTCCCTCAGACAACTGAAAGTGCTTTGTCTCCTGGACAACCTCTAAAGTAGGAAAAATATCTATTATTAAAAAATAAACTTAAATATTCATGGTATTAGCTTTATGATAATTATATAGTATTTATGTATCAAATGAATACGTTACAATTTTTCCTAAATAATTTTTTTAGGGTTCAAGTGCAGAATTAAGAAAAAAAAATTCATTAATCGAAACAGCAATCAAAAATTAAAACGCGTTCAAAACAATTGCAGTGGATAAACAGTGTAGAATAGAAGAGTGAATGATAACAATATGGAGAAAAATACGTAAATGTGGAGTAAAATATGTACTTTTATTTATTTCTATCTAATACATAAAAATCATTGGTTGCTTGTTTGTTCGTGTATTATGGACTGCCACATCGTTCATCCGATTGTGATGAAATTTGGTATGGAGATAGTTTGAATCCTGAGGAAGGACATAGGCTATTTTAAAAACAAAAAGCTCGGACGAAGTCGCAAGCATAATCTATATATATAAAAGGCGATGTATGTATGTATGTTCCTTATGGACTCCGAAACGGCTGGACCGATTTCGATGAAATTTTCAGGGAATCTTCAGATTGGCCTAGCGGGTGTTCCTGTAAAGTTTGGTAACGATCGGATCAGTAGAATTTTTTTTTTGTTTTTTTTTTTTTTGCAGTATCAAAATAATTATAAAAACTGTTTAATTTATTTTAACTTCAACTAACGTCCAGTGAAACGGGCCGGGTTTGCTAGTATTTATATAAAAAAGAATGTTTCTTTGTATGTTTGTCCTCTATGCTTTCCTTAATCATTCACCCGCTTGTGACTTCGGCGAGTTCTTTTGCCGTATGTCCGCGAAGATTTCTGAATTTTTTAATTTAATAAATGAAAGACTACGTGAACGAAGTCGCGGGGAACAGCTAGTATTGTATAAACTTCAAGTGAGTGACACTGTTTTTCTTCTTTGGAAGGTTTTTTATGTACAAAATAAGGCCATAGATATAAAATATAAGAGTAAAGATGCGTGAAATACCGACCTTTTTAAAAAAAATTATAGTATGTGTGATTATTGATTTCTACATAAACTACCGACTAAATACCGACTTGCGCAAACATTTTCGCAGTACTATATGCCAACACTTATGATACAAAACGTAATTAAGGTCGACATATTTAGTTTGGTGGCAAAGATCTATTATATTCTTAGCTAACACTTAACAAATGTTAGCAGGTGCGTACGCGCATTTATTTTCGTTAACACCTTTCGCCTCAGGACGACGTTGACTGAAAGTTCTGACACTAATAATGGCATCTATAAATCTTCACCTGTAATCATAAACTTAACACCTTAAGATAAAAGTGGTTAATTACCGCTGTAAAATTAGTTAAATAAACAAAGAATTATAAAATCAGTACTAAACACATGTGCACAAACTAGGTGAAAAATGAGAACTATGGAATGTTCTGTAGGATTACAGTAATAAAGCAACAATATTATGAAATACTGTAAAACAAAAGTGGGTGATAAAGTTCGATATTAGTGAAATCAAGTCAATTCAATTGTGAATTATTTACAAAAATAGCAATGCGAGTAAGAGCAATAACAAAACCGATAGATAATCTACAAAAACGATGAGTTAAAATTGTTTGTTAAGTTAATTTACACTGTTGGTTATAAAAACTATTAGAAAGTGCCAGAGGAGTCATTGGCATTTGGTATTGGGCCAAAGCGAAGCAAGGTCAGTGGCTATTTGATAATAAACGGGCATAAAGCCATTATGAAGTAACAGATTGTTTATATTTTTTTACTATAGGGTCACTGGCTTGGATGCAAATCTAAAATCGCGTGTGTCATGAAATTTAAATTATGGGCAATAAATCTGAACGCAAATTTACATGTACCGATCAGCGGTATAAAAAAAGGGTTTCAAGGCTTTGAGAGGTTTATCTAAATTTTTTTTTTAATAAGTTTATTGATAACTTCATTTGTGAGATAAATGTGTTTATAGAATCCGCTTGAAAACCACATTAATTAATTCTAATTAAAACACATTAATTCGTAACAGTGACAATAATGGCTTTAACCATTATCTAAATGGTCAGTACAATGAATGTGTTTTTTTAACATTATTTAATTAACGATTTTATGCCTAGTAATACAATTGTGCATGCCATGTTTATTGTAGGTTAGAAACAAGTACATTATTTTAACAGATATTCTAACTAAAACATGTTTCTAAAATTTACGGAAGTTAGAAGAAACAAATGTCGCAGCACTGTGTTGTAGTTTTGTTCAAAAAAAACGACGACATGATAAATACAAATCTTTTTCATTCTGTAAATCTTACAAACGTACTTATTATTTATATTATTTATTTTTTTGATAAATAAATAGTAGACACTATTATTGAATATTTACAAAACGAACTATCCGTTAGGGATACAGCGTGAAGATATAATGTACATGTATGTATAAAACGGAATTTACGCTAAACTAAAGATTTACATGAGGCACACAATCTGCGTATTTTGTCGATACAAATAAACAAGTTAGGTATATATTATGCGTTACAGATTCCAGTGAATTAGTGAAGTGATTAGTTACAGACGGTAAGCTCGAGGCCGTCGAAGCGACACAACTTTAATGTGCTCTAAACACTATAAACGAATTTACTATTTTCCCGCAATCATTTACTAGGATTTCTTAAAGTTTCCACTTAATTCTTGTTACCGGTTTTCATTATTAATTTAAATTAATTATAAACTTCCATTTTTAAAATCTATTACAGTACAAAAAAAGTCTAACAATTATTATCGGCGGTCGTCAGTTTTAAATCTGGAAAATGGCGTTGTGAGGTAATAATCTCACAATAATTATTAAAATTATCATTGAATCTTCAATAATTTAAAGGTAGACAAAAAGTCACGCAATTTACAGTAAGCAATATTTAGTTCAATTATATTCAATACACTGTGTACTTACTTCAATGTCGAAGAAACAAATTTTAATTCTAATATTAATTTTTTTTTCTCGATGGCAAGTTCACGTGTACATACATACATAGTACATACATATCCTCACGCTGCATCCCTAACAGGGTAGTCAGAGAGGACGAAGCGCCAAGCGTCGCGTGTAAAGTATGATAAATCAGAAAGTAATAATAATGTCCAAATCTTTTCAACCTGTAAATCTTACAAAAGTACTTGTTTCTGTATTGTCATGCACGTACATCGTACATTTTGCAGTATTATAATCCGAGTAAAACACAACAAAATTAAAATTGTACGTACAACAATAAGGTACATGTTTGAGAGCTGATCTTTCCAATTGGTCGACATAATACTTTCACGTTTTATGTAATCACGCGCCTTGACTCGCCCATCCGTCATACTGCTCGGTTGTTATCTTGATGTAAACTATGAAAGTATACGTTTATCTCTGCTCTTCTTTATAGAAAGGGGAGATAAGCGTCTCTACGGAATTAGAGTTTGTTTGGGATTTTCCTCGTTAGGTTTTAATGCATTATGTTATTCGAATGTCTACAAACTTATTATATGACCTTGAGTACCGTAAATGATTATAAGGGAGAATAATGGTACCGAATACATTTGTACCTCTATAAGTCTGTACACATATTATAAAGAGGAAAAATTTGATTGTCTGTAATGGATAAACTCAAAAACTACACAACCGATTTCAAAAATTCTTTCACCTAAAGATAACATTATCAGCGAGTAACATGGGCTGTATATTATTTTCAAAAAAAATTCGGGCCGTGCGAGGCCGAGGCGGGTCGCTTAGTATTAGATAAAGTTATACGTACTTAATAAATATAAATAACTAGCAAACCCGGCCCGTTTCATTGGGCGTTAGTTGAAGTTAAAATAAATTAAACAGTTAAAAAAAAAATTCTGCTGATCCGATCGCTACCAAACTTTACAGGAACACCCGCTAGGCCAATCTGAAGATTCCCTGAAAATTTCATCGAAATCGGTCCAGCCGTTTCGGAGTCCATAAGGAACATATTTTATATATATAGATAATTTATTTACAACAAAAAATTATTTATATGACCCCACACTAGGCTCAGCCTGTATCGTGAGGTTCCGTATACTTTACTCAGATTTGTGCTTAATACTAACAATCATTACATCAACTGAATCAAAACATTAATAAATAATCACATCAAATATCAAAATTAAATAAAAATGACAATAATTTATAAAATCAAAATAATAATCAAATTAATTAAAAAAACAATCATTCGTGCATGTTCAATATTTAAAAGTAAATATTAAAATAATAGAATCAAATTTGCTAAGATATAACTTTAAGTATTGCTTCGGTTTCACTATATATTAAGTTTAATAAGACATTTAAACTCGCTCAAAGATACTAAATTATATTTTAGTATATTTGAGCGACGAAACGTCGTGCAAATGAGGTCCTAACGGAACGGACTGGAACTGGGATTCGAAAAATTCTGCTATTGAGGAGTTGTTTGTAGTTAGAGGAGTTCAAAACAACTTTGTGGACACGTAATGCAGTCATTTGTAGGTATAACTTCCTAACTTAACTCTAATACTTAAACTGAAACTAAAATTATCTGTTTATTTTAAAATATGGATTGATACAACAAAAAGGAATAAAATATAATAACTATTAGAGCATATTTAGACAGTAGTCAAACTTTCTCTGACAGTAAATCTTTTCCAATTGGATTACAAATCGAGCACTCAATACAGTGAAGCCTTATTTATACTTGAGTAGGTAGGTCAAAGGTACGATGAGCAAGGCCTACAGTAAAGCAAAAATAATAATAAAAATAAACAAGTATTAGGTTTTTTAAGAACTATAGTATGGTATAACTGCTCTTTACAGCAGTAAGTAATTCAGTGGTGTGATTCAAATTTAGAATAATTTCTTTTGAAACATAAATTATAAAGATAATTAAGTACGGTTAGTTACCTTCTTCCAAGTCGATCATTACAAAGCTTATTACAATTTCCGCGAAGAAAAATGATCAGAAAGTTTCCAAACTTGTGTATTTAATATTCATATTAAAAATTAGTGTAGAGCAGGGTTGGCATGATTTAAACAAGCTGTTTTAAAACACGTGTTTTAAACAGTATTTTATATCAGTTTGAAATAAAACAATGTATTTTATTAAGTGTTTAAAAACACAGATTAAATAAGTTTTAAACATTGTTTATGAGATGACATAATGAAAACAAAAACAGATTTTAAAACAACTTTTAATGCAAATAAACTGAAAATAAATGCAAACTGATAAATATTTAGGACTTCGAATGATACGATTACTGTATAATTTGAAAATTTGTCACATGAATTTAGAAGTTTTTTTATAGAAATTATTTAATTTTGGACTTGTACCGGAGACTTCCAAGTCAACAGGTGCCGGGCCAGCACTGCCGAGAACTTAAAGCGGCGTAGGTATGCGACTCTCTGAGACTTTCATATTTACGCCCTTTGCAGTCGAAACTTTGGGTCCCTGGGGCCTCGAAGCCCCTCGACTGATTTCCGATATTTATAAGAGCCTGGACGAAGCTTCGGGAGACCGCCGGGCTGGCAGCTTCTTCCGCCAACGAATCTGTTTGGCTATTCAGAGGCAATGCTGCCAGTCTGCTGGGTACCTTAAGCAATGACAGCTTTCTAAGCGGTAACTTTGAGGAAGTCTATTATTTAAGATAATGTGTAGTTTTAAGTTTGTAAATATTAACATATGTATGTACTTTTTTGTTATTAATAAATATTCGTATGACTTGTAAATAAAACATAAAGTCCCGTTCTGCCCCCACCGAAACACAAGCTAGGAACTAACTCCCCGCGATTACTGTGGGTATTCCCCCTTATTTTAATATACTTTTAGGTTTCTCCCCTGCTACATCGCAGAAACGAACATCGCGACATACAAGTGTAAAAAGTATAATTTTCAAATTAAATAAATCGCTTTAGTATCGATATAAAAATAATAAAATATATAATTCTTTTAAATTTTTATCTCAGATGAGTTTTAAAATTGTCTAAGAAGTAAAAATTAATTATACATACATACATATATTCTCACGCTATATTCCTAACGGGGTAGTCAGAGAGGATGAAGTGTCAAGCATCACGATCCTTACATACTTCTTTCGTTCGTTCTTTCTTTCATCCTCAAATCTCATCAAACTCCCGACACACTTTTGCCACGGTATGCGAGTGATTTTGACGTTTCCGTCAGCTAACACTCTGATAATTCTATCTTCATAAATCAGCCTTAAAAATTTATTATATCCAGGCGTTATTGGGCCCGGTCGATTAGAAATTGATCACTAAGAAAAAAAAAGAAACATTTAAAACATTCTGAACTACATACATACATATTTTCACGATGTATCCTTAAGTGTAACGGGGTAGTCAGAGAGGACGGAGCGTCAAGCGTCGCGGTCCTTACATATTTCATTCGCTTCCTCAAATCTCATCATTCGCCTCACACATTTACGCCTAGGTATGCGAGTGCGAACATTCTGAATTGTTTTACAAAATTTAATATAAAGTTTTTTTTCTCTCCAAGTCTGGCCTAGAGAGAGTTCGATTCGCGCACTAATGGTTATAGTCTAGTCATTGAAGGTAAAATACGGTGCTAGTGTATAATTATACCAAACAGCACCGATTTGCACAAAAATTTGGATTTAGGTTCTGCATACCCTCTACTTCAGTTGACACTGTGCCGGGGGTTGCTTTTTATTTGTTTTTTTAGGGGTGAAAACTACCCCTATTCGAAAATAATTTTAGAATTGTCGATTCGAGCGAGTAATCGATTGAAATCGTCTTTAAATAAGTTGAATGAACGTCAATTGACATTAAAATACATAATTTATGATTTATTAAACAGTTTCGACCCCTAAAAAGAATTGTTATAATTAAAAAAATCTTCAAAATGCTCTTTAGCAACTTGGAATGATTAAATACCACCGATTTGCATAAAAATTTGGATTGAAATTCTACATACCCTCTAGTTCAAATATGAACCTGTTCCGTTGCTCGCTTACTATTTTTTAGAGGAAAAAACTACCCCTGTTTGGAAATAATTATAAAATTGTAGATTCAAGTTTGTAATCGAAATCTTATTTAAATAAATTAAATAAACTTCAATTGACATTCTGAGGGATAATTATGATGAATTGAACATTTTCAACCTCTAAAAACCACCCCCTATGACAGTAATCATTAAAAAATAATGTGAAAAATGTTATTAAGCAACATGGTATGATTTAATCATATTATAGTGATATGAAAATAAAATTTATTAAGTCGAAAAGTATTGACTTTCAGTAAAAACTATATAGAACAAAAGTTGCTTAGAATTAGCCAATCTATCCATTCCCAGAGTAATTTCCAATGAGACATTTTTCACTCCCGATAAGGGGTAGCATCCACCCCTAGGGTAAAAGCAACCCCCGCCACAGGGTCAACTTTGAAGTAGAGGGTAAGTAGAACATAAATCCTAATTTTTGTGCAAATCGGTGCTGTTTGGAAAAATTTTACGGGAAAACGTTCATTGAATGGACTATTATAAATGAGCGATTTAGAAATAGGCGAATTTATAAATTTAATTGGACTTGCCCATTGGCTCGGTGGCAGAGCCTTCGGTTTACTAATCCGGGGTTCTGGATTCGTACCGCAGTCAGGTTTTTTTGAAGTCGGTTAAAAATATAATCGATAAATCATTTAATGCAATAGTACAGTAATTCAATTTAACGATGTGCGAAATCGATTATTATAATAATCGACCGCAATATTTTATAATTTGAATAATCTATAATGATCGATTATGAAAAAATACTGCCACACTACCAATTTCTACTTTTATTGATTGTTGTGGTTTAGTATGGCAATCCTGTCATTGCAAAAAGGGGATTCCCTTGATATTGTTTATGAACGTTTTCACTTCATTACTAACCTACGAATTTTTATTCGTAGTTCATTCTCTCTCATTTAAAAGTAGAGAAATCAAAACAGTTTGTTCAAGAATTTCAATTTTCAACGGAGAGTTGTCACATCATTTTATGTTCACATTACAACGAGACGGCAGCGCAGTGTATTTTACCTACCTACTAATTAAATTAGATTGTATTTAAAATGAAACGTCGAGAGAGTTCTCATGTGTGGACGTATTTTAATAAAACGGAACAGGAAGCAATATGTAATGTGGTAAAAAAATAAAGCTTTGTGGAAATACTACAAATCTTCGCGAACACTTAAGGAGAATGCATTGCATTGAAGATCACTGGCTGAGACAAAATACAACTACAGAGGAAGGAGAATCTTCAAAGGTGAGCGAACTCTACGAAAGAAAATTCAAACAATCAGTTTTGATGACCGCGCTGGTTGCAAAAGAACTAAGCTAGAAACAAATAGTGCAGTAGAATTAGATTATCAATTTACATTAATTGTGATACTAATAATTTTTGGCACATCGATAGAGTTATGTCTGTGTATGATTACCTTAAATTTGCAACCGATTTGGAAGTGCGGAAAATGGTGAAAATTGAGAAAATCTTGGATTTTTGAATAATTCCAAAACAAAAATTGTGGTACTAGTTGCGAGAATACCACGTGTTTGGAGTACGAATACCTACCTACTCAAGCAATTTGGACCGGTTGCGACATACGGAATATACCTAAATTTAAAAAAAGTGATTTTTCGTCTTTATCTCCTAGGCAAAATTTGTGGTACTAGTTGCGAACTCATCGGACACTTGTTTTAACTTAATATACTTAGTTTTAAATTTGCAACCGGTTGCGACCTACGAAACCCTAAAAAAATACTTTTTTCAAAATTCTACTTCCAGCAAAATTAGTGTAGTCAATATTATTGCTTATATCACATTTATAGGTCGTATTCCAACTGCTTTGTGATCGCAACCTCTGAAAACACTACGGAACATAGTCTATTTTGTAAATAAAAAGTACTTATAATTACGAGTCTTGCGAGGGGAATGCGGGCGGCGCGCGGCGGGCGGTACAGGTACGGGACTAGCGTTGAAATTAGCGTTGCGTATGATACCTAACTGTTTTTAATATTTGAAATCCCGTCTTTTATTGGAAATATATTCCAATAAGAATTTAGTTAAGATGGGATGTCGGTGAGTGATGAGTACTGCTTAAACAAAAGACTTTTTATGTCTTCTTTTTTTTCGAAAAATAATTTAGATTTTTTTTGTTTTAACAAAAATTCAGCGTATCTGTATTTTACTGACTATACAGGACAGTGATTCAAAAAAAAGTGATTTATTGTCCTAACTATAGTCTAACGTTTTTACAGAGCTTAAAGAAGCATCATTTAAAATAACAATTAACTCTTTTTATACGCGTATTTGAGGTAATCTATAGATAATTTAAGGTAATCATACACAGACATAACTCTATCGATGTGCCAAAAACCATTAGTACCACAATTAATGCAAAATCATGCCTTATTTTGAGCTAATACTAAAAAGATAAACATTGACACTGCACTTTTGCAAATGATTTGCGTAGATTATCAACCATTACAATTAGTTGAAAATAGGGGACAAGCAGCTATAGCATGTCTTCTAGATACCCGGTTTAAAAAGCTGGGTTTTGGATTGGAGTCCAATGGTGCAAACGCCGAACAGCGTTGTTTAGAAGAACTTACGTTGATGAGATCGATTAATGCGATGACTAGTCAACAAAAAGTCGTAACGCCAACATTTCAGGAAGAAGCGATTAAACCAACATCAATATGGGATCATTTTGAAATAAAAAAGCCTTGTTACGTTGCTTCATCCACAGGTACAAGCGAGAATATAATAACTTTAAGACGATTCTTAAAATTACTGTTGCTTGACAGAAAGAGCAATCCTTTTGTTTACTGAAAGAGCATGAAAATGAATAACCCAAAATTATATGAAGTTCATTGAAAATACTCATGTATACTAGCTACCTCAGTAACGTCCGAAAGTTTTTTCTAAAACTGGTATTATGACAAATTTGAGAAGGAACCGACTACTCCCAAAACACCTAGAATCCATAATATTTCTTAATTCGAATTGGGTACTACTTAAAAATGTATAAATGTGTCAGAATTAATAATAGTAATTTTTGATTTTTGTATCGTCCTACTCATTATGATTCTTTTTTTATTCATTAATATTTTTTAATTTCTTAGTCTTAATGTAAACACTACAATTGTTTGTAGTTACTAACTAGTATGGTCCAATAACATATTGCACACTTGTGCAATAAATAAATCTTAAGATGTATGACTTATTTTTTTAAAGAACTGTCTAAAACAGAGATTCCTAAAGTGGGTTCAGCGGAACCCAAGGGTTCCGCATATAGGACACTAAGGTTCCGCAAATGTTACATTGGTCGTTAAATCGTTTGAATTTTTTGGTTGCCGTCATTTGTGGCGGCATTATTTTTTGCGCGGAACTTGGTCTAAGCATACATATTGACAAACATTGAACCATTTTTATTCTATAGGAGGTCCTACATATTAAAATGCCCGATTTTAGGCCTATTAATAGTTTTTTATAGGAAGCAATGAAATAATTTCATTCATCTCATTAATGTTTATTCCAAATATTTGTAATAAATGAGTTTTACTCTTATTTGAAATTGAGGTAGATATTTTTTCTTATTATAGTTTGCTATAGGGTTATATAAATTAAATGGGATTTATTGAGTGTTCCATGGTCTTAAAAGTGTAGGAACCACTGGTCTAAACCATCCATACCTCTATTTAGGGAGAATTACGATTTACGAAGATCGTTTTAGGTAGTTTCTTAAAAATATCTTGCCTTTTTCCACCAAAATGAGAAAGAACTAACTTCATAAATCATAATCGACTTTAATCAAGCAATAATCGATTTGTAAAATAATGGAATCGGCAGATCACTAATTCAGTTCATATTTCCAAAAAAAAAAAAACATCTATTTTTACTTTATTTTCGACTATTAAATTATATATTTTATTTCTAATTCAACATAGGTAGTGTTTTTGTAAATGTTGTTCGATGAAGTTTATAATTGAGTATTTTTCTTTGCGCATGTTTTTACTGAGTTCATAGTTTCAGTAGAAGTGTCGACTTCTTATCGTCAAAGTGATATCTCATAATTCGGTATTTCGAATAATCTGGTCATAAGATACATAACTCTAAAAATGGAAACGAAGTTTATCAAATCATTGTATTAATACGTGCAGCTAAAACTTCAGGTACCTTTTTGCGAACGCGCACGGTGTGTGTGATTTGGCATAGTTAAAGTTTATATAGAGAAGTGCACAAATCTAAAATTTTTATGTAATATGATGTTACAAATACAGTAAATTAAATAAAACACTCACTGCTTACATTCATATTGCCAATGTCAAATTCATACTAGTTTGTGATTATAATATGTAACCTCCTTAGATCAAGCAGTCGCACAGAGTAGAGATTGTCGCCAGAGTTTATAAGTTTATATTTACAGTCGAATTTCGACCACCGGGCGACCTCTAGTAAATAGTAATAATATGTTAAATGCCAAGTCGCCGATGAACCTCATTGGCCCATTTGAAATTTAGATTTCTCATACAACACTTTAGTACTGAATCAGACAATAGTATCACCTATTTTGTAAGATATGACGAAGTTACAAGGTTTGTACATGAATTCGTGAATTATTAGTAATGCAAGATTGAACAAACACAAATATACACCACAGCGGATTAAGATTACGAACGGGGGCTCGCTAATATTCGGTGCAGTTTAATTTTGTATTAAATCAAGAACACCTTCATAAAAATGTCGACCTTGTAACTGGTAACATTTAAGAAACGTTATTATTTCAATAATAACGATACAAAATAAGCATTTCAACTTTATTTACAAAATATATCATTCCATAAAATTAAAACTTGAGAAAATATGCAAATAAAAAAATTGTAACATTTACATATAAATGAATACATAACATGTTATAGATAGCTCCATTATGATTACAGATATAATCGCTGCAGTTTTATTGTCTCACAAAAAAAAGCTTGTTTGTTCCCAAAAAGATTTATAAACATCTAAGATATATTTTTTCCTGTTATTCAGGAATTCAATCACAGGAGTTTCTTTTTTTACAATAATTAGTAGATAACAATTTTATTTACATCTCTTACTACATAAAATAATTTTACTTTTATTTCAATTACAGATCAAAATGCTTAATACACTATATCTATAAGAAATTCCTGTGACATGTGTATGTGTAAACCTTAGAGATTACTCCGCCTATTGATTCTGAGGTCATTGAGGCGTCGAGACATTGAAATCTATTGTTTCGTATAGTATACAGAGTTGTCTCTCGTGATTAATTTTGGTTAACGATGGTCGTAAATTATTTGCATGTCATTCAGTTGTCACGTATAAAGCCTAAGGGCGTTTTTGGCGGAAGTTTTGGAGGTTTTACTTTTGTATAAATTGTTCGACATTTACGAATATACAGTAACGTCGATTGTTACAGTGGGTTGAAATAAAAAATTACAGTCAAAGTCAATTGAACTCTAGAGGAATGGTAGAACAAAAGTAATTATTGTAGTCCAAATCAAAAATAATTTAAAAGTCATATCTTTAAAAAAAGAAATGTGACAAACCCAAATTGCTCATGTTATATTAACCTTAATGTATAAATAGAACAATGACATTTACGAAATGTAACGATAGTGAGTACAACTCCAAATCCATAAATATAACAAACATATGAACACTGCGTTATAATCTGTGGTTATCTGACATTGATAAAGGTTCTTTGTTTTCATTCGGCGTGTTGCAAAACCTTCTAGTTGGACGTGTGTACGTAGTTGTCATATGATACTTCACAAGATTCTATTCAGATCACGTTTACGTCAATGTCTTCTTTCTGATTAAATATAGGGAAGGTGGAAAATGTCCATTACTACAAGTCACAAGGAATAATATGACCAAAATATTATATGTTATCTTAAGTATAATTTTGCGAAAGGTTATTTGAAAGATAAACAACACGAATTCGCTATAATGTTCCTCCTTCATACGCAATTTTACGTGTAACAGAAATATTTCCTCATTCGAGACACTGCTATGAAGTAGCAGTTGGTAAGGTTGCTTGATTGAGATAAAATATACGTCGAATATTAGAAATACATAGACCGTCAATGACGGAATGGTTTCTGCCTTCAAAGTCAAGGATCCCGGTTTGCAATTTAAGAAAATTTTTTTTTTAATTGTCTTGTAATATGGGTGTTACTGCTAGTGCTTAGGTCTCATAATTTTCGTATTTGTCTGATGTATTTATTACTATTATAAAAAGAAATATGTTCAGAGAGAAACAAGCATAGTAAATTAAATACTCAAAAATTAAGACATGCAATGATGGAAAAACATAAGATTAGTTTGATAGAGCTTTCCGTACTAATTATAATAATTATATAGATAGAACTGTTACATTCAGAACAATATTGACTGTCAAATATTTGATCGAACATGTGTCAAGGAATTCGTATAAAACCGTAAGTGTAAAATCAACAGTTGTAGAGTCGGTCGTTGTACCAGTACGGCCCACATACTTATTACGTACGATGCTATTAATTCTTTAATAAAAACATTTTTTTTTTTAATTCAACATAAAGATGTAGTGTTAAAATCCATCCACTTTAGATCGCATTAAAGAATAAAACGTTGGTTCTAAGTTTTATTATCATACAAAATTACTTTGTAACATAATTTTTTAATCCATTTTTGATATAAGCGAAGTTGCATGCAAAAATGGAGATTATTGAAAAATACAATAGTTGCAAATTTAAAATCATGACTAAATATAAATTATGGAAAATAAACAAAGAAGATCACGAAAGTATGGCCCGTATAACAGAATATAAATGCACTAGTTCTTTCGAAGATAAAAGAAAACGACAAAGTATCACGACTTCTGAGACATTTTATATCAATGCATGCACGGTTCCATTAAGACCGTACTTTCTGTCAAAGATACTACCATTATATTAGGAAACGTTGCGACTTTTATTGCGACTGCATAGAGTATATTATTGTAAATACCAATAACAAATTGATTCACTATTGGTGTTACACGCATGGCGCCGTGTGGGCGATCACCATCTGTCGCGAGCGCGACACAGTTTAGAAATTACCTCTTCTTACTTACCTGTTGATAAATGAGCTGAGAACCGATATGCTCTTCGTAGCAAAAACGAGAAATGTTTTTGTGTCATACCTACCACGTCGTATGTGAGAGAGTAAGATTATTTTAGTTGCCACTTAGAAGTTTATCTTGGAAATTCCGTCAAATGTACATGACCTGACGCTTAAAACATACCTAACTACAGTTCATACAGTCATTCCATAACACCGTTCATAGTAATAGATTTGGGCTTACAGATGGCAAAGCGGAAGTAGATAATGATCTAGTCTAGACCATCGTCTACAGCAATATGTCATCTATTCCTAACAACAAGCCCTATTTCTCGATCGACTTTAAAGACCTAAACATAGGCACATATTTTTTTTTTCCAGAAGCTCATACGAGTATCTCTTGTTGAAGAAATCTATACTTTATAAGATTTAGGTTTTTACATTAAGATGAGATAACTGACACAAGAATGGTAGAGCTTGACAGTAACTTTCAAGAAAAAATATATTAATTTGAGACACTTCGTATTTATTATTAATAGTGAAAAATTTAAAGAGGTCAATAGAAAGCTATTATATAGTCCTATCCGTAGATATGACAGTAAAAATATGAAAATAATAATAGAATAAACATAATACGTGTACACTGTACATGATGTAAGTAAATCACGATAGCAAATGGCGTCTAATTTTTCAAGTTTGAAAATAACGTTCGTCAAGCTCAAGCAGTTAAGCAATCGGGACATATCAAATTAAGCGAACAAGTTCAAAAGGCTTCTAACGACTATTACATGTAACGTATGATCTGAAGCCACGCGATGGGCGGGCTCTCCCTCCTTGAAACACCACCTGCTATAACAGACTGTGTTGATACACGCTCCGGTGCACGTGGGGTGACCGGAAAATTTGAATTTGCTATTATGTGAATGCGCGTTACCTTATATAAACACTAATACAAAGAAGAAACTTTTGAGTAAGGTGATTTCTGAATGTAACGATCCCTTTATTTTTGATATCTTCGTTAACGTTTTTTGAATACAAAACATTAAATAAAGGGTTGTTAATTTTCTAAAAGGAATCTAGGACGATGTGAACGAAATGCTAAACGGTATCAATGCTATAGCGGTCGTTGATATGCAAGTATAATCATATTTTGCTTGTTCTAATTTAATCCACGCTTTCTACATTAAAAATGTACTCTGCTTATGAATGTAAATTAGCGTGATGTTTGTTTTCGTTTATACCTTGGAGAAATGTTTGGATTGCGTGAATTTCGTCATTCCACTTTCGATTTAGAATTTCTCTATTTGCATATTAAGTTTGCAGATTAAATAACGAACGTAACAACCGTTTTACGACTTGTTTTAAGCTGTGCTCTCCTTAGTGTCTATCGCGTCTAAATAAATGAAACATGCTACACGCAATGTACACTTCTAGGAAATAGCATATTCATATAAATTGCATAATTGACGAACTAGGGGAGTAGGACACTTAGTATTACTACTACCAACTGTATTAGATGACATAATATTTTACATATGTACAAAATGATAGTACGTAGTGTAGTATATGTGTCGGAAGGGAGTTCATCATGCTGCGGACGTTTTGACACGCGACTATAAAACGATGACCTGTGTCAAATTCTGCGCAGTTTTATGGTGGGATGAGAGATTTTATGAATGTAGATTGTAGACCAGTGATTTATTATTTAGTGGGTAGTTTGTACATTAAAATTTTAGTTGTATGTAATTCTCTATTTATAGAATAAGTGTCAATGTGCTTTGTAGATAACATGCTCTAAATCTAAAGTGGAAACCATATCCGCATTTATATTTCGACGTCCATACCGGACGAACGACGACGATCTATTTTAGACTGATGTTAACCCACATTCGCACACACCTACAGCAACAAATTAGCTAACTTACTCCACCGTTGATTAGCCGTTGAAAATTCAAATGCTAATAAAAATTGTAGGCATCCAGCCAAAGTGGCTATGAGACACTGCCTTATACCCAATGTTTTAAGAATAGGTGAATGGCCTTTATGATTTGTAGTACTTTGTGGAAAAACATCGTTATCATACAAAACGAACTCTAAAATAGGGCGTAAGTTTTGAAAAACATAGTTGACTGTTTTATTTGTAGTTAGACGTAAGTGATTTTTAAATCTCTTCAATTTAATTTACTTGTATGTTTTATTAAAAAATTCTGAATACAAAACACCAGGAACTGGATGAAATGTTGCAATACAGATGATCCCAATCAGATTATTTACAACATATGAAATTATGTAATTTAAAATTGAAAGTGTCTTTCTTGAAGATATTAAGTAAACAGGGATTTCTTTTGACGTAATCACGGTCATGCAAGCAATGAACGTTTAATTGGTTCATAAAATTGATTGTCATAATGTAGTGCATAGCTACACAACTAGTAATTTAAATATTACTTAAAACAAGTAGCTTTATTAAAAATTTGTCTAATTCAATTCAAACAAATTTTGAAACCATGGCAGGGGAATGAATAAAAAACAATCACAGGAAAGTGCATCGCACGTTGGAAATTACTGACATACGTTGCGATACAACGGAGTAGGCGATAAAAACTGTTGCACTACATCCAGTTCCCGTCTTGCGGCGTATTTCCGAACGTGCGCTTGCGCAAGCACGAACGTGTCCCATACAACGCACGCGACTCTATTAAGAGACCGGAAACATCAGTGTGTGTAGTGTGTACTTCAGTGACCGTTAAATTCGGAGACGTCACGATATGTTTTTGTGGTCATTACTACTATTTTTTGTGGGGTACCCAACGTTTACGTGACCATGATTCATGAAACGAGTCAGTTCATATCACATGTTTATATTGTCTGTGTAAAGATATTCGTGGTTTGCTGATTGAATGTCGTAGGCAAAGTGTCGGCTTTTAAGCTTCAGAATAATATTATCTGTTTTATATTTTTCATATCTTATCTAAAGTCCTTTGTATTTTTTACTTACACAATTAGGACGTCGCAGGCAGTCGAGTTGAACGCGTTACATTTTTACACTAGCAGCGTCGTTAAAATATACGTTACGCTTACGCCACCTAATATAGTGTAACCGATTCTTATTTCTCTTCAATGCATTTAAAGTGAATGTAGCTATCGTTTGGAACTTTTCCTAAGTTATATTTGGTTTTGATCATTTTCTATAGGTCGTTAAATTTACTTTTGATTCTTTACGATATCGACATTCAAACTCAATAGTACTTTTATTTTATTTGTATTATATTCAATGTTTAACTTATCACTGATAAATAATTTGTGTTCATAGTCAATATTTTACAAGGAATGAATCACTTCCTGATATTCTTAAAGAATGTGACACATGCAATAACATTGGATAGCGGAATATGTTTTCTCAGTCAATATTCTTCAAACTACTCCAGAGGGACATTAGCAGCAATAATTCCAACGTCCATTTCTCTAGTAAGTGGCCCATCAGTCACGTTAATCGAACGCTTCGTAACAAAACAGCAGAGCGTATCGTGTCCATGTGATATTAAACTCATGTGGACGATTCTTCATCTGGTAGAAAGCGGTGCAGTAATTGGTGATTTCAATTAGCATACATCTTTTATGGTAGAGCAACGGGCAGTTAATTTCATGGCAACTTGCACTTTCTACATGTTTCATGCACGCTACTTCCGAATTGTGTTCCTTGCTGATTTAAAATTCTGATGTGTTTTAGACGACCTTGTCGTTACGAGTTAAGTGTTATTCAAATCTGACGTTAGTTGTGGTCCTTTTAACGTGTCTTGAATAACAATTTTGTGAGTCATACAATTAAATGGATAGACAGTTTATTGATAACGTGCGATGACTCATTATAAAAGATGCGCGTCGAGAAAATTTCATAAACAAAGTAACTACATAATACATACAATTCCTCAATTTGACGAAAACTATTAAATAATTTTAACTTATACAGCAAAATAAAATCAAACGTAAAATTGGCAATATTCTTAAATTAGCTATTAACCTTGTCAAGTAAATAGTTGTTTAAAAACTGTTTTAGACATTTAACACTTGAGGTTTAATATTACAGATGATTCAATTTACTCATTTGAATTTCAATGCGTTTTCTTCACGTTTGAATGTAAATTATAATAATAATAATACAAATACTACAAAATAATAATACAAATATTACAAAATTTAAAATCTATGGTTGAAATAGGACTAAGATCTTAAGCCACTAAATATTAATAGTACCAGTAATTTAATACTTTAATAAGAGGCCCATAATTGATTCTAATGAGTAAGCAATAATTAAGTATACTGCATTGCATCTCAAAGATGTGATATAAGTACTTTAAATAAAAAAAATAACATTATAAAAAATTGCTTCTTTAACAGTCACAGTTAGATATTTGAATTCTGAATAATTAATATAATTTTTTAAAATCGTGACAGATTTGAAAATTAAAATATAAGAAAATGTTCTTTAATAACTGCTATTTGCATTAAAATGCTATATTGCCATTTTGTTGATTCGTTGTGGATATTACAAAAGAAAACAGGATTTAATATAAAATTTTATGTGATCGATGATGATGATACTGTTAAGCCCTTAAGTGTTGAGACAGCCGGTGGTAATGGAAGTGGTGAGTTATTTAGAAAGGTAAAGCAACGCATCCCGCATGAGTTACATAAACTAACACCCATAAATGTTAAACTGTCCGAAAGTAATTGCAGTGGTTGGTTATTTCGACGTGATTTTATCACAGTATTATAACATTAGGCATTCTGTACTAGCGGAACACATTCTCTGTTGCATCGAAACGACGAAAGTCAGACGGCTGCTCGCTCTCATTACCAAATTTCAAATTACCCACTGTTTCAACACAGAACATTTAAGGCATCATTCATTAGTTTTACAATCGCGTTACATGATACTTTAGATGCGAGAAAAATTCTTGTATCACTTTCAGAGTTTATTCACATTTGTCGGGTCACGTGTGAAAAGTTAAGCCTCGTTGCGGTTGGTGTCGTGTTTATCAAAATAAAACTTCATTCATTGCAATTGTCTTACACTTTTATGTAACTTAAATTCGGTATAATGTCTTCATTGTATTGATGAACAAAACGGAAATATTTAGATTTTGGAACCATTACACAATCAATTTGACTTTGTTTTGACAAAGTCACATGTAAGTGTATTCTTATGTATGAAACAATTAGTGTTACAAAATAAACCATGTTGTAATTTCGTGACACTTAAACAGTTCGCATTCGGGATTTTTGTAATTGACTGTACTTTTTGACAGACTTGGGAGTTGATTGAGTATATTAAGCTACATCACTTGTTGAATCGTCATAAAAATGACTAATTCTAAGATTTTATCTTGATTTACAGCGATATGTCATTGAATGTTGTGATAAACAATAAATATGTATGTATTTAGAGAAGTAACTGCAACTGTGTTAAAAATTTTATAATACATACTTCAAGTTACGATAATATGAGATAAACATTTACATATATCTAAGGCAAGACCAATTACATCTTGGCCTCTGATCATTATTGGCTGTATTGACAACACTTTTATGTTGCCATCTCGCTTCATCATAGTAATAATATGTTAAATACAATATAAATGCTATTTGTGAGTCAAAAGATTGCAATATGGTTATTCATTTTGGTGACCATAATAAGATAATAAAGTTATCGAATAGCCAATAATCACGCCAAACCAATGATTGCGTACGCGGCCGGTTGACTCTCGCTTTCGGTCGAGAGGAATGTCGCCAGCCAAGTCGACCTGCGCCTTGCATGTGGCTGACCGAGAGTTACGTGTGTTACATCTGTTGTAATTGTGGGTGTTGAGTATGTACCAATTTGGTTATGCACTTTCATAGGAACCTCAAAAGCATCGATATGCTTCTTATTTTATATACTCATAATCACCTTTCGTCTGAATCAATAGAAGTCAACGTCGTTTTTTTTCGTATTTTGTAATGATTACAAATTTTAACACGGATCTATTTAGAAAAAAGAATTTCTTATGTACCTAATTAGTGTGGCATATAGGAGGAAAGTACGTATGATAAACAAAGCGGAAACTTTATATCATGCGTTTCAATGTACATGGCACAATTACAATGTACCTACTGTTAGTATTACTTTATGATCGCTGATGGAAAAAAAGAATCGTGACATCTCCTTGGGCATGGCTATGTAATATAAATTCATAATAGATATAACAACTTAAAAGATTAATTTTAAATAGGTGAAAAAGCAAATGTTTAATATTATCGCTGTTTAAGAGACAACAGAATTGAAAGTTATTTGTGGAACGTGTGAAAGATTGCATAAAATTTGTGGCGAACGAAATGTGCTTAAAATAAATTTGAGAGGAAAATTTAAAGTCAAATGTGTTCAAGTAACAAGTTATTGTAATTAAATCCCGATTGCTTTCCAAGATAATAAGAAGTTTGACATTACTTCACTTTGATTACACTCCTGATTCTGAATAACTGAAATGAAATAGTTTATTTAAATATAGGTAAACCTAAGGCTTTCTGACAGTCTTAAGACATAGCCTTGTAACATCGATGTGCTAACTAAACACATTGCCGGCCGGTAATAAATTATCACCAACAAGGTGTTAGGAATCTTCGGGTCTGAGGCATGCGGCTTTGTCAAAGGGTCACTGACCGCCACCATCTGGATCCATCAGGACAATGCTGCAAGGGGGAAACTCGTTGAATTGAAATTAAGAAGCGTGGAGATGGAGCGTGGAATTGATTACAGGATACTGACAGATTTGTCGGTTTATTAACTTTGGTACTTTTTCATGTAGTTACAAATAAAAATATGTTTATTTTGTACTCAATTGATACAGTATCTAAGTATGTATTTTGAATATATTAAATATATGTACATATTTTAAAGACATTGTGATTTTAATTTACCAATTAGTATTAGCTATAAGCTGTTTTGGAAAAGTTAAGATACACACTGAAGAAAAATATAACAATTTATTTAAACTGATTCGTGCTAGCTTTACTTAATATTTTTCGAGTTCAGCGACTTTTCACGTTCCATTATGGAATAAAGTACGGCATTTTGTATGCTTAAATATGGTATTATAAGTAAATATCATAATAATGAAATATCTAGAAAGGAGAAGGATATGGTTCAACGTCCCGAAGAAAATATTGATAAGTTATAAAATCCTACTTGAGTTCGTGGAAAACTAATATTGACATTTTCCTAAAATACAAACGAATAAATGGCTAGAATTACGACAGTCCTGAGAATATCTAATAAGCGAATCGGCTTAAGAAATCTCATGCCTTAACCCGTGTTGGGTTCAATAACCTGTGTGCCGGCTTAGCGCCGCTGCTGACGCGGGCGCAGGCAGTATTGTTGTCTATATAAAATAGTGAGACTGTAGCCGTTCTATAAGACTCGGCTTCAAGGTCAGGGCAAAGACAACTAAGTTTTTACCATAACCAATTACGACTTAGTTATTAGCACTAACGAATACTTAACAGTGTATTTTTTGATAAAATCACAACGATTTACGTATTACTTTGTGACGAAACATGTCATATCTTTAATCATATTCAAATGGATGTATTTCTTCGTACTTATTATATGTGTGCATGTGTGTGTATGTTAAGGTAGTCACGTATGCCTCCATCCTCGTACAAGAATCATCTGATAAAGCTAATCATATAACCAATATTATATGATTAATTCTAGGGTAATAGGTTTTGCGATCTCGACCTAAGAGCGCTGTTTTGTTCTTCACGTTAAAATATCTATAACAGCCTTAGATAAATCAGCGAAGATGTAAGTATGGTAATAATATTAACTTCAATACATCTAGCATATGAATTTATTACTTTTTAAATAATATCCACCATTATTGTCTTGGTATTCGATGTAGACGTCTACTACAATTAATTGAATTGTGAAATTGTGGCCAATAGAAGTGTTTCTTACAATATTATAATGCAGATTCAACTGATACATCAGACATAACTTAGGATAACAATAATAAATGCGACTTGTGAACCCAAGTTAGCAGTTCTTATGTCGCAGTTACCTTTTTAATTCTCAAATTATGTTTTCGAAGTTTTATTCTCATTTAGTATCTAATAAACGTATGTTTCAGTTAGGTTGTTAAGAAATAGTAAATTAGCCTACTCCCAAGCATTCGAGAAAAATATGTTGCCCTTTTGGTAAATTAGTGTTATTCTTTTTGTTTTGACTTTATTTGAAGACCCGGCTGTCAAAATTTTGAGCGTTTTTAAATAAGTTTGCTGAGGCGGGCACACGTTTAATTAATGTGAAATTAAATATATTTCTTTATACATTTTTCTATCGACTGCTTAAAACCATAACGCAATTTATGTATTTTCGTTCGATACTTTTTTTTCTGAAATGTGATGCCTCTTTGAGAGGTTTTTAAGTATTTCTCCTAAATTACTTGAGTAAGTTATATAAAATTGCGGCTAATAGGAAGACAATACAGTTTACTAAATATTGGTTTACTAAATGAATTAATATTCCATTTATAACGATATATGACCCGTTCGGATGGCTGAGTGTGAGGGCGGAGCTGACATGAAACTGTTTTTAGGAGCTTGCTCTTAAACTTTAATCTATGAATACCATAAAAATTTAAATAGTTATTTATTATTTCTGCATTAAACAATTAGTACACACGGCGGACTTAATGCCAAGTGGCATTCTCTATCAGTGAATCATTGGGTGGAGTAGAAAAGTATATGTACAGAAATACTTCTATCAATGAGATAAAATACGTATATGAATACATACAAAATTAAACAAGTATAAACCATATATACTTTAAATATAGTTCAATGTGTAAAGAAAATACAAAATATTTCATAATATTTATACAAAAATGTAAGTATACAGATGAGGTATTCATCCTAAAATACGACAGCGAAACAACTTTGGTATGATTAAGCTATTTATTTATTTGCTTAAGGATCGTGAGAAAAGAATACAAATTAGTTCATTAGGCGCGATATTATCAAATATTCTAGGTAATTACATCATAAAATTTACAGAAAGCTGTAATTTAGTATGATGTATACATCTTTCTGTAAATTATATGATTTTTTATACAAAAAATGCTGTTCAATCTTGGTCACAATTCCGTCCTCTCTGACTACCCCATTAGGAATACGGCGTGAAGATATGTATGCATGTATGTAATATTGTATAACCTCAAAATAACTGCTAGGCTTGATCTAGGGCTAGGTATCACACAACGGACTGGAGCTATCAGTAACACACAGACTCACTTTAGAAAAATTCGATTCCTAAATTGATCCGACCGGGATCGAACCCGGGACCTCGGTGTGGCTACCACCGCATTACCGAACAAGCCTTAAACGTCTTTTCTTGTAGATAGAATGCCTCTTCTCTCCTTGTCTTTTTTTCTCCATATTTGTTAAGAAACTAGCTGATGTCCGCGACTTCGTCCGCGTTTTTTATTTTAAAATAGATGTCCTTCCTCAGGTTTCAAGCTATCTCCATATCAAATTTCATCGCAATTGGATGAACGGTATGGCAGCCCATAAAATACGAACAAACAAACATTGATTTTTATATATTAGACTAGTGATCCGCCCCGGCTTCACATGGCTAGAAATTTTGTTGAAAACAAAATACAGCCCGTTACTCGCTAATAATGTAGCCTTCTATGGTGTAAGAATCTTTGAAATTGGTTAAGTAGTTTTTGAGTTTATCCATCACATACAAACAAACAAAATTTACGTCTTTGTAATACTATTAGCATAGATTATTTATGGCCACATTGTAAATACTAATAATACTTATACTAGAAATAGATTCATCACTGAAGAAAATATAAAGCCCTAACTAAAGTTTATAGGAAAATATAATAACGAAAGCACTAAGTCATAAATATTCTGCAATTAAGTTTATCAACCATTTACATTTTCATTTTCATATTGAGTTTTGTTTTGAAGTAATAGAGACAAATTTTAAGTATTGCAGGTTTATCAACCGTTTATGAACAAGGAGAATTTTTAACGTAATAACATTAATCCAACTACCATTCAGAAGATGGACGGGGTATCGACGCATACCAAAGTCATACTAATTCTTTATTGCTTTTATTTTATTTTAAACTATTTACAGAATCTATGATGTGTGAAGAGAATGATGAGTTTTGAGGAAGCGAAAGAGGTGTGTAAGGACCGCGACTCCTGGCGCTCCGTCCTCTCTGACTACCCCGTTGGGGATACAGCGTGAAGATATATTATGTTATGTTACATATATCAAATTTAAAACTTGGCGACACCACAGAAGGCGGCACTTTTCGTGGTATGTAGGTATTTCCATTTACAAATGCAACTACAAATTTTAGGATTGCCTATATTTTTTTATAAGTTACAATATACCGTATTCCTTAATCAATATTTTTTTTAATCTTCTTATAAATTACGTAATAAATTCTTTGGGATAACAAAGAGTAATGCGTTAATAAAAGTTATAAACAAATAAAGCGTATACAAAAAGATGTACAATACTATCTACTTTTATTTGTGGAGTAATTCTTCTTTTTATACTCCAACTAGGGAAATAATATTATGCAATAATTAAATATAATACAATGTAATTGTGAGTGTAACATGATTTACAATTATCGTAATTAAGTGATTAAATATTCGCCGGAAATTACTGTCGCAATCACAGATGAGGTGTGTATCAGTCATAGGTACTGTATAGCAAGATTCAGAAATAATATGCTTTTATATTTTATTTTTAACAGTACAATATTACAAATCAAAAATATTTTTTTCTGTGCCAGAAAAAAAAACTCAAGCCGTACGGTATGCGACTCTTGTCTCTCCCTAGAATCAAAGTAAACAACAACTCTAGGCTTTGTTCTTTTCGATTTATGACGTGAGTTCATAAATAACTGTATAATATATCTAAACGTTAATATTTACAAACTCATAATTAAGCATTATTTTAAATAATAGATTTGCAATATAACCCCTCAACAATAGCCTAGATGACTATTTCTCACGGAGCACTCAACCTATAGAGCAGCAATGTCATTTATTTTTTATGAAAACAAATTACAATAATATTTTTTTTAAATATTTTTTTTATCTGTATAGCAATGCATATTTTTTTAAAGTTACGTGAGATTTTCAATTATACATCCCCCCAGATTAAATGAGATTTGGTGAGATTTTACTGGACCCTCCCCCCCATTTTGAGCTCACGTAATTAATGGCCTTTTAGAACAGTAGCGTATTTTAAGATTTGGTGCCTTGGGCCTATAAGGTTTGCCACCCCATAAAGTAATAAAAAAAAACTTAATAATCAAAAAGGCCATACAAAAGAATAAACTGAAATTATTAAATATATATTTACATTTTTTAAGATGCAAAAACTGGTTGATGAATTCGTCAATGACACTGTCATAATTAACGAGGTTCTTATTAAGGATGACTATTCGGCATACGCCGCCCTTCACAACCTGTCTCTCCGGGTCATGGACCCTCTTGTCCTAGGGTAAATATGCCTTAGCATAGTAATATCCTTAAATTACAAGATTATTATACAAACATCAACCAGAGTGAACAATTAAGTCAACGTGCAATTTCTTATTTTGCCTTATTGAGAACTTAAAATGAGTTGCTATTATAGTGACTAGATTCGACTAATGGCCATTTGGCAAAACGACTGCGAACAATAGACTGATAAACTGAACGATAAGTAAGTACCTACTGAATAAAAATGCTTGACGCGCATTTCCTCGATTTTTTCGCATATCCCTAACTGGGTCGTGAAAGGGCATCAGTATTCCGAAGTACACTGGGGAGCAATCAATTCTCGTTTTTCCAATGTGACAGATGGACAGTCTGGAGCTGACTTAAGACTTCAAGTGCTTTATGCTACTGGAAACTAATAATTATTAAGTCTTATGGATCTCTAAAAATGTAATAATATTACATACAGTATATCTAAACTAATATTACAAAGGGGTAAAGTTTGTAAATTTGGATATAGGATCTTCAAAACTATTCATGAGATTTCAAAAATTCTTTTTCCAATATTTAGAATGGACTCTCAGGGTGAATAGCTGTATAGTGTTGGGCAAAATGTAATTGTAAAAATAATTACAAATAAAAATTGTAATTGTAAAATGTAACGAATACATTTTGTTAAGCAAACAATTAATTTTTCCCAACACTGGCTGAATATTACCCCTTTTTCCACGCGGACGAAGTCGTGGACAACAGATATTTACTAACTATTCATACATATGGTAAGTAAACTTTAACGAGAGAATTTCTTTTTAAGAAATTTTGTCTATTTGATAAAGCATCACTAAAATTCTATAAAATGAATTTCAACACCGCCAGTTATACTGTTTAAAAAATTCTAATCCCAATTATCTATAAATTATAATGTTATATAATAACGCTACCTTAACGGCAAGGTCGAGAACACTGAACTCGTTGAAAGCCTGAATGATATTTGCAGGGTATTTAAAAAATATTTTTTCTGTTCCAGGCTTCTGATCTGTTTTTCGGTTCGCATACCTAGGCGAAAATGTGTGAATGATAAGATTAGAGGAAGCGAAAGAAGTATGTAAGGACCGCGACGCTTGGCGCTCCGTCCTCTCTGACGACCTCGTTAGGGATACAGCGTGAAGATGTGTATGTATGTATTTTTTCTGTAACTCCCGCGAACCCGCGGGCAGAAGCTAGTAAGTGTGTAAAAAGATAATATAGGTTAAACACGGAACTTCATTTCTTTGTAATCGGTTAATAACATCTACATGATATATATATTACCTGTCTTTTTTACACCATTATCAGACGTAATAACGACTATTATGATAAGATTAATTTCTGTGTGTTTATGAATATGATTGAAAATAATAATTAATATCTAACAACAAGTATTATAAGCTTCCTTTGCATGTTAAACATATTTTACTGTATTAGAAATGTTTTGACAAAACGTTTAAATTCCTTTATGTCGATAAAACATTGTTATCATATTTTTCAATATCTATACTGTTTTTCTAGCTAGGATATCTATAATAAAGCAGTAGAAACCGTGTGTCTGTACATTGAATACATTTATCAAAAAATGAGTGTGGACGATAAAAAGAGCAACATACATACTCATATATCGTCACGCTGTATCCCTAACGGGGTAGTCAGAGAGGACGGAGCGCCAAGCGTCGCGGTTATTACATACTTATTTCGCCTCCTCAAATCTCATCATTCTCCTCACACTTTTTCGCCCAGATATGCGAGAGCTTTTGACATTTCAATCTGCTAACAAGAAAAAGAGTAACAAAACACAAAAAAATCATTATTTTTAAATTTTTGCCTGTCTGTCTGTATGTACAACCTAAGCTCCAAAACTACGGAACGGATTTTCTTGTGCTTTTCACAGGTAGATTAAGCGCTCAGCTTGGAGCAACACTTAGGCTTTATTTCATTGAATTTGTTCGTCTGTTAGTGCGAATGTAGAGTGCGTAATAAAACCGACTTCGTGCGGATGAGGATGAGGGCACCAGTTTGACATAAGGGGTTGTTTTAACAAGGAATTAGAGTTTTTTTATCGCTTTGCTGCTTTCAAAAGTCAAAGTCAAATCAATTTATTCAAGTAAACCCAATTACAAGGAATTTTTTAAAGTCAAATCTACTTTAGTTCGGTTCAAAGAGAAGAGAAAAGAAAACCTGGACACTGAGAAGAACAAGAAACTCAGCCACGTATAATTTTTTCAACATTATTTTACAAAAGGTTTATTCGAATACAATATTCAAAGAGCCAGTAAATGCATGTGCAGGGAAGATCATTTCCAGACTATTGTTTTATCTTCAACGAATTCGTTTATTTTATAGTATGACTGTCTAAGCAATGTACGTTTTATAACTAATCTAAATCTATTTTCTGTTAATTGAGTTACTTCTTGAGGTACTTTATTATAAAAACGAATTCAGTTACCCAAAAATGAAACATTTGATTTATGTAATTTAAATTTTGG
The DNA here is from genome assembly GCA_907165235.1 of Zeuzera pyrina. Lineage (NCBI taxonomy): Eukaryota > Metazoa > Arthropoda > Insecta > Lepidoptera > Cossidae > Zeuzera > Zeuzera pyrina. Next base: position 4,067,833 of record OU015623.1, read on the forward strand.
AATAACCAATTTGCAATTTGTTGGCCCAAATCTTATAAGCTTACATATTTATGGCTAGAAGTGGTGTCACGATTTTGTTGCATCTAAATGTTCTGTCTATCCTACATGGGACAAGCCGTAAACTTATGCATTATTCCAAAACGTGTCGTCGGGTATGTCTGTCCGTCCCTTGCAATCACGGTTGCGAACTCATGTATGTTAATTATGGTATTTAAAGCAAAAATACGCTTATTCATTAAACGCATGTTAGAAAGCACCGGTGATCTGATCAGCAATTAATGGGATCGTATGTTCGAGATGTGCTTCTTATGTGCTGCCTTACTATTGTTCTATGGCCAGGTTTAATTAGTGGCGAAAGTCTAACGAGAGTGCCATGTGAAAGTTTTTTACATGTATATTCCACGTATGACTGTTGTACGGTAATACAGTTTAGATTAAATATTAATTTTCATTTTAAACTCTTTGATGCAGGGAGTTACATTTATGAAGGGAAAATGTCATTGTGACTTCAAATGCAGGCAAATGATTAAAAGAATGTTATTTCATAATTCTTCCGTCAATAATAAAACAACTTAAATTGTTATTATAATTTTAAGATGTATAAAGCTATAGTCGTCGAGTTATGCAAGATGTCCAATCTTACATAACTCGACGCTTAAAATGCAGTTCAGACAAATGACCTTCACAAAAACTGGTAAGTTTTCCAGTCAAGTGATCGTTTGAAACACCATTACGCTGCGTAATTATGAATTGGACTGGTTTAGGTCATGGATTGAAGGACTACAAAGTCGTAACGAGCGTTAGACGGTAAGTTGCTAGTCGTTACTTCGAGGTAGTTGTAAAAAAATGTTATCGAAGTTTATACATAGTTTCTTACGTTACTGCGGTTGCGCTGCGGTTATGACGCCCATATTATTTGATTATGCATTATTGTTATTAACCCGTAATCCGTTTTCATCATATTTATTTATAACTTAACATTTATTGCGGGGTATTGAATTACTTTATAACAAATTATGTAATTTACAACGTTGGAATTACAAGTTAAACACGCAGTCTGAATTGGTAACATATTCATTGAATAAAAGCAGTCATTTAGCGCAAAAATAAATTGCTAAGTAATGAACTCGTATGAAGAGGAAGCGATGGTATGTGTAAATTTTTACTTAAAAAATTACATCAATATAAACACTCCAATTTCAATCGGCAAAAACAATTATGCTGTTCAATTTAAGTCAGAACTTTCGCTTCTCGTGTTCCCATGAGGCGACGGGCGGTCTCGACTATCTTTGAGATCAATCGAACATTGGGGCCTCAAAGATTTGCTTTAAGAATAAATGAACTATGCATGTTTATTCAATAGAATAAATGTCGAGGGCTCAATTATAAATAATAGGATATGAAAAAAGTTAATATAATTATATTTACTTAAGTACTTAATAAAGAATTGTAAGATGTTAAATAGCTTTCTAAAAACCTAAAAATGAGTTTTAGAAATTGTCGACTGGTCGTTACTTGATACATAGATTATAATGAAGGACATATTTATTAAAACAATTGTCTTACATACCGCTCTGTTGCAAATTTTCGGTTAATATTACGAAAACGGGAAAAACGCGATAACCTTTTTTTTGGCTTGATGTATCGACCGAGTTGCATCGGCTGTGGTTTCAAGCAAACTCTATTATAAGTTAACTATCCTATATTTATATTCTATTATTATAACTAACTATCTATGTTTTAACTCCATCATGTTCTTGGTTTTACATACTACCGACAATTTTAATAAATTTTCACGAAAGTTTTACAGCTAGAAGCGCTCCTTAGTTGTTCAAAGTAAGGGTGTAATCCGGACTTATAAAATGAAATCCTACGAGTAAACAACACAAGGTTGCTTAATTGGAGGAATTAATGAGATTAGCGCGATGTTGTTAGTCTTATACAAAAATTGCCCCGAGCAAACACATTTAAAATATAATAGAGATTTTGAAAAGCGATAAATTTGCTGATGGCGATGATTCTGCAACAACTAATGTAGACAGTGTTCAGACGACTTACTGCGATATTTATTCTAAAAGGAAATAAACAAGGCTAATCCTTAATGTCAAGTAACTGCACAATAGTAGTAGCTGTTTAATAAACATTAATAATTCTATATATAATGAGGAGTTATAGCATTGTAAATGTTTCTCACGGATAGAAACCGAGACAGTTTTTTAGAGATTAACAGGAAGTTTTCTACGTTAATACCAGCAATTACATACGTAATTAATATATTAACAATTTTTTTTTACAGAATTACGATTTTATTTGAAGAGAAAGCAACACTCGATAAAAATAGTTTTATGAGTTGTAGGAGAGCAGTGAGAGCAATTGATTAAATTAAAGCAACAAAGGGCCCTCGAATTACTTTGATGGTATCTATGTGCTGTGCACACATCAATTTCAGTAATTGAATGAACTGAGGCCGGTGGCGATGGCACCGTTGAGGCTTCTGATGATTTCGTTTGAGACAGTTTAATAACCAAAAATATTTTATTGGCAATTAATTTGTTACCACTCGTAAGCTATCAGATTACATAAGACTACATTATTATCAAATAATATTAATATACTACATCAACTTTATTCAAATTCCAAATTTAGCATGTAGATATTCCTGACTAAGAATAAAGGAGTTACAATTGCATAACAAATATTCATGAATGGCAAATTAAGCAACACGTTATTACGGCACCTTTGAGATGTATTATTACAGATGCAACTAAGGCATTTTGCCAAATGCCTGTATACCAATCTAACCGTATCGTATTGCAACAAAATACAGCAACAAATAGCGTTAACTTTGTAACAAACAATATGTAATACCTGCGTAAGAGTAGAGTTGAATAATTTCACTGACTGGCACTACCTGAATACTAATTTAGTTTTGAGATAAGAAATCATCAGTCATCTACACACATAGGCAGAAGTGATTCATCGTCGTAATAGTTTCCGCGTTCTGTAGCGTAGGGGAAATGAGGAAAAATTTTTTAAGCAAGTTGTTGATTACAATGTGTAAATAACATGGTACTTTCACCTGGAGATTTAATTCATTGCACCGACAACTTTCCAATACATATGTGCAAATGCGTTGTGATGATTATGATGAGTATTCTTTGCGAGTTGCACCGAATACGCAATGTCATGCACAATCATGCTCTCTTATCGGGAAAGTTTTGTAAACGTAGTACATTTTATGACTAGCGAATAGTCGCAGTTGAGAAAATTCTGAGAGAATGTATATCTATATACTAATGTTATAAAGAGGTAAATTTTGTTTGTATGTAGTGGATAAACTCAAGAATTACTCAATCGATTTCAAAAATTCTTTCACCTATAGACAGCTAGATTATCACATCAGTGAATAACGTTATATGTATTTTATTTTCAAAAAAAATTCTACCCGTGCTAAGCCGGGGCGGGTCGCTAACATTACAAAGAAGTAAATTTTCTTTGTATGTAACGGAATAAACTCAAGAACTACTCAACCGATTTCGAAAATTCTTTCACCTATAGAAAGCTACATTACAAGCGAGTAACATGGGAAGCATTTTATTTTCAAAAAATTTCTAGCCGTGCGAAGCCGGGACGAGTCGCTAGTTTACAATAAATTCAACCTTGTGACATTGTATCGTTGTTGAGGATTTATTATTTTTGGCTAAAAGATTTAATAGCCAATAAGCCATAGGTTACATTTACTAAGTAATTAATACTGGGAATTTTTTCTAGCAGGCTAGATAAAAACTTGTATTTAGTAAAAAATCATTACAAATCAATAGCTTTTAGTTCCGTGTTACTATTAATGAGTTTAAATTGGGATACGTGCGAATTTACATTTCCTATTTTTATAATAATTATAATACGGTTATGAATAAGTTGATAACTAGACTTAATGTTTGTATTACACAATGAGTGGAAATACCATGTACACGTATTATAGGAGTATAATTTAGTTCTAACAAATAAGTAGTCATTTAAAAGATTTGAAAGTATTATGAATAATTTGGTAAACATTATAATAATAAGTGGGCATAACGTTAACAGATAAACCAAATAATAAACAAGGTCGAGAAAGAATTCTTATAATAGCATTTTTGTACAGATCATAACAATTTCAGTCGTGAAGACGACAATAACATGAATAGTTAACACAAATTTTGAATAATAGCATAATAAAAGGAATAATTTTGTTACAACTAGCAAAAATAAGGAATCTTGAAATATTGGGAAATAGAAGCACTAATCTCACTTGCGTAACTTTACACCCATAAATTCACGTCAGGGCAGCATCGTGTTTGTTACATGATGAACAATATTTGTGATGCAAAATATCTCCCAAGTAGCCAAGTGGAAGAGTGCCAGCCTTATAAATAACTCATAAAATTTGACTGTACCTGTGCACCTGAATCATTTAGGAGCAGGGGTTGTAATACGTCTCCGGTTGAATTGTTCTAGAAACGACATTTTAAGAATTCATAGGTTAAGTCCTGTATTTCGATATCTTACATTAGTATGTAATAGCATCATCGATTTCCATTAGATTATTGTCACATTCTGATGTAATGCAAAATGCAATACAGTTTATTTGGTAACAGAGAACGGTGTTGAAATGAAGTCATCAAAACAAACGATAAGGTACAACAACCTTCCCCGCAAGGTCGCATGCGATAGCAGGCGACCTAAAGCACTATTAACCTAAAAACGCCAGAACTATTTTAAAGGGTTCAACGATTAATGTGTCTTACTCTGTTATGAAATGTCATTGCTATTAATTACTTGCTCATGAGCATTAAAACTGTTCACATAAGGTTAATTTAGAACCTGTTTGTCGGCCTTCGTAAAGGCTCTCCTCCTTCGTGGATTTTAATTATTCAAGTACGTCGAACCTGGTGTATGGAATGTTATATTGCAAAATTTAAGGAGTTTTTACTACTATCTTCACTTATTACTTTAATAATAATTATTAGACTACTCGCAATGTGTGGACCATTAAAGATGGAATAACAATGTTATTATAAATTATTGATGCCAAAACCAGTACCTACACATTTTCAGAATAACGTCTATTGAAGTCCTTTTACGACTACAAGTCATTTTCCGAATAAGTCCTATGTCGTCTAAGCCAAAATTATTTCTCAGAAAAATGTTAAAATCATTCCAGTGCAAGTTTTGTGTTCTGGTTTAGTCACTGAATTACTTTTAAGGACAAGTAATATAAAAAAAATATGTATCTAATTGAACTTATTTGTAGGTAATAATAGGGACGCATTTAATGGCACTTCAAAATTGGTGAAAATAGAGACAACATTGCTATGAATTGCTAATAAAAAATATAATATTATACAATAAAATGTTACTCCTTCATTAAAAAGAGATTCGCTTTAAAAGATTTTAAGACGCTATAAATATAATATATATACCCATAATAAGTACGTAAGTACTATAATATTTCTACTCTTTCATGATGATATTTCTACACTGAAAATTAGAAATCTTCAAGTCAGGTTTGACATTTCCTTACAATGATGACTTCTAAAGTAATTAGCTTTCCTTTCGAGTTTTATCTTTTGCGCCTCTGGAAAATATAAATGAGCTTTTTAGACTCAAGGCCAGCGTAATTGGCTGGATACTTTTAAAGCCTTTTTCTAAAAAAACGTTTTAAGAATATTAATTGCTATTATACATTCGTAATCTTGAGCAATTTACAAACACTTCTGCTTGTGGACCTTGCGAGTAACATGAAGGTTACATCCTGCCTGACTCACTTCCTCAAGACGAGGGAAACGTTTCTTGCATGCTTATGTGGCGTTGATGCCGTTAATGGGGTAATTTCCTAAGAGTTATGTCGCCCGGTTCGTAGGAGATATAGGCAATAACGACAGAGGTGTAGGCAATATGTCAAATTGTCATTATCTTACTGAACGCATTTCTTTTATCTTAGACTAGGAAATATCGGTAGTTTGACGTAACTATTTCTTGTAAACTTGCATTAACTACAGGCTTGTAACTCGAGGAACTTACGAAAGTAGAATTGAAATGTAAATTGGGATCGTATGTGCCATAACAGTATTTTTAAAGGGATATTAACATTCAATGTTGTCCTTCGGCATTTTAGTATTTATTTTAAAGCAATTGAGAACTATATTTATATGAGAAACTAGCTTTGCCCGCGACTTCGTCCGCGTGGTGGTGACTTACAACAAAGGGGATACCATAAAAACCTTTTCCATGAAAAAAGTATATTCGTGCAAACTCATAATATACAGATCAGTAGCAGTTAGGCAGGCTTCTAAGAAATCCGCTTTTAACAGCTATGGGATAAATACCCTGTTCACTAATGTTCAATGTTTTTGTTTAGGCTACTCAGTCACCTTCTTATATCAAAGGTCAACGGCCTCTCGTTTGTTTTTATACTTAACGTCAAATGCAAAATCTAAAGTCAATCATTAATAATTTATATCTTTCATCTTTCGGTAAAGGTGACAAAAATGTAATATTAATAATGTAGAATAATTCTTAATTTGAATGTTACTTCTTTTTTTTTTTGTTTTTGTGTGTTGCCAACATTAACATGGAGAGAGTGAGAAGTAAGGTTGATCGAATCTAGTTCTTTGCACCATTGTCGCGTTCGTTCAATAAAAATAGTATTTACAATATTATTGTTTTGGTTTATAACCGTTGGTTTTAACATACAATTCTGTGTCACGTCACGTGCGTATAGACGTCAAAATTAAAATAAAGTCGCGCATCCTTGAGCCCTCGTCCATACTAAGGAACAAGAACCTGGGAGCTCCCAAAGAAGACCAGCCGGACTCGGGACACGAGGTGAGTGCTCAAGGATTTATAGTCCATCTGCGATCGATCATCGAAGCAAATAAAATACAAATAATAATAATGAAGTACTTTAAAAAAACGTTTGTGTGATTGAGGTCATCTTGATTAGTATTCGATTGATTCAAATCACATTCAAATGCTATTTAAACTGATGTAATTATGTTGTAATTAAATACAGGCTGTAATTTTATAAAATACGTGAAGCCATAGCCAAAACTTTATGAAGAGATGAATATGTATTTAACTTGCGAAAAACTGAAAATAAATTGGTCTGAAGTGAAACCATTTAACTTATCTAATGGTAACATCAAATGCGTCTGTTTAATATATTTTGGTATTCTTTTAGGAAAGAGAATGCAGGTACACTTGAGACCAAAAACTTCGACCCGTATTACATTTTTCGGCAAGGTGGAATATTATGATCCGTTAATTACATATCTAAATGTTTCACAATTAATCTTTCAAATGTAATAAATTTTGCTAATTATTTTATGAAATAAAACAGACTTCTTTCTAAGAGATGACTGATGACTGGTACATGAGGCTCAACCCTTTTTTAGCTTTCAACGAAAAATGCCATGACTACATACTGTTCGAACATAAAATCTTTTACATACTAATATGTAGGTAGTGTCAATTAATTTTTGTTTCGCAACAATTACGTATTGACATTTTTAATTGAAGGGATATACTTTCTGATTGGTCCATTTAAATTTCACTGGTATTGGAGCTTGGGTTTCGAAGATACACCAAATAACGCGAACTGGTTATATAACGTTTATTTATTTATATTGATGATTCTCTCTTTTGTCATAGCGCTTCAAAATTTGAAAAGAAGTTAATTGTAGATCTGCCCTAGATATTTATTTATGCCTAAGTATCTCAAAAATGAGAAATAAAAAAATAATAAAAAAATTAAAACGACCAAAAAAAACACTGTAAAGTACAACATAACTATCCTTTTACTAAAATTAAAACTTAAGTACAAAAATAATTTTATAAATACGATACAAATAACCATATAACTAAATTTGACAGTTATTGAAGTCGGTGCCAAATTAAAAGTTCAATAGGTTCGTAGTGGTTGGTGGTCGGTGGTAAAGTTTGGTAGGCTTGGGACTAACTTCAGTAACTGTCTTTAATTATATGGGTATTTGTATTGTATTAATAAAATTATTTTTGCACAAGTTTAGATTAGTAAAGGTTGTTATTTAGTACTTTTCAGTGTTTTTTTTGAAGCCGGTTTAATTTCTTTATTAACTTTTAATGTATTGTAATATTTTTAACCGGCTTCAAAAAAAGGAAGTTCTTAATTTAGTTTTAATTTTTTTTGTTTTTTTTTATTGTTTTTTTTATTTACATACAGTATAATATTTTCAAATTAAAACAGTGGACGAAAAATGATTTTCTTTAATAAAACAGTCACAATAGGACCACTGTGCTATTTTTACAATTACATTGCATTTCTTTTACCAAAATTGGAACATATTCATATTTTTTAAATGCTATATGTGAATTTGTTTTTGGCCAGTACGATATTCTCGTCAAGGTGACATGTATGAATAAGAAGAGGAAAGACATTTTGCACCACACATATTTTTACGATGTTTGTGCGTAACACGAGTTTTAGATGTGGAAAGATACTTGTTTATTTAAAATAATGTACGGAATAACGAAACTAACAAATACTTCGACGCTGTTCCCATCTAATTGTGAGATTTGTAATATTACTGTAATCAGTGATTTACGCACGCCTGAGAGGTCAGCGTCAGAATAGGTGACCATTAGTGGTATTTGTATATCGTCCTAAGTGATTTTAAGCTTCGGATAGCACTTTAAGCCATTGTTCTTGGTTGTTGTCAATCAGTAACAGCGGTGAAGCCCACATAACTCTTAATACTAATTAGTCGCATGAGGTTACACTTTTGGAGTTTTACTTGACGAGACGATGAATTGCAAACATTTCTTTTTTATGTATTTGATTTTGTGTAATGAAAAAAGAATGGCCTTAGGAGAATTTGATTTTTAAAACTATTTTAAAATTTACCTCGCTTTTCTCTTTTAAATTTTAATTTACAATAAAATAGTTTTTCTACAAATGTACTTGACATATTTCGATCAATATCTGTAATAAAATTTAAGGACAATTTGGGATATATGTACATATTGCATATAACATGTATGTATAAACATATGTATACAGTGAGCTGCCAAGATATTTGCGTCACAAAATTTTTACGAACATTTGTATGAGGTGTGTGATGTGTTATCTCTTAATGCACTGGTATTTAAATATGGGTAAGTATATAAGAAACGCATTGTATCATGTACACCATTTGTAACTTTTCACCCGTATGACTATATGATACGTTTTCTACACAGAGTACATACACATCTTCACGCAATATTCCCAACGGGGTAGTCGGAGAGGACGGAGCGCCATGCGTCGCGGTCCTAACATACCTCTTTCGCTTCCTCAAATCTCATCATTCTCCTCACCTCCCCACCTCACGGTATGCAAGTGCTTTTGACATTGTGAGTAATTAAGGGTTAAAGACAGGCGGGTACAAAACTTATATGAATTCTTTGTTGGCTATTAACCCGACAAGGAATAACCTTTTTTCATTGCAAAGGTCAAAGGGTCGTTTCAAGTAAAATCAAATCATTGTAACTCCGTTCGATTCCTTAACCTGGGTAGGCAACCCCGGCGAAAATGAGATTACGTTAGGGCGTAGAAAGTTCTTATTAGGTTGTTAACCTCGAAATTCATACTAGGTCGTTTTATTACAAGTTTGATGCCAAATCTTTTAGAGATTTTAGGATCGACAGGCTCTCGTTAACTCACTCGAGACAGGCACTATTAGTCGATTAGAATTAAAAATGAAGGCAAGTAGTATCAGAGCTATTTATGAAACGAATACAGTAAACAGGTCGATTATAACGTCGATTATAACAAGTCTTGTAAATAATCCTTTAAATTGTTAAAGTTTAAAGTTAATAATTATCACGAACAACATTATAAAAGCAACGTAGTTTATTTCGATAAGTGACATATAGTTTACCTTGGTTGGCAATTTGCGGATAATATTTCGCCCAAAAAGTAAATCGTAATGTTTGCCAGGCGTGTGTTACTTAATTTGAGTATCACGTATGACTCAAGTCTTACAGAGCTTGTCCTTTACTTGACAGATGTTTAAACTTATCTAGATTTCTATACACGTTACGCGCAGATGGTGTAGAAATATATTAATATTTATTAAAAAAAAACATCTTAACGCCAGCTGCTGATAAAATAGGGATAAAAGTACACAATTTTTGCAGTTTATCAGTTATTTTATCTCGCTACTTGTCAGGTGTTAAAATTAGCTTTTGCTTAAAAAGATAACTTTTTTTTCAATAAAAAAGGTACACGTTTTAATAAATAAAAAAGGTACACCTTTTAATAGAGTTCGAATAAAATCAGTTTTTACAACCGAAAAAGAAATTTCGTTAAAAATTTATTTAATTTGTGGATGGGATAGATATTAGCTTTGTGATAAATACGATAAAGTATGAATTGAATACGTAACAAACATATTTTTCGAGTAATTTTTGTCAGAAACTCAGGGACAGAAGTGAGACAAAACTAATACCTTACCAGAAATCAAGAAAAATATATTTATTACTAATTTTTATAAATCAATGTTTTTATTTTGCTTTTAATGTAATTTAATTTTTCTTTAAAATTACATTTTAACAAATTAAATTTAAGTAGACAGCTATGAGCCACTGCACTGTTATGAATTATGATACATATTTTAAATATTTTTTTTTTGTATAGTGGTTGAAGCCCTGGTGTATTATAGTGATAGCTGTGGGGTTCTTCACGTATAAAAATTAGTCCCACAGACATAATTACTCCAACTTATAAATCAAAAACTTAAAAAAGCCCCTGCACTAACATCTAACATTCCTTAAATTCCCATTGCTGTGCGGTTGTGGTGGAGTGTGTGTGAACATAGAATTTAGGCTATTTTTTTGTGTGAATTTATGTGGGAATGTCCATTTTTATTTCTTTTTATGTGCATGAAAAAAATTGTACTTTGCTTGGAGTAGTTTAGTAATAGGTAACCCTGAACCTTCCTAGGAATTATTGAAATAGTTGTGATTGATCAACGAACAATGTTACAGATGAATAGGTAGCTTATAAAATAGGCCTTGCGTACATAAATCTGGTAGGTTTCACTTACAAATAAACCACATTATGACAGATTCAATGACTTACAATACAAGAGGATCCAATTTAAAAAAATGTGCTTGTTGCTACATAAAATGATTACTCTGTAAATTGCAGGAAGGTGACCGAGTTTGAATCTCATAATTATGTATAATATATAGTTTTTTAGTCAGCCAAGGAAGACCAAGGCTGACTTATGAAGATCAAATAGCCAGAGCGTTTGTTGACGGAAATGTCAAAAGTACTCGCATAGCTAGACGAAAATGTTTAAGGAGAATGATGAGATATGAGGAAGCGGAAAAAGTACGTGAGAACCGCGACGCTTGGCGCTCCATCGTCTCTGACTACCACATTAGGGCTAAAGCGTGAATATATGTATGTATAATATAGTTTTTTATATCTGTTGAACATTCCAATGTTATTATATTTTTATTGACAGGCTAGTATTTGTTTTCTAAGGTAAGGATCCTCTTGGATCAATGTTAAAAATAAACTTAATTCTAAACTGGCTTGGTTTCTGGGTGTCATAGGTACTTCCGCACTTTCTTATGTGGTACCCAATGAAGTTAATATGATATTGGTGTGCCTGGCGATTGTTAAAGCCACTATCTACAGAAAAGAAAAAGGAACAAGAAAAAAAGGAAAAAGGATTTTTATAAATGAAAAAACGTTTCTTACAATATGTGCACCTTTTATCAAGTTCATATTTTTTTTAAATAAAACCTACCCTCCTATCATGTCAGTTGTAATTATTACATGCAGTGAATAAACAGATATTTAACCTATTATACTTAAATGATTACTTAAACGTCAAACGTCACTATGTACTTAAATGTAATTTTACTCAAAACTTTTTTTTAAGTGAAGTGAGAATTGCAAGCAACTATTGTAATATAAATAAGAATGAAAAATTGTTTGTAGCTAAGCACAAAACTTGAGAATGGCTGGACCAAATTGGTAAATTTTTTTTTACATGTTCGTTATAGTTCAAGTAAAGTTAAACTTTTATGTTATTATACCTTAAACTGTATGGAAAGAAAAATTGGAAAAGTTGTCAAGAAAATTGGCAAATTGAGGAGAAACTTAAAGCACTTTTAAATCGACTTCAAAAAAAAGGAGGTTCTCAATTTGACTGTATGTTGTTTTTTTTTTGTATGTTTGTTACCTCATAACTCTGTCATTTATGAACCGATTTTGAACATTCTTTATTTGTTTGGTAGATAATATTTCAGAGGTAGTCCCATTTAAATTTCACCGGTATTGGAGCTTAGACTTGTAAGATACACCAAATAACATGACTTGGTAATAACCTTTATTTATATTGATGATTCTCTTGTATATCGTTACGCTCCGGAATTAATTGTAGACCTGCCCTAGATATTTATTTAGGTCAAGATCATTCAAAAGGGAGAAATAATAAAGTTTTATGAAAAATAAATTAAACCGCCTTCAAAAAAAAACACTGAAAATTTTTATTAAAAAAAATAAAAGCGCCTTCAAAAAAAAACACTGAAAAGTATAAGATAACTATCCTTCACTAATCAAAACTCAAGTACAATTAAAATAACTTTATAAATACGAAACACATACCTATATAATTAAATTTGACAGTTACTAAGTCGGTGCCAAGCCTACCAAACTAAAGACTTTCTGTTGTTGCACATTGATTTGGCACCGACTTCAATAACTGTCAAATTTAATTATATAGGTATGCGTTTCGTATTTATAAAGTTATTTAAATTGTACTTGAGATTTTATTAGTAAAGGATAGTTATTTTATACTTTTCAGTGTTTTTTTTTGAAGGCGGTTTAATTTTTTGTAATAAATTTTTTTTATTTTTCCCTTTTGAGTGATCTTGACCTAAATAAATATCTAGGGCAGGTCTGCAATTAACTTCACTCTAATTCCGGAGCGCAACGATATACAAGAGAATCGTCAATATAAACAACGCCACCAGGTCGCGTTATCTAGTGTATCTTCGAAGTCCAGGCTATCGGTGAAATTTAAATGGGACCAGCTCTGAAGTATTACCTACCAAACGAAAAAAAGAATTTTCGAAATTGGTTCATAAATGACGAAGTTATGAGGTAACAAACATACAAAAAAGAAGAGTTATGACTCTCCTATATTTTACCATTTTATCAAATTGTTAATTAGATAAGTTAATACTAACACTAAAACTTTTAAACTCATCTGTTACTAACACCATGGATCTTTGTTATCCCAATAAATAAAATAAATAAAATAAAAAAAAAAAACATACAGACGAATTGAGAATAATATAAAGTTATTTTAATTGTACTTGAGTTCCAATTAGTAAAGGATAGTTATTTTGTACTTTTCAGTGTTTGTTTTTGAAGGCGGTTTAATTTTTTTTCATAATTTTTTTTATGGGATTTTTGTATGAACTAAAGATCACTCACGAAAAATAATATAATAACTACTGAGCCACAGTAAAGTGCAACACGGCACATCTAGTTATATTATAACAGTTCAGCCTATATTAAACATTATAAGGCTTTACACAAGAACATTGGTTTATAAACATTATGACAATTATTATGATAAACAAGTCAAACTAGCAGTTTCTTCAGATAAGGCTTATTTACCTACAACACATTAGTTTGATACACAAAAAATGACAATAACTGCTAAAATATGTAGGTAGATAAATTAATCTCATTATGATAAGATCATATTAGGCTTAAGATTAATGACGTAAATACAACAAAAACATTTTGCAACATTTATATGATGATCGTAATTTTTTTATCACAGGTGTTACATATGGAAGTTATAATCTATGTTCAATATAAGTTATAGTCTATGATATATGGTGCAATATGCACAAAGCAATATGTTGTAATGGAGAATATCAGTTATTACTTATTATGTACCAGAATTCAATAATAATATAAAATAGAGATTGAGTTATGTTCTTTAATAAAGTATAATTATAATAGAAGACTTTCAATATAAAACAACATATACTACATGGCGCTGAGGACGTGAACAAAATGGCTGAAAAAGATATTCAAGGAATCATGGGATTGAAAACCCCAGAAGTAATGAGAAAAATAAGCTCGGAAGAGTTCAAGAAATTTAAACAACGATTTGATATTTATAGAATTGCGACAGGAGCACACATGAAGTCTAACGAAGTGCAAGTAGCATTATTATTACATTGTATTGGGGAAGAAGGTTTGGAAATATACAATTCTTTTAGTCTAAATAAAGACCAATCGAATAATTATGAATATGTCATAAAAAAATACGAAGAATACTTTGTGCCGATGCAAAATGAGAGTGTAAATGCTCATTTATTTTTTTCGAGAGACCAAAAGGATGGCGAATCATTTGAAGCATATGTATTGGAATTGAAAAAGTTAAGTAAGGAATGTAATTTTGGTTACAGTAATGATAGAATGGTAAGGGAAAGAATAGTAGCAGGTATAAATGACATAAGATTGAAGGACAGAATGTTAAGAGAGAGTGAGTTAACCTTACAAAAAGCGGTACAAATTGGGAAAGCGGCAGAGTTAGCTGGAGAATATATGAAACAGATTGTAAAGGACAATGAAATAAATGCAATGGACAAGAGAATAATTTTTTATAAAAAATCATCTATACAACAAGATTGGCCAGCACAAACAAGAGTGAGAACAGTACAACAAGAGGGTCAACAAAGATATTCAGGACTGCCATCTACATCAAAGGACTGGAATAATAGAACAATATCTCAGGAGAAAGCAGGAAAGATGACCAAACAGAAGAATAAAACAAATAGATTGTACTCGGTGTGGATTCAATCATATAAGAAATAATTGTCCAGCATATGGGAAACAGTGTAAGAAATGTGAAAAATATAATCATTTTGCTCGTTGCTGCAGGAGTGCTAAGATTAAACTAATAGAAACCTATCACAGTGACAGGGACGTAGAAAAAAGTGAAATAAATATGAACATGATAATAAGTAGTGTAGATACTAATAATAGTTGGTTTGAGTATGTTATATTTCTTGACAGTGGAAAAAAAGTAAAATTTAAATTAGATACAGGAGCACAGTGCAATGTTATATCTCAAAAATATTGTAAAGAGTTAAATATTAGTAGTATTCAAAACAGTAATTTAAGATTAACAAGTTATAATGGGAATAAAATTGAGACTGTAGGACAGATTGAACAATATGTGAAAATAGGAAATGAAATTCAGAAGGTAAATTTTCAGGTATGTAAGGGTGAATTAGTCCCAATATTAGTTTTAAATACCATTACAAAATTTCAGTTAATTAACAGAAATAATCAGTATATTGATAATATTAATTTTGAGAAAACTTATGATATTGTGAAAAAATATGATGATGTATTTCATGGTATAGGCGAAATCAAAGATTATGAATATAAAATTAAGTTGAAAAATGATTACATAGGCAAAGTTGAGCCCTGTAGGCATATTCGGTTTAAGTTGTTGCCTAGGTTGAAAACGGAGTTAGATAATTTAGAAAAAAATTTAATAATTTCAAAGGTAGAAGGGTCTACAGAATTTGTTAGTTCATTAGTGATTACAATTAAACCCGATGGTTCTCTTAGGATTTGTTTAGATCCACAATATTTAAATTCACAAATACAGCGTGAACACATGATGATACCAACATTAGATGAGATTACTGCAAAACTTAAAAATAGCAAATATTTTAGTACTTTAGATGCAAATAAAGGATTTTATATGATAAAGTTAAGTAAAGAAAGCAGAGAGCTCACAACTTTCAATACACCATATGGTAGGTATTATTTTAATAGATTACCCTTTGGACTATCGTCCAGTCCAGAAGTTTTTCATAGAATTTTCTCTAACATCTTTAAGGATATAACAGGAATTGAAATATATATCGATGACGTATTGTGTCATGCAGAAACAGAGTCTGAGCATGATAGGATTCTTGAAAGAGTACTTGAAAGAGCTAGAATGTGTGGTATAAAATTTAACAAGAATAAGTGTCAGTTCAAGAAGAAAGAGGTAAGATATTTAGGACATATTTTGACAGGAGAAGGAATAAAATTAGATAATGAAAGAATAAAAGCTATAGTTGAGATGAAAGAACTAAGTGATAAGAAAGAATTGTTAAGATTTCTAGGTATGATAAACTATGTATCTAAATTTATACCGAATGTAGCAGAAGTGACAGCTCCATTAAGAAAATTAATTAAGAAAGATGTTTATTTTATGTGGACTACTGAACAACAAGAGGCTTATAATAAATTAAAAAAGTTGTTATGTGAACCACCGTGCTAGCTTATTTTGAGATAGACAAAGAAATTATTTTAAGTGTTGATGCTTCTAAGGAAGGGGTAGGTGTAGTAATATTTCAGGAAAACAGACCAATAGCATATAGTTCAAGAGCTATGACACAAACAGAAAAGAATTACAGTCAAATAGAGAAAGAAAGTATTGCTATATTACATGGTTGCACTAAGTTTCATCAGTATTTATATGGTCAAAATTTTATAGTGGAAACAGACCACAAACCGTTAGTATCAATTTTTTCAAAACCACTTAATAATTGTCCAGCAAGACTTCAGAAAATTAGAATGGCTTACAACCTTATTCATTTACTTTGATTTACAAACCTGGTAAAGAACTTTTAGTTGCAGATCACTTAAGCAGGTCACATTTGAAAGAACAAACTAAGGCATATGACTTGGAAATTGAAACACATGTAGGGATGGTAAAAGAAAGTTTCAAAATATCAGATAAAAATTGGAATGAAATGATTAAAGTAACAAGTATGGATGAAGAATTGATGTGTGTAATGGAATATATTAAAGATGGATGGCCAGAAAATAAGTTCCAGGTAAAAATGAAGCCAAGATATATTTTAGTTATAGGGATGATTTGAGTGAATATGAAGGTTTAATTTTTAAAGGAGAGAGAATGGTTATACAAAAGAATAAAAGGCGAGAAATGCTTGAAAAAATACATTATGCTCATTTAGGTATAGAAAAGAGTAAAGCAATGGCAAGAAAATCAGTTTTTTGGCCAAATATATCAAAAGAAATAGAAGATATGATACAAAATTGTAATACTTGTAAAAGTTTTCAAAATAATAATTGGAAAGAGCCTATGATTGAAAAAGAAATAGCTGGAAGGCCATGGCAAGTGTTAGCAGTAGATATATTTTTTCTTTATAGTAAACCTTATGTTCTTTTAGTAGATTCATACAGTAAGTTTGTAGAAATTCAAGAGATAACAAATTTATCAGCTCAATGTACAATTGATAGTATAAAAAGTATCTTAGCAAGACATGGGCTACCAGAAGTAATTTATTCAGATTCAGGATCACAATTCCCAAGTTTAGAGTTCAAAAATTTTGCTGATTTATGGAATTCCAAACATAAAATTATTAGTCCAAAACATCATCAAGGCAATGGACTTGCTGAGAGATACATACAAACAGTGAAAAGATTATTAAAAAAATTGATTTATGATAAAAAAGATATTTATCTAGGACTTCTTGTGTACAGAAATACACCAGTTATTGATAATGATAAAACACCTGCAGAGATATTATTTAATAGAACTGTGAAAAGTTTACTACCTAGTGTTAGATTGTGGCAATATGATAAACAGAAGTATGATAGAGATGAAAATTACAAACAGAAACTTTTATATAGTCAGGGTATTCAAAAGAATTATTATAATAGAGGAGCTAGATATTTACCAGAATTACAACAAGGAGATACAGTAAAAATAACAAATGAGTATGGAAGAAAACCGCATGAGAGTGGAATAATAGTAGGGAATGCAGAAGGACCCAGATCATCCAAGATAAAAACTGAAAATGGTGATATAATTACTAGGAATAGGAGAATGATTATTAGAGGGAAGTATGAGGATAGGAACTGGATTGAGGGAGAAAATGAAAGGAATGAACATGGTGAAAGACAGGAAAACCAAGGACAGGACTTTTATATTAAGACTCATACCTATAGAAAGACAAAATACAGTTACAGTATCATTAAATACACCTGAGATAGTGACAAGGTCAGGGAGAGTAATTAAAAGACCATCACATTTTAAAGATTATGTTTAATTTTAAATATAAGTACATTTGTATTGTTATAAACTATAAAGGGAAGGATGTTATATATGGAAGTTATAATCTATGTTCAATATGTTCAATATAAGTTATAGTCTATGATAGATGATACAATATGCACAAAGCAATATGTTGTAATGGAGAATATCAGTTATTACTTATTATGTACCAGAATTTAATAATAATATAAAATAGAGATTAATTAAATTAGATTAATTATGTTCTTTAATAAAGTATAATTATAATAGAAGACTCAATATAAAACAACATATATTACAACAGGAAAAATATCACAATACTGACATTCTGTTTAAATTTTCAAACTTCAAATGTATGATAATAAAAGTTCTATATTAAGTGAATGATGTCAATGTTAAAACACGCTATGCTATTCATTACACAGTTGTGTTAACAGAAATGTACCAGATAAATATTCTGTCACCTTTAGAGCACTGAGCAAATGATAAATGCCTTTATGACATTGGTAATTACAATGAAGAGTAATTAGTTTATTTTAAAGCATAAGCCAAAAGGTTATCAGTACAAAATAATGTCAAAATAAGCAAAAATTTATAAGCTGACATCACTATTTCTTATGAAGTTTATAACATGGAGCA
The DNA here is from genome assembly GCA_907165235.1 of Zeuzera pyrina. Classification (NCBI taxonomy): domain Eukaryota; kingdom Metazoa; phylum Arthropoda; class Insecta; order Lepidoptera; family Cossidae; genus Zeuzera; species Zeuzera pyrina. The sequence continues at coordinate 4,086,639 of OU015623.1, forward strand.
CTCAACCTATAGAGTCGAAATATTAACCATCCTACTCACCACTGCTCAGTTTATTGACACTAACAAATATCAACTCTCGCTCACATCGAAACAGTATATAACCAATATTTTGAAAGATATTTAGAAACTTATATAATGACTTCCTGTTCTACTAGTTGGTGTGGCAAAAACAACAAAAATCAAACTATAAAACAGACACACTCTCTTTCACATAAGTAACAGTAAATATACAATTTTTTAATTGACATTCATTTTAACAGGGGTAAAGTTAAACTGGACATTCAATTGACGTATTTGATGACGTGTTTGTGATCTATACATCTCGCTTTCACCGGTGCAACCTCTTATACGTTACCTCAGTCTATCTATATGCATGTTTAGGTCTTGTAATAGTGTATGTGTAGTCAACCAATCAGACTGCAGCAACCCCAGCAGGTAGACGATTGTTTGTTTATTTAGACGTAAATTGATTTAAAAAAAAATGTATATATTATATACGACATTTCCTCTCTATAGATTGAGTGCTCCATGGTTTATAATTAACCTTCAGATAATCATGAAAAAAATCTGCTAAGAGTATATCGCACCCATAATATCGCATTAATTTAGGGTTCAATAGTAATTTTAAATGAACTAGAAGGTTTAATTCAGGAAATTAATGTTTCCGGTGAAATACCACGCTCTCACAGAATATCGGCGTGAAATAACAGCATCTATTGTTGATCTTATTGTGTTTCGTTCCGTGAGTGAGAGTGCCAGTGGTCCAGCCATGCAATTCTGTAAAAACTCGAATCACCCAAAGAGACTCGCTCGACAATTCACCCCATTTCGCATTCGAACTCACTTGACCTTTAAATGGAAATCTCTAAACCAAACATTCTAGGAGTGAAGTAAAGTGATCTTAGATGCGAGTTTGTCGGGGATTGCTTTAAGAGTAAACATCTCAGTCGACATTTTCTCTTAGAGTATTTTAACTTCTGAGATAAGTACCTTAAATAATACTCGTTTATTTAGATTGGATTGTTATATTTAGCGAAACTTCATAAAATTCATTTACGATAGTACAACTCGCCCCCGCCACTCATCGAGGCTGCGCTAGTATCTCTGTCGACTTTGGAAAATACCAAATCACAGTTGACAATCTCACCGCGGATTCTGAAGTGAATTTGACTAATTTGCGTCTGAGAATCGCACTACAGCTCACCCCTCCCCATCCATCCTTTCGCTAAAGGCCGGTAACGAACCGTGATTCTCCGGATGTTGCGGGTGTCCATGGGCGACGGTGGTCACTACGGTGGTTCTATCAAGCGAGCCGATTGCTCGTTTGTCCCCTCTTTTATAAAAAAAAAACCTGCTTAAAAAATCAAGACGGGTCGGAAATACTCATTGTCTAACTTTATGATTCTTATTTCTAGTTTCAGATTATCAATTTATATTTAGTATGTCAAATTTCAGTTCGGTGGATGCATAGATGATCGACTAAAGCAACTTTACGTATGGAGATACATGCTAGACAAAACAATACAAGTTTTCGTTTGACGATTTTGGGAATACATTACATACATACATATCTTCACGCTGTATCCCTAATGGGGTAATCAGAGAAGATGTATTGCCAAGTATCACGGTCCTTAAACACTTCTTTCGCCTTCTCAATCCTCATTATATTTCTTACACACTTTCGCTAGGTTTCCGAGTGTTTTGAGAATTTTTTGAAAATACATAAAAGAGAATGCATTCTCTCTGACTACCCTGTTAGAGATACATAAATTAAGTAATAACTTTGTACTAAGGGTGCTACATACTGAAGGGAAGTACCAGTACACTTAGATCACCATCGAGTAAAACTACAAGGTTTTGTTTCCTAAATTAATAAGGTGAGGTGAGGTGACATGTGACCCTCAGTATGAAAGTTCTATGCAATGATCTCCTACCACCATATAATTTGTAAATGCTGATATATTGGTTCATGTTAAATTGACATTTAGAAAAGGTAATGGGTCAGATCCTATGTCCATTTAAATTTTCTAAATTAGTTTGGTGTCAGTTCATTGTATGGCACCAAAAGTAAAAGTTTACAGCTTAATTTGGGACCATACAATTGCTCTGTTTGTCTGGAGACTTCTTTATAGTACATTAGCTGTTGCCAGGGACTTCCTGTGTAGATTAAAAAAAAGTAAACTATGTCCTTCCCCTGGCTTCCTTATCTATCTGTATTCTATATTTAATCAAAATTGGTCCAGCGGTATAGCCATGAAAGTCGATCAGACAAACAAATTAACACATTTATAATATCTCTGATAGACAATAATTTAAGAATCTTAATTATTCCACCAGCACTTTCATTCATTGCGTGAGATTTGACCTGGATTAGAAAGGGACAATATTGTATATTATGCATACTTTATTTGAATACATTAATTATGGTCATATGGACTGGACGCAGTTGATAGTTAAGGGTTAAATGAATTTAACAGCAAAATTTACATAATTTGGTGAATCAACAAAATAGTCTAAAGAGAATTAACTTAATTTAACTTAATTTCTAGTTCAATAATGCACTGCAGATGTTAGTCATCTTCATCACTGGTCCGTAATTAGGTTTTACTCAAGTAGCTAATGTAATGGATGTTAATGAATAATTACTACCTCATCAAATTACCCATTTACCAGGTAAATAGTGAGCTTTCAATTGTCACTGATTGAGTGTGAAGGTCAATATCAAGGATAAAAATAGTTATTTGTACCATGCAGAATTAATGAATGAATGTATGACTAATGCCTGTGGTTTCAAGACATGTGATTCAACAGTTTGTTGGAAAACAAGTTATAGAAACTGATACAACTTTTAGAATATTTTAAAATAATTTAATAACAAATATAGGCCCTTTGAAGAGTATTTTTATGTTTTTGTGCCTAAAAAGGAAAATTGAGCCCTTATAAATCACTGGTTCATCCCATTGTCTGTTAGTCTGCAGCAGTAGATTATTTCAGTAAACATACATACATACATATCTTCATGCTGTACCCGTATGCTGTACGCTGGGGTAGTTAGAGAGGACGGAGTGTCAAGCTTCAGGTCCTTACTTACTTTTTTCGCTTCCTTATATTTAAATATTATATTTCTTATTTTGATATTTAAAAGTTGTTGAAGCGTTTTTATACGCATTAAAATCATTTTGAAAATCTGTATGCAGATATTTAAAAAATTCAAAAATATACCTATTCCAATTTAGAAAAAACGTAAAAATAATTTGATTCACAAATATTTCAAGCTTTTGTTTTATAAGTACTTTTAACAATTATTCATAAAATACTTAGGACCAAGGCTTTTTGTTTTAAATTTCACATTTCTTTGAAAATAAAAGTAGGTAATTATTCTCTTAAATGAGTTAATCCAGAGTTAAGAGTTCGATTAAATTGATTAAATTTAAGTTTCGCAAGGCATCAAAAGAAAACTAAATGTATTAAATTTGGTTAAGGAATACAAAAAATAAGTATTTCATGTATGTATGTATGTATTACAATGATATTAATAGAACCTTAGTAACCAGTAGAGCTCACACACATGAAAGCGTTGCGGCGACGAGACGTAAAAATCGGCGGCGCGTCCCATACTTTCCATTGGGTACTGTATTTTAGTTAATTTAGAGTAATCTGTCTATAAAACAATGCACCGCCAAAAAAAGTTGTAGTTTTCTTTTCTTTATACAAATTCACGCGTTGCGCACGCCGCGGCGTTTTTATGTGTGTAGGAATAAAGTTTTACATGCTAGATTATGGTAACTTCTGAGATCCTTTTGTGATTTTTATTAATTTGACCAAATGTATGTACCACACTATGAGACAAAGAAACACACTTTAAAAGAAATAAATGATATTCTATTCCACTCCATTCTATTCTATTCTATTCTCCAATCAAAATGGGGCTCTCATAAATCTGTATCATCCCCCAAATGAAGTTTAGGTATTTATGCTCCTTAATTTCTGATCTCTGCTGATGATTGATTAAAATATTTATTTTGTAATAAAATATTGTAGTTAATTATAAAAATAAATATGATTAAATATTGCTTCAGTGAGTGTTAAATCACAATCAAAACACTAAAGAACTATGACCACTGCCTATACATTTGTTTACTTGCCACTCACTTTTATATTAAACGAATTATACAGATTTATTAAGGCCATATATTGACTATTCCTATGTCCTAAAGGAAAGAAATTATTGTGGTTTGATTTGGGAATCAGATAAAGAAGTTATATTGATAACAATTTTGAATTTATGATGTGCATTACAGACTATAGTATATATTGTTATTGTTGTTTGTGCGATTCTTCCTTGAAAGGGATGACAAGGGATCTATGACCATACAACTAATGCTTTCAGTAATGAATACATATTTTAATATTCTTCATATTTTTTTCATTGAAATGTAACATATACATTTGTCTTTTGGAGTTACTCACGACAAATATATTGAGGCAGTATTTCTAATAGGATCCACTGAGGTAGACTAAGCCACCAAAAATATCTCAACATCGCACTACTAAATAATCACTTATTTCAATAATTCTGCATATTGCACAACAGTGTTGACAACTTGAGACACAACACTACGGCTCATTTTACATCGCAATATCCACTAGAAACAATTCTCGAATAACTAAAATAAATGCCAACTGCTGCTCAATAAATTTTATAGAGATAAAATCTAACAAAAAATTCCTTGGAATCTAGAAATAGTCAAATGCGAAAAACAAATTACACATTCCGTTTCATGTCTCAGACCAAATAGTCTTTCACACATGTCTATTTGTGAAAATGAAACATAATATTACTACACATTTGTTTACGTTGTATATAAATCTCCTAAGATAATTTGTATTGTATTTTGAAGAAACAGAGAGAAAATAATTGAAGTAATTATGCAAAGACAGCATCATATTTTCGATACCTATAAAGGAATGTTGATAAATCCATATTAGACTCGTTTTAATGGTTGCATTTTTAAAAACTTAAAAATCATATGTAAGGATATCTTTAGAAATTCATTTAATTTTTTTAGATTGTAATTTTTAATTTTTGTTTTTATTTCAAAATAAACAAAAATATAAATTTTTTTGAAATATGTTAATTATTATACAAAACAAATACTTTTATGGATTTGACAGGTCAAAAATGGTCATTGTTATTTACATTTAGAAGGATGTTACAATAACTACTGCTTACTTAGTCTGTGATCGCAAAGTGTAGGAAAGCAATCAACTTCTAACCTAACCGCCAGAACTCATTTTTGGGTAGAAGAGATTTCATAAAGAGAAATTTTGTTTTTGGAATTTGGTTAATATCAAAAACATCAGCTATATGGGCATAGTTTTGGTTCCCAAGAACTATTTAGTTAACAATATCTAGTATCAAGTGTCAAATCGACAAGCAGTAGTTATGGTAATGCTTCGCCCATTTAGAATATTGGCAAGTAGTATCAAAATAATGAATGTACTCACTTTAAAAACTTCGGAGAAGAATCCCGTGCCAATCTTCTCCAGAGTAAAATCGTCAAATGGGTAGAGTGCAGCCACTGCTGTTCTCAATGCTGTACATGATGATCCTGTAACTCTTCTATCACCGATTCTCTCACTTTCACTGACACTCGACTCCTTATCACAATCATTATCATCATCACAACACACACGTTTCGTCCTATTGCCATTTTCGTAGCGGAGTTTCCCGACTTTCGAGTTGGGTCCCCTCACAAACCGACCTGCTTTGGCGGTTTCATCTAAATTCGTAAAACTTTCTGCTATTTGCAGAACTTTATTTGGCTTACGCGGCTCGAACGCACTCTTACTCTTAGTTCCGTCTAGTGTGCACTCGGTTTGCATTATAGCTGGTGATAAAGCTATAGCCTGCACGTTTAACCTGCTTCGAACATAGTGCGCCGGATCAAGTGTCCTCGACGATACACGAAATAATCCCGAGGTGTACCATTTCGGATATCTACACAATAATACTAAGTGGCGGTATTAGAAACTATGCGAAATAACATTATTAATAAGTATTAACGGATTCGATTTACGACTGTCACTTTCACATATTTCTACACATCCTCCTATTTTTGGCACTGCTAAAAGTTCTTTTTGTTTTAGTGAAAAAACACAGTTTAATTTATGTTATTGGTATAATAAACAATAAGTTTTCTTTCAAATAAACAGACCAATATATCGACGACGCGGGTATACAAGCAAAGTAAAGAAAGCAGAAAGCAAGCAAACAACCGTAGAACTACACATGACTGACAGCAGTTGGTAGCATTCAATGACTAGTTTTTTTATGTTGGCGACGTTAATGGATGCGATCAGTAAAAAATATTTCGGCTATTACCGGTTAATTTGTTCAAGATATTTATAGCTCGTTTTCAAACATTAATTATACTAATTCGCGTCGACAAAAATATTTGTTTTGAAGTAAATACAAAACTAAATTAGGCAAACGTTGTTTTGTTAATTTTGTCTCCTGTAGCTTGCTTGTAGTCGGGTCAGAGAATAAGGCTGTGGTATTCCCGCTTGACGTAAAAAACGACTAAAGAGGCTTTCGGGGTCGCGGCCGATTTGTGTAGAGCGTGTGTGAAGTCCATGCCAAGCCAAGCCATCAATGTGTTTGTTAGTCTAACACACGGACGACCGGAAAAATAGGATTGGGGATGGTCCTGTTTTAACACGTGCAACTTGGAGGAGGATGATATCGCGTGTTCTGTTATCGCACTTGTTTATTGTCGAACAGTGAGGTTACAGGTGGGCTCTAAATCTTTGTTCGTTAGCACTTTTCAAGTTTCTTTAATTATTTTTGAACTCTACGAGTGAAAAATTAACATAATTTTTTTTGTAAATATATATGTGAGATAGAGACTCCTTCGGGTGTTATGGTAGAATACAGTATTTTAAGTTGAAAAAGCTGTTTTGATAAACATAGGTCGTCAAAGCGAGAAAGACTATAGTGGCCACGTTACAGACAAGCTAGCCTACGAGATTGGAAAGGCACCGTTTTCTGCCATCAATCTGGACAAATGCTCATATAAGTTCAAACACAGACGCGCGCTCTTTTAATATTAATCAGGAAGCAGATCTGTGACTTGTATCTAAGCGATATCAAAAAATATAGAATAAAATATGTAAACAATGTGAAATTGCGCTGTAAAGTAGTATGGTAGTAACAATCGTAAAAATAGTTTCAACAAGGGCAATATCACATTTCATCGATACGTACAAAATAAATAATAGAAATTTATAACAGAAATAAGCAGTTCTAGTAATATTGGTTGTTGCTAGCTTCGAGTCAGCGTTTGTCTTTGTCTAGCACGCTATAATTACATGTTGCGTCCTTACTCTTGCAAGGTGGCACATGTAAGTAGAGATGTGAAAATACGCATCGGTATGTCAATATCATTGTCATTAATTTTGAAAAGGAGAATGCCCATCCTGGACTTGAAAAAGTACCCAAGACAAAAGGCTCTAATAGCGAAACTATAATGGACCATTCATTGGCTATGTTATATTTTTACTTAAAGTATGTGAAAAAGAAAATTATTTTTACAAGTAGTAGTTACATTTTTATTGAACGAATCATTGTGACTTTTTGGCGGGAATGGGAGAAGTGAGGTTATCATTTTATTTAGATTTTCTATTTTTTACATTTTTAGGAGTTTTAAAGTACAAAAGTGATAATATATTGTGTTCTAAAGTTCTGTGTGACTGAAAAGAATGGAGGTTTAAATAATCATGTGTAGCTGAAGTTCTCGCGCTCTTCCAAGAAGTCCTTTAAAACTTCAGTAAAGTCTACTATCCTTTTACTGGAACAGTTTTACGATAACAAATTAACGATTCTACTTCTTATTTTAAAATACGTGACATTGGCAAATGCACTAATCTGTGCGCCATGCCATGAAGAAAAATAGAAAAATAAAATCATTTTTTTAATTTTTTTTAATTGTTAAATGGCACCGTACGTGAGTACATTGCCAACGTCAAGGAAAGCAAGAAAACAATTCAGTAGATGATTAACGCGTTTGCCAAGATTACGCATTAACACAAACTAGTATACAGTCACAGAATAAGTAGAATCCATGTAGAATCACAAGTAAATTAGTTTTTTCTTGTAGTAAATCTCCTCCACTAAAGTAATAATAGGCTTTACTGAAGTTATAAAGGACTTCTTGGAAGAGCGCGAAAATTTCAGCTATACATGTTTATTTAGATCTCCTCCATTCTTGTCACTTACACAGAACTTTAAAACACAATATACTATCACTGTTGTACTTTAAAACTCCTAAAAATGTAAAAAATAGAAAATCTAAATGACATGACAATTTCGCTTCTCCCGTTCCCGCCAAAAAGTCCAAAAAAAAAATCATAGTGACTGACATCTACTTCATGCTAGGGTTGCCAATGCGTGGAAATATCCCTAAATAACGGGTAATTTCAAACCGATTAGATTTGTAGGAAATATTACCGTGCTAGGGATTGTGGATGAAAGTTATAGTATCACTTACGTCCATGTACATAGATATATAAAAGAAAGAAGAGTTAGGATTTCAAGATACAATTAATGTCATTCTGCTACCAGCTTTTAATGAAAAAAGTTCAATATTAATCGTAAAACAGATTTTCTCACGATTCTTTTCTGGAAATAGTAAAACATTAGTATTTCGCCTTCAAAGTTTGGAGAGTTTGGAAAAGAGAGTTTAGACTTTTGTTATTGGCAGTCCTGTTCAATACTGAGATAACGATACCATCAAAGTCAAACAGTCATTTCATCGATGTTTCTGTCTTGTTTTTATTGTCATTTTTCGTATTTGTGTAATTTCTTCCTTTATTTCGTGACTGAGCTAAACTTGAACCAGAGATGTTTAGAAAAAAAGCCAGTGCCGGAAGCCGTACTTCATAATTACAAATTATTTTTAATTTATTTATAAAATTATGTAATTTGTTTCAGATAATTGAAGATGACTACATTATGCGCAAATCGTGTGTTCACATTTACAAATGGTTAAAACAAATATGAAAATCTCGAGGCGATTAATATCTATGATTTCTTGCAATAGTAATCCTTATTTACATATTATTGACATCCTGTGAAAGTTACCTCTAACACACATTGAAACACAGAGAGATGATATATTTGATGCACGTCTACAAAAAGTTCTTAGATAATGTAATAAGAGAAGAATCTGATTTATAAACAAAAGTACTGAAAACATTTTTTATTTTACTGTGGAAGGTATTTTAGTTTTCAACCGACTTCCATAAAAGGAGGTTCTCAACTCAGTTTAGTTTTTTTTATGTTTATAACCTCATAACTCCGTCATTTATAAACCGATTTGAAAAATCTTTTTTTGTTTGAGAGGATTCACTTCCAGATTGCTCCCATTGAAATTTCACTGATATTGAAGCTTTGGTTCCGAAGATACACCAAATAATACGACCTGGTTATAACTTTTATTTATTTATATTGATGATTCTCTTGTATGTCATTTGTTAACTATCGTTGTCCCCACATGGTATAATGGTAGTAGGGAGAAGATATAAATTGCCTGTGATATAATAAAGTCCGTCAGTAAAGTCAATCTTGTGGCGGACAGAGAATACGGCGGAATCAGACGACAGCCACCAGGCTATTGTCTTCGGATTGTAAGAATACTGCTAGGGTGTAATTATGATGCAACCTTTACACTGTTCTTTTATAATTGATTGATATTGCTATGATATGATATTGACGATATTGATAATGGCCATATTGGGCAATAATATCCTATGTTCGATCTATTTGCATCTTTTATTGTGTAAGCCCACAGTTTGTGCTGTTCGATAGAATGGAAGTTACACTTTGCGCTCCAGAACTAGAAAATGAACTAATTGTAGACCTGCCCTAGATATTTATTTAGGCCAAGGTCACTCACAACAGAAAAATAATTTTTTTTTATAAAAAATTAAACCGACTTCAAAAAAGAACATTGAAAAGTATGAAATAGCAATCCTTTACTAATCATAAGTAAAAAATATCTCGATAAATACGATACAAATACCCATATAATTAAATTTGACAGTTATTGAAGTCGGTGCCAAATAAATTTTCGACAACAGAAAGTCTGTTAGTTTAGTAGGGTTGGCACCGACTTCAATAACTGTCACAATTAATTATATGGGTATTTGTATCGTATTTATCAAGATATTTTTAACATTAAAAAACATTCATTGCTGCTTATCTCTATAAAAAAAATAAAATTATTCTAAGCTTATTTCACTTTATCTTTATATTATTCCCTATTTCTTGAGATACATAGGGCGCCATGCCCATGTAGCTTTGTCTTTTGTGTTAATCATTCGGATTCCAATAACACTTGCCTGATGTATAACTTGTCATTCTCAATTTTTAGTATCTGTAGAGAAGAGTCTTACCAGGCGTAGCAAATTTAACAAATCAATCATAGCATGTGGTGACTTCAATGTGAACATAATGAATAGCTCTAAGGAAAGGGAGTTGTAAATGTCACTCTTTCTTTTATTTGATCTTGTGCACATTTTTGATGAACTGACCAGCGTTACATACTATTCGGCGACGTGCATTGATAATGCTTTTATGAATAAGAGCAGAATTAGATAGCATAAAATTATTAGTGATATTCGATCAGATTATAGATTGCATGAAAAATAAATTAGAACGAATAATTAAGTTTAGACCATTAGGCGGCAATCAGTTAAAACGTTTTACTAACTAAGCGACAAATTTAGCAAACATCGTTCTCTGTGTTGACGTTCCGAATATTATATAATATGAGTTTTTTTGCAAAATTTAATCGACATATTTCATAAAAACTGTCAGCCCATATTAATAATCCATACATTAAAAGATAATCCTTTTAAAAACACCGTCCTCAAAACTCTTACTAAGTAAAAAAACCTCGCGAGCCTTCACAAAACGGTAAGTTATGTCAGTACAATGTAATTTATATAGTGGCGGATATCAATTTTTTATTGCAATTAATCACCGGTCGCGCAATGATCGTGTGGCTGTCCCTGTTTGCAAATTTTTAGGTGATAACCCGGCAGGATAGCACTATAAGTTTGCTGCATGCCTGATATTTCTTTGATTGTAAAATGTGAAGTCAAATACGACGAGGGAAGTTTTTGACATTTAATAACTAAAAATCGCTGTCAAATATATCGACAAAGTTTTTGACACTATTGCTGCAATCTTATAATTTTTAGTAGGTATCAAGTTTTTGATTATATTTTGATGTAGGTATTTTATCATTTATCACACCATTCCTTCTGGTACGATAATTTGGTATCGTACTTGAACAACTCCAGCTCAAAACACTTTATTTGTTATGTTAACATTGTATCTTAATTACTATGTTAAAGCTCAAACCTAAAGGCGTGATAGTTTTTTTGTAAAGTTTACTACAAGAATGTATGGGCTGTGGAATGGAGATAGGGGCTCGCTTCGCTCGCCCTAATTTTCGTTTTGACAGCGGATATCACGCGATATTTGGCTGCCGCATGCTGATGCTGACTGCTTTGTTTTGTGTCATAGGTCTGTCAAATGCAACAATATAAGTTTTAAAATATCTAATAAATTATTAAGCACACCGAAAGAGACTAAATATGTGTATTCCCATCCCTTTCTAATTATAGGACGATTATCTCATATTTCTTTCAGTCTGACAATTCGTGACGTGTGAAAGGTGATATCTATTATTATTGGCTAAGCTTTAGATGAACTACGTAAAATAACTTCAAAGACATTTTTGAAAATTGAGAGTGAAGCACCAGATCAGAATTGGCTCTATAAGAACACTCTTTTTGTGTAGGTTAGGTTAGGTTAGGTTAGTATGTTGACCACAGGGGCCGAGTGGTGTGGGTGACCCGCCACAGGGGGTGGACCAACAGGCGCTTATAGCTCCCATTAAGTGGAGCCTTAGCCTGTCATCCCAAGACCGCAGTGCGTAGACTTCATGTCTACATCCTTCTCGAGGTGACCCTGTTTCTACTGAACACTGTGGATCTAGACTGGAGAGTCGATAAACACTCCTGAGGGTGGTGCTTCGGCGGCGCCCTCAGTACCGGGTCGGGGCCGATGAGGCTGCAGTGCCGAAAGGGCCTGGCCCGGACCGGGGGGGGATGTCCCCATTTATGGGGACAAGTTGTGTTCCCCGTCCTCTGCGTGAGGGCGGGGGTCAGGCGTCGGGGTCACTTGCCCCTCTTCCAGGAAGGGTATTGTGACCCCGGAGGTGGAAAGAAGGAAAACTTTTAAAAACCCGTGAGGATACACGTAAAAATCTGAGGTGGAGAGAAGGAAAACTCGAAATGAAACCCGTGAGACAACACGTTAAAATCAAAGGTGGGAAGAAGGAAAACTTGTAAAAACCCGTGAGTAAACACGTAAAAATCAGGTGGGCGTGCTGACGCCCCTGCCGTGGTGTAGGCGAGGTGCGGAAGCCGCCACTTCGGAGGCCTGGGGTGTCCTTCGGGGGAAAGCGCCTCACCAATGGCCTCGGGATGGTGCGCGCGGTTGTTCCCGCGCGCCTCCCAGGAGAGCGGGCAGGTGAAACTGCCCGCAAACGGAGGAGGGCCCGGCTCAGGTTGGGCATAGCCGCCGGGGTCGCGGCAGAATGCCAACGCGCTCCCGTTGCCCCGGCATCAAGGCTCTCGAGGAACACCGTCAGGTTTTAGTGGGTAGACTCGGCCTAGCACCCTAATGTCGAGGAGTCCCACATACCCCCCTGCCACCCTCCTACGGCAGGACGGGATGCATAAAGCATTTCCTGACGCAAAAAAAAAAAAAAAATTATGTTGACCACAACGCGCGAGCCGAGTGAGCGAAGCGAGCGTATCCCAGGAGCGACAGGCGAAGCGTCAGAACAGAATCGGCTCATTAAAGAATGGTCAATGGCAAAAATCGAATACTACCACCGACACCTCTATTACACCTCATTATGTCTAAAAACACATAAGCAGTACTTAATCTAAAGTACTTCCTTATTATTTATTAGTAGTAATTCTGTTAGTTTTTATTTTTAGTAGGTATCAAGTTTTTATTTATATCGTGGTACATACTTTTGTCCATTATTGTACAATTGCCTTCAGAAGTCGTATTATGAACTTTTAGAAAACCATTCAAGTTCCAGGCGATTTATTATAAGGCTTATAATGAATCGTTTATTTTCAAAGCTTGCTCAAATAGTTAATCAACAAAGAAATAGAATCAAAAGTAAAAGATTAAGTAAATTTACTGTTTTGGAGTTTTGTGGTATGTAATAAAATATTTCTATTAATTTGTCGTTTTTATTTCACTTACAAATGTAGGTATAACTCATCTTAGTCATCTCACCACTATCTTAGTAGTACAATTCTATTCAAGTAACACTCATAGAAAATCATTATTATTACACTACTAGTTTAGCTATGTTACTCTCGTCTCTGATTCTACATTCACACATACAAAATCAAGGACTGAAAACTTTGTGCGTTTCACTGGAAAAAGGTAATATGAAATTTTTGTGGAAAGTATTCAACAGTGAAAAAAGATCGATGTTTTATAGCGATATATCGATAAATATCGATACTGGGATCCGTTGATTTACATCGAACATAAATATCGATATATTTTTTAAGTGGACACCCCTATTATAAGCCCGTAAACTGTCTTATTTAAATTCGTATTATGAATTGCCAAATAATCTGGTTAACACGCCGAATTTGTCTTTGGCTTGTTTCTTCAACTTGAATCGGCGTTCGAAAAGTGGGTAACATATTTTATCGATAAGTTGCGGTTTTTATGTCTTGGTATAAATATGTTCCATAGCCTTTAAAAATATTTATAATATTCATTTTGCAATTTACATACTTTACATACTTGAACAAAAATCTATATGTGCTTTAAAAAGCTGTATTTTAACATATACAACATCTCGATTTGTCAACACGATAAGATGTTTCGAACGTACTCGTCAACACGTCTTTCTAAACGATGAGAGTCATCTATTGTTAATTTGAATACCCTAACAAAAATAACCCTACAAACGTAAAACAACATCCACATACCCTCCTATACTAGTATTTTATGCTAAAAATAATCAAATTGCCTACGCTTTCTAGATGAACAATGCCTGTTACAACAAAAGGAAAGTAATAAATGAAACACTTAATCCATCCAGATTTATAATTTCACGTAGTAGTATTTGTACATATAATAAATTCCTTTGGCGAGAAGGATGCTCAGTAATGACTTTTGTAACAGTGTGTGAATGTTGGCAGTGTTGACAGTGGTTCCTTCAGTGATCAAACTAGTGACATAGAGTATTATATTATCTGTATTCTTTTATCTCGTTATACTAGAACTTTAGCGTAGCATACTAAACTTCAGTTTTATATACTGTTTCTATTAGTGAGGACCATTTATTGGCTTGCAGATTTGTTACGTTAATTTTCTATTTTTGTTAATATATTCCTCCTCTCTGACTACCCCGTTGGGGATACAGCGTGAAGTTATGTTATGTTATGTTAATATATTGTGCAGCTTCCGAATAAATAAATAAATTAAAAAAAAAATAACAATCATCTTTTTCTAAAGCATCTGTTAGCTTTGTTCTCTGTCTTATGTCTTTTAAGTTCACTTCTTACTTTGTTTATTTTTCTTATTTTCAGTATGCTTCTTTCCATTGCCCTCTAGTATGTGAACAACTTGGATTTTGTTTTAGTGCTAGATCTATGTTTGACATTCGTAACAATAACAAATAACAAGTTCACAATTAACAATAAGGCCTATGCAGAAAAGTTATAACAACGATAAAAGTCACAAATTTAACATTTACATCCACTTAGCCTTAACAACAAATACCTTTAACAAGAAAAATACATAAAACAATTCAGAAAAAGTTACCCAAGACAAACTTTTATTGAATTGTTTAATTTGACAGGTTTTCACAGGTGCTTACTCTAGCAAGACTAAAGTCAACTAAACGTCAAATTACACCTCATAATACGAAATTAAACAAGTCAGATAGTGTCCCGAATGGCTGAATGGCTTAGGTCACGTGACCGCTGGCAGGCTTGCCTTGTGGTACAGTCGTAAAACGTTATTGCCAGGCAGTTCAGTTTATGGGCGTAAATTGACTGGATATTAGAGTTCATAATAGCCCTACAGGTACGACGACGACTTGTATCTGAATAACTCCAGCACAAAGCACTGTTAATTATTTCAACATAGTATCTTTGTTGCATGATAATTAGGAAGTGTAATTTAAAATGTGTAGGTATACATATGCATCGAAAACTTACCACACGCTTGGTGCAAGTATTGCTATCCGGGCTGTCACTGTCACTCCGAAACAGACTTTTAAATTTAAGCAGACTATACCCATCGATACAAAATGCATGGCAAATTTACACTAACAAATATTACTCACACACATGCAGAACTCAGGCCCGAATTAAGGAGTGGGTGCTTATACTGTGTATTGTCTTCGAGCGGGACTATTTGAGACACCCCAAATTATATTTTTCATGTGATAAAATAAGAATTAAATTAACTAAGTAATGTATTAGAGTATAAGTATAAGTATGTATTAGAGATTATTACTTTATTATATTCCTTCTTTTTGTAGATTGTTTTTGTCACATGAAGGATGTAATTTGGAGTGTTCTCAATAGCTCAACGATACAATATTATGATTGTTCGTTCGATACATGAGGCCTGACGGCTGTGCGCTGCTGGTCTTGGGCCGCATGTACATTGTGATGACCTTGCTTGCGGTTCAATTTATGTGGCTACATGGAGTTTAATGACCTAAACGATATAGTGTTAAAAGTCGGGAAAATTGATAATCAGGCAAGTGAAAGTTTTGAATTTAGACTTTGGCGCGAATAAAAGAAACGTGGTTGGCATTTAATTCAAAATTCAGATTTGCTATTTTTTGTGCTTTTGGGAGTTTTAAGTGCAAAAATTTTAGTATATTGTACGTTAAAGTTGTGTGCGAGTGAGAGGAATTTCGTTTAACAGTCCTTTGTATCTCCAGTAAAGCCTACTTACCATTGTTTTACTGTACCTAAGTGTTACACACTTGGTTATGAGAAAACAGAACAAGTTTTATGTCAGACGAGCGTTATCGTTAACTATTTTTCTAAGGAGTTAAGCATCAGTGAATGTTTTATAAAATTATTAAATAACTTCATCGCTATACTTTGTCCTTTGATTATTATTTTCTCTAAACTACGCATAAAACTCAAAAATTAAAAGAAATCGGGAGATAGTCGATGGGTGATCGATCACATTGAGAATAAAAACTAAAATAGCTTACACAATAAAACAAAGGATGTTTTCAGTCTTTTATTTATTAATCGGATTGTTTTCTTATTACACTAAGAACTTATTATAGATGTGCATCAAATACATCATTTCACTGTTTTTCAATGTGTGCCAGACGTAACTAGCGCAGAATGTCAGATATGCTAAGGATTACCATTGCAAGTAATCGTAGGTATTATTTGTCATTATTCGTCTCGAGATATCCATATTTGTTTTCACTATATTTACATGTGAACACACAATTTATGCATAATAAAGTCCATCTTCGATTATCTGAAGCAAGAAAGTTGTATTCGTTGTATTATTTTATAAATAAATTAAAAATAATTTTGTAATATTAAGTATGGCTTCCAGCACTGGCTTTTTTCTAAACAACACTGGCCCAGGTTCAGGCCAGCATAGCGACTAGAGATTAATTTGGCGATAGCATGTTCATTTTTAATAGGTATGTTAAATTTCATGGTCAAACAACAACAGGGTTTTACGAGTATCTCTTTTATATAATAAATAGGGTTCAAAATGTTTTGAGCACAAAACACTGGCAGAATTGGGCTGCCAGTTTGTTCTATGTAGCTTTTCCTATATATTTCTTTTATGTAGTTCCTTAACCAAAAAATTTGAAGATTTTCATCCTTTAGAAACCCGAAATTAACAAGGTATACATCTATTATCAAAAGACAGTTGCAAAAAATAGATAGTAGCTTAAGCTTAGGTATCTGTCCGTTAATATTTAATTTTATTACAAGACTCAGTTTTCTCTGAATTCGCCCCTCTTTGAGGTACAAGTATTAATAATGTCAAAATTGCTTAGGTACTTGGTACAAAAAAATAAAAAACCTATAAAAAAACCTTATACAATACAAGGAAACTTTAATTTTAATAGTTTGCAACATATTTAAGTGTCGGAGACACGAAATACAAAAATATCAGCTAACTGAATGCAGTAATCAAACAATTTACAGTATCAGATTTACTTACCAATAGAACGTGATTTTCGGGGCTTTTCTGTATAAGGCGTTGCAACTATTGGGGGTACAACACTTTTGTGCCATATTTTGCACTTTAAATAATCAAAATAATGTTTATACACCAACAAATATTTAATCATCGAACATGTGACGTACTACACAAGTAAACAGATGCCATACTCCGCTTATTTTGACTTAAGCGCAAGATGGCGGCTGCCACGATTTCGGAATTGTCTATGTGTGCCATTGTGTTGCAACAAATGAAAGAAAAGGATAAAGATATACAATTTTAAACTACAATGAAAGTGACAGTGTTATTACTGACACGGTATCTATGTGTGAGTGAATTATGTTTGATTTGAGTTTTGGCACAGCGTGAAGGCGTGTCTGGTGCGTTTCATAGATTATGAAGCCCCAAAGACGAGCACCACAGTTTTTGAGCGTAAATCTCGTACATAAACCAGTTTCGTTTATATGAGATTGAGTACGTGTTCAGTTACTAAAAAAGTAGATATTGTTTAGGTTTCAGAAATACAGAGAGTTAGCCTTTTGTAACTGTTTATAGGAATTTAAAAAAATTACATTCAAAGAGAAATAAAAAGAATGCAAATAATTTCATTGTTTATTCGTTTATTATTCATGCTGACGACTATGATCCTTAATTAAAATGTATCTATATCACACAATGGAAACATAACTATGTTGTATGATTACTATAGAAAATCAGTAGGAAATACAAATTTTCTATTTAAAACTGATTTTCCATTAGATAATCTCTTATTCAAAGAAATATTCCTCTGTCACATTATAAAATAACAATGCTAGCTTTATTATTCACAACTGTCTACCATGTAACTATTAAAAATTTAACGCTCCGATAGCTATAAATACAAATATATTATTGCTGTTGCGATTTTTATATCTAAAATAATCTTAATTATTATATCATACATTGATCTCAGAATGAGTATTCGTTCATTTTTATTACCTAACTTATTTTTATTGTAAATTATCTTACCTATGTTAGTATTGCTTCATTAAGGAAAAAATCGCTTTCCTTGGAAAAGAAGTAACAGTACCTATTACATGATTTATTAATATCAACCATCAAATGGTCGACGTCTAACAAACATTACCTAATACAAATCAATGATTTTGCGTTGCAGTTAATATTTATTGTTTGTTAATTTGCGTGGTATTTCTAAAATTATCAGGAAACTGTATGTATGGAGAGGAGAGTAATTATTTATTTATTATGCAGACTTATTATTTAGAGCGGATGGTGTCTATTTTGTTCCAAGGTATTTTTTATTTTGCATGTAAAAGCCAACAAATATTTTATAAATTTAATAAAAGCAGTGAGAATAAATGATTTCTAAGAATCATGGAAAGAAAAGTAACTAAAGTAAGTTAATTTCCTAGCTACTTAACATGTTACAATAATTTTGTACATATTACTAAGCTTCAGGTGAGAAAATTTTATTAAATGAATTAGGTAGGTATAGTGATACTTCTTTTATGATATTTTTTATTATTATTATATAGAAATGCTAAATTACTAAATATTACATTTAACAAATGTATAGAATAAAAATTATCTTCAGAACTTTGCAGTCTTGAATGCAGAGTATTTTAAAGCTATGTCTATTAAAATATAAATCAATAATATTTTAATATTGATAGAAAAATTGTTTGCATTACGTTAAGAGAAATTAAGGAAATATATTCAAAGAAATATCTAGCATTACTATTCTTTACATAAAACGGGCGATAATATATTATGCACTTATTGATATTTTGTGTACCTACAGCACCTACTTATATGAAACTTTGTGCACTTATTTAATTTCACGCATTATCGCATCTCAATATCAGCTTTTGTCACTCAGTCGGATCTTACAAACACTTCATTAATTTATAATCAAACGGCTACGAGCCCTTTTTGGACGCTTTACGTAATAAACATATGTACGGATAACAGTTGTAATATCTATTGTAGGTAGATTATTTAGTTAACTTTTTAAAACGGTCTCAACAAGAACATATTTCACAACCATACGCTTCATCCCTCTATCACTCAATATCAACTATATCGATATTATTCTGTTTGCGTTATTGACTTTATTGTACACTATAAAAACGATTAGTTCAGATATTCAACAAAATAGTTACGAAAAATGAAACTTCAGCTGTTTCGATTAAATATCGTTTAAAAATGTTAAAATTCGCTATCTAACTTTGGGATGAACATTATGCGAAGTGTACCAGGCGATTGAAACTATCTATGATATTTATTACGATATTGATAATAACTTATGTTTAATCTATCTCATAATTTACATACAAACTTCTTTACATACAATTTGAAAAATAAACATGAAAATTAATATGTATACCTAATAAAAGTAAAATGAATATCGTACTTTAAATAATATACAACATAACTGTTTTTTTCTTTTCTGTTTTGTTTTTAAGCCTACATATTTATAGTGCTATAATTACAAGGATTTTAAGGGTCCATAAATTATTTATATTACTATAAATCATCTTGGTATGATATAGTCGATGACAAGGCTTGATAGGTAGAGCACGAGCAGTGACGACATTTTCGGAACTGGTTGGTTATTAGTGAGGTCTTGACATTCACCTATAACACAAGTACGTAAATTATTTCACTATATTATTATATATTTATTATTTCAATAATATCAGATACGTCAAAACGTCAGTAGTTTTTACAAAGTCGTTTTTTACAAAACAAGCTTAAGCTTTATCGAGTTTTGCCAATTAGACAGAAAGAAAGGTTGCAAGCCACATTGCAAGCCAACGCGTGAGAGCGAGACGGCTGATTACATGTTACGCAGTACACTGATTGCGTCTTGAGAGGTTGCGAGTGTCGAACTCGAACGGCCCTCACGTGTTAGTCACGTGTTCGTTGTCATGGTTGCGTGCAGTCATTTTAATTTCGACGCAAATTTTGAAATTTTAAAACCGATACGTTTTCATACTAATACATATTAGGTACATACTGAAAAATATTAAGTATTTTTGCTTATATTTCGATAATCGTGCCCTCCGAAGTCACAAAATGATAGGTAGAATGAGCCCTTACAGATATTTTAAATATTTTTACAAATTTTTAAAGAAAAAACATCGGTATTTTGGAACTACACCACTACACTATTTGTATTATTTATCGGACGCGGGAAATATATTCACTAAATCCATTGAATCATACGTAATCCTTATCTAATAATAATACCTGTGTACTTATTTTATTCACAAAGTTTTCAAAATTAGTAGGTATTATTAGAATAGGTAGTTAGGTAATATTAGAAAAGACATTAAATTTATTTTTAACAGCCCCGGTTAACTTTTAGAGAACTAGTTGTCGACAAATAATTGTAATTACGTGACTTATCAGTAGTGATGGCAATAAAGGCGGTTTTGCAAATATTGTCTAAGTGTCGTGTTACTTGATAATAACTGTTATTATGAAAATATTTATATAGACAGATGATATCATTTGATATTCTTACCATTTTGCCTGTTGTTACTATTAGTAATTATTAACTTGTCCTTACTGACCGTCATAATTAAAAAAATTAAATGATCTTTACTTCAAAAGTAGAAAGTATGAAATCCTAAATTGAAATGTGTGATTCGTAACAGTAAAATAATAGACAAGACAACGTTTAAATAAATGGGAACTTTATTTCATTCTATAAATCGATTAAAATACTAAAATTATCAAACAAGTTGTGAGATGACGCTGCCTCATATACATACATATTACGACCAATTGTATTGCCGATCATCAATACAATGCGTTATTTTTATGCAATGAATAACACGTTATTGAACACTTAAAATGATCCTGTTACCATTATAAAATGTAATGGAGCACTCAACCTATAAAGACGACATATCGGACCATTTCATCCACCACTGCTCAGTTTATTTACACTAACAAATATCAACTCTCGCTCGCATTAAGCATATACATAACCAGCACTGGATCTGTATGTACATCTCTGTGTATTCCGACAGATATTTAAAGGCTTGGGAAGGGTCACTGGATGCCATTGGCATGTTTTGTGAACTTTCCAAAGCTTTAAGATTATGTTTGTCACAAAACTTTAATTACATGCTGAAATACTATGGAATACGTGATAAAACTCTCGATCTCGTGATTTCATATCTGGCTGATCGAGAACCAAAAGTGAGTGTAAAAGGGGTTACATCTGTTGGTGGCGTTCCCAATTTTGGGACCGTTCCTGTTTTTGGTTTACATTAATGATCGTCCATTTATGATTAAAGACCTGTGTGAAATAATATTATTTGCTGATGACACATCATTATTGTTTAAAGTAAATAGAAAAGACAAAGATATTGGCGGATAGAATAGGACCTTGGCGGATGTCTCGAGATGGCTTGCTGTTAATAATTTACTACTGAATGCACAAAAAACCAATTGTGTCAAGTTTTCCCTTTCCCATGTACCCAGAATCCATAATAGACTAGAACTGGATGGAAAACAATTAGAATTAGCGAAATCAGCTACTTTTCTTAGTTTAACTTACTTTTCTTGGTTTGACAAAAGTTACAGTGGGCGGATCATATCGGGACTTTGGCTAGTTAGCTCAGTTCGGCAATATATGCTGTTAGATGTATTAGACAGTTGACAGATGTGGCTACGGGTAGGACGGTGTACTTTGCATATTTCCATAGCCTTATGTCTTATAGCCTGCTACAGTACTCTAGAGTATCTACAGTATGAACGCACGAGAGCTGAGAGATCATTTTTAAGATATTGATGTACTCACCTTACCCTCGTTATACATCTTTGAAAACATAATATACATTAGAAAGAATATAGATCTATTTCAAAAGAAAGGCGTTATTAATGGTGTGGAAAATAGCGGTCGTAGTGAGCTAGTTATTCCTAAATTGAAATTACAAAAGTCAAGTGGTTCATTTTTGGGCGTGTTCGTTTTTATAATAAAATTCCTCAAGAAATTACTCAATTAACGGAAAAGGGATTTAAACTTGTTATTAAACGCACACTGATTGGAAAAGCATAATACAAAATTAGCGATTTCATTGAAGACACAACAATAGACTGGAAATAATCCTCTCTGCACATGCATTTGCTGGTTTTATGGATATGGTATTTTACATAACTATTGTAGAATGATGTTGAAAAAATGATACCTGACTGAGTTTCTTGCCGGTTCTTTTATGTCTAGATTTTCTTTTCGAACTAAAGTAGATTTCACGTTCAAAGATAACTTGCACTTAGGTTTACTTGAATAAATTGATTTGACTTTGAAAATATTTATGTAATGGCTAATGGACGACCTCGATGGCGCGGTTTAGATGTTGCACCAAGCATGGAAGAGTCCGGGTTCGATTCCCGGTCGGGTCAATTTAGGAAATGAACTTTTCTAGATTGTCTTGAGTTTGGGTGTACTAGGAAACGCCCCCTGTAGTAGTCGTCTGGATCTCATAGCACAAGGAATACCCTAGTTTGGGATTAGATGATTCGTGTGTATCGTCTGGCGCATTAATAATAATAATAATAATAAACTGAGACATTTCACACAGCGCCATCTACTCCCAAAGTAAGCAGCACAGCGCTTGTGTTATGGGTACTAGACAACTGATATACTACATATATACTTTTCTTTTGTAAATAAATACATATTATACATAAACACCCAGACTCGGGGCTGGAATCGAACCCGCAACCCCCGTTTATTTCCGACGCGTTAAACCGTTGCGCCACGGAGGTGGTCATTAATATTATTATTATTATTGTTTTACTTGATGGTGTAGCAAAAACAGACAAAAATCAAACTACAAAACAGAACGCAGTAACAGCAACAGTGTTTAGACGTAAATTGTTTTCATACAAAATAAATGACATTACTACTCTATAGATTGAGTGCTCCATGTAAAACGTTGCTGAGCCGCGCACTGTTGCCACCGTTGCAAGCCAGTGCGTATGCAATACATGTTTTCCATATGTGTGGCGTATGTGTGAGATAAGTTATGCACACGCTGCGCGTATCGCCTCATGTTTCCCTTAGTAATTTAGGATTTGTATCTTTAATAGAACGAAATAAAGTTCTATATTGTTGTCTTGTCCATTATTTTAGTGTTACAAATCACACATTTCAATTTACGATTACATACTTTTTACCTTTGAAGTTAAGTCCATATTAATTCTTGATTGCAACAGCTGGCAATACTTACAAAATAATAACTAACGGTAACTATAAGCAAAAAGACAACCGAATGTTTTTTAATGTGTTTTATTTTGATGTCGTTGTCAATAACAGAGAAATAAATAACGTAGTAATTTAACATTTTCAATATTTTCTAATAAATCCACATAATATTGTAATGAATTCATTCAATATTGATTTTAAAAACAACAAGGTAACAGAATAACAGATAAAAGTTTACAATACAACACCGTTATTAATAATGTAAAACCACTAATATTGCTATCATTATTACTCACCAGTGGGAGCAGCGTTAAATACTCCAGGCCCGGGTTCATTGCCCCGTTCGCAGTTGCTTGCTGAACGAGTTATGGCCAGGGAGCCACGGGTCTCCCGAGATACGAAGCAGTAACGCCGAGCGGCGGTACTGTCTCTAGTTACGGGTGTCGTTACTACGAACGACGCTCCATTCTCATACCAACCGCCATGGCACGTGTAAGCTGGGAAATATTTAATGCGTTTATTTCAAACTCTATTTACGCTAAATTGTTTATTTTCTGCACTGTGTCGTTGTTTTGAATTGATGTTGAGGCAGATTTATATTGAGTCAGTTACTGACTTCGAATTCAGGACACGTCAGGGCTGACAGTGCTGTATTGACTTGAAATTGTACCAGTACAATTTCAAGTCGGTACATCACATCACTGTTCGCGTCAGTGGTGTACAGACACCTACGATTGACACTGATTATTATTTTATCGCTTCAATTACGAGAAATTTAATTTCGAAGTCATTATCACGTGTTCACTCTCAAATTTCTAATATGTATATCAATGCAAAAATTATGAAAAAAAACTTCTTTCGATGGAAATCACAGTAATCATTGTGACTAAAATATTTTCCAAGAAAAGAAATAATCCGGATCCAGCTTTGCTAAGGTTAAAAAGATCTTATTGTTAGGTAATAAAATTAATTGAAGGCTTGCAGAATCCGGTGTGTGTGTACGTCTATAAGACACTTAACCGGTTTTGGCTAGTTATTTTGGTAATTCTAATATTTCGTCATGAGTCGTGACCAAATTGCATCATCAATTTCTTACTTACCTGTAACCAGCTCTCTACTATCGCAATTGGAATAAAATTCCATATTCTTAACGGAGTTACATCCGATTTCAAGTCTGTTGTAGTCGCTTACGACACAGCCTACTTCGTTCTCAGCTTGTCTCCGACTCCTCAGCATCGGTGTACTAGACATATTGCTTATGCTAAAATTGTATAATCTTGTGCTATTCATTTTTCTTCGATCGAAGATAATTTTGTCCCGTTTCCTCCTATGTCTCTTGTCACGGTCATGCAGTGATCTGACTTCTCTTTGATGGGCTTGTATATCATATTTTCCTGAATACGGACACTCCTTCGATTCAGGATTACTTGCTGAAATAAAAATTAGCAGTTTCAAATTTTAATTTTTAAACTACACGTTTTTAATTGTTTTTAATATACCTACTAAAGCAATAGTCTCGAAATGATCTCTGCACATGCATTTACTGGCTCTCTGAATATTGTATTTTAATAAACCTTTTGTAAAATGATGTTGAAAAAATGATACCTGACTGAGTTTCTTGTCGGTTCTTCTCAGTGTCCAGGTTTTCTTTTCTCTTCTCTTTGAATGGAACTAAAGTAGATTTGATGTTCAAAAATACTTTGTAATTTTTTAATTGGGTTTACTTGAATAAATTGACATTTTTGACTTTTTACTGACAAGTTTTAAGAATACATAAATAAAAAGATAAATACGGCAAGTCATGGCAACAATGCAGTAGAGATTGGAGACACAATTTAGACACAATATGGATTCGACGTACAAGGGTTTTATAGGGTTCTGTATTAATACTGTATTTTAAGCTCGGATGAAATAAAAAAGAAAGAACGTCATCGCAAGCAATACAGTGAGGCCAGAAAAACTATGCTTTGCCATATACATACAAATATGTGCAAAAACAGATGATGAGATTTCTCCGCGCAAAATATGATAAAACCGCACACTGCGAAAATCAACTTTATTGTTATTGCCATAGCGAGCGGGAGTAATGAACGAATTCGGTTGCACTGGGCTGTATAGGCCGACTCTTAAAGCTGCTTACCGACTAAAGTGACGTAAGGTGCGGTGACCGCGTTGAAATGGTGCGGCGAGCACGCGTCGTCCGGTCGAGACGTGGGCGCTCCTCGCTGCAGCTCCGCGATGTACGTGTCGCGGCGGTATAACACCACGCATACGTATCGAGACGCGCTGCGAACAAGTTTATATATATACTTCCAACTATGTATCTACCTATTTATTAATTTCATCGTTAAGTAGGGGCAATTTTGAATTCAATGTTTCTTTTTACAAGATCAAAATGAGTCGTAAATTACATAATTTAACTACTAAGGACTTGGAAGCGATACATAGAGTGATTTTGTGTGATTTTGAAGAATATGTTTAGATTAAAACTATACAGAAAATTTAGAACCATAAATCGGTCCCGTTACTCCTAAAAATATAAGTCTCTGTTTTAAAAGAGGTTTCTTTGATATTTTTTTTTGTGTTACAAAAGTAACCAATCGTGTATCGCAACTGTTAAAATAAAATCAATTAAATGAAGGTTACCAAATATCATTTACATACGTTTTGTAGTCACTTGAGATTCCTACCGTCAAAATTTCCAATGCGTCGCCTTAATTTTTGTGATAGAAAGAATGAGTAATGAAAGACTGACGAAAAAAAAAACTTCAGAGCAATAGCGAGTGTGATAAATTCCTAAAATCTTTAGCTATCTTCCGCTCAAACTCTAAAAATCACCAATCGACACGTGTTTCGCCTCTCAACGAAGCATCCTCAGGATATATCGATTCGAATCGAATCGGATTCGGCGCTGGTTAGGTGGCCGAATTCTATCTCTGGTATATCCTGAGGATGCTTCGTTGAGAGGCGAAACACGTGTCGATAGGTGATTTTTAGAGTTTGAGCGGAAGATAGCTAAAGATTTTAGGAATTTATCACATGCGATGGATTTCCGCAAAGTAACACCTGAATCTATACAATAGCAATAGCGAGTGGTAAAAGAAACCAAGGAAGACCAAGGCTGAATTATAAAGATCAAATAGCAAATGTTAGCTGACGGAAATGTGAAAAGCATTCGCATATCTAGGAGAAAATGTGTGAAGAGAATTATGAGATTTGAGGACGCGAAAGAAGTATGTAAGGACCGCATAGATTGGGGTTCCATCCTCTCTGACTACCCCGTTAGGGATACAGCGTGAAGATATGTATTTATGTATGTTAATTTTTGTTTCCAAACCTGTCCATTGACTTTTTCATTACCGTAGGGTGATTATCATACATATTATATTTACCAATGGTGTTGCCAGTGGGCTACCAACGCGACAGAGTTCCCGCTGGGAGAGCTTGCTTTGACATTCACGCAGTACACCTTGATGTCTGCTCCTGTTTGATTGGTTATACGCAGCGTGGCGTTCCGCTGGTAGAACGTGTAGTTACTACTGAAGTCCAGCGTGTGCCATGTGTGAGAGAACGTCATCCACGAAGGGAACTGACAGTTGAAGCGGACTGACACTGGAACAAGAATATTGTGTTAATGTTACTGCTGATATAAACCCTACTTTGAGCACAGACCAATCAAATCACTTCGTCTCGCGCCCCGCTGCCCTTATATTATGGAAGAAGCTATAACCCTTTCAAGTAAATGATGTATAGAACGTTTTACAGCGAGATGGACTTGAACATGGCGACTAGCAGTCTCTGGCTCTCTAAAGAGCTAATATTGGACTCAGTGTGTGTGTTTTGGGAGAGGCGTATATCCAACAGTCGCAAATCACTGCTTGTCCTTGTCTAACATGCTATAAATAAATTTTGCTTTTCATTCTTACAAGACGGCATGTGTCAGTAGAGATATGAAGAAAGCTTATCGACATGTTGATAATTTAGCGGCGGCGCAAGACGAAACGTGGACGTCGGCGACATCAGCTTTGCGAGGCCTTTTTCATTTTCCAGTTAAAAAGAAAATGTTAAATTAAATTAGAGGAATTATACACTAATAATAATTATACTCCAGTATATATAATTATATTGTATATACTGGAGTATAGTACTCCACTCGTACGGAAATAAATATGGATAACGACATTTTTAACAACTTGAAAAATTTTTTGCGAGGCTCCCGCAGACGCGAGGCCGTCGGCGGTCGCTGACGTCGCCAAAGCCTAACGCCGCCACCGTTGGTATTGTTTAAATATTGGAAAATATGACTCATTTTTGAAATTACATAACAAATTAACAATTTGCATAGCTTCAAATTATCTTGTTTCCTTCCCACTATAACAAGCTTTAAATTAAGTGACGTTTATTACATAATACATTAATTGATTATTTCTAAATTAAAAATTTGATGATTTAGACCAGTAAGTTCATATACCTTTTTCAAAATAAAGAAATTTCTTCATTTTGAAACTCATGAAAAAATTACCTATGACTTCTCTATAAATATTGTGTATAATATCAACACGCATAAATGTCTTCTTCCTCTCATACTGCTTACGCTAAATATTTTTATTTTTTTATTTATTTATTTGCACATAAAAATAAACAGAAACAGTAGTCAAGGAAGCAATTACAAAAGGTAATGTTTATCTCTTTAAGAGAGTTCTTTCAGCACACCTCGGTGATAGAGAAAATTAACAAGGATAGATGTGCTTAAAAATAAAAGTAACAGATAAAATATCACCAAAATAAATAAATTAGTAAGTATAATCTATAGATAAAGTATTACCATACATAATATATACATAAACATACACAATTATTATATAATACAAACATTATTACTAATACTAAGACACATATATGTTATAAACGACATAACCTTATCACGTACATTACATAAGATAATACATATTACAATAAATAAGTACTTATCATGCGAATTACAGAAAATTTTCCTATGAGAGCTTTTTAAAAGATGCTAATATTTGACAATTCCTTATACATGTAGGAAGTGAATTCCATAGACTGACAGTTTTACAACAGAAAGAATTGTCACATACAGAAATATTATGAAAAGGCGATTTTAGAAGGCCACAAGTGTTGCTTCTTAGGCTGTGATCTCTTAAAAGAGATTCTTGTGGGGTTGGTATGTGTACCGTAAGTGCTTACCTCTTTTCAATGCCATTGTCCTTGATCCTTCTGTAGCGCTGAACAAACCATTGCAAGTCGCGTCTCCCGACTGCGCGACTCTGTACTCCACGCCACTCGGTGCCGTAGGGCCCTCTTTCATACCACTTCCTGATGCTGTAACCATAAAGTCAATAGGCCAAATTAGTTTTGATTGTCAGCTGTTGTTGAATTTGATGATTAAATGTTACAATTATGATCATTATAGATAGCAACAACGTCGTAATTGTTGCTACTTAACGATAATTTATTAGTGATTTGAGAGTTGGTATTTGTGAACAGCAGTTTTTAAAAAACCGGCAGTCGGGAATTACACGCGCTAGCTAAAGCAGCGGGCTTATTCACAAACGTCGGAAACTCAACTTTCCGTATCCGACAGGAAACTTTTCGATGATTTTGTCTATATGCGATTCACAAATCCGAAATCGTATTATATTTATATTACATATATATCATATTACATATAGTCGTACTCACAAATCCAAGTCGTCGCGGTCGGATTGAATTTATGCTTTAATATAATCCCCCTGGTCTTTTATTACTTTTCTATATATATATATATATATATCCTACGTTCCCGAAAAACTTTCATGATGCATTTTTATTGCAATATTGCATTTTCATTAAAATATTTTTTAAAACGGAAAAATTATTTCTAACCTTTTGGCATAGACTTGCGGCCAATTTGATTTTATTGATTCCGTAGCCATAACGCTAAAACCGAACCCTTATACTTTTATCATGAAATGTCTGTCTGTCCGTCTGTGTGTATATCACAGTCGATTTATGGTCATCTTTACACATACTGAGTTGAAATTTGGCAAAATAATTTAAAAACAAAATAGTAATTCAAAACCAGGAACGAGGAACAGAGTATAAAATAATGGGTATAACGGACCCATTTCCTAATTTTTTTAATATTTATTTTTATCCGTACATTTTCTAAAGACTTCGTAGTTAATATGTGTTCGATACACTCTTGGCAGGTTTTCTTTTAAACTGTGGACTGCAGTACTTGGACATGGAGATTGACGCAAACGAGCCCGTCTTAAAGTACTTGGACATGGATAATATTCTGAAGTGGCCAAATTATTAAATTTGGAACTCCCAGTGAATCATTATTTTAAGTATCGATCCAAAACGAACAGAATACTTTGCTAATGATTACATTGTTATTCAATGCACATTCAATCCTAATTATAGGATTGAAGAATTATTCTTGACAGTCTCATCAGTACAAAATTACTATTTCTAAACAAGATAATCTTCTCATAACTTTTTTCATTAGAGAAAATGAAAGCAGGATATAGTTAGAATTCTTTCTTAGTCACACATAATATAAACCGCCTTCAAAAAAAACACTGAAAAGTATAAAATAACTATCCTTTACTAATCAAAACTCAAGTACAATTAAAATAACTTTATAAATACGATACACATACCTATATAATTAAATTTGACAGTTACTGAAGTCGGTGCCAAGCCCACCAAACTAATAGACTTTATGTTGTTGCACATTGATTTGGCACCAACTTCAATAACTGTTTAATATTTAATATTTATTCAATAACTGTTTTTTGAAGGCGGTATAATTTTTTTTAATAAAAATTTTTTATTTCTCCCTTTTGAGTGGTCTTGACCTAAATAAATATCTAGGACAGGTCTGCAATTAACTTCATTCTAATTCCGAAGCGCAACGATATACAAAAGAATCGTCAATATAGATAAAGGTTATAACCAGGTCGTGTTATCTAGTGTATCTTCGAAGTCCAAGCTCCAATATCGGTGAAATTTAAATGGGACCACCTCTGAAGTATTACGTACCAAACGTAAAAATAATTTTCGAAATCGGTTCATAAATGACGGAGTTATGAGGTAACAAACATACAAAAAAAAAACAACATACAGACGAATTGAGAACCTCCTTCTTTTTTTGAAGTCGGTTAAAAAATCTTACCTAAAATAAGATCAAGTAACTAAGTAAGTAAGTATGGTTTATAACTCGTAAAGCCGTAAATAAATATTATTAACTTGCAAACCCGTCCCGCTTCACTGGGCGTTAGTTTCACTGGGCGTAAAAAACAAAAAAAAATTCTACTTATCCGATCGCTACCAAACTTTACAGGATCACCCGCTAGGCCAATCTGAAGATTCCCTGAAAATTTCATTGAAATCGGTCCAGCCGTTTCGGAGTCCATAAGGAACATACATACATACATACATCGCTTTTTATATATATAGTTAGATATTACGAAATAGTCTTACCAATACCATTTATCTTCTCATATACGAAACACCTATAGCGGTCTTCGTTGCTTGTGGCGTGATTATGGTGCAGTTTCCCTACCAAGAATCTGAGACTGCCTTCCTTCCACGTCGCCAAACATTCTAGTTCCTCAACTGAAAATATATAGAAATAGAGTAAATATTAATATAGAAATCATATAGTCGTTGTGCATTTATAGTATTTTGAAAATTCTACTCCAGGAGAAAAGAAAACGAATTTAAAATGTTCGTCCATTAATAGAAGTGGTGTTTTAATTACACTAAAGTAGTTTTATCTTTATATTATGTCACCGTATGATTGTAAACAACATATAATTGTAATAACGTTTAATAGCGTTTTATTTAGTTCTGGTTTAAATCTAGTATTAATCCCAGTAGTATATTATGGTATTATTGTAATGATATTATTATACTATGGACGACCTTCATGGCGCAGTGGTTTAGACGTTGATTCCAAGGGCGGAAGGTTGCGGGTTCGATTCCCGGTCGGGTCAATTTAGGAAGCGAAGTTTTCTAGATTGTCTCGGGTCTGGGTGTACTGAGAACGCCCCTAGTAATCGTCGTCTGGTTCTCATAACACAGGGAATGCCCTAGGGAATGAATATTTTGAGACCAGATGATTGGTGTGTATTGCCTGGTGTATTTATTTATTTATATTTAAACCGTGTTTTCGAACAAAGGGGGCGTTAGTTCATAATATATCTCGCGAGATTGTAGGCTGTAGATAAAATTGTGAAAATACTGCTTACAATGTAACGTATTAATTTTCGATTGTTTAAAATCTATACATGTCAAACCATTTGACAAACTGTGTCAAACCGTCAAATTGTGAACTGTACTGCACTTAACACAATTCACAATCTGTTCGATTTTTCTGATTTTATCGCCCGTAAAATTGTAGCCGTCCCCGATTGGCGGTACCTTGTTATAACTTAGGTTATAACCGCCAATAGGTTAAAAACCACCCGCCCATAAATTAAAAACCACAAAAAATCTGTTTGTTTATGTTTGAATGACAGCCAAAGATGACGCAGAGCACATGACGTTCAACCAATCAGCGCGCAAGGTGCGTCCCGCGTGCTCATGTACCAAAAACGTATGCAGTGTTGTTATTCACTTCAGAACACGTTGCATTTTTTTAAATAAAGGATTTTATTTTATTTCAGCGCAGTAATCGTGTACTAGGATTTTTTTTATTTCGGACAGAACTTGTGAGAGTTTTAGTGGGTACCTGGATGGTTTAGATTCATTTAAATCTGGTAGGTGGCGCTACGAACAGGTTCTAGGAACTTTTATTTTTATTTTTACACCGACTAATAGCAGGCAAGCTAACGTTCAGGCAGGACAACGTCTCTCGGGTCCGCTAGTATATACATTGTTAAAGCAATTGGTTTTCCACGTATCTAAAAATTTTTCTTTGTTGAAGTGCATGGTTAGACCCGTCTGTGGTAGCTTTTTCCCGATTTCAGTGACATATAAAACTTACATTAGAATTTTTTTGAGATATACCAATATACTTTCCAGCTTCCATATCCATAAATCTTATCATGATATCCATGAAGGATAGAGACGGTTAGAGCCATAAGCAATCTGTATATCTGGCAGACTGCATGACCGATTAAGATTCGCAAGAACACAGTAGATTTCACGGATTTATATGCGTGAGAAGAACATTTAAAAGAAATAAGAGGTACTCGTAATATACCTAGTAATATACATAAAAAAGTGAGAGGTACTCGTAATAGCGACGCTTGGCACTCATCTTGTTTGTCCTTAGAGATGTAGCTATTGGTAATGGACACTACGTACACGTTGTCATTTTCCTCTGTCTGCCCTTTAGCCCGGGCTAGAGAATGAAGTTACGGTGTATACTGCCTGTCGTTAGAGGTCACGGCAACTCAGAATGGGGGCTCCGCTCGTATATCCATGTGACTCCGAGGAGGACGACAGCGCGTGTGGTCCGCGTTGTCGTGGTACTGCGAGTGCAGGGTGAATCAGCGAGAGGGTCTCTGATCTCGAACCCGAAATAGTGGAGCCCCTCGACAATGCGTTGAGAAAAATCACCATATAGTGGGGTTAATCTCCACATAACTCTCCCAAGGGGCTCCCCCAAGTCGCTCCCCCAAGGGGCTGAGCACCTGTGTTCAAGTTTGTCCTGCGTTATCTAAATAAAATTTATTATTCAATATGAGGATCCCGGAGCCCCTCGATAATGTGCTGAGAAAGATCAAGATATATATTTCAAATAAGCCAGTCACTCCTCCAATGGACTGAGCTGAGCACCTGTGTTCAAGTTTTGCTGCATTTCCGAAAAGTGTATTGTTAAATCCGTGCCTAATTGAAGTCTGGTTAAGAAATAAATATTGCTTTTTACATACTATAGTACCAGGCACGACTACGAAGCCAATGGACGTATTGCATTGATTTTCTATATTAAGACATGTCTTCTAGCCTACCGTAGGGTAATACTTCCCAAGATTTGTCTACAAGAATAGAATCGTTCGCAACAGGCGGAGGCAATCGTGGCGGCGACCGCACAAATAAAAGTTTTATATAGAAGCCGGCATTGTAAAGGGGAAGCTTCGCAAATCACGATAAAAACGCAAACTTTAGTTCTGAGCTAAAAGCAAAGTTTTATCATGCCTTCAGTGGCATAATTAGGCAATAAAAATTTCGTTTGTGCTTTCCTTTACACTTAATTTACATGTATAAGTCTCGTAACTCTAGTTTGTTTTGATGATGATGATGACCGTGATATTATA
The DNA here is from genome assembly GCA_907165235.1 of Zeuzera pyrina. Taxonomy (NCBI): domain Eukaryota; kingdom Metazoa; phylum Arthropoda; class Insecta; order Lepidoptera; family Cossidae; genus Zeuzera; species Zeuzera pyrina. The sequence goes on from OU015623.1 coordinate 4,120,480, forward strand.
TATCCATATAACACCATGGTTTTTCCCCTGATTTGTTAATCGACTTCAAAAAAGGAAGAGGTTTTCGATTCGCTTGTATACACTTTTTAATCATGTATGTTTGAGCATAACTTCTTTGTTTATGAACCAATTTCAAGGATTCTTTTTCCGTTAGGTTCAGCATAGATCCAAGGTGATCTCATTTTCATTTTATTTCTATTGGACCTTGGACTTCGAAGATACACCAAATAACTCTTCGACTGTTTATATATTTTCTTCTGATTCTTTTATATTCCATTCCAGAAGAGGAGTGTACCTACCCTGTCCTAGATATTTATTTAAAAGGAGGCAACTTAAAAGAGAAAAACAAATAAAAAAAAATGAAACCGAAAATGGAAACATTAGAAACTACAAAATAATCAGCCTTTATTAATAAAATTCAAGTACAAAAATTACTTCATAAATGCAATCCAAATACCTATTACCCTACATAATTATAATTGATGTCGATGCCAAACCAATGAGAAACAACAGAAAGTTTACTAGTTTGGTAGACTTGGATCTTACTCTGATATAGTTCGATAAGCTGTCTGTCGCTTATGCTTTGTGATAGTCCTTTACTTACTACTGAATATCAAGATGAATTAACACATACATAGATACATAACACAAAATACACTGCATTTTTAAGTAAAACACTAGATTTAATGAAAATAAAATGAATGTATGCACAGACTGCACGATTTGATATAGGTAATAATAAAAACAAACGTAAAATTAAAAAGACATACAATAACATCACGGTAAGAAACCGTGATTCCTCGAGATCTTTCCATTTCTACGTTAATATATATTAGATAATGGTGTAAGTGCTTCAGAAACTTAAACGAATATTATAGTATGTCAGTTTTGAGAAGATTTTAAAACAACATATAATTAATATGCATTAGCATTTTTAAATGATGTATAATTTTCCCTCTTAACAAAAGTTTATTTCGATCCACAGTTAAATCTAAACAATGGCTGACAGTCATTTCTGGAAGTCTGCCCGATTCATTTGTAAGCAATTTTCTAAGACGTGACGTTTAACTCTGATTGTGAGTCAAATTGCTTTTATATCTGAACTGATCAGATTATTTCAGTACTCGACGGAAACGAATAAAATTTGTTAGTAAATTCAATAATAATACAACCATAAAACGAAAATCACCTATTGGTCATTTTAAGGACTTAAGAGACGCATATTCATACGTGTTTCATATACTAATATTATAAAGAGGTAAACTTTGTTTGTCTGTATGTAATGGATAAACTCAAAAACTACTCAACTGATTTCAAACATTTTTTCACCTATAGAAAGCTACATTACCAGCGAGTAACATGTGCTGTATTTTATGTTCAAAAAATTCGACCGGTGTGAAGCCGGGGCGGGTTATTTGTATTTTATATTCTTAAAAAAATACAGAAAGTATACTCAACGTTTTTGGAAAGCAATTCCTCTGTTTTGTCAACCTTCGCCTATGATTGTGTCAAGAAATGAATTGACATTATAATGGACGTACATTCCATTACGTTCCAATTTACCAAAAAGGTAAATAAGATTTAGTGTTTCATTTAACTAAACAAATCATTTTGAAATAAAAGAGTTTTAACAAAATTTTTACCATTCAGACATTCTTTAATAAATTTTATTTCATAGAAACATTACCTTATTCTATAACTTCCGCTACATCTAAAAAGACTTGAAAAAAAGATTGTTTACTTTTTTGGCTAATTGGATTGAAACAGGGCTATATTATTGAGTAATTAGTTTAGTCTACAAACAACGGCGTTCTGGTTTCAAAAGATTTCGGTCCCAAATGCGTAACTTCCGTTAACGAATGTTACTTATTAATACTAGGACATCATAAACTAATAAGCAATTAATAGACTTCTTAAACCGTTACCGCGTTCTCATTGTAAAATGTATCTGATTGATGTTATACAATGACTGAAATGTCAATACTAGTTCAATTAAAGTTACGAAAATTATTGCTGTAATAAAACTTTATCCATTACAGTCACAAATTAGGAATAAGAGTCTGGTGTTTTCATTTGATTTTAGATGAATACGATGATACAATCCATTACTAAAGTTATCATAATCTATTATTATCAATATTTGTAAGATCTTTACTTTTGAAAGAAGAACCAAGTATGATATAATAATGTGATAGATTCCCAAATTTTTAGCTATTTTCACTTTGACATCTCTCAACGCACCGATTCGATGCTGGTTGGCTGACCGAATCTAATCTCTGATATATCCTGAGGATGCTTCGTTGAGAGGTGAAACACGTGTCGATTGGTGGTTTTTGGAGTTTGAGCCGAAAATAGCTAAAAATTTGGGAATTTATCACATGAAATGGATTTCCACGAGGTAATACCCGAGTCTATACAATATAATACAGTAAATTGAAAATAGAATCTACTTCATGCAATAATTTGTGATTCACATGGTTTTCCTTTAAAGTCATTAAAGTCGATACTTTTATAACAGAGAATAAATTAAAACTAGTGATTACTAACCTGTACTTTCAGATCCATGGACATCAGGGCAAGCTTGGTAGTTCAGAAGCAGTCTCGAATCTTCGGTGCAACTTTCGATTGACGAAACTGGACTTTTGCAATCACCGTGTCCTCTGAAGCAGTGTTTTATGTATATTCAATTTTAATTTTTTTCATAATTGGACATCTTAATGCTACAGCATTAATTTTCTAATTGTGAGAAAAATTTTAAAAAACGAAGTAAACTTTTATATGTTACGAGTATGTTAAACTTATAAATATTGCTCATCTCATTGCTAAGTATTAATAAATTATCAATAGTATAATGAGTAACAGCAGATACATACATACATATCTTCACTCTGGCTAACGGGGTAATCAGAGAGGACGGAGCGCCAAGCGTCGCGGTTCTTATATACTTCTTTCGCTTCCTCAAATCTCGTCACTCTCCTCACACATTTTCGCCTAGGTATGCAAGAGCTTTTGACATTTCCATCTGCTAACACTCTGGCTATTTGATCTTCACAAGTGAGCTTTGGTCTTCCTTGGCTTCTTTTACCACTCACTTTCGCTCTGTATATTTTCTTCATCAGTCTTTCATCACTCATTCTAACAGCAGATGCAAATATAATAACAGTAACAGCAACAGTATTTTGAAAAATGTGGTATTTAAGACGCAATTATGTTCCAGATCTATAATTTTATTACATTGGTAAGCTCTTTCCATTCACTGGTTCAATAGACGTAAAATTGACGGCAGATGTTCAACGATACTTAATTAAGATCAGCGTTGACTGTGTCAACGTCATTGCTGTCGGCAGCTGAAGCTTTCGATACAGTAATTATGCATTTTGTAATTAAAAACTATTCACCGCAGTTTTACTTTTCAAATGGAAAGGTTTAATTAGAATAACTAATTATTCGTTCATTCGTTTTACAGAAAAACTAATATTTTAACTTCAAAATTTTACATATGAACTATTTTTACATTAAAATAGATTGAAATGTTCTTCCTTAATTTTTTTTAAATTCTTTTATTTATTTGAACATCTCACACCCTGCAAATTTATATTACATTTAATATTTAATTTTACATGCCCATTTGAGAGATATCTACATTTTATACAAACATTACATAATATAATTCTAGAACAGTAACAAAATGGAGACAAATTAATTCAGTATGAATAAGTTAACTACATATGTGGCCATACTCTTAATTGACTTTGTAGCTTTCTTTTTATGTATGTATTTTATCATGAGTGTATAAATGACATGGCGAGTGCATATGTGCAATAAGTGTAATCTTGTGTGCATTTGTGCATGTGTCTATACATGGATACATTTGCATGTGTATACAGATGTGTGCATGTCACGAGTGTGTTGTGTGTGTTTGTGTGTGTGTGTGTGTGTGCGTGCGTGTGTGTATGTATTTGGTATATGGTTCAGAACACATTATTTAAATAAAAATAACACCATTTTGGTGCAGATTCTTTATTGCTTCCATTACTTTGTTTATGATGAAGGCTTTAAGGTGATGAATATCTATATGTGAAAAGAATTTATTGTATTCCCTTCTTAATGTTACTATTACTTATTGAAATGTTGAATAAGTATACTAATCTAAGAGTGTTTAATTTTAAATTCTACCTCTTTATAAATTCCTTTATAAATAAATGTGCGGTGTTAACCTTGCGGACAAAATAAGCAATGAAGAGATAAGCAGTATGATAGGGTTGCACGACAGTGTTATTCTAAAAATGAGGAAAGGAATGCTTAGATGTTTCAGGCACATGGAAAGAATGAGTGATGAAATATTGACGAAGAAAATCTGCAGAGCGATTGTGAGTAGCAGCAGAAGTCAAGGAAGACTAAGGCTGACTTACGAAGATCAAATAACCAGAGAGTTAGCTGACGGAAATGTCAAAAACACTCGCATATCCAGGCCAAAATGCGCGAGGAAAATGATGCGATTTGAAGAATCGAAAAAAGTAAAGACCGCGACGCTTGGCGCTCCGCCCTTTTTGACTACCCCGTTAAGGATACAGCATGATTAAGCGTGTACTCCTGTTGCTTTGTATGTCAAGAGAATATTACTGATGTTCTGATTGCTAATATTACTAGTTTTATAAATAGTTTTGTAGCATAGAAGCAGATGACGCTAATGCTGAACCGAACTCACCTGTTATAAGTAAATGAGAAGGGTCCCTTCAGTGGACAGTCAACGGGCTCAGCGTTCTCTCTGAACATGGAATACAGTAGAGCGTCTCCAGTAATGAGTGAACACAAGTGTGGTAACGCGTCACGACGATGGCAAAAAGCTGAAAATATAATGCATAAAGTTAACGCTGAAAATAAACTAACGGTGCTTATGGAATTATAGGATACTTTTTACTCGGAAAAATGAGGTTTTTGAGGTCAATAAACTTAAACTGGCATATTACTTTCATTATGTCTTTGTGTTCTACCACCGACCGACTGTATAGCCTAAAATTAATGTTATTTCTCTGATTCCACATAACAAACCTAGGGAGCACCTAGTAAAACTGATTCCACGCCACACTGAAGAATTTCGTTTTTGATATCAATGGGTTAATTACGCAATTTCCATTGGACAGAAAATGCACATAAAATTCATGCGGTCAAATATTACCATTGCAAAAATGATTTCATTGCCGTTTATTAATGACTGAAATATCAAGTTGAATTCGATTCTCAGTTCCATATTACTATTTTACTAGTTTCGATTCTTGATTTAACGAGTGTACCAGTTTATACTCTAAGTTAGTTGATAGACATCATTAATACGAGTATGTGGGGTAAATAAGCATTTTAAAGTAATTTAGAATTGATTAAAGATTTGACCTTTAAATCCAATAAGTCCGAGTACATTAATGACATAATGACATATACATTCAGTCAAGAAAGTATCGGGAATGGATGATTTGTTTATGGTTCCAAATTCAATTTTTTGTTTTTTTTTTTGTGTGGTTAGATTGGCACAACTGTTTTCCATTTTGGCGCGGAGTTTGAGTTGCATCTGTTATTTAGATTAAATACAGTGCTGTTTTTAGTTATATCATTCTAGTGTATAATGCGAATTTCATAATGGACAAAAACATCGAACAAAGAGTTTGTCTTAAACTTTGCATCGCCAATGGAATTTCGTGTTCGGAGTCACTGAAAATGTTACAGAAGGCTTACGGTGAATCGACTTTATCAAAAACACGTGCTTATGAGTGGTACAAAGCGTTCAAAAGCGGTCGAGATGTGATGGAAGATTTGCCTCGCTCTGGTAGGCCATCAACGTCTACAACTGAAGTTAACATCGCAGAAGTGAAGGAAATAGTGACTGAAAATCCTCATTCAAGTTTGAGAGAGATAGCCGCCGAACTTTCTGGGTCTCACGAGTCGATCCGTACCATTTTAAATAATCACGTGGGTATGAAACATGTTGCCGCTCGGCTAGTCCCAAAAGACCTGAATTTTCTCCAAAAACTCAATCGCATAAGAGTCGCTGAGGACATGCTAGAACGAGTTAATTCCAATCCAACATTCATGAAACGCATTGTTACTGATGACGAGACGTGGGTTTACGAGTTTGACATGCAAACCAGTCAACAAGCTTCGAAGTGGCGCCTTCCAACTGAACCGAAACCGAAAAAACCACGCCAAAGTCGATCAAAAGTCAAAGTCATGTTGACTGTTTTCTTTAATTATCGCGGTGTTGTGCACTCGGAATTCTTGCTGGAAGGTCAAACGGTAAATAAAGAATATTATTTGGGCGTTATGCGGCGTTTAAGAGAGTAAATTCGACAAAAAAGGCCAGATTTGTAGAAAGAAAATTCTTGGATTTTGCACCACGATAATGCGCCTTCGCAGAAGGCCATCATTATGAACGAATTTTTGACCAAAAACTCAACAAATACCATCGAGCAACCACCTTATTCACCAGATATGGCTTCAGCCGACTTCTTTCTTTTTCCTAAACTCAAATTACCACTTCGTGGCACCCGTTTTCATTTGGTAGAAGACATAAAGGAGAATTCGCGGCGAGCACTGAACTCAATTCCGGAAAAAGCGTTAAAAATGTATCGTTTCTGAAGGAGCATACTTTGAAGGTGATAAAATAAATTTGGATGAATAACAAACATTTCGTGTATTATTGATCTTTTTCCAGTACTTTCTTGACAGAGTAGTAAAATAACGATAATTTAATACAGATTTAGATAACGAAATTACGTGTCTATCCTTGCGTACTTTGACGACCTCCGTGGCGCAATGGCTTAGCGCGTCGGAAAGTAAACGGGGGTTGCGGGTTCGATTCCCGCGCCTAGTCTGGGTGTTTATGTATAATATGTATTTATTTACAAAAGAAAAGTATATAAGTAGTATATCAGTTGTCTAGTACCCATAACACAAGCGCTGTGCTGCTTAGTTTGGGACTAGATGGCGTTGTGTGAAATGTCTGAGCATATTATTATTATTATTTTTTGACATACTATCAATAGAAATGAATAAGTTTAATTGAAAAAAACGCCAGCTCGTGTTATTTTCCAGTTCGATAGCCAGTTCAAAGATGATCGGGAACAATGTTTTTCGTGCAAATGCTTTTCCAAATTCATTCAAATGTTTTTTCTTATATACAAATATTGCTATTCAACTGGAAACATTTTGAATTAAAATTAATACAGTAATATTCAATTAAAGATTATAATTAGCAATACACTGGTATCTAGGTTTGTGCTTAGTACATAAAATAATACTCACTTTCTTTGTATTGCAGAACATTTTTATGCTTTTCGTGCATAACAACACAACGGAAACATCCTTTTCTGTAATGAAAACATTTAGGATATTGTTTAGAACGTACCGTTGTAACATCCAATAGCAAAAAATGTATATATGGTTCATGTACCAAGTCTAAAAATAAATAAAATAATTTTTATTATTCATTTCAAAATACGCTGTTTATTTTCAGGTTTAATGATACAATACTAAAAGTCATAAAACCTTTAAAACTTTGTGTGTTTTAGAGTTTTGTCTGTTTCCTAGGAAAGGTTAATTAGATTCAGATCGAAGTATCACTGAAAGATTATTTAGGTTGCTTTTAGCGGGAAAACAAGATTTATCCGCAAATACATAGTATTGAGTTAGAACTTAAGATTATAATTAATAACTGGATTTGTACAGTGACAGCAAGAACGTCCTGCTCTTTCTAAATTTGTAAACTCAGTATTTTATAGGTGTATCTCATATTATGATGCTTTTCGATCTTATTTGTTTATGTCCCATAAATTAATATTAAATAAATTGTTTAAGATTCAGATGTCATTCTAAGACAAATCAGTGATCGAAATGTTCTTATCAATAATTAAAATTAAAAAAATATTAGTTGATTGATTGACCACCGATGATGTGATATGAGAATATACTTACTCATCAACGATTAGAAACTTATCACCCTCATAGGAGAGGCATTTGCCCTTGTTTGATAGGCGGTCCCCTTCGATGGAAATTGGCTGGATCACTCCTGACTGGAACCACCGGCCGTGCCATCGCGCTGGGAATGCACAACCTGACGACAAAAAAAGGGAATGTTAATGTTTTTCAGTACCCATATTCAAGACAACTGACAAACTTTAACAGGAGGTGGATTTACATATCCTTTGTTATCCACTTCAGTTAGAGGACATGTCATTACAAAGTTTTCTAAAATGAAAAATAAGTTTTTATTACCGATGTGTATTGTTTCATTGATTCATTGGCATACAAACTATGGCGAAGGTACAGTATATCGTGACGTAAGTGAAGTCGCCGATTATAAACGAGGTATCATTTAATAGGAAGGAACGTAATGATAATTTTCAATAAGCATAGTATGTAGATGTAGTATAAAAATTTGTGTCGATTTAGTTTCCCTCCCCCTCCTTTCCCTATTTCCCTAAAGGCCGGCAACGCACCCGTGACTCTCTAGACCAGGGGTTCCCAAACTTATTTTGTCTACTGCCCACTTTGAGAATAAATTATTTTTTAGCGCCCCCATTTTTTCACCTACTGAAAAACCACTATAACTTCAAATGAAATTAATTAATTATTGTGAGCTATATTAGCGGAGATTAAACATTAATTCCAAACGAGACTTTTACTATAACCCGCAAGAGTTAACTTGAAACCTGAACGCAGTAGGTAATACACAACGGCGCTCAGGTCTCAAGTTAACTCTTACGGGCTACACCTGCCAATGAGAATGATTATTGAAACGCAACTTTATAGTATTCAAACAGAGTATCTTTTATTCAAAATAAAACAAATATAATCGATCCTTATATAAAAACTAATGTGAAGGATCAATCTGATGCTGTTTAATAAGTTTGTTGATATCAGGTTACAATTTACTCAAGAACAGTCGCAAGTCGCCACGTTTGGTAACATGCAAACGATTTTTCTTTTTAGTAAGCAGTGTTGCCACAGCACTAAATCCACGTTCACACAAATATGACGATGGGAAGCTATCAAGAATCGCTGAACGATTGACCACAATCCAGGGTACAATTGCGGGATCGGTTTTTGTAGCCAAAATTCTTGGTAACCATTTTTGAACTTGATTTTTATTTCCTCGTTTGTTGTCAATTCTATAAGTTCTTCTTCCAGCTGAGGTGACATTGCTGTGTTGACATTTGAAAACGGATCCAACACCCAGTCTGGTATTTCCAAGTTCAAAATGTCCTGGTATCGTTCGGTGAAGTCAATGTGGAGGTTTTCCAAATGTTGGCAGTAGGCAAACAATTCGTCGTTACTGCATGATACTGATAAATTCGGAAAATTGTGAAACTCACGTCTGCCCATATTCTTTTTGTGTAGAAGCAGTTTGGCTGCGAAAGTAGCAACGCCTTTTTTTGTTTTAATTAAATTTAGTTCATCGCCTTGCAGTTGGAGATTCATGTCGTTGAACAATTTATACAGGTCTGTCATGTAAGCTATATCATTCTTTGATGTAATAAGCTTGTTCTGCAATTCTGTATCTTTAGTTTCCAAGAACTCTATAACAGAGTCAAACAGGTTGTGAACTTCAGTATGAAACAACAAACGGTTGAAATCCTCGTCATTAGTAACACAAAGCCGATGAAATAATCTATCATTCAAAGAGCTGTTGCGGATTTTATTGACTGCTTTGATGACATATTGCAGTGATTGAAATAGTCGTTCACTTAAGTTTCTAGCAACCAAATGTTGTCTATGAATAACGCAATGTACAGCAAGGACATCTGGAATTTTATTTTTAAAGTACGCTATGAAGCCTTTATGGCACCCTGTCATAGCCGGAGCGCCATCCGTAGCAACTGATATAATATTTTTCAAGGTAATCTCTTTCTCATCACAAAACTTTTTCAATGTATAATGTTTTCCAATATGGTTTCGCCTTTTGTATCGGTCTCTAAATTTCTAGCAAAGAATAGTTCTTCACATATTTTCTCATCTTTAATAAACCTCACGTAAGACAGCAACAATGCTTCATTAGTTGGTAAAGCGGACTCATCGAGCTGAATTGAGAACTGACTTGTCTTCAGGTCATGATCACACAATGATCCTTCAATGTTTTCAGCCATTTCATCAATTCGTCTTTGCACAGAATTATTACTCAAAGGAATTTTTCGGATAATATCTGCGGCTGGTTTATGAAGCACAGTAGTTATTACTTCCTTTATTGCTGGCAAAATTAACTCTTCTCCGATGTTATGTGGTTTGCCTTTTTGAGCAATTAACAAAGAGATATTGTACGAAGCTCGAAGTCCGTCGTCATCTTGCTTAGCAGCCGCCGAAAATAGTTTTGCTACACTTGGCTGAGTATTATGCTTCTTCTCTAGGTCTTGAAAATATGCTACATTCTTGTCTTTCTTATCTGGATGCATTTTATTCAAATGATCTTGCAGTCTTGAAGGCTTCATTGCTTCATTCGAAAATGTTTTTAGACATAGAAGACACAAAGGCGACGATGGGTTTGTCGGATTTTCAATGAATCCGAATTTAATATATTCCGCACAGTATTGCCGTCTCTTCTTTTTTACTTCCGACATTGTTTTGTTTTGAGAAATACGTAAGTAAGTCTTGAACTTAAGTACTGCTCATCTATTGCGCGCGAAACCGCAAATGAAAATAAAATAAATATTACGTTGTTTATATAAGATTACATAAGCAGCACGCACCGACAGGAATAAAACAAACACGCATAAAGTCGTTTATCTCATTCGACGCTCAATCGTACTCATCAAGTCAGAACAAGTATTCTATGAGCCAGCCGATTGATACAGGAATGCACAATTCGGGTTATTTAACAAAAACTTGTTAAAACATGATTGCCCGCGGTCTATTATCTACGAAAATTACTTATCTGGGAGTACTAATAACTATTAAAATGCGAAAGTGTGTCTGTTGCCTTTTTATTTGTTTATTTGTGTCTACTTTCATTTCGAAACGGAACGACCGATTGACATGATTTTTATTTTGTATATTCAATAAAACAGGACAGATATATGAACTACGCGGAGAGAAATATCGAACCGAATTAGAGCAATCTTTTAATTAATATTAGTTGATGTTCACAAGTTGTAGTTGAGAGTCGAGAGCTCATGCAGTCGTTGTCTAAGATGCCTCCTAGCTAAATGAAATTGAAATTGAAATCACCCCCCAGGCCTCTACACAACGCCCCCATTTTTTTTCTGGGTCTCTTACGCCCCCCTTTAGGCCTGCAGCGCCCACAATGGGGCGTTATCACCACTTTGGGAAAGGCTGCTCTAGACGCTGAGGTGACCCGCTTGCTCGTTTGCCCCCTCTTTTATAAAAAAAAAAGTTTGTGGTTGTTTTGAAAATTTTTGATTAATTCTGAAAAAAATTTACCATAGAGATGAACTGTCCTCTATATACATGTGTATTTATCCTAGGTAATACATAAATTACCGTATTACGTTTCTTAAAAACCGTCTGGTTTTGAGTGATTTGCAAATAACGGGACAGATAGACTTAATCTGTAGCCACAATTGATATAATAAAATTAGAACTATTGTACGGAACGAAGAGCCAATCAATGGAAAATTGAATTTCAATATTATTAAAGAAAATGAGTGATAGTGTTTAGATTTCCGAGAAATATAATAATAGAGTAGTACTATCAATAATAAACATACTGTCTACAACAAACCAATTTCAATGTAAGTCCCTACACTTCAATATTGGTAGGAAAGTAATGAAAAAATGAAATATTCATTGTGAACATGGATAAAAGCCTCTACAAATTGATCACCGCTAATGACTAGGCTCTTATTAAAGGCATGACGTTATCATTAATAATGGACTATTGATTTACTTTTGTTTTCCACAAGGTCTCGAGAACATAAAACTTAAAGGTACCAAGTAAGAAGTTTTAAGTGATGGATCTTGGTAGAAAAGTGAATGGTGAAAGCAAGCGTATCTTTATAAGCCCAGATTTTATAAATTCCGATTGGTAAACAGGTTTAGCGATGCTGAAATCTTAAATAATAAAGAGATAGTCTCCACAGCAAGTATTTCAAATTTGATGCATCCAATATTAGCTAGAATGTCTGTCAATACAACGCATACTGACATTAATTATGCCCGTTCCCATCTATAGTCATTTCGCCCCAAAAACAGCTCGTCAAGTAATTTCAATTCTTGTAGTTTCTTTAGTTTTTCTGTACAAATTCCTATACTCAGAAGTTTGAACACTGTTTAAATTTTAGTGTAGTCTGTAAATTTTAGATTAGTCTGTCAGTTATTTCCTTTATTACATTCACACAGAAACTACACAGATGTAGACTAAATTCCATATCAGTGGTCTTTTTATAAATCAATTCAGGCGTCTTCACTCGTCGGGTACATGGACTTGTTCCCATTGTATTGTAATATGAACATTATTGCTTCCATCATTGTAAGTAATAGCATTACAATGGGTAATCCAACGAGGCGATAGTTTGTGTACAACCGCTTAGATTGTAAGGTCGCAATAGTTACAAGGGGCGTGATAGTTTACTCGGCTACGACGAAGCTAAAACGAGGGTATTACATTAGGATTTTATGTCTACATATTATACCATGTTATAATTTCGTACTTCAACACTGGGTGTAGGCACCTCACATTCACAACACACATACATGTATACTAACAAACGTACATACATATATTTATATTTTAGTTCTATTTTACATATATACATATTATTATATTGACAAACACGCATACATCAATACGTACACAATATTAAATACATACTAAAATAATTATTAATTTTATACGTGGACAAACTTTTTATACATATTTTTTTATTTCACATTATTTAACATTTAAGAGGTTCAACCACATAATACTAATATACTAGCGTATAGGTTAAACGGTTCAAGCCGCGCAACATTTAGAGACTCCGTGTTGACACTGTGTTTACGTTCGAAGTTCGAACGTTATATCTGTCACTATTTGCTCTTTATATTTTAGTAAATGGTATTCATGTCTTAATATTCTATTGAAGTGTCTGTACTGTATCTATACAAATATATGTTCGTTGTTCTATGTTCTAGGTTCCCAAACTTATTTTGTCTACTGAGTCGAGAGCTCATGCAGTCGTTGCCTAAGATGCCTCCTAGCTAAATGAAATTACAAATCACCCCCAGGCCTCTACACAACGCCCCCATTTTTTTTCTGGGTCTCTTACCGCACCCCTTTAGCCCTGCAGCGCCCATAGGGGGCGTTATCGCCCACTTTGGGAATGGGTGTATCTATGTGATTGTTTATCGTCTTGATCGATTGATCTTCACTGTTTTGGAGCATAGGAATATAACGTAAAACTGTGATACCATTATCTGAACTAGGTACAATTTTCGCTGTTTCTATAGAATTCCGTAGTTAAAATGACGTGAAACGGTACTCTTATAGTTTCATCATGTCTGTTCGTATCTCACCACCGATTAATCATTGCCTTTACAACTACTGAGCTGAAATTAGGTATAGGGAAGTATATCGGTAATCCAAACCTTGAAACGAAAGAAAAATGAATGATGCGTACTTTGGATCAAATTTTTTAAAAACCTTTATTACAATGTAATACCTACGTTGTCCGAAATTGCTAAAGAACCTAGATTAATGCGTGTCCACAGGCTCTTAGTCCGTTTTTTATCATCCCTTTATGTAATTATGTTTTTAATATCGTATAAAATTTTTCCTTCCTTTTCTAATATTAGTGGCATAGCCCAGTTTTTATGGCTACTCATGTCTTCTCAATTGCTTTTATTAAATAACTAGGTTACCGTAAGTTTCATTTACTTGTAAGTACTCGAAAAACTCACGATAATTACATTCTCGATATTGTCAGAGAATTTTCAAAATTATTCCAGGCATAAACTGCATGAGGAGAATGATGAGATTTGAGAAAGTCAAAGTCAAAGTCAAATCAATTTATTCAAGTAAACCCAATTACAAGGTATTTTTGAACGTCAAATCTACTTTAGTTCGGTTCAAATAGAAAACCTGGACACTGAGAAGAACCGACAAGAAACTGTCAGGTATCATTTTTTCAACTTCATTTTACAAAAGGTTTATTAAAATACAATATTTTCATTAAGCCAGTAAACGCATGTGCAGAGAACGTCACTTCCAGACTATTGTTTTATCTTCAATGAAATCGTTTATTTTATAGTATGATTGTCTAGTCAATGTACGTTTTATAACCAATCTAAATTTATTCTCTGTTAATTGAGTAATTTTTTGAGGAACTTTATTATAAAAACGAATGCAGTTACCTAAAAATGAAACATTTGACTTATGTAATTTAAATTTTGGAATAACCAATTTATCACGACCTCGGGTTTCCATACCAAGAAAGGCGAAAGAAGTATGCAAGAATCGTGATGCTTGGTGCTCCATCCTCTCTGACTACCCTATTAGGGACACAGCGTAAAGATGTATTGTTTAGTTGTATTCCGTGCATGTTTTGCGAGAGTATATTAGATTTAGACAGGAAGTAAGCTTGTATCTTGTTATGGCGGAGGGAGCAAACGAGCAGGCGAGTCACCTGATGGAAAGTGATCACCACCGTCCATGGACAACGTCCGTGGAATCACAGGTGCGTTGCCAGTCTTTAAGAAAAGAATAGGCTTGTTTGTTGAAGGTTCCAAAGTCACAAAGGCCCGGGAAAACCGCCGCCGCCTGTTTGTAATCGCTTAGTCTCTTGAGATTTATGGAATGATAAGTGAAAGTCTGTAGTCATGTAATATAACAATTTAAACTGGGAACACAATTAGAAGATGAACTAGATAGACTATGACCTACTATGACCTGTCTATGATACATATCTACGACCTTTTGTCGTAGATAGACGTTTGTTAGTAGAAAATGCAAGAATATTTGCGATTTAATGTTAGTTGTCGAAAATGTATGAGATGATTTCTCGTCAAATTACATCAATTACTTTAACGTTACTACATTACTTTAACGTTTCCAATTAACGTCAACGACGATGAATATTTACTGTCTTTGGATACCAGCTTAGCTCTTTGTTTTGAAGCCATTATGGTTTGCTGTGGTTTAAAGTCTATTCTAATATTTAAATTGAATGTTAGTATGTACTATATATTATGTCTGTCTATATTATGTCTGAGATGGATTGAACTTTTTGTGAGTTATGTTCGACACACCACTGAAAAGGTTTGGAAAGTATTTTTATAGATTGACAATCGATCAAACTACTTTCTGAAGCTTTCCAGTAATACGTCGAACATACCTCATTTCGAGCTCAATCGATCGGGTGATATTCAAATCAATAAATGATATATAGACAAACATTTAAACATGAAACAGATATACAAAACAAAGTTTCTTTGTATACAAAGATTAGGTACTTTTGGATTGTGACAATATATTAGCTACTCTAGGTTTTCCAACGATTATATTTTATATTGCAAGCGATAGACACATTACAGAGAAATTTTTATAAAAGAATCCTAATAAGTTTTTATTTCGAAATTCTTCAAATATTCCAGGTATGAACTAAAAATTATCTTTCGTCGACATCTTTAAAGGCGACGTCACACCGGAGTAATTGTTGAATTATGTTAATAAATCAACCAGCGCTTGCCCATTACGAAATTAAGTAATTAACTTTACCCGTCCAAATTGAATATGTGTGCATTTGTTTACGTTTACAGTATTAGAGGGTTCCGTTGTAGTTAGTCGGGATGGCGTTAAGGAATATACGGTTGCGTTGGTAAACATCATTATGCTGCATTAAAGCTATCTTCTACGATCTATGGAAGTTTTCACAAGCTTTCATAGTATTTTTGATACTGTGACGAGGTTATTCGTCATTACTGTAATTTTATAGGCGTGGTTGTATGCTTATGTTACTTTAATTACTTATAATGTCGTGTTAGTTGTATATTTGTCTTGATTAAGGTTGATGACCTTTTTGGTACTGATAAGCCTGGTGCTGACTTGTGTGAGCTAGGCCTCGTTCGAGTTTCGAAAGGACCTTAGGCAGTTAAGTTTCTTTTACCATAAGCTGTCATATTTACTGACTGAAAATTATTAATAATTTAATGTTCCTAATTACACAATTATTTAATGGCAATTATAAAGTCTCTGTCGAAGTCCGTTAAGATGTGACACTTGATAATCGTTTTGTGTGACCCTGACAGATCATTAATTATTGGATAGTAAGATAAACTACGATTTAATGAAAAACAAACGTAGTGATAGGATACCGATTTTTTATAGAAAGTCATTAGAAAGAAAGAAAGAAATAGCAAAATTGTAAGGAATTTGACATTAGCCATCAAAAATATATTAATAATTGTCAAATTATGTCCATTTCATATATTCTACGACATCTTACCAACTTTTTTCTAGACCTCTGAAATTACGGATTATTATGCGAAATGCGAACAGTTGGGCTAGAAGCTTAGCTGTCGTTAGACGACGAGGTGATTGATTTAGCATAACGGTTATCAATACTAGATATTACAAACATTAATATTTTAATGTGTACATTAATGTGTAAATACCTACTATTCATTAGATATCCATCCAATAGGCGACCAAACAGTACTTTAGCGGTGGTATCTACCATTACGAGAAATGCCTTAGGAATCATAAAAGGAGATGTAATGTCCTTCAAATATTTATAATAGACTGACACAGCTTTTGCAGGATGTTATTAATTTTGACAATACATTATAGCAAATTTGTACGTCCTGCAACAATAACATTCATGAATGTATGATTAGTTTTTGAGTCACAAGTTCTTTATTAATTATTGTTTATGGCTATCGTTTGTAAGTTGATAGATCGAATGAAGGTATCGATTTAAATTTTTTGTGTTTAAATAATTCCTTTGACGTTCATCTTTGTCTAATTTTCTTACTTACTTTATTTTCGCGTGGTCACCCCACTCGGCTTCGATAAAGTATAACTTAATTTCTCCAATTATATTTATTTAAAGTATCAAAACGACCAAGAGATAGACAAGAAAGCCGGTTAATAAAAGCTTGGTAATAAAATAGGTACTAGTTTTCTTTTATCTAATTTTAAAAACGATGAACAAAAGTAAAATAAAAAAAAACACCCACAGCAAAAATATTTAAGCAGCCTAAAAAAATAAAATATAAATAATTGTATTTCACTGTTAAATGTTCTCTGGAACTGATACTTTAATAGTGGAGTTAACAAAATAACAAATATGTTAGAGACCGCAGAAGAAAAACAGAAGAAAACAATGTTATAAGAAATTTTAGCGCTCCCCGTTCAATATTTTCGATCTGGAGAAATGTCTTAAATTTTTCAGTAGATGCATTGTTCCGATTACTTTTAAGGTACCATGGATTAAATATGTTCAAATAGGTAAAAAAGAGTAGAGACCCAATTATACGCAAGTGCATTTGCGTTTACTTTGGCTACTTTTGCGGGGTTATCGCGCATCGCGGTTCTCATTTGGACTGTGCGTGCTATAGGGCCCTCAGCTTGGTCAGCTTAACAAGTAAAGTCTATACCAAGGTATTGAGTAAACGTATGAAAGATGTTTATGAAAGATATTTGTGGGAAGCGCAAGGTGGTTTTAGGAACGGTAGAGGTTGTATGGATCAGATTTTCTCGCTTCGCCTTATCGTGGGAAAGTTTCTGGCCATAGGTCAAAAAGTTGTCTGCGCTTTCGTGGATTTAGAAAAAGCATTCGATAGAGTTGTGCGAAAGAGACTATGGAGTCTTCTGCCTGAATATGGCGTGGAGGTCATTATATCGAGGCCACAGAGCCTGTGTAAGGGTAGATGGTGACATGTCGCCCTGGTTCGATGTCTGTTCAGGCGTCAAACAGGGCTGCGTGATGTCTGCCTGGCTATTTGTGCTGTATTTGGACAGTTGCCTCCAGACATTGAAAGGTAGTATGAGTGGTATGATATGTGATGGTACAGTGGTAAACTGCCTATTGTACGCTGACGATGCTGTGCTTATAGCACCATCAGAAGCAGAGTTGCAGACACTAGTAACGTGCATGAAAGAGACTGTGAAGTGAAAGGATTGAATGTAAATGTGAATAAAACTAACGTTCTGGGGTTTGAAAGAGAAGATGTACAGACAAATTGTGAAATATGGGTAAATGTAAAATGTCTAGAACAAATGAACGAAATTGTTTATCTGGAGAGTGCGTTTTCGAGGGATGGAAGATGTGAGTTGGATGTGGAGAGACGGGTAGCAGCCGGCAATTGTATGGTAGTGAGCCCTGGATATGCCAGAAATCCAGTGAAAGTAAGATAAATGCCGTAGAAATGCGATCTCTCAGAAATATGTGCGGTGTCACTCTTGCAGACAAAATAAGGAATGAAGAGAAACGCAGTATAACAGGGTTGTACGACAGTGTTATTGAAAAAATGAAGAAAGAATGCTTAGATTGTTCGGGCACCTAAAAAGAATGAGTGATGAAAGACTGACGAAGAAAATCTATAGAGCGAAAGTGAGTGGTAAAAGAAGCCAAGGAAGACCACGACTGACTTATGAAGATCAAATAGCCAGTGTTAGCCGACGGAAATGTCAAAAGCACTCGCATACCTAGGCAAAAATGTGTGAGGAGAATGATGAGATTTGAGGAAGCGAAAGAAGTATGTAAGGATCGCGACGCTTGGCGCTCCGTCCTCTCTGACTACTCCGTTGGGGATACAGCGTGAAGATATGTATGTATGTATCGCGTTTTTAATTGTTAATATAATGTTGCGGCATTTTTGTGATTTTTCATAGTTCACCAAGTGTCAAATTAAAAACGGGCCGAAACAAAGCGCGAGCGAAACAAGGCCCGAGACGGTATCTGTTAATATACCTAGGTAAGTTCAAATACTATTCAGTAATCTCAGTGTATCTATATAATTCCTTCTCTAGTTATAAAAAAATATTAAGCGATAAAATACTCAACTTTGGAACTGATATTTTTAATAATCGTTATATTTGTTTTGTTATGTTGCTTATATTAAAATTTTACTTGCATATTATAAGCATTTCTCCTGGATATTTGTATGAAAATTTTGGCTATTTATGTTACAAATAATCCAATCTCTCAATCAATATTTTCACATTTGTATTACACCCTCTCTAACAAGCTTCCAGTGGGTAACAAACGATAATGATTTAAATACCGACTTCAGAAAAAAGAGGAGTTTCTATGTTCGTCTGTATGCATTTATTTTTGTATCTTCACCGATAACTTCGTCAATTATGGATCGATTTTAAAAACTCTTTATTTGTTTAAAAGGGTATACTTCCGACGTAAGTCCATTTAAATTTCACCGGTATAAGAGCCCGGACCTCGAAGATACACCAAATAACACAAAACAACGAAAACTCATAACCATTATAATCATTATTTTGATGATTCTCTCGTATGTCGTTGCGCTCTAGAATTAGAAATAAGTTGATTGTAGACCTGCTCTAGATATTTATTTGGGCCTAGGTCACTCAAAAGATAGAAATCAAAAAAATATAAGTAAAAAAATTAAACCGCCATCAAAAAAAACACTGAAAAGTACAAAATAACTATCCTTTACTAATGAAAATTCAAGTACAATAAAAATAGCTTTATAAATACGATACACATACTTATATAATTAAATTTGACTGTTATTGAAGTCGGTGTCAAATCAATGTGCAACAACAGAAAATTTATTAGTTTGGTAGGCTTGGCACTAACTTCAGTAAGTGTCAAATTTAATTATATGAGTATGTGTATCGTATTTATAAAGTTATTTTTATTGTACTCGAGTTTTGTTTGAAGTATTGGTACATAATTAAAAATACACACTACTGAATAATTTATTTAATTATTCCTTATATGTAACAAGTGCGCAGTCCGTCATATTATCAGAATAACTAATAACAACTATTCGTTAATACCGTCTTATTACTTCAATAATAAATTTTTTGAGTAATACATTATTATATAAGTAACAATATTTTTGTTTAAAAATAGAAATAAATTACAACACAAAGTATGGAAACAAAGATAATTCCGAATTACAGTAACGAATTCGTCAATCAATCGTGTAATATGCAATTTGAAATTTAAAACGGCTTTATTATTATTATTAATAAATGAGGTCATTAAATTTATGAAATGTCTCCAGGCTATAGCTTTCATTTTGTTAATTGTATGCCATGTAACAACTCATTTGGAAATTGTGTTGTGTTTAGATTCTCTAAATGCACATGAAGTAACCACTATAACATATATAAAGAATACCACCAACTATGTAGTCCTAATACATCGAATAACTAAATGAATAATTCTATTGATTAGTATATGATAATAATATTGTTAAGAGGCCCTATGCTATCTACTATTTTTTTTCTAAAAATGCCGCTATGCGATATACTCAAATTTTATATAATTACGACTAAATAATGATTCTTCAAAAATTGAATTATAAACTGAATAATGTGACTTTAGTAGATAACTTAGGAGCCCTATGTTATCTGCCAAAGTCATATTTCTTGTCCAGTTTATTGAATGACTAATTTTTGTAACGTATTTCAAGTTTGGATGGTTTATATTGACGATGTAATAATTATTTCTTAGTTAAATAGCTGAGTATAATAATATCAGAATATTCTTAATAATGTAATGATAGTCTGCTGCGATACTTTGGAAAACCTTTGTTTAGCCCTGTAAGATCTTTGAAGACTTCACATAATGAAGTCTTCATTACGGTTAATATACAAAGTATTTTAGAATATTTGTAGAATATAATTTTGGTAACCGACATTTACAAAAAGATTCATTGAAACTTGGTTAACAAATTTAGGGATATTTCGGGTTTTTCATTAAAATATTCACAGAATTTCTTCCGACAACATATTCAGTTTTGTGACCTACATTTCCTTGCTACTAACAACCTAACGTATATACCTATTTGAGGTTAACACACCCATATCAATATAACGGGAAACAAGCAAGTAACCAGCGTCTGACAAAATAACCCCGACACTCCGAGAACTTGGCTAATTTCTCATGTAGACGCATTTACACCTTGCGATTTCTGAAAAGATTTTGAGCTGAACAATCATTGAGCTTGTATACTACTGGGTAGGGTTTATTACATACATTTTTATAAAAAATATAAAAATGGAAACATTGTTCAAATTAGAAACATTGTTTATCTGGTAATTCTCATTTACCTACTTGATAAAGTCATAATACAATATTATTCACCAAAATTAATTGAAATATTGTTTAATAACATATTGTTTTTGCAATAGGAGCTATTTGAATTTTTTTTTTGCATTTCCTACATTTGTCGTTTAGTTTATTTAGTAATTTTCCAAAAATGCCGCTATACGATATAATCAGATTTCATATAATTAAGACTAAATAACAATTGTTTAAAAATTAAACGATATTATAAATTATTCGCATATCGTGCCGTCTTCGTATCGTATGTTATGAATTAGCTTATTCGCCTACACCGCCTTGGGGTTAATTTGTTTAAATCAACCCGTAAGGCGTAACATTTTGTCGCTTCCTTTTAAAGCTGCTGTAAAGTCCTTAATGTATTAGATTTTGAAGTTATAACAGTGTAAAAATATGTGTGTTTAATAGTATCACAATCTTTTGCGTTCTAAATAGAGCGTGCAATTTGAATAATGAACTTTACTAAACTGCTTAGAATCCGTGTATTACGGGGTTCTCCCTCAGTTTGTTATGCGGTAATTTTATAACAATTTTACCATATTTAAATCAAGAGTGAATAGGTACCTTCTAGGTAAACGAATTAATATTACGCAATACGCCGAAAGTGATAAACGTTATGCCGGGATTAATTGTATTACAGCAACGAAGAAAAAAAAATGCTGAGATGGTTCGGGAGTGTAGAAAGAGTGAGTAAAGAATGACTGATGAACATTTATAGAACTAAGGCGAGTGGTAGCAGAACCTGAGGATAACCAAAGTTGACTTAAGATTAAAGATGTAAAGTGCAGGTTCACAATAATGCTAACATATTCATAGGTATAACTCAAAAAAAATATGTGAGAAGAATGATGAGGTTTGAGGTATATATGAATAATGAATTAAATAAATTAAATTACAGATTATTTCATAGTAAGTATAAGCTATTAAAACCAGAATTAATAGCAGTTAACACTAAATAAATTAACCTAAATCGCGTGCATATTTTATAACCTACTTAAATTAGTGGTAGGCTTTACCAGATAATATGCGGTGGAATTGTGTTAATGGTGCTTAAACCAGATATTTTAAGCGCTAACTATATTTTATTTATAGTTACAGTAAAATTGTGTTATATCCTCTGTAAACAGGAACTTATATATTATCTTTATAGGATTTAAGGATGATTTGGAAAAGAAACAGTTAAAGTATCAAGAACACTGTATTCAATAATTGTATTGAAAATTGTCGTATTTTGAATTTCTGATACAAGGTGAAAGCTTCCTTGATCTTAACAAACATGAAGATATGGTAAGAACGCCTGACAAATGGATCTCTTAAATCGAGGGAAAGCTCTCAATGTGATAAGGAACAGTGACAAGGCGAGTCGAAACAACTCGAAACTATACGAATAACTAATTAATAACCGTTATCTATACCTATTCTATCCCTTTTCTACTGTGAGTAGCGCTTAATATATAAAGTACGTATACTGCCTTTTTTTTGTGTAATTCTAAAGAAATCTGAATAAAGCTACTCAGCCATCTGGGAGAAGGGCTAGATTATGTGTCTTTTATCTACAAAAAATCTCGTGGTCGTTGGCCTTGGCGCGTTGTTGTGGGGCTACGTAAACTTCTACAGAACGCATCTGAGTCCCTTTCTTGCTGTGCTAAGGCATTACTAAGGACGGTAGCCACTGTCCTAAGTAATGCCTTACCAGACTGAGACTCCCTTCCCCTTCCAGACTGCAAAGGTCAGGGTGTGACAGGATCCCTGACCTTTGCAGTGCCACGTTAGCGCGAACCAAGTCCAATTTTAGAGCACGCGACATTTATATTTGAACAAGATTTTAACATGCTACAATGGTTAAGAGTCCGAAGTTAATCGTTGCAGTAAGCAGCAGTCAAGTAGTATGAATGTGAAAGTAGTATGGTATGAATCGTGTTGAAAAGTAGAGAATAGTTAGTAAGAGATAGTTTGATTCTAACCATCGCAATGTGCTCTATAGAAATAGTCAAACAGCGATAGTTAAATTTCAGAGCTTCTTAGTATTAATTACAGATTGAAGAAGTGAGGAAGGAGGAGTGGAATATAAAGGATAAGGCAGCAATCCCCCTGATAATAACAGAAGGTATTCATTATATACTTAAAATCTAAAGTTTCACTTACCATGATATAACACTTTTTATGAGAAGTAGATAATTACCTATATAGTTTACTTAAATAAAAATCCTCGGACCACCGAGCGAAAGAGCCAAAGACTTAAAAGTTCTTTGCGTTTTGACGTTTAGTCACGGATAAATGATATGTTTACTTATTATCAATTGAAACCTTGTAAATAAGCCATAAGCCTAACCACTTATGTTGAAAAACACTGTAATAAATCAGAGTATTTAAACCTTTTAACTTACAGTCCCTCAGAAGTTGTCTTTGAGTAGAAAGAATTTCGTAGAGTGAAACTTTAAAAAGGTAATAAATAAATAAATAAATAAATAAAAGTCGTTTATTTCAAATAACATCGAAATCCATAGAAATGTTAGTAATAACTTAACCTATGTTAGTAAAATCTAGCAACGAATAAAAGATATTAATAATAATTTAGTATAGGTACTGGACTCAATTCACATATAAATCTAAAAATTAGCAAAAATGTCGTCCTGCCCTTTCGCGCCTCTAATTCCTGAAAGACATTATGTAGGTAGGAGCGTGTCGGAACACGTGGAATCGGGGTGATTCGGATCTGGGTTTGACCTAATCTGTTCAAAAAATCTAATTTGTTCTGTTCTGGCTCCGAGAACTAAAATTTGTGCTTTCTTCTAAAAGTCTATTTTAAATTCAATAAAATCTACCTTCAACCTAAAGGGTATTAGGAATTAAGTAATGGAAAAAAATATTTTTACATGAAACACGTAGATATGATACTCCTCTAGGACTACCCCGTTAGGGATACAGCGTGAGGATATGTATATATGTATGTACGTACACATGTAGGTCTTTTTGTTTGTAATTTGAATAATACCAATAATGTTAGCGGTATGGGCAGTCAAAAATTTTCTTTAGATGTCAAAACAACACAAAAGTGTCTTTGATATTATTTAATTCATATATTAATAGCCTAGTAAACTTACTACATCATTATGTAGGTATAGTTAATTGCAAAAATTCTATAATAGCTACTTCATCGCTTTAATTAAAAAATGAAGTACATGGAAATATTTTAAATGAAGAAAGAAATTATTAGAAAAACATCCCAAGAGGCTTTGACAGGCTCCTACCAACTCTGGTTATGCAGGCGAACTCGTTGTAACTCTGAAAATTTTAGTATCGAATTTAAAAATTTACTTTGCATAGAGACTTAAATAAGGTAATAGCTTAAAATCTTTGTATAAAATATTTAGGAACAGCATAGCTTCTGACCTGGGCTACAGGGGTGATAAAGCGGTTGCCTATGATATGTTTAGCAGTGTTTTGCAATGCCTTTGTTCACATCTTTGTTTGGAGTACCTAGTATTTAAATTGGAGGGCGCACTTTGAGGAGGTAGTTGAAGTCGCGAAATTTAACCTTGAAATATCTCTATACCCCTTCATCTCTTTTCATTTTTTCTGTTCGCATATCTATACATAGCAATCTTATATATACTAGTAGGTGTATGTCCGAGGTTTTTCCAGGAGTTAGAATGAGACAAATGAAACGTTATTATTACGTTAGTGATAAAAATTTACTCGAGGTCATACAATTTGTCTTCAATTACCACTATGGAGTACGGTATCCCGCTAGATTCAAAGATTCTTTGTTTTTTGTTAGCGAAAGTGTGTGATGTTTATCATAAATGAAAATAACATACCTATAGAATACGTATGTAGATTTTATTTCAACCTTCGTTCCGATTCCGGTGCGATATATCCCGGCTATTCGACACTGAATGGAAATTAATGATGGCCCGGACCCTACCACCTGACTTTGCGAAAGTGCGCCGCCATTTTCTTTTTTCATTTTTAGAGGCCATTTGAGTGGTTTACGCGTTGGCTGTATCGCCTGCGGGTGTCTTTCCAATCTTTGTTTTTGTTTGTAATTCAGCCGTAAAAAATATCTGCATTGCTCCAAAATTTAGTCTAGGAATTATTATTAATGGCAAATCGCATAGATAAAGGAATGCTTACGTAATGTGATCGACTTTTTCTACTTCTAAATCTTATAAATCTCCAGAAATTAAATTTCCATAAAGACCGTTCTTAGGATTTCTTTTTCAAACTTAAAAATTGGTCCAGAGCAAGTCGTACCTGCCCAATTAGTGTTTTGCACTGCCAATCGTAAAACAATATTTTTCTCAGAGCTTTCTTTTTATAAGGATCAATTTTAGAAACTTTTTATAACTGGTCTACATCAATGATGTCTCAATTACAGTAATCCGAATCGTGGGTGTGATTAAAACCAAAAATATGGATGACACAAAATTCCCGGCGGGATGTCTCGGTATTTGGTACCTTAGTAACGGACATACATTTATACATTACTAGTATTCCGAACGAGGGTCATTTTAATACTTTTAATCTTTCTCTATAAAATCTATATCATAGTTTAAAAATTAACGACAGGAAATTGCTTACCAAAATAAGTAAATAAAACAACCATTATGATTCTTGCAATCTACATTTTTCTCAAAAAAAAAACGGTACTAAACAATCGAATAAAAAATGTTTGTCGAAACTTAATTAATATAGAATTTTATGTGTTGTCCATGTTTTTGAAACTAATCACATCGATGACTCCAATCACTGCTCATTTATGCTCAATGATTGCAACGAAAATATCCTTAAAATATTAAACTTTTCTGTAAATACATTATCAACGCGGTTAATGACTAATTGGCCGGCGTTAGCTGCGTTATTGGAATTATGTCAGCGTGCTTAAAGGCAGGTGATGAGGTGATATTATTTTTAATGCGTTTGAAATTTTTAAATGAAACCAGCTTGGACAGTTTTTAGGGTCTTATAGAATGCGTCGATTTTCTTATAATCTATGATACATACAGTGTTCGAATATGACACAGTGATATAATATCTCGTTAATGCAAGTATTGTGCACTAGTTAAAATTTCAAAATATTTATGGAAGAAATAAATAACTAGCAAATTGGGTATTAGAACTGTACTTAAACATTCCTTCCCTATCACAGAAATTACTGAAAAAAAAATAAAAAAAAATCAGAGACTACATTTGTAAAAAATTATCTATAGGATAAATAGATCAAAAGTCAATAAGAGTTTAGAAATCGACTAGTATTTGTGAGTTTATGAATAAATTCAATAGTTCTAGAGTAGTTACTAGACAACAACATAAAGTCTTATTCAGTCTTAGTACCGACATATGTAACTGTCAATTTTTTTTAAAATTATTGTTTTGCGGTTTTCAGTGTTTCGATTTTATGTCGGTTCAATTTTTTCTTATTTTTAAAAAGTTATTTATTTTCAAAACATCTACAGGTGTCAAACATCGATATTATGTAAATACGTATGTACTTATATTGTATGGATATAGTGTTTTGCATAGATAAATACAAATAATAGAAATAGTATGAACGTATGAGGTATGTAAAAGGTGCATATGAGTGAAGATATGGTCTTAAATTAATAATAATAATAATAATACTCTCAGACATTTCACACAGCGCCATCTAGTCCCAAAGTAAGCTGCATAGCGCTTGTGTTATGGGTACTAGACAACTGATATACTACTAATATACTTTTCTAAATTTTCTTTTGTAAATATATACATATTATACATATCTTAAATTAATACAATTTTATAAATATCGTACGAAAGCTTTTGTACGTGAATCGTAGTCGCAGATGACCAGTTCTTAAATTTTTCGGTAACTACCTTGAATGTAATAATGGCCTTACTTGTTTTTTGTTTATGATTAGTGAGTGGTACGTCGGTGTGGTGATTAGTGCCTTTTTTCTAGTCGAAAGCCCGGCTATAATTCCCTGTCACATTCCAAATTCAAATTTTTTTATTTTTAAGTTAATTAGAATGCTATCAAAATATAAAACAAATACATCTGTGCAAATGAATATTCAAGTTAAAGTGTCTGTGATTTCGAAACAAAGGCTGTTTTCCTAAGCTCATATAATTTTATTATATGAGCTTATTTAATTTTTCTTTCCGTATGCCTGTTTGTCAAGGCTAATTTCGAACACATTTGAATCGGTTTTCATGGGATTTTTACTGGCAGGTAGAGGACTTTTCAGACAGTAATCTAGGTTACTTTTTATCGCTGATTTATTTATACTAAATTTAACGCGAGTGAAACTGCGGGTACGGCTAGCATTACATGAAATGCTAATTGTCTAAGCTACTTTATTATTTATTACGTTTATAAACTAACAATTACTATGCTAACGTGCTATGCTGCGAACACACAGGAGATTAATATGTAAACCGTCTTGGAGTCTGGGTGTTATTTAGGGTTGCTAAACAGGAAAACCAAAATAACTGGATAAAATTTTAATATACAACTGACACCATTTACCATTACAAAATATTAAATTATTGCTACTACATAATGATTACTGACCGATACTTCTGTGTTGCCGCAGCTGTATTTGGCTTTGCTAGTTTAAAATTGATAAAAAAAATTAAACCGCCTTCAAAAAAAACACTGAAAAGTATAAAATAACTATCCTTTACTAATCAAAACTCAAGTACAATTAAAATGACTTTATAAATACGATACACATACCTATATAATAAAATTTGACAGTTACTGAAGTCTTATTTATTATCTTATATATTAAGTTTTATTTCTCCCTTTTGAGTGGTCTTGACCTAAATAAATATCTAGGGCAGGTCTGTAATTAATTTCATTCTAATTCCGGAGCGCAACGATATACAAGAGAATCGTCAATATAAATAAAGGTTATAACCAGGTCGTGTTATCTAGTGTATCTTCGAAGTCCAAGCTCCAATATCGGTGAAATATGGGACCACCTCTGAAGTATTACCTACCAAACGAAAAAAGAATTTTCGAAATCAGTTCATAAATGACGGAGTTATGAGGTAACAAACATACAAAAAAAAACAACATACAGACGAATTGAGAACCTCCTTCTTTTTTTGAAGTCGGTTAAAAATCGTGTTTTGTCACGATTATTCTGTGATCTTTTTTATTGAATAAACTAAAAACAAAACAATGGTGATTTTAAAACTCTATTTAAATAAAGTATGACTTATGTAAACCAACTGTTGAGGGATTTTTTATTTTGTCGGAAGTCCGAAGATTATACGAAATGTCGGGAAATCCAGGCAAATGCCGAGCATGTTCGTTGAGTGGTACCCATAGTACTTGCCTGGTGCTTGGTTTGAAGTCACACAATGTACACATTTTAAGTTTAAAATCAAATGATAAACCGATTCATTTCATGTAAAAATGTATTAATCAATGTTATACTTTTATAACTTCATATTATAACACTGATTAATACATTTTAGGCATATTCTAAGTGGTAGAGAAAATCGCGAAGATCACATACAATTTATCTAGTATTTACTGAATTTGCCCTTTTCAACCTTGGCAAGCGAGTTTTCGATTTCCTTTTCGAAAAAAAAAAACAAAAGAAGTCTGACCACATTGCAGGAATCAAAACCTCGCAAACCTAAGAAATGTGGTAGATTTATGCTCTAGCCACTGTTGCGAAGTTAGCAATCATAATTCGCTTACCGATCGTATTTCGCTGGCAAAATTTAATGAAAACACGAAGAAAACGAATTTTTACAAAATTGAGAACAAGCTAGAGCACTTTGTCGCCCTCGTAAACCACTATATTGTAAATTTCATCGAAATAGTTGGAGTCGTTTTCGAGAACGCGATTATAAATATACAAAATTGCTTCTATTATAGTATAGGATAGGACGTAAAATATGAAACTTTATATTATATACTAGCGATTTGTCTCGGCTTCGCACAGGGCGGGATTATTTTTTTAAGACAATATTTTTCTACTTCTAGAGATTGAATGTAAAAGTATTACATAAAAACCGTCTTTGTTAGATGATTTTAATGATAATATAATAGTAATAAACGCATTAAAATACACTTAAAAGTTTAGAAGTTATAAGCAAAGACACAGACGCAGATTGCGATTTTTTAATACTATTTATAGTTTAAAGATTTAAGTTTGTTTCCTTTTTTTTTTTAGTCCACAAACATACCACTTTCATGTTCCCTTACTAAGCACAAGTTGTAGATGCCAAATGACCGATTGACAAAGCACTCGTTTATTCAGAATCCAAGACGATTTAAAAAAAGTTTATTTCTAAATTAACCTGACCAGAAATGGAACGCAGTGCCCTCGATTTAACAGGGCATGTATGTACAATATTGTCATTCTCAGTAAAATTTTGAATAAAGCCCTCCAGACATTCGAGAACCACATACGCTCCCCCGAGATCGCTTGATGTATTCACCTATCTTTATAAAAAATCGTATGCATTAAACTGTAAGTGATACTTACAAGTGTTCACAGTTTTATGTTCTGCATTTTTTATGTAGTACCATTTGTATGATGATTTGAAGGCAGTTACAGCTACATGCTGTGCTGTGCAGTGCAGTGTGTGTGAAAAAATTTAAATTCAGAATAAAATAACTCCAAGATATTTTTAAACGTCTTTATCAACGATTCTTAGAAACCTTCAGCGAGAATAAACGGTTCAAAATTCAGGCTTTTATTATTCAAGATTATTTTATAACGAAGAAGAAGGTTGACTTATAAAGATCAAATAGCCAGTGTTAGCCGACGGCCATGTTAAAAACACTGGACACCTCATCAAAAATACGTGAACTATATGCAATGGCCGTACTCACTTGCGGAACTCGCGGACAGCACTCACTGACATCCAAATTCCAAGTTAATTTAGAAAATTTTGGAACAGAAGTATTATACCAACTTTGGTTTTCGTTAGAAATTGTTAATAAATGTAAGAAATGAAGTATGTATTAAGTTTTCTAATTATAGCAATAACATAAAGAGTTACATTTGAGTAAAATTACGAAAAGAACCCGAAGGTTCTGACCTCGACGCGAAATTCTTATCAAGTGCGTAAATTGTAATAAAATAGTAGTAATGTACCTGAAAAAGGATTGGACGAAAGTACAGTTAAAATGAAGCAAGGAATCTTTACTTGAATCTTTAGACTATATAGAAATGAACCCGACTTATGAAGACTAAGGAATATATCGACAAAAGCATTCACGTATCTCGGTGAAGGTTTCAGGGAGCGAATGAGGTAGGGATAGGGAGTTAGGGATAAAATAGAAGTTAATTGTGTAAAGCAGATTTAAATTTAAATTGTCAAAATCAAAACATGTCATTTACATCATTATTTACTTATATAATACTGAGAATAATACATAACAAAATAATACGTAACGACGTAAATTAATTTTTGACATAAATTGCTAACCTTGCGATACCTTGGTTTTATATAAACATTGTCTTGTTTTATACAATCCGTTTTATCTAAAAAAGACATAAAACGATTGTTTATATTTTTGTCAATTTGGACTAAAAGAGTCCACACTGAGATGAACTTTTAAAACATGTCGATTATCAGATGTACCCAATGATGTTGTATTTAAAAAAGAGGTAGATAGGTTACGTTAGTACTAATGCTTGTAAAATATTGTCCTGGTTACGCACACACATAAGCCATACGCTTTGTTTATACACACTAATAAAATGATGAAGTGTAAATAAGATAGCATGACAATTACCATAAGCAAAGTGAGACAAATATACATTGCACTGCGTCGCTATACAATGTAAGACTTCAATTGCATTTCAAACTAACAAATCACACGGCTCTCTAAAACCATTGTGTTTGGTCAATTTCACTTACTGCATTTTAAGCGAAACCGTGACTAATTCATAGAATATTAAAAAAGTAAGACAGTAAAAAAGGATTTATGATTGATTTTTAAATTTAATTTTTTTTGAGTCATGTACATTTGAAAACAGAATTATTTAAGTACATACATTTATAAAACAATTTTGTTATAAATTTGAAAATGATAAAAATAAAACACTAGGTGTTTTCATGTAAAATATTTTTTACTGTGTGGGATTTTTGAATTATTAGACTCACTGCTAAAGCTTCTGATTCATTTTAAAAAATACGTATATTACAACTTATATACCAACAAAATACACGTAATCAAATGTTGAATAGGCACTGCATGACATTGACGGTTCTGTAACATAACTTTTTATATTCTTTGACCAAATATAATATATTGCTCTCTGTCGCACTTGGTAATTGGGGTATTAGGTACCTATCGCATTTTATTTTTTTATGATTTAATATTTTACTGATATTTTAAATTTTGGAAAAAATTGTGACATAAATGAATTAAATAAGTATACTTACGCATTATACGTGATTCGTGAACCTTTGGAAGTCTTGCTAGTATAGTTTCTGCAGTATCTAATAACACAGGACGGCATTTTAATATTAATATTAGGAACGTACATACGAGTTGTCACTGTCACGTTGTTACACAAATGAGCTCCAGGTTGGCTAATTAGCAAAGTTTTGGGGTGCCAGTTTTCGAGCGCAATAACTCATCTACCTCTTTTAAATATAACATCATTGGATGTACCTGTCTATTAGGTCGTCTGCGAATGCCGCGAAAGATTGAGAAAGCGTGCCCGCAGCTTCTGCTCTATGGCGGCTCGAGCAATACGGTCATGTTTTAGTGGGTAGACTCGATTAGTGAGGAGTTCTACATACCCTCGCCGCCCTCGTTCGGAACAGGGACGCATAAAGCATTTCGCGACGTAAATAAAACGTCGTCTGTGGAGGATTTTAATCTTGGAATTGTATGCGTGTACATCTATGGAAAAAAATGCTATGTAAATCGATGTTTCGACTTGGAATTCTTTAGACGACGTCGTAACTACATTTAACAATATGAGCACAGTTCTTGATGAATAGACTTGATGCTCGTCCTGAATACGTAAAAGAATGTTTACAGTCAAAAGTATATCATCTTCATTATATGTAATTTTAATACACAATTTCGTCTGCAACGCATTCCTCTGTGTTTGATTTCATCTCGTATTTCAGTCTATTGGCAGTTGATTCTCAGAAAACTGTTACGAGATACAGTTTTACATAATTACATTCAAAGAAAGGATTTTCGAAAATTATACCGTAAAGGGGTGAAGTTAAAAGATGAAAAATTTTTTTTTTCTATTGGTAATAAGCAATAATGAAAAAGTTTAATAACTTATTTTTCTTAGTTAACTTATTTTTTCTTAGTTATTAAACTTTTTCATTATTGCTTATTACCAATGGAAAAATAAAATTTTTTCGTCTTTTACACTTCACCCCTTTACGGTATAATTTTCGAAAATCCTTTCTTAGAATGTATTTATGTTTCAATAGAAGTTTACTGTTCGAACATAGTTCTAACTTTAATTTTGTCTCCGTGATGAAATTCTTTATGACATATTACTTTATTATGAGTACGTGGGTTAACAAGTCTTACCCGAGTAGAGATTGGAACCCGCGCAATTCGGCGTGGTAGATCTACGCTCTAGGCAATGTGCTACTGAGAACTGAAACTTTATTGCGAAATTACCAATTAATAACCAATTTTAAGTGTGTGAAAACACGGGAAAATACATAAGAATACGAATTTTCGTAAGCTCCAATATTTTAAACTTCATCGAAATCGTTAGAGCCGTTTTCGAGAACGCCATTATAAATATACAAATATTACTCGCATTATATAGAATAGGATAGGATAGGATTTACATAGTGTATGTAAATTCCGGAATGCACTTTGCTGTAGTTATTGAAAAATAGCATTTTAAAATAAACGAACATAGGATGAAAAACAGAATTAAACAAAGGCGAGATAAAACCGTTCTAATTCTACACTCTATGACAATTTCATTCATATTTAAACTTCTGACCAGCCTCACCAAAAATACACATATGTCAAATCATTGCAGTTAATACTAAAATGTAAACTAATAATAAATAATATAAAAAAAGTCGTAGCGATAAAAGAATTGGCCAAGAGCGTCTCAGACACGCTTTAACTTATGGTTCCGTAATAATTTTGTACCAAGTAAAAGCTTAATTTAAAATTACCTAGAAGTTTTATTTCTCAGTGTAGTGAAATGTAAGAACTATTGGATGATCTGAGATTCGGTGTCTGCCAATAAATTATATATAATACAATGCAGCTTGTTCGTTTATATTGATTATAATACAGTGGTAATGGTTAACAGATTAAAACAAATGTTTGAATTTAAAAAAAAATATGAAAAATCGTTACATAATTATTTATTGTTACTCAATTCTAGTTTTGAGTTACGAACTTATGTCTATGCTCATTGGATGTTGGTACAACAAGAAGAAATCTGGGGCCGAGTGGTGTGGGTGACCCGCCACAGGGGGTGGATCAACAGGCGCTTATAGCTCCCATTAAGTGGAGCCTTAGCCTGCCATCCCAAGACCGCAGTGCGTAGACTTCATGTCTACATCCTTCTCGAGGTGACCCTGTTTCTACTGAACACTGCGGATCTAGACTGGAGAGTCGATAAACACTCCTGAGGGTGGTGCTTCGGCGGCGCCCTCAGTACCGGGTCGGGGCCGATGAGGCTGCAGTGCCGAAAGGGCCTGGCCCGGACCGGGGGGGGGGGATGTCCCCATTTATGGGGACAAGTTGTGTTCCCCGTCCTCTGCGTGAGGGCGGGGGTCAGGCGTCGGGGTCACTTGCCCCTCTTCCAGGAAGGGTATTGTGACCCCGGAGGTGGAAAGAAGGAAAACTTTTAAAAACCCGTGAGGATACACGTAAAAATCTGAGGTGGAGAGAAGGAAAACTCGAAATGAAACCCGTGAGAAAACACGTTAAAACCAGAGGTGGAGAGAAGGAAAACTTGAAATGAAACCCGTGAGACAACACGTTAAAATCAAAGGTGGGAAGAAGGAAAACTTGTAAAAACCCGTGAGTAAACACGTAAAAATCAGGTGGGCGTGCTGACGCCCCTGCCGTGGTGTAGGCGGGGTGCGGAAGCCGCCACTTCGGAGGCCTGGGGTGTCCTTCGGGGGAAGGCGCCTCACCGATGGCCTCGTGATGGTGCGCGCGGTTGTTCCCGCGCGCCTCCCAGGAGAGCGGGCAGGTAAAACTGCCCGCAAACGGAGGAGGGCCCGGCTCAGGCTGGGCATAGCCGCCGGGGCCGCGGCAGAATGCCAACGCGCTCCCGTTGCCCCGGCATCAAGGCTCTCGAGGAACACCGTCAGGTTTTAGTGGGTAGACTCGGCCTAGCACCCTAATGTCGAGGAGTCCCACATACCCCCCTGCCACCCCCCTACGGCAGGACGGGATGCATAAAGCATTTCCTGACGCAAAAAAAAAAAAAAAAACAAGAAGAAATCTAGTGTACTATAATATACGAACAGACAGACAACAAAATGTAAGTTTTGTTTTTCCAATTTAAGCTTAGGAATCTTAAAGATTATATTTTGGAAAACAAAGAATATGCTCGTCATAGAAAAGATTATCGGTTCTAGCAAACGTATGTGACAGCTTATGTTACTTTTTCAATAACGGTATGAGATTGTTGGTTTTAAGCCACAGTCAAAATACTTTGAAATACCAATTTATGGCAGAATAATTTATAAAATTTGACAATATTGATAGCCCTTAGGCCACTATTAAAATCTGTTATTAATGTCCGATCTAACATAATATTATTAAAAAACAGACCGTCTAATGCCACCTACGTAGATAAATGTATAAATTTCACGTAACCTATACTTAACCCTGTAATAGCGGTGTAAATAAATAGCAGCTTTAGTTAACAGTAATAGTTTTAGGGTTGGTAGTGAAAAGAAATCTATATATCGGAAGCGAAGAAAAATCTAATAAAAAACGTAAGTAGCCATGTAGTATCTTTTGTTTATCGACTGTTTTTGTGTTTATATTTATATTTAAAGTTATGTGAAATATTTATTTCTAAAGGAATCTACACATATATAGGTATAGATGTGTACATTTACGTGTGTTCATCGCATTTATATTTTTCAAAGCCCATGAAAATTAGCAATGATGGTAATTAGATTCGAATTGCAATAATTCTTTTATAATATTTAGTTAAGCAGACTTAAAATTTGTCTATTGAGTTTTTAATTAAATTTTCTATTTACTTTATCCTGGCAAATATAAATGATTTTTTTAACACGAATTTTGTAGTATTAAAAGTACAAAAAAATTATACCTTATACTTTCCCATATCTCCTTATTTTGTAATTAGTGATGGAAGTGATAAGATATACATCATTATTATTAGTTTTCTGTCTTAATATTGGATTTTGTACGAGACTATGATACAAATCCGTCACTTAAATGTTATTTATGGGATTGTTTACATTCCTTTATTTGACATGTAATATTTGCTCAATTTAATATTTGTTTAATTTAAACTTTGAACTTAAATATGAACCAAATATTATAAGCATGTTATATTTGTTTAAAGAATTTTTTGCATAGTGTCTTATAAAGTGGTAACCCTATCTCCGACATCGAATATTAATATTTTCGGCTCGGTTGCACCGGTACGTGACGCAGGACTCTGAATGTAAAGCGCTCCTTGACCGATAGCTGCTTTTTACTGAACAACTTGGTGTAAGTATTGATCAATGGCGAGCTACAGTACAAAATTGTGATTGTTTTTTGTGCCTTTATAGTGGCTAGAAGATATTGAAGTTCTTTGTGTCTTATATCAATAAAGGTTCGAATAATTTATTTTCAGTAATAAAATCCATTATTTGACCAATTTTCTACATTCGTAATGTGTTATTATATTTTGTGATAATGTTCTAGATAAAAATAGAACAAAGAATTTGTGGATAAAATTGTTCGTTCACATGAAAAATACACAATAAATAATTAACATATATCGAAATTGAAATGAAGATGCTAGATTTATAATGGTGTTTCGGTGTTTGATGGGATTACTAGGATTAAGTAATGTTACTCGAGATCACCTGCTAGATAGGTGATTTAGGTAATTTTTAAACCTCATAGAAAAATATACATAAAAGGAACTCTTATAGGATCACTTCGTTGTCCATCTGTCTGTCTGTCTGTAAAGGGCTTTTTCTCAGGAATGCGTAGAGGTATCAAATTGTAAATATGATCAAGAGGGTTGCGATTTCTTGGAGCTGTAAAAAAATCAAACTGCTAAGTCAATTAAATCAAAAGATACTGCCTTTTATGCCGCATATTTTGACACTCGCAAGGGAATCAAAACCTATAGCGTACTTCGCGTTGACCTAGAATCATGAAATTTGTAAAAAAGTAATGTCTTATATCACAGGTAAAGGAAAAATTCTAAAATCGTTAATTTATAGTTACATCATGTGAAAAAAAAATTTTTTGCGATTACGAACTTCAATTTGAAGTTGGAGAGTGTAGAAAAATGTGTCTTAAAACTGCAAAGTTTTTTAATTCGACATATTTTTTTGTAAATACATGACGTAAATGCATTATTTGCCGGTACGGAACCATCGGTGTGCGAGTTCGACTCGCACTTGGCTGGTTTTTTTATTGAATGTCTTAGTGTTTTAAAAGGCATGTTAAGATGTTGATCTCTCCTGTCTATTACTGTACGACGGTAGCTGCGGTAGTTGCTTAGCCAGGTCAAAGGCGTACTTTCGTCAATTCACTTTGGGTCCCTATGATTCGTCTATCTCAGTGACTCTCAACCATTTTTTTTGTCGCGGCACACTTTTAACGATTTCTAAACTTGGCGGCACACAAAGAAAAAGATAAGTTTAGAAGTTTACTTACCTATAATACACTGTGTAAAATAGTTAATGATAATAATTTTGAATGTAAAATAAAATAATATGTACTAAAAAAACAACAGTACGTTTATAAAGGCATTAATTACAAGTAATAAAAAAAGCATTACAATTTTCACTACATACATTTCTAAAATTTGGCGGAACACTAAGAATTTGTCGGCACACAAAAGTGCCGCGGCACAGTGGTTGAGAATTACTGTCTTCACAGTTGTAAGAAAAGGCTTATGGAGCGCACCAGCTGGACCTAAAAAGCATATTACACAAAATATTGAAACACTTGATATAGTTTATTTCCTATGTCAATTTACAATTATGTAAAATTATGTAAAAAAATATATACTTAATATGTACAACTTTACACCATTTCGTAGTCGGATTAGACGGAGCCACCAATCAAAACCATTGACAGGCGCTCGGTCAATTTACATGTGAGGTAGGATAAGCAGCTGCTGCTGGTAGGTTCTGTTTTTCCTTTCCAGAACAGCATAGATTGACGACCTCCGTGGCGCAACGGCTTAGCGCGTCGTAAAGTAAACGGGGGTTGCGGGTTCGATTCCCGTACCGAGTCTGGGTGTTTATGTATAATATGTATATATTTACAAAAGAAAACTGTATAAGTAGGTATATCAGTTGTCTAGTACCCATAACACAAGCGCTATGCAGCTTACTTTGGGACTAGATGGCGCTGTGAGAAATGTCTGAGTATATTATTATTATTATTATTTAAAAAAATAGAAGTAACTATTAAATATGAAATCAGATTTTGACTACCTCCGTGGCGCAACGGCTTAGCGCGTCGGAAAGTAACGGGAGTTGCGGGTTCGATTCCCGCCCCGAGTCTGGGTGTTTATGTGTAATATGTATTTATTTACAAAAGCAAAGTACATGAGTAGTATATCAGTTGTCTAGTACCGATAACACAAGCGCTGTGCTGCTTACTTTGGGACTAGATGGCGCTGTGTGAAATGTCTGAGTTTATTATTATTATTATTAGATATGTTGTGACCTGGCGATGCTAAAATGTTGAATAGCATTTACATAAAGTGATTCAATAAGAACGCTCGGCTCGCCATTTGCTTACACACCACCGCCCTGCCATGCTACTCTGTACATAATTAATATTTTATGGTTGTGCACAACTTATAAGTTGAAAGGAATAAATGGTTTGGCTTCAATGTGATTAATTTATTATTGGACCTATAATGGAACACTCTTAAGTGAACACGAATAACACTAACGATGTTTTGATTATGCGAATCAATCTCAAAGTTACGGTAGACTCAGTTCCGGTATTTTTAATGTAATACATATTGTGCTCTGAAGTGAAACCTATGCATTTTACATCACTTATATGATAAACTTGAATGCAAATTTGCTGGCGTTCTTTGAAAGTGTAACAAAGTACGTTATTTCCTACCCGTGTCCTCGGGGGACAGGACCCGGTCTCTCGTATCTCACCAATTTATGACTGTATTAATCCAACTTAATTTGTTCACAACAAGCTTAACCGTTTATTTTGGCTCGTTATTTGAAATTGGAAACATAAGTTTTGTTTTCTATTTAACCCTAAAATACGTGCTGGGATGACAAAACCCGGTTATAATATATTGGGTAATAAAGGATAATTTCCTTACTGTGTATATTCATTTATAAATTACATTTCCAGTTTGCGGTGGACAGAGTATTCACATGCAACAAAGTAATACCTTGACAGCACTTGTAGTAGTAAAGTTGGTTTTATAAATAGCAATGTAGAACTGAGTAACCTATGAAATAATATAGCCTATCGTCTGTACCAGTTTATATAGACATTATCCTTCGTTCAACATTTATAGCCTAATAGCGAAGATAAGCAGTTGTTACTTCCATGTATTTCTTTCTTTTTTTGATCAGTATGAAACCAATGTAAAAGTATATTCACATCAAGAAAGCTATATTCACTGTCGCGATCCCAGTTTTTATGAAATTCTCACTTTCGTGGAACTTTGAAAAACTTTCACATATAAGTTAAGTTTCCTTAAAAGTTAAATGAGACCATGCCAATACACATACTATTAAACATGAAAATAAGTACATAATATGTAATCATCATAT
The DNA here is from genome assembly GCA_907165235.1 of Zeuzera pyrina. Classification (NCBI taxonomy): domain Eukaryota; kingdom Metazoa; phylum Arthropoda; class Insecta; order Lepidoptera; family Cossidae; genus Zeuzera; species Zeuzera pyrina. The sequence continues at coordinate 4,159,686 of OU015623.1, forward strand.
TATAATTTAATCATTTCATGAACTCCCCTTATTACAATGAACATAGTTTATAAAAAAACGATGTTTTACTTTTTATCGGACAGTTATTACTAATACGTTTTAAAATTAAAATATAAAGAAAACGATTCAAATAAATTTTAAATGAAGTGAAAATTGCAAGCGATCTTGCAATAACTAACAAATATATTGTATAGGTAACTGATATCCAAAGTGTAAGCTGTAGGCATTCTGTAATTAATAGCCTCGCTTATGTAAGAAACGACTAATCTCTATAGGTCTATGAGGGACTTCGTATATTAATTGATTCGGTTACCTAAGCATTTACCTAGAGTATAAATAACGCGTAACTAAACTGACGGGTAAGGATTTGAATAAACGTAAGTTCGTAAAATTCGTAAGCAGAAAACGTGTCAAAATCAGTCGTGACGCTTTTGTTGGGTCAACACGGAAAACATTTTAACTCAATACCAAATTGTTGCGGTCAGTTCGGGCCCACCAAACAATATTCGCACTATTGCGTTGTGTCGTGTTGTGAACAAAACGTTTCCTCCTAAATCAGGTGTTTTCGGGATTAAACTTGTGAGCGAATCGGAAGGATTGCACGCTTTGTTTAATATTAATCAGTTTTTTAAAATGAATCGTATACGAAAGGAAATTACGATTATTTTTGTTTTCGCAAGTATTTGATACGCACTCGTTAAATTTTAAATTGTTTCAATCTTATTTTTACAAAATTGAACCTTATAAAAGTTATAAATTATTAGAAATCATATTATACGTATATGACATGTTTCTTTGTTTGAAATTACTTCATTGTTGAAACTTAGGCAATTTTAAATTTTTGTAATCTCTAAAGAAAACAGTATTATCCGGCTTTTGGTCTTGTGGTGTAGTTGTGTATTTATTCTGTACTTACCGATATTTCCATTTCTATTTGTTTCTCTCTCTATGTCTGTCTGTTAAAACTGTGTCTGCTCTGCTGTTCTAGTAAATATATACAGTCTTCAGTATTATAACCAACTTCTTTTTTTTTACTAAACAATCACATCACATCACTGGTATTACATTCAATAAACAAAAGATGTTTAATATTAAACACATAATACTATGTTATGTTTATAATAAAAGAGCACTCCACCATCAATGGACAAATCACACTCGACCTTAAATTAACCGCAGACACGACAAACTGTTTATTTAAGCTTTGCTTCCACTCAATCTTGCTTCTTTTTGGGAAACTAAACTAAATATAGACTTCCTTAAATCGTACAACGGTAGACACATGTAAACGAATTCAAATGCTATTTCAGCTTCATGTCCATTAACAATAATCCTTTTCACGTTTTTGGTTTACTTTCGATCTGGGTAAGAATGACCCTTACGACTGTAGTTTAAGGTTGAAATTTGTTTGGGTCAAAATGAAGTTTTAAAAATATGACGTCGTTTATAAAGATTTGAGGACAGGTTTGCCGCCACAGTGTATTAAACGTTATTAATCAACTTAATCCGAGGCAAAGAAACTAATAATGCTTAAGAAGCTTCCACAATAACCTGACATAATAGATATTAACATTTTATTTCAAACACTAATGAATTTATTACATTATTAAAATAATGTTTATGGTATTCTAGTTATGTAATAAGCTTTTTGGTTGAAAATATTTTTATTAAAATATTATGTTTGCTTCTGTCTGTCGCATTTAGCTTATTAATATTTGTATTGATCTTCATAATATAAAAAAAATGTAGGATCTGTTAATAATGACTTGAGGAGGTAGTGAAATACTGAAAAAACAAATTTATTATGGCTATTTTTAGTGCTACAGAATCACAATGGGAGTACGCCTTTATTGGAATATATTTACCAAATTGCCGTATAAAATAAAAGTTCAAATAATATGCAAATGAAAATTTGCGTAACTACACGATTAAAAAAGCAGTAGAGATTTGCCTCTAAAATTAATAAGAATTGAACTTTATTTAGACGATAGGAGTAACCCGTAATTAGTAATTTACAGCGGTCCTTAAAAAAATATTTTCTTTGTTACGAAAATAAAATATAAACGAAATAAACTGTTAATTTCGAAGAAATAGCAAATTGACAAAGAAGTTCATATTTTTTGTGAAACATCACAGCGTTTTTTATGAATAAAGAAATTTCATGAAAATGATTTATGAGTATGAAGTTGAAATATGGCGACCGAGTCGTGAACGATGGAAATTTGATACTATCTCGTTTTTATGTCGGAAAAAAGGTCGTAAGTAATACCTAGGTAGCCTAACGTTGTTGTTTCTTATTTCAAACAAGCTGGTGCTCGCGACTTCGTCCGCGTGAAAGTCGATTTTATTACGTACCCTGTAACAGGCGAGCGGACAATTTAAAATTATTTTTAAATGACGATAACCGCCACTGTCACTACATCATACTTAAATGAAATAAAGCCTAAATATTGCTCCAAGATGAGTTTAATCTACCTGTGAAAATCGCAAGAAAATCCGGTCAGTAGTTTCGGAAATTAGCATGTACAGACAGACAAAAATTTTAAAAATGCTTTTTTGTGTTCTATTTTTTTATCACCCACACTCATCTTTTGATAAATTTGTTCAATGTACAGACACACGGTTTCTACCGCTTTAATATGTGTAAAGATTATTTCTTGAATCGTATTCGTATCATATCCAAATCGTATCGAATACAAGAAAAGTATTTTTTCTAATTACATTTAAGAACCGAGAAAGAACAAATTATTCTGTAGAGTAATAGAGTGTAATACTAGATTCCAAAACTACGTTTTCATAGCATTTTAACCTTAAAATATAATATGAATAAATGTACACATTAAAATTAATACGTACATATTAAATGTCCGTTTAACAATGTCAGAAATTCCGCATTAATAAAACGTTTGTTAATTCCTGTGTCACTTAGTACTACAGTGAGGTTGTTGAATTTTCAGTTCACAATGTATATTGATATGTATACTTATGAGATGATTAGTAGAAATAATAATTACGCAGGTTGTCAAGTATTTGAAACGATCTTTTAATATCCCATTTCTCATCCCATAACTGTTTATAGTATAGTGTAAATATTATGTGTGACCGTGTATACGTATGTAATAAGTGTAACTCCTACATACTAATACGCTTTATTAACTCACATATTTTACGCTAGTTACCGCTTCAAGACCGGGTTTGTCAACCAGGGGTCCATGTCATGAGTGCTGGGGTTTCATAGGTTGCCTGCCCAACTTAATTTAATAAAATCATAAATATGCAACGACTCAATTTAACGTACTTATCCAACTTAAGCAGCAACCTCCTCACTAACTGAGTGTAACACAAGTTATATGAATATTCTCCAGAGTCCAGTCTGATCAATTAAAAAGTATTTTTTAATTCTCCGTCTCTTTTCTCGAATTTTATTTGAATAGGAACTGTGAGATTTTTGGAATATTGGAAGTGGTCCGCGACTACAAAAAGTTTAAGAAACCCTGCTTTAAAATATTCAACTGGAGATTTTGGGAACTGTTACAAATACTGAGATTATAATATGGAGATATGTGCATTTATGGTATGCACGCAACATCACCAATATCGTTAGGTCCTGAAAATAAATTGACGTAAAATAGGGTTTCTTTGTATGATTTTGACGGCCTCGATGACATAGTAGTTTAAGCGTTGCTTCCAAGCGCGGGAGGTTCCGGGTTTGATTTCTGATCGGGTCAACTTAGAAAACGAACTTTTCTAGATTTTCTCGGGTCTGGGTGTACTGGGAGACGCCACTAGTGATCGTCGTCTGGTCCTCATAACACAGTGAATACCTTAGGAGACCAGATGATTGGTTTGTATTGTCTAGCATATTTTAATTTAAAAAGGTCCCACAAATGGATTTTTTTTTTAAATTTTATATGTTAAAAACAATTATACATTACAAAGAAAAAACATACAGAAAAATAAATTTCACCCTTATGCAAGCTACCGAGTTATAAACATTTAAATCGTGAATTTTAGGGCGACGAAGTACTCTAATATTATACACAATTCGTCATAATCACACAAACACAAACCATTAAATATAATCATTATTATCATCGGAGGAACTTAAAAGGGATCATCCATTGTGACTAATTTTATTTATAGCTACCCACCCCAGCACATTTATTACCGCAAAACAGCCGAGCCAATAAAACTACTGAATCAAAGAGAAAAAGTGCTCTCCGTTCGTATAAATATTTTATTTCGGATAGTGAGAGGTATGTTGACCATAATTTTGTGTTTTGAATGGGGTAAATCTTATAATGAAGACTAAGTGATATTACTAATTTTATAGGCCGAGTCAAACCAAATGCAGGTGTAACTCTATTATATGAGATGGAATATTAAAACGAAAATAATTCTGCGTCTGCTACTACACGCACTGAGCCCGCGTCTAGTGCGGACCAATTTCAAATGAAGGAAGTGACAATAGCTTTTGTAAAATGATAAATTTCGGATCTAGTTTTTTGCAAATCTATAAGATCTGAGAGTTCTATACATCTTTCTGTGAATTTTAGGTAACTTGAAATAATGAAAATTCTAGGTGGTTACGGAGTTACAGGGGGTGAGACTAAGAGCCAAGTCAAGTTCATGTACCTAAATAGGTATTTCCTTAATTCTCTTATGAAAGTCTTCAAATGTTAAAGAGCTACGAGAGCAAATAGCCACTTCCACTCATTCGTTGTATGACAATCGTCGATATTCTAGAAGATTAAATTTTTTCAATTTTAATTTTTGATCATATCACATGTATATTCTGTTAAAAGGAAAACACAAATAGATTAAATCTTCTCGATACAATTTTTTACCAAAATAGACTCTGTTTTTACAAACTCTCGCTTAGTATTTCGATATGGAAATAGTTTTACATATAATTTTTTTGATTATCGAAACATTACTAAGCTTAAAAATATCTGGTAAAACAAAAAAATATTTTGTTCCATCGTTTTTATTTTATAGCCATTTTATTATTTGGCATTTAGGAGCGTTGTATAAATAAAATGCGCCCGCTAATGCATTCTCTTTTTTTCACATAAGAGTATAAATAGTGTGGCTTGGCTTTAACAAGTGCAATGTATGTAGGTTGATAAGATTTATCAGTATGAATAATTATGAGTTTAATGTAAGGTACAACCTTACATAGATTCTGAGAAAATCGACTGAAACAAACACACCAGCGATCTATAAGGGTCTCATTTTTCCTTTTAGAGTACGGAACCTCATAAAGGTGTTTCCACGCTGGTTGGAAAAAGAAAAATGTAAAATGAGCCAGCTAATCTTATCCGCGCAGTTCGCAAAGGAAGGGATAATATGTCCTTTTTATAAGGAATAGTATACCTAAGTTATACTACTTATACCACTATCAAGCTGTCAGGGTTATTCTTTATCATTTGAAATCTTAATACTTTATTTTAAAAGTAGCGTCGGGATTGCTTGATGCTCTGTCCGCTCCAAAAAGAAAATGTAATGAAAGGAGTGTGAAGTTCTGTGTACATAGAAATAATATTAAAATTATGTTAATATTTGAAAATGCTATTGTTATTATAAACCACTGGTTCCCAAACTTATTTTGTCTACTGAGTCGAGAGCTCATGCAGTCGTTGTCTAAGATGCCTCCTAGCTAAATGAAATTACAAATCACCCCCCAGGCCTTTACACAACGCCCCCATTTTTTTTCTGGGTCTCTTACCGCCCCCCTTTAGGGCTGCAGCTCCCACAAGGGGGCCCACTTGGCTGTTATAAACTATGCCTATTATTAGGACACGGAGCTTCTCTTGTGAAAGTAATAATGCAGGCAATCGTAAAATAGACATACATGTTCAGGCGATACATTTCGAGACGTAAACTCAAATTAGCAACTAATTCGAATTCTAAATTGGGATATTTGTATAGGAAATTCGATTTTTGTCCAAGAATATAATGTCTAATGGTTTTCCTACACTGGGAAGTCGGGAACTTTTACTAATGTGTGCTAGTCAAATGGACTCTTGAGGCTTTATTCATGCAATAACGAGCTGTACGTCAGCAGAATAGAGTTCAGTATGTAAAGAAAGGCTTAGCTAGTTCAACCACCACTCATGCATATGGAAATCGGGACTTAGGTCATAGAATAAATACCTACTTTGATGGTTTTATTTGGGCAGCCATTTTGAGTTGTGGTATGAAAATACCGCTTAAGAGCTTTTCTGTAAAGCTAGAGCTGTCAGAAGCAACCTCTGAAATTACCTCTGAAATTGTTCTGGTGATCTGCAAAAGTGAGTTTCGAAATAACTGTAATAAGAAATAGACTTCGTCTAAAATAAATGATAGGTATTAAAATTGGCTCTTTGATAGAAAGATTAGCAGCCTGTTTACTATGGGTAGGGTTCAGGGCCAAGCTTCACTACGTTGACTTGACGTGTAATGTGATGTTGACGTAGACATAGGAGTAGCTTCATAGATACGTATGATTCATCATTATGCTTTTTGTATGCCCGCTTGCTGATTACATAACGCACATACATACGAAACTATGAAGGTACTACTCCGTGGACAGTAATGTATGTTTGCAACACGCTTTGTGGACAACCTTTAGCACTTCAGTCTGTACAAACTGCACGGCATATTTTAAAGCGTTTACGAAGTTAGTCCTAAATAGATAGTTTGCCTTAGAAGTTAAAAGAAGGATATTACGACACTTTTGTATTGGCAATCTAGTCGTTTTATATACATGTAATCAGAACATCACCATGTTCATATAAAATCGTTGGAAAGATTACAAGCAATTTCCACAATTAAATATTTCAGTATATTTATGTGTAAGTATAGAATTATTTATGAAAGCTTATGTTGAACTTGAATGCAATATTGTATTCTTGGAAAACATGCCATTGTTTGCGTGTGGCTTGTTGTGCTTCACACAAGTCATCCCTGGCTTTTATTAGCGATAATGATTTACTGTTGTTACACCTCGCTTTGTTCTCATAATACGTTCGCTGATAAATAGATCGGAGCCGTGCGTCTGAGTCCGCCCCGATAATTAGTGACGCGTGTGCAAATTTAATAACTCGAGTGTGGTGTCACGTTTACTATACACGAGACGGGAACGGCACGATGAGTGAAATATCACTTTAAAATCATTGAATCGCACTCGTAAGAAGTTTAGAAACAGTGCATCATTCAGCGTTAAAAAAAGACAACCATTCGCTTTGGATAGGAAGCGATTTTATTTTTTTTAAAGTATAGGGGGTCCGACTTAAGTTTTCAGGGTCATGGGTGTTGTAGTTTGGCTGCCATATTGGAGATGGAGGTGTTAATGGTTTCATCTTTGTAACTGTAAGATTGCTAAAGGACAACACTATTGACCTTGAAAATTCAAACTTAAAGGTAGATATTACCCCCTGCACAATAAAAAAAAAAAAAATTGCATCTTACCCAAAATACTTGGTTGAATCCCTAATTAACTATCATGCTTTTCTATTTAAAAATTAAATAGAAAAGCATGATAGTTAATTACATTAATTACATGCTTTTCTATTTAATTTTTAAATAGAAAAGCATGCAACATGCTAATAAACTTGTTGATGCACATTGATTTGGTACCGACTTCAATAATTGTCAAATTCACTGTTATGGGTATTTGTAACGTATTTATGAAGTTATTTTTTTTTACTTATGTTTTGATTAGTAAAGGATAGTTATTTCGTACTTTTCAGTGCTTTTTTTGAAGTCAGTTTAATTTTTTTGTAAATTTTTTTATTTCTCCCTTTTGGCCTTGGCCTAAATTCATAAATATCTAAAACAGGTATAAAATTAATTTCTTTTAAAATGTTAGAGCGCAATGACATATAAGGAATCATCAATATAAATAAATAAAGGTTACAACCAGTTCGCGTTATTTGGCGTATCGTTGAAATCCAAGCTCCAATACCAGTGAAATTTAAATGGGACTAATCTAGAAGTGTATTCTTTCAAATAAAAAAAAATCCAAATCAGTTTATAAATTACGGAGTTATGAGGAAACAAACACAAAAAAAACATGCAAACGAATTGAGCAACCTTTTCTTTTTTTGGAAGTCGGTTAAAAAGTCGTTCTTATTGATTTACCACATTACCACTTTCTTATTGTACCACAAGAAACTGGTAAAAGCACTACACAACTCAGTCTCACCCCAGGGCATGGGCACATTTGTAAAGATTTCTCTAGCGTTACTTACCAAAAAAAAGTAAGTACCTCTTCCAAACGAGAGCAGCAGATTCGAATTCCAGCCACGTATATTTTAAAAGTGAACTTTTTTAGATTGGCTTGGAGATTGGATGTGGTTATAATGGGTACCTAGTTTATTGTGTGGTACCCATAGCACACGGTTTGGGGTCACATAAGTTGGTAATTAGAATTACCTTTAATTTTTGTAAGACAGTAAGTAAAATATGATGTGGGCGGTAAATTAGCGTCTTAGATATAAATATTTCAAGCAAAAAGTTCTTTCGTGACTCGTATCGTACAATGTAAACGTATGTACTTTGGCATCGTGTTTGCTTACCGCGGCCGCTCGTCAATCACGCTCCGAAAGCTGACTGTGCATTTCAATTTAAAGCTCATGTTACATAAAAGGCTATGCTCAAAAAAAATTAAGCGTAATCTTAAACGTCTGAAAGTATATGAAATGACGTGACGAAATAAATATCATCAGTCGAACTGCTGATTTCCTGCATATAAATTACCATCGAAACTCTGGAATTAATGAACGATTATGTCCCATTAGTTATGCAATTAGGGTCCAGGCTGTCGATATCATAAAGTTAGTATATTACGTTAGTATACTATGTTTATGGTTGTCGATATAGCCTTGAAAGTAAAAAAAATAAAATGGTGCGGTAAGTTCTGTGACTACCCACACCATTGTGATCTGTGATCACAGCATTTGTCGCAGACTGTGTTTAGGCAAAACGTAGTGTACGGTGATCCCATATTACATGACGTGGTGACATGCATATAATAGAGATGGTTAAGTTTGGATGGAACGGATAGTCCACGGTCATAATGTGTCGATTGCAATACTGGTGGATTTATATCCAAACGTAAATCGGAAACTTATCCAGCAGTGTGACATGAAAGCGTGACATGGATCGCGCACTGGGAACCATAATTAATTACACTGTCTGCGTCTAGATGTAATGCGTGAAGTTGGGTATCGTATGAAACCTCATAGAAGTGGATTCAGATCTACGAAATCCAACAGGATTTCGTACATCTGAACCCGCATCTTTTAATATATTGGACTTCACCGCTACTACCCAGTGCCCAAAAGGTCTTGGTACCTGAATGGTAAGATTGAGTTCGGTCACATTTTGGGAACAGATTTTGAGCAGGGTTGCACGACAGTGTTATTGTAAAAATGAAGTTGAAGAACTCAAAGAATGCCTAGATGGTTCGGGCACATAGAAAGAATGAGTGATGAAAGACTGACGAAGAAAATCTATTGAGCGAAAGTGAGCGGTAGAGAAGCCAAGGAAGACCAAGGCTGCGGTCAAGATCAAAAAGCCAGATGCTAGCTGACGGAAATGTCAAGGTACTATACCTAGGTGAAAATGTGTGAGGAAAATGACGAGATTTGAGGAAGCGAAAGAAGTATCTAAAGATCGCGACACTTGGCGTTCAGACCTCTCTGACAACCCTGTTGTCAATGACAGATTCAAAATATGTATGTATGTTGAGTAGTGAACAAAGATTTGCCGATGGTGAAGATGAAGGCTTTTAATTTTAACATATTATTTACTTCACAATTAAGTGCAAAAATTTGTTGAAATTACAACACCATTCTCATATCGCTAGCGTAGCTGCCGCTAGGTATAGGGGGTTTATTCATCGGGCAACTCAAATTAAGACTAACGATTCGTCGAGCCTTAATGTGGCCAGTTTTAATTTTAATTTTGAAACAGATTCAGCTTAACAGCATCCGCGCGTTGATTTCGCAGCTTTATACATCGACTTACCTGAAACAAAATAGAATATCATTAGTGTTATATACATTACTATTTCTATATAACATGAAATAATACGTTATATTACGCGTTGTATTGAAACTGGATTGTGTGAATGTTTCGTCATTTCAACACAACAGATTGGTCTTAAGATTATTAAAGAATATATTGGAATTTTAGGTAAGCATTCTGCGGCAACGCTTGCCCATAGATTGTCATAGGTTGATTCAAATTATAATTGAAAAAACTCCAGCCTGGCGGCGTCTGTCTGTACCGACAGACAGTTCAGTTCAGTTTTTTTTACTCACTATGTCATTGCTTTTATGTTCGTACACATTTGGGTTTCACTTTAGATATTTTACAATTCGCTTAATTTCCTGTTTGTGGAGGATAGAGCATCAAATAAAATCACACTAAAATCACATCTTCATGCCCTTTTTAACAATACTGAATACCATTTTGAGCTTGGAGATGCAAAAATCAATCAGTTTTTCGTTGCCTGAATGCGTTGCAGTATAGATATTGTGTATATTAATTGTTTTACTGAAAAACTATATCCGTATATATGTATTTTCAAATAAAAATTATACGTCTCAGTATTGATCCTCTATTTACCCGACTACGGCGAAGCGAAAAGGAGGGTTATAATTTTAGCAGCGTATATGTATGGTCAAGAACATACAAGAATTTTCAAACCTATACAAAACTACAAACAAGAGATTGAAAACCGACTACGAAAACTACAGAATGAAAATAATAGAATCGAACTTATTAAAGTCTGGAAGCCAAAGAAGGGTGTTTAAACAACTGAATACGAGCAAAACGTGGATTCCAAAGCTAAAATTAAATAATCCTCAAAAACGCACGCAAACAAGAATGGCGATCGTTAAAACTGCCTCAGACTACTACAAAGATTTCTATACCTACCAAAACTGTAACAAAGAAATTGAAATAGGTCAAATTCAACCTCATACTATAATGACTCTATTATCGGTCAAACCTTTTGAAGAACTAGAAATAATGGACAAGAAAAAAGCCAAAAACATATGTTGCAGCATGCCGCAAAATAATATACACATATCTACAGATAACAATATATGCAACGTGAATGCAACGAAGATCGCGCGAGCAGCGCGACCAGCAAATTAATATCGTTTTCTCGACACTTCATTATATATTTTTCTACGAACCACACGTATACAATAAACCAAACTGAATTAAGTTTGCGTTTTCATTTATTATAAACTCTCAAGAAGTTAAGACATTATAAATAGTCACAAACACATAAGAAAAACAACCAAGGTGATAGATGCTCTCCAGCATATGAAACGACTTAAGTGGGAGTAGGCTGGTCACGTAGCAAGATTGACAGATGGAAGATGGACACAATTAGTTACAAATTGGCCAGGTCCAAGTGGCAAGAGAGCTAGAGGACGTCCTAAGGAACGCTGGGTAGACGAGATTATAAAAAATGCTGGACATGACTGGACGAACAAGGCAAAGATAAGGAAGACCTGGAAAATGTTGGAGGTGGCCTATACCCGTCGGGGGCCTTAACTGTATTTGTACTACATAGTACAAATAATTTAGTTCAATTTAACTATTTTTTATTTTTATTTTCAATAGTATATGTTGAGGAAATAAATAAAAGGCTCTATTATTATTATTATTATTATTATTATATGTATGGTCACCTGTTTGCTCACAGTACCGAAACAACTTAACCGATTTTAGCGGCTACGATTGGAGTGACATATTACCTATTGAATTGATCTCAATTACGAGGGCGATAAGTTATTATGTGAAAACTCATTATGGTGTCTATAGTACGGCATTAAAAAGACTGAAAATTAAAATTTTGTCGGAACTCTGGAGTCTAAATTCAAGAGCTTATGAAGGCATTTCAAAAATATTTAGCGTATAGGGCAAGGCTTGAGCTAGAAAAATATTTTTCAGAATAAAAGAATGTAAATAAAAATAAAAGTTTTAACTAAACAAAAACGAATAAATTAAAAATTTTGTATTCAAAGAAAGGCTTAGGAACAAGATGAATAATTATAACTCCTCGAATATGAATTCGCAGGAGTCGGAAGTCATCATCAAGGACAAGTATAACAGTCCTCCGATGGCGCCCAATCTGTTACTTCGTTTTGCATGTTTTTATACATACATACAAACATACATACATACATATCTTCACGCTGTATCCCCAACGTAGTCAGAGAGGACGGAGCGCTATGGGTCGCGGTCCTTAGATACTTCTTTCGCTTCCTCAAATCTCATCATTCTCCTCGCACATTTTAACCTGGGTATGCGAGTGCTTTTGACATTTCCGTCAGTTTTTATATTTTTATGAAATACTTAGTGACGTTTTTCTTTTAGTTTTATAATCATGTAAATAATAAACAATGAGAAAGACGCTTGCCATACTTCAACACGCAAATCAAATGCAGATTGGTGAAGGTAAATAGATTAGTGACCAAGCTACTGTTAGAAAGTCAACGTCGGTATTCGTCGAACTAAACGCCGGCTAGTAAAAAAAGTTCAGTAACAAGATATAGGTCAAGCGCTCGGGTCACCTTCTGTGGGATTCAATACGATCAAACTATTGGAATAGTAATTTTCATTGGAATGTTTTAAATTCTAACCATGGCTTTGCATAGCAATGTCAGAAATTATACATTAATTATATTAATATTAGCAGCAAAAATAACAATGGCAACAACAATGCGGTGTTGGTGCCAACTTTATTGTACGGTGAGACTTGGATACATCGGAAATCGAGTGAAAGTAATATTAGAAATGTGATCTCTCAGAAATAAATGCGATGTTACCTTTGTGGACAAAATAAACCGTGAAGAGATACGATTTATGACAAGTTTGGATGACAGTGTTACTGTAAAAATGAATGCTTAGATGGTGTCGCGACTTGTGAAGGCAAGGCAGTTCGGGTGTACGAAGAGGAGCGAAAGACGCGGGGGCCCGACCGAAAGTTCCGAAACAATCTCACGCGTACGATGTTAATTGCATTGCATTAATTATTTAATGTATTTATTATATATCTTTTGTAATCTATTATAAACCAGTAAAAATTACAGTCCATTTAAGCCCTTCAGGACCCTACAGATGGTTTGGGCACATAGAAAGAATGAGTGATGAAAGACTGACGAAAAATATTAACAGAGAGAAATTTAGAGGTAGCAGAAGTTAAACAAGACCAAAGGTGCTTATAATGGTTAAATAGCCAGTGTTGGCTGACGGAAATGTCAAAAGCACTCGCATACCTCGGCGAAGGACATAAAAAGTTAAAGTTAAAGTGGCAATAGAGTGATATTGTAGAATTTAAATAACATTGTAGAACAGTAATAATGTAACTATGTCTAAACTTGCCTCAGAATGCTGTGTTTAGAATTGATACAAATTCCGTTTAATAAGTTTGGACTTTTACTCGTAGCTGTAATCTGTTTATTTATATTAAATTATTACTATTATAGATCAAATTTCTGGATATCTTTATCTCGTCTTTCCTTGTTTTCCTGCAAACTGAAATATATTCTGATATTTTCTGAATTTTTAAAATTATTGGTCTAGTAGTTTCAGAGATGACAGAAAGGGATGCATGCACTTCAAAATTGGTGAAAATATAGACAACATTGCTATGAATTGCTAATAAAAAATAAAATATTATACAATAAAATGTTACTCTTTAATTAAAAAGACATTAGCTTTAAAAAATTTTAGGACGCTATCGTCCTATTTGATATCGTGTATTTGAGTACACACAAAAAATTTCATCAAAATCGGTTCAGATGTTTAGGAAATCTACATTTCGATACCTCCTATGTATATCATCCTAAGTGCATTTCGTCACCTTTCCAAAAGAGAATCAAATTGAATTATGAACATTCGCTCTTGTATTAATTGATGATTGTGATGTCATTTGATAACGAACGTCGATATTTAACGAATATTTAAATTTAAGTATTCGTTGTCTATAGACTGCACTTCACTGCTGCTTCACTTCTGTACATGTACCTGATAATTACGAGAGACTTAAATATATTAGATACCTTTTGTTAAATACTGCAATTACTAATTAATTGATTTGTATTTAAACACTTCGTGCTGCAGATGTGAAGGAAAAGAGGACGTAACACACTTGAGTTTTTAATTGATAATTTTGCAGCGGTAGTCGTGAGCAAGCCGTCGATCATTCTTCTTGATGACGTCACGAACACCGTCGCTCTCTGATAGAGAGCGCCATTATTCTCTTATTCTTTAATCGTCGGTGTTGCTAACAGTACTTACAATAATATACGTAGTAAGTGTCGATTTTATGTCTGATCTTATGAGGATTTCTAGAAATTCTCGCCTGGATAAATATACTTTAGAAATATTTATTTGTTTCAGTAACTAACCCAATACGTCTTCTACAATTTATCTCACCTAGGAGTCTCTTTTAAAGAATAAATAACCTGTGCTAATAATAACCGTTATATACATATTCGCGCGCTGTATCCCTGACGGGGGTAGTTAGAGAGAACGGGGCGCCAAGCATCACGCTCCTTGCACACTTCTTTCGTCTCTTAAAAGACATACGCCTTCCCTTTATGTTACCAAAGCTCACGGACCAATGTATTTTGGTTCCACCGATTCCCTGCGACTTTGACCAGGTCATCAGTCCATTTTGTAGGTGCGCGACATACACTGCGTCGTCGTAAATTGTATATCTGTCCCCAGATGCGTGCGTGCGTGCTTTTTCGTTGGCTTTTTCGCTGGAGTGCGTTTTCGAGGGATGGTAGATGTGAGTTGGATGTTGAGAGACGGGTAGCAGCTGGTAATAAGTGAACGATGCTCAGTTCGCATTAGTAGGCAGTGTGAATACATCTAACTAAGCCAAAATGACTATACACAATGCGGTGTGGGTTCCAACTTTATTGTACAATAGTGAGGCCTGGATATGCCCGAAATCGAGTGAAAGTAAGATAAATGCAGTAGAAAAGCGACCAAATAAGAAATGCAGAGATACGCAGTATGACAGGGTTGCATGACAGTGTTATTGAAAAATGTAGAAAGGAATGCTTAGATGATTAGGGCATATAGAAAGAATGAGTGAGGAATGACTGACGAAGAAAATCTAAAGAGCGAAAGCGAGTGGTAAAAGAAGCTAAGAAAGACCAAGGCTGACTTATGAAGATCAAATAGCCAGAGCCTTAGCCGACAAAAATGTCAAAAGCACTCTCATACCTAGGCGAAAATGTGAGGAGAATGATGAGATTTGAGGCAGCGAAAGAAATACCCCGTTAGGGATACAGCGTGAAGATATGTACATGTATGTATACATTATGAGATTTATAGTCAACATCAATTCCGTTTAGTGTTTCTAACTAACGTTAGTGGCTATCGTTACTAACGTTTTAATGTCGTCACTAATAATACCTTTTTATACGGTCGCAGGTTTCTTTGGAAACTAAAAATATGTGTTACATTTTAGGAAGAGTTACAGAGTGCATTTCCGCGATCGTAATTTTTTCACACGTTACTTTCAGTGGTATAACCGTTTGGAACGACCGCAGTCTCCATTATTACCGGGCCTGAGGGCTAAGTGAGCGATTTATCTGACGACCCGACCAGTACTAACAGGCGTTACGTAACTAGGGTAAGTTGAACGACAAACAATTTTTTCTATGGACATACACACTTACGCAGGTTGTGACAACTGACGCCTGGTTCGTGTCATAGATCAGTAATGAAATAAGTTACGGTTCATTTTTATGAAACCTTTTTATGAAAAAAGAAACTCTTATAGGAATACTTCGTTGTCCATCTGTCTGTCTGTCTGTCAAGACCCTTTTGCTCAGGAACGCGTGGGAGTATCAAGTTGAAATTTAAATTAAATACGCAAGTATACAATATCCTGCAGCTGCGAAAAAATCAAACTTCTAAGTTAACGCAATGATAAAATACGGCCGCTTTTGCCGCATATTTAAATCTATAGGGTACTTCTCGTTGACCTAGAATCATGTTTGGCAAGAAGCAATGTCTTACGGCGCAGTACGACGAAGCGAAAATTTTCTTGCGGCTGCCACACGGCGGCCGCGCGGTTGACATTCTAGACAGACAGAGTAAAGTTACTTGTGTTTGATATGAGTTCAGACATGTAAATGTATGTAAATATAGTGCATTTTGTTTTATTGTCCGCTTAGCGTTCGCGCGCCCACTGCGTTGTGTCGGCACGAAGAAATTCGTGGCAAACGATTACCTTTTATTTTCGCTTGACGTTTCGGCCGAGTTGCATCGGCCGTGGTCTCAAGTAAACTGTTTATTTGTGACAGAAAGTGACAGTTAATTTCTCGTGTTTTTAGATATTTTATAATGCAGCGCGAAAGTTTAAAAGTTTATAAGTGGCAAAGGTTTGTAAAATCGAAACGCTTGCCTTACGTTACTGCTCTTCAAAAGTGCCTTTTAGCTACGTGTTATACGGCAGTTTTCACACGACTTTATTTTTCATTTGATTTAATAGAAACTTAATAACTTGACTACCAATTTAAAATTCGTTACACTATATTACGTAATATTTGTCATTCTATTCTACTAGCGTTTACGACAATTGAACCACTTGTCTAGGCCCCTGTTGTCAATATTTGTGATTGAGTGTTACTATAATAATCATTAATAGACGGCAACATTGCCATTATGAAGGTGTTGCTAAAAAAAATAAAAATTTAGCAACACCTTGCTTCCTTGAGGGTGTTGCTACTTAATAATAGTGTATTTGTGTTTTAGCTAGCTGATATTTTTAATGTCAAAAAGTATGTCTATCGAGAATTACACGAGCTAGTGAAAGCATATCTTTTCATTGTACCTCTAAATGTTCTACATTTCCACCCACGTCGACATACTAGAAGAACAAGAAACATATCTAGAATCTGGAGATTAAATTACATACTTTCAGTAAACATCGAAAAAATATTAAATAATATTTTACTGTGACACCTTTCATAATTGTGTCGTTAGAAATCAGAGGAGTAAACCTTATTCTTTTAACCACCCCGAGGGTGTTTTGATATTGTATATTTATAATTTAGGGATATGTTCAGTTCAGATTTGGGTGTACAATAGACATTGAGAGTTCTTGAAATTTTAATGAATAGGATTCAAATTGAAAATATTGAAATAACAAGACGGTAGGACTTTTTGGCGGGAACGGGAGAAGTGAGGTTGTCGTTTTATTTAGATTTTCTATTTTTTACATTTTTGGGAGTTTTATAACACAAAAGTGACAGTACATATTATTGTGTTTTAAATTTTTGTGTAAGTGAAAAGAATGGAATAGGTCTAAATAAACATGTATAGCAGAAGTTCTCGCTCTCTTTCAAGAAGTCCTACAAAACTTCAGTAAAGTCTACTATCACCTTACTGGAGAAATTTTACGATAACGATTCTACTTATTAATACAATATGTGACACTGCCAAATGCGCTAATTTGTGCGCCATGCCATGAAGAAAGAAGAAAAAAGCAAGACGGTACAGTTGAAAGTTAAATCAATTATCTGACAAGGCCAGTTAGCCAGCTGGGATAGTCACTTTATTGAACTGGATTGTTGATGCGGTGGTAGAGCTTCTGCCTATCAAATTGGCGTCTCGGGATAGAACATTTCTAAATTGGCTTGGAATCTACGCATCGCCGGGAGTTCCTCCAGTTCGTTGTGTGGTATCCATAGTACAAGCCTACGCCTAGCGCTTAGTATACGGTCACACAATAGGTGCAATTGTTTGGAACAGTTTTGTTATTTGTTATTATTTATTAATGTATCTTCGGTTCTGAAAAACATGTTACGTAAACTTCGGGAAACTCGATTAGGTCTTCTGAATAAAGTCACTACCTAATGTCGTATTGAAAAATTAAAAAATATATGGATTTCACGAAATATAAAACATTTGAATCAGCTTCCAGCCACACTGCCAGTTGGTACTATGGGTTGGGGAGTTTGTCGAATAGGACGTCATTATATGCACAATGCGAATTTCTATGGTGATACACTGAGCCAAGGTCCGTCGTCTATACAAGGTATTTTTCGGCTGGAATAGCTCGCAGGTTGTCGACTATTCCGACTACATGACTTCAACGCTCAACACAATGCAACCAGCGACATTGTAAAAACCACTAGCGCTAATAGCAAAGCTGAGGATTTTTTAGTTCGAGTCCAACATTACTCAGTCGGAGAAGAGTCTGGCAGAGCCTCTGCGGGATTTTTTCTTAACTCGAAAACGAATGTACCTATTTTGACATTAGCTGCCGAAAATGTATACATGACTTAAGACATGAATTATTGTTAAATTACGTTGATACCATATACTCTAAAAAATAATTATTTTTCTAAGCATACACTCCATTAATCCTCTATGGAAGTTTGACATTCATAAGCATTAATATAAGTTTGACATTTTTATATATCGCCTGTGTATTTGTTTGTGGCATTATAACTTTTGAATGGATGAACCGACTTGTACGCTATTTCTTTGTTTAAAAGCAGCATATTTCGGAAATGTTTGAAAATATTATGTTGAAAATCTGAAAGTAAATCTGTCAGAGTAATTAGATGAAGGACTGAAACTGAATTGGTTTAAGAACTGACTGAAAATCTAACACAGAGGTTTGTTGGGGGACTCAGAATACATTAGCTCAGTGTTGTTTTTGGTTATATAACGACACTTCGGGGTGCTATTTTTTACTCCTTATAAAATGCCTACCTATTGATCCATATATTTATAATTCAGTTACACATATATAAATATAATTTTACCATAGACACGTAACTTGTTATTCACAAAACACCCCTTCATTTGTATTGGCATTCTTATTCGCGTGGAGTGCCATAATAAAGATGACGTGTGCAAAAATATAAAACGACTGAAAGCGGTTCGTCGAAGACATGTCAATCGAATTTTACTTACACAAAGCAATGTTGAGGTGTGTTACAAACGAGAAACGGGAAGCGGGAAAGATAATATTCTATTATTCGGTGAATTTGGAATTAGCTAGCGAATTAAGGCTTATTTTTCAATTTATACCAATTAAAATTTATTTTAACTGTACAATATACCTACCTTATATATTTAATCAAAAAATTAGGTAGTCGAGGTATTCGATTTATATCGACTTTATTTTTTATTCGAGCACTCATACTATGTGTGAGAATTGATTTATTTCTGAATATACATATCTGTTCGATTAAACACAGTCAGGTGTATGAAGTCGTTCAATTACACAGCAACCTGAGTAGGATTGCTGTCATTCTAATAAGATCGTAGGAATCTTGGTCTTGTGTAATTCGCAAATAACCTTTCAAAGAGCAGTCGTTCAAGCGAACTCGCGAGCTACTCGAATCTCGCTCTTAGTTCCTAGTTTAATGGTTAAATAATGTGGCTACCGTATAGCAATGGTTTACGCCGACTCATTACTGTCGTTACCTAGTCGTAACGAACGAGTGCAAAAAACTACCTCGATGTGAGGTAACTTGCGCAAGACATTTCGTGGTGAGAATTTGTTGTACTTGCAAGTTCAAAGAGAATAAAGTAAAATCAAGACAAAGCAGGTAATTTCAATTTCATTGGTTTCTTATCGGTGGTTGTTTCTCCGCTACAGTTTATAAATTAAGTCAGGTGCGGATTGTCTCACGTTGATTTGACGGCTTTTATCAGTTATTGTTTGGCTTTTTCGATGGATGGTGAAGTTAGGGTGGGATTGCTAAAGCAGTGGTGTTAGCGGATAAATACGAGTACAAAAAAATGAAATCGAAGGATTTTTGTAGACGTTTGATTACTGTTTTGAAGAGAAGTATCGAGAGTTATTGAAAATGTTCTATTATTAAAACATATTGATGGCATTTATTTACACCTTCAACTTCTTAAATACATTTGCTTTTAAGGTACATAATGCTGTAAATACTCTGTTATTAATTAGGATTCTAGACTTTTTTATACAACAAAATCCGTATTCTTTCTGAATGATGCTCGAATAATCTAATAATCAAACAGAAACAAAAGAAAAAAAGATGATCCGCCTTGGATTTTTTTTTTACCTTACGCCACGACAAGCCACAGTCCTGTATGATAGAAAACAATGACGAGGCCTAATTTTAATCACGCTCTTTCAATATTCCTTCGAACATTTCGACGGAAGATCCTGACTGTGAATGAGCAAAAAAATCTGGGTAATAATCAAGGCGAAATTTTAAGTAATTTTTATTTATGGATGAATAAAGCAGTACCTTGACAATTGACAGTTTATGGGTCTTGATAAACAATATATATAATGTATCCCATCAAAAAGAAAAAATAAAAAAATGACAAATCTCGCTAACGCAGTTCTTCCACTACAAAAAGTTGAGAGATTTCATGTAAAACCAAGTCGGTTATTTTAGTTAGTGTCTATGGAAGCACCTAATCAACTTTGTTATAAATTGTTATCTAATCAATTGCCTATCAACATTTATAGTGATCGTATCAATATTAGACATATTTATTTCTATAATAAATATAATGACTTAGCAATCGCACGGCAACGTAATAAAAATTACATTTACACATTGCGCAAAGTTCTAATTTAAGCAAAATGTCAATTTTATACCAAGTTCTGAAAGATCGGCCGGTTTTTTAATCCAAAGTATGATTAACATAGTTAGTGCTTCTAAAGAATATGAGAAAGGAAGACACCATAAATGTGATAGGTCATAAAATCTTTTTTTTGAAATGTAAAATCCGTTGTTACATCCGCGCTTCTCAATCTGTAGCCTAAATTCATATGACGAAATAAAACGGTGGAATTATCGTCAATTCGAATTTATTATGATAACATGAACACTTCGTTACACACTGAAACATTTTTTTGAGATTGATACGTTGTGTGTGATGCCTAATTTGCTTTGCTTTTTCGTGCCGACTCAATTGGAAACGATTCTGTCTTTGTATGTTTTTAGGTAATTTTGAGGATGAACGAGGTGGGGTGTACACGACATCTGTACTGCTATTATAAAACAGTAATAGACCCGTGTATGTAAACTGAAGATATTAAGGAAAAAATTATTGTGATAAGTCGTTTTTTTTAATTCAAACGGACTCTCTTTCTCTGTTCCTCCAGCCTTATCCCGTTTCTAATTGGGGTCAGCTTTCTTAATCCCCAGTCGTCAGAGTGATCTCTTATGAGTTGTCTTCCGTTCCGCATTCCATTTTTCAAACGAATATTTTTTTAAATTTCCCTCTGTGAGTGGTTATGACCTAAGGTGACGCATTGGAAATTTTGACGCCAGGGATCTCAATTTTTCTAAGTGACTACAAAACGTATGACAGTGATATTTGGTATCCCGATTCTTCATTTTATTGACTTAATTTTGACAGTTGCAATACACGGTTGGTTAACTTTTGTAACACACAAAAAAATATCAAAGAAACCTCTTATACTTTTGTAACGAGCAACGGGACCGATTTATATTTCTAAATTTTCTGTATAGTTTACTTTCTACATATTCCTCAAAATTACAGTTGGATTTTTTAAAATTAATTATAGCTTTTAAAATAAACAAAAATAACTGTTTTTTCGTACTTTTCGTAAGCTAGTGCGCGCAAGTTTGCATAGTACAGAAGGTCTATTTTAGATTAAATTATTGTTTATCAGTGTGTCAATTCGTTACATATCTAATGCAATCGTCGTTCAAAATAAACGATAAATGCATGATGTGATGATTGTTTGCTAAATATTCAGTTTGCTCTGTATTATTCAAAGCGTTCCAGCCGACTTCTTTCTTCTTGCTAAACTCAAATTACCACTTCGTGACACCCGTTTTCATTCGATAGAAGACAAAGGAGAATTCGCAGCGAGCACTGAACTCAATTCCGGAAAAAGCGTTTAAAAAATGTTTTGATGATTGGATTATTCGTTGGCTTAAGTGTATCGTTTCTGAAGGAGCACACTTTGAAGGTGATAAAATAAATTTGGATGAATAACTAACATTTCGTGTATTATTGATCTTTTCCCGGTACTTTGTGGTTGAAATTATAGTTTCGTCAGGTTTGTCAATTTGGCGTGTCGTAGTCGACTGATTTCGCCATATTACACCTACTGTTCTGCACAGTGTCGTAAAATGATAATTAAAAGCAATAACAGAAAAAAAACTAGATATATAATCCAATGGATCAGATTCTGTATACATGTCGTCGAATGTTTTTACTGCGCTCCTCTAGTTGATTTCATGCTAGGCGCTTTAGCTTCGAATTACTTTTACTTCAGTTACAAAAAAAAATTGTTAAGATAGATCTTTATAAGATGATAAGCTTTAGTGTTATTTATTTTAAAAATATTACTTAATTTACATTGTTATGAATGGATGAAATAAAAATAGTCCGATATTCTTCGTAAAATTCTATTCAATTCAATTCACCTAATCACAAGTTGTTTTTGAACGTCAAATCTACTTAACTTCGGTTTGAAAAGAACTTGAAAACAGAAACCTGGATACTGAGAAAAATCAACAAGAAACTCAGTTAGGTATCATTTTTTCAACATCATTTTACAATAGGTTTTTTAAATGAAATACAAAGTTCAGAAAGCCAGTATAAGCATGTGCAGAGAAGATTATTTCTAGACTATTGTTTTGTCTTCAACGAAATCGTTTATTTTATAGTATGATTGTCTAATTAATGTGTGTTTTACAATCCTCTTAAACATTTCTGCTAATTGAGCAACTTCCTGAGAAACTTTATTATAAAAACGAACGCAGTTACCCAAAAATGAAATATTCGAATTATGTAATTAAATTTTGGAATAACCAATTCATTATAACTTCGAGTTTCCATACCATTAATATCGTCTTTCTTTTTAAACTGATCTATATTTTTCCTCGAATACGTAATAATTTCAAAGATGTATAAGGACGGCAAGGTACATCATTGTCTTTCAAACGATCTCTTAGAGATTTTCGTGCACTCATAAATAAAAATGGAGTTAATATGCGCATCTGATCCCCACAGCAAAGGGCCATATGACATTTGGCTATGGAAATATGCGAAGTGCACCAGCCTAGCCGTATCCACATCCGTCATTTGCCTAATTCGTTTATTTGCAATATCGCGGAACCGAGCTTACTAGCCAATGCCGAGATATGGTCCACCCACTGTAACTTGATATGTACTCTTAAACCAAGAAAACTGGCTGATTTAATTAATTCTAATTGTTTCCCACCCTGTTCTATTTTATCATGGTTTTGGGTACATTAGAAAGGGAAAATTTAATACTTTTGGTTTTTTGTGCATTCAGTATTAAATCATTGGCAGCGAATCATCTCGAGACATCTGTTAAGACCCTGTTTACCCAAATAATATCTAGATCCTTTCTGTCTAGTTTAAATAACAATGAAGTGTCACGGGCAAATAATACTGTTTCGCATAAAGTCCCTGAGCACGAATGGAAGGTCATTAATGTATACCAAAAACAGGAAAGGTCCTAAGATTGATCCTCGGGGAACGCCCATTTTTAATTTTGAACCGACAGACAAAACCCCATTAACACCCACTTTTTGCTCCCGGTCAGACGAATACGAGCTCACGAGATCGAGAGCATTACCACGTATTCCATAGTATTTAAGCTTGCAAATTAAAGTTTCATGGCTAACAAAATTAAAAGCTTTGGAAAGATCACAAAAAACACCAATAGCATCCTGGGATCCCTCCCAAGCCTGAAGTACAGTCTTTATCAAACTTGCACCCGCATGAGTTGTTGACTGCCCTCTCGTGAACCCGTACTGTTGATTGTGAAATACCCCGCGAATGTTAAAATGTGCCAGCATTTATTCGAGTATTATTTTTTCGAATATTTTACTCAATGCTGGCAATATTGACACCTTGCGATCATTTTTTTGATTTAACATACAGCCTGTTTCATGAAATTGGGAAATACTCGTTGATCAACACATTTATTAAATATATCCACCAAAATTGGTGATAATATAGGTATTACATCACTTATTACATGAACTGATAATCCCCATAAATTCGCACTTTCCTTTTTATTAAATTTCTTGAAAGTTTTTTCTATTTCAAGTGAAGATGTGTACCTAAATTGAAAACTAGGATACCATTTTATAACGTTTTTGCTTAAAAACGTCTCTGCTGTATGCGAAGACGATCCTAGACCACTAGTAATTTCTACGGGCATATTTGAAAAACAATTTTTACAAGCATTAGGAACTTCGATTTTATTTGTAATAATTTTATTATCAATTTATATTCAAATATCTTCGTTTTTTATTTTGTTTACTACCGACTTCTTTATTAATGGTATTCCATATAGCCTTTACTGCGTTATCTGACTTTCTAATTTTATTCGCAATGTAGATTTGGCGTGTATTGATACCCTCTTAAATATTTTCGAGTAAGTGCGGACAGATATGAAAATTTTCATCTGTCGTGTAAGATTTCTCATTATACAACTCATAAAGCCTGTCCCTACTTTTTCTTATGCCCTTCGTCGCTACTTTCTGTTTTTTGGACAGTTCTTATTAAATATTTCTTACCTACACTTAAATCATCAACTAAAAAAGCAACGTTTGCAAATATTGCTGCATCGTGTGCAAAGTTATTTTTAGCGTACTTTGTCCTAATGGACTAAATTCAAATATTTGTTCTGATTAATGTTCTATGTCCTCTATTTTAATTACCCGAGCTTTATGATCAGAGCGGATACCATTAATAATAGTATGTTCCATAATTTTTATACAAAATCATGCTACCACCGCCATCTGTCGATGCTCTATTGAACACACTGGCCACATTAAATTTTATTTATATTAAAATACATCTTATCTGCCTTCAACCACGTCTTGGCGAGGCACAAGTCTATATTATATTTAATATTAATTGGTATTCTTATAAGTAAAGAAACAATTTATGAACTTTATTAATTGCTATACATTTGTTTTCACTCTATGATTTCGGTCCATAGAAATTTGTAAATATATATTTGCTATTGTTTTTTGGAAATTTACGTAACTTCTGCCATGAACCTTCTATACAATAGTCAGTATTTCATCAAAATGTACTCAATATTTACTTGTAGTGATTTTAGTAAACGCACGGAAACGAGAATTTTGTTTTGTAATATGCAGCGATATACTAAAATTTACATATTATAATTTTTTAGATAAAAATAATTAAAAGCTCAAACTCGTTAATCGACGTATGTTTCGCCTCTTACTGAAAAATCCGCAGGATATTCCAAAGATCAGCGGGGTTATTCACAAACGTCGGAAACTCAACTTTCCGTATCCGACAGAAAACTTTTAGAGGATTTTGTTTATTCGCGATTCACAGATCTGAAATCATATTATATTAATATTATAATATCATATTGCATATAGTTGTATTCACAAATTCAAGCTGTTGGATTGAATTTATGCTTTTCGATGATCGGCCTTTCCGCCACGGAAAGTTTCCGCCGTTTGTGAATAACACCCCCAGATTCGGTCAGATAACTAGTAACCGAGGCAACCAGTTTATACAACCTGAAGTTACACACAAGATAAATGTGCATAGTGGCGTATAAAGTATAAAGTGGCGAATCAGAGATCCGTTGATAATATTTGTGTTAATTCTCGATTCTACGTACTTACGTAGTATTCTGCATACCTATGCAGAAAACTAGGTAGAGTTAAATATCAATATCTAGTATTCTATCGTGAGTTATATATTGAAATAGATTCGACCCGATAGAAAGTAGCCTGTGTTTAAACAGAAGGTCAAAATTACAATAATGAACTTTTGAAATCGATACCCTCCTAACATCTATTTATCCATTCATCCCTTCATTCAAACAACTATCTCTTTATGGTAAGATTTCAATTTAAAGGTGATAGACTAAATTCCATATTGATACTCATTTCCAATCACTGACCTTATAAGTAAAGACACTAAGATAGCGTCATTCATCCTTCCATTACCTAGCAATTCCTATATCCGTGTGAGTGGAATTGCGGCCAAGTGTTTAATGTTTGGTGAAATGCAAAACGGTTTGTAAAATTACGAAAAGCAATATTGCTAATGGATTATTTTAGTACAGTACTGTTTGAGTTCTAACATACTTCGCTTTGAAACAAGCTACAACAAACGAGACAGTCCACTCTACGTTCTGTTTCACAGGGACGTATTAAGAGTCATGTAAATATCACATTATTAGTTAAATCGTTAGACTATTTAACGATGAAACATTTTTCTTGTTTCTCAGTGGTTCCATATTGGTCTGCGAGAGAAAGAAAAATGTAAAATATGTCATTATTTGACAAAAGTCTAAATACAAATGACTTGTTAGAAAATTGTGTACTTACTTCATTGATTAAATCAATATACATACACACATAGCCACAACATGACTGTTACATCATCTACAATCCACTAATATTATAAATGCGAAACTGTCTGTCTGTTTGTTGTGTTTTTACGACTAAACCGCTGGACCGATTTTAATGAACTAGGTCCATACTTTTTTAAGTTCCTTATAAATGAAATTGCAAGTACCGGCTGGTAAAATACTTCAGATAATTACAGCAATTGCGAGACCAAATAAGTACTAGGCTTGTACTTTGGTTACATCATAACGAACTGGTGAGTATCCAGTACTCAGATTGAAGAGTTTGAAGAGAGGAAAATATTCAATTAATTACACCAAATGCGGGACTCTACCCTATAAGTACTAGGCTTGTACTTTGGATACCACATAACGAACTGGCGAGTATCCAGTACTCAGATAGAAGAATTTATTTCCTATGTTCCGCTCGGAAACCAAACGCGCAATATATTTACAGACCACTCGATTCCTCATTATGCTTTAAAATTATAAGAGTAAGCCCTAAGTACGTCTCTGGTCCATCGTCATAGATTAAATATGGCGTCCAGCTGTTTGCGCTGTTAACGAGCAAGTGTTAATTGGCGCCAAATCCTTAGTACAGCGCTGTTTAAAGTACCCCCCGATAATATCTAGTGCAGCTACGACTTTTTGAATCGATTTTAGTTTGATTTCAGTTTTAGTTGACAATTGATTTTTATGTGTTTCTAATTGTTTTCAGTTATTGAGATATAGTGATGGTACATTGAAACGAAATGTATCGAAAATGAATACAATCGATAGCATTAGTGATGGTGCATTGAAACAAAATGTATCGAAAATGAATACAATCGATAGATTTCACATGCTATGAAACGTCTATCGATTGTAATTAAAACGATAGATAAACCCATACCTCTATTCCCATAATATTTGAAATAAACCTGGTCAAGAGTATTTTGGACATGTTTATACATGCACAGGGTTCCATAAAAACTTATGATAATTTTATTGTGATAGATGATATAGAACTTAGATAATTACGTCACCTGCACTAGCCATCTGGCCAACCGATTAGTCAAAGGGTTTCAGTAGATTATTGAGACACAAATATGACTGACATTTTGCAAAAAAGTTGCAATTCTGTTTGTCTGTGTATTCGCTTATAAATTCTAATCTTTTCAGGATGGAACTCACCAATGCTTAACGAAGTGTTTTGATACTTTAACGAAAGTTTAATTCTATTCTGATGTTCACCAACACTAACCGGGTGATTTACCACCTTAATCAGGCGATTAACTTAACTAACGCGACGGCAGGGACATTGTTTAAACATAGTTTATTAATGTGCCAGAGAATACACACCAATTATTTGGTTTCAAAATAGGGCATTCCCTGTTCTATGAGAGCGAAATGATAACTACTAGGAGCGTCTCTCGGTACATAGACCCGAGACAATCTAGAAAAGTTCGTTCCCTAAATTGACACTATCAGGAATCGAACCCGGAACTTCGACTCTTGGACGCAGCACCTAAACATCTGCACTTTGACAGTTTGACAGTTCTACAGGAGAAATACATTGGATTTCATCTATAAAACATTATTATAAATTGTTATGTATAAATACATGAAGGGTATTTGATTTTATAGAACTTTCTAGAACTTTTTGAAACTACAGAAATTGTTACAGAAACTCTGAGATTCTATTCTTGTTCTATTAATTATTTTTAGCTGACTTCAAAAAAAGGAGGAGGTTCTCAATTCGTTTGTATGTTGTTTTTTTTGTTTTTTTTTTTTGTATGTTTGTTACCTCATAACTCCGTCATTTATGAACCGATTTCGGAAATTCTTCGTTTGGTGGGTAATACTTCAGAGGTGGCCCCATTTAAGTTTCACCGATATTGGAGCTTGGACTTCGAAGATACACTAGATAACGCGACCTGGTTAAAACCTTTATTTATATTGATGATTCTCTTGTATATCATTGCGCTCCGGAGTTACAATGAAGTTAATTGCAGACCTGCCCTAGATATTTATTTAGGTCAAGATCACTCAAAAGGGAGAAATAAACAATTTTTATTTAAAAAAATTAGACCGCCTCCAAAAAAAACACTGAAAAGTATAAAATAACTATTCTTTACTATACCTATATAATTAAATTTGACAGTTACTGAAGTCGGTGCCAAATCAATGTGCAACAACAGAAAGTCTTTAGTTTGGTAGGCTTGGCACCGACTTCAGTAACTGTCAAATTTAATTATATAGGTATGTGTTTCGTATTTATAAAGTTATTTTACACTTTTCAGTGTTTTTTTTGAAGGCGGTTTAATTTATATTTCATAATTAAACTTGATAATGTTATATAACAATGTTGCATAGCTTACTTTTGTAAGACAAAATACTGGAGACGCATGATTTCAAAGTTTAGTCGTTACATGTTGTTATTAATCGTCTTCGATATACCCTTTTTTGTTAACTCTTATTGACACTATGTTGACCTTTTTAAGTATTGTATTCCGTTAGGTCATTCATTCAAAAACTTACGATTCGTGAACTGTCGATTCAAATAAGCTTGTGAATTGTGAAACCATTTTGAACGTTTCCTGTTGAAGTAATTTTTGCTAAGTCTGTTTATAAACCATCGGTAATCGTGTTGTTGGTGAATTCTACCCAAAGCGGATTTCATCGCGGTTTTCACCTTTGTTTAAAAGACCTTAGAAGGTTTATATTATGTACTAGCTGCTGCCCGCGACTTCGTCCGCGTTTTTAATTTTATAATAGCCTATGTCCTTCCTCAGGATTCAAGTAAGGTATGGCAGTCCATAAAATATGAACAAACAAACACTGATTTTTATGTATTAGATGAAAATATTCACATTTACTCTATTGAAGTAAGATAATATTGACGTTTCATAATCAAGAACCCGTGGGAAGCCTAGGCGGGTCTTAAATATTACATTTACATAAAACTTTTAATATTATATTCTCTTTAAAGAAATTCTTTGGAGAGGACAATAACATTTAAAAATAATGTTAGGCAATTAAGAGCATCGCGTTTTGACTAATTTATTCATAGACCTTTATCTTGACAGGTCAGGCTGTCGCCACTACGAATACAGCTTGGGACAATCTATTAAAGCGGTTTCTAAACTACCTCCATTGAAACTGAACCAGGAATAGTGTAGTTGATAAACTTTCAGAAAAAGTTTTAAATAATAATTACGTAAATATTTTCAGAGGGAGCGAAAGAAAAACAAGACGGTCTTATACAGGTACTTCTTTCGCCTCAAAAAACCTCATAATTCTTCTCAAACAAAAATATAAGGATGTTAATAAAATGTTCAGACACAGATATGAAAAAAAAATTAAACCACTTTTAAAAAAACATTGAAAATAAAAAATAACTATCCTTTACTAATCAAAACTCAAGTACAATAAAAATAACTGTATAAATACGATACATATACTTATGCATATAACTAAATACAAAAAAAAAATTTTTTGTACACGTGTTATAAATAATGTATGAATGAATAACTGACAGACACTGAAGTCGGTGCCAAGTCTACTAAACTAATTAACTTTCTGTTGTTGCACATTGATTTGGTACTGACTTCAAAAATTGTCAAAATTAATTGTATAAGTGTGTGTATCGTTTATATATAGTTAATTTTTGTGACCTTGGCGTAAATAAATATCTAGGGCAGGTCTACAATTAACTTATTTTTGATTCTGGAGCGCAATGACATACAAGAGAATCAATCTAATGGTTATAACCAGTTCGCGGTTTTGGATTATTTGGTAATTTTCGATGGCCGAGCTCCAATACCGGTGAAGTTTAAATGGGATCAGGTGATCCCATTTTTTGTTTGAAGTATACCCTTTCAAACGAAAAAAAATTTCGAAATCGATCCACAATTAACGAAGTTATCGGTGAACATACATAAAAAAAACATATTGTATATAGACGAGTATAGAACCTCCTACTTTATTCGAAGTCGGTTATAAACTAAGCACACAGCTTTTATTAAGGTGGTTACATAGCGAACTGGTTACTAAATAGTGACATTCAGTCTCAGAGACAAACAAGAAAAATACGTTTTCAGCCAAGAAACGAAGTCGCGATCCTCGATTTGGTCTGTAGAACATATCTTATTTTTGTTTTCTTTTGTTTATGTTTATTGCATCATAAAAATATTCATAATTAAAATTATTCGTAGTTCATCAAAAATAATGTTATATTTTTAACCGACTTCAAAAAAAGAAGGAGGTTCTCAATTCGACTGTATGTTGTTTTTTTTTTTCTTGTATGTTTGTTACCTCATAACTCCGTCATTTATGAACCGATTTCGAAAATTCTTTTTTCCTTTGGTAGGTAATACTTCAGAGGTGGTCCCATTTAAATTTCACCGTTAGCCTGGACTTTGAAGATACACTAGATAACGCGACCTGGTGGCGTTGTTTATATTGACGATTCTCTTGTATATCGTTGCGCTCCGGAATTAGAATGAAGTTAATTGCAGACCTGCCCTAGATATTTATCTAGGTCAAGTTCACTCAAAAGGGAGAAATACAAAAATTATATTAAAAAAAATTAAACCGCCTTCAAAAAAAACACTGAAAAGTATAAAATAACTATCCTTTACTAATAAAAACTCAAGTACAATTTAAATAACTTTATAAATACGAAACGCATACCTATATAATTAAATTTGACAGTTATTGAAGTCGGTGCCAAATCAATGTGCAACAACAGAAAGTCTTTAGTTTGGTAGGCTTGGCACCGACTTAGTAACTGTCAAATTTAATTATATAGGTATGTGTTTCGTATTTATAAAGTTATTTTAATTGTACTTGAGTTTTGATTAGTAAAGGATAGTTATTTTATACTTTTCAGTGTTTTTTTTGAAGGCGGTTTTAAAAAATAACAGTTCTTTCAATTATTCTTTCATTCGTCATTCATTTTGATGTCAACTAATTATAAATCTTGCTCTCCGTAAACATAAGCACTCTTGAATAAATTGAAATATTTTTATAAAATTCTTTTCTAGAGCTTTTCTGCACAAAATTTCCGTTACCGAAAACTCCTCAAAGTATACTCTGGATAGATATATTTTACACACTTAGTAATTAGGAATTTCCTATTTATTTACTCGCAGTCTTTAAAAGTAACTGATGGATAGCACCGACTTAAGATTGAGTATTTATAAACTGCCAGGACAAGTGGATGCGTTTTTCGCAAGATCAAGAGCATGAGCCAAGATCGCAAAATTAAGGCCACGAGACCAAGACCGCAACATCAAGACTGTGAGATCAATAGAGCAATCAAAATCACGAGGATGGAGGAGGAGGAGGCCTTGAGACGGTTATTTACGATGCATTTTAGGAAGTTTAAACAACACATTAGAACATCATATTAGAATATCATACATACATCTTGTTTTGTGTTCCTTCGGTTTAAATTATTTATTAAATATTTTATGGGTTTGGAAGGGATCTTAAAGCATAAGTCCTGCGTGCACAGCGGTGATTCGTTTACAATTAAAGGTTTAAATCAATGCTATACCCAAGTATACCCAACTACCAGGATATATTACATTTGTATATTAATTGCGTAACTGTGATAAGACTGGAAATGAATATCAAGTCGATATTTTGCACTCATTTATGAACATCAGTAACAAATATTTAATAATAGAAATGTCTGACCAAATGAATGATTATGTCAATTTCCAATCAATGAAAGTTACGTAATAATATCCAGAGAAACTTCTTTGGAACTAAGTTTCTTAACGCGGTTTGTGGGAAGTGTAATTTGTAGTAATCGTTACATAACGAAAAAGAGTTATGCTCCCTCCATTCGACTCTCAGGGACTCTCTCTCTCACTGTCTTCCTAACATGGGCTAGTCAATAGAACAATGTGGGGAGGGACTGTCTCGCCTTCGGTCTCTTTCTATTATATTCGAATGTGTGTGCGTGCGAGTATCGAGATTTGAACAGAGCAGCGACTGGGTTATGTGGCGCTTTTATCCACCAAAACTCCTGTGGTGGTCGTCCTCAGCGCATTGTCAAGGCGCTCCGGGATCTGTTACGGAACACACTGGAGTCCCCCTCTCTCGCTATACAGAAGCACTTCTTGGGGGGCAGTTACGGAGCGCCTTAGCAGCCTCACAGTGCCACGACAGTCCGGACTACACGCGCTGTCGTCCTCCTCGGGACGTATAAGGTCCTACCACCCGACAAACGAATTTAGGAAACGAGAATCAAATTAACTTTAAGTCTGGGTGTTATTAGGGTTGAACAACTATTTTTTATAGGTCGGTTAGTTCGTTATCTTTTTAAATTTATTCATTGACTTAATAATTAAAAAGACAAGATAATAATTTACATATTTATACATGCTATCAAAGTACTTATATGAACAGAAATTATTATAAAATCGAAAAAACTCCATGTAATAGTTACAATTGTACCTTGGATCTAAAAATGCTTTGTCTCCTGAATAACCACTGAAGTAGGGAAAAATATCGAAATATTTTTAAAAGTCGATGTAATTTTATGATAATTACAATATTTATGCATAAATTGAATACGTAAGTACATTTTGCGTGTAATTTTAGTCAGAAAGTTCGTTTTGTGATATTCATAGTATAAGCTTAGGGTTTACTTTGGGACTAAACATCTATAAGTATACTCAACAAATTGAGTACATTCAGCTATGATTATATTTATAAATAGCATCTAAATGTGTCAATACAGAGAGACGCACCGACGGACACGCAAAAGGCGTATTTGGGTAATAACAATAAATTTGTGGGTGTAATTTAAACACTATTATTGTCAGTGAGCAGCCCCTAATGGGCGAGGCGTGATAGAACGGCCCTTTTCAACATCATTACGAGAAAATATACTCAGTAAATACATTAACAGGCAAAAAAATGTTCCATCTCGCGAGATCGTATCCATCTCCGACTTAAAATTAGTTTGTATTTGGAAATGTATTTTTTACACATAATCTATAATCTTTTAGAAAAATAATAATTATTACATTGTATTTGTGTCATGTCGATATAATTTATATATATACATAATATAGTTGATTGAAAACATTTTAATATTTTTTTTATTTTAGAAAGAGATTGCCATTAACATTTTGGCCTGAAAAGATAGCACAATATATAATAGTATAAAAATAATAGAATTTCAACTAAAAAAGAAAAAGATTTTAATATAAAAAATATTAAGTAACAAATATTATTTCATATGAGAAACTTTAATCTAGCTTAATGTTTTTCTATTACTCGTGTCACTAATTTTAAGTAACTCTCTCATTATGTTCCGCTGTAGGGTAGTACGACGCTCATAATAATTATAGTTAACAAAATACAAATGTCGGTTAGTTATCTAGTAAAACGGACGTCTGTCACATAAATTTATTACCCTCGTTTAACATCAAATCGATAGAGATCGGTTTGATGCGTGTAATTTTTTAGTAAAAGAGCCGCGTTAGTTTGTGACGATTGTTTAAACTACACGAGACGGATCGTGATGTTGTCGTAGCCGTTACGTATGGTGTTTCTAAAAATTTTTTTTTTAATTTTTTATTACCAATAAATCAGTGGCTATCGCTAGTGGCTATATGTATTCTTTAATTTTTAGTTAATATTTCTTACTTTTTTGATATGATTGGGTATATTTCCTCATTGTTATAGAAACTAAATGTTATCCATGTCATTTCTAGTGTTTTGCTTTTACTTAGCATATCTGGGTAATCTGATTGGCGTTCCGCGCTCCCTGACTACCCCGTTAGGGACAAAGCGTGAAGATATGTATGTATGTAGACCTAGGTAATCCGATTCAGTTGAAATAAAATCTCTACTTCAAGGAAAGCTCTACACTTTTCTAAAAAGTCCATACAAATCGTCTTAGCAGTTTTTACGGGATTAGTGTACAGACAGACAAAACGTTTACAGTTTTATTATTTGTGTCGATTATTCTTTATTTCATCTTATTTCACGGTCAATATTGCCCGTAAATTATAATTTACTAGGAACCCGCTCTAGTTTTTTAAGGGGACTTGATTAAGAAATGCCAGTGTTACTCCTACTCCATTTCACACGTCGACCTAGATGGCGCAGTGGTTTACACATTAAGCCAAGCGCGGAAGGTTCCGGATTCGATTCCCGGTCGGGTCAATTCAGAAAATGAACTATTTTAGATTGTCTCGGGTCTGGGTGTACTGGGAGACGCCCCCAGTAGTCGTCGTCTGATTCTCATAGCACAGGGAATACCCTAGTTTTGGATCAGATGATTGGTGTGTTTTGTTTAACGGATTATTTTATATTAAATAATATAATTTTTAATTTTGTAATATTTTAACTAACAATTACTATACATTATAATAATAATAACTAAAAATTAAAAAAAAATCAAATTCATTTCTATAGTATTTCGTCAATATGTTACATGTACAAATCTACCTCGTTTAATATTCTGAGTGACATAGACTCAGATGTTATTTTGCAGAAATAATACTCCAAACAATTACACGAATCGTGCGACTCCAAAATAAGCAAAATAAGTAGACTTGTATTCTTTATTCCATAGAATGACTAGGGGAGCTCCAGATCACATCCAGATTCCAAGTCAATTTATAAAAGTTTGTTTACAGATTGATCTGACTGGGCATTGAATATGAAGCCATGGCTTAGGAGGAACATGCTTAGCCACTGCGCTAATGAGCCAGTTAATTTATCCAAACTTTAAACTTGGTGATCGACACTTGTTTCGCTCGACGAAATATATTCGGGAAACAGAGATAAGATTCGTCAGCTACTGCTTTCCATTTTCACCACTTAAATAGACTAGACGATAGACTAACCATGTTCCGCTTCTCAAAGATCAGAGTCGGTCAGCTATCTTGCACCGAATGTTTTACGAATCCGATGTTTGAAATTTCCTAAGGATACTTCGTTCAGAAGTGAACACGTATCAATCATCAAACTTGAACTATCGGGCTAGCAACCGAATAGGAAGCCCGTTAATACGCACGCAGGTGCGAAAACTCCGCTGGCGACGCTCTGAACATGAGGTTTGCTCTCCATACAATGTATCCCTTGGCTGGAGGAACTCTCAGACGGTCGACCACCTGGCAGGGCGCCTTCTACGCTCGCCCCAACGTGACTGGTGACGCTGTAAAAGCCACTAGGGCTAACAATAAAGAGGAGGGTTTTTTCGGTTCGAGTCTGATACTACTCTGTCGGTGCAGAGTATGGCTGAGTATCCGTGATTTTTTCCCTTCTCAGAAAAGAAGCTTCGGGCGGAGGATAGCTAAAAAGAATGAAAAAAACTAAACGATTGTGAACACAGCACTGAAATAGACTCAGAAGTTAAGAAGATATAGTATTGGCGAATATACGGGCAAATGCGGAGTGTGATTGTGTTTTAAACTATTTAGAAAAGATTAGTTCGTGTATTTTAAAGAAGCTTTTATACTTGGTGGTCTAGGCGTACCTTTTTCATGAGATGAAAGATATGTTGTTAGTTAATGAGCTAGTGGCAGTTATATAGCAGATGTCACTTGGGCGTTAAATAGAAATGACACTTTTGTTGTGGTCGATAAAGCTTAAAATGGGGTACAGCAATCCGAACAAAATTGAACGAGTGAAAATGTATAGCTTTGTAAAACGTTTATTATAATTTATTCGTCGTTAAATTTTATCATGGAAAGGTGTTTCGTATCTCTGTATTGGATCGTCGAAAATGTTTAAATACATATTTATGCTACAGCAGTTTATATTTATTAGTAGAAATTAAAATACATACGTATTAGAAATTATTGGTAAAATTAAAAAGT
Source organism: Zeuzera pyrina (assembly GCA_907165235.1). NCBI lineage: Eukaryota > Metazoa > Arthropoda > Insecta > Lepidoptera > Cossidae > Zeuzera > Zeuzera pyrina. The sequence continues at coordinate 4,195,917 of OU015623.1, forward strand.
TGAAGAAAAAAAAATTATATATCAGCCATATTCCACTCGGGGTATACAGAACATGAAGGCGCCACTCGTCACAAAATCATAGTTTGATACTATTTTAGCAAAATCAGCATTGATATTAGATAAAAGGAAAATATGACAAGAATTTCTGGCAAATGGACTTCTCCAATTGAGAGAGAATCGCACAATCTGATACGTAGCGGCGCTAAACCAAGTCGAAACGATCGACAGTTTGTGGCTCTCTTTCTCGCTACAGTTTACTCGGATTGCGTCACTCTCTTTCGCCACTCATTTATATAAAACATAGGTTGAGTATTGTGTACTTTCTTTGTGTGTGTACCCTGTATAATTCTGTGGCTTAATGGCATATTTTGTATTGTTAAATCCGCTATTTTTCTGTGACAAGAAACTTAGTCTGGCCTAGGTAGTTTAGATTAATCTCAAAAGTTTTCTATCTGCCAATGAAAGTCTCGTCAAAATCACAAATTAGCTAGGACAAACAAACAGACAGACCTATATACAGTGACGTGCACAGACATTTTCAGTAGGGTAGACGAAAAGAAAACTCACCAAAATCGCCGCTTATCATATAATTCGTATGTAATAAATAATGTTAATGTGATTTAATTTTACATTATTTATTCAAGGCTGACTTATGAAGATCAAATAGCCAGAGTGTTAGCAGACGGAAATGTCAAAAGCACTCGCATACCTAGGCGAAAATGTGTGAGGAGAATGATGAGATTTGAGGAAGCGAAAGAGGTGTGTAAGGACCGCGACTCCTGGCGCTCCGTCCTCTCTGGCTACCCCGTTGGGGATACAGCGTGAAGTTATGTTATGTTATGTTGTTATTATTTATTCACTGGTACCACTTTGAAAATATTTCGACGGTAGCAAAATTGCTACTTGATATCTTGTAAGGCTACAGAAACAAAGAAAAATTAAACAATTTTGTTCAAATGCTTTATTTATAATTTGTTTGAATGCCAGTAATTGCCGTCTGTTATTTTTATACGTATCTACTAAAAATTCCATAAGGGAAGAGAACGTCACTAAAAAACATTCAGAGGGCACTAAAATAAGAAAAAAATGTAATAAGAAATAAGATCGTTCGTATTATTAATTCAAAAAATTTATAACGTTTAACGAACATGTTAATATTATGTTATTTTTTCTAATTGGTTAAATTAATCTACAACTAATAAGATTCAAACCTTTGACAATTTCTTTTCCGGGGCTGTTATTGCCTAGAGACTCCGTCTCTTTATTAACTTGTGTGCGTGTTTTGAGCTAAGTAAACATTCACAACCACTACAGATGCACGCGTGTAATTATTTGAAACACAGTGTTAGAAAAGTATTGAATGTTGCGGAAATTGAGCCGCGATTTGAATTTGTCTTTCGAGCGAACGGTTACCGCGACGCTTTCGTGTCGCGTTTGGATAAGATAAGGCGAGCGCGGTAATTTTGAAATCATATTTTTGGTTGCAATGTGTTTTTTTTCTTTATTTAATTAGCAAATTGTCAGGGTAGTAATTAAGTCTAATTGTCTCTATGGAATGCATGCCACTGCCTATATAAATTTATAATACGCCTGTTTGGATTTTGGTAACGTGCTATGACTGAAAAAAGCCTTTATTTCTAAATCGCCGATTGACACTTCCATTTTTTATTTGTTTGTTTAAATGTATTTATCTTTCTCTCAGCGATCAGCATGAAGTCGTACTATGAAGTATGTATGTAAGGAACATCATTAATTACCGTTTTAAATGTTTAATTGTCACGAATGCAGGCGTCTCAAGTTAAACGCTATTTTTAATTTAGAGACTATGAAGGGTAATTATTTCTTTAACTTTTGGTGGTGGTCGCAGTTCAACTTAATTGATTTAATTGCTAGTGGAACTTTGTTAGAACTTCGTTTGATGTTGATGATGATGATGATTTGTTGATATTTCGTATAGTTGTTGCCTATGCAAGGCGTTCGTAACATTGTTTCGGTTATCGACATGATCTTTGAGGTTAAGTAACGTTGTGTGTGGTCACTCTTTGTAAGGGTAGTTTAATAACATCTTTATTAAGCATTTTTGTAATTCGGAAGACAATGATTCTGCCTGATAATGTGATCACTACGTAAAAAATCTTATGGCACATAGGGGCAGTTGGCAGCTTGCCCTGTTGACTTTTGTGCCAAGAACTTAGTAAAAAACCCTTAGTGAAAAACCCTTAGTGAAAAAATCGGTCAAACTGTTTCGGATATAAATGGGAACATTCATTTTTGCACATACAAACAAACAACTTCTCACCCTAAACGCATACACCTTGTCCGTTCCGTCGTGGGTAACAATATTAAAATTTGATGGATCAACTGAAAATGTCATCCAGGCACATATCAGATAAAATAGATACATTAAGTTCGGATCAGGTAGGCAGACCTGTGGGCAAAACTAATACATATTACAAAAAAAGAATTGTATATGTTAACGCCAAATAATATATATCTTATTTTGTTCTACCCACAATAATTTGTTATGTCATTCTGTCCGCTGCATCTTTCCTGCTAATTGTTATTAGTAGTCTACGATCGACCTCTGACGTCGTCGCGCGTTGGTCGTAGTACCGTCCGCACCGCTTCGGTCACCTTTGACCACACCCACATTGTTTGGGTTCCGCGCCGCTCCACTTCATTATTTAATTACGCAAAATACAGTCCACTTAATAAGAAGACCGCTGCACAAGAAAGGCCGAGAAGAAGCGCTGCCAGGCCCAGGATCACGACAGGACGCGTCATCCACACCTCCGAACATCTGAGGTATAGGTCGTAGTTGTCTGGTGCAGCACTTTTGAAGGTACGCCTTTCTTGTCATAACTATAACCAGCACCTCACCCCGCCAAGCGCGTCGGTGTTACCGGCTGTATTGCTCAGCCGCCATTGGCGCACACAGTATATAAAAAGCAAAATTAAAGGAAAATTTTTCTTTTTTTACTTAATGTTTTGTCTACTAGACGAGGGGAAATGAATAATTACACACTTCTTAGGTTTAAATCTGAATATTCACGCTTTCATTTATCTTCCGTCTCATTTTACTTTACGGAAATAAAATATAAATCGCGTTTGTACTGTAAGAGTTCTCCCAAATCCTTCCTTTCCCGGGAATGAACCGAAATCCAAGGGATCGTCGCGGGAAATATATTTTTATTAAATAACTTCGGATCCGCAGATGGCACGGCCTCTAAGTACCAACGGCAACTTTTTAAAATCTATTTAAGGTGGAATTTGTTATACAGTGACGAACATTCATACACAATGCAGCGAATTCTTTATAAATAAACTTTTATATGTAAACTTAAACTTAGACACTAGATCTCATCGCCTTAAGGATAATTTCATTGCAAGTAAATGGTTTAAACTTTGTATAAAAAAAAATAGAATTTTGAATGTTTGTTTAGGTTTTTGTCCTCTATGCGTTCTTAAATCGTTCATTAGATTGTGATGAAATTTTGGTGAGTTGTTCTGCGTACGTCCTCGAAGGTTTTTGAATTATTTATTATATATAGTAAAAGAAAACGCGAAAATGGCAGGCAACGACTAATAACTAAAAATAATCTACAATTTGGTAGGACCACGTACGAGATCCATTCGGATTACTACCACTATCCTACTTCTGCCGCCAAACAGCAGTGCTTGTAATGTTGGGTTTCGGAGTGAAAAACAAAAGCTGGTGAAATTTCTAGTACACGAGGCATTACATCTTTTTCATTTTTCATTTACATCTTTTTCATTTGGGTTGCAAACGCATTTGCATTCTTAAGTGCTTTCCTAGCCTACATATTATAAATGTCCATGGTTCTCAGTCCACTTACCGTCATGACTGTTTGCTCGTTCGCCTTCCTCGTGTTATAAAATAAAACAAAAATCTACGAGTTGAAAGAACAATATTAAAAAAAAAGTAAAATTGATAGCAAATATTTTCTGTAATAGTATAATAATAGGTTTATAAGTAAGTTAATAAGTTGTCAATATTTTTTTTGTTTTAAAAATAAATATTCGTTCGTCACGGTGTAAGCTGCAGCCACTTTTAAAATCTATTTAGCCGTTGTCACCCCGTCCGTTCGGCTCGGATCGCGTCGGTATTATCTAGAAATTCCGAAATTTACAGTAATCCCTTTGCTCCTACCGTGTTTTAATACAGTTCTCTTCGTAATTAGTTTCTCTTTTAAAACAAAACTGTGCTAAATTTTTGGGAGTTAATATTTTTGTTTCATTTCATTACTAAGATTTCGTTTTCGGATGGAAGTTTTGGGAAAAGCTGTTTGATTTCGTAATTAAACTTGAGTAGAGTTGGTTTTGAAATGCAGAGCTCACTATTTCTATGCACTGGAAACTAAAACCAGTACGAACATGTATTTATGTGGAATACGACTTTTTAAATATGCAGTATGACAGGATTGCACGACAGTGTTATTGTAAAAATGAAGAAAGAAATGCTTAGATGGTTCGGGCGCATAGAAGGAATGAGTGATGAACGACTGACTAAGAAAATCTACAGAGCGAAAGTGTGTGGTAGTAGATTCCTAATAAGAGCAAGACTGATTTATGAAAATCAAACAGGCAGTGTCAGCTAGCAGAAAGGTCAGGTACTCTCACACTTCGCAAAAAGTGTATCAAGAGAATGATGACATTCGAGGATGCGAAAGAAGTATTCTTCCAGACTAGCGTAGAGTTCTTTTTACATTACGGAAAAGAACATGCAATCCAGTTGATACTAGTGGACAGAATTTTATAGATAATTGTGTAAGCTAATACTTGCCGAGATACACTAAAACTAGTTGATCAAAACACACACACACACACTTTATTGGCATAAATTATTCACCACTACACTTCAGTACACTTTATTATTCACTTCAATACTCATACACTTGGGTTGTTGTTACACTTCAGTAGAGATACACTTGGTCTATTGTTACACTACATTTACTTGTGATTGTACTTCATTTCTTATTACTCAACAGTAGCGTAAAATGTTCATCAAACTTAGGTAGAACACTTAAATCACAATAAATTCCGACACAAACGTTCGGTCTGCCGTCCCGATACAAAATTGCCTTACTAATTTCATTCTTTCCTTTTTATTCTTTTCAACCCCACTAAATGTTAGATAGTAACAAGAAGAGTGGGTACTTACAGTATTTAATACAATGATAAATCATAAATATTACAATACAGATAAAACAATATATTACAATACAGATACAATAATTAAGATTAAAATCGTTTTCGCCTATTTTCCTTATAAAAAGTAATACAACAACCAAATGAAGAATTATTACAATAATAAATAATAAAAGTAGGTATTAACATAAGACAGTTTTGTTCTTTTCCCTTATAAAAATAATATAACCTTACAATTGCAATATCAAGATTAAGGAAGCACTTCAGATTGAAAATATAAATATGACCTTGAGGATTGAGATGTTTTACCTCTCGTGCTAGAAATTTCACTAGCTCTCTTACTCTACATGATGAGCATAACAGTACAAGCTGTTTGCTTGTTGCTGTTTGGTGGCAGTAATAGAGAGTGGTGGTAGAAACTCAGACGGATCCGTACAAAGTCCTACCACCGGCAGTAATAAGGTGCGTTACAAGGTCTTAACTGTTTTAATATTGTAGTCTGATTTAGAAATACCTGAGATTAACTTCAGTCCTAAGTGACAGTACGTGCGTTTAATAAGCGTTTCTCTAATCGCGTTCGCAACGACACTATTATCCTCAATTACGTTCACCGCACCTCAGCTAAGTTACTGTTAAGTTGCTAAGTTCACGTCAAGTTAGCTCGATAATTAAAGTCAGTAGTGAGCACATCTATCAATTAACAATGAGGGAGGGTAGATGAGTTAATGAAACGAGTTGTACAAAGTCGTGGAGCGGTGGATTTTAATTACGAAGTTTGTGACAAAGAAATTGTTATGGTTTGTGGTTTTGGCCTTGAATGAAAATAATATATAATACTTAATACTTATAAAGTAACAACATTCCACGCTGGTCTGAGTAAGAAGGAAAAACTTAGAATTATACAAATAAATTTATTTAAGTAAATTCAATTGTAAAGTATTTTTGAACGTCAAATCTATTTTGTTTGGTTCGAAAGGAAAACCTGGACACTGAAAAGAATCGACAAGAAATTCGATCAGGTATTATTTTATCAACATCAATCTACAATAATTATTTAAAATACAATATTCATAAAGCCAGTAAAGCAATTTATAGTATGACTGTCTAATCAACGTACGTTTTATAACAAATCTAAATCTATTTTCCGTTTATTGAGTAACAATTATCTGAGGAACTTTATTATACAAATAAATGCAGTTACTCAAAAATGAAACATTTGACTTACGTAATTAAAATTTTGGAAAAATCATTTATTTTCTTGGGTTTCCATACCATTACAATCGCCTCTCTTTTTAAACAGATCTATATATTTCCTCGTATACATAATAATTTCGATTTTTACATTACACTAATTGTGTGAACGTGAACTAAGGAAGCACTAGACTTGTAATATGGTTATCACACTTATGTGGTTATGGTTATCAATTTTTTTTATGAAAGAGAAGGCAAACGAGCAAGCGAGTCACCCGATGGAAAGTGATCACCGCCGCCCATAGACACTCGCAACGTCCGAGGAATCACGGGTGCGTTGCCGGCCTTTACGGAAAGGAGGGAAAAAAGGGGAGGGGGAGATGGGCCACCGGCACTCTTCCTCACCGAACGAAACACAACAGCAATAGATGCTGTTATTTCACGCCGATATTCTGTGAGAGGGTGGTATTTCACCGGCCGGCCCAATGCGTGCTACAATGCAGCATGGCTCTACCACACAAGCTTCCAGAGACACTCGGTCTCCAAGTCAACTTAGAAAAGTTCGTTTTCTAAATTGACCTGGGGGCTTACCACCATCTCTTAGCATTATTATTTTAATGATACTTGACTTGACTTACGGGGTAGTTAAGGTCGGACGGCTAAACGTCACGGTTTTTACGTATTTCTTTCGCCTACTGATGATTGAATATCGAATGACAAAACTAATCACTAACCTACTGTCAGAATTTCGAGCTTGGTAAGTCAGCGGACCGGTGATTGGACTCTGGACCCAGCTTGGAAAGCGGATGTTCTTGCACCGAGCCAATGGACCAATCAAATACAAAAATTTATCACTTGAGAGAGATTGCCCCGAAGTAACTCTTGAGACTGTGCAATACAATTTGCTAAATGTATTATCTTCCTGCCAAGGTTATACAAGTCGGCCGAGGGATTGAGCTTATTTAGCAACCTCATACTACGGGGTTTCTATCTATATCATCTGTAAGCCTAAGCGCTTAATGAAGAATGTAGTGTCAAGGTGTGATTTTGTTACGCTTCACTCTGTCTACCCCAAAAGCGAAATAGCGTGAAGATTTCGATGTAATTTTTTCTGATCTTGAGTCATTTTGTGAAAGTCATAGCAGTGTTGTCACTAGGTTTTCAGTGCGAAGGACGTGACAAAAAAAAAAGACGAACGAATGTAGCCGTTAGCCAATCAGAGGATCTGTCTGAGTGAAATCTTTTTATCAACCAATCAGCGTTAATGATTCACGAAACGTCAGCAGTAGAGTCGTGACTAACTCAAAATAAACCGGATTTTTTAAATGATCCTGAAAGCGCCTCGGATGATTACGAAAATCTTTCTTAGATTCCAATTATCCCCTCATTTGTAATCGTTCTAGGATTATCGCAAAGATACGATTTTTTGTAATTATCCTACAACATATACATATATTTATGTATGGTCATCTGTTTCTTCACATAGGCGAAACCACTTAACCGATTTCAACGTATAAAGTGTTATTACATTCGCATCAATAACGAGCAGGTTATTATTTTTTTAAATTTAACGTACCTCATCATGTTGGGTAAAAACTTAAAAGGGTCACTTCAAAAATTATAATTTTTGAAAATTTTTCTGTGACTTTCTCGAGTTAGAGATAGTTTTTTGAAAAATAAAACGTTGCCTACGTATTCGTATACACTATCTTTGTACTAAAGTTCATTTTAATCGGTTCAGCGGTTTAGCACTTTTTATATCACATATCACATGAGTTTGATAGTAAATTGAATACTTCGCATTTAATTTTGGAACGAACTCGTTATGACGTACTTGTTGTCCGTATATCCCTGTTAAATAATAAAATATTGCTCTTATACTAAAAATATAGAATAAAAATTGCAATTTCACTATTTTTCTAACAATCATTAGATTTTTCCTCGATTTCCTAAATAGCATACAAAGTACTAGCCTCACTATATTTATGTTAAAACAGCAACAAATACATTTTCGATTCACCTGCTTGTAAGTTTACTTCGGTCCAATGTTTAGTCAATACTCAATATCCATTAGGGCAAGTTAGTTAGCTAATAAATTAAGAAATTAATTGTATCATTTGCTCAATCCATCTGTTACTTAAGACCCCAGGAGTATTCAAAGCTAACTTCTAAGTTTGAAGTCAACTTGATCTTCTCTCGGCGCAAGTCATGGGAGTGAGCGGGTGCGAATAGCAACGTGAAGGTACGTATAAGTAGAGAAAAAGTTCTGAATTAGTTGGAAATTATAATGTAATTGGCGAACAAATTGAAATACTATTTCATAATATTTTTATTTTTAGTGAAATGTGTAAATGATGTATGTATATATAAAGTTTACCTCGATTCAATTTGACGGTCGACGGACACATTAAAATACATAAAATTGTTTTTAATATAAATTACTAAGCATAAAGATATTTTGTTATAAATTATACTTCAATTGAACATCACCTTATTAAAAGATTGTTTATTTCGTAAATTGATTAGAGGAGACTGTACGGTGTACGTACAAACTTACAGCCGATTGGTTGGTTTCAGAGAGGGGAGAGCGTTTCAGGCTTTATTCTCGGCGAGGTCATTTAATAGAATAAAATTTCAGAGTCAAGACGTCGCTGCGTGCTTTCCCAGTGTTTTCTATGGTAGCCGTAATATAATCCTCGTGCTAGTCGGGGTCACGCAATTGGTGTATTTGTGTCTATATTACTTATACATATATAATGTTTAATCTCTTTTTAATTAATACTTTAAACGTACTAAATACGAGTATATTACTAATTTAGTAGGTACTAACGTTTCATTCCAATGGACTTTGGAAATTTTAAATACTATAAATACGTCATTAACTGAAAATAAACAGAAATAATTATAAAGTTAAGATCGTTAAACACACATAAATCCATGAACAACGATTATACTATATAACAAAATTACACTATAATGTCACTTATCTTTATATATATTTCTTCTGTACGTGTATGTCACTAAACTCCTCCTAAACGGCTGGACTGATTTTGATGAACTTTTTTTATTTGACTGGGTCCCTGGATGATTTAAATTCACAGTTGGATTGAATTGAATTTTTATTTCGGGCAACGTTTGTAGGGTCCATTAGTAACTAAATATTTAAATTAACGTTTGGAAGCGGAAGCAGATAGCGACATTGATATTGCTTGACTGTTATAAAAACCCTATTTATTTATTTATAACAATTCCTATTCTTTACTGGTCTGGGAGAGATCCCAAATCATGATTGAAAGCAAGAATGGTTGAACGTAGAGAAATATATTTACTATAAAAGTTCAAATCCGCTGACGTTTATGTAATGAGGCACTCTGGTCACAACGCGGTATTCGAACTCGATCCCAGGATCGACCGCCACCGGGTTTTATTTCGATCCCTAGTACTTTTTCATCTCGCGAGGATTAACTAAACTTTCGCGGTCCAACGTTCTCCAGTACGGGTCTCTTCTTATTAGTTTTCTTTGTTTTCCTTTTAAAATGACTTGTCGTTTGTTTTATCTAGAAGGCCAACATTACTTAAATTCTTTCCTTTTTTGGTTTTAGACCACTGTTAGATCATTTATAGCTGTCAAGGTCAATAGCTGTGATTTATGAAAATATTATTTAGCTTATTTAACCTATTTAGTAACGTTTTGTTGCAAAATTCAGTGTTTGTCTGTACGTCGGTAGATTTTTTCAGGAACTAATTGATGTATGCGACTGATATTTGAAAGAATTCCAGTAAATAGCAGCTTAAATGCAAATGCATACATATTCTCGAGCTGTATCTCTGACAAGGTTGTAGTGAGTGAAAATAGAGTACCAAGCTTCGCGATACTTACATAATTCTTTCGTCTCTCGCACACTTTCTCCTAAGTATGAGAATGTTTTTAACATTTCCGTCAGCTAGTACTCTGATTATTTGATCATCTTAAGTCAGCCTTTCAATTCATTGCCTCCTGCTACCACTTATTTTTGTTATGTAGATTTTGTTCGTCAGTCTTTAATCACGTATACTCTTTATTCATTTTTTGCCCGAACTATCTAGGCGTTCCTTTTTTAATTTTTATAGTAGAGGTGAACATAAATATAATTTTAATTTTGAGGTTAGTTTTGGCGGATTAAACATATTAAATATATTTTTTGGGATTATTTTATGAAGTATTTAAGTACCAACTGCATTAGAATTTTAAAAATTGTCACGAATTTTTCGGTCAAGTGTATACCTGAGTATTATCATCTATACTACATAAAATTAGCACTTCCTTGTGTGTCAAACATCGAAACATTTCTGTTACGATCTTTGTGTAAATATTTCATTAGTTTCTGTATCCAGGAACAAGTCACAATGAATCTGGGATAGAGCAACACTTTGAAACGAAGGTATTGTACGTAGCGAGGTTCGGTTTGTGAACAGATTTCGTTATGCAGATCTGATTCTGAGCTGTTATCGGTTCTGATCGCCGGAGGACGTCAATTGGCTTTGCGCTTTGGTAATAGGAATAACTAGGTAAATGGTAATTTCATGAAAGTTCTAAGCAATAAACGAAAAATATTTTCTTTACTACGTTTAGTATTTACATAGTAGTAGTTTTTTTTATGGTTTGAGTAATGATAACTGATCTGGAACTGTATGTGTTTTAGATGTGGCTTCTATATACGTCTAGTGAGAGAGTAAAAATAATTTGAAAACTGAAAAATGTATAAAATATTGAACTAAACGATTTTAGTCTCCTAGATAAATAAGTATTGTATAGACCTAGGTGTTACTTTGCGGAAATCCATTTCATGTAATAATATCTTGAAATTATTAGCTATTTTCCGCGCAAACTCCAAAAACCACCAATCGACACGTGGTTCGCCTCTCAATGAAACATCCTTAGGATATTCCAGAGAACATACTCGGTCAGCTATTCGGTGCTGGTTAGCTGACCGAGTCAGAGGCTAAACACGTGTCGATTGATGGTTTTTGGAGTTTGAACGAAAAATAGCTAAAGATTTCAGGAATTTATCAAATAAATAAATATTAATCTAACACTTTTTATTCTTTATAATGGAAATTGGACGGGAGCGTTAGGTGCGATATATTTTGTATTTTGTATTTTTGCGTGTTGGAAATAATCGAATACCAAAAAATAATTCTCGATGTCTGTATCTGTGCGTCATCAAGTTTATCTTTTAATTTTTTATCAAGGTATTTTATTTTGTGATATTCGAGATAAATGAAGATGATTTCCACTGAAAATCATCAAAGCAATTATTACGAGTGTATAAATACGAGAGTTTCGGTGTCATAGTTTTTAAAATATTTTTTTATTACATTTTCGTAACATTTACCACGTCATACAAGAGAAGAGTCAAATGGTGCGATCGCAGGGCGAGCTATGAATGCAATGTAACAACGCGACGTCTGTCGGATTACTAGCTGTTAAGTTATTGAACCTGCGCTATTGTGAAACGTTTATTATACGAGGTTTTGGCATTTCACGAGATAATATTTTAGCATATGCGATATTAGTTTATACCTATTACTAACACAGGGATGTTTCACTATGACAAGGCTCGTTTTCCAAGCATAATGATTGGAAGAAGGTATGTATATTATCTACCTCATTGATACTAATAACATAAAGAGAAAAAATTTGATTGTTTGTGTGTAATGGATAAATCAAAAACTACTCAACCAATTTCGAAAAGTTTCTCACCTACAGTAGGCTACATTATCAGCGAGTAACACGGGCTATATTTTAATTTCAATAAATACCCGTGCGAAGCCGAGGTGGGTCGCTAGTTATTTATAAACAGTGACTGGAATCATGGGTGCGATTACTATCAATAGTGTGGATATGGCCCAAGTGTACCGAATGTTGTGTATTACTATTATGTACTAAATTCCGAGATATCCCGGGATTCGATTTCTTAGTAGTAGTACCGGATGTACTTAAATACATTACTAGGATTCCGAACGAGGGTGATTCTAATGTTTATATACAAAATCTTTCTCTGTAATATCTATGTTACACTTATGAAAATTAAATTAATTAATTAACGACAAGATTCTTGGAGTCTATATTTTTCTCAAAAATAAACGAAGAACAGCTTTTATTAAACGATCAATTAAAAAACTATCGTATAATACATACAGGATACAGCGTGAAGATATGTATGTATGTATGTATGTATGTGTGTGTGTGTGTGTGTGTGTGTGTGTGTGTATGTATGTGTCTATGTATGTATGTATGTGTGTGTCTATGAATGTGTGTATGTATGTATAATACATTTAATGAATATAATTTTATCGTATAATGAATATAATGCATACTTTTCACTTCCAATTTTCACACTTTTCACAATCACTTCCATCATTTCGATCACAGGCTATATATTAGGTTTACAAAGACTGCTTCAAATATAGTAAAAATTATCTTCAGGTATTCTAACTGTATGATCGCAAGCCAAGCACTAAGTTTGTAATATGGGTGTTACACAACAAGTAACGGCAGTATCCAGTATATTCCAAATCAAATTAATTAAAAAAAATCGCTTTCAGGATTTCGTTGTGACTAAAAAGGAATCGTTACAGTTTTTGTATCTTACGATCGAGATTCCAAGAAGACCCGGCTAACAAAATTTTGAGCATTTTTAAATAAGTTTGCTGAATCGGGCACACGTTTGATTAATGTAAAATTTTAATATATACCTATTTTTTTATACATTTTTCTATCGATTGCTTAAAACCATAACGCAATTTATGTATTTTCGTTCCATACTTTTTTCTGCTATGTCTGCCTTTTTGAAAGATTTTTAAATGTTTCTCCTTAATTACTTGAGTAGGTTACGTAATTGCTGCTAACAGGAAGACTCATAATCATATTTTGTTATATGAATTGATATTCCGGTTATAAAGAAAAATTTCGCGTACCGGTGGCGGAGTGTGAGGGCAGAGTCTAGGCAAAAAAATTTTTTTGGGAGATCGCTCTTAAATACGAATAATAGAAAGCTATGAGCGTAGTCGACGTTTAAGTAATATGTTACTTAACTATACGCAGTCGCGGGTATCCTCATAAGCCTCGCTTAAAGCGTCTGTGATGCGAAATAGACCATTTCTTCCTCTTCTATTTAAGAAACTAGGAGATCAAAAACTTGATGTTGCTGAGAGAATTAGTTACTACTAGTTAATCAGTCACTAGAAGTTACTGAGTGCTCCCCAGTATGGGATTGTCTCGAAATTATAACTTCGAGATAATTCCAGATTAAGAGACAATTCAGGAATATTTATTCCTGTAATTCACCTGACCGGAACATAATCTGCGATATTATTACCTAAAAATTTGCAGACAGCGACAGCCACGCGATCACTGCGCGACCGGTTACTAATTGTAATAAACAATTGGTATCATGTATGACGATTACATGTTTATTGCGCCATTACCATAAAATGCAATTTTCGCGGTAGACAGCGCTGCTATACAAATTACATTACATAAATTCTTGTTTCGACAGCAGATATCGCACGATATTTCGCTGTCATAATTAGGTAATAAACGTGCCGTAATGCTTGCCTATGAAGATAGATGCACTAACCGCTCATATTAATTTATATATTATCTTAAAATAAACTTACCTCGTCTATCAAATTAATATTGAGAAACTCAGGGCCATAACGAGTTCTAACCCACGACCTTTAGACCTAATCTTTGGAAGCCACACGCACGTGCCCTACCATTGTACCTACTAGTGAGAGGTCAACACCAATAGCGAAAAACGTATCTGTTCAACCAAACGGAAGTACGTAAAGCATACTTCCGTTGCGTTTTTCTTTTGTTTCACTTCTTATGGTTTCGTAGCTCGATAGGAAAAGTCTGTCCGCCTATTAATACCTTTTTCCCAGGAACGAATAGAGGTATGAAGTTGAAAATAATATCAAACACAGTTGTGATTATAGTGTAAAACTGTTAACTGAAGTAAAACAAGAAATAATAAAAACAGGTCAAGTGTAAGTCGGGCTCTCGATAAGAATTGCAAATTCAAATATATAAAACAACTTTTAAAACAACTTTTATTGTAAATACACAACACAAATATAATGTGTGGTGGTATGGATGCCTCGATGCGTGTCTGACTCGCACTTGGCCGATTTTTATGATTTAGGTTCGCATTCCAAACGCACGTAAAGAAACTTTTTTCAAAAGTAATTTACTACAATTTTTTCACTTATGTAGTAATAACTCAGACGAAACATAAGACTTGAATAACATAAGAAATGGTTTCAGTATGCGCTGAGACATCAATTTCCATTACCATACATACCTATATAATAAATATGTATGTATTCATAAATAATGTACATATGTATGGAAATACAGATCTGACACACTATCGGGATACGTGGAGAATGTGTGGGTTTTTATTTATGGGATATATATATAATGGAGTTATAGATTTAGTAATTTTATCTTCAAACCTCAATTTTAAAAATTGACGGTTTTCTTTACAAATTTGCAACTTTTGATGAAAATCACAACACAAAATTAATGGTTTTTGCTATAAAAAATGGTAAACTTCAAAATTAATAGTTTTCACAATAAAATTTTCAACCGAAATTTTTCACTTTCATTCAATTTCATTTTTCCGAATTTAATGAAACAAAAAACCACATACATATCCTAGCCTTTTGTATTCGGGAGTAAAATTTTATTTATTTGAAATATTGTCCGTGGGAGTCACTTTATTTTGAATTCAATAGGTGTATTGCGTGTAAACAGAGCCGGTAACAAGATACATTTTCTTGTTGTAAGACATAGTTAACACGAATTTTCTCTTACCTACTCTGTGATGTAATTTAGAAATAACTACTGTATAATATACATACAGTATAATATATGTATTCGGCAGTATAATAAATATGACAGTATAATATATTACATTGTAATAATTAGCTCTTTGACGTTGTTGGTCTCAGTGAGTAAAATAGTACATAAAAACGTATATTGTATGTAATATATTCGTATTATTGTAATAGCAATACTAAAGACTTTTTGATAAATGAACCACGACGGAAAGCTATTAGAAATAACCACGACAATTCAAGGTCAACGATTAATAACTTATTATATACATACATACATACGTTAATATAACTTTTATTATCTCAAATAATAGACTTCCTCAAAGTTGCCGCTTAGAAAGTTGTCATTGCGTAAGGTGCCCTGCAGCAGACTGGCAACATTACCTCTTTGAATAATCAAACCCTTTCGTTGGCGGAAGAAGCTGCCAGCCCGGCGGTCTCCCGAAGCCTCGACCAGTCTCTTACAAATATCAGAAACCAGTCTTCGTGGCTTCGGGGCCCTAAGGACCCAAAGTTTCGTCTGCAATGGGCGTAAATACGAAATGAGTCGCATACTTTCATACTCATTACTATTATTTATTATCATTTACTACACTGGATCCGGGGATAAGCATCACCTCACCTTGCGGTGTCCTCTCGTTATCGGGTGGTCGATTAGGCGACGGCGCGGTGAATTGACGCCACGTACGATTGGACGCCGCATGGCCGGTGAGTGGAGGTTGCGCCACAGTTGCGCGATCGGCGAGTGAGTCGCCGCGCGGACTACGAGCCGTCGAGAGTTTGTGAGTGAACTATATAGGCAGTCGCACGTGTCCCTACAAGCTTTGCCTATGCAGAGAATATGTTCCTCCGAGAAGTGCATCGGCACAGCGTGAGAGGGGCTTCGGTGCGATCTGTAGAAGAACTCGGAGCCCCTCGACAACGCATCGAGGACGCACGAGGACACACCATCGCAGGAGTTTTGCTGAGTAAAAGCCTCGTATAACCCAGTTTTTCCCCCAGACGGCTGAGCAACTGTGCACATTTCTCAGAAAAAAAGAGCAGATAATATGTATAAAAAAAGGCTGACTCTCTCGACTGGATACGTAGGGTTGTAAATTGTCATACGTAGAGTGTGAGATGCGGGCAGCATCTTATTTAATACAAAAAAATGCACATAGATACGTTTTTATGTCCGTTAAAAAATTCTTATGTTGAAGAACGATAACTATGGATTCGAATAATCGTTATTGAGGCATGACAAGACATCGTAATATGTTCAATTGTTTTATGTAGAAATGTTTGTATTTGTGATGATGTGACGAACGAATAACAAACTGTTAGCCGTCCCGCGATTGGCGGTGGCCGTGTGGCGTAGTGACAAAGTGTATGAGTAACCACCATATCGGGGCGACCCCGCGGGATTATTACCTAAAAATTTGCAGACAGCGAGAGCCACGCGATCACTGCGCTACCGGTGACTAATCGTAATAAAAAAATTAGTATCCTGTATTGCGATTGCGTATCTATTATTCTATGACCGTGAAATGCACTTTTCGCGGTAGATTTAGCGTCACTATACAAATAACATTACAATTCTCGTTTTGGCAGTAGATATCGCGCGATATTGGTTGTCGCATGCTGTCTGCAAGTTACGTAATAAGCGTGCTGATTGGCGCTACCGTATTATTCCTAAAAATTGCCATTGTGTACCGTTACATGCCACGTGTGTATTAGCACGCGCGCATGCAAACCGCGTTCGCTAGCTTTCTATGAAGCCATCAGACTGTTGTACTATGCCCATGGCTTACTACTCTGTGATAATACACAAACGTGAACTTCGAAGGCTGAGTCTGGTCTCTAGGAGTTAGCTTTAGGGGCATAAATAGAAAGTTTATTTTGTTTTTGGCTCAATATGTGGAGTATAAAATTTAATAAAAAATTAAACAGACTTCAAAAAATATCACTGATAAGTACGAAATAATTATCCTTTACTAATTGAAACTGAAGCACAAAAATAACTTTATAAATACGATACAAATACCTATATAATTAAATTTGTCAGTTACTGAAGTCCGTGCCAAGTCTACTAAACTAATAAACTTCTGTTATTGCACATTGATTTGGCACCGACTTCAATAACTGTCAAATTTAATTATATGGGTATTTGTATTGTTTTATAAAGTTATTTTTGTACTTAAATTTTCATTAGTAAAGGATAGTTATTTCGTATCTTTCAGTCTCTTTTTTTGAAGTTGGTTTAATTTTCTTATTAATTTTTTTTATTTTTCCCTTTTGAGTAGCTTTGGACTAAATAAATATCTGAGGTAGGTCTACAATTAACTTTTTTTTAATTCTGGAGCGCAATGTTTTAACTTCCATTCTATTGAAGGGCACAAGCCGTGGGCTTTCACAATAAAAGATGCGAACAGTCGAACATGGAATATTATTACCCATTATCAATAGCGATATCATCAATATCATATCATGCCAACATCAATCAGTTATAAAAGAACAGTGTAAAAGTTACATCATAATTACACCCCAGCAGTATACTTACAATCCGAAGACGACAGCCAACAGCCGCATTCTGACCGCCACAAAAATGACTCTACTGACTGAATTTATCATATCACAGGTAATTTATGCCTTCTCCCTACTACTATTATACAATGTGGGGATAATCATAGTTAACAAATGACATACAAGAGAGTTATCGATATAAATAAATAAAGGTTATAACCTTAAGTACAAACTAGGTCGCGTTATTTGGTGTTATTTGGTGTATCTTTGAAACCTAAACTCTAATGCCAGTGAAATTTAAATGGGACTAATCTGGAAATGTATGCTTTCAAATAAAAAGAATTTTCCAAATCGATTCATAAATGACGGAGTTATGAAGTAACAAACACAAAAAAAAACAAAAACATACCAACCGAGAACCTCCTCCTTTTTTGGAAGTCGGTTAAATAAAATCTTTAAATCTTGAATTGAAAAAAGTATACTTTGTAGTACAATTTTTTAATAATTTTTAAAAGAATAGAGTAGTACCTATCTCTTAAAATATTTAGTACATTTTACATGTTTTTAGACGTACTACCTCCAATAAATAACCAGACAGTTATATAGAAATAAGCAGAGTGTTAGCTGACGAAAATTTCAAAAGCATTTGCATATCTAGTCGAAAATACTTGAGGAAAATGATGATATTTGAGGAGGCGAAAGAAGTATGAAAAGTCCGCAAAGCTTGGCGCTCCGTCCTCTTAGACTACCTCGTTAGGGATACCGCATGAAGATATGTATATATACTTGTACACTTTATTGTATAATCACCGCTTATTCTAAATATTGACTCCTCACTCATATATAGTTTGAGGTGTACGTAATGAAGAATACTCTCCAAAAAAAACTAATTTAAATATCATAGTGGTCGAGTGGTCTGTTTTTTTTTGTGCACAAAAAGTTGCCGCTATGATTGTGTCAGACAAATTCATCTAATCCCCGCCTGAGATCGAGCGATATCAATGTAAACCGGCCGGCAATCGATCCCCCGACATGGTGTGCACACATCTACCGACGAATATTGAGTGCGTGTTTCCACACGACGATGAGATCCGATGTTGTTGTAAATGACATGTCTGTATAGATCAGTCCAACAAAAGATTATGATAATGTATTATAAACATAGATATATAACTTCAAGCCATTTCTAATCTGGAATGAAAAGAGCCGTAGTTAACGAAATCACATGCTGATTCTTATAGCACGTAACATTATCTATAACAGTTCATTATAATAGCACTGGTATCTTCTACCCAGATACACATGCGTTTTCGAGGGATGGAAGATGTGAGTTGGATGTGGAGAGACGGGTAGCAGCTGGCAATAAAGTGAACGGTGCTCTGTCCGTATTAGTGGGTAGTGTGAATATATCTAACACTCGCATACCTAGGCGAAAATGTGTGAAGAGAATGATGAGTTTTGAGGAAGCGAAAGAGGTGTGTAAGGACCGCGGCTCCTGGCGCTCCGTCCTCTCTGATTACCCCGTTGGGGATACAGCGTGAAGATATGTTATGTTATGTTGTATATTATACATTTTCCTTTCTAAGACCAACTCCAATAATTCATAAATCATGTATATTATCTACGATAGAATTAAATAATAAATTTATTAACAAGAAAAAAATACATACATATTCTAACGTCAATAGTTACAAACTTAAAACTACACATTATCTTAAATAAAAGATTTTCTCAAAGTTGCCCTTTAGGAAGCTGTCATTGCTTAGAGTGAAATTTGTTAACACGTGCGACTTAAGTAATATTTTTGTAATTACCCAGCTACATATTATCTGTTTATACGAAACCAATATATAAACGATTATATATTGACATTTTATATCTATCGCTTTTTAAGCTTATTTATTCGGACTACGTTGTGTCGGAAATGATAGAATATTTTGTAATCACACTTCTACTGGAAAGACAGTGGAAGATAATGAGATGGTTAAGAGATCACTCCTATCATAAATTGTGATAGGAGACTAGAGTACAACTGAAGGGTGCAAACCAAACTAAGATTTGTAGAACTTTAATATAATATGTAGTCTACCTAATTTTACAGTTTGGCTATAATTATTACTTACAGTATAATTAAAATTCGTTCATAGGCTGGAAGCCATTGTAATTTTACGGATGTAAATGAATTACAAATATAATATAAAACCAACATCGGAATTCAGTGGCAGTGGAAACACGCCCAGTGTATAAGTTTGTACGTATCATCCTCGTTAAATATTTTCTTACGTTGCTTTGGATACTAGTAGTTAATAATAAATAAAAATGTAATAAAATAGCGAGTCGACGGATAGACTATACATAAGAATAGGACGACGTATTTTACTTCGAAATAATTTATTACAAGATTCCGATTTACATACAAAAAAAACCTTCGAACTTGTTTTATTTGACATCTACAAACCTGTTAGTCTTTTGTAGGTCTACCTTTTTAGCCTACGGAACTATAATTTCCAGTAATTAAGCCAAATTCTTTTGTCTGTTCGTCTGCATGTCCGTATATTAATGTCGATTTATTCAGTCGACTTCGTTGGTGTAGAAATAATTCTGTTGTTAATTTTTTTTAAAGCAGTTGGCCATGTCCGATGTCCATACCAAATTAAATCAACACTGGTGCAGCGTTTAACCGTGAAGACGCAATAGACAGACAAACTTTCGCATTTATAATATTCAGTATGGATTTTTCAAACCATAAAAAATAGATACATATGTGCTTTCTTTATTATTAGCAATATTTTTACTAGAATACTCATACCGTCTCCTTTAAAAATGTCTGCAATTTATAATTTGTATCGAAAACATATTTAAAAACAAGTAATGGCTTTAATGTTGAGTTTAAGTAAATAAGTACACATATCAACGTTATTACATTGAAATTCAATTTAATCTATTTTGATTAATTATAATTAGTGCTGGTTGTTTGCTAACACCTACATTCTGAAACGGTCTTAGATATTGACGGTCCAGTGACATCGTCATCAAAAAGTATTGAATGTATAGGATAGGCTGGCGGGAAGCGATAACTAAATCCTGGGGTTTTTATCCAAAGTACAAGTGTCCCATCCCTATTCTAGGCTTGTGTGTAAATACGTAGTGGTAAGGTAGCGAACTAGCGAGAGAGTTGGTTATACATAATATATCTCTAATACATTTTGATGTTAATTTTATATAGAAATAACAGGAAAATATCTTGAAAATGCATTTACTTGGGTTTACATAGATATAGAAAATGAATAAAAACAATTTGAGTCCAAATTATTTAATTTTTTGTTTCCCATTTCTGATTTGGCGTTAATAATTTATGTATCCGTACCAAATTTCAGCTAAACAGGTGTAAAGATGATAAAATGAATCGGATCTTACATACGAGCAGACAAACAAACATGACCAAACTGATAGGATAGGATTTTTGCCGTTTTGGTTACATAACAATAAAAATGAGACATTTTAATAGGAATTAATTGAACATTTATGGGAGGCAGCTCACTAACCCATGTATTTACTCGTATTCCAAACCATATTAGTTAGGATAAAGTGGTGACGTACAGTATATTTTATCTCACTTCTTTTATTAGAAGAGGTACTCTTATAAAGTACTTTATTATACCTTCAACCTTAAGTCGACTGTCCGTTCGTTTGCCTTTTTCGTTTAAATAAAAAATAACTTTATAGTGAACCTCGTAGCTTCCTTACTGTTACTTCTTTAGCGCAATGTAATCCAATACTGGAATGAATACCACTGGATATATTACTAATAAAAAGTTATATGAATTTATTTAAGAAAACTTAGTTAGGTATTTTTCAACGTTAAGGCGGCTTGCACCAACTACTTAAACTTGATTTAAAGATTTGACATCTCACTTGCACCAACTATTAATTGGTTGGTGCGAGCGAGATGTCAAATGTTTAAATCGAGTTTACATAGTTGGTGCAAGCCACTCTATATCTACTTTCGATTTGGAAAAGCACCGCCACTGAGAAGAACTGACAAGAAACTCAGTCAGCCGCAGTAAATGTGCTCAGAAAAGTGTAAAATTAATAATTATTAATATCCCAAATAATTACGTCAATTTGTAACCTCATTAGGATTTTTCATGTGGGTACGACACGTCAGGACAATAAGACTGGGAATACATCGAGTATCAAACAAACTCCGAGACAATACAGAAAAATTCATGAATGATATATCTGAGAATTAATCCTTGAAGAGAGGTGTACTAAACAGCGCGTCAATGAGACACAGACAATCAACAATATTTGTGTATCAATTTTTGTTGTCTATCGGAATTATGACAAATTGATTTAGGTTAATCACGTATGGGAGTGACTGGCACAGGACAGTCGGACAGCATAATAACTGTTGCGATGTTGACACAATAGCCATCGGGTATAGACAAGATAAACACAATCATTAACATCAAGAAATATTTTTAAAACTTAAGATAAATTTTTTTTTTATCATAGTAAATATATGTGTATATGAGTATAATATATGGTCAACTGATTGATTTTTTCAACTCATTGTTTTGAAAAAATTGCAATGGTATTGCAAAGTTGCCATAATTCATAAATATTACTGAAAAAATAAGTATTTTATATACCGTATTGTGAGGGTATTATGTGATTGTTATCTCAAGTATACCCTTATGCTTCAGAATTAGTAAAGAAGTTAATTGTATACCTGTATTTATTTAGGTCAAGTTCACTCAAAAACGAAAAAAAAAAATAATTAAACAGACTTCAAATATAAAACTGAAAAGTATAAGATAACTATCTAACTAACTATCCTTTACTAACCAAAATTCGAGTACAAAAATAACTTTTTACCTACAAATACCTATGTAATTAAAGTTCACAGTTATTGAAGTCTTTTTTGTTTTATACTCGAGTTGTGATTAGTAAAGAATAGTTAATTTGTACCCTTCAGGGTTTTTTTTTAAGTAGAATTTTTTTTTTTAGTTTTTCTTACTTAGGTACTCAGTGTTATTCTTTTGTTAAACTTGGGTTCTAACTTTTTGTACTTTTATTGTAATACTGCATCCTTATATTTCTCTTTGTCTTTGTAACGTTCTTTGGTCTTTATCTGCTATGTCCTTTCTAAATCATTAATTTCCTTATATTACCACAAACTATGAAGTAGGTAGGAACTAAAAAAAATGCACAGTATATCTATTTGTTTGTATACATATTGAAAACAGATTCTAATAATATAGCTGGTACCTTTTGCTGGCACGTTTTGGACATAAATGAAAATTTGATATTCATATGGCGATGTACTACATATAACATGACTAAAAAAATTGAAGTACCAAAAACACTCTCACATAACACTTAAGCGAGAGACAAGGGAACGAAGGAACAAAATCTCTTATAGTTGCTACAACTCCAATCAAGACTGTTATTGTAGAATAAAAAATATTACAAATATAGACCTTAACGCTTTGGTCTTAAGCATTTTACTCACTAATACATACATAGGACATATTTTACAGCATTGATAATTTAATTGCGAAAAAAAATAACTTGGTTCTTATCATCTTCAAGATAAAGAACAGTTCTCGGTTTACAAAATGCAAATTTATGCGTGCGACAGTAAACACTCGAACCACTGGAGACCCTTACAGTAGACGTCAAAAAAGTACTGTAGAGTTTGTTAACGAGGGAGGGGAATGATGCGTGCTCCGCTTACGATACGAGATTAGTCCCTGTCGTGTGTTTTATATAACAAATTTGAGTGATGCAAATGAAGGCAAGGGAAATTGCTTTTTGAAAAACCTTAGCTTAATAATAGAGGTCAGTTTTTTGGGCAACGATCTCACTTTATAATTGTTAGAATTAAAGTAAAATTGATGTCAGTTATTTATTGGATATGATACAAATATAAATATGTATATATCATAATGATATAACCAAATTAAATGTGTAGTAGAATACATGGGTTGGTCGAATACATTTTGTGTTATCGCTGATCCTAAATTACCATCAATTATTAGTCTGAAACATAGTTACGTATTCATTTCATACATAAATACATAAGTATATCTATACTTAATATTATAAACAGGTAAACTTTGCTTGTATGGAATGAATAAACTTAATAACTACTCAACAGATTTCAAAAGTTTTTTCACCTATGGAAAGCTACATTATCAGTGAGGAACATGAGCCGTATTGCATTTAAAAAAAATTCTACCCGTGCGAAGCCAGAGTGGATCGCTAGTTATACATAAAACTAA
The DNA here is from genome assembly GCA_907165235.1 of Zeuzera pyrina. Taxonomy (NCBI): domain Eukaryota; kingdom Metazoa; phylum Arthropoda; class Insecta; order Lepidoptera; family Cossidae; genus Zeuzera; species Zeuzera pyrina. The sequence goes on from OU015623.1 coordinate 4,219,955, forward strand.
TGTCTATCCCTTCAATATATTAACTTTTAACAACATTTGCATATTTTTCCCTACATTAGTTGTACATATTTTACTTTGTCCAGGAGACAAAGCACTTCCAGTTGTCTAGGGGATAATTTTACTATTCTTCGAGATTAATTTCGACTTTATAATTATTGTTGTTCATAAAAGTATGTTCGTCAGCACGGATTTGTCTTTAAATAAATTTAAAAAAATTTACAATTTAATTTGGTAATTTTTTTTTAAATTTATAACCAGTGCAAAAAATAGTTGATCAAATCACATATTAATACATAAGGAAACATAGATTTAAAATGAGTGAATGAAGAATGAATAAGAATGAAATATTTCAAAATGAAGCAAAAAGCTTCATTGAGTACGTATACAATGAATGATTTACGCAAATTTTATATCTAAAGTTTCTGTCACATCTAGAGTTTTACGAATGCCATTGTACAATTGTAGAATTGGACTAATAATAATGTGCTTGGACATTTCATGAAACTCCAGCATTTAGTGCATACTTCGCCATTTTATGAAAGCCAATGAAGAGCACCGGAAAAAAAATTAGTCAACGGCATAGTCATAATGTTGTTAGTCATGATGAAGCTAAACGATTAATTTAACCTATTAGAAAATATAACATAATTATCTTGTTAAAAATATTAATAAGTGTGTTCGCTTCCTATCTGTTATGGAGGCCTGGGCATACGCAAAATCTCGAGTGTGTCACTGCCTGCTTTTCTTTCGTCAGCCTACAGCACGGAAAACCTTTTCCTATCTGTTATTCGCCCTTCCTTAGGATCGGTTGAGGTGCCGTGCTTGACTGATGCTCGAAATGCTTGGTTAAGTGTTTGTCCGAGTACTAACCTGCCTACCTCGACCTTTTCTCAGAAACACTGGGATGAGCCTCTATGCAAAAATGGTCATTGACAACTTTTAGATTCTTGTAGTACCGAAAAAGATCGGTCTCGCCTCCTAGCTGTTCCTGAGAAGGAGTCAGGACACTGGTTGAAGGTAATACCTTCAAAAAACTTAGGAACCTTAATCGACAATACCACGCTTTCTCTCATAGTATCCCTTCGTCTGGGGGCCAGGACTAACCTTCCTCACCGTTGCCGCTGTGGTGATCTCGTCGATGTACTAGGTCACCACGGTTTATCCTGTTTACGTAGTGCGGGCCGCATGTCACGACATGCTGCCTTGAATGACGTCATTCGGCGGGCTCTTGTCGCCGCTGGCGTTCCTGCAATCTTAGAGCCTGTAGGTATTGCGCGCAGCGACGGCAGGAGACCGGATGGTTTGACGCTCATTCCTTGGAAACTTGGAAGATCGCTGGTGTGGGATGCCACTTGTGTCGATACACTTGCTGTTTCCCATGTGCCGGCGACTTCCAAGTCAGCAGGTGCCGCGGCCAGCGCTGCCGAGAACTTGAGGCGGCGTAGATTAAATTATATTATACTACGTATTACGTATAGTTGGAGTAACGTTAATGTAGGCATATGTTAACTTTAATTGACTTTTCTTTTTTCTTGTAGGTTTATAATATATCAAGTAGCAGTTTTGCTACCACTGAAATATTTTTCTAGTAAATACATGGTTCCAATAAATTAATAATGTAAAATTAAATCATATTAATATTTATTACATACGAGTTTAAGTGGCGATTTTGGCGAGTTTTCTGTTTGTCTACCTTACTGAAAATGTTTGTGCACGTAATTGCTTAGCTATTGTCAATGTTCGGGATTAATTGTTATAATCATGACTGTTAACGAATGGCAGCATTGTTATTTGAGAGTGTTGCTACTTTAATAATAATATGTATTTTTGAATACCAAAAAATAAGTCAGTCGCGAAATACAAGAGCTAGCGAAAGCGCGTCCTTTGATTATATCTGAATATATACTACGTTTCCATCCATGTCGACATCCTGGGGGAACGAATAGTTTTCGAAAAACCATGGTTGTATTAATTTGTCATTTTGCTACATAATTACATTGAATGGAGCCCGTGAGGTTACGTTCTATGAATGCGTCAGCCGGGACTTCGCATGTGGAATGAGGTATAATAATAAAGTAATTAGATATGAAAAGTGTATTTCAATGGAACTATGAGTAGAAGTTACAAAAGTTTTATGCGAGTCGGAAAATTACACTACTTTTTAAAATGATGTTTAAAGGAATTAATGTAAGGTAAGTTGGGGTAAGATCGTAAGCGGGCTTTATTACACCGCTTACGAAAAAATTTAAGATTGTAGGCGGGGTAACATCATATAAATAGTAATACTTCCTAATAATGTATCATTTTTACATTAAAAATGAACAATGATACATTATCAGGAAGTATACGATTTATACAATGTTACCCCGCTTCCAATCTTTTCTTTTTTTTTACGTCAGGAAATGCGCTACGCATCCCGTCCCGCCTAGGGGAGTGGCAAGGGGGTATGTGGGACTCCTCGACATTAGGGTGCTAGGCCGAGTCTACCCACTAAAACCATACGGTGTTCCTCCAAAATGGGGCCAAAATGCCGGGGCAACGGGTGCGCGTTTGAACTCTTCCGCGGCCCCGACGGCCATGCCCAGCGTAAGCCGGGCCCTCCTCCGTGTGCGGGCAGTTTGACCTGCCCGCTCTCCTGGGAGGTCCGCGGGAACACCGCGCACACTATCCCGAGGCCATTGGGTGAGGCGCCTTCCCCCGAAAGACGCCCCAGGCCTCCAAAGTGGCGGCCTCTGCACCCCACCTACACCACGGCAGGGGCGTCCGCACGCCCACCTGATTTTTACGTGTTTACTCACGGGTTTTTGCAAGTTTTCCTTCTTCTCACCTCTGATTTTAACGTGTTGTCTCACGGGTTTCATTCGAGTTTTCCTTCTCTCCACCTCTGACTTTAACGTGTTTTCTCACGGGTTTCATTTTAAGTTTTCCTTCTCTCCACCTCTGATTTTAACGTGTTTTCTCACGGATTTCATTTCGAGTTTTCCTTCTCTCCACCTCTGATTTTTACGTGTTTACTCACGGGTTTTTGCAAGTTTTCTTTCTTCTTACCTCTGACTTTAACGTGTTGTCTCACGGGTTTCATTCGAGTTCTCCTTCTTTCCATCTCTGATTTTAACGTGTTTTCTCACGGGTTTCATTTCGAGTTTTCCTTCTCTCACCCCGCTTCCAATCTTACCCCAACTTAGGGTAAGTTGGGGTAAGAACGTAAGCGGGGTAACACCTTATTTTATTAATTGTTTGATCATGGTCTTTTATTAACATTTTATTTGTGTAAATATTTAGTTATGACTTGTAAATTGTCATTCTTTGTGTGCCATTCGTATACTATTTCTACGACAGAGTGCGGTGGCACTAATAATTTACTTACATGAAATTAATAATTATACCTGTGTCTCACAAATGATAAATATATTATTTATTTATTTCATTATTACTACATCTTACAGAATCGGCATGCCCGACTATATATACGCGAACCGTAAAACGATTGTTACTAAACTATGTATTTAAGTTGGCCGTTTCGTGAAATGAATTTCATAAAATATGGCGTTTCACAAAACGCCTGGGCACATCATGACCTCCCTTATTCTACCATCAGGAAGCTCACCACCATCTCTTAGTATTATTGTTTTAATATTACTTGACTTGACTTACGGAGTAGTTAAGGTAGGTTGCACGGCTAAACATCGTGGTTCTTACGTATTTCTTTCGCTTACTTATGATTATGTCGAATGATAAAACGAATCACTAACCTACTGTCAGAATTTCAAGATTATTAAATCAAGTAACGTTAGTATAATAACGCTATAAGAGATGGTGGTAAGCCCCCTGTACAACGACATACATATATAAGTTTTACTGAATTGCCTGTGTTTAAAAGAGGTGATGTACATAATGCTTTCCAATTTGTCATGTCGAATGGGATAGAAGCGCCGTCTGTTGTAGACGTAAGTGGAACGCACCATTCGATAACAATCTGTAGACACATTCGTTTCCAGCTCGAATACTAATGTGTGCTTGATGAGACTTCGACTGTTTTTGACTGTGTTCTGTACCTTTGTGATGGCGTGAACATATAATAATATTGAATGTTGGTTCTAACATGTTTCGGTAAGAAATATCAAGACGCAGGTGGGTTCAAAAAAGGACAAAGTATTCTGTTTTGATATTTTATTAGTTTATCATTTACATACACCCCTCTTCTATTTCTAAATGAATAAGGCTTATGTTGGTTATAATTTCTCTCTTAATTTATTACTCATTTATTTCCTCTGTATTTACATATCTTCACGTCAGAGAGGACGGAGCGCCAAACGTCGCGGTCCTTGCATATTTCTTTCACTTCCTCAAATTTCATCATTCTCCTCACACATTTTCGCCTAGGTATCCAAGTGCTTTTGACTTATTCTTCGGCTAACACTCTAGCTATTCGATCTTCATAAGTAGCCTTGGTCTTCCTTGGCTTCTTTTACCACTCACTTTTGCTCTATAAATTTTCTTCGTCTGTCTTTCATCACTCATTCTTTCCATGTAACCGAACCATCTTAGCATTCCTTTCTTCATTTTTACAATAACATTACAATGTCTCTGTATTTATAAAGCAAATTATCTGTTTATTTGCTTATAGTTGAAGTTTAAGCCGTTAGATTTGGATTAGATTTGTCATTACGTAGGTTACAATGTACGAAGCATTACTATTAGTGAAAGATTGTGACGACCAACTTCAGAACATGAGAAATTAAGCTTTCGGACGTGATGTGCGATGGACGCCATTCGATTGTCTTCACGCAAGAGAAATTCTAAGCAAAAGTTAATATTTGATAAAAGGTTGTGAGGCGTTTAATTCCCAAGTTAACAATATGTACAATTTTAGATCTTAATGTACGTTTCTATTCTATTTTGTCCGTACTGTACATATGTAATACTATGTAAGAGAACTTTTAATGAGTTTAATTAATTTGATTTTGTACAATGTCGCTAGCACGGTTCGACGTAGGCTTCAAAATTGGAATGTTTGACTGAATTCAGTGAATAACAAAAGTTTTGTTTCAAGATTATTCCTCTTGCAAAATTTGAGTTTCAGTTTAGTTCTGGTTTCGGCAGCAAACTCGCCGAAACTGACCGAAACCTACGTTCGTGAGTTTTCGCACTACCTATGGTGGCAATTGTCACAGTGAAAAGTCACTTCACAGAATATCAAGTACAGTGGAATGTATTCTTTTAGAGCAAGGGCACTATTAGTTTATCACACAACTGCTTTCAACACAAACACAATTGCAATCAGTTAGAAGAATAGAAACTTAAGAAATATAATACATAAGAATTACTGTTAAAAGAAATTTAGAAGGTTTAGGCTTTGTTTTTGGCCTAAACTGAAAAATCTAAATTTAGTTTCGTTTGTAGAAGGAAGTTTCGTTTCCACACTGCATTTTACATATTTATTACACTAGCCGTAGCCCACGTTTTTACCTGTGTTTATTTGATATTTGCACATGCACATGGAAAGAATGAGTGATGAAAGACTGACGCAGAAAATATACAGAGCGAAAGTGAGTGGTAAAAGAAGCCAAGGAAGACCAAGGCTGACTTATGAAGATCAAATAGCCAGAGTGTTAGCAGACGGAAATGTCAAAAGCACTCGGATACCTAGGCGAAAATGTGTGAAGAGAATGATGAGATTTGAGGAAGCGAAAGAGGTGTGTAAGGACCCCGTTGGGGATACAGCGTGAAGTTATGTTATGTTATGTTATTTGATATTTTACCAGGATAAAATTAGCTTATATTACACTCTAAAAACTTCTCTACCTGCTAATGAAAGTCCTCGGAGTTTAGTGAAATGAAAGTTTCGGAGTTTAGTTCAGACAAACAAACAGGCGGACAAACAAAAATTAAAAGAATCGGGTTTTTTGTTTTGGTAACGTGTCAATGACTGCGGGCCTCAATAAGAGCTTTTATCTCGAAACCACAGATAAACACTTCAACTCTTTTTAATTGTATAGATATAGCTGACAGAAATGTAAAAAGTACTCACATACCCCGGCGAAAGTATGTGATGAGAATTATGAGATTTCAAGATGTGAAAGAAGCCAGCAATGCCTGGTGCTCCATCCTCTCTGACTGCCCCATTAGGTACACAGCTTGAGATATACATGTATGTAATATGTATTACTACATTACTCTGTTCCTCATTCATTCTTTATACTTGTCAAAAGCATGTAAGCTTTTCTTTACTCATTTTTAGCGTCCGACAGTACTTATAAGTTTGGCATCATGTCTGTCTGTCTGTGTGTGTATATTTCTGTACGCGGTGAACTGATTTGCATACGGTTTCTTTTTTATAAGCTGCAGTTTTCGACAACCGTATCAGTATTGTTGAGTGAAATCCTCGGTCATTCTCAGGATTTTCTGTTCTGAATTTTTAAATGACTAAATTAATAAATGTTTTCTTTCTTTCTTTCTTTCTTAAACGCTAGTTATTAAATATCCCGTGGTAGGTATAACTGTAGATAAATTGAAAATCTTTGGTATTGGTATCCGAAATTATCCATTTTTAATTTTTGTTATAACTAATTTTTGTTTAATTTTTGTTGTATGCGGTAGAGCAGCCATTCCCAAAGTGGGCGATAATGCCCCCTTGTGGGCGCTGCAGGCCTAAAGGGGGGCGGTAAGAGACCCAGAAAAAAAATGGGGGCGTTGTGTAGAGGCCTGGGGGATGATTTGTAATTTCATTTAGCTAGGAGGCATCTTAGACAACGACTGCATGAGCTCTCGACTCAGTAGACAAAATAAGTTTGGGAACCACTGCGGTAGAGCCATGTTGGATTGCAGCACGAATTGGGCTGACTCGCCCGGTGAAATACCAGTCTCTCGAATATTGGCGTGAATAACGGCAATAACAGCCCATTTGCCCCCTCTTTTATAAAAAAAAACTATGAAACCTTCGTTCAATTTAATCATATACTAGCGGCCCATACATTCGCTTGGGTTGAATACATTATGTATAGCCTATGTCCAACTGGAATGATGTACCTTTAAACTGGAGAAAGAATTTTTAAAATAGGTGCAATGGTTCCGAAGATTATAAACCATATATAAACCTCCATATATAAACAAACTAACGAAATCCGTTCTCTCTCTCTTTGTGATATTAGTACAGAATACTCCACATGTCTTCATCTTATATTGTATTTAACGTGGAAAACATATATGACGATAATAATAATAAAATATTTATAAGTAAACTAGCTGACGCACGCGACTTCATCCACGTTTTTCATTTTTAAAATAGCCTATGTCCTTCATCAGGATTCAAGCTATCTCCATACCAAATTTCATCGCAATCGGATAAAAGTATGGCAGCCCATAAAATACATTCATTTTAATATATTAGATATACAATTTCATATATAGAGGTCTAAGACAAAAATTAATGTTAATGTAGTGTTTCGAACAAATAAAACGGTGTCCATTAGAGCGATATCCCACCCCCTGAATACCTGTCAAACTGATAACAAAAACGCGACAGAGCAAGACGGCGATACGTGGAAGCGAGACGACAAAACGATTCGTCTTAATATTAATGTAGTTGTTAGACGGATGATGAATGGGGACATAGCAAAGCACTTTGTGATAAACAGTTTCCATTATTATTCTTGGGGGAGTAAGCAGTTAGCTAATTTGTGTACCTTATGAGACTGTTCCACCTGGTGTAATTAAAAAAATACAATTATACCATATATGGACTAAGTCAATTTAAACAGGTTGGGATGGCGCTTTCACAGGTCGTCGTATCAGCTGGCGTATCACAGAAAGGAATGAAAAAAACAAGTCAGGCCTTCGCCCACCAGGGAAATGATTTGTAACATAAGATAAGAATTTCAGAATAAGGATTTATTTGTATAGGCTCCATCTCAAGAAGAGGAGAGAAGATTATATTCTATGAAGCGAGGTCAAAATAGACTCGTAGCTAACTGTTGGAGATTTTCAAGACATGAGGACATAAATGTCTCTAGAGCGTCTAGACAAGAGGCAAACGTTTCTTAAAATCGAAACGCTTGCTGGCGTTATCGCTCGTCAAAAGTGACATTTGGCTACGTTTCATACGGCGCTTTACACACGACGTTTTTTACTTTTCGTTTCATTTAATAGAAAGTTAATAACGTTTGACAACCAATTTAAAATTCGTTACGCTAAATCACGCGGTATTTGTCATTCTATTCTACTAGCGTTACGACAATTGAGCCACTTGTATAGGCCCCCTGAACTATTAAAATGCTTGATATGAATGCCACAGATAACCTAGAAGGAATTAATGTCTGACCTAAGTGACTGTATGTAGCGCTGCGTAGCCTCAGTGATCGTAGCTCGAGTTTAAACACCACTATGCTACGAACGCTATGAACGTAGCATATGCCAAAAATTTGATTTTTTTTTTTTGTGTTACAAAAATCTGGTTCGACTTATTCAGATCGCCTTATCCTTGTTGGTCTTTTTCTATCATCTCACACTATTTTTAGTTGATTTCAAAATACATATATTTATCTATAATATTTATGTGCGTAGATTATTAAAATAAACTAATAGAGGTTTGAATAGCGCACATATACATGAGCAATAAACTAAAAATAGAACGTAATAATTCTATATCATGTAGAAATGGCGATTGAATTACTAAGCAAACCGTCGAAGTTTAAGTTTGAATATTTGATAGGCCCTTATCTAAAGTAATGGCAATTGCTAGGCTATCGTACTATTACTTAGGATTCATCTGTGCATAAATATACAGAGAAATATTTTACTAATTCATACACATTTTATCAATCGTAATAACTGAAGCTAGAGACGAATAAAGATTATTGGTTTTAAACTTTCACGACTTTATTTAGAATTGTAAGATAAAGATCGGCCTTTCTTCGGAAAGTAGTTTTTGAACAGAAGATTTTTTTAAATTTAGCCTCTAAGAGCATTCTCTTAGAGGCTAAATTTAATTCAGTAATTCAAAAATTATTGTGCTTTCTAAATTCGCGAGTGTTATAAGATTACAACTTGATTTATTATTAGTTTTTATCCGCTGGGTTTGGCACTATTTGCTCTTTTACTGGTTATAGACTTGCTAAAGTCTAGCTCGATACAAGAGACCAGGATTTATTTTCTAGTACGTAGTGTCACCCCTAATTGACAGTAGGTACTGTCATAGCTAATTGATCTGTGGTATTACGGATTAATCATTTTTTTAGATTATTATTATTCTTGTAACTTCTACTCACCAATCTCTTTTATTACATATAAAAAGGCCTCAAGAAAAAAAGCAATCCATCACTTTGAGGCACCTGGCATATAACATTTATGATGACGTCACATCATGTTTTACCCACTGGACAATACTTATTCTTTATTTAAATCAGTTGAGACGTTTATATTATAGATTATATTAGTAACATAAATCCATTACCATGGCTACGCAGTAGTTGGTAAAGTATAACGCACTTTGAATCGTGCTTAAAAAGAATTATAGTTTTGATTGAATGTGTTTGAATTTAAATAAAATAGCAAATATTATGTGCCATTCGGGAAGAGCGCGTACAGAAAAATGAAGGTAGAATTTAAACAACGTAAACTGGATGCAGTCAAAGTGAACCGCTTGCAAGGAGTGGCAACTTAATTTATTGAACTTTGCCATGCGGTTAGTTTAGTAAACGGTTTGTGCTGTACCGAATTATGTTCGCTTCAAAGTTTCAAAGTTAAAAACTTGAAGTATATTATGAATAAGCGTCGGTTGGTAAGCGTTTTGCTAGTTAGTTAACACGTTTTAAAGAAGTTGAGCGGTGTATGTAGTTTCACGCTTTTGGGGTCATTTAAAAAGTATAGAATGTATTAAAGACAAGACGAAATGGTTAGAAGAAAGATGAGTTCCCGGGCATCGCGATGCATCAATGTACCCGGGAAATTGATTTAATACTGAGCGAGACAGAGAAAAACATCACATAGTGCGGGGTGGCTTTTATTTGTTGACAAAAGTGGCCTTGAACTGTCCTTTCATTACTACACGACTAGTTCAGAGTTGAATATGTAGTCGATTTTTATTTTACTTGATTTAAATAATTTTATGTAATGAGTAGACTTCAAAGTCCTATACAGAGAATGTGTGAAGAACGAATGTAGAACATTTACAGAGAGATGTGAGATTGGAAGAACCAAGGATGATGACGAAGATTATAAAACATAAGTGCCAGCTGGAGACTGAGGCTGTTAAAAGTATTCGTCTCTTTTGGTCTAAAGAGATACAAGAGAGAATAATGAGTTTCGAAGAACGAAGATGGCAAGCAGAGGCGTAGCGTGAGTGTCAGCCTCCCGGGGCGGAAGAAAATTTTGCCGTCCTCTTATTTAGGTATTTCAATTTTTATTATACTATGACTATAATATACAGTAATTCTAAAGAACTTTTCAGCATGAACAGTCATCATTATTTTTTATGGTACAGGTTACAAATAAAAAGTCATATATATATAGGCCGTGGTCTCAAGTAGACCGTAAGCAAGAAACCGTTTGCATGAGACCATGGCCGATGCAACTCGGCCCAAACGTCAAGCCACTGGTCGCGGGACTTTAAAAAAGTTATTTAATCCTTTTTCGATTACGTTTTAACATATGGCGTGGGATTTTTCAAAATTTTCAATTTTGCTTTCTTTTTTATTTCAATCTTTTCAGATAGTACGGTAAGTATATTAAACATTATAAATGTCGAAATGTTTTTTTCTAATAAAAAGCCCTCAATGGCCGACTATCTTGACTGCTGCAGCGCTCCCTGGTGGTCTACAGTCGTAAAACATGTTTAACAATCTCCTTTCTTTATATGATAGAAGTTATTCTCGCTGAATATTAGTCATAAACAATCCAAGCACAAAATAAAATACGGGGAATACCTGCAAGTCAGTACAGACGGTGTTACCAGTCGCTACGATGAGCAAGACGTCGTTATTATATATTCATTTAAAGAAAGGGGATTCTCCGATTTCGTCGCAGTAGGTACGTAAGTAATGAAAAATTCTGTGCTCATTTTAATAGATCCGAATCGTAGGTGCGACAAATATATGAAATGGTTAAAATATTTACAAGATATTATAACTATTTATTGTGAAATTTTGTGGACCCTAAAGGTGCTGCCCGGGGCTGCCCCTGACGCCCCCATTACACTACGCCACTGATGGCAGGTAATGACCTTCATACTTGTTGCAGTATCCTCTTTATAATTACTTGTAAAATACTTCAGATAATTACACTAATTGCGTAACCCCGAACTCAGCACTCGGGATTGTACTATTGGCTTCACAATTAACTGGAGGGCGCTCCGTAACATTTATCTTCTATGACAGTTTATAAAATTTCGTTTCTTAAATTACCGGGAATTGTATTAGAAAACTATTACTCAGTAAGCAAATGCACAAACTACCGCAACAATGGGTAACTAGAAAATCAATATCAATTTGATATTTTAGATTCATCGCGAACGTGAATGAGATACATTTTTACAATGGAAACACCGAAATCAATAAAATAAATCAATTTCCAATCAATAAAAATTATCCAACTCGACCCCAAAGTTAGAGTGTTATTATATGTTGTTTATTCCCCGGACAGAAACTACAATAGTATCTTACAAAAAATACATTGATTAATGACGTTGTATGTCAATTACTGATGTCAGGTGCAACTCGGTTTTTGCTGTGCCATGTTACAAAGGGGACCTTAATGGTGTTCACTTGAAGACAGATTTGATATATGTACGATGTACGTATATAACTAGACACGTACATAATGTGACGCTAATTCCCATTCGGGATTAGCGGATTTTCAATACCTAAAATAGAATTTTTTTATTGAGATCGATAATAACGGTGCTTACAGATAGAAATGCGGAAACATATAGGGTAATTTGGGGGGGTAAGATCGTAAACGGAGTAACATGGTATATATGGGCGGCAACGATTTTTGCATGGTTATTGTTGCTAATTTGACTGGTAAATGGATCTGTGAATATAATTGGTGTTATTGCTGGATGCTAACTCGTTGAAGTGGCAACTGTTGCTTGGGGACTTACTCTTAAAATATGTGAACGATGTGGGTCTCTGCATGACTGGTGCTGTCACTTAACAAATGTAAAATAAATGAATTAAATATATAGACAGAATAAATGGATAAAATAAATAGATATGATGAACAGATAAAATAAAATATAAATAGAATCAATTTTAATGTTGGATAGTTTAAATAAAATTAACTCTTAATAAATATTTCATAAAATGGTAATACTAATTCGCGACGTCATTTCTGAATGATTTAATTTGACTTGAGTGTAAAGTGTAAAGTTCAATAACGCACGAAAAACTCAGTAGTCTTGTCCTTGGCACGGTGGAGCTCAGAGATGGAGCCTAAATTATTATCTGCTGGTAAGCCGCCGACATATACATACTTCCTAATAATGTGTCATTTTTACATTGAAAATGTAAGATCGTAGACGGAGTAACATAACATAACATAACATAACTTCACGCTGTATCCCCAACGGGGTAGTCAGAGAGGACGGAGCGCCAGGAGTCGCGGTCCTTACACATCTCTTTCGCTTCCTCAAATCTCATCATTCTCCTCACACATTTTCGCCTAGGTATGCAAGTGCTTTTGACATTTCCGTCTGCTAACACTCTGGCTATTTGATCTTCATAAGTCAGCCTTGGTCTTCCTTGGCTTCTTTTACCACGGTACCACTTTTAGACGGAGTAACATCATATAAATAGTAATACTTTCTAATAATGTATTATTTTTACATTGAAAATGAATGATGAGATTCGAGGAAGCGAAAGAAGTATGTAAGGACCGCGACGCTTGGTGCTTCGTCCTCTCTGACTACCCCGTTGGGGATACAGCGTGAGGATATGTATGTATGTATTACGTTTATTACCCCGCTTACGATCTTACCCCAACTTACCTTATTTGTTAGTTGCTAGTACGTTGTCTATACATCGTTGTACAATCACAAAATTGGACAGACCATGATGTACCTGGGTATATCGCGAAACGCAGCGATTTCATGAAATATTATAATGCTTCCAATGAAAAGTCAGGCGAACCGATGAGAACAATACGTGTGTCGATTTAACAAGCTGAATGCCTCGCACGTTACGATCTTGGCAGGAATAGCATAAAACACTTGAACTTCCCATCGCTCGTGATACTTTCCCTGCCCTCTCCGATTGGATTATGAGTTCGCGCAAGATGACTGCATCCAAACATATTGAAATTGTACCAAAAAAGGCGTGAGCGTATGACGTTATGAGCAGAAATTACAAGTTTAATGCATGTCACACAATTATATTTAATTTTTATTTACAAATTCTTCGTCACCTTATACAGCTGATGTGCCTAACTATAGCTGGGCGATCATCAAACGACTTGTATTCAATCAAATCATTTGACTATCGATCAGCTATGTATTGAACGACATGGTTGATAGAGTTCCAATGCTCAAGCACTTTATCATAGCACATTGTCTTCTCAGTTTTGTGGTTGTACGACGACATATACTAGTTCTTTATTCTTTTAATAAGCTCATATCCCTTAGCTAACTTTTACGACCTGCACGGGATTGTTATCAAATAAGCTCCAAGTCAGGGGATGTCAGGAGCCTAATCACATAATATTTATTGACTGAAACATAACAGATCATTCATTCATTCCTGTGTTGTCATTATAAAATATAGCTGATAGTTATTGAATATCCAGTTGATATTGATTTGCAGGCAATAAAATTTACGCAAATGAGTATCAGTATGGGAGTAATCTTACGATCTGCAGCCAGTACTACTTACTGTCATAAGGGAATTTAGAGTCTTTTAATTTAAGCAAAAGTTTATCGCGACCAACACTCATTTTGGTATAGCCTATAATGTATATATAAGTAGATATAAATATATAAATATAATATATTATAGAGCAGGCGAATCTATAAGTTTCGTTGGCAACGTCAAATAATGGCGCCCACGGGAGCGTCCAGACTTCGCCGCTATTGAGTACGAGTATTATTCTTGAACGTATGCGTTGTCGAAGTTAAGCTTTGTGTTATATTTGATATAATGTCGATAGTTTACAATGTTCATATGAAATTAGACAGTAACTGATATGTTAATTGACATTTTAGGGTATATTGAAATATGTAACATGTTCTGTATAACCTTGTACAATAAGTTAATATGATTGCTTTTGAAACTGGTTTGGTTTATATGTATTATATTTATTAAATTAAAGTAATAACAAATAAATTCTAATATTTCGCAAACGGACCCCTCAATCGAAAAATGTTCTTTGTATTTCCTCTTTATTAACTATATGACTGGCCCGTTGGCGCAGTGGCATATGCATCTGCTTTTCAAGCTAGGGCCAAGGGTTCGATCCTCGGTCAGGTCAATTACGGAAACGAACTTTTCTCAATTGGCGTCGAGTCTGGGTGTTACTGGGAACGCCTCCAGAGTTCGTTGTGTGGTACCCATAGTACAAGCTTACTGCTTAGTTTGGGATCACACAATCAGTGTAATTGTTATTATTATTTTTCTAATATTTTTGAAAAACCTGTCCAATGACACTCCACACAATGGATTATGGGAGGTACCCGAGAAAAACATTTATTTAAAGATTTTATTTATCAATTTAGTCGGTGAGATTAATATGTATAACTATGCTGAATTACAGCTTGTTACTACCAAGAGTCTCTGAGTTAAACCGCAAACAGACGGACAGAAGGACATGGCGAAACTATAGAAGATCGTTGTTGATTACGTAATCTTAAAAAGTGGCTTATAATATGGCAAAAAGTGAAATTTAGAAAAAATTGGGAGCCTTTGCGAAGTAAGGTCATGAGACGAGGAGCGCTAAAGTTCCAATGTGAAAAGACGTTCGTTCGTTACATAAGTATGTATATATAAGTATGTGCTATAAGTTTGTATATATAAGTATTGTTGGTAGGCACTTTTTATATGTTAGTAAATGTGTGTTCGAATAATTTTGGTCGCACCAATTAGGCTTTTGAAGTGACTCGACTCAGCTACCCTAAGCGCTCTCCTCATTTTACTCATGGTTTAAAATATTCATTTTTTTGTATTTCACTTCGGGGTTTGCGTTTTCAATTTACGGTTTTGTACGATATTTCAGCTCATAAGGTAGGTAAAAGACGGAATAAAAGCGTTGTGACATACAAACACATAGTCATGACGAAGTTATGATAGTACTGGTTTTGTCAATTGGGTTAAACACAAATCGAAATCATTAAACAGTTTACTGGTCCATTGACAGAGTGGTTATTGAATCTGCTTTCCAAACAGATAGTCTCGGATTTGATTCTCGGATAAGTCAACTTAAGAAACGAACCTTCTAAGTTTTTTAAGTTATTTTGTACTTTGAGCGCTATTTCGTCGCTCCCCCAGTTCGTTGTTGAAAGCTTACTGCTTAGTTTGAAGTCACGTAATTGGAGTCATTGTGTGGAATATTTATCATTTATCAAACTTGTTTCCACGTTGGTAGGAGAGAAAGAAAATATAGCATTCCAGTTGATTATAATCTTGCCATCCAGGTAAAAAGATAAATACAGCATGATATAAGGAATTGGTAAAGGCGATGAATTAGCGATCCGTTTTGATGTGTCCTAAATTTGAAATTCTATGAAGTTGTCTATATACAAGTAACAGCTTTCCAATCAGATTTTGGTTTCACTTTCATTAGCCCGAAAAAGCTAGTTAAGAGCGTGTCTGGGACGTCTTAAATTGGTGTTCCGTAGCGATGTCGATATAGTATTTAATTATTTAGTTTAGTTATTATTAAAACGATAAACCTAAACGATTTCAAGCCTATGCGGTGGTCATTCTCGGTGTTTGTTTAGAATTACAGTCTGTTAGTCCATATTTTTCTAAAATTTTTCCTTAAAATATTAGCTAATTGCTACTTTATAGTTAAATATTTTATAAACGCGGTTTCAAAATAAAAGGTAGTTAAAGAAATTTTTATTTCATTTTTAAAGACCTCTTTCAATGATACCCCACTTGGAAAGCACCTATAGGAGATACCTTCTTGTCTTTGATAAGGATCAAAATTCTGGTTATTTATTTGTTTTTACAAATTACATTACATAATTTTATAGTACCAGCGAACCCATGACAATATTTCTCACTGTATCGTGATTTGTCAGGCATGTTAGTTAAACAAGCTGTCAACAGATGAGGATAATAGCAGTGGGAAGAAAATTTATTTAAATAAAGTGTTTTAACTAGAACTACGGTGTGAAGATATGTATGTCTTTATATTTTTCGTATTTAGCGAGGAACCAAGTCTTTAAAATTGTGTCTCAAACATTAATTTTAATGAACTACTATGGGAGATATGGCGTACCGACAAAAAACACCCTTTAGGAATAATAATAACAATGATGATTATATAAAGACGTCGGAATAAATCGGGTGTGACATATATTCATATGATAGACATGACATGACATATCTATTCAGATAGACATGACTAAACTACAGGTGTACCGTTATGACGTTGAACCCTAAAAATCACTGCTATTGATATAATTTCTAGAGATTCTATTGTTAGTAATTAAGCACAACGTATAATACTCAAATTCTTATAATACAGTAATTTATACATATACATAGTCTATTTAGCTTATTATCCCAACATGGAATTAGGGAAATAATTGGATACCCGCAGACACGCAGTGGAACGATGTCTGTGGCGCTTGGTACTAACATAATGCAGATATCGCATACTGTTTGTGTGAGTGGGATATTTTAGACAACTTAGGTACTAAGTGAGTGTAATGGAATATTATTGGTTAAGGATTTATTCCCCAATAGTCACATACGTAATTACTAAATATATATCTATTTAATTATATAGTACGTTACTCCTTTTTTTGGTAATGTGGAAGAAACCTTCAATAACCCAGCCCCTCAGCGGTAAAATTGGGTTACGTGAGACTGGATTTTACTTACAGAACGTCTCGGCGCACATCAAAGGACTAGGATCTCTTACAGAACACATCGGAGCCCCTCTAGCGCTTTTCCAAATCTAAAGTAATTCTTGGAGGTGTAGAGCGATTCGCTGGCGTCCTCGTAGTACTGCGTAGGCGCGGACCGTATGCGCGGTCATCTTTCTCGGAGTCACATAGAGTGGACAATCGCGGTCTCCGCTTCGTCAGGCGTGACCACGAAGGTGTAATTCTACACCTACTTTAAATGTATCTACATCAATAAACAGTTCAAGGCGCGGGACTCAGACTAGATTTTATTCATAGCAAGGTCAATTTAGGTTACTAATTTTGCTATTTTGATGTTGAGTTTGGGTCTGAGTTTTACTGGGCGCTTGATGAAAGTTCATTGTGTGATACGGTACAAGTCTAGTGGTTTGTTTGGGATCAAACAATATGCGATTTAATTATAAAACTAGTATGTTTTATGCATGTTACAGTCAATGTTTAAAGCAAATGTATTAAGATATGATAAGAAAGGGTACGTTGACAATCACCAAAATAACCGGTGAATATCCATAATTTATTATTTTAACGATTTCGGTTATACACCAGTCAATGTTACCATATATCTCAACGACTAGCCCACCGGTGGCCCGAAATCGAATTTAGCCTTAAATCCAAGGCGAATTTAGTCATAAGTTATTTGAAATTAGAATCAAAGCAGCTTGTAATTATTTTATGTAGTGTCATTAGCTATAGTTTGACAGGTAACAATATTTTTAATGATTTAGAATAGTTATTAACTGCTACAGGTGTACACACAAGTTATGAGCAGGTCGCAGGAGCAGGAGCAATAATGCAATCAGTAAAACCTAATAATTATTGCAACCATTTTGGACTTACATCTACGAAATTGGTGATTGTCGATTTATACCGGTGCATACGGTGCACATTCGCTAATATAGAACATTTACAGCAATTTACGAGAGCATGAAATTCCCGAATGACTTCAAAAGAAAGTTATTGATGTCCCTCATCAAAACATGTTTTTTGCATTGTTGAATGTGCTCTCTATAACAGTTGTATACCTATTTGACAGCCCGTGCAAAATGGTTAATTCCTTGTAAGGGTTGTTTTCCGTACAAGGGGTGGTATTTTCAGAAATTGGTCTCGGCCATTTTAAAGCACATAAAAAGCACGTAATTTTACGGTGGTTTTTTTTTTCAAAGTCAAATTTAGCCCCGCTAGGAGATGGGCCGTGCTAGCTTTCCGATAGCTGGCACAGCGAATTAGCAAGAGTGATTTGCCGCCTTAATTAGAGAGCACAAAAATATTAACTTGGGCACATAATTAGCACATAACGAGCACATTATTTTGCCATATCCCTTTTTTAATTTTTTGAAGATGGCCGTGCCAGCTTGACTCACCCGTAAAAAAATTTGTTCACGTTGTATTCTGCACAACTTGAGAATGAACCAAAAACGGGCTCGTGTCGATTGGTGTGAAAAAATGTTACAAAAGTACAATCAGGGTGCGTCAAAAGCTGTCCATAATATCTACACAGGTGATGAATCTTGGATCTATGCGTATGATCCTGAAACTAAACAACAATCAACGGTTTGGGTGTTCCAAGATGAGCCGAACCCAACAAAAATCATTCGTTCAAAAAGCACTTTAAAGCAAATGGTCGCTTGTTTTTTTTGGTATAAATGGACATGTAGCTACAGTGCCACTAGAGGATCGTAAAACGGTTAATTCTGAATGGTACACGACCATTTGTTTGCCAGAAGTCTTTGAAGAAATAAGAAAGAACAACCGACAACGCAGAATCCTTTTTCATCATGATAATGCTAGCTGCCACACATCGGCCGAAATAACTCGGTATTTGGAAAATCAAAAGATCGAATTAACGGGTCACCCGCCATACAGCCCCGACTTAGCCTCCAACGACTTCTATTTATTCCCAACCGTGAAGAATAAATTATGTGGTCAACGTTTTTCGAGCCCTGAAGAGGCTGTTCATGCATTTAAAATGCACGTTTTGGAGATACCTTAATCCGAATGGAAAAAGTGCTAGGAAAATTGGTTCCAACGCATGCAAAAGTGCATCAATCATCATGATGAATATTTTGAAAAGCAATAAAACTATAATAAATGCTATATGTTTGTTTCACTTTGTTATTCCGGATACATAAATAGCAGCCCTCGTATTAAAAAATAAAAACGAGCGAATGTGTGAGGAGAATAACGAGATTTGAGGAAGCGAAAGAGGTGTGTAAGGACCGCGACGCTTGGCGCTCCGCCCTCTCTGACTACCCCGTTGGGGACACAGTACAAAGTAGTAGTATGTCTGTAAAAACAAGCACAATTGTAAAAAATATTTAACCCCAATGAGATATATAGAAGTTCTTTCCTTTTAAATTGCTGAAGTGGGGCTAGACTAGAGGAAGATGACGGTATCAGACGTTGGTCAGCAACTAGTAGTGTCATAGCCCAGCGTGGCCCGGCGTTAGAAGCGACAGAGACAAAGCTACTACTTAAGATTTATAACCAATAACATTCGACATTTTTTCAAATTCGAAATTTTGGAGTATTTTAAATCAATTGACTCGAATGTCAAATATTTTTTATAAAGTTTTGTTTATGATTATATATTGTACTACTCGTGCACGACGGCATGAGGGATGAGATCAGAACCGGGTGACGCGACGTCGTTATGCCGTGTTTGTACGGTTGAGACAAAAAAATGTTCAAGAATTAAATTTTTTTCGAAGAATATTATAAATTTAATCGGTATTTCTTTGTGTGCATCGTGCAAGTACGATAGAATGACGCCGCGTCACTGGGTTCAGGTGTCACATTATTGTGTATGGGTTGTTCTAAATCTAAACATATCTTTCAATAGAATTATTTATTATTATATATTTTTATTTAAAAAAATACTTATTTATTTATGCACAAAAATATATGCCATATAATATTATGTATGCTCGATAGCGATTTTTTTCAAGAACGTTTATGAGAATATAGTCATAGTTACAATACGGATAGATATAATCCACAATTCAACGGTGAAGTCCAGGAATATATTAGTACGGAAGTGTCAAGTTTTCTTTTCAATCTAAAACACCAGGGAGCTGAGTAGGGGTGAATAAAATATACGTTATTCTATGAAACTTTATAGACAAAGTCGAGTTGTATTTATTTTTCCACCAACTTGATGCTAGAAGCTAGACGTCTGTGAACTTGTACGAGTACTTACAGATTTGTTTTTAAGTACTAAATACAAGACACAACTTTCAATGGTCTCTCTAAACTCCAGATGCTAGAGTTACCTATGAAATAAAACATAATAAATTCAACATTTTAATGCTTGTATAATGTAATCTGCAATCTCAGTATCAAAACTTGTATCACATACTGTACATAATGTATCCGACGTCTATACAAGTTCTTATATAAACTCTTTCTTTTGGCTGACTTTACGACCTGCGCGGAAAAATAAGCAGCTGATATATTATTCTCCTTTTTCTTCCAGACTATTATGAAAGTAAAATACAGGAATGGAAATCAGAAAACGTCATTTATAAAGTGAACGGTCAATTAGTATAACGAATATTTCAAATAAATATTACAGACTATTATTAGACCTTTAAATAATTGTTGACCCTAAACAAATAACATAGAAAAGGCCTTGTGCTTAGTTTGGGGTACCCATACAATGAACTGGGAGGGCACTCAGTAGAGTTCAAGACTATTATGAAAAATTCAGTGTCTGGATTAATCTGGCTGAAAATCGAAGTCAGATTTGAAAGACAATTGCGTTAGTCTCATTACAGAGGTGACAGCCCCTATTAGGTTATGTTAGATAAGATTTTTTATTACATGAGTTGATCAAATATTTTTTGTACTGGTTGGATAGTTTGCTATTTTTTTTTAACTTATTTATTGTTTTAATAATTGAAAAGGATAAATAATAATTTACATTTTTACTAGCTTTTACCCGTGACTTCGTCTGCGTGGTGGCGAGTTACAATAAAGAGGATAGCGTAAAAACCTTTTCCATGTAAAAATACATATAACTTCCATTGTGATCAGTTAAATCAGCCATTCCCAAAGTGGGCGATAACGGCCCCTTGTGGGCGCTGCAGGCCTAAAGGGGGGCGGTAAGAGACCCAGAAAAAAAATGGGGGCGTTGTGTAGAGGCCTGGGGGGTGATTTGTAATTTCATTTAGCTAGGAGGCATCTTAGACATATGTATATATATAACATATGTAAATACAAAACAGTGAATATGAATCGAACATGTCTCATGGACGTACCTTGGACCACTACAGTAGAGAAAATATTGAAATATTGTTAAAAGTTAATTTTATATATTATTGGGATGGATATTAGTTCTATGATAAATACAATACTTATGTATGAAATGAATACATAACTATATTTAAGAGTAATTTTTTTAGGAATTGAGTGACAGCAGTAGGATAAAAAATAGTTTATCGACCCATATCGATTATCGATTATCGACCCGATATATATCGATTGTTATAGATTTCGTTTAAGATACACTGGTGGCCAGATAACGGTCAGATAAATCCCAACTAGAAAAGTAATGGGTGAAAGTGGTACATACTGTATAACTGTTATATAGCAGTCATACACACGTTTATATGGCCCAAAAAGGCTTACAAAATATAACATTTCTGTCGCATTGTAGTCGTGCTGTAGTCGTGTTATACAGATATATTTTAGTGCATAGTGCTTGCATAATACATAAACTGTTAATAAATTTAATCAAAGTTTTACGTGTACATATCAATTTTCCGGTATATAACATTTTTGCTTGTTGGATACGTAAAAGTTTGAATACGTAGAGTTGTTTCTGACGTCGAATTAATTGTTGGCTTTCCAGTACGATTTTGAAATCCGATTCTTTACATCGAATTATAGCATATTCAGTTTTTAACGCGTTACTGTAAAATTGCTTTCCAAATCGTTAAGCAAGTCAAGATTTATTTGAAAACAAAAATGCCCACTGTACAATCTGACAGTCACAAAAAGGCTGTAAATCTTCGTGCCGCTCGTAAACACGTCATTCGCCAGCGCTGGACGGTAACCGTCAACTTACTGCCATTAAAACGTTTCGAAACACGCATTGCCGATCACTCAGCTTCATTTTCAAACTGCTCCGTGTATGAAGTCTAGTTTGTCTCAATAACAATAATCATAGCCTGTACTTCCTTTTACCAGACCAAACCATATGCGAATCCACATAGTTATATCTATATACATATAATAAAGCAGAAGAAACCGTGTGTCTGTACATTTAATAAATTTATCAAAAAATAAGTGTGGGCGATAAAAAAAGAGTAACAAAAAGCATATTTCAAAATTGTTGTCTGTCTGTATATACAGGCTAATCTCCGAAACTACTGAACGGATTTTTTTTGCAATTTTCTCAAGTAGATTAGGCTCAGCTTGTAGCAATGCTTAGGCTTTGTTTCATTGAAATTAGATGACAGCGAAAAAAGTTATTGTCATTTAAAGTTTCTCCTCCTAAACGGCTTGACATACAAAAGACATGTATGTATGCATACATATATTTCGATGATTTATATCAGGTGATATGGAGAGCATTGCAAGGGTGCCGGGTAAAGCCTAGAGCCTTCTTCGAGGCTTGCTCAAGCGAAAAGCAGAGGCACTTCACTGTATACCATCGAAGGGAACAGTTAGGAGACAAGCGATTCAATAATATGATGTGTTTGTACTTATTTGAACCAAATAAGGTAAAAACGAGACAAATAAAGGATGTTATTACAGCTGATTTTATTTTTAGACAGCATCTTTCTTAGAACTAAGAAAGATGCTGAGAGATTAGAGGTATGTAAGGACCGTGACTCCTGGCGCTCCTTCCTCTTTGACTACCCCGTTAGGGATACAGCGTGAAGATATGCATGTATGTATGTATCTTTCTTAGCACTACCTTCGGATGACGAAAACATCGAGCGATACCAAGATTCAGACACCCTTAACCAATGTTTTTATTGAAATTGTAAGAACTATTTTCAATGAAAACTGATGTCTCGTACAAATAAAAAAAATTGCTTTAATATTATGACTACAATTTACTTTTTCATCACTTACTTATTTCAATATTTTATTTCATTTTAAAGTCTTATCGTATTTCTCGACATTTGACAAATAAATAAATAAAATCTTTGTCTAAGCCATACGTCTACAGAGGCATGTCAATAACTAAAAACAAAAATCTTCGAAACAAAAAGCAGGTTTAAAATGAAATGTTTTTAGCTTTGCAAATAGAGCTTCTGATCTCTTTACAAATAGAATACAAAGCTGTACACCCTGATGCCTTGACTGATATCCACAAAATAAATCTAGGTTCATTCATTTTAACGATAAGATGCTGCAGACAAACATAGAAATAGGGAGAACGGCGTCATACCAACAACACTCATTTTTCCTATCGGAAGTTAAAATTAAGCTACAAGGCTAAAAGTCTATAGATTTTCTGTAATAAATTACTTTTCAATACCCAATCAAACTCAAAAGAGGGAATGCCAAAATTTCACTCGTTTGAAACGTGATCCGTAACCGTGACGGAGGGTCCCATAGGTACAATAGTTCCAAAAAAAAGCTCTTTGTTTCTCCCCATGCGCGCTCGACAACAATTAATGTTGCGTTTCACCTTTTGTGCTCGTTTTAATAGAGACATTCTAACGATCCATTTTTTCACCTGGCAGGTGGGTCTGAAATGTTGATATTATGACTCACGGTACACGCACCATATGTGTTTTAAATTAATTATACGCTTTTTTGAATACTATTTATACATAATAAACATAATCATTGTACTGTTATTATCTACAGACGTAAAAAACACTATATTATAATAATAAGTATAGGTAGATATTTTTAATAATGTTTAAAAGCTGACAATTCATTCATAACTCATAACACACGTTATTAATTTAATTTTATAGATTTTAGGGTTCCGCACATACATGGTAAAACTTCATATTAAAATTACTAATGCGTCTCTCCAGAAATTTCCAAATAGTGTAACTTACTTACAAAGTAGTAATATAATGTAAGTTAAGAGCTTGTCTATGCACCGTAGTGCAAGCGAATACATTCTTCACTCCTTAGCCTTATGACGGCAGAATTAAGGTTGATTTTCGCAGTTGTGGTTTGATCATATTGTAGCGCGGCGAAGAGTCAAACTTTTTGTTCATAATTGTAATTTGCATGGAAACTACATTAACAATTAAAAAACCGGTTTGAGAGATTGTCATATTATAATTACCTATCATTTTCAGTAAAAATTGTTTTGAAACTCTGTAGAATTTTGGAGATCCAACTGAATTTATCTTTTCTGGATATTATGGATGAAATATTTTTCCACGTTTGAGTACTTTAAGATAAAAAGTTAAACAGTAATTCCACGTTTGTGGGTTTTAAGATAAAGAGTAAAAGTTATACGGAACCAAATGAGTAACTTTTAGTCTTCTTAGGTGTCAAGATATAAGTTACCAAGCGCACCAAAGTCTGGATAGCTGAGCTCTTTGTATTAGTACCAATTCAAAACGTTCACATTATAATTATGTTTTTAAAAAGTAATGACATTTCGTTTGTAAATATTTAGAAATTGTATCACTTCTATAGAAATATATTTATTTCAATGCTATACTACAAATTTAATACAATTTTTGGGCCTTTCTAGAGACTTATCACTCCGTTAGTTTCCAAGGCCAAGTTAATGGAAGGAGTTCTGAGTCGTAAATTGTAACTGACTTGTTACATAATTAGTTGCTTTAAGGTTCTGCATTTCAAAATAAAAAAGACGGATCTTTGATAAGGTCTCATGCAACCATCTGTCCATTTACAAACTACTTACATAATACATCTTGTATAAGTACATAATATATTTATTAATCGTAGATAAAATATTCGTAGGAGAATTAAAGAGATTACAATTGAGACTCAATCTCGACAAGGCCTTCCCAGCCCCCTTTATCTCCCAAACTACTAGGCCTACAATTTAAATAATTTCAGAGAATAGAAAACCTTGCTCAAAGTTTACAGGAATGTAGCGACAGTCCCAATTCTTACAAATCTCCAATTAATTGTGCAAACTCTTTCTATTAATGTGGTATGAAATCTTTCACGTTCAAATTTTTTAAATGAAAAAGCAACGCTTTACGCCTATATTCCAAGAGGATACTCAAATATGAATATCTGATTAAGCCCAGTTAGAAAGGGATGATGCTACATGCGATTAATACCGGCATTTCTTTCTATTCTCAAGCAGAAATTCACATTTGAGTGTCGTACTTGAAACAAAGGCAAAATTACAAGAACACATTATTCTAAATCTATAAGTTTAGATTCCGGCATAGCTAACAATTACACACATACATACATAAATATCCTCACGCTGTATCTCTAAAGCACTGGTTCCCAAACTTATTTTGTCTACTGAGTCGAGAGCTCATGCAGTCGTTGTCTAAGATGCCTCCTAGCTAAATGAAATTACAAATCACCCCTCAGGCCTCTACACAACGCCCCCATTTTTTTCTGGGTCTCTTACCGCCCCCCTTTAGGCCTGCAGCGCCCACAAGGGGGCGTTATCGCCCACTTTGGGAATGGCTGCTCTAAAGGGATAGTCAAAGAGGATGGAGAGCCAAGCATCGCGATTCTTACATATTTTTTTCGCCTTCTTAAATCTCATCATTCTCCTTACACAGTTTCGCCCATATATGAGAGAGATTTTGACATTTTCGTCAGTTAAGACAATGGCTATTTGATCTTCATAAGTCCGCCTTGTTCTTCCTTAGCTTCGATACACTTACTTTCACTGTGAAGATTTTCTTTGTCAATCGTTCTTTGCACTCATTCTATGTGCTCGAATCATCTTAAGCATTTCTGTCGTATAATAATTTTTGCAATATTACCGTTATCTAACATTGTCGTTCTACGTATCTCTTCACTGTTTATTTTTAACTCACTCTTATTTGAAAAAGATTTATTAATGGCAGTAAAATAGTAACGTATAATATTGAATGTTAGCAGGAGAGGATTTGGTAACACACAAGAACAGAGTTATATTGACACGAAATCAGTGTCTATCAAAATGAAGGTAGTAGTTTTAATAAAAGCGTGTGAAAATGATTTTAGATTGTAGATTTTATTGTACTTAATTATAATACATAACGTAGTTAATACTTAACATTACAAAAATAACGCAGTTTAACCCATGATAACTTCATGAATCGCTTTTTCCCAGTGTCATTGCTTTGAAGATTGAAACAGATAATTGTCATAGTGAAATAAACACAAAAGATGAGGAAGGAAATATCTTTTCATGCCAAATATCGTGTTTGCGTGATGTCCGAAGTTTAACGTGTCTGTAATGGCTTGAAATAAGGTCAAAGCCGTATTATTATTCAGAAGTTTCACGCGGAAACGCGAGCGAAAAATGTTAAAAAGTCTATGCTATATTTTAACAAATGAATATTTTAAAACAACTTCATAGACAAAGTGCCCAGTTAATGTAAGGGTTCGTACGCCCTATTCCAGACGACCATCCCTGTAGCCTGGAGTCTGAATAAGATATTTCCTGCTTTTTGTACGAGGCAACTCAAGGATGTTCAAGTCGTTCACTCTGTGCGACACCGAGGAGAACGACATCGTGTATAGTCCTCACTGTCCTAGCACGGCGAGGATGTTGGGGAGCCGTTCAGTTCCTCGTAGGAATGCTCCGACACAGCACTACAGGAGCTCTGGAGTTCCGGTACTCCGTCGGAGATCACAGAATACCTTTACGTGCACCGCGGACGACTAAAATGAGAGTTTCTTGGGAAAAAGCCTTACGTGGGACTTTCCAGTATCTAGAATCCAGTCCCTCACGGATTGAAGGTCACTCAGCTGACAACGCCATACGCGACCTAGTGAATGTGATCCGACAATTCACGAATACAAGTTTTGGCCGAACCTTGTTTTTTTGGCAAAAACTAGCTGAAAACGAAACTTCGGGCGGTCATTATATATATACATTAAATATGAATCCACGCTATATCTCTAACGGGGTTGTCAGAGAGAATGGAGCGTCAAGAATCGTGGTCCTTACATATTTAAGCCTACTCAAATTCACAATACTCTTCACATACTTTTGCCTATATGTGCGAATGCTTTTGACATTTCCGTCACCTAACACAATAAATATTTTTTTTTATAATCAACTACATATATAGCATAATATAAAAGTAAGCCATTACGTATATAACTTTTTTATTTATGGGGTCTGATCATGAGCATTCTTTCATAAATGACAATGAAGTTTAAATGAATCTTTCCTACGTAGAACGAGTGCTGTGGAGGTAGGTTAGAAGTCAATCTACTATCAGTGTTATTTAAATCAGCCGTAAGACCGGGTTAATGACTGAGGCTATTTAGCGATAACGTTGAACAACAGGTTATTAAGCATGGAGACAAAATCAGATGGATATCAGTAGACCGGACTATCCAACAGGTAATCACGTGGAACGTCAGAATAAGGTATCTCCTGCTTCAATCAATCACTATAGCATGACTATACTTACTGCTATTTATCATATACAACAATACAAACATATTTCTGTGACAATAATTATGTGTGATTTGTTATATTATGTATGAATGTACATATTTTTGTGTCTATAATTATGTGCGGTTTGTTATTGTTCCTATAGAATGACGTTATAATAAATATGTCATAAGGAAATTCTATTTTCGCTACTGAAAGGATAAGAGATACCTAGTATGTACATAAAATTATTTTTTTTAAATCGAAAACATGTCTATAGTGGTGTATTTTCTTTCTCGCTCTTACACTAATAAAATGTCGTCAGGTTAAAAGGAATAAATGTCGGATGGATCTCAACATTTTTTATAGTCCTTCGTTTCAAAGTTAAACGGTTTTTATGACACTATTATGTCGTTTACGAAAACAGGGCGGCGATCTCCTTACGTGTTATAAATAGGTGCTTTTACGCTACCACGTCCGCAATGAGGTAACATAACGTGGTGGTGCTTTGGTCGTTGATACGATCACAGGTTAAACAACGTAGTGCACGGTGATTTATTGGATGGATAGGCCTTTGCTTAGAAAAATACGTTAAGCCCAATCATTACAAGATGAATTAGTTATTAAGCCAGTGGGCTTATTACGTCATACACGTAGAAACTTTGGAGTCATTCATTCCAACGTTCTTGTTTTACATACGTAAATATCCTCAAGCTGTATCCCTAATGTAATACAGAGAGAACAGTATCAGTATATATTCACTCTGTAAAAGCGCCAAAGCATCGTGGTCCTTATATAACTACTATGTGCTTCTTTCCCTTCTCAAATCTCACTATTCGAACTTCGGTATTCAACCTTGGTCTTACTGGGTTTCCGCTACCGCTCGATTTCGCTCGTAGGTTTGCTTTATCAGTTGTAAATAACTCATTATTTCTATGTACCTGAACCATCAAAGCATTCCTTGCCTTTTTTACAATAACACTTTCATCCAACCTTATCGCATTGCGTATCTTTTCATTGCTTATTTCGTATGTAAGGGTGATATTATACGTATGTCTGAGACATCGCATTTCTACTGCATTCATCTTACTTTAACTCGATTTGGGCATATCCAAGCTTCATAAGTCACTATCATATATTAAAGGTGGCAAAAATATTGCACATTATAATTGAAATTCAAAGTTAAAAAAAACTTTTAATTGCTTAACTTTTAATTGCTTTAGTTCCTAAAATCTCTTACAATTACGATTCAGAGCTAAAGATTTTGAGCCACTGACTATATAGCTAAGAATATTCTCAATAACTGCAGCTTTAAAAACAAATAACCGCATGCATCTCGCTTCAAACTATAACACCCTTTCCTCTGTTGGCAGTTGAAAAAATATATTGAATGATGTTCATCACATCATCAAAGAGTATGAAATAATGTCAAATCAATATTTTGGTTTGGGTTAGATTAAAAAAACCTGTCAAGTGCGAGTCGAACTCTCGCTCTGAAGATTCCGTACCACTATACAATGTATAATTGTGTTATGTGTTTAACAAAAAAATGTGTCTAATTCAAAAACAAATTAAACTTTGCAGTTAAAACTCACTTTCTCCTGTACTCTCCAACTGCAAATGCAAGTTTGCAATGGCAAAAAAGTGTGATATAATTACAAATTCGCAATTTTTGCATTTTTCCCTTTTGTTGTGTTTTGAGACCTTGCTTCGTGCCAAATTGTATGACACTAGGTTAATCGGAAGTACCATATAGATTTTTGATAGAGTAGGGGAGAGGTGGTATGAAAGGGACACGTATTGAAAGGGACAATTCAAATCACCGGTAAATTAAAAAAAAATTCGGATCAACAGTATTTTTGTTGCATGGCAACTCCGACGCACATTCATTCGCGCCTAACTTTACACTGCCGTCATTTTCAAGATAGCGGTGTTGCGCAATTGTTTTTAATGATATCGATAAGTAATTTTTTTGTTATTTTTTCGAAACGTTTTGTCAATGCAGTGAATTGATTATTTATTTGTTTACCATTCATTATGATCGGCTAGATATAAACAGATAAGAGAACAAAAGGTCAGTAAACTTTTACTTAAAATTGTATATTTTGTGGTTACGTTTATCATATGTGTATGACATTTATGAAAGACACAACAAACGATTAAGAACGGGACGTCCCTTTCATAACCGTCTCTTTCATAACTGGTGTTTTGTGTTGGCTCACTGTTTAATAAATTTATCATCTGTACAGATTAAAAATGCCGCCTAAAAAGAGAACGCTTGTCGATGCACATAAAATTGAAGAGGCAGTGAATGAAGTATTACAGAAAGGGATTTCTGTAAGATCGGCTGCCAAGATAATTAATATAAGCAAATCACATTTACACAGATTTGTTGCAAAAGCTAAAGCGTCTGAGTCTACGTTCTTCGTTTATAAACCGAACATTGGTAATGAGAAAGTTTTCACTGCAGACCAAGAATGTTTCCTGGTAGATTCTTTGAAAACCTTCGCAAAAATGTGCCATGGTTTGACAACTAAGCAAGTTAGAGAACTAGCATATCAGTATGCTATTCGTTTAGAACGTAGTATACCATCTTCTTGGGAAGAAAATAACATAGCTAGTCTAGATTGGCTGAAGGGATTTTTAAAAAGGCATGACTCGTTGAGCGTAAGAAAATCCGAAAATACTTCAATAGCAAGAACCACAAGTTTCAATAGACACAACGTTCAATACTTTTTCGATAACTTGGAGAAATGTTATCAAAAGCATAATTTAGATGAAACTGGGTGCACTACTGTCACTAATGCACCCAAGATAGTTGCGCAAGCAGGTGTTAAAAGAGTTGGCCAAATCAGCTCAACAGAACGTGGCTCGCTTGTAACTATGATGGCTTTCGCAAATGCTTCTGGCGGAAGTATTCCTCCTGTTCTCATATTTCAGCGTATTCATTTTAAAGAACATATGCTCGAAAATAGTCCTATTGGTGCTTTAGGGCTCGCAAATGTATCTGGTTGGATAACCAAATACTGTTTTTTAAAATCTTAAAACACTTTGTTCAAATCGTCAAGCCCAATTCTAAATCACCGGATTTAATAGTCCTCGACAATCATAAGACTCACATAACTAAAATAACATAATGATTCTAACCTTTGCACCTCATTGCAGTCACTGCCTACAACCCCTCGATGTGACCGTATTCGGACCATTCAAAACTTCGTACAGAGCTAGCATGAATGACTGGATGATTTCAAACCCTGGCAAAACTATCACGATCTATAATGTGGCTCAATTTGCTAGAGACGCTTTCTATGTTGCTTTTAACATAAATAATATAATGTCTGCTTTCAAGAACACTGGGATATGGCTTATCAATAAAAATATTTTTACTGATGAAGGTTTTTTACCCGCTTTCGTGACAGACCAACCGCAGTCTCTTCAAAACCCCATTAGTTCTGCTGGGAACTCTGACGAATCTTCCTCAAATGAAGAACTGCAAAACAAATCTTACCCTGTTGAGTCTGAACTTGATTCAAATGAACGAACAGTTTCACCTTCCATTTTAAATGAGTCACAACTTGAACTTTCTATAGTAAACGAACCGAGACCGGGACCCTCTACTTTGAATGAGTCACAAGCTGGATATTTCAATACTGAAGCGTCGCATTCTAGGAATTCAAATTCTTCTTACCCTGCGATAACTCCGGAACTCATGAGACCATATCCTAAAGTTCCATCTCGAAAACCTACTAAAATACAACGTAAAGGCAAAACCACGATTATAACTGAAACCCCAGAAAAAGATAGATTACTTATAGAAAACATGATGGATATCTTAAATAAGAAAATGACCAAGGCTGAGAAACAAAACTTAAAACATGTAAAACAAATTTTTAAATCGATAGATGATATTTATGAAACTGAAGAAGTCGCTCCAAGATTAAGAATTCGCAGCCTGACAAAAAATAATACAGAAAGTGATCAGTGTAATGTTCGTAAGACAAAATATTCAAAAAGCAGTGTAGATTGGTATCAATGTAAAATTTGCACGAAATGGCCACACAAAACTTGTGGTATTAAAGGTATTTCTAATTTTTTTGCTCATTATGCCACCAAGAACACTATTATTTAAGATAATTATTTTTAAGATGGTCAGTACCTAAATCAAACTTTAAGAAGACTGTTGATTGTTGAGTTTCATAATCATTTGTTGCCTAAGTTAATTGTTAATTATTTTTAAAATAGTAAACTAACTTTAATAAGACTGTTTAATTGATCATTTTATTTTTAAGATAATCAGTAAATCATACTAAGAAGGTTCTGGTGTTTGAAAGAGAAGCGGAACAAACGAAATGTGTGATTAGTGTAAATGGAAAATGTCTAGAACAGGTGAATGAAATTGTGTACCTGGGGAGTGCGTTTTCGAGGGATGGAAGATGTGAGTTGGATGTGGAGAGACGGGTAGCAGCTGCCAATAAAGTGAACGGTGCTCTGTCCGCATTAGTGGGTAGTGTGAATATATCTAACACTGCTAAAATGGCCATCCACAATGCGGTGTTGGTGCCAACTTTGTTGTACGGCAGTGAGGCCTGGATATGCCCGAAATCGAGTGAAAGTATGATAAATGCTGTGGAGATGCGGTCTCTCAGAAATATGTGCGGTGTCACGCTTGCGGACAGGATAAGCAATGATGAGATACGCAGTATGACAGGGTTGCACAATAGTGTTATTGTAAAAATGAAGAAAGGAATGCTTAGATGGTTCGGGCACATGGAAAGAATGAGTGATGAAAGACTGACGAAGAAAATATACAGAGCGAAAGTGAGTGGTAAAAGAAGCCAAGGAAGACCAAGGCTGACTTATGAAGATCAAATAGCCAGAGTGTTAGCAGACGGAAATGTCAAAAGCACTCGCATACCTAGGCGAAAATGTGTGAGGCGAATGATGAGATTTGAGGAAGCGAAAGAGGTGTGTAAGGACCGCGACTCCTGGCGCTCCGTCCTCTCTGACTACCCCGTTGGGGATACAGCGTGAAGTTATGTTATGTTATGTTATGTTTATACTAAGAAGACCGTTGATTGTTAAGGTTCATTATTATTTATTATCTAAGTTGATAGTTGTTTCTTTTAAGATATTACACCACACTTTAAGAAGATTGATGATTTGTTAAGATTGATAATTATTAAGTTGATTATTTTTAAGATAGTCAGTAAACCAAACTAAAAACTGTAGGATAAATATGGAATAATTCCAGTGATTTTTAAAATTTGATTTTAAAACGTACCTAAGTAGTTATTGTATGTATACTTTCCTTATTTAGTGTATGTGTAGCAAATTATAAAGTAATTTTCCATAATATTGTGTACTGTCCCTTTCATAAATATTCGCGTCCCTTTCAATGCAGTCCATTTATGAAAGGACAAAATACATATTTTTTAAGGTTGCGAAAATAAACAACTAAATATGAACAAATGATAATTATTGCATTTTATTTCAATAGTAAAATAATAGAGGTTTCCCATTTAGCTCCAACCTGTTCAAGGTATTATATCATTCGTTTACTAGAGCTTCTACAACAAAAATGTCCCTTTCAAACCACCTCTCCCCTACATAATAAATGACGGTATCTTTTGATTGCGTTGACTTAGGAATTTGAATTTTTTACACTTCCAAGGAATCACAAAATTCAGTTTAATATAATATCTTGATTATCTTGAAAATATCTTGAGATAAAGGTTCTTGACTGGAAGGACAGACGAACACACGGACATCGAAGTGATCCTATTATACAAAGGTTTCGTTTTCCTTTTGAGGTACAGAACCCTAAAAACTAATCTAGTTGGAAAAGTCTATATATTTTAATTCAAAATTTGAATTCATAAAAAACAACGCCCATATTACATCGCACATAATATCATCAATAAAGAAGTACCTAATCACGTTTCAAGTATGATTGCCACATATGTACACATGAAATCGCTACTCTCTAACGCATTATTGCCACAAACCACAACTAATGCCTCTTCAAGTCATTGACCGCGCTGATAACATAAACGATATTTTATGTGTATTTTTTGGTTGTTTTATTTTTATTCTTTCGTATTTATATCATGTAAGCACGGAAAAAACGTTGCGGTGTCTATTTACACTCTAACGCTATATAAATTAGTTTGAAATAATCTATACAATGTGGATGTTACTTAATAATCTTCCAGTTGATATAATTAGATATATTAAAATATCGGTGTGGGTTCCTACATTTACAATACATGACGACATTGATGATATTAAAAAAAACATGAGTGTACTCATGTACGCACGTAAGTTATACTTCTTTGACATGAATAGAAATAAAAAGCAAAACTGGCCACAATATAAAAGAATAAAACTGGCCGCTTGAAATAAATGAAATAAAATAAAAAAAAAACAAAAGTGGCCACTAACAAAAAAAAATTAAAACTTCACATTTAAAAAGAAAATAAACTCGCTTCTTTGCTAACTTCATGTTGTGCTAGATCGACGTAGACGCGCGCAACTTCCTTTGCCAACTTCAACCTGTGTTACAAACTGTGCAGCTATGTAATTGGTAACTTCTGCTACATGCTGAAATTACATTTTGATCTGTCTTTTCAAACACGCCATAAGAAGTATAAATTCAAAAAAAGTTTGAGTCAGACTTTATAGGCCATTTCTGTAGTGCGGTCGTAGGCAAATAGGACTACGGTTTGCCTCGCTTGTAGTAGGAGGTGACTGGAGGAGGTCTTTGGGAGCGGAAGTTTTGGTTCTTTACTTCAGGCAACCCTAGGGAGACTGAGAGAGTGCTGGGGGGCCGTTTAGCTCCCCGAGTTGTGCGGCGGCACAACGTTACGTTGAAGATCACGTTGACGTGCACCGAGGAGGACATGTTTTAGTAGTAGATAAGAGTTCTACACGACTCAGTCTTTTTCCAAAGGTTTGGGTATTATTTGAAACTTTCTTCTACGGCGATGGAAAAAAGATTTTAAATGATTAATTTAAATGATATATTTACTTTTTAGCTTCCTTTTACGTAAGGTTCTAAACTTATTAATCGACGATTTGCTTCTCAACACTAAAACCAAAACTTTCAGTTCTGAGCATTGACATGTATGGTATGACTTTGTCAGTAGTTCTGAGTACCTGACCAAGTCTTATTTGCTTGGTGCTTCGTTCAGAAGTGAAATATGTCTATCAATAAATTTTGAAATTTTGAAGGTAGCTAAAATGAAATTAATAATTTGAGATGAATTCGTGCAATATAAGCATATATATCATATATATAAGTTGTATCCGTAACGATGTAGTCAGAGCGAATAGAGCGCCAACCATCGCGGTCTTTAAATACTTCTTCTGCCTCCTCAAATTACATCATTCTTCTTAGACACCTTCGTCTAGGTATGAGTCTATACGATAAACTGAAAGGCTATTGGTTAATCTGAGTACAAAATAAACATTTATAACTTTCGTATGTTTATGCGCTTCATTCAATAATTGATTGGTATAAATGTAGGTTGCTCTATTCAAAATAACACTGACTGACTTAATAACACACATAACGCTATTTTTATTATAAGTATGAGCCACGGTAGTACCATTGAATTCGAAAAGTACTAATGATCTAATATAATATTAGTATAAGTATAGATGTGTTTTAGTTGAAATACATCTATTTAAAATGCAAATACAAAATGCAAAATTCCTGTTTTTGTTTTGCATTTGAAATACTTTTTTTCAAAATGGATTTTGTGTTTTATTTGATATTATCTACCTAAATATTTCATATTTGTAAAATGCAAAATGGTTTTGTTAATTTTTTTAATTCATATTTCGTATTTTTCATTCTTAAATTCATAATTACTTTAAGAATGCACCCATCCTAAATGTTGCCAACAATAATGCCAACATTGCAACTCAAACTGTTTCTACGCCAATGCCAATGCCAATAATGCCAATACAACAATAAACCTGGAAACACTTCCAGCTTTACTTTCGTTTGGTGGAATGATTATGAGGCCACATAGACGGAACATGAAAGATGAACTCTTCGAACAACACTAGTGTTACAATCGGTGAAATAAATATTCTATTTGAAGAAAGTCTTTTGAAAATACTTATTTTGTATTTGTATTTGAAATAAAAAAATAAATACGCATTTGCATTTTGTATTAAAATACTTTTAATAAACTATTTTGCACATCTCTGAGTATAAGACATCCACATTTACAAAGACGCCGACGAAAGTTATTACGTAACACAAACTTAGTACTTTGTTAATGTGATTGTATTTCACTATAGATGGCGTTAGTCGTTAGATCAAGTCAAAGGTCTTAAGGGAGCTTTGAAAACTGATACTAGTCTGGTCATTACATTTCCACTTCATTCCTCACTAGCCATCCTCCATACTTGTACATAGGTACATACAATATAAATAATACTTCGTAAGTAGCCGACCGCGGCGAAGAAGAGGAATGTAAATATGTAGCTATGTAGGCTTAGTACACTTCTACACTTTAGAGGCTAAAGGGCTCAAGCGGTTTCAATATGACGTTTATATATCCAATTATAATTTTTTATTGAAATCAGTAATAATAATAATAATACTCCAGACAATTACACAGATTGTGTGACTCCAAACTAAGCAGTAAGCTTGTACTATAGGTACCACACAACGAACTCTGGGGGAGTTCCCAGTAACACTCAGACTCCAAGCCAATTTAGAAAAATTCGTTTCCTAAATTGAACTGACCGGGGATCGTACTCGGGACCCTAGCTTAGAAAGTAGATGCATATGCCACTGCGCCAACGGGCCAGTCATATATATTACATATATATTTAACCGTTATTATTAACAAATATATTATGCACTTTTGTTTTTATTTTAGTAATTTAAATGGACATGTCCTCTGCTTCCCCACGAAAAAGAATCCTGGTATATCCTTGCTACAGGTAACATAGTATAGGTGTCGTTGGGTATAAACGCTACAAGAGTTGTCTATGATCTAGATCACTGGTTCCCAAACTTATTTTGTCTACTGAGTCGAGAGCTCATGCAGTCATTGTCTAAGATGCCTCCTAGCTAAATGAAATTACAAATCACCCCCCAGGCCTCTACACAACGCCCCCATTTTTTTTCTGGGTCTCTTACCGCCCCCCTTTAGGCCTCCAGCGCCCACAAGGGGGCGTTATCGCCCACTTTGGGAATGGCTGATCTAGATAAATCAGTACTCTATAACATTGCACAAAGCAAAGCAAAAGCGTAAACAAAAATTTAAAAAATCCCGCAATCGAAAAGTAAAGTTTTTAGCTACAATAGTGACTAATCCCATCACAAATAAGATTAATACCTGATGATCTTGAAATGGCTGGACCGATATTCTGCAGTTTTAAAATCGGCTTATCAACTCCAGAACTATGATTATGTAGACAGACAGATAAGACGACGACGGCGTCAAACTTAAGTGTACTCTTTTCCGTCGAGGTTTAAAAATATATGCAATTATTTCTAGCACAATTCAGAACGTGTACAGATTCTTTGTATCGTCTGGTACGAGAAACACAAGAGAAGGTAAACACACTATATTTATATATGGACGACGTCGCACGAATTGAGTTTCCATGTCGTTTAATCGTTGCCATCGAGGGTTATTTGCTTTTTGGATAATTAGTTTGTTTTTGGTTTTTCAAGTTTAAAAGCTTTTACGCGTTTTACAAATTATCCTACACGAAGCTAGTGGGAATAGTTTACAAGTTAAATTCTATTATTGTTTCACGGTAATTATGTAATCAATAAGTCATCGGCGCGACTAGAAGGCTGTGGTTTCAGGATGAAAACGAAACGCAAAGCGATCCGAGTTCATATCTTTTAGTTATCAATAAATAATATTTGTTGGAAGAATTCGTTCATTCATTCTGAAATAAATGAAAACTATGTCTGATCGACTTTCATCCATGAAGGTCATTTAACAAATATGTAACAATAACTTTTGACCGCGACTTCGTCTGCGTGGCGGCGACTTACAACAAAGGAGATAGCATAAATATCTTCTCCATGTAAAAAATGTACTTGCCAACTTTCATGGTGATCGGTCAAACGGTGTTGAAGTTTAGCGATTACAAGTTATATAATACAAAAATCCATTTTTAATGTACTGACAAGCTTGTGTAACATATATTTTTTATATACATAGGTCATTTAACAAATATATATCACAAGTTATTTAAATGGCCTTCTCAAAGTTTTTGATGTGAAACATCTTACGTCGCCACGAGCTTGTAACTCTGCGACTCTCTTCCCACTCAGCTCGACGTTCACCCCTTTCTCTCCGCCGTAATCGTCTCAATTTTTAGGGTTTGTTCTTAATTTTGGTATTAAATTAATATGTATTTTTTATATAAAGAAAATCTGAATATTTTGATTTAGATTATGCCATATTTTTTAATTACGCTATATTTATTTCCTTTAATAAACCATACTTTGTTTGCATAGAAAATATTTCGATATATAACTACATATAACGAAATATTTTATATATATATATCGAAATATATAGTTTCGATGTTTTACATCCCACGACAGCCCAATTTTTTTATATTCATCACGACGGGGTCTGTTGAAGTGTTTTTTAATCTTTGACTTTTCGTCTCAATACGGTAAAAAATTTTTTTTTTGAACAAACTATTATACCTAGTGTATGTCACATGCGTAATTGAGACAAATCCAATGATACCACATATTCGGTTAAATAGCACTACAGGTGAACGTACATACAATCAAACAAACACACGTTGATAAAAGCATAACCCTTTACTTCGCTGTAGTTGGCTAAAAAATGTACTTACCATCTTGTTTTACAGTGTTTCCCAGTGGTCCACAGCTCGCCAACCAGACGAAGAGGATCCATCTCAACACGAGGCCAAAGCTGCCGCTCCTCTGCAATTCGGGCTGGTTGTGGAAGTGTCTGACAGTGGGTTGGTACACAGCAGAGCGCGGTCGCGCCATTGTCCACAGTTCACATTTGAGTATGATTCCTGACGGTGTAATAATAGCATTGGTTTGGTACACCGTGCAGCACTGTTTCTTCACGTTTGAACACTTGAAATGCTATAGTTCACAGAATATGTCTTTTGTGATTATCGACCACATAGCTGTTAATTATATGAAAAGCATTGTATTGAAAAGGTTCCGAACTACTTGAAACGGTAATGTGATGTCAACTTGAATAATAGTTGACAAACGAGATAGGTAATCGAACGTCACCAATTTTGTTAATTTTAAGTTTCTGTACATTAAAACGAAAAAAATGGACCACTGACAAGATTACCCCTATGTCTGTCCGTTTGGCTGTCTGTTGTAGTTTATTTTATCGGTATTATGAGACATAGAAACTTGGACATACTAACTAGAGTTGTCAATCAGTCGTACTAGTATATGTTAGTAACTAATTAATCTTTGGTACTACATACATACACATCTTCATGCTGTATCCCTAATGTAGCGTGAAGTCTATAATACTTTATTACATTTATGCTTGGTGTACTATATACTGTTGAATAAACATATAGTAAGGCACAATACTATGTTTCGGATGTGCATTACAACGTACTTTAGGTTTTCAAATATAAATTAAAAGCCAATGGGGTTTAAAACGGCGCAGCAGTTGGTGGAAAAGAACAAAAGTATTTTATTACTTCAAGAAATCTTGACCATTATGCCTCGTAAGTTTCGTCACGCAAACGACTTAT
The DNA here is from genome assembly GCA_907165235.1 of Zeuzera pyrina. NCBI lineage: Eukaryota > Metazoa > Arthropoda > Insecta > Lepidoptera > Cossidae > Zeuzera > Zeuzera pyrina. The sequence goes on from OU015623.1 coordinate 4,259,311, forward strand.
TTTAATGTTGCTTTTTTAAATTTTAATCTAGATTAAATGACCAAGTTAACGGATAAGGATAACTAGCATATTGTTCAAAATAGCTAAATATAATATTGTTCAAAATATCTTTTCAAAGACAAAGATAAAAACGGTTACCGTGAGTCGACCTTAGGTAATAGAAACATGCCATAAAGGACTTTTCTGTGGGGCTTTTTAGGACTTACAATTCTTCAGTAAATTATTTCGATATAATTCGTAGGGTTTAGTCAGGGCAAGCCATGTAACCGCCTGTAAATTTCTTTTTACGGCTGTATTCCAAAACATCGACTTTTCTCCCTAAAAGATAGTGAAAACCGCATGACAATCCGTTGCGTACTTCAGAAGAATTAAGTGGACAAACAGACAGAAAAACGCGGACAGCGACTCGACACGATACGCTGATGCCAAACACGTGTCGATTAACAATTATGAGATTTTGGGCTGAAGATAGCTTAATATTATAAGAATTCATATCATGTGTTATAATTCTCTCTAAAATAACCTTAAAATCTTACCACTTTTTAAATTTCATAACTCACTAACATGAAACTCACATTTCATGTTTCTTGAACAAATTTTTAAACAAATATTGCAAATTTACTTTGTGTATGGATAACATTTGTTAACAGGACGATATGAACTTAGACATTCAAAATAAAATGAATTATCTGTTTGTTAATAAACGACATTACGATGTGGAAATGTTGAAAACAATACATATACATAATACATACATATATACTTACACACACACATACACTTACATACTTACACACATGCATTCACATGCATACATACATACTTACACACATCCATATTTACATATACACATATTCCAATGCTAAATTGGTAGTCAGGATAGAGTGGGAAGCATCGCGGTCTTTAAATGCTTCTTTCGCCTCCTCAAATCTCATCAGTCATCATTCAAAAAATAATATGTATTACAGAACAAGCCTCGAATGATGGTTAGTAGAAATAATTCTGCATTATTAGTTTTCTATGATCGCTTTCATTAATTTTCATAATCTAGATGGACGCAGATGGAAAGTGTTTTTATAAGAAATTCTATTTTTCTTCATAAAATAAAAACACATCTTCGTTGAGAACGTTGCTACCAGGGAAACAATGATTTCCGCGTAACAACATTATAATTTTATATCAAAATTTTACTTTCATAAACAATAAATGTCTCCGTATAAGAAATGTACCTAACTCAATATTAAAAAAACATCTTATATTCATTTTAGAATTCCCAGTGTTAAGGTTGTTAGAAGTTGTTAGGGTTCCGTAGTAAATATGGGTAAAATAGAAGTATGACTGCAGAGTTTCGTTATAGATTTGTCTGCCCGTTATTATCATTTGTATTTTAGTCACATTTATACATTTTTGTATTAAATGGTTAGTTCAGCAATGACTCATTACCTCATTAGTAACATGACAAACAAATAGTCCTCTGTCCTTACAATATGAAGAAAATAATATGATAGGTTTTTTTTTTGTGTGTTCCAATTAATTTACTTCATTTAATTTACTTAACATTTGTTTTTCTGAAATAATACCAGTTTGTTATAATTTTCTGTAAAAGCTTGGTTGGCTTATGAATATAAATCGATCAAAGGCGAGATCGACTCTCGCACAGAAAAATTAAGTTAGTTTATGATTTCATAATCATTGTATGGAATCTATATACATATCATATATATATAGAGAATCTCATCACTCTCATCACACATTTTCGCCTAGGTATGCGGGCGCTTTTACATTTCCATCAGTTAACACTGGCTATTTGATCTTCGTAAGTCAGCCTTGGTTTTCCTTGGCTTCTGCTACTACTCACTTTTGCGCTGTAGATTTTTTTCGTCAATCTTTCCTCACTCATTTTTTCTAAGTGGCCGGAGCATCAATAAGCATTTCTTTCTTCATTTTTACAATAACACTGTCGTGCAGTCCTGTCTTACTGCATTTTTATAAAATTATAAAATTAAGTTTTGGAGATTATAAGACAGGGTTTTCGTTATAATATAAACTTTTAAACTTTCGCGTTGCATTATAAAATATAAAATATCTAAAAACACGGGAAATTAACGCGATTATCTTTTATTTTCATAATCATTTAAAAAAACCAGCATACAACCAAATCAGCGATAGTGGAACATCTTCTCCAATCGGATACGAATCATTGGATAGAATTTCATCCCCCACAAGTCCTTCCCACCGATCGTCACTTTTATCCAAGAGTTGTGCGTGAACCAATTGAAATCAAGAGACACAAAAATTTTAATCGAGAAAACGGATACAATTTATCAACAGCGTGGAATCCTGTGATTCAAATGACAAAACCTTGTTTTTCACTCCGATTAAGTGTGTGGACACCGTGAGTGTTGTGTGTAGCAACCCTAATAATTGTTTACAAATATCGGGGGTAGATGAAATAAAATCTGCCTCGGACACGAAGTGAAGCTTGCTGCGACAGTTTACTTAAGACCACGGCCCACCCACGGCCGATGCAACTCGGCCGAAACGTCAAGCGAAAATAAAAGGTAATCGCGTTAATTTCCCGTGTTTTTAGAGGCTTTTACTAAAATTTTAAAAATTCTAGAATAATTCTGTTTGGCGTATTATAATTAGTTTCTGAGAGAAAAATGGTGGTGGTGGTAGATTTATGATGAATACTGATTGGTTCGATTCTTAGGTTAACGTCCCAAATTTCAAAACTATTTGGAGAACTTGAGTAGGTATTGAGGGCTTTTTCTCTTGTTTTTTTCGTGACATTTTATTTGTATGACCCAAAAATAAACCCTAAAGCTATCGCTAATAAGTTAATAACAATTATAACTAGGTTAATAAATTCGGGACAATTCTTTTTCTCTTTCCATCATTTTCTTTTGTTCATTAGCTTGAATAAGACAGAAGTCATAACTATTCCATGTTTACGTCGCGTTTATTAATAAGGCCATTTTGTATTAAGTTTAGAGTTTATTTTAGAGTTATACAATTACTAGCTACTAATTACCATTGTTAAGAATACCAATTATTGCGACTTACGATGTGAAATTTTTTTATAAAATAAATAAATAATTTCTTTTTTTTTTTAATAATACTCCAGACAAATACACAGATTGTGTGACCCCAAACTAAGCAGTAAGCTTGTACTATGGGTACCACACAACGAACTCTGGGGGAGTTCCCCAGTAACAACACCCAGAACTCCAAGCCAATTTAGAAGTTCGTTTCCTAAATTGACCTGACTGGGGATCGAACCCGGGACCCTAGTTTGGAAAGCTGATGCATATGCCACTGCGCCAAAGGGCCAGTCATAGAGACAAGTTATAATTTTTCTTCATATTGAATTCACGACATTATTCTGTAGGGCATAACTAGAACATGACCTCATAGGGCATATCGACTAGAAACGGTGCTTATAACTGTCATCAATTTAATAAAATCGATTTAAATTAAAAAAATCGGTTACACCTTTCTTTTTTAAGGCTCTCAGGACTAAGCATTAAACTCGACTTAAATCGAGACTGAAGGTGGAACGGTATTCGTAACGTGCCCTATCGTTAAGGTGACCTCAATAAATAAAAACGTTTGAGATCGTCCGATAACCTGAGTTTTCAGTAGTCATGTTAAAAGCTGGGATTTTTCTGCTATATCAAGTAGGAGTTATGGATTCATTTAAAGAAAGGTTTGACTAATACGTTCAATTTACAAAACATTGTTTTCGAGTGTGAACATAAAGTGCAGAGCAGATTGGGCGATGCCCATGTACTATCAGGCGCGGTCGCAGCTATAGAAAATTTATTACGTTAAAAACTTATGGCAAATTAAATAGAGGTTTGTCGATTTGACTTGTACGATTTGGGGGAGAGGTTATGACCCTAACGACCCCCTTCCCCGCCTCGGACTGCCACTGTGTGCCATCGTTTGTATTTTTTTCTTGTCACTAAATTTTGTGTTTGATAAATAAAATTACGTATACAGTTGAGATCTTACTTTTTTATCAACGTGTGTTATAGCCATTTGCAAGTAAATTTTGATATATTGTATTAAGCGGGCCAGTGCCACATTACCCATTTTACATTGAAGAAACGAAATAAAGTCTTTAAATTGTCACGTGCACTTTCTATTTACTTACTTGACTAGCGCACACACAGATAATTAACTAATTAGAAAATGCTTTGGTTTCACCCGTATATTATTTAATTTATATGGAGATAAACTTACACGAGAATTTTAGAGAAACACCTTCCGACACAAAGGTTTTCTTTAAATTAAACATTTACGACTTATACCTTAGAGGTATACGTAGACGCCGAATAGGCAGGTTTTTGCACTTAATGCATCACAATATACAAGAGAGTATAGATACACATACACCGATATGAAGCAAAAACTATCTGCATTGCTCTGTGCTACACTGCGTAGCCTGTTTCAATCAAAATCTAGGCTTATTCCTTTCATTGTTCATTAAAATCAGACACCCTTGAGTTAGTGATATTGGATATATTGTAGTTTATCTGTGATTTTCGTGTAGTTTTCCAGTTACTGGAATTGCAATTTTCTTCTACAAGTTAGGGAATATCTTGTGACAAATTTTACAATATACACTATGGAAACAGAAAAATAAACTCATTCCCTGAATTGACTCGGTATTCTGTCTAAATATCCATCCTTTGCGGGTCTAAAAGCATGACATTGTAATATTGATTAAAACTATCATTTTTTAAGTACATATCAGTGGTTATACTAAAAATAAAAGTTGACGTAATTACCCAGTTAAGTGCACACGACCACTTTAGGTAAATATGGCACGCGATTAGAGATTAATGTATTCTATATATGTATGTATGTACATTAAATATAGACTAGTCAGCATAACTGTAAACTGTAGTCTAGGCTAATGCTAAGTAAAAAGAAATAATGTAGTGATGTAAATGTTAAATAAGTATAGTTTAGAGCAATTCTTTGGTTAGCAAGATTCCAAATCTGTATCAAATAGTCTTAATAAATTACTAAGTGAATCTGACTTCTTTATTGATTGGGGCGTTGACGATATTTTGAGCGTTTGGACCTTCGATCACAAATAAAAAACTAGATACACAATCAACGCTCCAAAAATGTCCGAACCAAATGTGCACTCAAATGAGTATTTGAGTGCACTTCTGTTTTAATAGTATTTGAAAACGCTAACAGAGAACATGTCAAAGTGCTCTTTCAAAAATTCCAAAAACAACACATCTAGAACGCTAAAAAAAGACGCGAGTTCTTCAATTATTTTCTGTTTTTAGTATATATATTAGACCTGTTAGATTCTATTGTTTATGTTTGTTTTAATTACTATTATTGTTTTTGCTTTACATGTATTTACTTACATTGTAAGTAGGACTTTTGACTTTTTCATTAACTTTGTATATGTTTTTATTGACTTGCATAGTTTAATTTTTATTGACTCTTTTGTTATCTATACGTCATCTCTTATTACTATACTACTGAACGAGTCGCAAGTTTTCTTTGTAAATAAACAAATAAAACAAAATAAAGAATTAGTTAATAATATTCAGAATGGATAGTGGTTATTCAGTAAAAATGAGGGACTTATCTAGTTATGATGTCAATGTCATATTATTTATTAAAGACATGTCAAAGCTCCGTAAATGTAATATGATTGAACACCCTGCGATCATAATTTTGGTAGTTCCATGTCTGATAATGTTATTTTTGTCCGATTAATAAGTTGATCGCGTGACATAAGGAATAAACTTGATAAGTATTTGTACCGTTGTAGTCGTCTATAATATTCTTGAATCGTAATTACTTTGAATCCAGTGAAATAACTGCAGTTTTAATAAAACTCCAGTAGGTTTGGTGTAATTGTTATTGCTAAAGAATGCGGCATTGTTTAAGTTTGTAATCGATCTTATCTACACTAATAACTTTATTCATGTAAATAACTTCACTTAATTTTTTTTTAATATCCGAAGGTGCAGTGGTTAGTGCTTCTGATTTTGAGAAGCGATGTAGACGGTTCTACTTTTAAGTTTCTACCCTTGAATGTGTGGCGAAATATCGTTGACTTTCTTTATCTTCTAAAAATCATCAAAGCGGAGATTGGATGTTCAGATATTTTAAGTAAGATAGCCTTTAAGGTGCCGGGTTATTCTTCTGGAAAGAATTATTTAGAAAAAATTCTTTGTTTGCACTTCCATTTGTGCTAGTGACTAAATGAGATCAAAATTCCTTTTTAGGTATAGTCCGCGCAAGGGAAATGATCTATTAGTACAAGTCGACATTTAGGTACATTTTTATAGATAATAATAATGTAAGTTTATTAAAATTTTATGTATATTTTCATTTTTATGTTGGTAATTGTTTTTATGTTATTGATCTAGTGTCTATTTCTAATCTTCCATATTGCTGACCCATCTACTAATTTATAATAATATTATTGGTGAAACGTTGTAATTGGTCTTGTTCTACACTTATATACCTAAACTGTGGTTGTAGGCTTTATAAATCACAGATTTACCTCTAATAGATATCGTCTTTTACGAAATGTTAGACTGAAGGAAATATTGGGTCCTTACATATGAAATTAGCGTTTTGTCGTACTGACCACTTTGATCTGAAATATCTCCTCTTTGGTTAAGAATTCCAAATTCAAATTTATAAATTCATTTAGCTGGTACATTTGAGTTTTGAAAACAGTCATTCATTTGTTTTTTCCTCATTATTTTTTTCTTTGGCGTCGCTTATTACCGCACAATGGAAAACATGAAATATCGGTATATTTACGAGTAGGAGTTCTACCGTGGCACCAGTGCTACAGAAACAGCTCGAAGGATTAATGATGTGTACGGCACTGGTGTCGCAAAAGAAAGCACGGTACATTTTTGGTTTCAACGTTTTCGTTCTGGAAATGTCGACCTTCAGAACCAATCCCGTGGACGACCGGAGACCAAAGTGGAAAACGAAGAATTAAAGGCTATTGTGGAAGCGGATCCATCACTAAGCACTTCAGAGATAGCTGCAGGCTTCGGAGTAAGTGACAAAACTGTATTAATCCACTTGAAGCAAACCGTGAAAGTAAAAAAACTTGAACGATGGGTACCTCATTAATTGAGTGAATCGAACTTGCAAACACGCGTCGACTGCTGTGTTACTTTGCTCAACCGACACAATAATGAAGGGATTTTAAATCGAATCATTACTTGTGATGAAAAGTGGATACTGTACGATAATCGGAAGCGCTCGTCGCAATGGCTGAACCCTGGAGACCCAGCCAAATCCTGCCCTAAACGAAAATTGAGTCAGAAAAAGTTACTTGTGAGTGTTTGGTGGACTAGCGCCGGTGTCGTTCACTACAGCTTTCTAAAATCTGGCCAAACGATTACGGCAGATATCTATTGTCAGCAACTGCAAACCATGAAGGAAAAACTAGCTGCTAAACAACCGAGATTGGTCAATCGCTCTAGGCCACTGCTGCTTCACGACAACGCAAGACCACACACTGCACAACAAACAACCACTAAGTTAGATGAGCTACAATTGGAATGTCTGCGACATCCACCGTACTCGTCGGACCTTGCTCCAACAGATTACCATTTTTTTCGGAATTTGGACAATTTCTTACAAGGAAAAAAATTCAACTCCGATGCGGCAGTCCAAACCGCCTTCAAAGAGTTTAGATTCTCGCCCTCATGGTTTTTTTAGTAAAGGGATCAATGAACTACCTATGAGATGGCAAAAGTGCGTAGATAACAACGGTGCATACTTTGATTAATTAAATATATTTTACAAAACAAGAAATTGACTTTATATTCCTCCCGTACAAAACGCCAATTTCATATGTAAGGACCCAATATATGGCGTAAACCTGTAATAGGTTGGATGGGAATACACATATTTCGTCTCTATCGGTATGCTCAATGTTTTAAGACTGTTATGCTTTGCATTTGATAGACCAATGAACAAAGCCAATTTTTGTTCCTTAGTACTTTTAAGTTTATTAATTATTTTTGAACTGTACAAGTGAAAAATTAATATAAAATTTTAGTAAATATACGTGAGTTAGAGACTGTTTTGGGTGTCAGTGTTGGGCAAAACATAAATGTAAAAACAATTACAATTACTAATTAAAACAATCACAATTAGTAATTAATAATTACTAATGGTAATTGTTTTTATTATAATTACTAATTGTAATTGTACAATTACATTTGGCCCAACACTGTTGGCGTAATGGTAGAATACAGTATTTCAGGTTGCAAAGGCTGGTTTGACAAACAAAGGTAGCCACCTCAACGCAATATCTGTTAGTAGTATGTAGAAGGATAAAATAAAGACAATAAAATTTTAATAAAAAATTTATAAATAAAAAAAATAATAAAAAAAAATTCAAGCCAAGGGTTACGATCACGATTCCAGCTGTTAATTAGTCATACGAACTTTTATAAACTGTCTTCTAGTTTGGGGCCTGGGTGTTCACAGTATGAGTTCAGTGGCTTAGGATAATATGTTGGTGTATATTTTGTGTATATTAATATAAATATTTATTAAATCCTGTTTTACATATGTACTATGTAATAGGATAAGAAGTATGTAAGAACCGCGACGCTTCTCGCTCCGTCCTTTCTGAGTACTCCGTTAGGGATAAGGGGTGAAGATATGTATATATACTTAATAATTAAAACTATGTAAGCATACACTACGTTAATTTGTCACTATTTTTACTATTACTTTGAATACTTTAACAATGTCCGTTCACGGATACAATTAAAGACATGTTATATTAATTCTGATTGTATTAGATCTAATTATTAGATTACATCTATTTGACAGACATGGCGGCGGTTAAAATTAAGCTGTCTCTGACTACCTCCATTCAACTACACCATACACGACCACTTGGTGGTTATTTGAAAACTACAACTTTACAAATACTACAGTCAGAGTTTTAATATAAAACCTCATTAATATGTAGGCAACCTATTTTATATCCACTTTTGTCATTGAAATGTTACAAAATTATTACGGATGGTATATTGATGTGATTGAAATAGTTGTGAAGTTAACATATATATTAGATATTAATATATCTTCAGTTCGTTATATGTGGTTTCCACAAAACAGCCTAGTATTTATTTTGTAGTTTTTGTGGTGATGTGGTTGTAGAAGACAACTTATAACATATTCTTATAAAAGAAATTATAATTGCCTCATTTGTTAATATAAATTGAAGTCCCTCGCCGCGTCAGTCTGTGTCTACACGAGCTAATCTCAGAAACTACTGTAGGGATTTATATCTGGATTTTTATCAATAGGTGAACTGAATTACGAGAGAAGTTTACGTATACACGTTTATAAATGTTTTGTGGATCCGATTACATTTGTCGATTAAATCGAAAAAAATTGTGCCCACTGGGAACTTTATTGGCGCGCGCTGCTTAAATTGTTAAAGTTATATGAAAATAATGTACAGTGAAATTGAATTTTCGGATCACTATCTTTTATAATTAACTCGCAATAACGAAACAAGCTTTAAAAATATTTGTAGAAATATTTTACTTTGGTAGTACAAGTCGTTCGGTCGTAAATACCTAACTAGTACTACCTGTACCAGTCCGCGGGATTATTACGTTACTTGCAGACAGCATGCGACAGCCAATATCGCGCGATATCTGCTGTCAAAAAGAGAATTTGTGCAATATAATTTGTACTGTGGCGCTAAATCTACCGCGAAAAGTGAATTTTACGGTCATCGAATAATAGATACGCAATCGTCATACAAGATACAAATTTTTTATTAGAATTAATTACCGGTCGCGCAGTGATCGCGTGGCTGTCACTGTCTGCAAATTTTTAGGTAATAAGCCCGCCGTCAATAACTTGTTTTAAAATAAATTGTCGGATATAAGAACATGTAGAGATGTCTAAATTACAAATACAAACATCTGCTTGAAGTTTAACTAATGCCTGTATATTTATAACACAATAATCCTCGAGAGGTAGGCTGTATTTCATTCGCTAACACGTTCCCACAAACGCTCCATTCCATACACAAACACCTTTACGACTTAATTGGTTTTTAAATCACAACCGCTCTCTCAATAAAAGGTACAATCCGAGAAAAAACTCTATTGAGAATCTCAAATAGCCAGGTAAGCATTTGGAGGTCCGACACAAAAGAACGTGGGCGCACATTTCATGCCTTCTCATGGCCGTTTCATGCCTTCCCATGGCTATTCACGTCTTGTCAAAACGGGACAACGGGAGTGGACATTATTTGGATTCTCAAGCTCTCATTTTGATAGTTGAGCGCTGTTTGCTTTGTTGGTTTTTAGTTGCACGTTTCGATGCGGTTTACTTTGAGTGTCAGTAATTTCTTATTTAGGCAGGTGTCTTGTTGGTTTATTGCTCTAACTGTATGTTCAAATGGTTGCTAATATAACTGTAAGTTTAATTTGTGATGTTTGATTTTGTGAGAGATGTACATAATAGTTTTCCAAAAGTGTATTAATAGCTGCAATGCATGTGTATTTTCAAAATGAACACTTTATAATTGGTAAAAATAACAATAAAAATGTTATTTATTGTTATAAAGAGCCCACTACGATAACAACACAATAAAATAATTGTAGGATATAAAAAAAAAACAATATAAAAAGGAGGCACCTATGTTAATGAAATCATCATCAAGTACATACATATCTCAACAAGAAAAAAATATTTTGCATTTTATAGATAGAAAATACGTTGGTTGGTTACGCATAATATTTCGTATAAAATACAAAATATTTTTTAAGAGATATTTTATTTAAATGCAAAATAAAAACAAGTGTTTTGTATTTGCATTTTAAATAAACGTATTATTTCAAATTGTGATTTATTACATTTCTGAAATTTGTAAATGGCTTTGTTGAATTTTACACGTACTTGTTGCGAGATGATAATTTCCGTCTCCAACGTTATTTTTTGCTTGAGTATTATAATTTATAATTTTAAAGTCATTACTCATTACTTACCACTATTTAAAATGTGTATAATGTACATATATGCATTTTTACACTAGCATGCCAAATATATTTGAAGTTACAGATTTCTAATAAAAAGCGAGCTATTTGCTTTATGCAAAATCAAAACAAACAAGTTTTTTTAAACGATAGAATATATCAACTGTTGTAATAAATTTACAATAACAGCAGTCATGACTGGCAGGGGTGACAGCCCACTTGGAAATAAGTCGGTCAAACACATGGGTGGTTGTGAGATGTGGCTAACATGGCGTCCGGTGACCGACGTCACGGGATATGTAGGATATCTGCAACATGCATATAGATTACACATCTACAGCACCCGTGTAGAGCACACATCGTTAATTGCAGGGAAAATGGCAACTGTTGGAGCAATTTTTTACTCTGTCAACTTTAAATGGTTGTCCAAATGGGATCATGTTATATTTTGTAACTGTTAGATTAAAAACATTTTTATTAAGGCAGATAAATATTTTTGATTGATAAGTAACATTGGATTTAATTACAGGTTAAAAGCACATATTTTTAAAATAAAAAAGATAGTGATTATAATGTACTCGCTCAATTAAATCTCTTAATCAACTCTCATATTGTCTTTTTATTAAAAGTACCCGGGCGACCGAGCTTTGGTCGTTGATTACATATCGAAAAAAAAATAAGAGTCTGACCACATTGTAGGATTGAAATCCACGTATTTTAGAATGTTAGTCACTGTGCTATTGAGGAGCTAAACTCTGGTGCGAAATTATTATTTTTTCGCTTACCAATCATATTTTGCAGACAAGTTTTAACGTGTGAGAACAGGGAAAAAACGATTTTTCCAGAATTGAGACCTAGCTCGATCGATGTTGAAAATTTCATCTAAATCGCTAGAGCCGTTTTAGGGAATGCGATTGCAAGTACACAAACATCACTCGTAATAATAATAAAGTAAGCTGAAGTCGACAATATTTATAACTAGCTTTATTCCGCGACTTCGTTCGCGCGAAATTCATAAACACACAATCATTGTTTACGTACTTCTTATATCTTTTTTCCTCTTTAAATCTAAAAGAATCAATTTGATTACCCTAGTTACAGAAGCTACATTAATTTAATGAACGCTACTCAATTCACTTTTAATAACATAACATAACATAACATAACTTCACGCTGTATCCCCAACGGGGTAGTCAGAGAGGACGGAGCGCCAGGAGTCGCGGTCCTTACACACCTCTTTCGCTTCCTCAAATCTCATCATTCTCCTCACACATTTTCGCCTAGGTATGCGATAATAATAATAACTTTTAATAATAACCGTGAATTGTAAATACTCACCAATTAATTACATTAGCTTTAAAAATAGTCAAATATAGGAAACGTAACAAGTTTCCTAACAATTACAGTTCATTTACATTTATAAAAATTTCTAAATATCTTTTCCTATATGGTCAGAGAGGTTATAAACGTTCGTTTTGTGTCATAGATATAAAACGAACTGATGATTAACCGATGGTATCCAGACAGAGAGTATGTTACTTGAAACAAACTCTGATCCAACTTTGAAAGCTCGTGTTTTAAATTTCGAAATATAGATACCAACAGCCAAAATTTTTTTTTTTGTTTTCATATAAAAACAAACAAATATTCGTTCATTACATATTTTTGTATTGTTCAACTGCAAGGAATACCTATGATCTTAAATTTATATATTTCAAAGACCATATTAAAAATAAGGAAAATTTTGGAAATGTCGCTTGGAGTGGTCTGTCATGCTGTCTGAAACAAATAACAGTGGAGCACATTTGTTTTCAGTCAAGGGGTCACGTGACAGTGACAGCTCTTAGACGAGACTGGGGGTTACGACCCGCCACGTCAATCAGATGCTCATCCAGCAGGGAAATAAACAAGTTGCAGGCAAAATGAAATTTTTGGCAGTGAACACAATCAATTATATTCCGTTCTCTAACTCTTAGGGCTATCACAATCTCCAGACAAAGTGACTAGACGAAATGATCGTTAGCCAGTAAATGACGTAAGCATTTCGCCGCTGCGGATTCTTCTGATGGAAACTCAGTTGAATCGATTAACAAGTAAATTAATTATACTGGTTTTGATTGTCTTTCAAAACCAAATCTACTTTTAAAATAGTCAAAGTATTACCTAAACGGTTCTTTTTAACTACAAAAAAGAAATTTTTGGTAATGTTGACTGCTTAGAGTAGAAATTAGGGATTTTGTAATTAGCTAAATAGGTAGATAGTTTTTAAATACGAAATCGTATGTAAAATTTATGATAGCTTATGTAATCGAAAGCAAGAGTTTAGGAAAGTATTTGTTTTCGCATATAACAAAAGGATTATTTATGTTGATCAGGGAATGCGTAGTTTGTTTTCAGAATAACATTTATCTAATAAAGAAGTACTATGAGCTGGTACTGAAATGTTACTGTCTGCTTTCACATTATTTCGTGCAATTCTGAGTACTTTTAGAAGCAGAGTCAAGTTGCAATCTTTATATTCTGTCCGCTGAGAATTTGAAATGGCATGAAGTTACGGCATGAAGCTACGTATGTATGTATTAATTGAACAAAAGGATCTCAAAAGGGATTTCGCATTATCATTAAATAGGCGGTGAATAAGTTCCATTTTCGTCTGTATTCTTAACCTTTCGATGTGATAGAGTTTAACTGTACTTAGAACAAATCCAGATTGGCAACGATTTAGAGAAAATCTTCTATATTCATTACATCAATTGGTTCTAATCATTTACATTTCAGTTTTCTTAACAATACGTCGGCAAATATAAGTGGAAGTGGAATGAGATCCGTTTCTGTGGGGTCTCATGTCGCGGGGTCATGTGACAGCGACAGCCGGCTTGGCGCAGTCGTGGTCCCAGAACGTCAATCAACTGCTCATTCGGAAGGAAAGTTCTGTGGTGCAAGTTAAGTGATTACAGCGGTGGATATTGAGTGAGAGAAACTATATATTTTAGCTGATAATAGAATCGATTAGCATATTCTACAAGTATTTTTCTTTCTCTCCTAAATCAGCATGGATGCGTACTGCTAATTAAAATTGAACTATTTTAATTGTTAGAAATAAGATGGTATACATCTTCAAAAATGTTTTCAAACACTGGTAACGTAACTATACGATAATTAATGACCATGGAACTTGTTATGATAGTAGTAATATTTACAGTTTATTTATACACACTTTTTAGAAGATTATCGCAGAAGTATTCAAAGCATTCAATCTTTTATACCTTGAAAATTTTTTATTTTTTAAAATCGTTTGTAGATAACATACAATTATAAAGGATTTGGTTTCGTTTTTAGCTACAATATTGTCACTTATGAAACACTTTAACGGGTTTAACGCATTACCAAAGTACAGTTCTGCTATTCTTATGACGTTAAAATTAATAATTTTAGAAAGTGTCATGATAATGTAAATAGGTACTGGAAATATTTTTTGAGCATTATACTCATACTTATGAACGTTATAACAATATTTTAACGTTAAAGTAAGATAATGCTTGGATAATGTTTTAATTAATTAAGTAACGTTTAATATTATTATTTTTGGAAACAGTGTTACAACGAAAGCAAAATCATTTTAAAATTTTAAAGAGACTATTTAAATGGATTATAAAGTACTTCAGAATTTCGAAATGGTTTGGAATTTGACGATACTTTAAATAAGTCCTCAACTGTTTATGTATTTTGATGACTCTTTTATACTCCGTTTCAGAATTATTATTTAATTTATTGAAACTAAAAGGGACAAATAAATAAATTTTTAGAAAAAAATTTAAATCGACTACGAAATAAAAACACTGAAAAGTATAAAATAATGATCCTTTACTAATCGAAACTCAAATACAAAAATAATTTAATAAATACTATACAAACAGCTGTATAATTAAATTCGGCAGTTATTGAAGTCTGTGCCAATCCAATAAACAGCAACAGAAATTTTACTACAGCCTTGGCACCTTGGCATTAATTGTTAGCAATAACGATTGCGATTCATTATAGGTGGTAAAATTAATTCATCAACAAATCACGCAATGTTGGTGAAAGTAGGTAAATAAAATTAAACTACAATAACCAATTTGATAATAAATCTAACGATGTGAGTCCTGACAGTAAAAACGTGCTGACTCAGTATTAAATTGCAGATTGGCACAGTTACATGTTCATTATTGTAGATTATGGTACATTTTTCATTAATTCAACTAAGAATGTAGAAAATGAAGCCTCGCGAGTTAATCAGTAAGTCCAAATTCCATTCAAGTTAAATTTCAGTGAAGTACTTGAATTCGTCATGATGAATATCTTAATAGCACGTCATTCCCTCGTATCGCTATTTTATATGCAGATCAAATTTCTAACCCTTTTCCTACTATTCCCAACTAACAGTGTTCTGTAACATTTCTCCATTGTTACGTGTATCTATTGTATTAGGAACCGCAATATATGGATGTGTTTAGTTTGTTTGTTTGTGTTTGCTTATTTGTATAGCGGGGACCTCTTTCAAATGGACACGGCTCGGAAGTTTTATTATTATTGCAAGCAACAGTATTTATTACTGCCTCCATGCTTTTTTATGGGATTACTACTGGTAGTTTTTTATTCTATGCTATTGTTCTCTTTAATTTGAGGTTCATCTGGATTAAATTCGTTATTTGTCTTAAAATAATTTATTTTTCTTTTAGACCATTATATATTCCCTCGCTTGACTTTTAGTGTTTAAAATTTTACAAATCATTGAATATGAGAAGTAGCACGCATGGGTTGTTTGTCAACTACATATTACTGTTTTTTGTTTCCAATCTTTATTTAGGGTTTGCCACGTGCGGCAAAGAAATAAGGACAACTATTTATTTGGCATGGTCATGGCACTTGTTGTCAACAAGATAAGATTCAATTTCGTAGAGTCCAGGTCATAACCGATCAATGTCATACGGTGGACTGTCAGTTGTCAGTCAGGAGTAAAGTGTCAACCACCCGTGTGCCACTTTTTCGCATGGTCGCGCACCTTTTTAGGGTGCTTTAGGCAGTAGATAATAAAAATAAATTTAGGGCCACATAAAGAAATTCTTAATTTATGGGTTATAAAATTTCATAATATTTTCGTAAAATTAATTTCGCAGTCCAGAAATGTTTAAATTTTATTCTAATGGTTATGCTTGAACTTAATTTACAGAGGCCTAATTTTTTTTTAATTCTCACAAGTCTGTTGTCCACAATACATCTTTTTAGAGTGGTAATAAAATGCTTCTTAATAAATGCATTCACATCCTCAATAAACACATCACACAGAAATAACGACCATATATCGACGCGTCTTTCTGATAATCTGCATTTCAGAACAAAGTGCTTACAAGTGGAATGAAAACCGGACTCATTGTACTCGATGTCTACAAAACCGGTCGAAATGTTGATAACTTCCGAAGCGAAAGAAATAAGTCGTAGACTGCGATAGTTTTGTGTTCTTCTCGTTGTCTTGTTTCACATGGCTTTATTTATTTCGGCTCTTTGTTTCTCGTATAGGGTTTCTACAAGTACTTATTATTATTTGATTTTGTGTGATTTATCAACTTGAAGTACTTTGATTATTCATTCTACCCAAGCTCTTTCTGAATATTTTTTATGGAACTTTTTAGAAGTCTCATAAAAAATAAATATGTTCAAAAAGGGTTTCTCAATTCGTCTGTATGTACATTTTCGTTTTTTTTTTAAGTGTGTTCGGTCATGCATGACTTCTTTGCTTATGAACCAATTTCTTTAATTTTTTTCCATTGTGTTAAGTAGAGCTCCAAGGCGTTCACTATACACCAAATACTCCTAATCCTAATGGTTTATTAGTTTTGATAATTCTTTTATAAATCATTCCGATCCAGAATTGGAAAAGAAGTTAATTGTAGACTTACCCTAGATATTTATTTAGGCCAAAGTCACTAAAAAGGGAGAAATAAACAACTTTTAAAGAAAAAAATGAAATAGACTAAAAAAATATAAAAAATATGAAATAATTATCTTTTACTAATCGAAACTCGAGTACGAAATTAATTTCATAAATACTTAGATACAAAGGCCTATTTAATGAAATTTGACAGTTATTAAAGTCGTTGCCAAATCAATAAAGAACAACAGAAAGTCTATTTATTAGTTTGGTAGGCTCTGCATCGACTTTAGTAACGGTCGGATTTCATTTAATAAGTATATGTATCGTATTCGTAAAGTTATTATTATATTTGAGTTTTGATTAGTAAAAGATAATTATTTATTACTTTTTCTTTTGAAGTTGGTTTAATTTTTTCCTTAAAAAGCAATATTTTATTTATCATTGTCCATTTTATAAATCTTTAGTAACTTTAGTAGTAGAAAACTTTAGTACTCTTTGTAATAGAAAAAAGCTAATATTTTTATATAACATGCATTAGAATACATTAAATTAAACTAAATAAATCACTCATTATTTATGTTCATTTAGCCAATGTCAAAACTCATTGTTTACGTCCATACTGCCAATGTCAAAAAGACTGTCAATTTCAAACTCATAATAATTTGTGATCACATATGGTATAACCTCCTTGAAAACGAGATTGTCGCCAAACAGTTTATATTATAAGTTTATTGTTTAAATGCATTGTCGAACTATGTATTTCAAGTTCAGTGTCAGTTCAGAAATGTATAAAAAAAAAGTATTCTTTATTTCATTATTCATTTTTTGGATTTATTTTTATTTAAATTGTATATAATTTGAAAAAGATAGGCAAATTAACTGTATAGTCTTGGCGAAACCTGTGACTATAGAGGTTTAGTCTTTCCCAAAACAACCTTAATAATGTTCAAACTTAAAAATTAAATGAATTACGGTCGAATTTCGACCAGTGGTAAATATTATTTGATTATAATTATAAATGATTTTATAATTATAGTCAACGACTGTTATTTAGAACAAAAGGAGAACTAAATCATACTTTATTACTCTTAAATTTATGATTAACTGATATTTATGGAGCTACTTAGTAACAACTTCTTAACTAATATTAATGATTGCTACAAATTACTGCTGTTTCCTAAAATGGATAACCTCTGTAATGCGGAATTATGGGTTTTAAATAAATAAATGTATAAAGAAATGTTCTCAGAACCTTTTGTTACTTCAATAACCCTGAATAAATGGAGTTTATTTTGAAAATTACCTTCGATTCTGCTTGGAACTCGATTAGTTCTTGGAAATAAAAATATTTATATTCAAAATAGGAAAGGTTCAATGTTAATAAAAGTCAACTATTAAACACTTCGAAATTTGCAACGCAAATTACACTGCAGTGCCTAGTGCAGAAGTTTTTGTGTACGGGTTGAAAGAAACCAGCTTATTAGCATATTTTATAGGAAATACACCCTTGCTGCGGTAAAACCTTTCAGCCCAAAATCACGTTACATCTCCATCTAAATGTTGACAACACATTACCGATTAAAGCACACTGCTACATCAGATTTATCGGTGTACAAAATGTTGTTTCATGTCATTATTCACGATACTAGGTACGCTGTGTTAAGCTTCGTTCTTGCCATTAATCCTTAATTTCACGGGTTTAAATCACATTTTTGTAACATAGAACACTGTTTTTTACACTACACCACTGTTTTAGTCTACATTTCAGTGTAATGTAAGTATTCTCTGGTTTATATTGTTGTATTTTGAAAACCGATAGCGGCGTCGTTGATTAAAACAGTACAAACGCGTTGGGAACGCGCAAACGACTAAAGAAATCCAAGTCACCCGGGCGAGGGTTTCGGCTTGCGGCCTGGCTGCATGCCGGTGTAGACTTTGCGTTCCGTTTTAACAATTTTGTAATCGATTGCCTACTGTCGTTTATTAATATTCTCAGTTACGGACAAAACGGAAGCTACCGATTTTTTTAAAAACTCTTTTAAAAAAAATTATAACCTTAAGACACGTTTCACGCCTATTCAATAAATTTTTTTTTATTGGAATCAGATATTAAAATTTCGTGAATTCGATGTAAGAAGGACATAGAATGAAATAAATTATCACAAAACAATTTCACTATGTTCAAGTTGTTGGTTTGAGTTTTCCTGCTTAGAAAGGAATGTGTATAAAATTTAGCGATATGCGCATAACTAACGCCATCTTTCTCACGCGATCGGCGATATTAAGTGATTGACTAGTCCATGTTTTGTGTTCCAAACCTTATACCCTTCGCAGTGTAGGGTTATTTCTCATCCAGCATAACAAGACACTTACATTTGTTCATTGCCTACCTTTTTTGGTGATACAAGAGGACGGCGCGGGATGCGCGGAGTATCTTTTTTATATTGTTGATAAACAAAATATAGGGTTGCGATTTTTAGGGCTAACAAATTAGAAAGGGGAGAGAAAAAACGTTTGAACGTCAGGTTTATTGACATTTTGTTGGGCGATAATTAAGGCTGTAGGCTTAGCAAGGGTCCTACAAGTTATCGGCGCACCGTTAAACTTTAAAGCCTTGGATTTTCGTTTCAATTAGTTCATTGCAATTGGCTCTTAAATAAGGTAGTAAGAAGACTGTAATTTTTAAAGCTTTCAGCCGTTTTAAGAGCGTTTAAATTTTTATTATTGTTTTTACGCGTTAAGTTAACATTTCTAAAATATGTAAGTCATGAATTGGCGTGTGTGTTTTTCTTCCAATATTATAAATCAACTATCATGTTATTTTTCAAATACATAGTTGATAGTGTGTAGACATATTTAAAATTATTTAGGTAGTAACCAAGTACTATTTAAAAAAATGACATCTAAAAATTTTCACTACGTTGCGGTAAAATAATGGAAGTGCTGTTTTTCATAGTTGTTTCCCAACGAATGGATACCGATGTAACTAGAACAAAATCGAACAGATGGCGTTGTAGTATCGAAAGCTTCTTGCTCATCGTATTAGAGTTTGTAGAGTGAAATAGGATTGACCGAAATTAAGGGAAACAAGGATTGGGTAGTGAAGAGAGAGCATGAAATTAGATATTGCCTGGGTGATGAAAGTAGACACTCGATTTTTTGTAAACTTTTTACATGACAATGCTAATACAAACGCCAACGTCAATTTTTGAACTTGTTGGTTGAAAGAACACACTACGCAGGTTGAAAATAAATACAAAGAAAGAGACGGAATTACTGAAGAAAATTTAGAAAGTTTTATAATCAATGTGCAAAACAATGACACCTGTGACTCTTATGAATCTATGCATGTAGAAATGTTGGATTCAAGTTTTCATTATACTTATATCATGAAGTGGGTGGTAGGTTTCTTTTGATGGATGTCACCTAGGTAGACTAGCTACCACAAAAATGTGGGACAAATTTCACATACGCCCATCTTGCCCCAAAGTATTATGGGTAAGGCTATGTGGAACTATACGACTGATAAATAATCTTAAGTAATTATATTAACACAGGAGAAAAAAAATATTTAGAAGTATCAAAATAGGTAATTCCAGGTATTTCATATAAATTTCTAAAAAGAAATTCTAAGAAAATTAAGGGTGGCCATGTGGATATTTTTTAAATTTGCCGCGCTTTTTCAGTGTCAACTTTCATTAGCCAGACTATACTACCTTGAGGATTATTTAAACAGGACGTCGAAATGATTCATACTAGCTCGCGATTTAAGGGGATGTAACAGAAGGTTATGCTTTCCCTCATGATGATTTTGTTTACAAGATCTTTTGAAACATTAGGGCGCACGAAAATGGTAAGCAAAATATTCAGTTAGGTCATTTTCAACTCTTACCTCTAAAAACTTGCTTAAAGGTAACAATATTAGAAGATATATTATAGGCTTAAGCCCGATTTCACAACGCTATCTAAGTCATCACATAACTATGTACCCAATAGATTAAAAGGACCCCTAAATCGGTTCTTAGACAATATTCGTTTTCACCAATCTAACGATTCCTTAGTAATGTCAGACATTGTTATATGACGTTTTATTGTTTCCATAGTGACTATTCGTTTCCAAAACTTTATCGATAAAATGGATGTAATTGCTTTACTTCTAAGTTTCTATATTATGTAATAAATTATTCTCCTTATTCTCAAAACCAACACAAAACTGTCACATAGTGTTATGGGTTCGAAAATCGTGTTTCTAAATTTAGGAAATCTTTTAACTACATAGGGGCTGCTAACGTTTCGTGAAACGCAAAATCATCGTTAGCGGACCCCTATCCTTTTTTTGGGGTTTACTAAGTATTAGAACACTGTGGTGAAATCAAGCATTAGTATTTGTAAATTACATTGTAGATACATAGATGTGCAACGTTATAATAATAATAATAATAATATATGTCGGCGCGAGACCTGGGAGAAAAATTAAATTGAAAACCTTTAATCGATTATTATCCGTAATTGAACATAGATTTTATAAATAGTTAGTAATTGTATAATTATATCATGCTTTAGAACATAGATTTAGATTTTCATTTTGAATCAATAAATATTAATTAGTGTTGCTTGATACAGTTGCTAATTGTTTACTCAGCTTTTGATAGAAAGTTTATTTAGTTTATTGTCTTAAAATTAATGTTTAATTTAAGATTGATTATTTTGGTCTATTCATTACGGTAACATGCATAAACATATAAAGAGTTGATTGGTTGTCTTCGGCGAATACAATGTGGTAGTTACGGCGTACATGGAATATCGAGCTTTTAAATGTTAAATCGTTTAAAATCATTTAAAAATCACTGTTAGAATTAATAAGACTTTTGAGTAAGATTATCTTAAAAACCAACACGAATTAAATTAACAATTGTATTGACGCAAGTGCTTTGAAATGAGAAGCGCAAAAATGGCGTGCCACGTGTGAAGGATTTTTCAAAGCGCTCACGTATCACTTTGGCTCGAGAACTTGAAAAGTGCAGACGAAATCATTGTGAGTACGTTAATTTATAATTTATTATTTCTAATTCTAATTTCTATTTCTATTCTGTGTGTTTTACTTCTATAATAGTTTTAAGTAAGAGTTAATAATAATTTTGATTAAATTTGGTTATAATTTATGTGCTGTGGTATTTATTGAGTCTATTGTTAAAATTATTTATTAGTTTATAATGAGTGATTCAGAAAATAACGATGGTGACGTCAGCCCAGCTGACGTCACTATTTCTAAAAACTCCGTTGATGCAAATCCGCCGTTCTACATATATAATAATAATATACTCAGACATTGCACACGGCGCCATCTAGTCCCAAAATAAGTAGCACAGCGCTTGTGTTATGGGTACTAGACAACTGATATACTACTCATATACTTTTCTTTTGTAAATAAATACATATTATACATAAACACCCAGACTCGACACCAGACAGAACCCGCAACCCCCGTTGACTTTCCACGCGCTTTGCCGTTGCGCCACGGAGGTCGTCAAAACTATCTCAAAACATTAAAAAAAATCTCTTTACAAATCAAAGATTTACTTCTATTTTCTAATTGGTGGGACTTTTACCTTTTTATTGCTAAAATAGTAGGATAATACTACGTTTAAATTTATTTAGGTAGGTACTTTCCAAGTTGGCCGTTTGGAGTTGTAGAACTGTACTTAATTCAGCTAAGCTTTGCTACAGTTTGATTGTTCCCTGATTGTTATTTAGGTACTTGTATACTGAGTAGAAATTACTTTTTAACGTGTAAATGTTGCTTGAAGACAGTGTTTTTCAAACTGTGGGACCCTTTGGAGGGTCGCAATAAATGGGGGGTCGAGGACCTTTTGTCCTCGCAAGGCAAAAAAGACAATGTTACATACTTACCTAATCCTTTCAGAGCTCTCGCGGCTTCCTTGCAGAGTACCTACTCAGTTTTTTAATAAACATTTTTTTCTTTTAGGACCTATATTGATTAAAATTGAATCAATATAGGTTCCAAAAGTAAGAAAATTGAAAACGTAGTCTTTCAAATCACTAACATTTGGTTTGTTTATGGCATCCTAGATGGTGGCTAGAATTTTTTAACTCGTAAGGGGGTCGCGTACACAAAAAGATTGAAAAACACTGCTCTAAGGTGAGCTTAGTCTACTTGTGATAGCCACAAGAAAATCCGTTCCATAGTTTTGTTGCAGATAGACAAACATACAAAAATAAATAAAAAAATAATTTTTGTGTTCTGTTACAATTTTTTTACTCGCAGTCATTTATTGATAAATTTGTGCAATGTACAGACACGGTTTCTACGGAATTATACGGAATTATTATACGGAATAGATTAAAATCATTTTCAAATGACGATAGCTCTTTTCACTGTCATCCAATTTAAGCCTAAATGTTGTCTAAGCTGAGTTTGATCTACTTGTGAAAATCGCAAGAAAATCCGTTCAGTTGTATCGCAGATTAGTGTGTACACAGAGACAGGCAGACAAAAATGAAAAAAATTGCTCTTTTGTGCTCTGTTGCTCTTTTTTATCGCCAACACTCATTTTTTCATAAATTTATTCAATGTACAGACACACGACTTCTACTACTTTGCTATATGTTTATATGTATAGATTTTATTGATAAAAGAAAAGTTTCATTTTCTTCTTCTAACACCCTTTTTTATTTTATACAAAGATCCAATTATAAATCGATTATTTCGTTACCGGAATACAAAGTTATACATTCTTACAATATCATTACACTTCTATTAAATAATCTAAATTTATACAAATATATTTATATAAAACATTACAAAATTCGCTAAAACTGACTCGAACGCTTAAAACGTTTAATGTTTATGCTAAATTAGGTCATGGTTCCACTGAAAGCTATTAAATATTAAAAATGTTGTGTGCTCCAGGAAGTGTAGGAGATATTTTTAAAAATACGTTCAGATATTATATATCTGTAGCTACTGGCACACTTTCGTTGCTAGATTTTACAATTATTTTAATATCACACATTAAGTATATGTGTATATTTTTTGTTCACAGCAAAAATAGTTTGAGAACAAATATCACAATTACATCATTTTGGACGATACGAATTTTATAAAATATGTGATATAAAAAACGAATGTCCATGATTATTACAAAAATATAAGCGACAACTATATGACCAATTTATTTATTTCAATTTGGAGTTTTGATTTAATTCGCAATATCACAGAAAAATTCTTAATATACAATTTAAAGTTGAACCATGATCTTAATAGTGTATGTTATAGTAAATATTTTCGTTATATCTCGTGAAGTATATTTACATAGATCAATTTGATATGATTGTATTTACATCTTTATCTCTAAGTAAAGCTTAGGTAATATGGACGGAATCAAACTTACATAAAAGTTATATAGAAGATGGAAAATTATTATGAGGTAGTTTTGTAAGTAGTAGCGAAAATGTAAAATATTTTAATAATAATTTTTTGACTTGACGTTTGAGCAGACGAAGTTGAGCACAAACCAGAAGAGAAATCTTCCGCCATTTTATAAAACCAGGTACTACTTACATACTTATCTAATTCGTTAAAACTATATAGCAAATAGCTACCAGTGGAAGATTAGTTTAACTTACGAACAATATCATGTACCTACTAAGACTGTACAATCTTTAAATAAATGAGGGATCGAACGGTCTAGAAATATTTTCGATTGATCAGTCGTTATTTGGCACCGTGGAAGTGAAAAAAGAAATTGAAATATACATTAATTAATAAGTTTTGATTTCTTTTTAAATATTAAAATACATCAAGACCGATATGCTTCCTCTCCCTACGTATAAAGTACTAATAATTTCAAAAGGTTATTGCACTTTTTCTTTTTCTGTGACGTCCCTGGGAACAAGTCCGTTTGCGTAGCCGTTTTTGACGTAGCCGTTAGCGTGACCATTAGGGGCGTGGCCGTTAGGGATGTGCCCGTTGGTTTTCGCATGGCCGTTGGCCACGTGATCGTTATTGTTGTTGTTTGGTGGTTCAACTTTTTGATTTGGTTTCCTCCTCTTGTATGCTTGCATGTAGAAGTTCGTAAACAGGACGATGAATATCATTGAGTGCAGGATTAGTCCTGAAGCTATAATCCTGCAAAAAAAGTTTTCATTGTAAATTATAAAGTTAAACAATATACTTATGTATAATAATTATTCTATTGTATCCTCGTATGATTCGATTAATAAATGACGTGTCATTAGATTCGTATTTTTTTAGTGACATGAGATGAATGAAGTATCAAGAAATTGAATATGAAGACTGTCAACCATTAAATTCGCAATTGTAGTTATTCCATTTATTTTATTGTTTAAGATAATTAGCAAGATTTTCATAGTTGATATTTAATCTTCACTTGCACATAAGTTATGTGAGGGTCATCGTGAAATAATAACGTAAATGAATCATTTTGTACTGCAGGAAATCGCACTGAATATAATGACCTAGACCGGAAAATTCAGAGTATATCGTTCACAGCGAAAGTTGTTTCGTTCGATACAGAGATGGAGGACATAATTAAAGTATCGAGAAGTTCTTAAATAATTACTTATAGAATTAAAAAATAAAGGTTCTTTTACTAATTGTTGCAATTGACTACGCGAACATTAGTGTTTTTAGCGACACATTTGAAAGCTAAGGGCAATAACGAGATTGAGGCTGCTATTTTACAATGAATTAGGTAATTAGTTAGTAATTACTAAAAAAAATTATAAAATGTAAAGGTTAGGTTTAGAAATTTGTTAATATCTTCGCAGGCTTGAACGATTTTTTGAAGACGTTGTTGTCACAATTCAAAATTACGTTATTAGAAAGGCCATCATACCACATTATTATCACAGAATTAGGTCAAGAACATAAGCAAACATTGTGATTTTGTAACTTTAAATCTCTTCTTCATTTTGAAGCAGCTGTTGTAATATTGTTATTAACTTTACAGCTTTCGACACTACTATCAGCTGTTTTGCTATGAAAAAGTTGTATAAACTCGTTACTAGCTTTGACAAACAGGTATCACTTTCATTAACCGCGTACACATTAGGTGCTTCGACTTTTAAATTGAGAGATAAAAAATAAACGACGCTTTCGAAAATCTTGTAGGTTCAACAGGACAAGCTAATTTACGAGTTTTTGTATACGTCATGAATGATATATAAGGATTATTTTGCTAGTGTGAAATAGGTGATCATTTTCCATCAGGTGACTCGCTTGTTCGTTTGCCCCCTCCACCATAAAAAAAGGTAAGCCATTTGCCGTCCTGGGCCTTTTTTATTCTATTTTATAAATTGCATCATTTACGTTAAAGCGAACTGCTTCAGCGCTATTTCATATGCGTCAACGGTCTACCATACAGAAGTTCTTGCATAAAAAGAAATAATGTATTGCAAAAAATCACACATTGAAAAAATTTCTAGTAATAACTATTTGAGCTTACTGCTGAGTGATTCCGGCTGAGCGGAACCAGACAGTAACAGATTGATAGCATATCGCCTAAGCTTTTTGCTGTGGGATGTAATACTTTTGTAATGTAAGACAAGAGTAAATTAAAAATTTAAAAACACCCCACATAAACCCAGAATATTCTTCATCATGAATAGCTGAAAATCATCCCAGTTCAGCTAGTTTTGTACTAAAAAACACCGCGTCCAAATCGGTCCATAGGTTCGGGCACTACGATGTCATAGATAGACACACAGAAAAGCAGACAGACATACACAGAGACAAACATAGGCGTCAAACTTGTAACATTTTTTTGCATCAAGGGCTAATGAATTAATATCGCTCATCGTGCTTTGTAACGGAATTCCATTATGAACTTCCACTTACATTATGAACTAGCAGTTCCCGACCAAACAAATATTCACATATTGTTACATACAAAAACACGCGCGTATCCGAATGCAATATTGTGTCAAAATTTTAAGTCAATCGACTGATTACTTTTTGAGTTTTGCGACCACGATCATACCGAAGTTGAATTTTTATTTGTGTATTAGTTATACTTTGAACCGAACTAAAGTAAATTTGACGTTTAAAAACACCTTGTAATTTGGGTTTACTTAAATAAATTGATTTGACTTTGACTTTGATTTTACTTAAATTTTTAAAGTAAAAGCCGAGTTTCGTGTGGATAGCAAAAGCTTATACTAAAAGCATATTCTATTTTTACTAAAGCAAATGCTAGTCAAATCTAGCTATTGTTAAAAAAGGGTTACCAAAAACTAACTAGTATCAGTAAAAGATTTTATTCACTTAAGCGAAAACAATTGCTATGAGTAAGAGTATAATAACTAACAATTGCTAATGCATTTGATTGAAGCGATTGCTTTTGCTTTATTCACATCACTCATTATCGCAACTGACCTGAGCGAAAAAATATATCGCGCGATGTAATTTATATTTCGGGATATATTACATGTGAAAAGTGAAATTCCATAGTACGAAGTATAGTACGAAGAGATAAGCTGACGCATTCTAGGTATATTCTAACAGATCAACAGAGAAGCAACCAGAAAAAAAAAGTGCAATTATTAGGTATAACAAAACTTAATCCAACGGGGTGAAAAGAGGAATTCTAGATTTCGCTGTCATTTTTACCGTTCGGTTGCAAAGTTAGAAAAATACTAACAATTGTGGTATCACCTGGATGTCCGCCTCTTTGTTTGTCTGTCTCTCTGTGTAGTTTTAACCAGTAGATACTGACGAACTTACAAGAACTTGGTAAGAACATTGAGTCATCTGATCGACCGTCACAGATTTACCCTGTAGAAATTTGCACGCTTGTGACCTAACTTACACTCAGCATGCGACAGTCAAATATCGCGCTATATCTATTGTCAAAACGAGAATTTGTATAATGTAACTTGCATAGTGGCGCTATAACTATTGAGCATTTTATGTGCATTTATAAAGTGCATTTTACGGTCATGACGCAATCGTCATACACGATATCAATTTTTTATTACAATTAGTCACCGGTCGCGCAGTGATTGCGTGGCTGTCGTCTGCAAATTTTTAGGTAATAACCCCGCGGATCACTTATCGTTTGTTATAGATGTTTTCTATAGAAGTCTATGTGATGTAAACAGCTGAAACGTTGATCAGTTCTAGATACTGGTGGCCTATAAACAGATGTAAATTTCAATAGTTGATTTTTACTATCTTAACATTGAGGGCTTAAATAGAAAGTTTTAAAAGTTCTTTAGGTCATTCTGCGGAGTATCAAAAGAAAGCTTTTTAAACCACGAATTTTAAATGTTTTCCTTTTTTTAAAATTGCACCTCAGTGTTGCTGCTCCCCAGTTTATGTTCCAAATTATTACTCTAAGTGTAATGATCATGGCTCCAAAAATTTAAAACAAACTGCCTAAACATATACTTACCTGTCAAGATCATAAGGAATTCAAACGAACTATTTTTGACTACTTAATATAGAATACTTTTTACACAATAGACGAATTTTTTAACAAATAATTTATTAAAGTTAGGTACATAACATTAGATATCGTTTTAGGAATTATTTGATAGATTTAGCTA
Organism: Zeuzera pyrina; assembly: GCA_907165235.1. Classification (NCBI taxonomy): domain Eukaryota; kingdom Metazoa; phylum Arthropoda; class Insecta; order Lepidoptera; family Cossidae; genus Zeuzera; species Zeuzera pyrina. The sequence goes on from OU015623.1 coordinate 4,287,847, forward strand.
AGTCATACTAATGTACCTCAAGATTTGTATTAGTGATGTTTATTAACTAGTGCATGAATTGATTGTCTGAAATTCATAATTTATTGACATTTTGTATTTTTTATTAACTACACTTTTATTGCTCATAACTATATTAACATTGTATAACATAACAAAACAATATTTGTACGCCGCAAGGTTGTTTGATTTGATGTGATTTAACAATTTCACTAAAATAAAAAAAAATCATGAACTTTGAGAATAAGGTACATTTGGGACTTTTTGGCGGGAACGGGAGAAGTGAGGTTGTCATTTTATTTAGATTTTCTATTTTTTACATTTTTAGGAGTTTTAAAGTACAACAGTGATAGTATATTGTGTTTTAAATTTCCGTGTAAGTGGAAGGAATGGAGTAGATCTAAATAAACATGTGTAGCTGAAGTTCTCGCGCTCTTTCAAGAAGTCCTTTGAAACTTCAGTAAAGCTTACTATCACTTTACTGGAGGGGTTTTACTATAGGAAAAAACGAATTTACTTGTGATTCTACTTATTGATACGTGACATTGGCAAATGTGCTGGTCTACGCGCCATGCTATGAAGAAAGAAAGAAGAAGAACATTGTTTTTTTGAACAAAGGGCGGGAAACTTCGTTTCCCTTACTTACGACTCATATTACTTGGTCAATGGCTAAATGCAATCTGCGAAGCCAAAACAAAGAGAAAAAAAAGGTACATTTGTATGTTTACGTCTCTATCTAATTACAATTCAGTAGGTGCAAGGACGACAGAATGAATCGGCGATTTAGTTTTAGCTGTTTTTGTAACGGAATCCTGAAAAGCGCATTGCGAATGATTTTTTTTTACTTTTTAAAATAAGAATGAATGTAATAAAAATAAAATGATTTAAAATTATTTGACCGAAATATCATATCTACTAAATTATAGGACAGTTTCATAAATAGCTCACCGTTTGTGAAATCGTACTAGAATTAGTGACATTGTAATATGGCTAATTATTTATAAAATAGTAACGTTTAAGTAAACTCCAACGTTCCTCTTCATCGCGTCTCATTCACTATTGCACTCCTACTCTGCAATGCACGTCAGTGCAACGTTTCGTTTTTGCAACCGCTCACGCGTTTCGATAATATTTCGTAATATTTTACACTTTCTCAATCTTGTATCTTTTTTTATGAACGGAATTGCAGGACGTTAGTGAATGGTTAAACGAAACGTTTTGTAAGTGATTTTAGTTCTGTTAATTCTACTTTGTTAGAGTTCTGTATTTAAAAAGTAATTGGCATATATAAATACAATTCACAATTGTATAAAAGAAAATTTATTGAAATTCTTATAGAAAATGGAGTTATTGGGTTTCAAGTTTCAGTGAAGACAAAGCGGGGATAAGGTAGAAATAGATAGGATTACAGGCGCGGCGTCACAAACTTCAAGTATCATTGTGACAGTGATAGAGACGGAACTTGACCCCACTCTGTTCTTTCTGCTTGAATTTAATTCAATAACTGATATTTTTGTTGTATTTCGAATACTTTCTCTCAGTTTTGTTCAAGATAAGCCTGTCTAAATCTGTCTTTTAGTTACAAATTAAATAGTCAAGTAGTCTAGTCTGTAGTACATTGATTGTATTGTAATTTAATCTTATATCGTGTTATCGATCATATGTTACAGTCTGTTTAAGGCATGCTAACGTAAATTTGTAACTCAAAGCCAGAAATAAGATTAATAAATGAGTTGATGAAGATAAATGTAGCTCATTGGTTTCAGTACAGCACAGTACGTACAGATTGGTGCAGATTATCCAACTCACTGTTAGATTTTGAATTCGATTTCGAACTCAAATGAGTAAAATCTCTGACGCAGAAGAAACATTCACAAAGGTACGAGATTCAGCCCATTGCAAATAAATGTACGTTCGTTATATTTAATAAAAGTATCGAATATATTACACGCTTTCAAAGATTACACGTGTCGCCCTCGTTGCGTATTAAACACTGATTCACCTGGTATACGTTGCTAACATCTTAAATTATGCACCAGTATAAATTATAGAACACTTTTACATTATAATACATATTTAGTTTCGGATTTCCCGCTAAGTTCATTACGAAGTTATAGCGACGTTACGATCTAGTAACTCGTAGAATTTAATTAATTTTCTAAAGACGATTTTATACACTGAGAAACTATAGAATATTTACGTAGATCGATTGGATTCTCGAGAGAAAATTTAAATAAATACTTCAATCTAAATAAATACGAATCGAATTGTAACGAGACAAATAAAAAAAATATGAAAACGAGATTTTAGGTAGTATAAAAAATAGAATGAAAACTTTTCAGGAATAATTAAATTTGACATGAGCAGAACAGGAACTTCACTTTCATGCAAGTATGGAAGAAAAAGAAAAACATAATACTATTATATCATCTGTAAGATCAAACATTTGTTACTAGTAGTAAAAATAAGATGTAATTTGGTACCCGTTGGTACTCTGTCCATCCCTAAAGGGAAACTGAGTGATGATACAACGTATGTTGATAATATATCCTTTTGAGACTACAATTATTATGTAGAATTTTAAAATTTATGATAAACCAGCGACTCACTCCAGCTGTTTTAGGACGTTTTGATAACGTAATGTCGATATTTCTCTGCTTCTGTAGACTATAACGTGAATACGTTGTAGGTGTATATAAATCTTTCCCATTAAAACCGCATTGAAATCTACTTAAACGTTATCTGCTTTAACGTAAAGTTATTAGCGAATACGTACAAACGCGGATTGCGAAATATAAAAAAAAAAATTCCCACTCTTATTTCTTGATACTTTTGACAGGTCTTAATAAGAATATTTTATTTGATAATTGTATGTTTTTAAGACACGAAAAGTTTTTTCATAATTTAGTAACATATTATCTTGGAAAAATTAAATACCATTTTAATGACAATACTCAGCAACTTACTTTGGATATCCACAGTCGTAGACAAGAGCGCTTATTGAATGGAAAAGCACCATGAAGAATTGGACCTGAAAATAATAGAAAAAGATCAGAAAAAATATGTAATGTTTCCTTAACGCAAATAGTGCGTTTAGCCACAACGACAAGGGTGATTATAACAAACAATTATTGAGATACTTTATTATTATTGGCCTTATACTACTTGTGCCTTGACCACGCAGTACCATTAGACAATTACAGGGCCAATAGTGATACTAAAATAGTAAAGATGCTTATCAACGTATCGACTGAAGTAAAGATTGTATCAACTGAACTTTGATCAAGTGGTCCGACCATCTTGTTGTGACCAATCATAGTTGGTCGCAATAAGTCCAATTAAAGTTGTGATTACGACCATATCTGGTGGCGATCGTCGTATTGCACGGGGCGCCCTAAACAAAGTCGCTCGGTAGGTACTTCTGTGTATGGTATAACGAATGAGGTCACTGGGTTGATCTAGTGGCATCCATATTAAGTTGATCTCGGCTATCTCCTCATTATATACATACATATTTTAGACATATTATGTACCTACTTATACACACTTGTTATTCATATTTAGCAACATTACATAAATTGTATCGGAAGGTTATGACATGTTGAAATATTATCGAAACCTATTGCTATATTCTGGCCAGGTTTTTATACTGAAATTAACACTTTTACTTCGTAGTTTAGATGTAGCGAAAATAATATAAAATCAATATAATATGAATGAAGAATTAAACATACGTTTATGAAATTATATAAATTTATATTTGTACCAATTCTACTTCGATTTCTAATCAACTCATTTCTTATTATAATTAGAAACGAAGTTGTAGCATATTTATTGCAAAGTCATAATGTTAATACGTGTTAAAATATAAAGTTTTTTATGTTTTAGTCCTCCATGCAAAAAGAGGAGTGTAATACCTTTGAAACCTTTGTCTATCTGTGTATGATTGTGCCTGTCTGTCTGTATGTGGTATCGTGGCTTTCAAACTGGTGGACTGAATTTAATGGGGTTATTCTTGTTTGAAAGTTGCAGTTGTCAAAAGTATTTTCAGCTAGGTTAGTTGCTAACATATTCTTGGGATATTCCAGTCCTGAATTTAAACGCAGAGGAATCTTAAGCACTTTGCAGTTAAAAACGGCAAGTTTGATCTCATCGAATCGAAGGTTTGATGCTGATCAGCATGAGGTGTTATTAAAAGTAGATACTTATTACTTTTCTTTTACTTAATTTTAAAAGTGTCGAATAAAAGTTAAACTAATAAGTTGGAAATACTCGACACAAAAGGTTGTTAGCAGGTACGTTGGAGATAACCTTAAAAGACAATAATTATTTATATTTCGTTAATAAATTAGTTAATACGTCGGGTAATACTATGAAAAACAGAAGACAATAATGTATTTACCCACGGTCATAATATGAGTCGTCCAAATGATACTAAATTATAATTATTTGTTGCTTTTTAAGGGTACCTGCTAATTTTTTTCGTGTTGGGGAATTTTTAATTTTAACTAATGTTAACATTCAAATTGTAATTTCGATTACAATTACAGTACAGATGTTAAACGTGGCTTTCCCCCCCTTTTCCCCTTTTTAAACTACGCTTTAATAAATGATTCGGAATGAAATGCATGTATAATTCCACATTTTACATACTAGAGCTTTCGCCATCTGTCCACTCAGCCATGTCCAGTATTAAGATGCATTTTGGTACTACTAAAGAGCATAGAAACTATTTAACTTTTTTTTATTTTTTGACTTCCGGTTTCATTCATTCTATCTCTAAAGAATTTTTTAAACTACAAGTATATCTGATACGTTGTATTGCAACATCAACTTTATTTCAATGACTAAAAAATTGTCTCTTAAGGAAATTCGTAAAATGATTTTATAACCTTTTATTACGTAGATTAATAACTTAGTGTCGATGTATTGTTTATGATGTGTGCATAAATAATGAGTAAAAGTCTAGAATATTCTTATGGAATGTGTATTGGCAATATGGAGAAAGGATACGGCGCGGCGTTCCGTTGGGGCAATGTTGAAACCTTCAGGTGTAAGTGCCTTCACACGATCGAGTTACACTGTGATTCAATATATTTTTTGTAATAGTTGACTATTAAATGAATGAAGCGTATGATTATAAATATAAATTCTTTTTAGATTAGATTTGCCTGTTCCATAGCATTTTTTTTGTTTGAAGATTTTAATTTTTAATAAAGTTCTTAACGATATTATTTTTATATCAGGCTTCTTAAACTTTTAATTTTAATTATTTGAAATTAATTGCTAAGCTTAATTTTTTAGAATGCTTAAACCGTTGTCAATTTAGTCGATCTTGAAGAAGGTTTGTGTTTTATCAATATTAAATGTAGGAAGATATCTTTAGTGAGCATTTTGTTTTTGGCCAACTGTGACATTTTTAGAATAGAAACTTTATTTGCTAAGAATATATTTCATATTAATTGACTCAGTTTCATTGCAGTTTCATCTTGTAAGAAACAGTAAAAAATGGTTGAATTAACCACAATTTCAAAATACATATTTTATCTACTTCAGTCACACAAATTAATCTTCGAACAATAATTGACTTATAAAGTAATAGTTAAATAGAAAATATTTTTATTAACAGAAAAATATTAAAAAATTAAAATATGTGATCGTCTTTTTAAAATGTGGCTCTCACAGTGTTATTCGCAACGTTTACTACGAACTTAAGGCGCATATCCGAACTTGCGTAAGCGCAGATACCTCATAGACTCGCACGGAATTTAAGGCGCGGTGTGAACTTGTTATTTACTTATTAGTGATTTGTGGAAATATAAATGTCTACCAAAAAGTTTAAAAAGTTTATTATACCAAAACAAAAAATTTTACTTGTAGAGTATGTCTGATATCAACATAAAAATAAATAAAAAGAATAAATTATTAAGCTTGTTACATTTTTAATGAAGCTACTTCGGTTCATATTAACATCCATTCATGAAAATGGATATAGTATTTTATTCATTCCATTGATTCCATCGCAAAAATATATTTATATGATTACGTTAATTAATTAGGCTGAAACGTCAAATTGGTATATATTTTCGATCAATGGGCCTCAAATTAATGTAAAACCTAATTTAAATGTAGAAGTTGTATTCGTTGAAAATTTAAGTCGATAAATGAGACTTTTTGGCTTTTATTGAATAAGTAGGTAATTAAAATTATTACAATGTGTAGAGTTCACACCAACAAAGTAATTTGCTCGTGTGTTACATGTGTCACCCACTGTATAGTCAAAAACATTAATTTCATGTTCACGTTTTTTTTTTATAGTTAAACACAAACAAGTTAGAAGTGAGTGGAGGGAATTCAGTTTGCGATATTTTCATTCCTCTGGTGGTACGGATTCTATAAGCTATGCCTATAATATAACGTAATACTTAGTAATTCGTTAACAAAGTCGCTTCAAGTCTAGATACACATCTTTACCTAACAAATTGTTACTGTTTCGTTCATAAGAACTGTTTCGTAATAGTTGAGAAAAGCGTAATTGTTTATTGTTTGAGTAATAAATTAGTAGACCGTGATCATTTCTGTTATTTTAGGGTTGTAACATATTTATAACGAATTTGAATATTTAATTGTTTTTAAATTCAGTGCCAGACATGTTTTGTGTTATATGTTTGTAACATGTTGTAGAACATCTTTCCTCCTAATATCTATTATCTTTTCTGTATGAGTCGAATTTCTTTCGAATTTAGAATATTAAGTAGATTGAATTAACGATAGGAGGTCACGCGCTGTGAAATCATACAAAACTAATCGCGTTAAAGGTTGCCTTAAGTTTTTTTTTTGTAGAATTACAAGTTGCTTGCAAAAACATTGTACATAATGTACAATTCAGTGTTCTGTTTTGTCGACACATGATACAGTGAAATTGTAATTCGTAATAATGTGAATTGTCGATCTATTGTGAGTTGTGAATATAAATGTGAATGAAAATGTTAAAAAGTTGCAAATTTTTCGCATACTTACAAATATACTTTACAACCCTAGTTGTAATGACCTTTGCCGTAACCTTTTTTTAAATCATTATTTTTTTCGTGATGATTTCCAGCTTATAATGACTTACCTATCTTGCATTACCTCACTTAGTGATTATTTATATGACGTCCGAATTATAAATGAGGAGATTTGATGTGTTTAAAAATAATGTGAGAAAGCTTTGGATTCGAAACTCGTTCATTTAGATATCTTAGGTTTCAATCCAATGACATCCAAGGCAAGCCAAGCCAAGTATCCAAAGCTTCATATAAGGCATGTATGTATCGTAGGGTACCTATCATTTGGTAGTGCGGGCGAAACATATAAAGTGCGGTATAAAAAAATGAGTGTTTGACGAGTTATATGGGATTTTTACTCACTAGAACTTTTGCGGTAATTTTTCTTAGTTATCTAAAATACTTACTAGTTGAAGAGTTGTTAAGTGCTTCTTCCACCAAAGGTACTTTTGGTATTGAGGACCCATCGCGGCTACCATGTAATACCCGTACATAATGACGTGTACTAAATTGTTGATTACGTTAGAAAATGTTCCATGACCACCTAGAAATTGAGAATGAATAATTATTATCATCTTTTTACTATTCTACTGCACATATTATTAAAAAATAAATGCAAGTGCACGTATACTGCGTGACTCTGTAATTAACATCGTTCGAATTAAGATATATAAAATTCTATAAATTAATAAATATGAAAATGATGGAGGTATTTCATTTCGAAACCTTGAACTCTTCATGTAATAGTAAATAGGCAATTCAAGGTCGCTTGCGTAAACGAAAGCATCCCACTTGCCGTTGCGCTTTAAAATGTCTGTCTTCCCTCTCGCTCATTGATTAATCTACTGTTGGGATGTGATGTAGTTGTTACTCGGGAATTGGTCGTGTGCACTTTGCTTATTAGAATTCGGATTGTAGTTCGGACATAGAGCAAGGGGTTTAATTGATGTCGGTGATTTAAAAGTCACCCTTTCTACATCTAATTATTGTTACATCGACATTTTCTAATATACACTTACATAATATGTAAAAATAACAGCTGTAAAAAACTAAGTTGAGGCTACAATTGTACAATGACCTGGAGAAGATCCAAATAACATTCAGATTTCAACCCAATTTAGGAAGGATTTAGGATTTCGGCTCCAAAGTAGGAAGGTGGAACCTAATAGTTTTTAAGGCGACTTTTACAGCTTACGTGGAAACATAAGCAACTGTTACATTTCGTACTTCTCTTTCTCTTCTAGACCAGCATGATAGGGATAAAGTGTTACATGACGTAAGTTAACCATGATATATTGTTTTTACCGGCTATGAATTTAACCAGGAGCCACGCTTCAAACGGTGTCAGTGAATGGTGGTACAGATGTAGCCACGTAATTTGGCTCTTCTTCTTTCTTAGCACGAAGAATATTGTATCAGCGAACTCGGACAGCTTGGAGAAGTAATACACCCAACAGAGTTGTAGCATCTGCGGAACAAATTATGGATGTTTTATTTACTGTATTTACACTGATCGATAAAGAGAATTTACAGAGAAAAAGTGTGTGGTAAAAGGAGCAGAGAAAAACCAAGATTGACTTAACGAAGACCAATAGACAGAAATTATTTCTCGAAGAGATGTAAGAGAAAGAATGACATGTGTATACAGATGATTAAAGTCGTGGCCATTTATTACCCACGACGGACGCAACGGAACGGAGGCGGTATATGCGTTTGGAGATAGAGGTTGTGTATGTATGTCTGTTACCATTTTCCTCGAAAACTACTGGACCAATTTCGATGCGGTTTTTTGCATTTAGAAGGTATCATTTCAGAGGAGGTTTTTAAACATCTTTTACGGCTGTAGACCACCAGGGGCGTGGCAGCAGCCAGGATAGACGGCGCTTGAGGGCTTCGTATTAGAGAAAATACTCATATACATGAAAAACTACTTTTTCCCGGATAAACAATATCAGATATCATCGCGTTCCTTATATCCCCCAGTCATTTTAGCGTGACGAATTAACAAACATACATACACAGATATATATCTACACGCAAATAAAACAAACACTTTTCTATCTATAATACTTAACTTTTTCAAATACTTAATTTTGCTTTTTTTAAAACTACAATTCTACTCATGGTTACATTACTACGGATTACATTAAGTGTGAGATTACACGTCCATAAATCAATAAAAATGAAAACTAACCTAAAAAAACCGTTTGTCTCAGTATCAGAATTTGGATTGCAATATATCTACTGCACAATGTGAGGAATAATGAAGGGTTCAATTGATGCTAATGGTATCTTCTTATGGACTTATCTGTTGACTGTTTCATTTTCTGAATGCTTTATCTAATTCGTTAAGGTCTGTAAGATAGCAGTATACCTTCATAACTAAACAGAATAAAAATAAATTGTCTCTAAGTATTTCTCTTATTTATGATTTCAGAAACGCAATGGTGAACAAAGGCAAAAAGTTCCGGATTCGTTTTGAGTCAAGCTAATTCAGAAAATAATTTTTCTAACTTTTTTTTCAAGGAAAATTGTTTTTTGCGTTTGTCATTACACCGAAGAGGTACTTAACTTACTTCGTTGGTTTTAACTTTTCGCTATATTTGGTTACTTGAGTCTCAGTTCGTTATTTTAACGATAACAGTATTTATTTACTGATTCTTACAATTAGTTCCTTTTGTTTTCCTAGATCTTACGAGTGTAATTTACAAGGAAATATCTTGTCTTGTATTCTAAAATCGAGAAGGAAAAGATGACATTGTTTAAACTTATGTTTTATTATTGTTTTAAACAGTTATGGCATTAAATTATAATAAAATAATTAGTCCTATTGTTCTAAGAAAATACTATATAAAGACTTCAAAAGATTTTGTGACCGCGTTTTGCTTTGTGCAGTAAATTAGTGTTTAGATGAAAATAAAGTGAAATTTTTTTAGTTGCTAACTAAAATAGCTAATAATTTAGTCTCAGCCACAGATCTACTACTAAGGGCTTTACAGCCCTTACGATCAAGATCTTACAATCAAGAGCTGTTAAAACTAATGATTTCCCAATCTGCGATAAAATTTGATAGACAGTTTAATCCACTGTCCTAATATCAAATGAAAATAGTGAACGGATTAGTAAAATCTAAATTAATGTCTTACACATGGTAATTTTAATTGTTTCATTCACAGTTCGTTCGTTCTTTTTAATATTTTTTTGTCAATATTCGATAATTTAATCTGCTCGTAATCAATTAACTGCCAGTGATCTTAAGAAATAATCGAAGACAGAAGATTAAACTCTCTTCTGTCGTTTAAGCTACCATTGATCTTACGGTCCTAATAGATATTCCGTGAACGTGACCACTATGGTCTTTCTCGCTTTGACGACCTATATTTGTTAAACTAGCCTTTGCAGTCTAAAATACTACATTTTACCATGACGCCCAAAATAATTTCTATCTCATATACATGGTAACTATTTACAAAAATTTTTGTATAAATTGTTCACTTGCAAACAAAGATTTGTTTCGTTCTTATGTCTGTCAAATTCAACAACTTAACAGTTAAAATATTGAGAATACCGATAGACACGACAAATGTATATTCCCGTCTCTTTCTATTACGGGCTTACACCATATATATCTTTCAATCCAACAACTCGTGACGTGTGAGAAAGGTGATATCTATTTGTCTAAATCTGTGGTCTAGTTCGCCTGTGTGTCTACGTGAGTAGATAAATTATTTTTTGTCTTATGTTCTGCAGCCTCTGAATTCTTGACAAAATATATTCGGAAAATACTTACTTAATTTACTTAATTTAATATATTAATGGGATAGATATTACATATTTGCTTAATGATAAATAAATAATTTAAGTATGAAATGAATATCTAATAACATTTCTATATTTGTCCCTACTTTAGTCGTTGTCAAAGAGAAATACTATCAGTTGTCCAAGGGAAAATGATACTACTCTGATATTATTTCAGATTTTATAATAATTCCTTTACTTAAATTTCTCTTTTTCTTAAAAGTATCTTGCTAAGCACAGATTTATAAATATTTTAATTATTATCCATCCTCTTCAGTTATTAAAATAATAAATAAACAAATAAAAATATTTCATAGAAGTAACAGACCAATATAAAAAATACTTAGTCAACCCACATGTTATACTATAAGCTAATTTATTTCGTTAGCTTTTCAATTACGGAGGTGAAATTTGGTACAGAGACGTAAACTAGTGAGCCAAATACTCGTATAGCAATGAGAAAAAAGTTAAATATATTCCGACTTTAGAGCTATTTCTTGTTTTTTCTAACTTAATTTGTGAGTTTAACTTTTTAGGAGTATACTGTTACCGAAATGTGCTATGAAATGTATCTATTAAAAAAAAATGATCGATTGATAAATTTTATGGACTATTTTAATTTTAAAATTATTTTTTTAATTTAAATAATTTATTATTTTTGTGTCTCGGTGATTGAATCTCACTGTTTCTAATGATCAATTTTTAACATGAATACCAAAATGAATGAAGTTTGTTTGCCTTAACTCGCAATGGGAGTGTCTTGTCTCCATCGAATAACGTCTATATTTTTTGTAACAGAATTTCACTTAAGTAATGCGATGAAATATGTTCAAATATGACGTCACGACGAGTCGACCTACTATTTCAAAAGTGTAGAGAAATGCTTTCACCGTTGTGTGACTGGTTACTTTTTTCAAGTAATTATGGCAAAATTTTGCTTTTTTCTTGTAACTTAGTGTAAATTACATTAACATAAATATTTATTTGAATGAATTTAAAAAGAACAGGTATTAGGGTTCGTACCCAAAATGACTAAAATAGAATTATGATTATTTTATTTATGAATAAGAATTAACAGCATATTTATACAATGTGTATAACTTACTAAATTACATATTACTCTAATTTTTGCTATGTAATTGTTACCGGAACATGTTAAACATTATGTGATATAGTTGTTACATTTTTCTTTAGAATTGAAAGATAAGATAGATGAAAATTTGAATGTCGCATTGTGTCTAGTGTGTAATTGTAAAATGTTAATTGTAGTTTGTAGTGGTAATGTGTGGATGAAGAATGAATGTGTCGCAAAACATTATATAACTGAAAGTTCTCCCATAGAAGAGAAGGTAAAGGGATCTTAGCCCATACAACCAATATCTTCAGTTATGAATAGATACATTTTTCACATTATTTCATTAAAATGTCGGAGTAATATGTTTTAATTGTTTCTTGGAGTTTCTGGTGACAAATATATTGGAGACGGTCTTTCTACTAGGATCCACTGAGGCGGACTAAGCCACTAAAAAAATCTCAGCATCACACCACTAAATAAGCACTCATTTCAACAATTTCACATAATGCACAATGTAGTAGGAAAACTACGCCAATTTTACATCACAAAATCCACTAGAAACAATTTGTGAATAATAAAAAAAACGCCGAACTGCTCCCCATAAAATGATTCACCATTTGTACATTTACAGAGAGTTGAAATTTGATAGAGATGTAAATTGGTAATTTGGTAATCGATTAAGGTAATCATAATCGATTAAAAATGATAAGATTTGAGGAAGCGAAATAAGTATGTAAGGACCGCGACGCTTGGCGCTCCGTCCGCTCTGACTACCTGTTAGGGATACAGCGTGAAGATATGTATGTATAATCAATTAAGGTAAGGCAGATAGTGTAAAATAAAGTGAGATTTGTGTGGAGTAAGAAAAATTAAGGTAATCGATATTTTGAACCAATTTTTCTTTAAACTTAACTCTACTTCATTCGAAATTACCGTGCAACTCTAAGTTAATGCGGGCTCAGGGCTATCTCAGCCATTTACTTATAGCACACATCTTAAACTATTTTAAGAAACTGCACATTGAAATAATTTCGTGAGTACTCTCGCACTTTAATTAAGTTTCATCAATTGGATCGAGTATTTTTTGTCTCACTGCTGTCCATGAATTTCCGATTAGAATTTACATAAAAATCACAATTATTAATAAGCTAATATCTATCACATTAGTATATTTCGGCTTAACATAAATTTTAACAATATTGCAAAATTTTTCATTATTTTCGGTGTTGTCTAATCTAATCTTGTGCTTTGCACGCAAGCACTACTATTATAGGCAGCCTTATTCGTAAAGCTCTTCAGCTTTCTATCTTTATCAAACAAGCGTAATTTTACTGATTTATCAACTTCATGGAGATTGTACCGCGAGGCGGTAACTGCGAACAACCTGTCATGTCGCCCACAGTGATGCCGTTTTGTGTAATAACTAGCTGTTGGCCACGACCATCCTCGTGGAATTAAAGAAAAAGCAGAAAGTCCTCCCTCAGAACTTCAAAGTCAAAGTCAAATCAATTTATTCAAGTAAACCAAATTACAAGGTATTTTTGAACGTTAAATCTACTTTTTATAATATAATAATAATAATAATCCAAGACAATTACACAGATTGTGTGACCCCAAACTAAGCAGTAAGCTTGTACTATGGGTGCCACACAACGAACTCTGGGGGAGTTCCCAGTAACACCCAAGCCAATTTAGAAAAGATCGTTTCATAAATTAACCTGACCGGGGATTGAACCTGAGACCCTAGCTTGGAAAGCAGATGCTATGCCACTGCGCCAACGGGTCAGTCAAACTTTAGCTTAATCTATCTCCGTTATAAATTTCATTATAATCTGTCCAGTAATTTTTAACAGCCCTGAATATGACCTTTATTGAAAATGACTCGCCGTATTTACTTAATGATTAATCGATATTAATTATTACAAAGCATAAGGTCATTATGCTATTAAAATATAATATTTAATAAGATTTGCAGCTGACATGAATATCATACCCATGAGGTCACTAATAAATAACCACGAAAAGCTGGTTAGAGGCATATCTAAATATTTGTACTAACCATATTTTGCAAATTATTTTTTATCTGGTAACAATTATGTTAAAATATACTCTAATAAATACAAGGCAGTGCCAGATTATGCGAATAAGGAAACAATATCATAAATATTCATGAATTTTACATAACCCTTATCAGTATCAATTTAATCACATAATATAGATACACGGAATTCGTCTACCATTATTTATAATTATAGAGCTTTCAGATTTAATTTGCTGTTATATTATCATAATATATGTAGTTATTTTTTTCTTTTGTAAATTTTAGCAACACCTGGCCAATACCAATATTATTTATGTAGATTTATCACTTTTATTAACGTGACATATAGATTTACGTGTGTTTCTTAAAGTCTTGTTTCAGATGTATTTTGTACAATGACTTGCTGAACTGGAAATATGACGAAATATTTTTATTCGAGATCTACGAGATTTTTTTTATTTATTTAATGTATTTAATATATTTATTGCATAGTTTTATATAGCTAGCTAGCTATAGCTTATATTAATACTCAGATCAATGTAATAACACAGACTAGAGCTGCTTTGCAAACTAACATTTATTGCAAAAAAATAAAAGGATTTTTATTATTTTATTTTATTTAACATAACATAACATATCTTCACGCCGTATCCCCAACGAGGTAGTCAGAGAGCGTCGCGTCGCGATCCTTACATACTTCTTTCGCTTCCTCAAATTTAATCATTCTTCTCACACATTTTCGCCTAGGCATGCGAGTGCTTTTGACATTTCCGTCAGCTAACACTCTAGCTATTTGATCTTCATAAGTCAGCCTTGGTCTTCCTTGGCTTCTTTTACCACTCACTTTCGCTCTATAGATTTTTTCCATGTGCCCGAACCATCTTAGCATTCCTTTCTTCATTTTTTCAATAACACTGTCGTGCAAGCCTGTCATACTGCGTATCTCTTTATTGCTTATTTTGTCTGCAAGGGTGACACCGCACATATTTGTAAGAGATCTCATTTCTACTGCATTTATCTTACTTTCACTCGATTTTGGGCATATCCAGGACTCAGTGAGTCCTGGATATGCCCGAAAGTCCATACAATAAAGTTGGCACCAACACCGCATTTGTATGGCAATTTTGGCTGAGTTAGATATATTCATACTGCTTACTAATACGGATAGAGCACCGTTCACTTTATTGCCGGCTGCTACCCGTCTCTCCAGATCCAACTCACATCTTCCATCCCTCCCCAGATATACAATTTCGTTCACCTGTTCTAAACATTTTCCATTTACCCATATTTCACACTTTGTCTGTACATCTTCTCTTTCAAACACCAGAACCTTGGTTTTATTCACATTCACATTCAATCCTTTCACTTCAGTCTTTTCTCATGCACGTAACTAGTGTCTGCAACTCCGCTTCTAATGGTGCTATAAGCACAGCATCGTCAGCGTACAAAGCCAGTTTACCACTGCCACTGTATTTTATTTTATTTTTATTTATTATGACAGTGATAGTATAAAAAAGCAGAATGGAATGCTTACATAGTTGATTCGGGCACATAGAATAAGTGGTGAACGACTGACAAAAGAAAATCTCCAGATCGATCGTAAGATGTGATAGAATGCAAGAAAGACCCAGGCTGATTTACGAACATCAAATAGCCAGAGTGCTAGCTGACGAAAACGTCAAAGCACTCTCATACCTTGGCGAAAGAATGTGAGGGAAATGATGCAATTTGAGTAAGTTATTATAACAAGTTATTTATTCGGCATTGAATGCTCTCTGACTACCCTTATACTAAATATGTGTGTATTTATTTTATTTGCTTTTAGAGAAGAATAATTATGTTAAATTAATAATGCATCGAAGCTGCGACGCAGCTACATAGCAGTGTAATGGTAATTGATTACGTTTTGTGCAAATACTGCCATAATTTAACTCTTGTACGTATTACCTGTAACTGATTTGTTTCGTATCTTTTAGTTTTTAACCTACTGTGCTAAGAATAATAATAATAGTTTTTAAGAGACTGTTTGTGACGAACAGATATATTACGTTGAGGTGCTATTAAATAAATGTACCGGTCGGCTAATTTGTTGCGGAACACCAAAAAAGTAAAGACGTCGACCTTTTTGGCGAGAAGAAATACCTGTTTTGCTATAACTTTTCTTCCTTTCTTAATAACAATGGTGGTCATTCATTTCACTTTTGGATACCGCATGACGCGACGCGACACAATCATCAATTTGGAAAGTGCATGAAGTGTGCCGCCAGCGAGAAGCTGGTGCCATTGAGTGAACTTGACCGACGGACATAGAATCGAAATATGTAGACGAGACACACGTCCTCGAGGATAATACTATAAAACTTCGAAATAAATGCTGTAAAGTAGGTATATTAATGTTCAGGAGTCAATAACATAATTTTTTGTATAAGATTTATTAGGTTCATCATTAGATTTTTTTAACAACTCAAATTATTAGCTTTAAAGAGATTATTGCTTATTGCTTTATTATGGAATTATTATTGATTTTTGACAGGATAATGATTGTCGGGTCAGCTAGTATGTAATATGCAATAGGTGTCGAATAATTAGTTAATACGGAAACGAATTATTGAAAAAAAGATTGTTTAAAGATTAAATAAATTTTTCGATTTTGTTTTTTAATTTATTTTATTAATTGCTAGCTGTGCCCGGGTTACGCGTTGCTGTAGCTCAGTAAATATTATATTATTATCCAAGAGTAATGGTCTTAAGTTCATCCAAAAATCCCATAGAAAAAATTACTTCCAGTTTTTTCCCAATTTTCCATTTTTCCGGGCTACTTTTCTAATTTTTACTTCCAGTTTTTTCCCAATTCTCCATTTTTCCGGGCTACTTTTCTAATTTTTCTTTTCATAAAAAGCTTATCATAACGCTTTTCATAACGCTATTATGAACACATAAAAAAAACTTGCATATCGATCTAGCTATTCTCAAGTTTTACGCTTAGCAACGAACAACATTTCGTTTCTATTTATACAGATGTACATAATTTTAATGAGCTATATTGCAATCTGGCTTCTGGCATTACGCAGTGCTTTAATGCAAGTTTAATAGTAAAAGACTCAGATGTTAGAAGGCCATAACGAAAAAGATCTGGAACGAAATGATTATAATTACACGTTAAAGAAAGTTTAAATTTTCATTGATTTAATGTTAGTTCTAATTGTAATTGAAAAAAAAGGGCCGCCGTCTGGCGCTGTCACTCATGCCTGGGAGAGGACAGAATACTTCTTTCCCTTTCGCACCTGTACACTACATCTCTCCCTTTTTTTAAATTAAAATTAGTACTAACATTTAATCAATGAATTTTAAACTTTCTTTGACATGTAATTATAATCATTTCGTTCGAGATCTTTTTCATTATGGCCTTCTAAAATCTGATTCTTTTTCGAACTTCAAGGCACAATCATAAAATAAAAAATATATATATGAAACAATTGTGTAGCTGCATTCTTTTGTACAAATGTGTGAAGAACAACGGAATTTTAGAAAGCGAAAGCATACATCAGTAGGAATATACCGTGAAATTTTATATTATGAATATAAGATAAGTATTATATGTGACATAATATGAAATTATAGATGTATTTTATACAATTGTGAAGAAATAAAACTAAAATCTAAATCGGCGACTAACATTAATTATTATATTGTACTTGTTATTACATAAGTTAATATCACATAACTTCTAATTAGGGACTCGTTATAACTGTATTAACATGCGTTTTTTATGTAAATATAATTTAATTATAGAGTGCTAACACGTCTGCATTATCATTGATCTATCGTTACTGTGACGGCGACTGCTTACCTTAGAGTATATGCATAATGTATACTATAAGCTGCTTATACTCAATTTTCACTTTCTATGTCTTGAGGCCATCTTATTAGTCAAATGAAAATGAACTTTGTTATATTGCCGTAATGGTGTACATTTGTAAAATGATTTTCATAACGTGAGCGTTTACTGGAATTTATTTTTCGAATGTTTATACAACTGTGAATGATCATGCGGATTTTGTTAAAGATAACTTAAGTGATAAGGTGCCTTAGATTTTCTTACTTCGATAATAATCAATATCAGCACCAGAAAAAAATGTAATTCGTGAAAGGTTTTGCTGTTTTTGTAAGTGTCCGTCCATGTATTGAAATTAACTAGTATTCATTCGAAAGAACAGTAGTATTCATTCTTAAAACTACAAAACCGATAAATACTCGTAAGATCCATTACGAGTATTAATTTTGTTTTATAGTTTTCAATATTGATATCTGATTTAAATTAATTTTTATTTTAGATGAGTATCTCAACAGTAAAGATTCTTTAACAAATAGTCCTTCAACAAATAAAATATGATAACAGTAGATTCTCTAGCGTTATTAATTTTTACTGGATGCGTTCACTGATAAGTATACTATGTGTACAGTTTCATTGTATACATTACTGATATAATTTCATGACTGGCCCGTTGGCGCAGTGACATAGCATCGCTTTCTAAGCTAGGGTCCCGGGTTCGATCCCCGGTCAGGTCAATTTAGGAAACGAACTTTTCTAAATTGGCTTGGAGTCTGGGTGTTACTGGGAACTTCCCCAGAGTTCGTTGTGTGGTACCCATAGTACAAGCTTACTGCTTAGTTTGGGGTCACACAATTTGTGTAATTGTCTGGAGTATTATTAATATTATTATAAGCTGACACGTATTACGCTGACAGCGCAAGGTTGCCGTACTTACTATAGCTAACTATTTTACACGTTACACTCAATAAGATAAAAAGAGACACAAAAGTTCGTTTGATACACGGTGGTAAGAGCTATAGCTTATTATGGCTCCATCCATTGTACTTCTTGGTTCGAGGATCTGGTATTTGATTTAACATTTTTACTGTACTCACTCTCGTAGCTTTGTCACTTTCGCTGTAATCCACGGGTTGACACGAAAGACTGTAGTCACCCCACCACCCGGACATTAGGTGCTGAAACCAAAATAGTAGTGAGTAAATAATGTATTAACTTATAATAAACCTTCAGCTAGCTGGAATGTCAAAAGCAATTGCATATCTCAGCAAAACTTTGTGAAGGCAATGAGAAGGTCTGAGGAAGGCGAAGAGGTATGTAAGAGGTGCAATGCTTATTGCTTGGTAAGCAATTAGTAATTTAATAAACATATATATGTATAAATATGTATATGTATAAAAATATGACGACCTCGATAGCGCAATGGTTTAGATGTTGCACCCAAACTCCAGGTTCCAAGTTCGATTCCCGGGTGCGGCAATTTAGGAAACGAACATTTCTAGATTATCTCTGGTCTGGATGTAATAGTCGTCGTCTGGTTCTTATTGCACGAGAAATACCCTAGTTTGAGATCAGATGATTGGGATGTATTGTCTGGCGCAATATTATTTATTATTATTGTTATTTATATGTATATGACAAACAGGGAGACATTGTGCATGGTTATCATCACATAAATTTTGAAATTTGAGTTTTATACAAGATATACTACTATATGCTCTCGCTGTTTACCCCGTTAGGGATACAGCGTGAGGATATGTATGTATTACTATCCCAAGTTGCAAGTGTTGATAGCAAGATTGCGATAGACTTAACTCATTACTGATCTTATTTTTTCTTTTACTCTACAGAACCTTAAAAACTCACAATTACAAATTTAGAAATGAAAACCCATTGAAAATACATC
Source organism: Zeuzera pyrina (assembly GCA_907165235.1). Classification (NCBI taxonomy): domain Eukaryota; kingdom Metazoa; phylum Arthropoda; class Insecta; order Lepidoptera; family Cossidae; genus Zeuzera; species Zeuzera pyrina. Next base: position 4,307,542 of record OU015623.1, read on the forward strand.
GGATGTCACGTACATGGAACCCGCAACGCGTGAAGTGCGACCACGCTTGACCGGTCCAGATTTTTGCAACGTGTTGGATGTAGATCAGTTTACGTAATAATACGGTCAAGGCGAGCAAGTTATTCGTGTATATGGATTTACGATAATAATGATAAAATACTGGATTTATTAAATATTCGCGATTGTGGCAACGTTCAATTGGCACTTGTTCGTTTTAGACTGTTTTAGAGTTCCATAGACATTATGGCCAAAATGAAATTCTTAGTTTTGTTATATTTTTCTGTCTATCGTCAATTTATCTGTATGTCACATTTGATTAATTCTGTCCTTTTTCTTAAAATCTTTAATGCAGATTTTGGTGTGTTCGTTTACCTGGATTTATACCTGAACAGACTAAAAGTTAGATATTTAGATATTTGCAATTTCAACTGTTTATCTTACAATCTCAATAAACCCTTATTAAAAAAAAACTCGATAAACCCTGTTTTCACAAAAATTTTGTTGGATCTCCGAAATTCAACAGAATTTCAAAATGATTTTTACTAAAATCGATAAAAACTTTCCAACCAGGTTTTTTATTGTTAATGTAGTTTTTTTTTACAAATTACAACTACGAGTATAAATATACAAAAGAACAAATTTCTAGATTTCTCTTCAATATGATCAAATCGGAATTGAGACAATCATCCTTGTAGTTGCTACATAGAGCGCTATTACGAAGGACGAATTCCTTTGCTTTGGGCTGCAAAGGCAGCCTCTTAAATTAGTAACTTAATTAGTAATATATGAGAAATTCAGTAGGATACCACTCACCTCATAAAACATGTATGACGATAATAATACTTGCGCTGCATTGTAGGCAACTAGAGTGCTTTTAATTTGTAACGGTTTTCTGTTAGACATCCACATTGGACCTAATACCATTACGAACGCCAGGTACGCTATCACCATGGCGAGAGTGGGTAAGGGAGTGTCGAACAGGAACCATCCTTGAACTCGGGGATCTGCAAAGAAACATGTTCAGTTAAGTACCTTAGTAAAAAAAGTAATAAATACGATACATTTAGCGCAGTTTATTGCAACTGCGCCATATATGGTATATGATAGGAGCCACGGAACTGTTAAACTGAGAATGTGACATAGACAAATGTATGGCACGAAGACGTCATACCTAGTTTGGTGTTTAATTGTAATCGTTACAATTAAACACTAAAGTAATGAAACTAATTGTAAATATTTAATGTAACAGGACCATTAAACTTCGAATACAATACAATACATACTAGTATCTAATATCAATACGACACACCTAGTGTAGTATTTAACTGTAAATGTTACGTAAATATAGCGGCAATATTGGCAAACTTACTATTAAATACGTGTTTTTTTTTGTATTATACACTAGAAATATTACACATTCTAGTGTATAATACAAAAAAACACGTCAAGTGTAGAGTACAACCGTAATGTAATCACTGTAATTGAAGCACTAATACTAATTTAATCATTTTGATTTAATGACAGTAGTTTAAATTCTACTTTTACTTTGTTCAAAATGGTTCCGGAACCCCTAAGTTAATGCGTATCTGACATACTCTTTGCCAATTTTGAAGGGAATTATTAAAAAAATTTAATTGCATTTTTTTTAAATAGGAAAATGTACGATATTCCCAAATTTAAAAATTAGTATTATTGCTAATAATAGACTTCCTCAATATTATCAGTATTTGACATACTCTTTGCTAATTTTGAAAGAAATTATTAAAAAATTAATTGCATTTTTTTAAATAGTAAAATGTACGATATTCACAAATTAAAAAATAAGTGTCATTTTAAATCATAGACTTCTTCAACTAACGTTTAGTTATTAACAGCTTTGTAACATTGTAATAAAATAAATAAAATTGTAACATTGTGTGTAATGTATTTTACGATGTCATTTGCTTGTCGTTTTTGTGAATCCTGTTTTGGACTCCACAGGAAAGGCTTCGCCTAGTGTGGAGACCATAATAAAACGTTGTTTGTAAATATTTTACTGCAAAAATTAAATAAATAAAATAAAAACATTATCGTTTTAATCAAATAGTTAACACGTCAGTATATTATTCTGTTTAATAGGTAGAGTGAAAGTTTACTGAGAAACTCTTGTCTACAGCTAAAACATATCGAATCAATTCGATTGAATCGATGTTATTAACAAGTGTGTGTCTTACTAACCATTATAGAAATGAAACGAGTCAATAAACGTATCGATTAAAACTAAAGACAGTATCGGCACGGTGGCACAGTGATTAGCGCAACCAGCTTCCAAGAGCCGAGGGTCCCAGGTTCGATTACCAACCAGCTCAATATTTATTTATATTTTTATTACACGGATGCGTTATCGGCCTTTAGGTAAATAGGGAAAGGAGGGAAAGGAGAGAGAAGGGGTGATGGGCCACCTGCACTCTCACTCACCGAACGAGACACTACATTAATAGATGCTGTTATTTCACACCAATATTCTGTGAGAGGGTGATATTTCACTGGGCGAGCCGGCCCAATTCTTGCTGGAATGCAGCAAGGCTATACCACTCTGATTTAGGAAGCGAATATTTCTAAATTACCTGGGAGTTTGGATGTTACAGAGCTTTTCCCCTATTCGTTGCGTGGTACTCAGAGTAAAAATTTAATGCTTAGTATAGGGTCATATAATTACGTAACTGCCATTATAATTATTTATTTTAATAACGAGGAAAATAACGTGAATGAAGCCGAAGCTAGTCGCCAAACTTATTCTTGGTTATGGATCTAAATATGACTATGAATGAAATTTAAAACATTAGACAATAATATTATTATTAATGTCTACATTAAGTAAACAAATAACAAAATGTTTGTAAGAGATGTTCAGACGAAGTGTAAAATGTAGGTGAATGGAAAACGTTTAGAACAATTGAACGAAATTGTATATCTGGGGAGTGCGTTTTCGAGGGATGGAAGATGCGAGTTGGATGTGAAGAGACGAGTAGCGGCTGGCAATAAAGTGAACGGTGCTCTGTCCGCATTAGTAGGCAGTATGAATATATCTAACTCAGCCAAAATAGCCATACACAATACGGTGTTGGTACCAACTTTATTGTATGGTAGTGAGTCCTGGATATGCCAGAAATCCAGTGAAAGTAAGATAAATGCCGTAGAAATGCGATCTCTCAGAAATATGTGCGGTGTCACTCTTGCAGACAAAATAAGGAATGAAGAGAAACACAGTATGACAGGGTTGTACGACAGTGTTATTGAAAAAATGAAGAAAGAATGCTTAGATGGTTCGGGCACCTAAAAAGAATGAGTGATGAAAGACTGACGAAGAAAATCTATAGAGCGAAAGTGAGTGGTAAAATAAGCCAAGGAAGACCAAGGCTGACTTATGAAGATCAAATAGTTAGAGTGTTAGTCGACGGAAATGTCAAAAGAACTCGCATACCTAGGCAAAAAGGCAGGCAGTGCGGTAGGCAGCATGAATGTAGCTAAATTAGCCATAATGGCAATCTACAGTGCGGTGCTGGTGCCAACATTACTATTTTATACGGTAGTGAGGCCTGTATAAGCACGAAATCGAGTCAAATGTAAAACTATTCGTTCTTCTAAGATGTTGACTTGGATGGAAACGTAGGATGAGGAGATATAATTAAAAGACGTGCTTTCGCTAGCTCGTGTATTTCTCGACTGACTTATTTTTTTGACATTCAAAAATACCATGTTATTATGAAAGTAGCACCACTCTCAAAAAACAGTGTTGCCATTTGTTACCGATTATGATTAGAACGATTAATCGACAATATTGATAATAGCTAACACAAAGTAAGTAAACTGCAGTAAAATGCAATATTTTAGAAATATGTGCGGTGTTACCCTTGCAGACAAAATAAGCTATAAAGAGATACGCAGTATGACAGGGTTGCACGACCGTGTTATTGAAAAAATGAAGAAGGGAATGCTAAGATGGTTCGGTTACATGGAAAGAATGATTGATAAAAGAAAATCTATAGAGCTAAAGTGAGTGGTAAAAGAAGCCAAGGAAGACCAAGGCTGATTTATGAAGATCAAATAGCTAGAGTGTTAGCCGACGGAAATGTCAAAGGCACGGGCATACCTAGGCGAAAATGTGTGAGGAGAATGATGAGATTTGAGGAAGCGAAAGAAGTATTTAAGGATCGCGACGCTTAGCACTCCGTCCTCTCTAACTTCCCTGCTAGGTACTAGGGGTATTTAAAAAATATTTAATTAGTGTTGATTTTGAAATATAATTTCTATATATGTATGACAAATATCAAATAAAAATGATCTTAAAAGGATAGCGTAAATAATTAAATCTATCCTATTATATCCTAAAATATGTAAACTAAGCTTAGGCTAATAAACAGCTTAATATTTTATGCTGTTCAATCATCAAAAAAGATCATTCTTGGAATATTTTTTTAGACTGAAAAATTTAAAAGAACAAAAGAGACAACATTGAATTTATACCCAAATAGCGAAAAAGTTGTAAATGGGACAATTTATTCAACCTTAAGTCCTGTGACTGTTGTACATACTGTGACTATTATGCGAACACAATGCAACTGAAATGTGTAACTGCGACTATAACGCTACATCTTTGTGTGAACTACTTTTTTAAGCAAGAAATCAAACCCTGGACTCTCAAGAGGTAAACATTTACAAATCAAGACATTTATACGGCCTTAAGTTCTTTAACCATCAAATTAGTGTGATTTCATTATCACGATTAAAACAAGACCATTATTCGATTGACATATTATAATGTTTTTCGAGCTTTTGTCTAGTCATTTACACGTTTGAGGAGGCGAAAGAAGTATTATATAACGACCGCGATACTTGGTCCTCCATCCCCTCTGACTACCTAGTTAGGGATATAGAGTGAAGATATCTATGTATGCATGTTTATGCAGTGCTGCTATGCAGGGAGTGCTTAGAGGCAAAAGAAACAGCCATCCACATTTTGCTGGAATGTGAAGTGGCGGCCATCTACTATGCGAAACATTTTGGCACGTCAAGATCGCTTCCTAAAGCCTTCAGCAATATAAAGAAGGTGTTGGGCTTTTTGGAGGAGCTAGGATGGCAGAAGTAGTCGATCTTATCTACAGGCAAAACGGGCGCTTTGGACGTCAGTTAGCGGAAACGAGCCCGTCATCAAGCATCAAGAGTTACTGCTGTACTCGTATAACGTAGTTTCAACAGTTATTTTGCTAGTTCGCTAATTGCTAACTACATGATTTATTACGATACTATAGTTTCAGAATTCATTTATTATCGATTAAGGTAATCATAATCGATTAAGAATGATGAGATTGGAGGAAACGATATAAGTATGTAAAAACCGCGACGCGTGGCGCCCCGTCCGCTCTGACTACCCCGTTAGGGATACAGCGTGAAGATATGTATGCATGTATTCAATTTTTTATGTTGATGTCACTAATATCTTTAAAGTGACTCCAGTAGTGCACTTGTTACTCAATTTTCAACAAGAAAAAACAAGGTATCTTCTATAAACCTCGTTATTGTCCAAAAGTGAAAGTATACAGTTGCAGATTAAAAGTTACGTTTATTATGTCCAGCGAGCGTTGTGAAGGAATTTCTTTTTTTTTGTTCTCACTCAATATAAAGTTGCTTACTAACTGATTTTAACGACGCAAACGGAAGTTGGCACGGAAACGCATATTGGCACGGAATTTATTGCATAATTCAGGTGTTTGTGACCTTCAAATTCTTTATTCAATTTAAAGTTTTTTATTTGTACATTTTTATTTGCTGCTCTGTGAGAGAAAAAAATTTGGAATAATGTCGGCTGTTTATCATCAGCCAATTCATAAAGCTTAGAGATTGACGCTATATTAAAGATTGGCTCGTTGGTTTTTTTAGGGTTCCGTAGGGTTCCGTTCCAAAATGGCAAAAATTTTATCTATCTGTCGGAGTGTCCGTATATCACAGCAAGAATTAATAGATATCTCAGTCTGTGGTCATCAGCCAATCTATAAGGTTTATATATTAACGCCATACTAAAAGTCGGCTCGTCAGTTTATTTTGGGTTTCGTAATCAATATGTAAAAGATTTGTCCGTCCGTATGTTCGTATGTCGCGGTCGCAGCAAAAAATATGGAATATCCTGCTGCTTTTCATTAACCTAGCGATAGTACTTATAGATTGACGTCGAATTAGTATTTTTTTTAGGGTTTGGTGACCAAAAAACAAAAAAAAATCCTGTACATATATTTGTTCGTATACCACAAACGGTTTGTTCCTTTATCATTACATTTACTGAGCTAAAGTTTAGTACAAAGATATAAATTGGTAAACCAAAAGAAATGAGAAACAGAAAATTAAATAAATGGTTATTTTGAGTTTACCTAACTTTGTTCCAAAGTACTACGAAATTCTATGATAAATTAATGCATATTCGACATCCTTAGCCGGTTGTTTGTTTCTAAGAAGAAAAGAAATCATCACGAACGCTTAGTTGAATGAATAATTATCAGTCCTATCTAAACTTTCCAGAGTATTGTCAGACATAATCAATCGCTGTCACAGTTCAAAACATTTAAATAATTAGATCATTTAAGTTGCAATACACACATAACCTTTATTAAATGTTTTTTTGTATCAAAACATCGAATTTGCCGATACTCAGCATCATGATGTCGTAAATAATATACTATTGATTCAATCATTTTGTATAATTTTATGTTTGTTTAACCATCTAATTTAAAAAAGGCAGATATATAGAGACTTATACATAGAGTTTTAATGAGCCTTTCAAATCATCCCGATGTTCGATGTGGATGATAATAAATTACCCATCCATAAGATAATCATGTGCAACGTTACTTTACCTCACAGATAGTACCAAACACCGAAGCACGTTGTAGGCGTCTCGCATATAAGGTCATTTTTTATATTTATAAATACGAGTATGTACGAGTACGCATTTAAATGACTGCAGAAAGTTACGCGGACTTGAAAATTATAAAAATTATGTCCGAGCACTCGTTGAAGTCTTTTATACGAAGAAATATGCAATATGCGAAAATGAACTTGTTTCTTTATATCCAAAATTATATCCGATTTTGACAATTTTATTTTTAAAGTTAACAAGAATGTTACCGATTAGTTTTCTTTTTAATGCATTTAAATTACAATTTGTTATACAGTAATGCATTGTAATAATAATTTTCGAAACTTTCGAAACTTTCAAATATTGGAGATGTGAATACCTCTTTAATGGTTTTTATTAATTTCAAAATCTGATGCAAAAAGTTTTCATCCCGTGAAGTCTGAAGGTGAAAGTGATGAGTAGAAAAAGAAACGTCAAAACTACATTTATGTATTAGTTCCACTGTATACAGCTAAGTGAAAAATTGCTGAGATATTTAAAAAAAAGAAATACCTAATTAATAACAACTGTTTATTGAATTTTTACTTTTATCACCTATTCCTGTGAATGCATAACATAATAATTAATTATTAATTCCTTCTACTTCTCCCTAGTTCGGTTTATTTCTATACGGTTCAAGTGTCAAGGTGGCAATAAAGTAAATTCCAAGGTTTCATGTTGTCTTTTCGTCCATATGTCTGTTTGTTCGTATGTTACAGAGTTGATTTATTGTACCATTTTTGCACCTAACGAAATAAAATTTAGAGCGATCTCCATTGCTAACTCAGAACTAGATACAAGGAATAAACATAAGTAATGAGTATTCGATAACAATTTAATTTTTTTTTCTTAAGTATGAGTTTTACTTTGTTCGAAATTGCTAGTTAACCATAACTTAAAACTTATCCGACAAACTTTTAATGGTTTTTAGCTTTAATTACATACACACATAATGTCACACCATTTCTCATTCTTATTTCTCAACAAGACGCAACAAAATGGGTCTTAAATGCCACTTATAACTATAAGGATTTGGGCTTACAAATGACAAGTAAATTGAGATACTAATTGAATCTACCCAGTCATTATGAACTGAAAATACATCACATTCTTTACTCATAGGCCTATGTAAGTTCCTTATAGAAATTTATAGTACTTGTATAAAGTCTAACCAAGTCTGCTAAATAAAGTCTGATGAAGATGAGAAAGTTATTTACACGTAAAAATGGAACTCACACTACAAACATAAAAAATTACTTTGAACTTCTCTCACTCGCTCTCGAAGGAGAGGTTTTTTTTATCCTGAGTACTCTAGAAAGTGAAAATGTTTCATTCCTCTAGAGTCTAGGTTCCCAAACTTATTTTGTCTACTGAGTCGAGTTGTCTAAGATGCCTCCTAGCTAAATGAAATTACAAATCACCCCCCAGGCCTCTATACAACGCCCCCATTTTTTGCTGGGTCTCTTACCGCCCCCCTTTAGGCCTGCAGCGCCCACAGGGGGGCGTTATCGCCCACTTTGGGAATGGGTGCTCTAGAGAGAGAGTGGTTAATATCTCTGTGCGGTTATACACCTTTTTTAATGTCTTTCTTATGTTTTCTGTAATATTTCTTTTTTCCTGTATCATTTTTTCTTTTTTCAATTATTCAGTCAATAATACAAATTATAGACATTTGGAAATATATGATGTTGATTGTTGACTAAGCAACTAGCGCATTTTTCATTAATATTGAAATAAATAATATTGTTGACTCCAAAGTTAATAAATAGTCCAGTATAACCTCAATGTCGTTTTTTTGTTTTCAAATACCAGTTTGTGATACGGACTCCAGTTTACATAGTTTTTTTCTTTTTTTTGGTCGAGGGAGAGCCCTTGGTACATTCTATACTTTGCTTTCACTGCCGGACTTGAGTCGAAACTTTAACTATAATTGGCATTAATTTAGCCTCGGTTTTGTTCAATGAAGGCTTTTCAAGGTCGGAAAGTTATTCTGCTTGTCCAAAAAGTAATTCACTTTTGCTTTCAAGGTATTCAAGTTGTATAAATAAAAAATATTGAGAGAATTATTATTGTAAACTTTAGTAGTATGTATTGTAAAAGAACACTATTACTTTTTTAATGAAAGGGCATAGGAGTAGGAGTAATCTCTCATATTTGTCTCATTAATAAGAGGTTCAGTTTAAAAATTTTCCTCTCTTTCTTTCTTCTTTCTTCCTTTCCTTTAAATTAATCCATCTAGTGAAGTCATGTTCGAAACTATATCAACAATGTATTACTTATAAATATAACTCAATATGACGCGAAAAGGGCCAAATTAGTATAACGTTAGAACCAGAAGCATTTACAAGTTTTTTTTAATAATAGCTTTTTCATAAGAATTTTAAAATGCTATTGAAAAACTATTGTACAATTGTACACTTCGGGAGCTATGTAGTAGAACTATCTGTTAAAATAAAGAAATATACGTACGTACATATTTTCACGCTGTATTCCTAACGGGGTAGTCAGAAAGGAGCTGTCAGAAAGGATCAGAAAGGACCGCGGAGCTTCGCGGTCGTTACATATTTCCTTCGCTTCCTCAAATCTCATTATTCTCCTCACACATTTCGCCTAGGTATGCGAGTGTTTTTGACATTTTCGTCAGTTAACATTCTGGCTATTTGATCTTTATAAGTCAGCCTCGGTCTTCCTTGGCTTCTTAAATACCTTATTCTCTTTACATTAGTAATTACAAACTTAAAACAACAGATATCCTCAAAGTTGCCGTTTGAAAAGTTCTAATTGCTTAGAATACTGAAAGCTTACCTAGCATACCGAAAGTATTAATTTCTTTGAACTGCCAGTTTTATTTTCAACTTATTTTTTTATTTATAATGTTACAACATATTTTCATCAAACAAATAGCGGAAATAAACTTTTTTTTTAAGAATATTAAAATAAGAATTGGATATTATTTGCGTAGTTTTACATATTTCCCAAATTTTATTACGCGGGCTTTATCTCCTGATTATTCAGACCTTATCGGTGTCTAGGTCAAGTTTACGCGCACCGACGCGACGCCACAATACGTATATAAGGTACATAAGTAAGAGAAATATATAAACGTACCAAAATATTAATACCAAAATATTTATATGTTAACTTAAACATCGCATCTCATAGAAAATAATTAAACTACACTAATAAATTCTAATAAATCAATACCGAATGTAATTTGATAACAATTTTTGAAATAATCTAATACATAAAAATTAATGTTTGTCTATTCGTATTTTACGGAATCCATACTGTTCATCTGATTGCGATGAAATTTGATATGGAGATAGCTTGAATCCTCAGGAAGAACGTAACCTTTTTTAAAAATAAAAAACGCGGACGAAGTCGCGGACATTACCTAGTACTTAATAAAATATTTTACAGCGCATAATTCTAGAAAAAGTATTTTTTGTTTTCTATAATGATTTCGTTAAAAATACAAAAATGAATAATTATGCAATCTCTAGATAAATTGCATCTTTGTAATCCCAATATGATATGATTTGTATTGCGCGTACCGCATAACGAATTTTTTTAAACTATTTTAATAACATAGATGACAATAAATCACTGCGAGAGCGCCCAGTAACGCCCAGAAATTATGAGACAATTTAAAAATTCAGATCCCATCTGAATCTGTACCCTCGCCTTGAGAGGTAGATAACATTAACAACCGCACCGACTAATTGACACTTACTGTCTCTTTCTCTAAAAAATGAGTAAAGATGTTATGTAGATATGATTATGAATTTTTTTTATGGATTACGATATTTCATGAATTTCTAAATCATGTAAGAAGCCAAGAACTTTTTTTTTTATGGTGGAGGTGACATACGAGTAAGCGAGTCACCTGATGGTAAGTGATCACCGCCGCCCATTTAAAAGAGTAGGCTCGTTTCTTGAAGGTCCCTAAGCCGTAACGGTCCGGGAATATCACCGCTATTAGCTGGTTCCATAACATTGCAGTACGTAGTAGAAAATTAACCATTTTTTATATTTACTGGCTGTAGCCGTGTACCCGTGACTTCATTCTCATTGAATTGCAAAAATATGTCCTTCTTCAGGTTTTAAGATACTTCCATACCAAACATTCAAATCTGATCAGAAGCGATTTAGTCGTGAAAATGTAATGAAAATGTAAATTGTATTTTAAAGTATAGTTAATGTGTATTTTTGTTGGAATATAAATAAATAATAAAGTAAACAGGAAGTAAACTGGAAATTCAAAATTTACTTTTCCATTTTGAGCTTAAAGTTAAACCTAATTTTGTATTTACCTGATACTCTTTCAGCCATCATCCAATATTTAATGATGATTGTCGTCCAGTTGTTTCCCGAGTAGTACTCGTCAATGGCGATTTTCACAAAACCCGACATATTGACTTAGATTCAGTCTTTCACAAACACTAAAATATTTAGTTATACCACTATCACTTCACACCGAAGTCAATTTATTTATTGATATCACTGAACTGCCGTCAGCCGGTAACAATTTGCCACAAGCAAGCTGTCACCTGAAAAAAAAGAAAATTATGCTTAAAAAGTAGCAAAAAAAGAATACAGTGGAATATAGTATCTATTATTAATATTATAAAGAGGTAAACTTTTTGTTTGTATGTAATGGATAAACTCAAAAACAACACAATCTATTTCAAAAATCTACAGAAAGTTACATTATCAGCGAGTAACATGGGCTATATTTTATTTTTAAAAAAATCTACCCGTGCAAAGCCTGGGCGAGTCGCTAGTGAACTTATAAAATTGAAAAAATGTTTCTGACATTTTTATAAAATTTATTTTGATATGCAAAATATTTATGTGTAAGATTTAAAAAATAAATAGTACACACATTTTTGTGACATTTCTAATTCTATGTTAATTTTTACGTTACAAATATTTAAAGCGTACCGATTATTTCTGAGATAAGTGAACATTTTTTGAAACTATCTCAATAACACAGACGAAAGTAAATCACATGCACATTTCATTTCTACGAACGAAAACGAATGAGCTTTTCGCGAAAGTGCGCGCGCGCCGCGAACAGATCCACAATTGAATTACCCGCGTCGACTACACCAATCACAACTGCTCTCGCTCCCACGTAGGCGCAAGGACGTAAGCACTACGATTGCGTCAGGTGATACTGCGTTCTATTTCAATGACAAAAAGTTGGAATTTCCTTAATAATTTGCAAACAACTCACTCGACCGGTTCAAAGTATGAGGCCGTTTTCCAACAGGTACTGGTGTAATCACAGTGTTTACAAAATACTGCTTTAAAACTTGAAACAACGATGACTAAGGATTAAATTAATGAAATTTATATGATCTTTGGATTTTGGACTTTGATTTAAACATTACGCTACATTACTATTTCTTTCTATAAAAATTTTTAAAAGTAAATGTCAAATGGTGTTAGAAAAACGGAATCGAAGTATCGGCCATTGTGTAATACAGAGTCTCTCGAGTCATCGTAGTAAAACATTGGGCACACAAGAGATTGTGGTTTGGCAATACATCTTCAGACCTTCAGAGTGTTTGAGAACAAGTTTTAGTCTACGTTTACAGGTTAAATTAGTAGAAGACCTAGTATAATTGAGCATGTATTATAGTGGGCTAGTGCAGAATAATTTAACTTTAACTTAAGCCTTTTCTTATTAGAAAACTTACTGGCACATTTTTAATATGTATGTATGTATGCATGTAAATACATTGTACATGTTACATTTACAATTATAAATATAAAGGGTACTATAATATCACAAATTGTAGATATGTTAATACTAATTTTTTTTAATTACGGATATTTATTTACATATTTGATTAGTTTGCTAACGGATCCGCAATTAAAAAAAATATTAAGAACATTTTAAATGATATCCCTGAGATGAGCAACTTTCAATATTTTCCAGTATGCAATTGAACTTGTAATAATTGTATATCTTAATATAGACATACTTTTAGTATTTAAATGTAGTTGTGTAATTAGTTACCTTTACAGAAATGTATTTAAAATATGTAAGGATTCGTCAAAGTAGTTTTATTAGTCCGTCGGACTGTCGGTTTCTTCTTCTAATGTCATAGCTAATTTATTCAGTTATTTTTACACTTAGTGAGCGGAAATTTGATACACAGTAAGAAATTGGTAAAAAACACAAAAACTAGATTTATATCAAATTTAATTTTGTTATTTTTTTGTAAATTTTACTTCTAATTTATTCGGAATTGCCGTGAAACCTTAAGTTAATATGCGTTCGATGCCCTCTGAGCCGGCTTTTGTATATTTCTTGTCATTATCATTAAGACGCTACAAGAACAAAAAGCAACATCTTCTCATTTGTCATATGAAAATTGTAAATAATTATGATAGAAAAATAATTCTTTTATTACAAATTTTGATCATGTAATGTACATTCTTGTAGAAGGAAAACACAAATAAATTAAATTTCCTCTACAGAAGTTTTTACCTCTATTTTTACAAACTTTCGCTTGGTACTCGAAATGGAAACAACGTTATGTATCATTTTTTTTATTATTGAAATATTACGAAAATAACAAAAATCTGATAAAAAAAAAGTTATTTTATTCATTCATTTTAATTTTATAGCTATTAGCTAATAGCTATAAAATAAAAATTATATGAACGTTGCATAACGTATAACGCGTCCGTTAATTCTTTCTCTTTTTTCACGCACGATTGTAAATAGTGCTCTCGCTTGCACAATTCTCGTCAGTTTCCCTTCGCGCGGGACCCAAAAAAATTTTGTAAATATAGTTAAAGAAATGTAAATCCAGGAATAAATATAAACGGGGTATAAATATAAAGAAACAAACTTTCTCTGTATACAGTAGTAAGTACTGGCCTTGAAATTTGAATTGCGCATTACGCAAATCGCGCTAAATATCCAGCGAACTCATTTGCAATAGGAGACAAGTACATTGCGCGAATAATTTTACTTGTTTAGTGCGGATACATTTTATCGACTCAAAAGTTTGTCATGTGATGTAATTGATATTTCGAGATATATCTTGATAAATATGTTCTCGTGTATTTCAAAAATGCATTAGTTCTTCATGTTACCAAGAGAAGGCGTTTGTTGTATTACTTTCACTCTCAATCTTTTATTTTGTGTACTCGTAAAAGTCTGTTTAGAACTGTGGCCGATTGCTGAATGATAAAATTAGACGTTACATGAGATCAGTTTTTTTACTATAATAACTATTGAGCAATAGCTCAACGCCTTTGATGTCCCGTCACCCATATGGCCTGTAAAGGTTTGTATTCTTACTCCTTTATAGAATAATATAGGCCAGTACGTAAAATTATTTAAAGAAAACAATAGGTTTTGTATAAAACGATTTTCACAATGATATCTCAATATTAGGCGTCAATAAGTCGTTTGTTTTAATTTATATGCACATCATATCTACGAAAAATCATAGCCCTATAACGGTAATTATATTCAGGTTCGGAACCAGTGCTATTGAGGATTAGGGTCAGCGTTCATTTACCACCCCGACATCAGACTAGCACCGTCTCATCGCGTCTCTTTTACTAAATTTCATATAAATTAATCACGAGCGACGCATGGGCGGCGTATGTGCGACGCATAGACGGCGCTTGGACAGCGTGTGGACGTTGTGTAGAGGGCTTGTAGACAATGTGTGGACTGCGTGTGGGCGCTGTGTGGATGGCACGTGGACGCAGTGTGGACGGCGTGTGGACGCTATGTAGACGGCGCGCTGTCACTTAGCGGCTTACTCTTCTTCTGCATGTCGGCAGCTTGCAAGTGAGGCATTATACAGAGTTATTTAGTGAGTGTGCATTGGCAGTTTATACAACAAATCCCAACCATTCGGAGTGGGAGCGTGCTGTTCGGATGTCGAGTAGGTAAATGAGAATTAACCTCTTTCTTTTAATAAATATTATGAAGTCTACCTTAGTAATGTCTGAAAGACGACGTTTACAATGCACTTATAATGAACGTCTGACACGAGAATTATTTCTGTATATAACTTCACGTCATTTTCTACTCCGAATGGATAAATAATGAAGATGTAAGAAAATCACATCTGGACGCCATGTCTTACCGTTGTATGTAACAGCTCATTTGAATGAACCTCTACATATAAATTTTCTTCCTTATACGAGCTCATGTATTTCTATGACCTGTAACGGAAGATATAATGAGTAGCTGGCACATATGTTTTATTGTCTCCCAGACCAGCACGCAGAGCATGGGAGAAAATATTTCTCCCATGCTTCAGGCTTCAGTTTATTTTTTTTTAATAAGGGCGTTACGAATTCATAATTTGACTTTAGTTTTCGTGAATTAAAGTGATTATTTCTGTGTACATTGGCAGATTCATTTTGATTCGTTTTACGAAGTTGTAATATTGTTCAATATTGTGTAATGTTGTCTAATATAGTATTTTATATTAGAACTAACAGGGTGAGCACCCGGTAACATCAAGAATCCAAAAAATTTCGAACGGACTTGGCCGGGAATGAACCCCAGACTTTGGAAGGCAGATACACTAGCCACCAAAGAGCCACTTACTATCTATTTTCATTTCGTAGGAAAGTTTTTGTGATATATTATCCTAATTTAATAGAAAACAAATAGTGTATTGTAAAAACAAATAGAAGGCGATTAGTCGCTAATGTCTTCACTAGCCACTTAAATCTTGCTACTGGATTGATATTATGAACGGGTTTGAAGATTTTGGCCCGCCTGTCGTGTTTTTTGGTTGCTTATATCTCCGAAGTTCGACGTTATGAGGTTTTATCACAGAGTATTTTTTGTTCGTAATTGATGTCAGCTATTGATTTTTATAACAATTATTCGCGACCGCCATTTTGAAAAAAATCACAATGGTGGACAGTAGGTAGGCCAGGCTCCGTACCAAAATCTTCAAAGTCCTTTCAGATATTGGAGTTATATCTGAAAGGACTTTAAAGATTTTAATACGGAATATATACGGAAAATAACGAAATACTTGTAGTTTCATCTTTTTTGAGTGTCCGTCTGTTGTTGTGTCTGTCTGTATGTCGCAGTTGATTTATTGTGCTATATATTCGCACCTACTGAGCTTAGGCACAGAGACGTTATTAGACAGAAATCAGAAACAAAAGTTAAATTTTATAGATGTCAAATTGAAGAATTCAATTTTTTCTATTTAACCTTACTTCGTTTGAAATTGCTACGGAACGCTTGAAATTGTTGGGAAGTACTGCGGAATCCTAAGTTATAGCCGTATCTGATATGCTTATCGTTGATTATTTTTTGTGCGTTCTGGGCGCTGAAGTTATAAAATGAAGACGGGGTATACTACTTTGGATTTTTTATAATTTTAAGTAAACGATGACGGTGCAATAAGTGCGTATATCTAAAAACCGTGAAACCTTAACCCAGTTAGAGTTTAATAGTCAAATTAACATTGGAATAACTGGCATAATATTGACATGGGCATTTCACAACGAGTTATGAAAGTCAACCTTGCGTTTTAAGCATTTCGGCAAATCATGAATCCGTATTCTTCTAATTTGTAAATATTATATTTATGTGGAGGTCATTACTATAGATATTGAGGCTTGTAATGTAGTTTATATTAATTCTGTAAAATACTTCAGATCAAAATTCAACGTGTGAATTATTTATTGACATTCCTTAAACTCAATTTAATATTAATCACGCACATACACGTGTCAATGTTAATTATCGTTAAAAACTTTTTTTTCTTATTTAGATATAGTAAACAAATAACACTAGATATTGCACACTTGTTTTTTATTATTGTAGATTTTATTATTAGATTTGTTATTGAAAATAAATGTTTACTAAATAGGTACGATTTTATTCATTTATTTAAATATTTATTGCATACACAATACACAAACAGAAAGTTACATGTAGAGAAGATGAGCAAAGGGTACAGCTTATTTCTATCAGAAATTTCTTCCAGCAGACATACGAGAGTGATAGTTTCGTTTAAAAAAAATAGACACTATGTGTACATACTATGCATGTATGCATACTATAGTTAACATAACAACATAACATAACTTCACGCTGTATCCCCAACGGGGTAGTCAGAGAGGACGGAGCGCCAGGAGTCGCGGTCCTTACACACCTCTTTCGCTTCCTCAAATCTCATCATTCTCCTCACATATTTTCGCCTAGGTATGCGAGTGCTTTTGACATTTCCGTCTGCTAACACTCTGGCTATTTGATCTTCATAAGTCAGCCTTGGTCTTCCTTGGCTTCTTTTACCACTCACTTTCGCTCTGTATATTTTCTTCGTCAGTCTTTCATCACTCATTCTTTCCATGTGCCCGAACCATCTAAGCATTCCTTTCTTCATTTTTACAATAACACTGTTGTGCGACCCTGTCATACTGCGTATCTCATCATTGCTTATCCTGTCAGCAAGCGTGACACCGCACATATTTCTGAGAGACCGCATCTCCACAGCATTTAACATACTTTCACTCGATTTTGGGCATATCCAGGCCTCACTACCGTACAACAAAGTTGGCACCAACACCGCATTGTGGATGGCCATTTTAGCAGTGTTAGATATATTCACACTATCTACTAATGCGGACAGAGCACCATTCACTTTATTGCCAGCTGCTACCCGTCTCTCCACATCCAACTCACATCTTCCATCCCTCGAAAACGCACTCCCCAGGTACACAATTTCATTCACCTGTTCTAGACATTTTCCATTTACACAAATCACACATCTCGTTTGTACCGCTTCTCTTTCAAACACCAGAACCTTAGTTTTGTTCACATTCATACTATAGTTAAACATATAATACATGATCATATATGTATATACCTATAAACAAGTATAAATACGTGTAATATAATATGTAATATATGTACTATATAATAGAACAAATTATGAATGTTAAACTTGACTTTGACGTACATTTTTTAAATAGCGCTTTCTCGAATTTGATGGGGAAGAGCATTCCACAACCTAGCTGTTTGAATAGTCAAAGATTTGGAAAAGAATTCAGTGGAGTGAGAAGGAATTTGAAATAAAGTATGAATTTGAGAGCGACAGAGTTTATTGGAAGGTCGGAAAACTATTACCTATGATAAGAAGGTGACGTTGATGATTTTATCAGCTTTTAGGCATTAAAGTAAGAACAATTGCTTGAAAGTCATGTTTATGTTGAAAAATGTTTATAACTTTACACTGCTATATTTTCGTCGGATCATGCGGATATGTTCATGAATAAATACTGTGTCCTTTAAAAACGTCAGACGTAGTACCTTGACGAATTCAGAGATGGTGTAACAATCGTGGTAGGCTGATAACGACTTGACATTTTGGTAGCAATGTATGCGTACGGAGCTGGAATTTCGAGCTTTCGTGAACTTTATGAGACGTCACTTTGGCGGACGGTTTACGTTAGTTCTGGGATTTCCACGTTTCTAGCGATAACGAACACTGAAGCCGTCGTTATGTTGAACAACATGCATCTCCATAATATATCATGTGTATAAGTCGTAAAACTTGAACTTAATTTTACGCTTTATTTGGGACATTACTTTGGAACAGACAGAGGTAGGCACCGAATTGATTCTGTAGCATAGGATTTCGACATAGCGTAATAACTAATGCCATCTGACGTAAATGAGAGACAACAAACGATGTGTTTTCTGAAGCCTAGAATTCTGCAAGCCTAGAAATCTGAAGCTCAGATTTTTGAGCTAATATATCGCAGTTTCTTTAAAATAAAGTTATAACTTGAAAAAGTGAGTTTTAAACGAAATAGATCCATAACGCGTAATCGAAGCCAGGGTCCCGGGTTCGATCCCCGGTCAGGACAATTTAGGAAACGAACTTTTCTAAACTGGAGTCTAGGTGTTACAGAGAGCTTCCCCGGAGTTCTTTGTGTGGTACCCATAGTTAAAGCTTACTGCTTAGTTTGGGGTCACATAATTTGTGTAATTATCTGTAGTATTATTACTATTATTAAAAATGGTTATTAACGTTTTTCTTCATTAATATTGATTTGCTGTATAAAACACTAGCAATCCGCCCCAGCTTCACACGGGTAGACGTTTTTTAGAAAATAAAATACAGCCCATGTAACATGGGCTGTATTGCTGATAACGTAGCTTTCTATAGGTGAAATAATTTTTGAAATCGGTTAAGTAAGTTTTGAATTTATCCATTACATAAAAACAAACAAAGTATACCTCTTTATAATGTTACAGAAAGTATAAATAGTATTTTTACATCAATAACATAATTTATAATTTACTAGTGGACCTGACAGACGTTGTTCTATCCGAAATAAAAAGAAAATTTCCTACCGGACCGGCCATCTACCGGGTCCTATTGTGAATCTACACAATTTAGGGATCCACTCAACCCGACAGACGTAAATAAATTACAAAAACCTGGGACCCAATTCCAGCGCCACCTATGGGGTCCAATTATAAATCTAAACCATCCAGAGACCCACTAAAACACACACAAAAAAGATCAAATTCGTTCGAGCCGTTTTTGAGTTTTAGCGAGATTAACGATTTAAATTGTTAAAATTATAAAAAAATATAATTAAAGATATATGTGATAAAGTAATAATTACGACAAATCATAATATTAATAAACGTTTTAACTCTTCTGATTATTTAACAATTGAAAGTTATAACTATGTGTATTTTATCGGAACTGCGATATGTAAACCGTAGTCTGAGTCACAGACTTGCAATATATAAAATAATGTAATAAAACGAAATTAATACTAACAACTTGAACTTCTTATACTTATGTATTGGAGAATAAAAGTTGATGCGATTTACTTATGTGTTTGATGCAAAAACAACGACAACACATCTTCATGCTGTACCCTTAATTATACGATATGATGTAATAATATGATTGTGCAAAACTAGGACATATCATATATTTGCATGATTATCTAATTTCTATTGCACTGAGTATGACATTCATTTTGAAATTTCATATTCACTAATTTCACCTTGTTTTCACCTTACTGATTTGGGTCCAGTTTTTTATTCGAAATCTGTAGAATTAGCAATATTCTTATTTTTGATAGAAGGCAGTCGGTAATAATCAATAGGTGTCATATTTATTGTATTCAATTCGAATTCCAACCATAAATTTTAAATATTATTGAAAATAAAAAAAAAGAATTTTAATATGGATCTTAGGCGATAGAAGCTAAAAAGAATAAAAGGCAGAGGTTTTTAAATTTTTAATTTTGAACTCTTAGTGGCTTGTCCCAACTTCGCCCGGCTTGAATACATAATATATAGTCTATGTCCAACTGAAGTATTACTGTACCTTTCAAATGGCGAAAGAATTTTTCAAATGGGTACAGTAGTTCCGGAGATTACCCTCCGACAACTTACAAAAACCACTCTCTTTGTAGCATTAAGATTAGTGTCAATTAAAATATACATCAAAATGAACTTAATGTCCATTTCCACTCCTGTAACTTATGTAATTAGCATATGGGATATGTCCTTATTCTTTAATAACTCACACGAGAGAAGATATAAATAAATATTGTTAGATGTAATATTAATAACAAAGTCCGACAAGTTTATCCTTTTGCAATTAAATTGCGTATAAAATCCGTTATCTTACCATGATATATGAAGATTTAGATGCATCGTTGAATAACAATACAGTATGAATTTTAATGTTTAATTAAAGAAATTTATTACGGTAAATGAAATATGAATTTCGCGCGTATTATATCGTAAGACTCGGCATGATAATGTAGCATTTAATTGACTTTATTCTACTTTTAAACGAATATCCAGAGTATTCTATTTTCCATCTTAAGAAAATTCCATACATAGCCACTGTCAAACCTAAATTCTCGTGAAATAGTATTGATTAAGATTACTGAGATATGTAACGGTTCGTATGGTCCCATATTTGATGGATAATCTAGTGACGTCAATAACGATTCATATCGACCTATCTCTTGCTGTAGATGGCACACACCGCCACTGGTTTCGGTTTTGATGCATGGTGGCAGCATATAAGTGCAAAAAATGTACTTATGTACTATTAGATAACGTTGGGTTTCTAGTCCATCACCTGTTCAAGCTCCTTATAATTAACACCATCTCTTGGCGGACTTTTACGACCACAATGAATTAATTTTTATGTTGTTAATAATATTCAAATATCGGGTAATCCCCAAGCGATTATAATATATCGATTTTTATCATTTTAATTAACTGGCGAAAATAAACTTTATGTAAAAATTACAAGAATCCAAAATTCTCAGACAAAACTTTAAGGAGTCTTTTTGTGATTTATATTTATTCGTATAAAGTTGACTTAATTTATCAATCGACCACATCCTGCTATAATAATTAATTCTCGAAGGCCTCGACGACTGAGATTAAAATAAATATATAACGTAGAGGTTATTGCAAACCACGAAATATGCCTTTTTATATAGCTCGTGACACGACAAAATATTTTGATATTTCATCATACCAATAGTTATATTACGCAATTGGAACAGCGTTTAATACGAGTAAGATATTAAGATTGTACACTAAAAGTAAGTTCTAGTACTAAAAATAATAGAAGTATTTTCAGACTTTTGAGGCGACGATTCCAGGTTCGATTTCTAGTAGAGTCAACTCGTCGCGTGGGATGTTTAATGAAAGCTTTCAACATTATGAACTCAAAAACTTACAACAACTTACTGCATTATTCTATAATTGCTCAGTAGCTCAGAAAAATTGGAAACATTATTGAAGAACAATGAGAGTAATGTTACATTTAAGGAAAATTATCAGAACTCATTAGGTTCGACGTTTTTTTACATGGAAAGAAAGTTCTATTGTACATAAGCTCTGTTTTGGAGTCGGCAGTGGACAATGAGCAACAACTGAGATTATGAACACTAATCCGACATAAACTTGAGATGCACGTGGTCTATTATAGCATTAGAATAATTTCATTCCAGATATACTTATAGGTGATAGTGTGACTAGAAAGATAATAAGGTGTTGACTAAATAATCGTTTCGGTAGAGTTTTTTTTTAAATTTTAGTATCATTAAAATTTATTAAAGAGGGAAATGGAAATTATGGGGAGAATTTAAAATTATGGAGAGAAAAAAATTTTGGGAAGATGGAAAAATATAGACAGACAATGAATATTTCATGTTATAAAAATATTCCATTTATTAGTCATATCTATCAAATTAATGATTTAAAATTCAATTATTTAGATTTATTTTATGCATATTTATTTTATATTTATTTATTTCCATAACGTTATAATTATTATTTATTTTATAGTCTGTTTTAGTGATTTCGTCAATTATTAATCTCATTTACATAATACATTCATTGACTCCCGGATAAAGCGCGCGAAAACAACGATACGGTTCGCTCTTCGTACATTTATCTATTGCAATAAAAAGGAGTTTATTGTGTACCGCGTAAGGTTCATTTTTATTTGTGCCAACCTTGTGTCAACTCGTGAGAAATTTTTTTATGTATTGGAATCCTTAAAAAAAATATGTTATAGATACGAGTAGTTGTAATGATTCAGTTAACGATTCCAAACCGTGATTTCTGCTTTCTTGTTAATTATGTTACACGTTGTTATTACAATAGTATAATTATATACTCCTTGCAATTTAAAATTTATTCAAAATATATATTTGCAATATAAAGATATTTTAATTATCAAAAGAGATATTATACAGTATGTAAAAAACATTGTCCGATCCGAAAGGAGTATATAAGTATTCCAATAACATTACCCAATAAAGTAAGAAAATTATATTCATCAAAATAAAAATATTATTATAATTTAAAATACACGTTTTTAGTACCTTATTATTCTAAAAGGCACGTTTTTCAAATCTGACAACGCAAACAGTTAACACGTAAAGAAAGATAGCTGCGCTGCAGACGCGCGACGATTGTTTTATTGGTTATTATGGTGCCATGCGCTAATATGATTATGTAGTATTAATTAATAGGGTCGCTAACAGTAATTTTTAGTCCACTAATTGATTAACAGAAACAGCAATAGCCATTCGCGACATTATATCTTGCATTTCGATCGATCGCATAAGATTCGGCTGTCGCTTACTGGTTGCAGTTACGTAATAAGGTAGCGGGTAAAGGCGACGCGCGTCGATCCCCGCGTCCTCTATATAACTATGTAAGTTACCTCATTTAATTACATTTTACTTTTATTTATTTGGTATATTTTTGTACTTGCTATCCGGAAAGGGACTTCATAAATAGAACTGGACTTTATACCTGTCAATACTTTCACGAATCGGAAAGGGATTTTATTTACATACTGTATATATCAAAATGGTTAATAATCTAATTTACCTAGTTACTTACACATGTTATGTTATATAAGGATTTATAATCTTTCTATAAAGCATTTGCAAAGACCAGTTTGACTGGAATTTGTATCCAAAGTTCGTGACCTTTTGTACATATTTAATATAATATACCCTTCATATTTCACAAGAACACGTGCTCGATCAACATGTTGTTCGGTTCCAAGTGATGTCACATACTTTAATGGTACGAAATTCCCATATTGATGATGTCAATATTTTAAAGAAACTTATATCATATTTTTATTGCCCTACACAGATAAGAAGGGTGTCGTAAACTTAACAGCGTTTCTGTTTCTGTTTATAAGTACAAACTTTTAAATGTTTAAAAGCGTTTGCATGAACTTAAATCATTAAATCTTTACAAGTTCCTATTTATTCTTTTTTTTGTGTGGAGAGTTTTATAAATTTCGTTATCGGAATAATGACTCAAATTACTTTTCATGTTGAAATATCATGGTCTGGAACTAGGGCGTTCCCTGTGCTATGAGAACCAGACGACGAGTACTAGGGGCGTCTCGTCTCCCAGCACAGACAATCTAGAAAGAAACAATCTAGAAAAGTTCGTTTCCTAAATTGAAGCGACCGGGAATCGAACCTGGAACTTTTCACGCTTGAATTTAACGTCTAAACCACTGCGCCATCGAGGTCGGTAACAATATTATTCATTACCACAATTATTCATAAATATTTACTAAATTTTTACTAGTTAAAATATGTTTGTCTCTTTTATTTCAAAATAAAATTCAATATGAAAATAAAGACTGTAGCGACCTGGCGATGCTAAAAGTGCTGAATTGTGTTTTAGTAGAATATAAAGCAATTTGAACGCGCGGCTCGCCAGTCGCTTACATACCATCGCCCTGCCATGCCACTTTGTACTTATTAAATTGTGTAAGAAGAAATATAAACTTTGATACCGACATGTAATTTGTTTATTTTTATTTACAATAAAAGAAGACAAAAATGAACACGAAGAAAATCCCTAAAAGACAAAACTTATTTCAACATAGTAAATATTTTATAGTTTTTATGATGGAACTTTAATCTTTACCAGCACAAACAAAAAATTGCAATATATGTGTTGCGAATAATTTTTTATAATGCTCCACGTCGTAGCTATTGGTAATTGTATGTACATATAGGCTATGTATTTATGAGTGTATTTTTTTAATATCACACAAAATACACAAAAAGAACACATAGAGAATTTGAGCAAAGAAAAAAGTTATTGTGGGGTATGCACGGCATCCATACTCGGCAGAGCTCTTCTTTGAAGCATATCCCATGCGTGCTCAATTGGGTTGAGGTCTGGCGATTGAGCAGGCCACGGTAGAGCGAGCATCGGCAAGAGTGCGTGTTACGACTCTAGCCGTGTGTGGACGTGCATTGTCGTGCATTAGTCGAAACGAATCATCCAACCGGCTTCGAAAAGATAGCGTGTCCAGAGACGGGTTATGACGCTCTGTGTAGTGCCAAGAGCAACAGCCACATTACGTTGCCTGGAACCAGCTTCCAACATTCCGACGGCTCTCATGATCTCTTCTTGTGTTAAATGATGTCGTCGCTCCATATTGATGCAATTTTTTTTCAGTTCCGATGCAGAAATTGTAATAGTTTTGTAAAAACGCTTTTACACACTCATATAGGAATCCTGATTGACAGTTGATTTTCTATTTTTAATCAAACTTTAAAGAAAATTCTTTATTCAAATAGTGAAAATCACTAAAAAGAATCAATAACGATCCAAAAAAGTTAAAATAATAACCCTCAATTGCGGCGATACTCTAAAACGTACTTGATCCCTAGACACTTTTGATGTGTGTATATATATACCTACATACATATGTATATAAATATAAGGTGACGTATACTAGGGAAGAAGGGGGAATGGCGCACACTGGGTAATGGCGGTCACGTGTATATGAGCACGTCGCGCAAGTTGACGTGCAGGTAGAGTGAACGCAGAAGCAGGTGGCGACAACTTAGATCAGTCCGCTCGCGCACTGGAGAGTAAGGAAAACATTCGTTTGTGGCCGAACAGATTTAATTTTAATATTAATTAATTTTTGTCGGCAAGTTTAGATTTATAGATTTTATTTATTATTTGTTTTATTACATACTCATACATTCTATTTAGTTATAACGCAAACATTTTTGAAAAGTTGTATCAATATATTTATAAATTTCAAATTTGATTCAAAAGGGTCGTTTTGGGTTATGCTGATCAAGTGAACGCCATCCTTCTTTAGTGACATCTATATATTTTTTAACAGATATATTCAGAAATCGTCAAAGTACCACTGTCAAGGCGGTTCGGAGTGATGATGCACAATTGTGTGCTAAAGCAGCGAAATTAAGTAATATCCCATTTACCACGTTGAGAGCCTAAAAACAAGAACATGATCAGTCCTCAATTGGGCCATAAGCCAATTTTGAATAAAAAGCAAGAAAATATGTCTAATTATAAAAAATTGTCTAATTATATATAACGTAAAGTTTCACAAGACAGTTCTTCAGAAATAAAAATCTGTGAAGTGATAACAGTGACGATGAAATGTACGTAAGTTCAGTATTTGCGAAGAACTTAGACTAAATAATGCAATGTGTTATCGCCGCGCCATATAGGAGCTTATGTTTTGTTCTCTGGATGAGATTCTGCAGAAAAATATACATGTTATGTTACTTCTGTGTCTAAGATAAATATTTTTACTGTTGACAAGGACATTGATTTATGCCCACTTGTGTTTTTACATTATTATTTACTTGATTAAAGTTGATCTCTCTTGTATTATTAAAGTTTATGTATCATATTTCCTGTATTTAAGTAAACGGGTTTGAGTGTCATTACCCTTTTGCCCGAGCGGTATTATTCATAGTTAGGGGCTATGGCGGTCAAACCTATTTTTTTGTGAACGTCTTTTAATGATTAAAAGTAATAGATAAATACGTTTTGTATTAAAATGTTGATTAATGAATAGTTAAATCTTTATTATACTTTTATGCTTTTAATATTAACCAAAATGATAAGAAAATATCTTTCATTTTTCCCTTAAGTGAACGGCATTCCCTCTGCTTCCCTTTATACGTATATGTATATTTGAACGCTGTGTATATTATAACACTGTTATAACACTGAAACATATTGTACATTATTATTACATAAACTGACATATATATATATGAAAAATATATACATGTATAATAATATTAAAAAATATATTTCTGGAACCCACTGGATTCTCTTAATACGGGAAATAATGTTATTGAAGTAAATAAGTGAGAGTTCGTAGAATTCAGTACGATATTTACAAAGTATTAATATCTGAACTCAATTTCTGGAGACAACTTGTTATAATTACTCGTGAACTACAAATCGACTCTTATCTATACTACTATATAAATCTCTAGCGTCTGTCTGTAATTTCAATTTTTTTGTCAAATTTTGTGATAAATAGTCATTTTGTAACTCGCTGATTTCGATTCTACTATTTTTAAAATTTGGCTTCTAAAATTCGGCTTGACAGATCTTGATGAAAATCGGTACGTAGTAGAAACATGTGATTGTGCTCATGATAGTCTACTTATTTTTTAAAAAATCTGCCCCTAAAGAGGTGAAAAGGGGGACGGAACTTTATATGGGAAATGGTAAACCGCCGAACCGATTATGATGAAATTTGACAAGAAGATAGTTCGACATCAGAAAACGGACATAGGCCACTTTTTATAAAAAATATACCCCTAAGAGGGTGAAAAGGGGGATGAAACTTTGTACGGGGAACGCTAAATCTAGGTAACGATAAAATTTGGTGCGGTGATAAGACATTATTTATCAAAAATACATAGACTACTTTTTTATCAAAAACCTGTACAATGGGGGACTGGAGGGAAATGTACGAAACTTTGTGCGGGAAATGGTAAACCGCTGAACCGACTATGATGACATTTGGCAAGAAGGTAGCTTGACGTCAGAGAAGGGATATGGGCTACTTTTTATAAAAAATCTACCCCTAAGAGGGTGAAAAGAGGATGAAACTTTGTATGGGAAAGCTAAAACTTGGTAATGATACAATTTGGTGCGGTGATAAAACTTTTTTTATCAAAAATACATAGGCTACATTTCGTTTAAAAAATCTGTGAAAAGAAGGACGGGAGGGAGAGGGACGATACTTTGTACGGGAAATGGCAAAACCACTGAACCGATTACGATAACATTTGGCAAGAACATAGTTTGATATCAGAGAACGGACATAGGCCACTTTTTATAAAAAAATCTACCCCTAAGGTGGTGAAAATGGGGATGAAACTTTGTATGGGAAACGTTAAAACTTACTAATGATACAATTTGGTGCTGTAATAGGACTTTTTTTGTCAAAAAACATACGCTACTTTTTTTATCAAAAATCTGTGAAAAGGGAGACGGGAGGGAGGGGGACAAAACTTTGTACGGCAAGCGCTAAACCGTTGAATTGATTATGATGTAGCATGGAAATAGTAGGACACCTGGGAATGGACATAGGCTACTTTTTAAGCAACAGAACTACCCCTAATGGGGTGGAAATGGGGATGAAACTTTGAATAGGAAATGCTGAACCGCCGAACCAATTATGATATTTGGTACAGAGATAGTATGTGCCCGGAGACCGACGTAGGTTAGACGTATACTTTTTTCAAAAACGATCTTTAAACATACTATGCACGTGCACATATAATCTAACCCAATCCGGGAAAGAAACCAAATATTTTCCGCTCAGACGGAGTCGCGGGTACAGCTAGTTTTCTCTAAAGAGGGGAAGGACTTCGAGTACCCAAATTGCGCTTTCATTAATTCTACTACTAACCTATTATACAAGTATATGAATGGATAACTAAAAACATATTTTTTTAAATTGACGTTTGTCTGTCAGTTGTTTGTTTGGACTAATCTTGGAAATGGCTTAACCGATTTTGACGAGACATCTATTGACAAGTAGAGACCTTTTTAGAAAGTAGTATAAGTATCATTTTATACCCAATAAATAGCAAATTTAAAGCAGGCCAAACCGCAAGGCAAAGCTAGCATCAATAAAAGAAAGTACGATTAAAATTAAGTAAACAAAAGAATATTAATATTAATAATAATAATTAAACATGATATTTTGCGACAACAATTAGCCATTAATCACACTCAATTCTATTTATTTTCCTTTAACTTATTTGCATAGTACGCAATAACATGTACAAATACACAATTTACACAATATAGAGATAATTTGTCTATGGTAAGAGAAAATAGATATAACCTTCACTACGTACAAATTCTATTTGGACAATTAGTGTTACGTACTCTCGATTGTTATTTCTTACCAATTGTAGAACTATGTATGTAAGTAGAGCTTTCTCTTTACGAAAAGAAAAAAAAAACGATTGAATGTACCTACGACATTATCGATAATATTTCTTAGATATATATATTGTAATTCTCAATGTTCATGACTTATTCAGATTCAATGAGTTATAATTTTCAAATTCACTTGGCCAGAAATTGTGAAGCGTTCTTTGATTTTCTTATGCATTTGTTCCGATATTTATAATATAAGGTTTTTCCCTCCAAGACAAAAGGCATACATTCTCATATAACCAATCTTAGTAGTTATAAAAAATCATATTATTATGGTTATTACAAAAGTGTTTTCGTAATTTGGCCTTCCGAGACGTAGTCGGCGGAGTGGTCGGCCTCGCAGAGCCAATTTATTCGGCCGAACCCTATCTCGACGGTCACTGTCATCGGATTTGAAATCCGTATTTCACATACTTTTATAAAATGGATAAAGGTTTGATCGTTACACTGATAAAAAAAATTTAGCTTCTAGTCTTTGTTATTACTCGTATTTAGCACCATCATTAAAAGTGGATGTTCCTGCACACATTTAATATCATGTTGTATCCCTCAACATCATATTTATGTATGTAACTCAGCTAAATTCCTTGCGCCAACTCAGTAACTCAGGCGTATCTCACTACGACGGCGCTTTAAGTTAACTCAAAATTGCGCCATGGCGCAGCAAAATGTTACTGTGCCAAGGGAGTCGCAAAGCGCGCGTCACCCACATCCCGTGCCCGGTTGTCTTTTAGCGCAGCGTTGAACTATGCGATGAAGTGTGTTATGCTCCAACACTTTGGGAATAAGTGAGCTGATTTATCCGGTACATGTGAACGGAGTTGGCGCAATTGCGCGGCGTAGAGCAGGGGGTTATCCATGTCCATTCTTAACAGGTTAATCAAAGAAAAGTATCGCGGTCATTACATGCTTCTTTCGGTTCCTCAAAGCTCATTATTTTTTTCACACACTTTTGCCGAGATATGCGAATGCATTTGGAATTTCCGTCCAATACTTCAAAGTCAAAGTCAAACCAAATTATTCATGTAATCCCGTTTACAATGTATTTTTGAACCTCGAATCTAATTTAGTTCGGTTCAAAGAGAAAACCTGGATACTGAGAAGAATCGACCTTTGAAAAACTGACTAAGAGTAAATTTGACGATGAAAATCTACTGAGCGATAGCGAAAGTCAAGGAAGAAAAAGGCTAACTTATGAAGATCAAAATAATAGCTAGAATCTTAAACTATAGGAAATGTCAAAAGCATATGCACAATTCGATGCAAGTGTGTGAAGAGAATGATGAGATTTGAGAAGGCAAACGAAGTATGTAAATACTACTTTGTAAATGGGTGATGGTTATCTTACCCATTAGGGATACAGCGTGAAGATAAGTATATATAATGTTACTACATCTTGATACTCTGTTTGCTTCTAAAACGAAATAGTGTTAAGGTATGTATGTTATCGACGTAATGACCGTTCATATATGTATGTAGATACAGAAGGTTGATCACTCAACATCGTTTTCGTTTCAGTCCTTGGCTAGTCTGCAATATCCTGCTGTTTGCGTGCACGGAACCATTACAGTACGTACACACGTTGCACAATAAATTACTTTATGTGTTTTGTGATATTAAACGGCATCATGTACTGTTTTAATTCTCAATTTGATTATTTCATTATTGTTAAGGAATATATTACTATACTAGCTGTACCCGCGACTTCGTCTGTGTGGAAAATTTTTTCGTGGCTCTCCCGGAATAGGTTAGATTACATGTGCATGTAAATGTTTACAAAGATGTTATTGAAAAGAGTTTTTGTCTAGCCTCCGAGCACATACTATATCTCTGTACTAAATTTCATCATAATTGGTTCAGTGGTTTGGCATTTCTCATTCAAAGTATTGTCCCGCTTTTCATCCCATTAGGGATGGATTTTTGATAAAAAAGTAGCCTATGTTCGTTCCCAGGTGTTAAACTATCTGCATGCCACATCGTAATCAGTGCGGCGGTATATCATTTCCCATACAAAGTTTCATCCCCGTTTTCATTCCTTTAGGGGTAGATTGTTGATAAAAATTTACTTGTGTCCCGTTGTAGCCGTGACTTGGTCTGCGCGGAAAATTTTAATTAGGTTAGATTACATGTGTAATCGAAATCAGTGAGTCATGAAACGACTATTTATCGCAAAATTTGAAAAAAAAAACTGAAATTACAGACAGACGCAAGAGATTTATATAGTAGTATAGATTGTATAGCTTGCTAAAGGGCTGAAAAGGGTGATGAAACTTTGTATGGGAAATGGTAAACCCCTGAACCGATTATGATGATGGAGATAGGCTACTTTTTTTCATCAAATACCTACCTTTAAGGGGGTGAAAAGGGGGATGAAACTTCGTATGGGATAACGCTAAATCTAGGTAATGATAAAAATTGGTGCGGTTTTTTTTCAAAAACAATCTTTAAACAACTATGTACATGTACATATAACCTAATCCGAGAAAGCCACGAAAAAATTTTCCGCGCAGACGAAGTCGCGGGCACAGCTCGTAGTATTATAAATGCGAAAGTCTTACTGTCAGTTTGGTACGTTTTCACGGCTAAATCGCCGACCGATTTTTATGAAATTTGCCAAGGAGATAGTTTGACACCAGGGGACGGATCTAGGCTATTTTGTTGTTTTTAAAATCTACCTCTAAAAGGGTGAAATGGGAGATGATTGTATGGGAAATGCTAACCCGCTGAACCGAGTAAGATGAAATTTGTTACAGAGATAGACTTTTTTCAAAAACATATCGGCTACTTTTTTATAAAAAATCTACCTCTAAAATAATAAAAAAGGGGATGAAAGTTTATACGAGAAATGCTAAACCGTTGAACCGATTATGATGAAATTTAGTACAGAGATAGTATGTGTCCGAAAACAAATATAGGATACTTTATTTTTCAAAAAATGGCATGTAATTTTTGTATTTGACGTCATCATAAATTCATTGTGGCGGATGCCCCGCGATAGGAAGTAACTTTTATTCAAGACCTCCACCAATGTCAAATGAAATAGAATACGGAGGGGAAGGTTTCCGTATATGTGACGTTATCCTATATCCAATATGGCGGAGGCTCTGTAATAAAAAATAACTTTTTTGTTCAACACCAACAATATGAGTATCAAATGAAATGGAATACTCAGGAGAAGGTTTCTGTATATGCGACGTCATCATAAATCCAATATGGCGGATGCTCCATAATAGGAAATAATTGTTTTGCTCAACACCAACATATTCTCTTTTTATTATATAATACATTATTCAACCCTCATACTCCCATTAAATCTTAAAAGACATTTCCAGTGTCTACACAACACACATTCAACATTCTTGAGATCATCAGAAAACTTAAAACTCGAAATGCGGACGCGTTCAGCGCGATTTGTCGATAAATGGTCACAGTGCAAGCTGTTAGATTATAGAACGCACTACCTGTGACCATTAGACAATCGTAATCATTGCAAGTGTTTAAGAAACGTCTGAAGGAACACTATGTCTTTAATGTTCTTTATTGGTATACTCTACTTGCATGTATGTATATATACCATATGCATTATATATTTATATACGTACGTGTACTTATGATATGTATTTATTCGTCTCGTATTTATATGTTTTGTATGTATTATTGCATTATATATTTTGCTATACATTATTTTTAGATATTAAATATATTTATGACGATACTTATCCATGTACTTACACCACATACAGCCTAATTTTCATTTTTTCTAGCTCGATTTACATCTTAATGTCTGGATGATATCGCCGAGAGCGATAACACTGCCAATTGTATTGCCAAAATTGTACTTTTTTTCTTATATGTATTAATTTTTAGCTGTATTAGGAATAAGATGTACAATAAAGAATAAATAAAATTAATAAATAAATAAATGTGGATAACAAATGAAATGGGACACGCAAGAAAAGGTTTTTAAGTGACATTATCATAAATCCAACATGCCGAATGCTCTGCGATAGGAAGTAACTTTTTCAAGACCTCCAACAATAGTGGGTATCAAATGAAATAGGACATACAGAAGGTTTCTCTATATTTATTATATCATATTCACGCGTCTAAGAATTATCACTGTACTACCTGTACTCGCGAATTCGTCTGCATGGAAGATTTTTCCGTCGCTTCTCCGGTTTCCCAGATTACCCGGGATACTTATATTGTCTGAGGACTTGAAAAAAGTTCATTTCTATTGCAGAGCAATCGCTATATTCGATAATGATGTTACATATATCGTGAAGTCACGAAAAAATTTTCCACGCGGACGAAGTCGCGGGTACAGCTAGTACAGTAATAATTCTTAGACTTGTGAGTATAATGTTTGTAAAAACTGTAGTTTGTAAAATTTGTAATACAACGCTTATACATACGTACACACATATCCTCACGCAGTATCCCTAACGGAGTAGTTAGTAATGATAGAGCGCCAAACATCACAGTCTTTGTGTATATTTTTCTCCTCTTCAAATCTCACCATTCTTTTCACTCACTTTTTAGATATGCGAGCGCTTTTCATATTTCGGTCTTTTACAGTTTACAAAGTTGGGTTATGGTATAGCATCTTGTGAATCCACGTATATTGCACTAGTAAACATTGCAAAAGATTCATAGCAAACTTAAATAAAGGACAAATTGGGTTCTAGAAATCATGTGGTTATTCTCCACCTCACAGTTTGCGATATTACTGCCATGGACTTATAATGGAATACAAGTTGTGTCAAAAAACCCTGTCTGATCCATGAAGGTATTTTTAGATATTGTATAGACTCAGGTGTTACTTTGCGGAAATCCATTTCATGTGATGAATTACTAAAATTTTTAACATTTTCCCCTCAAACTCCAAAAACCACCAATCGACACGTGTTTCGCCCCTCAACGAAGCATCATCAGGATATACCAGAGATAGGACTGGGTCCACTGGGACTGGGAGCTAACCAGCACCGAATCGGTGAATAATATAATTCGGTAATAATAGATTTCGGTATATCCTGAGGATGCTTCGTTGAGAGGCGAAACACGTGTCGATTGGTGGTTTTTGGAGTTTGAGTGGAAAATACCTAAAGATTTTAGGAATTCATCACGTATTATTGCGTGTTGAGATTAATAATTTCTATTTATGTACATAATCCCTTTCAGACAATCTGCAAACATAAAAATTCAGCTTCTGTGTGTTGTTTGTGGTCGCCAAATTCAACAAGTAGCCGGTCGATCGACTTGAAATTTTGACACAACTTTGCACTCGAAAAAGCACATCTTTTATGTAATAATATCTATGTAAATAAAAATGTAAATATTCGTCCGGTCAACACGCGTCACAGCAACGCGTAGTCGGGAATGACTAGTATATATATTATATAGTATATTAATACGTGAAGCGAAAACTTTAGTTCCCTTTTTTTTTTCGTGTGTTCTGAATAGTTCCGTGGATGGTTTAGATCAGCCATTCCCAAAGTGGGCGATAACGCCCCATTGTGGGCGCTGCAGGCCTAAAGGGGGGCGGTAAGAGACCCAGAAAAAAAATGAGGGCGTTGTGTAGAGGCCTGGGGGGTGATTTGTAATTTCATTTAGCTAGGAGGCATCTTAGACAACGACTGCATGAGCTCTCGACTCAGTAGACAAAATAAGTTTGGGAACCAGTGGTTTAGATTCACAATTGGTAGGAGGTGCTGCAATTGGGTTCCAGGATTTTTTTTTACTACGTTTGCGCATGACAACGTCTGTCGGGTCTGCTAGTTAACTATAAGTTCATTTTACCATATTATAAAAATATCGTAGGGAACCCTGTCAGATACGCGAGTTGAACTCGCATTGACAAAGTTTTCTTTTACGATATTTCTCATACGAATTAAATCAATCTTAAAATTGTAGTGACTGTATATCTAGATAAAACACCATACAGATACATTGAAAATGTTATTAAAATATTTGATGATAGCCAGTAAGCGTTACACGAGAGTAGTCGCAGTTAAAAGAGTTATTTAAAAAACTGATACACCAAATCAAAAATTCAATGATAAAAAATGTATTTTGTATTTGCATTCCATTCATTACAATTATTAGTAATTCTGAATAATTATGTGCATATAGGATATGTACGTCTGTGTTAATCAAGATGTTGTCAAAACTTTGAACTTGACATTGCTAACTTCTGTGACAATACAATGGTAAGGAAAAAATGATGGTTCAAACTAATGAATAACTAATTATTTATTTGAAGTTTTGCGTAAATACAAAAACAAATTTCCTTAATGTTTTGTAGAGAAGTGACATAAAATTGTATGTTCTACCATACATGCATATTCTATTTCTTGCTATAACTCCTCTAGTCAAGCGTAAAGAGTATCTTAAATGAAGTTCTGACATTCTTGGAAGAAAATTACGCTCTCTCATGAAGACCGGTTGCGTCATCGCGTTGAAATTAGCAGAAAATAGTCCTCCTGATGGTATTAAGCAGATATTTAACATTTATGGCTTAATCAGTAATTGTGTGGTAATTGTAACAGATACGCCACAGGTGTCCTTTTTATGGTGAAAAGAAGACGAATGAGCAAGCAGTCTTCCTGATGATATCAAGTAGTTTTTTAATATATATGGCGTAATCAGTTATTTTGGTAATTGTAACAGTTGCGCGACAGGTGTCCTTTTTAAGCTAAAAAGAAGACGAACGAGCAAGCAGTCCTCCTAATGCTATTAAGCAGATATTTAACGTTTATGGCATAATCAGTAATTGCGGTAATTGTAACAGACGCGCCACAGGTGTCCTTTTTATGCTGAGAAGAAGGCAAATGAGCAAGCAGTTCTCCTGATGGTGTCAACTAGGTTTTTAATATTTAGGGCATAATCAGTAACTGTATGAATATCGTGTCACTTCGATACAATAGCACAATCTAAGAATCCATACAGTCGGCCGACAGAGTCGTTTAGACGTGATAAGCGTGCGGAGCATGCGAGGTAAGACTCGAGGCGAGTCCGAGCTGCCCAGGCCGTGGTCTTAGTACTTAGGGTAATTTCACTCAATACAAATATTTTTCATATGAATCTTTGGCCTTCATAGTAGTGTAGTTTAGCATAGTTAGATGTTTATGTCAAGTATTAATCTTTTTCGTCCATTAGTTTATAAGTAGTGATAGCTTAGTTGCATTCAACTTGCCTTGTATATTAAACTTCGTGTAACATTCAAGTTCAAGCCTTCATATTATCCGTTGAATTTTTATTGTTATTATTATTTCACCATTATTCAATTTCATATTATTATCATTGTTATTAATCAAGTAATAACATTGTTACGTAGGTTTGTTGTATGTATGAAGATTACTTAACAGTTTCAGTCTAGTTTTATTAGATGGCGCTAGATGGAGAATTTCGACTGCTACCTCTATTTTCCTATGTATAATGTACTCTGTGCTTAGTACCTCGGGACTTGTCTTCCGTGTGCTTCCGGGCTAAGTAATATTACATTCTCTTTGTTCTGAGGTTAACGCGTGTTTGTTGTGAACGATTTAATTTTGCACGCAATTAAAATGGTGCGTACAACATGAGTTGTGAAAGATTGAAAGTCGTCGTCTCGTTTAAATCGTCCGTTTATAATAGGTTGATTTGGTAATTCGCGAGTTGTAATTTCCGTAATTGTAGTTTTTATATAAAACATTGTAAAGTATTATACTTTGTATGTTTTAGGTATATACAAAGCATTGTTAACGAGTAATAAGTAAATACGATTAAATACTAAAAACGTATGTAAGTGTATTTCGTTTCAATTATAAAAAAATAATGCAACACTAGGTACTGTGATCGGTGCCTTGCGATGTCAGCTTTTGCACAAACAGCAAAGGCGTTCGCTCACTGTTTGTTTAATTTTTGCCTTACATATGATAATTGTGGTATTTGTGGTGATATAATAATGCGATATATATTGTGGTGATATATAATGGTGATACAATAGATATTATGCAGTACATGTAGTGATTAGGATTGAATTATTTAATTGTGTCTGTCGCGTCTGCATGCTCAGTCTACCTCAAATGGGATATAAGGATAGCTACATCATGTGTATCTATGTACAGAGTTAACTATTTTCTGCATAACCACATTAATAATCTTTGATCATTAAAATTTTCTCGTTTCTCCATTCAATTGTTAAAATACTTCGATGGTTCCCGATAGTTTTGTATATCTATTCAAGTATCAAACGGAAGACATCTCAATGCTTTTATCGAAGTCTCGCTCGGTCACAATATTTCAATCAACTATACAAAAGTTAATTGCAAAATTTTGACGAATCCGTCTGTTTAGATCGTTGAAATATAATAATGGATGCGCCCATCATTAAGTCATCAAGTTGGGCAGAGGTGACCTTAGGGGGCGGCGAGTCGGGCAATCGCTCGGGGCCTCGCTCTTGCAGGAGCCTCGCGTAAAAACCCGAGTAGATTTTTTTTATATATAAATCTGTTAATATAATATTCTTTGCACAATAAACAATGGCCTCGCAAATATCGCAAAGAACCTCACAATACGAACCTAAGACCGCCGGTGAAGTTAGGGTTCTAAACTAACCACTGAGAGTGAACAATAAATATGAGTTACACAGTTTTGTTTTTATTTAGATTGGAAATTTTTCGTTTGACACATCGTTAGTAATTACACAATGAACAGGAGAAGCATACAGTGACATTCTCGCAATGATATTTTCGAGTTTGTTTGCTGTATTGAACCAACCGGGAATCCAATCCAGGAGGCTTACCACCAACTTTCATAGCATTATTATTTTAATCGCTCGAAATTCTGACAGTAAATTAGTGACTAGTTTTATCATTCGACATTCAATCATCAGTAGGTTAAAAAAAATACACAAGAAAAGCTATGTTTAGCTGTCCGACCTACCTTAACTACCTCATAAGTCAAGTCAGGTAACATTAAAATAATAATGCTAAAACTTGGCGGTAAGCCTCATGGAATTACCTACGAGTTAAAAGGGAGATATATCTTCATCTTAAGCAGTGAGTTATAATGAATTAAAATGTTATCAATGTAGCTTGCAGTAATTTCCATATAACAAATATGTGAAGGTAACGGTAACAATATAGTTATTAAATCGAAAGGGCCGAGGACACTATAGTTATTTTTACTACTGAAAAGCCGATTTAAACTTAATAAAATGAAAATTATGAAATCGAGTAAAGGACGTTTGATGAAAACAAGGAAATATCGTTGGCGCTTAAGCTCCTCGATATACACATATATATATGTATATTCGTTATATATTCGTCATAGTCAACACTTTGTAGAGATATTTCTATTAGACTAATAGATCAAACAGTGATAAAGTAATGAGTTACTTTACGCATAATTTTATACTAATCCATACTTCTGTACTGATATTATAAATGCGTAAGTGCCTGTCTGTTTGTATTGAATTTGGAGTTAGTTTAAGCGCTGGGGGACGACGTAGCTAGCAACAGCTGGTTACAAATATTAATAATTTAGTCAATGGATAAGCATTTTTATAATTTTTTCTAAATAAAAAAAATAATGACACTCGCTGGTATTTTGGTAAAACCCAAAGATTTGTTAGAATAAATTTATCAGACCGATTGAATATTTTTTATGTGTTAAGATGATCCGATAAACAGTCGATTAAAATTGCATAAATTAACACGGGTAAAAAACCTCGAGGACACCAAAACGGTAATTACTGGAGAAGCCGTAGGAAACTAACCAAAAGCATTCCAGTAGAAAAAACCACATGGTGAAAATAATGTATTCGGATGGCCCACCCCAATTGACCTAGGAGCAGACTCAGAGAAATAAAGAGAGAAATATGTCCTGTAGGTGGCGTAGTTTTGTGGGATGGGTATGGTTTGATTAACTACGTTTAAGCGTTGCGCTCACTTTGGGTTCAATTCTTGACTCTTCTCATCTAATGGATAACGGCCATCACCTATCCTGCGTAGATTGTAACTCCATCTTGCCGGAGGACACTCTATACTATTATACTATAGTATATAAAACGAATGAATATTATTTTGGAACGATTGTAGTGCCACATTTATGATATTGCATCATCTTGGGTTAATTGCTTTCGTGCTTTCGGATGACAAATTAAAATAAAATTTAAACGATAACTCAGACAAATGTTATTAAATATTAATATTTTGTTTGCAAATCCATGTACGTCTAAGATTTTCAATATTATCTCTACATTTATTATCAATAATTAATTATTTAAATGTATAATTACAAAGTGAGTGGTAGCGGAAGCCAAAAAAGACGAGGCTGATTTGAAGATTAAATAGCCAAAGTGTTAGCTGACAGAAATGTCAAAACCACTCACATACCTAGATGAAAGTGAATGAAGAGAATGACGAGATTTGAGCAGTCGAAAAAAGTATGTAAGCACGGCAGAGCTTGGCGATTCATCTTCTCTGACTACTCCATTAGCGTACATATAGCGTGAAGTTATGTTATGTTATAAATATATCCATACATAAATAATTAAATTAATAAACGACCGTCCTCTTGACGTTGTGGTTTGTACATCTGCATCTCAAGTTCAAATGTTTCAAAGTCGATTTCCGGTTGAGCCAATTTAGTAAATAAACTTTTCTAGACTATTTTGGAGTCTGGGTGTTGCTACTCGGTGCTTCCCCACTTCGTTGTGTAATACCTATACTTGAGCTGTGGTGCTTAATTAGGAGTAATTTCCTAAAATTTTTATTGTAAGTAGATACATATTGTTTTATGAACTTATTTAAAAGTGTACACTCGTGCATAAAAACTATTTTATTACGTACCTTTTCTTATGTGTACCACTGTTTCAAAAACACTTCTCTAACTAATTTATTTTTCACAAACTAGCCGAGTCATCCACGAAAACATAAACATAATAAAACATTTATCACTCAAACACAAAATCCATTCGCCATTGACGAATTTGGAAAATGTTTTAATAACTTTCAGATTTTTAATTGTAAGACGAACTTTTCAATTTTATTAAGCTGAAAGTTTTCTTTCCCTTGCCATCAATCGACTAAAGCCGGAATAAATTAACAATTTTCATATATACAAACTAGCAGCCGCTTTACCTTTGAACGGTAACGTACGAGTTTACACAGAATACTGAATTAAGACAGAGACGGCGATTCGTGATTTCAGAATTTAGAGTGGACGCGAGTGTGTACGTCACGACCTTCATATTGGAATTCTATTACAACTTTTCTTATGCATAATTTAATGGTTGTGTAAATTTAAATATCTTTTAATTAAAAAGGTTGTAGTTATTGTTTTATTGACCTGGATATGTGAGTATCGAATAGTACAGTGTAAACATATTTTTTAAAACGAGTATCGAAAAGAAAATAGTGTATCTCGGATTTTGTTTTTGTAATTGTTTAAAATATTGTATGTTGTACAATCAGTTGATGACTGTATAATTTTATGTATTGTATAATTAGTGGAGAATTTAATGAAACTAACAACGAAATAAATATTATTACAACAAAATTGTGAACAAAAAAAGTTATTTCATTTGCGCGTATTTTATATGCTATCTATCAAACAAATGACACTGCACAAAATGTTATTACTGGTTAGTCCGGTTTAAATTCAATAAGCGTTAAACGAAGCATATTTTTGTAGCTGTGATATATAATATCTATAAGCGTACAGTTTTTAAATTGTATATTGAAACCACTCTATGTTATGTGATCTGTGAAATTTAATAAATCATTGTGTAATAAGTTTTTAATAGCGTTAAATTTTGTGTCATTGAATCACATACATTGTCTCTCTCTGTTTTCGTTATTACTCTGCCAGTATGAACATCAAAGCTTTCAGTTTTTGCGGTTTACGTGTTTGTTTGCGAACGTAACTTCAGTTTGTCACAAAATTTAATGACGCAAGTGGTTATTTATTTTTTTTAACTGCAAAAACTCATTAGGTATTCACAATGATTATAATGTATAGTATTAATTAACAATGTTTTGCGAACTAAACAATTGCATGAAGAGGTAAGTATAAAAAAGTGAGTACGCATGTTATTGTTTAATATTATTGAACAACAGATATCACTAACCTTAGTCTTCTTATGCATTAACTTGTAACAGCTTAGACTTGAAGAGTTTTTAAACTCCGACGCAAACGAGAGGGGTGTTATAAGTTTGACCGCTATGTGTGTGTGTCTGTCTGTTTGTGTGTCTGTCTGTGGCACCGTAGCTCTTAAACGGGTGAATCGATTTGGGTGCGGTTTTTTTTATTAGAAAATAGATTTTCTAGCGGTGGTTCTTAGACATGTTTTATCAAAATCGGTTCAGCCGTTCAAATTCATCAGCTTTTTTGTTAGATGCAATTGGGGTCTTAGACGCATAATGGGTATTTACTTTACTTTCAAACATATGTGTGACCTAAAATTTGGAACACCCATGTATGCTACATAACTAAGCAAGATTATGGAATTGGTACCTTGCCAATAAACCGTATCAAACAATTAAGTACAATGACATAAGCGCGAAGGCATATTATTTAAAATTTTGAAATAATAATTAAATAAAAAATTAAGAAAAACCCCCGACACAAAAAAAACCTACAAAAGTAAAACATATTTTCTGGGCCTGACCCTTAACTTTAATATTTAAATGATTAATTTATAATATTTTGTGATTTAAGCGTCGTCGCGTCGGGAGACCGTTAAATAAATAAAACAAAAAACAGAATACAAATAAAAAGAAGCTTAGTAATGGTATAAAAAAATATGCAATTTCAATATAAGTACTCTATCTAGGTAACGTAGATAAGTAACGAAACAACAATATCAAATCGAAACTAAGTTCATACGTAAGTATGTCGTAAAAGAAATAAAATAAATAGATAACATTAATTTCAGACTAGTATATTTCTTTATAATTGTTTTTCATTTTATTTTTACACAATGAAATATGTATACATGCAAATCTATATCTTTACCTGTGACGATCAATCGACTGAGAAAGAAATAAATCACAATACCGAAATCTTTTATCTAAATATTTGTTTACCATGTCAGATTTAATGTATGTTTGTATGTATAGAGCGTACTCTAAATTAAATAAACAAATGATAGAGGTCATGCTGCCAGTCTGCTGCGTACCCTAAGCAATGGCAGATTTCTAAGCGGTAACTTTGATGAAGTCTATGATTAAAGATAATGTTTAGTTTTAAGTTTGTAAACATTAACATTAAGATGCTCTGATTTATGACAATAAAGTAATGTAATACTAAAAATAAATACGTAATCATTACTGGATTATTACACCGATTTTGCGGCACTTAGAGTATACACTATCTAGTGTATACTCTAAGTAGTAACTCATATAACGAATCTTCGTTATATGGATATCATATAACGAATTAGGAAACACCCAGAAATATCTAAACTTCGACAAAAGGAAAGTTCGTCTCTTAAATTGGATTGTCCAGGAATCAAACTCGTAACTCTCGGCAGATGTGCTACATACTGCACTAACAAACCAGTACGACACAGCAAATTATACTGCTGACTGTACGTGTGAACTACGTAACACGTAGTTATAATATTTTATTTGATTGAGAGTTAGATAAAAATATGCAAATTGTAAACATTAAAAGTTTTTGAAACAGCATCATAATAGAAACACAGCAGCAAGGATTTTTAGATCTGATTTTTGCAATTGTTCTCTGTATCAGGGCATTTGCTAACTTGGCCCTGGAAGGCAACGCAGTGGAACGATGGTTCGTACCCCAATTAACTGTACTTGTATCATTTCGTTGTATTAGTTTCTATTGCGTTACACACAATTAACACGCAGCAATTAATCGTTACCCAATAAATTCAATAAAAAGATCAGACATACGAAATTGTGCTATATTATTTAGGATTTCATTTTAGTTTAGTTTCATTTAATATTTGTATTCGTTCGTTAAAGAATCGAATTAATATGACCTAATACCTTAACAATAATCGATTTAAAAATGATGGGGTTTTTCACCTGCGTGAAACCAATAGATTTCTTTCTCTTGATTAGTCAGGTTAGTTTACTTCCGAAATCGTTTAATATAGTTCACAACTCTTTAACGACCTGGTTTGTTTGTTCTATTTCATTAGGTCGACACCGACACTAGTTTGCTTTTGAACTACCAGTAAGTGTTCCACGTGAACTACTCACGTAGCACTTAACCTATTAGAGACGAAATATCGGACCATCTTATTCACCACTGCTCAGTTTATTTACACTAACAAATATCAACT
The DNA here is from genome assembly GCA_907165235.1 of Zeuzera pyrina. Classification (NCBI taxonomy): domain Eukaryota; kingdom Metazoa; phylum Arthropoda; class Insecta; order Lepidoptera; family Cossidae; genus Zeuzera; species Zeuzera pyrina. The sequence goes on from OU015623.1 coordinate 4,350,586, forward strand.
CTCGCTCGCATTAAGCAGTACATAACCAATACTGGCATGTGTGTACATCTCTCTATATTCCCACAGATATTTTATGGCGAACATCCATCCCCCCAAATACCAACCATACGCCCAAATCGACCATAGATTCTTGTGGGGGGCGGGCAACGTGATTTAGTGTTACTGGCACATGCCAGTGGTAACCTATCTTATCATGGAGCAACGTAATAATAGAGTATGTATAGGGCCGCTTCCTGGGGATAATCGTCAGGGCATGTCTGAAGCTGACGCTGGACGTGACGGCATGCGATCCGTCAGTGGCCCTGCGTTGCATCGGCGGGCGACGGTCAACATAATCAGCTTGAGCTGATTATGTTCAGTGGTAGCATTTTAGTGTAGCATAATCAGCTCAATAGTAATCCAATACATATAATACCGTCCAATAATGTTCAAAACACAGCTGCAAAAGTTTTGCAGTCCATGAGGCCTGCAACCACTCTAGCTGGCCGTAATAGAGAACGGATGAAATTGACAGACGAGGTTAACCGACAACTTCTCCGTTGTTATTGCCACGCCACAAATCTGGAAACTAAAATGACAGGATAGAGACCAGTTTTTTATAAAAAATTCAAAAACGTATACCCGGAATTAGATTTTTTAACAGAGCAACGATTGGACGATCAAATTAGAGTTGTACACAGAAATAACAGAATACCACAGAAAGAGAAAACATCGGGAGAAAGATAGAGAAATCACTGCAAAAAGGCTCTGAGCATAGTACACAACTAGATTTACTGTATGCTACACCGAATGATAAATTGACAACGGTAACAATTCAAACAGACCAAATGGCCCAAATAATTTCAAATGAAGTTCAAATGAAAACTGCTGTAGTAATAGATAACACAGAATCAAACTACATGTGGAACAAATGAATCGATGCAGATAATGTTGCTAAACAAATATACCTCAGTATTGTCACTTTAAATAAACTTATAGATAGTTATACTCCATATTTTAAATATACTTCTAAATCCGTACTGGAATATACTGAAATTAAGTTGTACTGGAACCGAGATATTATCACGGATAGAATAATTGACTGTAATAGACCAGATATAACATACACAAATAATAAAAAGAAAACTACTTATCTAATAGACATAGCAGTACCTAATAGTCAAAATTTACAAAAAAAATGCAATGAAAAAATACAAAAATATACATCTCTGACTGAAGGAATATAGCAGATTTGGCATCAAGAAACAGTCAAAACAGTTCCCATAATAATATCATCAACAGGGGTTGTTCCTAAAAGTATATTCAAAAGCCTAAAACTGCTAAATCTCAGTCACATCACTTAAATAAATCTGCAAAAGTCAATAGTGATAAATACATTTGTTCCTTGATTAGACGATTTTTGAGTCAACTTAACCAGACACCACTTGAAGTTTGAAGAAGTAGCTGTAACACTTGCAATAAGACTGTGTGCAGCTTTAATAATCCCAGTGTAAGCTGTGTATAAAGAGTCATAACAATAATAATGCGCCAGACAATACACATCAATCATCTGATCTCAAACTAGCGTATTTTCCCTGTGTTATGAGAACCAGACGACGACTATTAGGGGCGTCTCCCAGTACATCCAGACCCGAGACAATCTAGTAAAGTCAGTTTCCTAAATTGACCCCAAAGGCTATGGATATATGGAAATTGAAATTATGGACTGCGAAAAGTGGTATCAAGTTATTATTTATTATGCTTTGATGGTCTTTTCACTTTGAATAGGAAATGACGTAACGGGAAAAATGTAACGTTAATATTTGTGATATACCAGCGACTTTGTATATAAAATATGCAGTGCTATCGTCTTTTTTAGTTTTTAGCGTTTGCTCGTCTTGCGGTCGCTGATTCAACAAAAATAAAATAACATATTTTTTGCAAAATAAAAATAAAATTAACATGGAATAAAGACAGCGTGTTACTTGCAACGAGATAAGTTTTATATTTATATGAAAACTCTATTCAAATCGGTGTAGTAGTTTTTATGTGAGGCGCTCACAAATACAAAATAACATGTTACATTTTCATTATACGTATACGTTATGTATTGATATGATGCTTAGGATGTTCTTCTTACTTTTAAGAAACATTAGTAATACTAAGAAGTCGTTGTTCTACGAAGGCAAACGTCACGGAAAAGGCTACCCTCTTCCGTGACTTTTGCCCTCAATAGAAAAGTTTAGATACATGACAGTATTTTGCTTTTAATTGCTTAAACGTAAAAATATTGCTTAAATTATGTTATTGTATTATTTCTTCGTTGTAATAAACATAAAACAACTATATTATGTAAATTAAGCTGTCACAGAAACATTGTCTGTCAGAAGCGAAATTTTGTTTTTAATAAATTTGTTGTTCCTTTTATGACGTTATTTCGCGTTTATTGTTTGAAACTTCACATTCAGTGAATTTTAAATGTAATTGAAATTCCATTTTTCTAGAAATATGCATACCTTCTGTAAGAAAGAAACCTAAACTCAGGTTTTGGGACTTTGGGGATAAATCTAATGAACATAAAAATTTAATTTTCAGATGAATAGATAAGTATATGATACATATTTGACTATACTATGGCAAAGCGCGACCTCCGATGACGCGCTAACGGAACGTCGGGGCCGGCGCTGGAAGTCTGTTAGACTACGGCGGCCGGTGCGATAGCATTTCTCCGACGGATCCTTTGCCATTATTAAATTTCCAATTACCTACGTAATAATTGTAACGAAGAGTTTTCTGTCGTTTGCACATTAACTTTGTCATAACGTTGTATTTTATGGAGTAGTTCGCCTCTTGTAAGATTAGGTACCTATTTCTCATAGCTGAGTTGCAAAAGCACGAATTGCCCCGTGTCTTTTCCGACATATTCATAATTATGTACATAACGTTAAATGGACTAAACGTATATATAAAGTAGATGCATATTGTATGTAGTTTTTTACTATTAGTTTATGATATCGTACAACAGATTTGACAAAAGCTACAACTACATCATCCTAAGTCAACGAATTCGGAAGCACTATGAAAGTGTAATTCAGAACAATTATGGCCGAAAAACACGGTACCGCGAGATTCAAATACTCCGAAACGCGAAAGATCGCAAACTCAACAGTCAACTTTTAAAATGAACTCTAGTTTAAACACGCACGATCTTTATTCAACTGTAGCCTGGCGTTTAAAACGTTTCTTATTACATTCCAAAGTCAATGGTGACTGGATGCCCGGCACACGTGATCACTGATCATGTGATCGCATGGGAAAGTGTAGTTAAAGGAATAAATTTCTAAGATCCAATTCAACAAAGAGGATTCCAATACCTAGCATAAAAATACAATGAAAATAACTTACGTACTAAAAACTGGATGGCTACTAGTTGCATTGTACATATCACGATTTTTTACTTAATACCTTGTTAACGTAAAGTTACTTTATATACATATGATAAGTTATTATATCGTGACTTCTTTCTGTCTTCTACACCACTCAAAACCACACAGGAGACCATTTTTAATTTATATTTCGCCAGTTTTCACATCAACAAACCAATTTTATTTGCGACGGCTAAACGTCACTGAGCGCACGGTAGACTAAGTAGCGCGTTGATTGTGATTTTTTAGTCCCGCCTACTGTATTGGGGTTTGCGTTGTGTCATATTTTTAAATGAATGCGGGTCCAGAATTATCGGCGGTGTAATGTGTATACCATTGGGAGTCTACCGTATTTTTAAAAAAGACTAAATTATTTAAAATAACAAAAAAACATTTTTTTAGTTATTATATATTTGGAATTGATTATTTTTTACCTTCCATTTGATACCCATATTGTTTTAATTTTCCCTCTACTTTCTTTTCTTTGGGCACCGAATTGAAATTTTATACGCTATGTCCACTCCCACAGTTGAAAAAAATCTAATGACACTTCATATGCTAAAATCCATCAAGCTGTTTAGGCTACAGAGCGTGCCAAAGAAATAGACATACATACTCACATACATACATAGATTCGAAAACCCTTACCCACTGTCGCAGTCGGGTAAAAAATAAACGAAATAGGTTTTGTTTTTCTCTTCATGAGTATTTCTTTTGTCGGGCTCAAAATATTGAAATTTTGGTTGAGCACGCTTTCATTCTTCAGGTGCGACATATTACACAGAAATAATAAGTGCGCAATAAGTAATTATATTATTTATGAATTTTTTTAATCTATATAAAAACACTATTATTTGAAAAAGTTGTCAATATTCATAATTCACAAGTAAAATATTGCAATTGACAGTAAATTATTATTGTTCAAGACATTCGACGTTGTATAAATTATAAAATTACGTCGGATTTTATGTGAACATGTCCTTTTCGCCTTTTGCTTCCGAAGGGGCAATATCAGCGTCTTCTCACTTGTTATTGTAAAGCAGTTTAAAATTAACACAATGGTTAATGCACTCTATTTATCTGTGCATAAATACATATATAAATATACATTTCTTAATGAGTTACAAATATTTAGTCTTCCATATTTTCATAATTTTCATTTTTATTTCTAATTCCAGTTTGCAATTTCGCAATGTTTTAGATTTTGAGGTGGGTAGCGGTCCCCAATGGCAAACTGCACTCTGCTCACATCAGCGGAGATAAACCGGTGTACGTCGCTTTCGGGGCCACCCTAACTCTCATATCTACGTTGTTCAGCATGTTGGGCACAGGAGAGGAATTGCAGCCCTGAAAAAGGCTAGCAGGGGTTGTGACAAGCACGCTTCCTCAATTGACCCCCAATAAGTCCTACGTCAATACGTCCTGTACGAAATTCAAATATGGAACACTTTTTTAGCACATAAAGGTTTTTGTAGTTTTGTCGTTATGTACAAATTAGTCAATACTCAATTAATAAAATACATTAAAAAATATAACATTATACCCAAATTATACAAATATAACCCAACCCCAATATGATTTTAGGCAAGGTTTGTCAACAGAAGATGCAGTTACTGCATTAATCTCGCATATTGTGAGCCAAGTGGATTCAAGAAGATAGTGCGTCATTGTTCTTTTGGACTTACAAAAGCCCTTAGTCATGTTAAAATATTATCTTCAGGATTGTAGGCAATGTGCTAAACTAGGAGAATATGTTAATGATAAGATTAAGATATGTTTTGGTGTCCCACAAGGCAGAGTCAGGTGTCCGAAATAATTTTTGATATATAATAACAATCTTTGTGATATGCGACTTGAAAATGAGCGTGTATTCTCTGATGCAGATGACACAGTTGTTGCTTCTACTGGAGATACATGGGATTCTGTGTATGGATTTTCTGAACAGAGGCTGTATAAGATTGCTGACTGGTTAAAGTCTAATCTTTTAACATTAAATACCTCAAAAACCAAATATATTAAATTTACAAATTACAACAATTCTCAACCTGGGCCTTAGCATTGTCTAAAAATTCATATCTGTGATAATCTTCTTAGCACTAACTGTTCTCTTAATCAATTCACAAAAGTGAATAGTATAAAATATTTAGGTATTATGCTTCACCAACGGTTATCTTGGCATACACACATATGTAGATATGATTATGGCTCGAACTAGAAAACTTATTTGGATTTTTAAGATTTTAAGACACATCCAAGACTCTTTTGAATCAGATATATGTCTTGCTAGCCCAGTCAGTTCTTGTGTACTGCATACCTGTGTGGGGTGGGGCTACGAAAACCAAATTCCTCGAATTCAAACGAGTGCAGATATCTCTTTTAAAGGTGATGTATTTATAAGCACATAGATTTCCTACTGAAAACCTTTACTCGTTAAGCGGACTCTTCACTGTCACAAAATTATATGTTCTCCATGTTGTTTTAAAACTTCACAAAACTCTTCCTTATGATCCTAATGTACTCAAAAGAAGAAGGAAACATCATGTGGCCCCTGTAATCTCATATCATATGCAAAGTGAAAATATCCCCGACAATCCGCTTCCCTCTAAAATAAAATAAATAAATCTAAATCTAAATATTTACTCTATGCCATATTTGGAAAGTAAGAATTCGTTAATGGGCTGGTTAGAAACCAAAAGTTATGATGGGATTGAAGTTTTCTTACCAATCTAAATAAAACTGAACGTGTTGATGTAGGTATTTATAAAGTAACTGACCAAATGTTTTTAAGATGACCCATTGAAAAACAATAATTTAATAAATAAATAATCAATAAATAATAATAATTTACCTTCTGGTCTAGGGAAAAGTGCACGCACTAGCTTACGACAAACGCGAAAAAGTAGTTATTTTCGTTTATTTTAAGAACTATAATTCATTTAAAAAAACGAATTGTCATTTTGAAGAATATGTTTAGATTAAAACTATACAGAAAATGTTAAAACATAAATCGGTCCCGTTGCTCCTAAAAATGTAAATCTCTGTTTTAAAAGAGGTTTCTTTGATTTTTTTTGAGTTACGAAAGTTAACCCATCGTGTATCGCAACTGTCAAAATAAAGTCAATGAAATGAAGTATCAGTTTACCAAATATCACTTTCATACGTTTCGTCATCACTTAGAAAAATTGAAATCTCTGCGGTTAAAATTTCCAATTTGTTGCCTTAACTTTATCTGTTACACACACAAAAACGCCTCAAGCATACATCACACCAAACCAAACGCAAACACCCATACACGCACACTGCGCCAAACATTCATACTACCTATTTTCATAAACACACACATACACCGCACACATTTATAAACTCCCATCCAAATCCATAATTTTATTTTTACTTACTTTTTGCGTTATTAAATATTAAATTGTAATTTCCTATGAAGTGCACACCTACATTTTGTTGTACTAGATATGAGGAGCTGAGTCTCCTAGCTCAAGTATTGTTTATACTTAAAAGGAGACTCTGATGTAAGATATACAGTATAACATGTATTGTACTAGCTACTGGATCAATTTTTTTAATTTTTATTCCGTTTTCAGCAATTTTGGAAAAAAATTTAGGTTGATTTATTACCACTTGGACTCAAAATTGGAAAATACTGAATTTAGTGACTTTTATTTCGCAAGGGTGGATCTTTTTTATTAATAGCGTACCTAATTACTATAATATCTCAACTAGGTTAAAGTTTAACCTTTAAAGGCTAATTATATTTTTTATTTGTTTTAAACTGCTAATTGGAGTGCTATTAAAGAATATTTTTCTTATTGTTTCCAGCAAGGGAAGAAGATCGTTTTTGTATTTTTTAAAAGGATGATAAACTCGTATCAAATTAAGACGAGTATCGATAGCAAATTTTTTTTCAAACCAATTTGCCAAAGTAGTAAATAAGATTAAGTGTTCCATATAAGAAGACAGCATATATATAACATTTTTTTACCATGAACTGATTACAATGCAATAGTCATATTAAAAATAATAGAACTCTCGTTTTGTGCAAGATGATCAAGAAGATTTAAACTTAAACAAGCTTTAAGCTTTGATGAAGTACTTTAAAAAGTCTAGAAGCCATTCCCGGAGTCTGGGTATTACAGGATACATTTCCAGTAGGTATTTGTAGTAGAAGTTAATTTGTGGGAATTATCGTGAGGGCATCACTCGTTTATTTCTACGTATTTAATCTGATAATTTTGGTATTATATACTTTAACAAATGGACAGGGAGACACGCGTGGATGGAGGGATTTCTTTAGTCTTTCTTGTACTAGTTTTGAAACGGAATATAAAAATTGATCAATGAGCGCCGTCCTTTCACGCAGGAAAATTTTTTATGAGGTACCCACTGCGCTGGGTGTAACACTGTTAAGTGAGACTTACCCATTAAACATTCTGTGATCGTGGCCCTTGATGCGTTATCTCATAAGAAACACATCAGAGTCACTGTTGCTCCGCCCTACCCAAACACATTATGTAATATTTTAGTACTCTAACATTATATTAATAACAAATAAAAAAACTTACAAGACATCCGTTTCAGTATGGCATGGCTCTGTGCCGGTTGTAGAACTCGTACTCCTCTTCTTCGGTGAGGACACATTCCTCAAAGCACCACAGCCCTACGATGGCCAGCACAATCGTATACATCACGTAGTATAGGAGATAGATCAGGATGCTGAACAACATCGCTGTTATATTTGAGACTGTTCCTGGCAATAATAAGAGGCAAAGTTATGTTGTGTTTGCTCACATGTTGTAGTCGGATTTTTATAAACGCTGGAATACTGCTGATTTTCATAAATATTTCATTAATATTCATTTTTATAACGAAAAAATTATTATAAATTGTAATTAAAAAGAATATTGCGTCAGTAGCGGTCCGAAAAGCTGGGGTCTGCTCCCGTCACATTCCAAATCTCAAAACAAACGCAGATTTCCATTTATTTTATAAACAAATAAATTAATGAAATGGGTCATGTGTCTTATTTGAACTAAGTTGACCCCCTTAAACGGTTTGGGATCCCTTCAATGGCTGGTGGCCGATTTCAAATATTTTGTGACAATGTATTGTAAAAACAGATACTCTCAAAAAACCATGACAAGGTTTAACGTATACATCCATACATACATACATACATACATATCCTCACGCCGCATCCCAACGATGTAGTCATTTACAACAACAACAACATAGATAGTTTAACGTATCATTTGATACATAACAATTTAAGTATTATTATATTAGATAAAATAAGCCTAATTAACTTATATATATGTAGCTATTAAAAAAGGGTGTAAAAAGGTTTTTACACATCGGTAACAGGCAAGTGATGCCTCTGGTGTTGCAAGCTTATGTAGGCTACGGTACAAGGATGGCTAGGCTGCCTACCATCAGGCGGGCCGTATGCTTGTTTGTCACATTATTGGAAAGAAATAGATCGTCTTTCTTTATTTGTGATCTAGTTTCTGGTTATACTAGGGTACACTGAACCCTTCATGAAGAATGCATCTTATTCTTTGCATTCACGTACAGCTACTCTAGACCCTTATCCTTAGGATTTTGGTGGTAGTCAGTATTGATATTAGTCTGTATTAGTCTGTACGAGATACAGCAGGATAAGTGGGCGTGTCGTCGCAGAAAACTTTTTGTGACAACTTTTTTTTTTGTGAGATAGCAGTAAAAAAGGTTATCGACCGAGTTGAGGAAAATGAGGGAAGTTATGGTCTAAAAGATAGCATTTAGGACATATTTTTAATTGCAAATTATATTTTATTTTATCGCGTTTGATGTGAGTACACAGATCAACAGTTTTATGAGTACATCCAAGGCTAAACTGCTCGTATCGTGATGTAATTAAAGTGGAATTTTTTTTGTTTATCTTATGTAGGTAGGTACTTCTTGTTTCTGAATTTCGTCTTCAGAAAAATGTGGATGAGAATAGGACAAGCCTCATTTACCACACATGATTCTATGTATGTACAATTGTACATATGGGCGGCAACAATTTCTGTATGCTCGTTGTTGCTAATTTAGCTAATAAATAAATATATAAATAAAATTAATTTTATTGCTAAATACTAACTTATTGAAATAATAACTGCTACTTAAAAATTTAACTCTTACGATAATGGTCTCTGCATGACCAGTGCTGTCACTTAACGAATAAACGGATGAAGTACACACATCAAAAGAGTCTAGGGATCGAGTACATTTTTAACTATAAAAAATTACCCAATTAATATTTATCAAATCTAGTCATCCAGACTGGCTTCTTACTTTAATTCCTATGTTTAAGTTAACAACATATCCCTATATTTTGTAAAAATTAAGAAAAATGCAATTTTTGCAAATCGTGGCAAATTAACCTAAGTTAATGTCTTCAATTAAATGACAAAAAAAAGGCAAAAATGAGGATTTTTAAAAATTTTATTGTAGACAAAAAAATTAATTATCTGTGTTTCCACCATTGACACGAATCACACAATCACAGCGATTTGGCATACTTAAAATCAGTTAATCAAAATCACTTTGAGAAATGGCCGCCCATGTTCTTTCATTGCATTTGCATTGTCGGGCATTCGGTTCTTCCACCGATCCAATTACCGGCCCAAACCATTATTGTTCCCCCTCCATATGAATAAACTTCCTGACAAAATTTCATACCTTCTTGACGTCCAGAGGTCCTCCTAACTCGAGTATGTCTTGTATCCGGCCTCATAGCAAAACGAAATTCATCGGAAAAGCAAACACAACGCCAGTCTTCTTGCTCCCAATTTCTGTGTTCGCGAGCCCATTGTAAACGGGCCCTACGATTGCAGGGTGTTACAGACGAAACTCTCAGTGGCCTTCGGGAACGCAGACCCACTTCACATAAACCATTTTGGATGGTTTGGTCACTTATCAGCAAGCCTGAAGAGCTGTGGAGCCTCGTAGCTAACGTAATAGCGGTCATGGTACGATTCTGTCGAGCAGTATTTTGGATCTACCGGTCCTGTCTGATGCGAGATCGTCCTCCATGTTGCTCGGCCACATTACCCGTGATACGATAGCGTCTCCAGAGACGGCTTATGACGCTCTGTGTAGTGCCAAGAGCGATAGCCACAATACGTTGCCTGGAACCAGCTTGCAACATTCCGACGGCTCTCATGATCTCTTCTCGTGTTAAATGATGTCGTCGCTCCATATCGATGCAATTTTTTTCAGTTCCGATGCAGAAATTCTAATGGTTTTGTAAAAACGCTATTACACACTTTTATAGGAATCCTGATTGACAGTTGATTTTCTATTTTTAGTCAAAATTTAAAGAAAATTCTTTATTCAAATATTGATAATCACTAAAAAGAATCAATAACGATCCAAAAAAGTTAAAATAATAATCCTCAATTGCGGCGATACTCTAAAACGTATTTGATCCTTAGACACTTTTGATGTGTGTATATCGATAATATAAACAGATAAAATAAAATGATGTTATAGATAGAATCAATTTTAACATTGGACATTTTAAAATAAATTAAGTCAAATAAATTACTAATTCATGACATCATTTCCAAAGGATTTTATTCGACTTGAGTATAAAGAGTAAATTTAAATTACACACGAAAAAATTTAGTTCTTAACACGGTGGAACTTAGAGATGAAGCCCGAATTATCATCAGTAGACGAGCCGCCGACATACACTTGGCTGTTTCTATACTGTTTCTAACAATGATTACATTTGAGCCTATGAATGAAGATACCAAATACGAACCAGAAGGAACCAGATACAGGTTGCTTAATAGCTGGCATATTCTATATATATATTTACTTCTCCCTCAGACCCAACATGAGAATAATAAATTTGGTTAATTGTAAATGAATTAATCGCGGTAATCAATCATTTCATTGCATTCCACGAACGCTATTAAGATTTATTTATCTAATTTGAGGCCAGAACATTACGGTAACTCAACTCGTATGTTCATTTATTATTATAAGTCGCATGTTTTAATGAAAACCTGATGACGCCAAAAAAATACATGCCAATTTTTTTAGACCTTTTTATTAAAACCTTTTTTAATCAGTATATGGCGTTGTAATCAACTTGATTCTTACAAAAAAGCTACTTTTCAAATAGGACAGGTTTTTAATAAGAAAAAGTGATGTAAGATGTCTATTAAAAGAGTAGTTTTGTTATTTCTGTTATGGAGGAATCCTCACGTTGTTTGTCGGTTTCCATTATAGTTATCTACCTTTTACGTCATTACTATATTGAGAGATAAATTGAAATATTATTGCTTATGAAGTTTAGTAAGTAAATAAAAAGTCTACGTTTTATTTTAATGTATTATGTATTTTCTTTTACGACCGTTTCTTTTATGAAAAGGGATCATAAAAGCGAGTATTCTAAAACTACTATTACAATATTTTCAACTCGTATTAATTTTATTAAAGGTATTTAATGTGATATGATCTATTTATTTCGTAGTTTTTGTAACGTTATTTAAGGAATACATTTGAAATATTTTGAAAAGTCCTTTTAGTGTTCTGCAACGAAATTGAAAACCCGGAAGAAATTTATGGAATCACCATAGTAAACTAATCACAAATGTTTTTCTTAAAGATCACTGCAGGCAAACAGTTATGGAATAATCGTAGCAAGTAGGTATCTAGTTAGAAAGTGAAGTCAAAAAGTTGAATTTTGACTTAGGGATTATTAAAAATAAGATTATTAAAATTAAAAATAAGAAAATGTAAAGTGAGCAGTGTTGGGCAAAATATAATTGTAAAAACAATTACAATTATTCAATTTGTAATTGTAATTGCTTGCCTAACAAAATGTTTTTACAATTACATTTTGCCCAACACTGACAGTGAGTATGAATATATCCACAATGTAATAAAAGACACAAAATGTACAGTCAACTCAGAGTTGTCATTTCAAAATAAGGGGAGTCCATTTCTACGTAGGGAAGCAGTAAATTTTGGGATAGAGCCGCTTATAATTCTATGCCCGTAGCCCGTCTTGAAGTAGTGAGGCCGGTTGAGCCGCTATGGGTTTGCGGACGCAATGTCATCATCTTTGTCGTGTTGACAAAACTAACCTATTACGATCAATGGGTCAACAAGATAGTCGAAGATAGGTCAATTTACTAGTCAGAGTAGTTGGTAGGGTTCCTCTGGGATTTGGAAGAAAGATTCGCAATACGTTTGGTGAGGGGAGAGGTTTAACCACCCAGAGTACCGAGGGGCTCCGGTTGTGTGTCGCAGGCGATCATGGCCATGCACATGCGATGAGGAGAATTGCGCAGTTGAAGGCTATCATGGGATTTTGAACAGTATCAATCCAAAAAACTGCTTCGTCTCCCCCAAGATGGAGCGGTATGGATGATGCATTCCCCATGTTGAAAGTTGCTCACAATAAACTCTAAAATGAACGTGATATAATTAATGACCATGATTCACAAGTGAGTGTCATAAACATTTTCTAACACATAACGAGGCAGTCAGACAAAGAATGAAAAAATAATATGGCGTCTGACTATAAATAGTAAAGTAGTTTTAAACCAGGTAGGTAATTACCTTTTACCTACATATTTTACCCGACAATTTTTTTCATGAAAAACCCACTTTAATTATAATCTTCGTTATAATTACCTTGGTGACATCAGTGGCTTATGAGAGCGTCAATCAGACATTACAAAAAATAATGGTATAGAATTTTTGCTATTGTTAGAATAGATATACACTATACTTTATGTAATATGTGGGTAGATATAAAACGATGTCTAATATATATATATACAAAGTAGCCTTTACTATATATATAAGTGGGTAAAGGCTACTTTGTATTCGCGATATTTAAACAAGCTGAAGTTCGTGAAGCCAAACTTGTAAATAGATATCTCCAGTATAAATTATAGTGTATAATACATACATCTTCATGCTGTATCCCTAACGGGGTAGTCAGAGAAGACGGAGCGCCAAGCGTCGCGGTCCTTAGATACCACGTTTGATTCCTCAAATCTCATCATTCTCCTTACACATTTTGGCCTGGGTATGCGAGTGCTTTTGACATTTCTCTCTGCTAACACTGTGGCCAGTATTTAATAAGTAATAATATTTGCCTAATATTAATTTCTTAACGAAGAAAGAAAATAAAATATTGTTAAATAGTTAATGTTAATTGCCACAAGTGTGCCTATGTATAATGTATACTCGTATATGTACATTTACACCTCGGATCGAGAATGGACAGAGCCATAATAAGTTGCTGATCTTATCACATTGCGTTAAACGGTTTTTCGTGTTTCTCTTTCTATCTCACTGAGTATAACCATGAGTAAAAAAACTAGCTATAGTGAGTATGGCAACTTCGCACTGTCGTCGGTAGAATTCACATCGGCTCAGACGTCCAAATTATTGCAGTACTGAAATAATTATTTGCAAGATACTCGTAAGTCTTGGGTGTTTTGGCTACTATTATTCACGAAAATAAAAATATGTCACATTCAGTTAAATATTGTTGTATTGTGACTCTTACCTATTCACACATATTAGTAAAAGTCTAAAAATTATATGCCTGGTGGGTCTGACGGAGCCGTAACTAAATATCATTTGTTTATATCGTGTTCATGTTTCGTAATATTTTTTAAGTAATATTTAGGTAAAATTAAGTAATAAACTTCAAATTACCATCGGCCTTTATTAATAATCGTCTTAGAATATACATATTCAGATAAAGAACTGTGCCACTTGTTTCGAATCATGCGGTAATTGCAATCTATGGGATTTTTGATAATGTTTTTAATTTTCAGTCATAAAAAGACGAAAACATTTCAGCTCAAGTAGTTATGTCTTGTATTTGACAGACGAAACCACATAGGTTCCATTTTTGACATTTTATAACTTTGGAACCCTAAAATTAAGCAATACATTCTGCATTGCGGGAGTAGCGAAAATATAACCACTAGTTTAAAACCTGAAGCTACTCAGGATCGCAGCGCTCGTAGATTTCAATTTTAAAAGATGTCGTCGTTTGTAAGCTATAGTGGGTCTGTTAGACCCTATCAGGCATGCGAAGGGTTGAATCACGGATTCAAAAATAATGCTTAACACGTCATTTCGTGTCACCTTTTTAATATTTCTTAAAAAGAAATAAAGCCTGTGATTTGGCTTAACAGCTACCGCAATGCAGTAATAGCCAGACATAATAGTTTAATATAAAATTCACCCATCCATTTGCTAATCGCGCGAAACGTTGTTTGTCCTCAGAGATCGTATCGAACTCATGTCTTACCATGGGCAACCACATTCCTCAATAACCTTCAAGTGAGTAACTCGAATGATGTTTTAAAAAATAGCCCAGAGAACAGAGATCCTTGATATGTTGATAAGGACGTGGAAATAATAAGATTTGCGCGTGAGATATGTATACATATGTACCATGTCTTTAACCGATGAAGTCAACGATCGTGGAATAGTGAGGGTCACAAAAATAAAGAAATATTAAATAATTGCCTGTTTTTTGTGCCGAGGTGAAAAAGTTCCGTCGCCAGACGAAAAAGCATGATTTAGGAATCCGTTTTCTGAGAATGACAATAAAGAATGACCGTTGTAATGAACTCTTTTAAAGCTGCAGAACCGTATATTGAGAACTGCTTTGTAATATCTCAAATTATCGACGTCATAACTCGTAAGTAAATAATCACTGCGAAGTGCAGCTGATCCAATAAATTGAAAATAACGTGTTAAGCATTTCAATTCTATGTAAGTAGCGACCTGCCCCGGCTTTGCATGTGTAGGATGTTGAATGTTTCCAAGATACAATTTTTTTATTGAGATTTTCATACAAAAATACCATTCAATTTTTCGACTGTTACGGTGGATTTTCCCAAAGTTCCAAAAATTTTCTTTTGTACGAATCTTGTCCTGACAATTACAAACATGACAAAAAAGATAAGCAGAATCTGTTGAGCCGTTCTCAAGTGATGATCTTTCATACATTCGGTAATTTATTTTAACTTATGTATATAGATAGGTAAATACACTGCGGCAATGGAAATTCATACTTGTGAAATATGAAGAAAAAATTAATAACAAAATTGTACATACCTTTGCAAGTAAATATTTGAATTCAAGAATGTTAAACATTTACAAATCGCACAATTTAGTTTCTTTGTATGTCAATTAAAAGCATTCTGTACTCTATACTGAAATGTAATTTTTGGGTTACAAGAGGTTAGTAAAAGATCGCCGGGATAATATGCTAGTATTCGTTTCCTTTCGGTTTTCGCCTAAGAATCCACGTATGAGTTTCTTACTGAATATTTCGCCCTAACTCTTATTCGGACGTGTAAACTAGACATCACGAGAGAATTGTGAGAATAGGTACTACGATCGCAGTGAAAATAAGTTCTATAAAGTGCAATGTATTTAATTTAATACACGCAAGGCAGTAGCAAAGAATATGTAAAAGAGAAGGTTGACGCCAGCCTCATGCGTAAGGGAGTTGCCTACTCTCATCCGTATATTCGTCCGTTGTGGTGTTGTGGTGAAACGCGGAGAGCATCTCGTTTAGTTACATATTAAAAAACAATGCACACGGATAAGTTTTTCGTATTTGTTAAATTTCATTTCTTATAGTTGTGTTAAATTATGATAATACTGCCTTCAAATGACTAAAATTATTTAGGCATCTAACGACATTAAGTTCGTTTTTGGGATTTAGACATTTTTGTAATTATGGCGATTTGAAGAGCGAATTAAAGAGAAACGGAAGCGGTCGCATGTTTGCGTCGCATGCGACCCCGACTGGCGCTATAATAAATTACTCGTATTTGCCCAAAATATTAACGTTGTGTGCGGGCCACGGCGCGTGCGTATTAGCGCGCACACATACAAACCGCGTACGCTAGTTTTCTATGAAGACATTCTACTGTTATATTTATACTGTGGCAGTAGCATATGATGATAACATAGAAAATTTTAATAACACCTTTTTTTTTTTTTTTTTATATCAGTGTTTATTAGAAATGAAGCAAACATGTGTGCGTAATCATCATCCATTCTCATCATTATCATGTCAAGCCATTCTCGACCATATTGGTGTATGTTTCCTTTAACGATTTCTATTCGTTTCTATTTTAGACAGTTTACGTGCAGTTACTGCCCGCCATCTTTATGACGATCATCGCTTCTATTGATGTTTTTCGTGGCTTCATGGGCTTAAAAAACTTTTCTACAACATGAACCCGGTTTTTTGGCTATGTCTGGGCCACTGCCACTTCAGATCCACCTGTTCTGTTTTTTAAGCCATCCTATCTTTTGGTCATCCTATCCTTGAGTGTCATTTCAACAAATTGTCTCTACATTACTCTATGGTTTCATTCTAGATTTTGAAACATAATACTTTAATTAAAATATAATACGCATTCGAGGAGTGCAATATTAGAAACTTGTTATGTTTTTTTTAATTATTATGATATCAATTCACCACACAGACCGTCATTTTTCTCTCTATTCGTATAATTTGAGGAAGGTGCGTTCGATTAATATTTACGTGGATATTATGGCTCTAAGTAAAACTTCTTTTCAAGTGTTAAGTCGTTTGCTAAGCGATATTATTTTAAGGATAGATATATAAAAACTCAAAAGCGAAGTACCTAACCAAAATAATCAGGAGGTCCATGAAAACGTTTATAAGAAACTTCGGGTCCGAACGAAACACGAACGAAATACGACGTTGAGAGCTACCATGAAGTTGTATCGGATTTGTTTCTTTAGTTCGGGAACCATCAAGTATGTTCGTGAGTGAATGAAAGATAAGTACAGGCAGTCCTCGTACTTACGGCATGTTAGGTTCTCGAAATACGCGACGTAAATCGAAACGACGTAAGTCGAGACATATTTTTTCATATGTTTACATGTAAAACTCAAGGGTTAGGATCCACACGGACTCGAAATTAAAAAAAAAACTGCATTTATAACAAAGGATATACATACTTTATTATCAAAAGTAAGTTCTTAAAATAATTATATATGCACTTATGAAATTGCTAGTTATTTTTGGTATTTGTGTGTTATTAATTTTAATAATAATTATAAAACTTTAATATGCAATCAAAATATGTAATGAAAAATAATAAATTAAACTTTTGGCTTAAAGAAAATATCAATTCTAGATTGCTTCGCTTCTTTCTTCTTGCTATCATACAGATCTTGGTAACACTGATAGGCTGCACAAATTTTGTTATTAACGTTGAAACTTCTCTCAAAATTAGGATCATTTTCTTCAAAAATTTCAACAAGACAAGTGAATTCTCCTATGCCGGAAATCGAAAAAAATGACGTATGCTTAAGGAATAGTGTCAAAACATTTTTCGACGTAACTTGAAACGACGTAAATCGAAACGACGTAAGTCGAGGACTGCCTGTAGTTTGATTTCACTACACATTAAATTCTTTAAAAATAAATCGATATAATTCGATTACTTTAAAAAGTACGTTCGTTTGGACCTATGTCAAATTATGAGAAACCGAAATAAGTTGAATAAATGTGTCAAATAAAAAATGAAGTCACGATATATTAAATGTAAATATGTCATTTTTTTTTTATTTTGTTTATGTTGGAAGAAATAACCGCTTATGGTAAGTAATTTCTATATAATTTACTAGAACATTATGCTTTTTTATTTCTATGTTTGCAGTCTTGGATACATATTTGTAAGATGACATCATTGTTTGTATCTAAGAAATGCAACTTAAATAATATAATTGGAAGCGCTTTAGATTGTTATCGTATGAAAAGAAGATTGAGGAATTAGTAGGATGACGGTAAAATAAGTAATTAACGTCCTAAAACATTTTGTAACCGGTAATAACGAAAATCAATAGGTACTTTTTTTTAAAACATGTTTGAAAAATACATAAAATTGCTTACATTTTGAATTGACTGTTATTGAATAATTGAATGACACAGTTACTAAAAAAGGTATTTGCAATAAGTTCTCAAATTTTAAAAATTCATTCGTCAAGATTTAACACTTTTCAAACATTATATATAATTTAAAATTATATTTTAATTTATAATTTTCAAGTTTTTACGTAACTATAAATTATGTATGACATAAAAGCAACAAAAAATTAATTATGACATAGACAAGTTTTTTTTTAATGTATCGAAATATTGCCAATTATGTTATTCAGCCTCAGCCTCGGACCAAGAAGCTTGGTCCGAGGCCTCGTTATATGAAATTCGTTTTTAATATTTCTTAAACAAGTGAAGTTCCCTTTAATAACATAACATTTGTTTGCTTTGATGATTAGATCCGCTATTAGTACCTATTTGCCGCTCACAGACTCAATATATTTGTTACATTTAGTCATCTTAGACATTATGTCTCGCGCGTTATGATTTATATACTTACTCATCTAACCTACCCAAAGAGAGTAATTTCAAAAGGCAGATACCGACCTGGCGCTTCGTCGGCTGCTGCCGCGGCACGCTCGCCTCGCTCGCTCGGCTCGCGCGTTTATACACTTCCTTAACCTAACCTACCCAAAGAGAGTGTTCTCATAAGGCGGATTCAGTTTATACACTTACCTAACCTAATATAACCTACCCAAAGAGAGTGTTTTCAAAAGGCGGATTCCATTCTGTATTAAATTCACTAATAACTTAAAAGACATTGGCTGTCAAAGTATATAGTTCCTTTGCCTCCCAAAAATTAGACAATCATAAAAATTAATATCGAAAAAATTGTCACTTACAAAAGATTACGAAATTAATATCATAAAATATTAAATCCCGTAATCGAAAACTTTAAAATCTTTCCCGTTCCTCATAATAGGAAACCATGAACAATATGTGTATGCAAGTGATAAAAGACGTAATAGTTGCAACTTGATATAGAAATTACAAAATTATTATCTTAAAAAATGTTATCGTGTAAAGTGATGCGTTAAATCTTAAATACTTATAATGATCGTCTTGTGCTATGAATATATCATCATTTTATTTAATTTTGCAAAAGAAATTTAAAAATTTTTACTAAGTGGGTAACAATCTAAACCTTAGCCATATAATTTTGTAACAAATATTTTAGATGAGTAACCATCCGACGCCAAGCCAAATAGATGCACTTTAGAGATTCTTCGATGAGCACCGGGAGTTAGCTCGTGGCCACTTGAAATGAAGTCTAGGAACTTGTGGGCTTGGTTCACCGACAAGCTGAACACCCTAGTTGAATGTATTCAAATTGTAAAGCAGTGGCAAAAAGTAAGCACATTTCTCGGATTCAAATATGATAGTTGTCTGACTACCTATTAGTAAAGTATTCTCTGACATTTGCTTGTTAATTTTAGGTTTGGACTGATAAAAGTATTTAACGAAGAAAGTTACTGCAGCTGGTCGACGGTCTCCTTCGGCCACCCGGGGTGGGCCGGCTACTGCTGGGCCACTGTCAAATGTCAACACAGGAGATAAGCGTAATAAGATTTAATTTAAAATTATTTATATATTGTATAATAATAAGACTGATTTTGTGATATTAGTTACCTGAAAGAGAAAACACTTACTATGCGTTGATTTTTTAAGTATGTATAAGACTGGTTGTTAACATACATACACATTAAACTAATTGTTCATTGTTTCAAATGAAAAATTAAAAAATATTTCTTATGCTGCTTTTAATTATTTTTCATTTTGTTTATTAAATAATAATAAAAGTGTTAGCTGATGGAAATATCAAAAGCGCTCCCATATCTAGGCGAAAGCGTGTAAGGAGAATGATGAAAATTCAAGAGACGCAATTAGGTATGTAAAGACCGCGATGCTTTATGCTCCATCCTCTGACTACCCTGTTAGGAATATAGCGTGAAGACATAATGAATGTATGTGAAATTTGAAGAATGTTTAGAAATCTCAAAACCGCATGTAGTAAGTACAAAAAATCTCATTATTTTAATATTTGTTTGGTATATCTATATAAAAAAATAATTTCTCTTAGGAATACTAATAGCTTCTGTCTAAAGGAATCTATAGGCAATTTCTTAGCATTTACAATGAATTTGAAGTTAAAGTTCCTATGGCCGAGAATTCAATTCGTTATTTTGGAATCGCTTCGATCATCGCGGCTAATCTTCATTATCACTAAAATATAAAACTAAGTGATGATAAATTGTATGCTGGTGTTAGAAAAATTGTGTTACCGCCTATGAATGTAAGGACCTCGAAGTTTGGTGCTCCGTCTGACTACCCCACTAGCGATACAGCGTGAAGATAGGTTTTAATGTTCGTTACCTCAGAATTCCGTTACCTCAGAACTCCGTCATTTATGAAACGATTTGGGAAATTAGCTTTTTATTTTAAAGGATACACTTTCAGATTGGTCCCATTTAAATTTCATTGGTATTAGAACTTTTATTTCGAAGATACACCAAATAACATCAAATAACTCGAACTCCGTGTAACTTTTATTTGTTTATATTGATGATTCTCTTCGTTGTGCTCCAGAATTAGAAAAGGAGTTAATTGTAGGCCTATCCTAGATATTTATTTAGGCCAAAGTCATTCAATTATTATTTTTGTACTTGAGTATTGATTAGTAAAGGTAATCTTTTACTAATTTATAAATCACTGAAATCACTGAAAGTAGACTGAAAGCAGTATTTCATACTTTTCAGTGTTTTTTTTTGAAGTCTGTTTAACTTTTTTATTATATTTTTTGTCTAACGATATCTATTAATAAGGTATATAGATGGATGCATATGTATGTATTATGATTGTATAGTAAGTGTAATGTGTCATGTCTACACATGGATGTCGCATCGAGTCGGAGTGGTGCAATAACTCGATGTTGCAAATGAACACCTTTCTAGAAATACGGTTGAAATTAAGATCATGTTGATTCGAACGTTGTTTGTAGTATTTTTAGGGATGCGTAGCGAAACGGAAAAAACGGAACCCCTATAATGTCAACCAGTCTATTTATGACACAACCTTTTTACGCGGAGATTATTGACACTATGTACATAATATGTACATTATAATTTGGAGATAGATATTCTATGAACCGCTGTACATGGTGTAGTGAAATTACGAAATAATAATATTAGATGTAGTACTACACACATGTAACTGAGGAATGAAAAAAAATTTCAGTGCACATGAGTGCGTGTTCTTTAGAATAGGTCTTTAAAAATAATATTGTTGCTAAGATATCGGCTTCCAAAGCCATAAAAACTGTCCCTCTTCCTCTAACTTTTCGTAAATGGGGTGGAAAATTCTGAAAAAATGTAGGGCAGTAAAATTTAAAAAACACTTTCAACGAAAATGGTTTGGATGAGATATGTTGAGCAGTTTTTGAGATATGGATTTTTTTCTTTACACGCTTAGCGCCTGCTAAAATAACTTCGTTTTTCACAATCTTATTTTTGCTGCCTATTATTTGACTATGAAATCCTTCACTGTGCGTGGTCTAACAAGCATTTGATCGATTTATTATTTTATTTGTTGGTACAATCTGTAACAATTTATTGCATGCAATTTATTAAATTCGTATAAGGTAGTGTGGGTCAAATTTTGAAACTTAATTTTAAAACCAGTTCCTCTTGACTGAGCTGATATTTTGGGGCTGGTGATAGCCTAATAAAAGCCCGTTTTTTAAACTTTTTTTATAATTGTTTTAAAAATAAGTTTTCAGGTAGTTACAGATAGAGAATGCTATTTACATATCTGGTAATAAATTATTACGTATACGTTTAAGTTTTATTATATGTAAACCAGTATCGAAGTATTCTTTTACATTAAAATTATGTAATAATTATGAATATAGCCTACTTGTGCTCATTTCAATTGAGAATTGATTAACGCTATGATAGCTTTTCGGTTTCCTTCTTTATTTATTTTATTTAACAGTTTATTGCACACAACAACATATAACAAGAAAGATACATACAGAGAAAAGAGCAAAAGGTACGGTTTATTTGTATAAGAAATTTCTCACAGTGGACCGGCGAGAGAGACATTTTATAAAAAAAAGAAAGAGAGGTAGATGCTGTGTGTATTACAATGTTTTTATACAAAATATAAATAACAATGAATATAAAATACAATAACAAAATACACATACAATCATTATATCAATACATATAAATATATAAATTAAACATATACAGGGTCAATTTAAAAATATTAATAACCTCTTAGTATTTTGTACTAAACATCCCCAAAAACTTTCGTTTTACGATTTTCAAAAATTCATAAGTTTTTCCTTTCATACATAAATAAAAATTCATTAAATGTTTCTCAAAATGACACCTACTCTACCCAGTCGCTAAAGTTGCAAACCCACAGCGCGGCGCTGAGGGTTTGTGCGCTTGCACTGCACCATTACGATACGAATATGATACGAACAGAGTAATTACGTTTCAGACAGTACAACCCTGTATAAATACAATGTTTGTTAGTGCTTTGTTCTTTGTTGTAATGAGTATTCATCTTCAGGGTGAATATTCATAAATACTCATTTCTTAGTCAGGCAGCTAAATGTTTTCTAAAATATAATGATATTTTAATGGGAAATGGTTACTTTCTAATATTAGACGTGATTCAATGAACACCAGACATCGTCTGACATCTAAAAGCGATTACACACAGATCCCACTCCGATAATCGCGTTTCCAAGGTCGTCGTTTAGTCACTGCAGATGACAGGCAGCCTTACCATATTCCTATTCTCTTGATTCCAAGCTACAGGAAAAAATTACTGACGAAGGTTACGACTACCTCGCATTTGCAGCCAGAATTAATATAACGTGTCTTCTGAAACGCAGAACTAGCCTGTTATTATAGACTTTACATTCTATTTAGTTACATTTTTGTTAAACATAAGAAACCTTTAAAATGTATCCGACACCCCGGGGTGAGACTGGATTATTTACGGTTTTTAACCACTACAATTCGTCAGCGCTTTGTTGGACGGCTCTTGTATCTCCTATAGAACGAACTGAAGCCCCTTTTGTGCTGTGCCGAAGCACGTTTCGAGGGACAAAGACCGCTTTACAGCAACCAGTGCTAATTCCAACATACGTTGTCGTTTTACTCCAGGTTGCATGGAATGGAAGATTGGCGCCCAGGTTGAGTCCAATTGCTTCCCTTTAGTTCCCTTTAATAGGCGCCTCGTAAAACGAGCAAATGTTAATACCGTGGAATTATTCTCTGGCGTGGTCTACTGGTCTAATACATTAGCTTACCACCAGTAAAGTTTCTTTACCTCAATTATCGTTTCGAAGTAATGAAGTAACTTATCGTTTCGAAGTATAACTACGAACGATTCTGTGAAGTTAATAAATGTATTTAATAACATAACTTCATGTCGTTTTCAATTATAGTTGAATAGAGCATTAAGGTGTAATAAATCGCATCTTGACACTGCATCTAGCATTATTTAATTGGGATTAGTAATGGCAAAGCAGAATTAGTAGAGATGTTTTGCTAACCTATTACCTAAACAACTCCTTCATCTTATTTTTTTAGCTGAATCATTCTGTCCGCCGTAGGAAAAGAAATAGCTACCGTATTCTACATTTTCCCTTCGCTGTCGAACCAACAAAAAAGCTGATAACAGAAGAAATATAAATAACGGTATTATAACTTAATATATCTTCACGCTTTATCCCTAGTCAGGTAGTCAGAGACTTTTTTGGCCTTCTCAAGCCCATCATTCTCCTCTCACACTTTCGCCTAGGTATGGGAGTGCTTTTGACATTTCTGTTAGTTAACAGCCATCGGTAAGATCTATTTTACTAATTCATTAAAATGGAAAAAGAACTGTCCTTGATAATATGCACACCGCTGTAGTGTGTCATCGCATATTGAAAGATTCATCTTGGTCACTCACTGTGTCAAGGTTACACGCAAGCACATAATTTCGCTCATATTCGAGAATGTATTGCAACACGAGAGTGCAAAGTTTACGGTGCGATAAAAACGATGTAAATTCGTACTTTGAACGCATGCACTTAGATGTTTTAGGTAGGTTCTATTTACACTTCGGTTATGACCTCGTTGGCCATTGCAATTAGTGTAGGTCCGACATCGTAAAAGAAACAGGTCCCTATGTACTTAACTTTAGCTCCGCGGAAACTCACTACCACAAACTACTTTTACTCCAAATGCCCGCGATTCATGTTCCGCTGTCATTCACACATGTTCTAATCAAATTGTATCGAAGAATACTTGTCTAATTGACATTAGGAAGCACATTCATCAATGCCATGAAAGATAGGAGTCCGTATACTCATCCATCCGAACCTACCCATCTCTAGTTGTTTCTGTGAGTGTATAGTTTTTATTTTTTTTAACCTACTTTAAAAGAATGAGGAGGGTCTATCTATGTTCATCTGTCTGCATTTTTTTATGTATGTTCGGCCATAACTTCTTTATTTAAGAACTGATTTTATTTATTTTTTTTCCGTTGGGTTCAGTATGTAGTAGCGTTCCGTTAGATCCAGCTCCAAGGTGGTCCTATTAAAATTTCTCTGATATTGGAGCTTGAACTTCGAAGATACTCCAAATAATCCTAACTGTTTATAAAGGTTTACTTATATTGCTGATTCCATTGTATGTCATTCCGTTCCAGAATTAGAAAATAAGTTAGTAATCACTCTAAAGGGAGAAATGTTAAAGTTAAAAAAAAATTAAACCGATTTCAAAAAAAACACTGAAAAGTACAAAATAATTATCCTTTACTAATCAAAACTCAAGTACAAAAATAACTTTATAAATGGATACGAATACCTATGTAATTAAATATGACAGTTATTGAAGTCGGTGCCAAATCGATGTATAACAATAATAAGTTTACTAGTTTGGTGGCTTGGAACACACTTCAGTAACTCAAAACAGCTATTTGCATCCTCTGTACGAGTATAAAGTTATTTTTGTACTTGAGTTTTGATTGTTATAGTTTAGATACCCAAATTTTACATTTTGTCTGTACCGCTTCCCTTTAAAGCACTAGAACCTTAGTTTTGTTCACATTCATATTCAATCCTTTCATTTCACAGTCTTTTTTCATTCACGTGACTAGTGTCTGCAACTCTGCTTCTGATGGTGTTATAAGCACAGCATCGTCAGCGTACAATACGCAGTTTACCACTGTATCATCACATATCATACCACTTATACTACCTTTCAATGTCCAGACAGCTCGAAAAGGCACGCTGACATCACGCAGCCCTGTCTGACATCTGAACAGACTTTTAACTAGGGCGACATGTTACCATCTATCCTTACATAGGCTCTGTGGCCTCGATATAATAACCTCACAGCTTGCAGTAAGGGGCCCTCCACGCCATATCCAGGCAGAAGACTCCACAGTTTTTTTTCGCAACTATCTATCGAATGCTTTTTCAAGATCCACGAAAGCGCAGAAAACTTTCTGACCTATAGCCAGAAACTTTCCTACGCTAAGGCGAAGTGAGAAAATCCGATCCATACAACCCCAACCATTCCTAAAACTACCTTGCGCATCCCACAAATATCTTTCAGAAACACCTTTCATACATACTGTAACATTTTTTTTCCTATTGTATCTTTTTTATGAGCTTAGAGGTTGTCAGAGAAATTAGTTGTAGAACTGGCAAGATAAAAATTTAAATATGTTTTTTGGAAGAATAGAAGAGAATTTTGAAGAATAAAAAGAAAACAAAAGCGTTGATTAGAAGGAAGGATGTGCTGGAGTGAGGACATGATTTTTTTCCTCTAAATGATATTCTATTTGATTATAAGAACAAAGATGATATAACGAGTTCAGTAAAAGTCGGAAAAAGTGACATGATTTGAAGAAAATAATCAAGGCAAAAATTCTATAACCAAAAATGGTAAATAATTACTATTAAAACAGTATATGATTATTTTGTCACCTCGCCGAGACATCTAATAAGAGTGTCGAGATTTATGTAGAAGATTAAAGAATTATGAAAAGGTGGTTTAAAATTTGAAGACATAGTTCGAGAGTGAGAGTGAAATGTGGAACAATAATATCTAATATAAGCCAACAGTTAGTGTTTTTTTTATCATATGTAAATTGTAATTTAAAAGGTGAATGTAAAAGGTATTCATATTTAATTTTATAAACTTCACACCACACCATCACACCCACTTTTATACTTTCCTTTTTTTTTCATTTTAAAATTAATATTGTTTTTCTTTTTAAATTTAATTATATACCTATATCCCTTTTCAAAAAGAATTTTATTTTAAATATTTCCGATAGTTTCAAATTTTATTTTATCCATTCCCTTTTCGTGGCATCCAGGTGGGAATGGTATAATACATACATACCTATCTTCACCCCGTATCCCTAACGGGGTAGTCAGAGAGGACGGAGCGCCAAGCGTCACGGTCCTTACATACGTTGAGTCAATACCTTGGTATAGAGTTACAGACTTTACTTGGTAAGCTGACCAAGCTGATGGCCACCTATAGCACGCATAGTCTAAATGAGAACCTTTTATAGACAGGTGCTATGACTGCGGTGCGCCAGTCCTCCGGCACCTTCTTCTTCTGCCAACAAAGGTTGCGCAGTGCACAGAAGGTATCCCAGAACCTAGGACCACTATACTTCATCATATCAGCAGTCACCTCATCGTTTTCCTTAGGCTTTCCACATTTCAGATTTCTTATCACTTTTCCTATCTCTTTCATACTAATGGCATGCTCCAGTTCTTGACCAGAGTGTGGCAATTCATCAGAATCGCTCTCAGTATCAGAGACGGAGTCGCCACTCTCATACAGTTCTTCCTAGTATTCACTCCATCGCTGCAGAACATCTTTTTTATTTGTTAGCAGGTGGGGACTAGGTTTAGTTTTCTTATTTCTACTATAATACTATTATTAATATATTTATTGTTGTTATAAATTTATGGTTTTTATTTACATTCGTAATGTATTAGGGCTGAGGTATAATTCTATGCTTTGTTCTGTTTTTAGTGCATAAATTAGGTATATTATATCAATTTTCTATCACAGGATTAATAACTTGCGTTAATCTAAGACCTTGTAAACAACCTTCAAAATAATGGGTAAAACGCAAGATGTAACGAATGTGGTAACGTAAATCTAAGACCGCGCCTCTATCATACGAAATTTGAAGGCTGCAATCGTGAATGTTATTAACAAAAGTCAGTGCAAAATTATTAAGAAACTGTACATAACTGTATGTATGAAAGTCAACGTCAACTTATACCTTAACGAAAATACAATAAGTGGTCACAGATTGCTACTTTAAGAGGTCAATGCTCTTGGCTAATGGTGTGCAAGCGTTCGTTGGTTAATTGAAGTTGAAAGATTTGATCTCTTACATAATAATATATTGTACTTATAAAACTTTACGCCATTCCCCATTCGCGATAAACGAGACTGCGTCAAAGCATATCGATACGCCTTGTTTGGCTTTCTTACAGACAGAAAGGTAGAAAACTATGTAATAGGATTGTTAATAAAATTTTTTTATTTCTCCCTTTTGAGTGATCTTGATCTAAATAAATATCCAGGGCAGGTCTGCAATTAACTTCATTCTAATTCCGGAGCAAAACGATATACAAGAGAATCGTCAATATAAATAAAGGTTATAACCAGGTCTCGTTATCTAGTGTATATTCGAAGTCCACGCTCCAATATCGATGAAATTTAAATATAGCCATCTCTGAAGTATTATCTACCAAACGAAAAAAGAATTT
Source organism: Zeuzera pyrina (assembly GCA_907165235.1). Classification (NCBI taxonomy): domain Eukaryota; kingdom Metazoa; phylum Arthropoda; class Insecta; order Lepidoptera; family Cossidae; genus Zeuzera; species Zeuzera pyrina. The sequence goes on from OU015623.1 coordinate 4,378,766, forward strand.
TCGAAATCGGTTCATAAATAACGGAGTTATGAAGCAACAAACATACAAAAAAAAAATAAAACAAAACAACATGCAGACGAATTGAGAACCTCCTCCTTTTTTTAAGTCGGTTAAAAAATATTGCAATAATATTTTAAGAAATTTTTATTCAAATATTGGAATCTGTTATTGGAATTTTTATTCAAATAAATAAATGTTTATTTATTTGATAAAAAAATTATAGGCGCAATAATTTAAGTATATAATTTTCATATAGGTCTCTAGTAAAATTTAGACTTCAAGTAATTATTTCTTTGCTAGAACAGTTGCATCCATGTATGAGTAAGTTTAGGTTAAGGTTATTAGTGTGTAACCAATTCATAAGAGATTTGAGTTAACTAGATTTTTTTCTCTGTCGTCGATTTATATTTACCTTTTAATATTAATGTAGAATCGTCCGCGAACAAAATGCATTTACGTGACGTTATATCTGATAGATCATTGACATTATAAGAGAAGAACAGAGGTCCAAGTATCTGTGGTAGGCCGTAATTGTTCGATTGCTATAAGTAATGTACTTATTTTAATAAAATGTATTAACATTTACACCAAAACGTCGCAGTAGTAACTACTACTTTAACTTTTTATTGCGTTAAAAAGAAGTTTTAAAAAGATTCAAAAACACTACAATTACAAAAAAAAAAATTCCATTTGTCACTGTTATTGCAAGATATTTTTGTAAAATATGCAGCAATTTCCGTGTTTCTTTACATATAAGTATGCAGAGAGTCTGTTTATGGTAATTTTATAATAGATCGATAGATGCATTTGTCAATCGGTCAGCTGAACAGGCCGGCAAAATATACGAGATGTTGCAACATGTTTCGCAAACACTGTACTTGTTTCCGACCTGACTACTTGGCTTATATCGAAGGTTGTTGGTTATATTTGCCTTTATTTTATTGTAATCTAACGTTGTGCCTGTCTCGCAATGCTTGACCTAATGATTACTAGATTTTTTTGTGCTTAGACGAGGTGATTGTGGGTGGTAGTAATTACTAACATTTTTGCGTTGATTTAAATTTATTATGGTGCTTGGCGTGACAGGTTTTTTGTGAATTCAGAGAATGATTTTCTGTTTTAAAGCCAGATTAATTCATTTTTTAAGTTTTATTTTTAATTTAATAGATGTATTGCGTGTAAGTACTATTTCCTGCGAGTAACTTTGTATTTAGAGTTTACCCAAAGTCACAACACTTGGTTACCCGCATACCCGTTTGATTAACATTTTTTCCAGTATATACCATGTGGACATTCTTTTGTTATATTTATATTGTTGTAATAAGAGCTACATAACCTCGAAATAACTTGAAATAACCTTGATCACACAATTGATGTAATTTTACAGGATATGTCCAAAGTTCTCATGATTTTTCAGATTTATTTTATATCTATCGCTAAAAGTATGTCTCAATTTGTGTAATTGAAATGTTTAGCCCTTAATTATCACATAGCTACTAAATCAATAACTCGCCATTGCTGTTAAAATAGTTACGTCAGAATGTCACTCGAAGCCTGAAGGATTATGTAATGATCACGATACCGTTTTGAAACTCTGACCCCGAAACATGGATATGTTTTTCGTCAATCATCAAGTGGATGTGTGTAGTTGTACCTATTGAGATAATTTAAATAAAATTTCTTTAAATTCTCTCAAGTCTTGTTGAAATTGCAATGTTTTTTTTTAAAAGAAGTTACAAACATATTGTATTGACTCAAGTATTAATTTGCGGAAATCCATGTCATGTGATGAATTCCTAAAATCTTTAGCTATTTTACGCTCAAATTCCTAAAACCACCAATCGACACGTGTTTCGCTTCTCTACGAAGCATCCTCAGGATATTCCAAAAATCAGACTCGATCAGCTAAAGGCGAAACACGTGTTGATTAGTGGTTTTTGGAGTTTGAGCGGAAAATAGCTAAAGATTTTAGGAATTCATCACATAAGCTACAGACATGTACCGAAATATTGCCGGAAGAGTCGGAACGTCTATTTTCTTAGAAAAATCACTCAACGAGATTTAACAAAACTTCATTGGATCAGATAAACTTTTTACTTCTTTGAATTTAAAAATATTCTGTTCTGACACTAATATTTGCAGTTACGTTAAATAATTATCAGCAAATTTGGTCTATTTGAAAACAAAATGATATATCTTACTGGATAGAGGTCCTATTGTGACAGAGCTTCATGCGATTTTACTTACCCACTAATATTATAATACATTAACGGATGTAAGACTTAGATTTATTTTGTACATACGAGCATTGATATATAGCCTTTAAATGATCGTTTCTGAATTTGTGTTTTTGTACGCAATTTGTTGAAAATTACCTGCTATATTTTTTGCGAGTTCTTCTCTGTGGAAGTTTTTTTCAAATCAATGTTTTTGACTCACAAAAACATACCATATTAGGTTTCTCGTATAAGTCGTAGATTTGAATAACTATTTCAACAGTTTTAAATATTCTGTTACGTAACTAACATTGAGCTTATATTGCAAGATATTTTACATCAGAGTAATCGCCTCTTGCAAGTATTGTTTTTTTTGGTCGAATTGTTCGAAACAGCGAACGGAACGGAGTAGTTACAAAAATATATATCACTCATTTCAAAGTGTAAAAATAGATATAATTGTAAATTGTATATACGAGTAGTACATGAGTTAGACAATAACAACATGTACAAAACTGCTACAGGATACTATAAATATAATAAAATTGAAATTTTGTCCGAAGAGCTTAATTTTGAAAGTGAGATTTCAATTAAAATTTTGACATTAAAAAACCTGGTTCGAGTCATTACGGCATGTGCTTGGACAATTCAACACATTAATTTTGAGCTATTTGCAGAATACGTTACTTTGCAAATTTTATTGTTCTTGTTAGTCTTTTTCGGCGTCTCGCCAGTGTGGAAGGAAGTTAAAATAATTTAATAATTGTGAGTGAGTAAGTAAACTAAATTTACAGGAATGTATTAAAATTCGTTTCTTCTTGAAAAATCTCACTATAATGTAAAATGAAAAGGCAACGGTATTCGTATTGCTTTTTCAATTGACGTCTATGACATATAAAAATCGTAATAATTAGTTTGTTTTAATAATATTACAGCAGTTAATATAAAAGCAGTTACTTCTAAAAAGGTAGTTGATTTAAAATAAAAATGTATTATATAGCATCTTTTCTATGCCTCCCCTGTGAGTAATTTGTTATTAAGATTTGGCACGATGACCTAATGAAGATCTTGGGTCGTTGATCCAATAACGAAGTTGTTACATTACGCTTTACATAACTTCTCTTAGATTTTTCAAATTAATCGAATTAAAATGACAATGTGATTAATTAAACCCGGACAGAAATATTTCTTGTTCGATGTAGTTTCATTAAAGTTTAAAATTCTACAAGATTTTTTTTGTAATAAGTCCATTATGATTGCTGACAAAAAAGATGACGGATTTTTCTTGTTCCGTTAGAAGTGATAATTAAAAAAGTATGGGCTCGTATTACGGATACTACACCACAAACTGGAGGAAATCCAGAAAAGTTCGTGTCCTAAATTGAACAGGAGCCTAAATGTATAAATTCTATTTATCGAAAATGGTCGCAGATCATTTATTCCAGCGTCAAAAGATGTGTCGATTGATGTTCATCAATGAATTTGAACTGTCAAATTGATATTAATTTGTAACCAACGGTATTTTTGATCTGGAATTGAACTTTTGACGCTTGACTGAAAGATTAATCTCCGCACCAGACGGTCAGTTATTATAACCATAAAATTTAGATATAAGAGTTATTTTTTAAACAATGAACACAGTGATTTTAAACTGTTACTAAAACAATCAGTGAAAAAGTTATTTCTACAAGATTGACGATTTTATTGAAGATCGAAATTGGTCTGGGAACGATTTTCTCTGCACATGCGTTCACTAGCCTTAAAAATAATACAAGTATCAGTACCGGGTGGTAGATTTGACATTCAAGAAAAAAAACAAAAATGCTACCGAATTGAGAACCTCTTACTTTTTTCGAAGTCGATTAAAAATGAGTGCTTAAATAATTTTGAATATACATATATATGCCTACCGCTGGACTCGGGCCTTTCCTATTTTTCCTTTCAGAATAATACAATACATTTTAATTTATTGTATAAGGTTGAGACAATGCGTTAATATTAAAACATGTTTATGAGTCTATCTCATAAACTAAGTTTGAAATAAGTAGGTTAGTGTAACGGCAACACTACACGTTACGGCAACTGTCGCATGCACAGGTATAGGGCGATATAGGCGGCACTTTTTGTTATATTTAAAGCTTCGAATTGCATAATACGAGTACGTATTTAGTGGTCACACGCTCAACATAAATGTTATAAAGTCGTCTTACTTCTCATATAATTTCAAGCGATTTATTCCTATGTTTTTCAGTTGCAAGTGTGTATTTCAATATTATTCGATGCCTATTCGATGCAGTGTTGCGTATACTATAATATACTGCTTCAGAAAATTAATCGATTTTTGAAATTGAGCCCTAAATAACTGATTACCTAGTTCTATTGCTAGTAAATTACGGGTCAATTAAGACTGACTTTTTTACCAATAGTTTCCAAAACTGTACAGAAGAAGTCAGAATTATCATGATATTTAATCAGAAAAATTATTATCATGATATTTAAAACCGAAAATAAAATAAAATACTATAGATATGGATTACTTATTGAAGTAATCTTTTTGTAACTTAAAAATGATGTCTTTGCTAACTTAAAAATAACTTCTCGCTTCCATACCCTTAATCGCTCTCTAAAATCGACAATAAACTTATACCTGAAACTACGATATTGTATTGTAGACGGTGGGGTATTATATGACAGCCTACCTGTAACCAGCCTGAAGTATAACAAGTAGCTACAAGAAGTAACGATGGTTGCTCGTCTTAGTAATGAACACTAAATGTCAAAGTTGAATTTTTTTAATAATTCACTTTTTGTATAATGTCCTGTTATGATCGGCCTCAAAGGTTTAGAGTTCAATGGCTACCTTTCCAATATCTAAAAGTAGGCACATTCGCATCAAAACATAAAAAGACGTGATGGAGGCCTATATAGTTATCTCTAAGTCTCAGCCACGTCAAACTTTAGGTGCATTAACATCATCACTAATTTGTTAAAATTCGTATCTAATCCATTTAATACTTTATAGATTTAATTAAAGAGGGAAAAATTAAAAAAATATTTTTGGAAAAATTTTAAACTATCAACAAAATATTATCTTCAACGTATGTTTTGTTTTGATTATATTATCTGTAATAGAGTGCAACATAAAGCTTGACAATGTTTAAACGATACATCCAATTTTATCTGTTTGATAGAGAAATACGATATGTAAAAGAAAAATGAAATTAATAATTCAGACTACAAATTATTATATTTGAAATGAATAACTTCGTTTAGTAAAGTGTTACTACTTCTAATTTCATTACATATGATATAAATTTTGTAGTTTCCACAAAGAGTTTTCCATACTGAGCCTTAATAAAATGAACTTAACTTTTTTCTAACTCATAAAACTAGCTTTTTTATAACTCATAAAATTTAAGTTAGATTAAATTAACAGTATTTACAATTTTTTCTAACTTTACTCATATGAAGCACGGGCTATCCAGCAAGATATCTTTTTCAGAATGATAGCAGAAGTCTATGGGTAAAACTGTAATTTTATAGGATCATTATATTTTTCAACCTGAATGTATTTACAAGTTAATGAAGAATTACGCAGTACGACAGGGTTAGACGAGTGTTATTATAAAAATGAAGAAAGGAATGCTAACATGGTTCGGGCACGTGGAAAGAATGAGTGATGAAAGACTGACGAAGAAAATCTATAGAAGAAAAGTGAGTGGTAAAAGAAGCCAAGGAAGACCAAGACTGACTTATGAAGATCAAACAGCTAGAGTGTTAGCCGACGTAAGTGTCAAAAGCACTCGTATACCTAGGCGAAAATGTGTGAGGAGAATGATGAGATTCGAGGAAGCGAAAGAAGTATCTAAAGACCTCGACGCTTGACGCTCCGTCCTCTCTGACTACCCCGTTGAGGATACAGCGTGAGGATATGTATGTACTTATAATAAAATGGTAATATTTTGTTATAACTTTTATTACGATAAGTAGTATTCAAGTATTACTATTATCAATTTTAAACTACTTTTAAATGCGTCCCATTCTGACAATGTAAAAACAGTCATGTATAACAATTCCATCATGAAGTCTGTAATTAGGTAGCCGATGCAGTCACATATCAAATTCTACACAGTTATAGCCCATTAAATCTACCATAATTAAGTACACAGAGTCATTATGAGCCATAATAAGAATGACTCTTGCCAAGGTGCTGTAAGGAGCCTTGACCCACGTTATTAATAATAGCATCACATGACAGTTTTTTATACATTCTGGAAAATAACGTGACCTGTCGAAACTAAGTTACACTTAATTATGAATTAAAAAACCGGCCAAAACTTGTCCGGCTAACACGTTTCGTTTCATTACGTAGCAATTTTGATTAAAGCGTTTTAAGAAAATGGGACCTTAATACTCCAATATTTAATTTATGTTTTTTATGTCTGGAAATGGGACCTTAATGCTCCAATATTCAATGTATGTTTTTCATATATGGAAATGGGACCTTAATGCACCAATATTTAATTTGTGTTTTTCATATATGGATTTGGGTTACCAATTTACGAGTTGGCTTGGCGCTCCATCCTCCCTGACTACCCCGTTAGGGATACAGCGTGAGGATATGTACGTATGTAGGTATATATGTAATTTACATGTCTATACCTTCAGCTCAGTAAGTGTAAAGACGACAGAATAAATCAACTATGATTCTGTTCCAGCCGTATTGGCTATGGCATCTCAAAATAGAAGGTAATGGAGCTTTTATATTTTGGGTATTAGATACATTTTTCATAAAGCAAGTGTTAGCAATTTTTATATTCGTAATTAAATGTTACCATTATATAATCATTTATAGACGGCAGCGGTGTTCTGTCAGTGTTGCTATTTAACAATAGAATTTATTTGTGATTTTGACAGTCAGTATTTTTTAACGTCAATTGAAAAAAAAATTAAAAAATGAGATATCGAAAATTATTAGATCTAGCAACAGCATATCTTTTCAATATATCTCGAATTATCCTACATTTACACCCACGTTGATATTCTAGATTCTAGAAGAACGAAAAGTATGTCTGCAATCTGAGCTCGTTTTCATAAGTGAATAAAGTCGTGAGCAAAGGCTGGTTACATATAATTTAATATCTATATAATTAAACAAAATAAATATGTCTGTCTGTAATTTTGAAATAAAGGAGGGATATTTGCATGTCACCAAAACCGAAACACACTTTTTTTTAAATTTCCGGTATGTCCTTTCTAATCTCTGAAATGGCGAAAATGATTTTGACAGGACTTATTTCCAGGTGGCGGAGTTTCTAGAGAGCGAACTACGCTATTTTTTATCCTATTTTTGTCTAGTTTAAAACTGAGGCATAGTATTAACAATAAAATACTACTTTACTGCTATTCGCATCTCAAAGGGAAAGAGAAACACAGAATTTATCAGCTATTTATTTTCGCACGCAGCTAACAGATAAGGAATAAGGCAAGGTTTATCCAGGTCATCAGGTACATGGTATTTCCCTTGGCTGATTGGCGTTGCTTTTGTAAAAATATATTTACGTTCATCTTTCTCTAAATATCAAATTCTATTGTCAAATTCTATGTCTAAATGTCACTTTCAGTCACTGCAAAACACGTACCTAATTAGGCTCCTGATAGACTTTGAAATAACAAGTTGATACATTAGAGTTTTGGTTATGTGTCGATAAATTATTTACTAATTTAATATACGAAACGATGTACTAACTTCTAAGTATATTACGAGTATTGTCGACGTTTTTAGACTACTTAAGCAAAATTTTAATTTTGATTTTTTGAACGGTAGATACTTTCATACTAAGATATGTTCTAAAACTAGATCACTTGTTGTCCACCTATACGTAATTAAATCTGTAATATGGCAGTATATGCAACAGTTTAAAGGTCCTCTATAGATAAAAACACAATTTTATGAAATATCTGGAATATTACGATAATTATGAAATCGAGATATATTTCTGTTTTAACATTTTTAATCTTTCTACGTTAATATGATAATCTCCCGTCATCGAATTTTAAATCCGTTATTATAACGTAGAACAAATTCTGACAACATGCAAATCGTTGGCGCACTATATTCTCTGTTGTTGGTCAGCGCTAAAAACAATTTTTTTCCTTTTTAATTTTTTACTCTTGTTTTTTTATTTTAATTTTATTTTTTATAGCGTTCATGTTCACAATTTTAATTTTATTATATTTTTAATACTCTATAATATGCGTGTTTATTATCTTGTACGAATTAATTACGTAAAAGTCATAAAATTTATATATTATAATTAAAGGATCACGAAAAGTCATACATAATTATGTAATAAAATGTTATGCTATAACTTATTCCTTTCACTGATCCGATTTCAAAATTTGACATGTACCACGTTTACGTGATAATAATATAAATTAACTCTTTACAGTTTATTTATTAAATACATAAATAATCCACATAATAAGAATATAATAATGTAAGACTTATAACGTATTATAAATATATGAAAGAAAATGCGCGGGAAGGGTGACAATGAAATGAATTGAACAAATTCCAATATGGCGGATTGTGCACCGCAAAATATTAGACGCCATCTTCCCCGCGCATTTGATGCAAAGCTCAAGGTCAAGTGCGTTGCGCAACTCACCCCAAGGCCGCACGAAGGTCGTTGTGCGCGGGAGTGGCACAAGAGTCCGCAGCTCGAGTAAGACTGAGCCTGCAAAGGCACAGCGTACCGGTTTCACAACACCGGTGGTGTCTTAATACTTGGTGATTGTAAAGGCAAGGGACGAGTTTTGAGATTGTTTCGAGGGTTCATACTTACACGATATTACAAACAACAAACACTAATAAGAAAATCCACGGAATTTGAAAATTTTTGGAGATTATTTTTTTTGTTCCTGAAAATTATAAATATCAAGCAATTGATTTCATTATTTACATGTTACTGCTTTTTGAAGTCATCCGAATAACATAAAAAATTTGCGACGTAATTAAAAGATTTTAATTCCTAAAGATCATCCGATTAACATAAAAAATTTGCGTAGTAATTAAAAGATTTTATTTCCTAAAGATGCTTCGTTGAGTGGCATTTCATTAAGAAACATGTCGATAATAAATTTAAATTTAGACGAAGTATAAGTAAAAAAATATGTATTGCGTCATATACTTTATATTTCCAGACAACCTGTCCCGTACAACAAAGTGAGGCAAATAAAATGTAGATGTCGGGGTGCTGTTATCTAACGAAATGACGGCCAATCAGCTTATTTGATAATTATGAATGTGTGTTGGCAGCTCATCTGATTTACCTCATTGTTGCTACTCATACACGGCGTCTGGAGTTATTTATAAAGTCTATGTATTTTTTATATATAAATAATATATAATATTAGTTCAGACCTTACGCGAGATGACAAGACGATTTGACAAGGATAGCGGGCGCCAAATGGATGCAAGTGGCCAGACCTACGGGCTTCTTTGGAGGAAGCCTTCACACGAGGAGGAGTTCTTGCAGCCTAAACTAAGTTATAACATTAGTATGGCATTATCAGTACCGTGGATTAATTAGTTACTAGCGTAAAATCAGTAGATTGTTATCGTTGGAGTTAAAAATAAATAAAAACATTAATTAGCTAAAGAAAAAATGAGTGAATTTTATTTTACATAAATTAACAACTTTAGTGAGATATTTATTTCCACTACTGCTTTAGCCTCTTCTTTTATGAAATCAGGCGTTAAATCCATGTCTGTTTCTGATGAACTCATCGTGTTAATACAAATCTCTGCTATACGGAAGTATAAACAAAACTACAACTCGAAAAAACGAATGAAGATAGGATTGTCGCTTTCCCGCCTATTTTGTTGTTTTTTTGTGGCCGGCCATTGTTATTAATTACTAACTGTTTTGCCCAAATCTATGTTATTTTAAAAAAGTAGTTGAAAGTAAATTATAATAAAGTCATTTAAAAAAATATATTCTTTAATGAATACTTACCTTTAGGTTATTTCAGTTTCACATCGCACTGTAATTGAGTGGCTGTATAGAAAGTTGGGACATGATTCAATAGACATGTGAAAATAGAACTATTTACTTTTTTCATAATTTGACAGCTGTCAGTTGAAAGCGATTCTCCCTAGGGCTGAAAAGTACTATTTTTAACTCGCTTCTCAGGCAACTTCAGGCCTGCTTTCCTAATATAAGTAATCGGAAGATGCTATAATTTTTGCAAATGGCGGCAAATGTCAGTTCTGCTTTGACATTTGTGAAGTAAACATGTACAAAATACACGTTAACAAGACATGAATCGCTATACTCCTCAAAAACGCGGAATAATTGTTTCGATTTTTTTGCGGAATAATTCGTCGATGGTGTCGGCGTAGCGTGAATTTAGGTGCAGCTTTCCCTGTAGTCCGACACCAACTGGGCTAACACTACGGCGTTTAGCCGCTCGCCTAGAAAAGTATGCCACGACACCAGATGCTGCCAGGTTAGGCCGGCCCCGGAGCAGCCGTTCTGCTGAGAATATGGCGGCTGTAGCAGAAGATGTCGCAGAGGTCCTCGGAGTATCGACCAGATGCCTTTCTCCTTCCTCAATTGGATGAATTGGAATTGAAAAACATGGGGTTCCAACAGGATGGAGCAACGACGCATACTACACGACCCACATCTGAAATTCAGAGGGTTGCATTTCCGGGTCACCTAATCTCTCATTTTGGAGATTTGCGATGGCCGGCAAGATCGCCCAATTTAACCATTTCCAGACTTCTTTTTGTGCAAAAATCACGAGTCTATGTCAACAAACCTCAAACTCTTAACACCCTAAAAGAGAATATCCTTAAAAAATTCAAGAACCTATATAACCAAACTAACCGGAAGTTAGGGCAAGAGTGCTGAAATATGCCGTAAAAAAACTACCGCAAGTAAGTAAATCGTTTGCTTGAGACCACGGCCGATGCAACTCGGCCGAAACGTCAAGCCACTGGTCGGGGGACTTTAAAAAAAGTTATTTAATCGTTTTTCGATTACGTTTTAAAATCCGGCGTGGGATTTTTCAAAAAATTTTTTTTTGATCTATCTCGTAAGGTTTTGCCAGCATTAGCAATGTAAGCCTCCAAAAATATGTTTTACAACATCATTACAAATCATTGAAATTCTTCTAAAAATTTAAAAAATACGTATAACATAGTTTTTAAATCATTATGCACTGTTTTTTTTTTGCAGGAAATACAAGCCTTTTTCATTTTTATTTTATTATTATTTCAGAATACAGGTGCCTATTCCGAATAATACTCGTAAAATAATAATACTCACAGCACAAGGTTTGCTGTGAGGTTTTTGAAGCTTTAAAGGATATTAATGTAACTATTATTGCACTAAGTTTCTGAGGGATTAATTTTTAGTTTTATATTATGATACAAATTATATTGTATCGAAATTTACATACTTTCATAAAAATAAATTCAATTTCGATTTTGTTAAGAGTATTAAGTCGTACATATTTTTCTCATTTTGACTCGATTAAGGCGCAATCAAAATGAGGGTAATGTTTTTAAAGTATACGATTTGAAAGATTAACAGATGTCATTCGCTGTTTCAGATTTCATTCGTGTTATACTTATATGACATCACGATAATATGGGGCATGTAACATTTTTTGTGTTACGTAACTTTCAGTTATTAATGCATATTTACATATATGAATCTCTACCCCACTCGCGATGATTAGAGCAACAAGGCACAACAAAATCATACCTGGACGCCATTACTAACAATATGTGTTTGGGATTCATTTATAAGCACTTTACAATTGTTAGAAATAATAATGGAAATGCTATTAAAATTCATAAAGACTAATTCGATTTTATATTTTAATAGTTTTTATTTTACTTTGCAGCCACTGTGCGAAAAGGTTGTGAATGAATGCACGTGATGGCGAGTCCAGCCATTAGGACCGGCTCATAATTACCACACAGGAACACGCTAGTGGAAGTTTTCCCTCATTCCACAATTTATATGGCGAAGGAAAAACAAAAAGAAAGGAGCCCAACCACCTACTGAACGAAAAGACACAGAGACTCCAATTTTTTTTTAATCTTCTACTTTTTCTAAGTTTATTACGGAACTCTATATAAATGGTGTACGACACACTCTCGGTCAGTTTTTCGTTGAATGGTAGAAACAGATCATATAATTCAGAAGGAAACTACGAAATATCACATCTCGTAAAAAGTCCTGAAACATGCAATGGCACGACGAAGCTTAAATCTTTGAAGCTTGTTATTGAAAAGCGATCAGTTGAGGATTTTGCAGATGCAGGTACATATGGAATGTAATACATATGTGTGTATATGTAAGGCAAATAATAAATTCGAGCCATGCAAACTTTACAGTCCCTGTTTTGCTCATCAGGGGTTGAATTTTCTAAAATACTGAAATATGAATATTCATTATTTGTGTTAAAGAGCATTTGCGTCAAGCTTCCAAAGAGAATGTAAAATCCCTACTAAATTTATTTGGTTAATTTACTAAATTTATAAGCTTTAAGCAAATGTGACAAATAAATGTTTCCTCTTACAACTTTTCTCCACTCTTAAAAAATATTTTTCGTTATTTCAATCGTTTCTAACAAAAATTTTAAATGGGTTTTCTTAAAACTGTAACCAAAAGTCTTCGAATTTTTGCACAGCACTTTGGCCCCCTTTTCACTTATTTAGGCGATTTCCTAAAAGCTTTCTTATTTTTTATTTATTTTTATTTGTACATAAAAATACACAGAAAATGAAGTCAAAGAAGCAATGACTATTGTTTCTGTGTATATCTTATTGGGTGATTACGTGACAAAATGAACTTACTGTCCCAATTTCAACGGTGTGTTAAGCGAATTCGGTTCAGCGATGATAAATTACTCAGAACCATAAAGTTACTATACCTAGTCAAAACATGTTATTTAATCAATGTCAAATCAATTTATTCAAGTAAACCTAATTGCAATGTGTTTTTAATGTCAAAACCTTCGGTTCGAAAAAAAACCTGTACACTGAGAAGACAATAAAAATAAATCTGTCAACCAATCATTTAATAGTTAAAATTAGATAACTTCTGGCCTGGAAGCTTATCGTGTTTCGTATCGAGTGCTACAATGCCTCGCTCTCATCGTCTATACATATCCCGACGTTGTTCGATGGTATGTAAGATCCGCCTAATCTATGTTTTTTCTAACCGCAATCATTAAACACCTTTGAACGCAAATAATACCTGTCAAGCAGCAGTTTCATTACATTTTGCAACACAATTTTTTATAAAGAAACGTAACATTTATTATCGATACAATAAGATTGTATATTTTAAATGCTATTTTTGCCAATTCATTTGACCTAGGCTTTACGTTGCTACATAAAAACGTTACATAAAATGTAATATCGTTGTAACTGCATACAACTTAAGGCGGAAACAGACTGAACCTACGTACAAGATGCTACACCTACACGACACTGACCGTATATTTACCGTACATGTTAAGGGTATTAAAGAAATTTAACGGCTGATTTACACGTAGTGAGTATTCAATTTATCAACTACATTTTAACTTGATTTTAAGAGATTTAATTTAATCTAAGCGTTTTCATGTTTTCAACATTTAATAGTAGTTAAGCTCTTCAGTTTGTATGACGGCCTTTGTTATGATATTTCGCTTCCTTGTTTCTATAATTGGAGCTTCTTATATTCTAAAAAATCTACAAATAAGTGTCCTTTACATATTTTTGAAACGAATTTGTAGTAGTGTCATCTGTCCATTTCGGCGTCTTCATTATGGGATTTCATACACACGAACGCGACACTCGAAAAACTTATGTATTTAACTAAATCATGCACATCAAAACGATCACATGCAAACAAACATGCGCGTTCAAATAATCATGCTAAAGTCACTTCACCAGCCACGTCCACCAACTTAACCGAAAAATAGACAAAATAATTGTTTACTTAAACACTAAATTTTAACTTGCAACTTATTACTAAATTCATCGTTTAATAAGTCGCTTAAAATTAAGTTAAAAATTACTTAATTATTTCCTTACATAGGTACGTACATTTTCTTACGCTGTATTACAATCATTCAAAATTGGTTGGTGTTGGCGCCGATTTTATTCTACGGTAATGTACAGTGATATACTTGCAGTTATGCAATGCAGTAAGTAATCGCGATACCAAACGCTACATCCTCTCTGACTTTGCGTTAGGCATACCTTGTTTTGAGTAATAAATAATTAAGTGTTTACGTTGAGAAGTAACCAATCTATTGTCAGAGTACATCAAGTCGTTCAAAAGGCCTCTGCGACCTGGCCTATTGTCTAGCATCGGCTTCAACAGTTTCATGAAACACAAATATTTGAGATGAATGCCACTAGGTCATGTCTGACAGCTGACAGCGCTCAATGTACTAATCAGAACAATCTTATCCACCATTGAAGCATTATTATGTTGTGTGTCTCCGAATTGGGACATGATTAATTTATTGTTCGGTTATTATGTAATACAATTGTAGATGTAATATTGTACTTTAACTCAATTTTTTGGGCCCATAGCCACAATGAACATAGAATCAATATAGAACTCTTATAGTTTCCTCTTGTCAGTTTGTCTGTCTGTTTCTCCGTATATCATGGCTGATATTTCCATCGTCTTTACTTAATGTACCGAGTCGAAATGTGCAGACGTAAATTGGTAGCCCACGACCAGATATTAAAAACTAAAATATAAATAATGGGTATCTTGGTTCTATTTTACATTTTTTTTAGGCTCAACTTTTTATTTCATCCGAAATTTCTACGAAATCCTTAGTTAATGCGGATCCTAAACATACTTGGTAGTTTTTTAAAATAAAATAAGTTTCTGTTACTTGAAATCCAGACCGGATCGTTATTTATTAATGCCTTGATCAACTATTATTTGTCTCACTGCTGTCCTTGAATTCTTTACGAAAATTATTTGGAAAACGTATTACGTATTCATTTCACAAATTATGACTTTGTCCCGGTCGCATTAGAAACGGCTGGACCCTGGTGTTCTAAGGCCAGTAATTTTGTCTCGACCTTAGGCCAGAGGCTAAAAGAAAAAGGAGGCGACCACCGCTACAGGCTTTTCCTGGTCCAGCAATTATCAATTGCGGTCTAACACGGTAATTGCGGTCAGGAACGGACCTTAGAGTTGTCTTCTTCTAGCTGAATACCATTTTCACATCATTATCTAATCTATGTACAAAGTGTGTTACTTTAATATAAGATAATAAGTTTTAATTTTTAGTATTTGTTAAGTAGGTTATATTTTATAGAATAATTTAAATTAATGTTTGAAATGTTGAACGTTACTTAAGAACCTAATAAATTCACCTCATAAACATTATTAAATTTATACCTAAATATGGTATTTATCATGAAGCTAATGTAAGTTCCATTAATACCTTTACCATAGGTATTTTTCGCTAGTTTAGTGGTAGTCCAGTCTATAGACCAAAAATCAAAATGACATGTTTTCCTATTCGTTGAGATTTTTCCTATTTTATAATAATTCCTATTAACAAAAGTATGTTAATCAACACGGATTTATAAATGTATATTATTGTCTAACCTTTTCAGTTATTAAGTCAATCAATGATTTAAAAAAAATATTTTACCAAACTAACGAGTACATAAAATTGACCTAATATCTCTTTTTTTCAATATGTAAAATATCTTGTAATTTAGATCAATGTAGAAAATAAACTTTCGTTTTTTGCGAGATTGCAGGAATCAGCAAAATATACCAGCTGCTTAGAAATGGGTATGTACAACAACTTAAAGAATACGAATCCGGATATAATACATTTAACTCCACGCAATTTCGTTGAGGTTTCCTGTCCGCAGACATGTTATAACTTAGGTTATAACCATGGACGTGCCAGTCTAATAGAGCTGTGGAATCTGGTATTAGTGGAAACCACGACTATATCTTTGCACTAAAATCGTTTTTGTAAGCGTATTACGTATCTCAAAGGTGACTAAAGGATAATATTATTTCAGCATCTGCAGAAATCTCTTGCGAAAAGAACTTATGACACTGCTCTTTATATAAAGTTTAAAGCTGATGCGTTCGATACTGTAAATTGCATGTCCATAATATTATCCGAGAGAAATACAATTAGGCAATTTAAGACAAATTCATCACAAGGGGCAATCTATAGGCAAAAATACAACGTGAGTCACCTTTTGACTAGCATTCTGTTTTTTATTATCTGCACTAATCCATACTAATTTTATAGAGATAGAGCGCGGATTTCATAAGTTCGTTTAAATGCGGAACCATTGCACCAAATTGTAAAATTATTTCTCCATTTAATAGGTAATATTTCCGTACGTGTTTTCTTTTAATTATTATACCATGTTTAAAACAGTATGTTGTGTACTGGAAAAGTAAGTTGATTTTTTAATATTGCTCTGTCATTATTTTGGACACGTAGATGAGCTTCGCACCATTTTGGATTTGGACAGGACAGAGTATTCCGGCGTAACACCATCATATTGATGACACTACTAGCAATAAATTATTTAGGCTTACAGATATGGTAATGGGTATTGTAGTAATGTGAAAGTATTTGTGGTAGAGCCATGCTGTATTGCAGCATGAATTGGGCCGGCACGCCCGGTGAAATACCACCCTCTCACAGAATAACGGCGTGAAATAAGCAGCTTCTGTTGCTGTTGTGTTTCGTTCGGTGAGTGAGAGTGCCGGTGGCCCAGCTCCCCCTTCTCCACCTTTCCTTAAAAGCCAGCAACGCTTCCGTGATTCCCCGTATGTTGCGGGTGTCCAGGGATGGCGGTGAATAGTTTCCATCAGGTTACTCGCTTGCTCATTCGCCCCCCTCTTTTACAAATAAAAAGTATGCAAATGCATTCACATAAATTATACAATTACACAGATTGTGTAACTTCAAACAAAATAACAAACTAAAGTTGTACTATGAGTTTAACACAAAGAACTGGGGGAGCGCTCCCAGAGCAGCCAGACTATAAGCTCATTAGAGAATTTCGTTTTCTACATTGACCTGACCGGGGATCGAACCTGTGATTCCGGGTTTTAAAGCAGACATTCTGCCATCGCGCTAACGGGTCAATCAAATTATTACTATTACATATTCTTTTCCGTTCTGCTCTGTGAAAGAAATATATTGCGAGATTGTGCGAGATGATTGTTTTCCCGCGGAGGTCGTCAAAGTCAAAGTCAAATCAATTTATTGAAGTCAACCCAACTATTACAAGGTGTTTTTAAACGTCAAATCTATTTTAGTTACGTACGTATACAAAGGTTGACCGAAGGATAACTTTTCATAGAGCACTTGAAAATCCCAGAAGTCAATAAGGTAGCTGCGGCTTGATTTTTCTTTGATTATAAATTACAAAGTCAAATATGACCAGACAAGTATTCGACAATATTGCTGCAAAGTTATTATTTTTAAAAGGTATCAAGTTTTTGTTAATATTTTGGTATCTACTTTTGTGGATTACAACACAATTACCCTCTGGTACGACGATGGAGTGTCGTACCTAAATAACTCCAGCAAAAACACTCTGCTAACATTATATCTTTGTCCGTGTAATAACTAGGGAGTCTAATTTAAATTTGCTTCATGTATACATAGTTGCGAAGCAAAATTGACGCACGCCTGGTTCAAGTTTAAATTGTCATCCGGGATGCGTATATAAACGATGAGCTAAAAAACATGAGGCCCAACATTTGCAGCAAGTGTTACCAAGGTCAAGTGACCCTCAAACGTGAGACTACAGGTAACATTGTAAAGGTAGTATAAAAAAAAGTACTTAGGTATGTTCTACTGTAAACTATTAGACTAGGAATAAATAAGAAAATGAACACCGTTTGTCAAATAATCGCAATATATTTGAATAAATGTATTTACAATTTCACTGAGTTGAAGTAAGTATATCATTTTATGTATTATGGTTAATACATCAACCATAATATTATGGCAGTACATTTTAAATGCCTGAAGAATTAAGTGTCTAATTTAGTTTACAATACGTTTGCTAATTCAAATATAACAGGCGCTAAATAAAATTGTATGTGTATATTGTGTTAATGATTTCAAAATTAAAAATATAATTTATGCATGCATTGAACCCTCATAAACTAGAAATACTTATTTTTTTAAGTGTTATTGTTACTGAACTCCTCTTAAACGGCTGGACCGATTTTGATGAAATTTTTTGTGCGTGTTTGAGTGGGTCTGGATGGTTTAGATTCACAATTGGACTCGATAGGTGGCGCTGCAATCGGGTTGTAGGAAATTTTAATTTTACACCGGTAATAGCAACGTTTGGGGAGGACAACATCTGTCGAGTCCGTTAGTATATGTGTGCACTGGTTTTCTCAAAATTGATTTTAATAGTTTCTATGAACGTCACGGGTTTATCATTGCGTTTTGGGTTTAAAATTCATCTGTCAGAATATAGAGCGAGTAATGGGGGTCTTTAAAATAGTAAATGATGAGAGTAGGAGCGCAATCATCAGAAGTGGACGTAAGTAATGTTTATATATAAGTACATACCACAGAACATCTGAGGTACATACATTGCTTGCTTTACAAAGAATTGCAAAAAAAGACTGACCTCGATTATTGTAATTTATGTCGTTTATTAACATTGCGCTACTGACATCGTTCAAAGCTTTTGACTCTTGTGTTCAATAATTTTCATTGTATTTAAAACATTTTTGTGAAAAAAATCGAAGATTCATTATCATAAAGATGTTACAAAAGTTAAGTAAGGTAATGGCTAAAGCGCGATAGAATGTTAAAAACACTGAAACGTACGGATTGTTACGCTTCGGCTTTTAACGATACCGCACTTATTCCAGAGGAACGTGTATTATCCAGCTGTCTCACACAGACCCATCTCTTGTACTTATTCTTTGAAAATACCAGGCAATTAGAATTTGGCGCTGTTTTTTTCAAAGCTTTTTATTTTTTCTACGTGGGTTCCGTATAGTAATTAAAATATGATACAATGGTTTGCTTGATTTGATTTGGACGAAGTTCCATTCGTTCACTAGACCAGAGGATTTTTACCAGTAACGACTTTTACAGTTTACTAAGAATAAAATAAACAATGCAAATAAGTAAGTAATTGACCTTTCTTTGCTCAACAACATCAATTAGGCATCCGAGTTACATTGCAGGATACTTTGCGACATTTTTACATTTCACTTTCATGTAAATCAAACGCATCAATATCGAATTTCGGAAGACATTAGTTTTCATTTCATTTCGGTTAAAATATTCATCATATCTTATTTGCTTACCATAGAAATACCGTTACCGCTACTTCACTCTTATAGGGACCCCTAAGATGACAATGTAGACAAAGATATTGCAACTATCTTTTTTCTCTTTGTCTTCCTTTGAATCGGTGAGTCGTATGTTGTCAAAGAAAAACCGACAGTGCGCGGATTTATTTAGAGGGGTGCGTCATATGATGTCAAAGAAAAGCCGCTGGCGCAGCTTTCTTTGTTGTTTTGATTTCTCTGATGACACTACACATCAGTCCATCGTTAGCTGTAGTCATGATAGTATGTGGTTGTTTCCTTAAATGTGAGTAGAGTAGTGAATACCTACCGAAAATAATGTTAAGTGTCGGTCGCGCTGAAGGTGATTTATCTATCCTGTCCGAGTCCTTGCTTCTTGTGTTGATAGCGATTTATTGACGGCCGAGCAATAGAAGAACATCGACAATTGTAATCTTAGAGTATGCTTCTCAAGTGTGGAACCCGCAGTATATGACGTACATTGCTCGGATAGAATCAATATAAAAGCGATTTCTCAGATACTACACTACAAACATTGTTTAGAAGTTTCACCTTGGTTACACGGCGGTTTCGAAGAGTTAATGGAAGCTAACTGGTTAGTTTTGATGGTAGATTTATAATTAGACTTGTTACCTTGCATTGTTTTGTTATGGTAGACAAAGTCTGGTGCATAAGATGTGCCGGATAAGACCGATTCACTAAATTGATTAGTCCTTTCCTGAGCTAATTCTTTTTAGATAAGTTTTTTACATATCGACTTTAATCTTTCTAATGAATCGATATCCCGTAGAGGTAATTCCTTACTATATTCGAGTCTAATGTTTCGCATAATTATATCTAATTGTTCAGACTCAGAAACCAGTTTATTTAACTTCGAGAACATTTTTTTTTATATCATAGGGGGCAAACGAGCAAGCGTGTCATCCGATGGAAAATGATCATCGCCGCCCATGGATACCCGCAACGTCCAGGGAATCACGTGTGCGTTGCCGGCCTTTAAGGAAAGAGTAGGCTCTTTTCTTGAAGGTCCCTAACTCGTAACGGTCCGGGAATACCGCCGCTATAAGTTGGTTCCACAAAATTGCCGTACATGGTAAAAAATGTCGTAAAAATCGCACAGTTGTAGACCGCCATCTATCAAGGTGGTAAGGATGAAAGGACAGTCGATTGCGTGACGTACGGTAACGGAATTTAACAGTAGGCAGTACTCCGAACAATTCTTCAGAACATTCCCCATGGTAGATCCGGTAAAATATGCTTAGGGACGCAACGTCCCTCCTCAGGGCCAGAGAATCGAGCCGATCAGAGAGTACCGGATAACCCGAACCGCTCTACATTGTATATGCGGTCAAAGGAGTTGATACTGGGGCGCTCCAGCTCAGAGATGGGAACAGTATTCCATGTGAGGCCTAATCTATGCCTTGTAAAGTTGTAGGCGATGAGTCGGGGTGAAATACTGTCCCGCTCTACTGAGCACACCCAGCTTTTTCGAAGCTAATTTAGCTTTACCCTCCAGATGAGCGCGGAGTTGAACGTCGCTCGAGATATCGACGCCAAAGACTCCAATAGTCGGCTTGGCATCAAGGGAAATACCTTCAAAACTGAGGGATACGACAAAGGGACGTCTTTTTGCGGTTAACGTGCAAACTTGTGTCTTAGAGGCGTTAAATTGGACTAAGTTTAGACGGCTCCAACTTGAGACATGACTAATCATGTTCTCAATATTAGATACAAGCTTGTTTCGGTTCTCAATAACGTTTTCCGAAGTGAAATTAGCACGTCCGGTATAAACAGTATAAAGAGCATCCCCAGTTCTGTCATCCGCATAGCAATGAATGGCGCTATTGTTATGCAGCATGTCATTGATAAGCAGAAGAAAAAGAGTCGGAGAAAGCACATACCCCTGCGGGACACCAGCGTTCACAGGCTTCAAGTCAGAGCAAAAACCGTCTACTATGACTTTTATGCTACGGCCAGAGAGGAAGCTGGCAACCCACGTGCATAACTTCTCGGGAAGCCCGTAAGATGGAAGTTTGCAAAGTAGAGCCCCGTGCCACACCCTATCAAAGGCTTTCGCTATGTCCAGACTTACTGCCAGAGCCTCCCCCTTACTCTCGACTGCCTCCGCCCAGCGATGCGTAAGGTATAGTAAAAGATGACCAGCTGAGCGACCTCGGCGGAAACCGTACTGGCGATCACTAATCACCTGGTGCTCCTCTAGGTACCCGAGGAGCTGACAGTTTATAATGGATTCCATTACTTTGGAGAGTAAAGAGGTAATGGCAATGGGCCTATAGTTGGACGGATCAAAGCGATCGCCCTTTTTAGGGATTGGGTGCACAAAGGCTGTCCTCCATAAACGTGGGACAACGCCAATGGTGTAAGAGAGCCGGAAAAGGCGCGTTAGAACCGATGCCAACTCCGGAGCGCACGTCCTTAGCACAATTGCGAGGAGTCTGGCCCACTCGACTTTTGAATATCGAGGGAAAAAAGAGCCTTATGAACTGAATTCTGTAGGAACTGAACGTTACCTAATACAACATGCCTAATATAATTGATAAGAAAACAACAATCGATTCCTGCTTAGCCTGAGTGCGATGTTTAAATTCCTCTAACAATTTATAATCTAAATCAGGAATATTGAAGTCCTCCCGTAAAGTACAAACAACATCCTCAGAGAAACTAAACTTTAATTTATTTGCCCTATACCAATATAAAGCGGGTCCCTCTATGATATCAGGAAAGCCATTAAAAATTATTTCAGTGGGGATTTCCCTAGCCACTCTGAGTTCGTCGATTATTTTTTATTATAAGTTATTTAAAGTTAAATCACCAGTTTAATAATGAAGTTATTATTTTATCAATAATAAACACTGATATACTTGTCAATTAAACAGGAGTTATCAATAAACACAGAGATATCTAATAGTTAGTTATTCAGTTAATTTAGTTGACTCACACTAGAGTTAGCAATGTGATTAATGTTACATTAGTAGCTATTTAGTACTTATTAAGTTATTTACTAGAACAATTGTTTCTTATCCCACCAGAAGTCTCCAGGCCCCACGTTGGGCGCCACTTTGTAACGTTGCTTACTCGGGCCGGCAGAGTGAGGTGTGGGTTGAGTACTTGATGATGTTATTTATAATATTACAAATTAGGTACACCATAATTTGTTGAACATAATTTGTTGAAGGGCGCCTAGTACACCCCTTCAATCGACCTCTAATGGGATAGGTGTTAGTATTATTAATTTAAATACAAGAAAACATCACCAGAAATACAACATTTATTTAATTAATCACATTTACGTATCACCCTGGTGGATTCCATAAGTTCATAAATACCTTGTATATTCATTCTAGAAGATTAAACGATAATAGAATATAACATTAACGTTTCTTATTACTTATTTATAGTGAAAGAATATCTAGTATCTAACCGCACTTCGGTAAGAACAAATTTACAGAGTAATTACTAGCAATAAAGTTTTATAAGTATTGAGCTTAGATAATACTTGTTTAACATAAATACTTAGGCTTAATAACTTAGATCAGTCGCGAGATAATCCATACAATAACATAATTCATTTATGTTATCCTAAATCCAAGATGAATATATTTAATTATAAAGGTTTATACAAATCATTACGTATTTTATGCACTGCAATTAGATTCTTAGTAGTACTACAGATACATAAATCATAGCATATTTTATACATTAGAATTAAAAACTAAGTTTAAAGCGAAAAGTACGTTCACAATATCATTACATGGAGCTAATATCAAATGGAGAGTCAGTTCTTAGTTTTAAAGAGAAAGGATCAATCAATCAATTATAGCACACATGCGCCACGGTCTTCTAGACTGCCCTTTTTAAAAGGACCGGTGACTTGGCCACTCGTTCTTCCATCAAGAGCGAAGAGGATTCAGTCTTCTTGATGTGCACATCAAGAAGACTGAATCCTCTTTCATATATATCTTTCAGATATATATATGTTATAGAACTCTTTCTAAGTAACAATAGGATGTTTAAGAGATACTGAGCTTTAGATAATTTAGAGTAATTTTTAGCACTATTCCTAGATATTCTTTGAATACCTGGACAGGTGGTCTGACTGATTTGACTAGATATCCTTAGAATACAGGGAGAGGAGGCCTACCAAATTTTACTAGGTTTCCTTAGAACACTGTAACAAGCACACGTAGACATTTTTTTTTAAATAATTCCTACTTCTCTCGTCATGGTCTGGGCAGGGACTTTGCTATTCTTAATTTCCTTTTCTTGTTACTTTTTTCACCATCTCCTATACTTCTTCTTTCATCTCATTCTTTCCACTATCCATTCTATTTTATGCTAATCCTATTATAAATGTATCATTCCTTCAATTTTCTTACTTTACTTCTATTTCCGTCAACTATTAACATTTTCCTCATCCTATTAAATTTATGTATATATTAAACTAGTTATATTAGTGCATACATTTCTTCATTCCTTATACTAAACTTACACTACTAGGTTCCATTTATTCTAACAACTTCATATCATGGGCCGCTTACATCTAATTAATTATTCTTATTCTAGTAATACAGTTTAGCTATTCACATCACAATTATTATCACTTATATATTTTTACATTTTTATGTACACATGTAATCGTCATTCTACTATCCCTTTGTCTTATTTCTGTTTATTACTATTGTACTATTTAAATATTGTAACTTTCTTACAATATTTAAAAAACAAAGTTCTTTTCTTTTTATCCTGCATTATTTTATATATGTTATCTATATCTAATCTGTCCTCTTTCCGTTTCCGTTTCAATTATCTTTTTGTCATATTCAAAAATGTGGCATTCCGTGATTATATGGATCACGTCCTCGCTCTTCTCCGGATCGCAAGGACACGCCGGGCTCTCCTTGCATTTGAAACGGTACAAATACTCAGAGAACCCGCCGTGCCCCGTCGGGATCTGAACCAGGACGTAATCCATATCTATTTCCCTCACTATTTTATGCGCTGAGCTGGCATCGGGGAAGAATACTTTCGTGGACGAAGCCGTTTGCTCACTTTGGTACCTGCTGTTCCATTCGTCAATCGATTCTTGTCGGATCTGTCGCTTGACGAATGAAACAGGATACACATCGTGCTCCGGCTTCGTCTTTTTGTGAAGTGCTGCATCTCCAGCCAGCTCATCGGCCCTCTCGTTCCCCGCCATCCCCACGTGTGCTTTGATCCAATATAAGTTTAGTCTTATATTTTGATTGCGTATTTTAACAATATCGGATTTTATTTTTATCGCTAGGGAACGGAGGGAAAAGTCTCCATACACGGCGTCCAGTGCCGATCTGGAGTCGCTTAATATAGAGCAGCTGGATACGGCACAACCGGGGACGCTCTCCATGGTCCTTGACAGAGCCAAGATTTCAGCTTGGAAGACAGTGCAGTGAGTATCTAGCTTTATCTTTTTTATTTTAACCTCGACGCCGTCCTTCCAAAAGGACAGTGCCGCTCCCACTTTTCCTTCTATACTGCTCCCATCGGTATATATCTGAAGCTCCGTCTCAGGTATTTTACTTAACTCTGCACTATCCTCCACCCTCTTAAAACCTAGCTCTGCCCGGTATGCTGGATGAGGCAAGTCCGCCACCGGTACCGGTCCCTCCATCTCCCGGTCCCCCACTACCCGACGGGAGTACCCCTTTTTTGTTTGTCCTGTGAGCTATTGTTCTCAATGTAGGATGAAACAGGCGGAGGTATACGATTTAAGTGCTACAACCTCATAGGTGGACTCTCTACTTGACATGCTATAATACCTTTCATGGATTTGGGGGACTTTTGTAAAACCTTGTATACATACATACATACATTTTTTCAAACTGTATCCCTAACGGGATAGTTAGAGAGGACGGAGCGCCAAACGTCGCGGAAGTACAATTTCGTTTACTCGTTCTAGATATTTTTCATTTATCCATATGTCACACTTTGTCTGTACATATTCCCTTTCAAACACCAGAACCTTAGTTTCGTTCACATTCACATTCAATTCTTTTACCTCACAGTCTTCTTTTATGCACGTAATTAGTGTCTGCAACTCCGCTTCTGGTGGTTCTATAAGAACAGCATCGTCAGCGTCATCTCAAAGCTGAGCTGAGCAAAAATGCAACGCGGCGTCCGCTCGGCCTGCAGTCGCCGCCCGCGTGTGGTATAGAATAGATAGATACTGTATTTATATTTATTTCTCGGGATTAATTTTTAATCGGATTTAAAAATGTGTGATGTGTCTTGTTATACTTATATGTAGCTGACAAAAATTCATCTTTGCAACGCACGTTTCGAAACTTAACTACCACTGTTCTTGGCTTTTTGCTTTCTCTCTATTGCTCTTTGCAACCCGTACACATTGAATTATGTCGGTATCTGTCAGTTTATTTTGCAATACTTTGGCACGCTGACTTACTACACTAGATAAATTTTCAGTACGATGTTCTGATAGTCCATGAATCTCAACGTTGCATTCACGAAGATATTGTTCCAAGTAATTAACACGACTATGCAGATCAGAAACAGTGCTCTCAAGTGTTTCGTAATTCTTTTGATTTATCTTAGATTGTCAGATAACTTTGTGATTGTTTTTTGTAATTCATCGTGTTTATCGGAAACAAAATTAATAGACTGTAGCAATGTTTCTATTTTCTTTCATATGGGGGTTAACTCCGATACGAAAAGTGACTTTAACACATTATGGATCTCAGATTTCAATATCGGAATCAACTGCTCCTTCAACAATTCGATTAAATTTTTATCTAGCGATTGTTCCCCTGTCTACTAAACAGTTTATATTTACGATTTTAGGTACATTAGCTTTACACCTCGGACGAATCCAGCTCGACATCGTATCCTTAGAAAGTTTTTTAAAATTTATTGATGAAATATTTATGCACTGGTAATGATAAGCGCCTTCACATTTTGAACAGGCAATTAATTCAGAGTTTTTAAGCACTGATTCATAGGCGTCGCAAGTGGCCATTTCAGAATTTAAATTGTAGTTTTAATAATAAAACTAGCTGTACCCGCGACTTCGTCTGCGCAGAAAATTTTTTCGTGGCTTTCCTGGATTAGGTTAGATTATATTATATGTGTATGTATTTATAGTACATGTGCACAGTATGTTAAATATTGTTTTTGAAAAAAATCTACGTCTAGCCTACGTCTGTCTCCGGGCACATATTCCCTCAGTACCAAACATTAATATCTGTACGTCTCACATTTCACAGATTTTTGATAAAAAAAAAGTAGTCTATGTATTTTTGACAAATAATGTTTTATCCCTTCTTTATTTTTAAAAGGACTTACAGGCAGACTAACAGACAGACAGACAAAAATTTAAAAAATGGTAGAATCGAACTTACTTAGTCAAAAAAAATGACTATCACAAAATTTGGCAGTAAAATTGTAATTACAGACAGACGCTACAGATTTATATATCATAGTATAGAAATATAGATAATATAGATTTCCCGTGCAAAGTTTCATCCCTCTTTTCACTTTCTTTAAGGTAAATTTTTGATAAAAAAGTAGCCTATGTCCACTCTTTGACGTTAATCTATCTCCAAGCCAAATTTCATCACGATCGGTTCAGCGGTTTAGCATTTCACATACTAAATTTCATCCCCTTTTGCACCATTTTAGGAGTAGATTTGAAAAAAAAGAAGTAGCCTATCATGAGCGTAATCACACGTTCTTACTATGTACCGATTTTCATCAAGATTGGTCGAGCTATTCTTCAGTTATAAAAAGACATACAGACAGACAGACAGACAAAATTTTTAATAATAGCAGAATCGAAGTCAGTGAGTCATAAAATGACTATCTATCACAAAATTGGACAGTAAAATTATAATTACAGACAGACAGAGATTTATGTAGTAGTATATATAGTTACGATAATAGTTATAATAAAAAATCTCCGATAATATTCCATTCAATCAAATATGCCACAAAATTTTCGTATTTTCGTAGTTTTCGTAGTAGTAGAAATAATGATTGTTAAACTGAGGATCCAACCGACGATATTACGCATCACGGTAACCGTAAAGCAATGACCTGTCCAGATACGCCACAGAGTAATTTCCAACATTAACGTAATTTTAGATCACTTGAATCATCAAGCGATACAATTAAAATGTACGCACATATGTGGCTGCCAGAATAATTTGTTAGCAAATGATGCAATTAAAATGTACCCACAGATGCAGTTGTCAGAATAATTTGTCAAATAAAATATTTTCGCACGAATTCGAATCCGTTTCAGTTGATATTTTCACGAAAAAATACGTCTGTATCAAGTAAAATACTTCGCTCAATACGTTCACATCACAGTTTACAAGACCAAACAACTATCACCAAAAATATTGAAATTAAATTATGGAACAAATTTAAACACGTCTATCACTAGCTAGACTTTGATAGTTATGCTATTGCACGCGCAGTCTAAATAGGAATCTTTCCCTTTACAGTGAAGCACTATGACTGCGGTGCGCCAGTCCTCTGGAACTTCTCTCGTCTGCCAGCAAAGATTTCACAGTTTACAGAATGTATCCCAGACCCTATGACCACCATACTTGATCATCTCAGCAGTCGCCTCATCATTTCCCGCAGCTTTTCCACATTGCAGACTTCTTATCGCTTTTCCAACCTCTTTCATACTAATGACTTCTTCTAGTTCCTGACCCGAGTGTGGCGATTCGTTAAGATCACTCTCAGTGTCACAGACAGAGTTGTCACTCTCATGCATTTCTCTATAATAATCAATCATCTTTTATCTTTTATTGAATTTATTGCCTGTGCAGAAAGTCACTAATAAAATGAAGACAAAAGAAAGACTGGTAAATATAATGTGCTATACCGCAATTGTCTTCTCTCTTTTGGTGGCGTTTAGAAGAAATCTTCAAAAGACACCTAGCTTTACGAGCGATTGTTTTATATAAAGGTCGTTCTTGGCGTATCTCAAAGCACTCTTAAATTACCCACCGGAACTAATAGGCCTCTCTACCATTAATACCTCCAGCAATGTCCATATGCCAATAGTGATAGTGAGAACCTATAAAAGTTTTTATCCATAATAATAACTGTGTTATAGCAATCAGGAATTTAAAATAAGTAGTTGCTGGAGTTAACGCCATTTAAATTCGTGGCAGAAAGAGCATTTAGGTCAAACATTCACATACGTCTGTTTTTGGACTACTACGAGTACGTACTACTATTGTTCGAAATTCTTGCTTCTTATTTTCAATAGTTTTTTCGAAAATCGTCTTACAGTTCTGACTATAAGAAATGAAGAGATACGCAGTATGATAGGGTTGCACAACTGTGTTACTATAAAAAAACACCAAGGTCATGCCGTAAGTGTTCGATTTTTTAAATTTTGGGTCGAAACACAAATACAAGTAATTCTACGTAAACTTTACTACCGACTACATATTTAATTTCTCGAACTCATTGCCGTAGTCGGAAGCCTATTATAATTTCCCTTGATAAACAATAATTTAATTTTAAATAGACCTTCTGCACCTCATAGAAATGTGCGCGCGCTTGCTTACGAAAAATGGAATTACTTTCGTTAATATTAAAAACTATGATTTATTTAAAAAAATCCAAAGTTTGGGGTTTTGAAGTGTGTTTAGATTAATCTACACAGAAAATGGAAACATAAATCGGTTCCGTTAGTTCGAACGATTTAAAATCTCTGTTTTAAAAGAGATATCTTTGATATATTTTTTTTTCTAACAAAAGTTAACCAATCGTGTAACGCGACTGGTAAAATGAAGTTAACGAAATAAAGAATCAGGTTACTAAACATCGCTTCCATACGTTTTCTAACACTTGAGATCCCTGTCATCGAAATTTCCAATTCGTCGCCCTACGGGCTCCAATTTCGACAATGAATTCCTAAAATTAGTTATTTAATTTTGTCTGCAAGTTCGTTTGGTTTTATTTTTATAACTTGTATGTTTATTTCATCTACATACTAAATATAGGCACATAACCAAATCCCAAACACATTGTTTTAAAATTTTTGCTTGTCTATGAGTCTGTTTGATTGTCGAGGCTAAACTCCGAAATGGCTAAACCAATTTCGACGGGATTTTCATTGGCAACAAGATAATTTTTCAGAGAGTAATCTAGACTAATTTTCATGCGCAAAGCAAAGCTAGTATACAATGCATATCTCGGCGAAATGAAATGTGAGGAGAAATTTGAAGATGGGAAAGAAGTATTTAAGGACCGTATCTAACATCTAAGTAACTCTCTGACGCCAGAATATGTATGAATTTTCATTGAATTTTTACTATGAGAAAAAAGAAACAAACATTTATTCACTACTTAACAATGTCAATCAACAATCTTACACATTAATATAATGCTACACTTTATTGTACGGTAGTGAGGCCTGGAGGTGCCCGAAATCGAGTGAAAGTAAGCTCAAGTAAGGTAAATGCCGTAGAAATGCGACCTCTTAGAAATATGTGCGGTATCACCCTTGCAGACGGAATAAGAAATGAAGAGATACGCAGTATGACAGGGTTGTACAACTGTGTTACTATAAAAATGAAAGAATGAGTGATGATGAGTGATAACTTATCAAGAAAATCTACAGAACGAAAGTGAGTGGTACCATAAGCCAAGGAGGACCGAGACTGACCTTTGAATATCAAATAGTCAGAGTGTTAGGTGACGGAAATGTCAAAAGCACTAGGCGAAAATGTGTGAGCAGAATGGTGGCATTTGAGGAAGCGAAAGAAGTATGCAAGAATCGCGATACTCGGCACTCTGTCCTCTCTGATTATCCCGTTAGAGATACAGCGTGAAGATATGTATGTGTGTATGCTGCGGCAGTCAAAAGGCAACAACTCAGCTTCAATATCTTTCAGTTCACAGAGAGTGCAACGCTGATGTTCTACCGTGCGTAAAGACAACGATATATGAAAAATATTGCTCTATATCGCGTGTTTGCCTCATGTTCTTATAATGACAAACAGCCATTCTCGTCTACCATCAATTATAAAAGTTTCATACAGGGGATATGTCCCTGATTAAATTTTATGACCTGCGAGAGAAGATAAAAACTGGTACATGCTACTGAAACAGTTTGTCGTTAACACGTGGTCAACAGCTGGATTTGGGATATTACAGTACCCAATTGCAATTGATTAATCTCAATAAAAATGTGTCACAGGAAGTAAAACATTGAACACGATGCCACATCACA
Organism: Zeuzera pyrina; assembly: GCA_907165235.1. Lineage (NCBI taxonomy): Eukaryota > Metazoa > Arthropoda > Insecta > Lepidoptera > Cossidae > Zeuzera > Zeuzera pyrina. The sequence continues at coordinate 4,409,635 of OU015623.1, forward strand.
CACACACTTTTATATTTCTGTTTTCCTGAAGGCAAACGGAATTACATTCGTAGTTATTGTATTTTGAACATTTATCCCTTTAATAACTATTCATAAATATTCAGAAATTAATCAATGTATATATGACTTTCAACTGCGCTTGCTTGTATCATGGATAACGCAAAGGTACGTCACGTACGTTACATAAATGTAGTAACATTCAATATCCACGAAACATCAGAAAAGTTCCATGTTCATTTCTTTCTTATTGGCTATGCGCTAGGTAACTTGGAAGATAGATGCCATATCGTAAACGGGTCATAAAAAATATACAGTCAAAAAGTCAAATCGAATGTTAAAAACAATGTTAAAAACATTATTTAATTGATGAATAGCAATTTCAGAGGCATTTGAATACAAAGGCCATTTCCTAATCGGAGTTTTCATAATTAAATAGTTCGTTGTACTAAATTATCATTCGGATTATAACATTCGGATCGTTTCACGCGTTTTTCTAGTTAAACACCGTTTCAGTTTATCTTCAAACGTAGTTATTAAAATGGATAAATTACACACAAATATCGTAGAAAATATTAAATATAACACTGACACAAGTAAGTGGTTTCCTTTTCATTAAGCCGACGCATTGATAACAACACTAATTTAAAATAGACCTGCTCTATGTAAACGTACGCGCGCTAGCTTACGAAAAATAGGAAAAAACAATTATTTTCGTTTATTTTAAAAACTGTAATTAATTCTCGCTACTAAAAATGACTGTGGTATGAAGAATTTGATGAAAGACAGATATAAGCTGCAGAAAGCAGAAACGAAGGCACAATTGAAAGAGAAGCGTGAAAGGTGTAGGGTGTTAGACGAAAACAAGATGTCGGACAATTTCGACGAAAATTCCAAATTATTTTGGAAAGAAATATGTAAGTACTGAAGTGGTCCGGCACCTTGCAGAATGAATAAAGTGCGTTCGAAAGAAAACCATCTGCTAATAAATAAAAAAGATGTTCTGCAGTGAGTGAATACTATGGAGAATTGTATGAGAGTGGCGACTCCTTCTCTGATACTGAGATCGATTCTAATGAATTGCCACACTCGGGTCAGGGACTGGAGGATGCCATTAGTATGATAGAGATTGAAAAAGTGATAAGCAGTCTGAAATGTGGAAAGGCTGCGGGAAATGATGAGGTGACTGCTGAGATGATCAGTATGGTGGCGCTAGGGTCTGGGATACCTTCTGTGCACTGTGCAACCTTTGTTGGCAGAAGAGAGAGGTGCCAGAGTACTGGCGCACCGCAGTCATAGTGCCTCTTTATAAAGGGAAAGGTTCTCATTTGGACTGTGCGTGCTATAGTACCATCACCTTGGTCAGCTTAGCAAGTAAAGTCTATACCAGGGTATTGACTGAACGTATGAAAAATGTTTCAGAAAAATATTTGTGGGAAGCGCAAGGTGGTTTTACGAACGGTAGAGGTTGTATGGATCAGATTTTCTCGCTTCGCGTTATCGTGAGAAAGTTTCTGGCTATAGGTCAGAAAGTTTTCTGCGCTTTCGTGGATCTAAAAAAAGCATTTGATAGAGTAGTGCGAAAGAAATTGTGGAGTCTACTGCCTGAATATGGCGTGGAGGGCCCCCTACTGCAGGCTGTTAGGTCATTATATCGAGGCCACAGAGCCTGTGTAAGGATAGATGGTGACATGTCGCCCTGGTTCAAAGTCTGTTCAGGCGACATACAGGGCTGCGTGACTGTGAAGTGAAAGGATTGAATGTGAATGTGAATAAAACTAAGGTTCTGGTGTTTGAAAGAGAAGATGTATAGACAAAGTGTGAAATATGGGTAAATGGAAAATGTCTAGAACAGGTGAACGAAAGTGTATATCTGGGGAGTGTGTTTTCGAAGGATGGAAGATGTGAGTTGCATGTGGAGAGACGGGTAGCAGCCGGCAATATAATGAACGGTACTCTGTCCGCATTAATAAGCAGTATGAATATATCTAACTCAGCTGAAATGGCCATACACAATGCGGTGTTGGTGCCAACTTTATTGTATGGTAGTGAGTACTGGATATGCCCGAAATCGAGATGAAAGTAAGATAAATGCAGTAGAAATATGATCTCTTAGAAATATGTGCGGTGTCACCCTTGCAGACAAAATAAGCCTAAAAGAGATACGCAGTATGACGGGGTTGCACGACAGTGTTATTGAAAAAATGAAGAAAGGAATGCCAAGATGGTTCGGACACATGGAAAGAATGAGTTATGAAAGACTGACGAAGAAAATCTATAGAGTTGAAGTGAGTGGTAAAACAAGCCAAGGAAGACCAAGGCTGACTTATGAAGATCAAATAGCTTACCTAGGCGAAAATGTGTGAGGAGAATGATGAGATTTGAAGAAGCGAAAGAAGTATGTAAGGATTGCGACGCTTGGCGCTCCGTCCTCTCTGACTACCCCGTTGGGGATACAGCGTGAAGATATGAATGTATGTATGTATGTAATTAATTTTAAAAAACCCAACTGGCATTTCGAAGAATATGGTTAAATTAAACTTTACAGAAAATTTAGAAACATAAATCGGTCCCGTCACTCCAAAAAATGTATATCTCTGTTTTAAAAGAGGTTACTTCGTTTTTTTTTTTGTTACAAAAGTAAACCAATCGTGTATTGCAACTGGCAAAATGAAGAATCGGGCTACCAAATATCACTTTCATACGGTTTGAAGTCAGTTAGAAAAATTGTTATCTCCGCTGTCAAAATTTCCAATGCATCGCCTTAATAAAAATATAAAACTGTATTAGTGCAAAAAGTAATTGATTTTAAATGTGTTTTACACTTACACTTTGATTACACTAAGCTTACACTTTGATAAGATAATTATATTTATAAACTGTTCTAATGTTTGTATAAGTGTATAAGTAGGTACTTACACGAGGGACCTTCAATAAGAAGCGAGAATGCTTTTTAAGCTCTTTAAAAGCTAAAAAGTAAATACTGGCTGGCAAAACTGGACTATCTGTTAGATACTACATAAAAAATAAATTATTATCTTTTCTATTTTGAAAATAGTTGTCGTTTGAAGGTAGTTTGATTCCTGTTTGTTTTGTAGCGTGATAGTAGAAATGAAAAAAAAGTTAAGAAGTCGAAAAATTGATTTACAAAATCATCATATCCTGGCACAGTCAACCTAATCCTCGAGACTTGAAATAGAAAGGCATCGTTGTCTGTTGTCCATTTGCGAAAATGCACATATAAATTCAAACAAACGCGCACTCGTTAAACAGCGGGGCTCGGAAACCGGTTAATTTCCCAAACAGGTTTAGGTCAATGATTCCTAACCGGAATTGATTGCAGTTTGGATTAGGGTTACCGGTATTTTAACTTAAGTTAATTGAATTTTTACGTTTTCCGGTTCTGTTAACCGAAATTAACCGATTTTTTGAGTTGCCTCATGTGCAAGGTATACAACGAATTTGTTCCTTGTTTAACATATTTATATGCATACTAGCTTTTGCTCGCGACTTTGTCCGGTGATTTACAACAAATACAAGTAAGCACTTGAGAATGAGACGAATGAACCACAGCCAACGCGTATAGAAAAAGGAAAGAACACGTCGCATGACACGACGGTGGCGCGTCGGTGCGCGGAGTGCGTTGCGCTCGGCTTTGATCGATCTAGGCAGGCAACGTGTGTTTGAGTAAAACCGGTTAATTTAGATTTAAGTATCGGTTTTAATTTTGTTTTCTTTACTAAACGGTAATCGAAGTTATTTCGGTTTACTCGAAACCGTTCCCTTCATTAAAGGGTTAATAAATGAACGGAATTAACTAAGAATGATATTAATTAATTTAATTAATTTATTTTTACTTTTTATTGCATGCGCCTAAATAGCACATGTAATTAACACAGTTCTGCTCCTTATCGAAGATATAAATCAAAAATTTACGAAGTTCTAAGGGCACGAGTAGGTACTTCGAAATTTTAAAAAGCTAATTTTAAGTGTTGGGGTAAGATGTTATATACAGGTACTAAATAATTTTTAAAATTAAATTGATCTGTCGAAATTCTATTGATTTTTTTAAATTAATTTATAGGTTTGACAGAGAACTGGTCTCTACAAAAAACTTTGTTTGGAGCGACTATTGTTGTACTGGTTTATCTGACTACGGTTTTGAAGATACTTCCACAATACATGGCGAAAAGGAACCCATATAAAATGAAAACATTATTAACATTTTACAACATTATTCAAGTCTTATATTCCTGTTACTTGGTATACGTAGTAAGTATTATTTAACTATAAGTTTTGAAAGGTAATTTGAGTCAGAAATGTAAAACCCGTGACCCACAGACGGGCAACTTAATGGCGAAAGGTTGTAACGATGACGTCATTAACGCCACGAAGCAACAAGTAATTTGCTTTGAGGAACTGTTCCCTGTATATTTATAATATATTTAGCGATCATAACCATAGATTATATAATAGTTCTGCTATAGCGGTCCCGTAGTTGCACGTGACGTCTACCGTTAAATGCACGTTCTGTGTCCTTGTGTATTATTGATCAATAGGAACTACGATTATGCATAACGTTGTAGGGGTTTTGTAAAAGGTGATATTTTCGACGTTTAAAAATATTTGGAACTTACAATTTATACTAACTACGTCATGTTAATACTTCAAGGCCTTATCATCATCAATATCTTTTTATCCAGTAAAGTGGAGATAGACAGATTGTTGAACTTTCTCGATGTGAAAGTAACGGTGAGAGATAATGGTATCTTGGCTCATTCGATTCACATAGTATACAGAAAACCGACGCATACTGATAGGTAGTTGCATGTTAATTCGCATAACCATCCGCGACACCATCAATCCGTGGTAGTTTCTCTGGTGAATAAAGCGTGTGATCGTAGATCTGTGTGACCCTGAACACTTGGTGAGCTCGCACAAGAAGTACTACAACAAAACGGATACAGAAGGAACCTACGATGTCCGAGAAGGAGAGAGTATCGTTTTGAAGTCTGCAGAGTACCAGCATTCTTGCCGTATGTAAAAGGAGTAACGGACAAAATTGGAAAAGTACTAAAGAAATACTCCATTAAGACCAATGTCAAATAAAATCGGCATTCCAAAAATACAGACTCATGACTTTAATAGATGAAAGCGAAATCTATATGATTTACAATTATTCGTTGTTTGCAGAATTCCGAATTCATGAAGCGCGATAATAACGATTTAACATCGATTGTGTGATGGATCTGTGGTAATTCCTACATTTTACAACTAGTAAATGCCAAAACAAATTCGAGTTTTTGGCAGGATTCTGCAGACAGTAGTTGGGAGTTCATTTTAATTATTTGCAAATTGTTTGTAGTGAATATTGTGATGTGAAATTGGCATAGTTTTGTTTCCCAAGTATATTTTGATGAAATAATATGAATAATACATTTATTTATTACTGAAGACATCAGCAGAGCATAGATGCCTTTGCCTTTTTTCAAGGCAGATATGAATAAATAAAATAAATAAAATAGATTTTTATTCGAAGTAAACTTCGTAAAGTATTTTTCGAACGTTAAAACAAAAACTATTAATTGACAGTATTGCCCTCTTCGTAAGTCCTAAAATTACAGTTTTTTTTCGTTTGCACAACAACTTGACCAGACCAACTTATCGTTAACAAAATCTTCTATTTTATAATAGCCTTTCGAGCATAAAATAGCTTTAACAATTTTCTTGAATCTAATGTCTGGTAGTGCGATTAATTCTTCAGGCAAAGTGTTGTAAAAGCGAACACCGTCCCCAATAAAAGATTTGTGTACCTTTGCCAATCTAGAGCCCTTGATAGCTAGTTTATTTCTAGACCTGGTATTCCTATTATGAATATCACCCACCCTTCGGAACCTGTGTAAATTCCTACGTACATACATAATATTCTCGAAGATATACTGACTATAGACCGTAAGAATATTAATATCTTTAAACTTTTCTTTTAACGAAATTCGAGATTCTAAACAATAAATAGATCGTATCGCTCTTTTCTGTAAAACAAATATCGTTTGCATATCGGCTGCGTGACCCCAGAGTAATATCCCATACGACATTATACTGTGAAAATAGCTGAAATACACAGTTCTAGCCGTAGCTACATCAGTTAGTTGTCTTATTTGACGCACAGCAAATGCTGCCGAGCTAAGTCTTCCAGCCAATAATTCAATATGAGGACCCCATTGTACCTTATTGTCTATAGTAATGCCTAGAAATTTAACAGAATCTACAAAGTTTAGTATTGTATCGTCCAAAACAATATTAATGTCAGAATCATTAACATTGGGTAAAATAAATTTAACGCACTTAGTTTTGGCAGAATTCAAAAGTAAATTATTTACGGTGAACCATTCCAAAACTTTACCTAATATGTTTTCCACTTCATCATAATTAGTGGCCTGCCTTGGAACCTTGAATATGAGAGAAGTGTCGTCAGCGAATAAAACTATATCACCTAGTTTCTGCACAAGGAATGGCAAGTCATTAACATAGACCAAAAATAAAAAGGGACCCAAAATCGATCCTTGGGGGACACCCATTTTTACAATGGATCCTTTCGATTTAACTCCGGTAATATCAACCTTCTGAACTCTTTCACTTAAATACGAATTGAGCAGCTCCAATGCCTTGTCTCCTAAACCATAAAATTTGAACTTTCGTAAAAGAGTATCGTGAACCACACAGTCAAAGGCCCTAGACAGGTCACAAAACACACCAATAGCATTTTGCGAGTGCTCCCATGCATCAAAAATATGCCCCAACAGTTTAGCTCCAGCATCGATGGTGGATCTACCTTTGCTAAAACCATACTGCTCACTATGAAGCAACCTATTTAAAATGAAAAACACAAGTAACTGTTTATTCATAATTTTCTCAAAAACCTTTGAAAGCACAGGCAAAATGGAAACTGGCCTAAAATTTGTTGGATCAGTCTGCTGTCCTGCTTTAAATAACGGAATGAGCCGGCTATGTTTCATTAAATCTGGGAAAATTCCTTGGTCTATACTTTGATTAAAAATAACAGCCAAGTGAGGCGCAATAATTTCAATGATTGAATTAATGACCTTTACTGACATGCCCCAATTATCCTCAGTAGGCTTTAGGTTTAAAGATTTAAATGTTTCAACAATGATATGAGGGGTTACATGCTCAAAAACAAACGGTTTTACAATATTACGTGTCACATTTTCTTTCAATAGTTTTTCAGATTGGACAGATGAAGAGTTTAGAGATTGCGTTGTTAAAATAGGAATATTAGTAAAAAAGATTTCAAAGGCATTTGCTACATCGGACTTGTTAGATAAGGTTTTACTATCGATCTTTAGAGTTAAGTTATTATCTCGTGGTTGTATTTTACCAGTCTCTCTATTAATTATATTCCAAGTAGTTTTAACTTTGTTTTCTGAATTCCAGATTTTACTGCTGATTGCCAAAGACTTAGCTATGGAGCATACTCTTTTAAAAAGTTTTGAATAGTTTCGTACATATTTACAAAATTTTTCACTATGATTGAAATTTTTTTCTTCATATAGCTCGTAAAGTCTATTTCTACTTATTCTAAGGCCTGGTGTAGCCCAGTCATTGAAGGTACGCTTAACAGTCATATGAATTTTTTTAGTTGTGAATATCTGTTGGTAAGCAGTATTTAACCCGTCAAATGTTTCTTGATAGTTTTTATTTACACAAGGTTCCATATTGAGTGGGTGAGCATTCTCTAAAACTTTTTCTCTAAAAGCATGAATTTTTTTATCAGTAATTGGTCTGCAAAAAAATTCGTTATTGTTTAAGAGTTTTTTGTAATTAAATTTAACAATTTGACCTATATGATCTGACTTTATAGAATTAACAATCTGTTTATCTTGCCATTTACAGTCACAAAAAACATTATCTAAACATTTTGCTGAGTTCAAAGTTACTCTAGTCGGCTCATGAAAAACATTTACCATATTAAATGATTTAAAAAATAATAGAAATTTAGACGTTAACTTATTTTTCTCAAGCAAATTTATGTTAAAGTCACCGCAAACAATAATTCTTTTTTTACATTTAAACAGCAGTTTAAAAACATCTTCCATTACATTTTCAAATTCTCTGTAATCAGAGTTAGGGGGACGGTAAACGCATAGTATAACAAATTGCTTCAACTCAACACTTGAAATCTCTACAGTTCTCTCGACCGATAGTGCAATAATATCCTTGCGGTTTTTAGCTACCAGTCCATGTTTGACTAATATCAAAGAGCCACCACGGATTGCAGAAATTCGGTTGAAACAACTTACTACACTATAACCAGAGACACTGAACATCATTTGATGTGAGCACAACCAATGTTCTGTAACACAAAAAATATCTACATCAAATTTTTCCAAAAATAGCTCTATTTCATGAAATTTGCCGAGAATGCCTTGTATATTTTGATGTGCTAGTACTAAATAAGCAGGCTTTCTCTTTGTCGGCTTAACTAGTTTAAACAACCTGATGGAGACAGCCTACCTTCTGGTATTGTGACTAAATTAGTAATCGGAAACTGGCCCACTAAGGTAGTCCCCTCAGGTATGTCTTGTCCTAAACTAATACATTTGGTAAAATTAGATAATTTGTAAGCTAATAATTTAACTATCTTACATTTGTAAAAATTAGGTAGTCGAAGCTTACCATTCGTCAAAATAAAGTTCCTAATAAATTTATTAGTGTCAAAAAAGTCAAAACAATAAGCGTCACGATGACGATTTATTAAGTGAAATAAAAATGAATTTAGTCTACATATGTAGTCGTTCCAATGTTTTGTTACTGTACAGGAATATGGAAGTGCACAATGAATAATTTTTCCTATGCCTATGGTGGCAACACTAAGTAATTTTTCAAAACCATTTAACATAGACTTTTTGGTAATTTCACAGCCATTTCCAAATAAAATAATTATATTTGTATTATTATTCAAGACATTATTCAATCTATCATTTAAAATTTTGTCTATTAACAAATGATACGAAATATTTGTCATGCAATAGTTAATAACACAATGGTTTAGTTCTTTTTTTAAGAGATGTCCAAATCCTTGACCAATCCCGTCACAATAAATCACTGTATTTTCTTGTGGGCTTTCAATTATAGGCAATGGGGCGTTGAAACAATCTGCGAGACTCTCCGATGTCAAAGGTGTAAGAGATGAATTTAACTTATTTATATTGTCATCAGCTGTTGAGTTCATGACTGTTGCAGATAGCTCCGAGGATACTGAGTAATTACACTGACAATTAAAGTTATTTTTTCTGACAAGTGATAAAAATCGTTGCTCATTTTCGTGACCCATTTCAATTAATTCATCCACTTGCAAAGTTTGGTTACTTATAAGTAATTGTGCAGACTCATATCTACTTTTAATTACGTCTAATTGACTTAATAAGTTATCTATTTGATTTTGTAATTGCTCCACATAAGTTTCATATTGATTACTTAAAACTTTATTTCGTTTCTGCATTTCTAATAATAAAGCTTTTGATTCAGATTGTTCTTTCCTTACTGTCTGCAATTTGTGGCCAACATTATACAATTTGATATATTTCTTACCTCTAAAAAAGATTTTATTTAATTTTGTTAACTTTCTAAAATAATTTTTACTGAAACTTTTGTGCGGTATCTTGCAATAGTTTTTACTTACTTTCCTACCTAAAATTGAATGGCCTAAGTCTAAAGTAGCATTCAGTTTTAAACAATCTACCTCATTTTCTAGCCTAGTAATTTTCATATCCTTTTGATGGCACTCACTTTTGAGACAGTCGATTTGAGTCAGAGCCTCTTCATAGCCCTGATTACAGTCTTCCATCTTAGCAACAGAGCTCAGTAGCTCATCCCGCTCTGCTTGAACATCCATGTACAGAATATCAAGCTCCGCCAGCTGAGATTTCAGCTCCTGGTTCCTGCCTATGATACATTGAACTTCTTTTTCATTATCCTCACGTTCTGACAATAGTTGTTCAGAGAGGTTTTTGGACTGAGTCAGTTGTAAAAGAGCGTTTTTAAGTTGTTCTTGTAACTCTTTGTTTGTCTGACTACGTGTAATTAAGGGTTTTGGTACCATAGTTGCCAAATATCCAAAACGCTGATTAATTAATAATGAATATATGAGTTAAGTTTATTCAATTTGTTATAGGTAGGTGAATTCGTTTTATAACTGTTTGTTAATATGCTAGATGGTGCAATTTATTGTGCGTTGTAATTCGTAATAGTTATCGACTTTCTTTTTAAAATTATTTCCATTCACACACTGTACACTTATATAGATTCTCACATTCACGTACTTCAAAAGTCAGTTTAACTTTTAGGCTTCCTTTTGTGTTTTATCACTTTCTTTAAGTTTTTCCGGTGTCTAGAAATTTTTCTTAAAACATGTTGTTTTCACTTTATGTAGGTCACAAATACGTTGGATAACATTGTTACTGCAAATTTACGAGAGAATGAATATATTTACGCACTATTTTTATTGGATATCAAAGTTTCACTATTATTTAAATATTGTTCATGAAATAACAATTAAAATATCTTCTTTACATAATTTCTAATACTAGAAAAGAAGCATTATTTATTGCGCTTTTGTATAAGATTGCTTCCATGCCCGTCTGAGAGAAAGAAAAATACAGAACAAGCCTTCTGCGCGCTGCTTATCTTTGCGTAAAAATTGGTCAATAAATAGAAATTATAGTCACTATAATTTTTTTTTTTTTATATAAGTTGGGCAATCCAGCTAGCGAGTCACCTGGTGGAAAGTGATCACCGGCGCCCATGGACCCCCGCTACATCCGGGGAATGACGGGTGCATTGCCGACCTTTAAGTATAGAGGGAAAGGAGAAAAGAGATGGGCCACCGGCACTCACTCACCGAACGAAACACCACAGCAGTAGTTTTTGTTATTTCACGTCGATATTGTGTGAGAGGGTGGTATTTCACCGGGCGAGCCGGCCCAATTCGTGCTGTAATACAGCATGGCTATACCACAATCGCTTTCACATTACTACTTGTACAATACCAATTACCATATCCGTAAGCCTTCGATCACAAATATATAACTAGATTCACAATCCTTTATAAAATTGGAACAAATTATTGTCTGAACTGACATATACATTTCTAATATCGTATACTATTATCTCAATATTGTGTTAATTTAAAGTAAACTTTACTGTCAATGCATATAAAGGTTGTAAAAGCTTGTAAAAGATTCTCCCATGGCATTGAAACGACGTTTGTTAACAAAAATATATTTAAAATTCAATCTTACGCTTCATGGTTAAAGTGTATTTCACGTAATTTAATTGTTTCGCTATTTACGTCATTATGATTTGTTAGATGAAAGTGACAAGGATAAAACACATAGAAATTGTAATGTTAGACAAGGAATAAGATGTTGCATGTCAGACAATGACATATTCAGATACAATGTAAGAATAGAAAAACGGAGGGAGCAGCATTGTTACACAGTTATTAATATTTTTTTATTTTTGGTTCTTCGATCACAAATAATAATTCACAATTTTCTTTAAAATCTAAATACATAACTACGTATTATTGGTAATATTCTTTTAATTTAAAGTAGACCTTAAAGGTATACAGTTGTAAAAGCTCGTTTAGATTCTTGTAAGGCATTGAAATGAAGTTTGTAAAAAAAAAAACTTACGTTTCATGCTTAAAGTATAATTCACGTAATATATTTCCATCGCTGTTTACTTCATTTTGGTTTGTTACGTGGACGTGACAAGGATAAGACATAATATTTAGATTAGGCGAGACAAGGAAAAAATGTTGGATATCAGGCAATGACGTAATCTAGGAATATAGAGTGAAGTCGCAATAAAGTGCTGATATTTTTTTAATTTTTCAATGGGAAATCGTATGCTAGTCATTATTTAATATACACATACATATCAACACGCCGTATCCCTAACGGGGTAGTCAGAGAAATATGTCATGACTAGAAATCTTAACTTTGATAAAAAACAATTAAAGGATCTAAATTCTTAGTTTCAAACGATTTAGTGGCAACGTTAATCTTCTAACAATGCCACAATACAAAAAATAACTTACTGTCAAATAGAAATGCAGTGCAGGTTTAAGTAAATACGTAAAATTATGTAGCCTTTTTAAGTCTTTCGCTGTGACACATTCGTCACTTTCTAAAGAGTGATCACAGCAAACTACGTTTCGTTCATTTGGTGGTATTCATCGCATTTTTGGCGTGCTACTATAGAAGTCTATTTTTCATATCGAATAGGATCTCAAGGAAAGCTACATAGTTTTTTATATGTTCGAGAAAAATATTGCAATAACTTGCAGTGTTTATAAAGGAATGCATACTTACATAAATTACATTAAAATTTATAATTAGCAGCAAATCCTATATTACAGTCATAATTGAAATTTCAACATCAAAAATATATTAAAAAAAAATAAAAGTGTAAGACTAAAAACTCTATTCTATAATTTTAGAATAGAGATAAAAGTATATCCGAATAAATGAAATCTGAATGCGGTAGTATGGTTCTCAATGTCTTATTCACGATCGTATAATTAACTGTATTATGTAGCTGTCATTTGAAAAATATTATTATGAATTTAATAAAAAAGAGCTACATAACGTTATTATTATAACGAAATAATGAACACGTAAATAAAATAATCCTAATTACTTACCGAAAATAAGAAACTCCATCTTTTTTAAAGTTCTAGACGTGTCATTTTTACAATTTTTGAAGGAGCACTTTGTCATGTTTCCTTTAGTGTTCACAAATTACTACTAAGACTGAGTGCGCTAAAATTCTCATTTCAGCGCACATTTGGTTCGGATGTTTTTGGAACGCTGATTGTGTATCTTGTTATATATTTGTGATCGAAGCCGTAAGCCTAAATAATTTATTGCTAGTAATGTCATCAATATGATGGCGTTACGCCGGAATGCTCTGTCCTGTCCAAATCCAAAATGGTGCGAAGCTCATCTACCTACATAGATATGTACATTTCGTACGTGTCTAGAATAATGACAGAGCAATATTAAATAATCAACTTACTTTTCCAGTACACAAGATACAGTTTTAAACATGGTATAATCATTACAAGATGTCCCCAAGGAAGTGATATGAAGGAGGTAAGTGGACTGTCAAGTAATAACTAATAAATTTTGATAAAGATAAAGTCAGATAACTTACAGGCAATTAATTTTGTTTGCTAAAGCAAACAAAGCCTAGAATATCTTTCTTAGATAAATCTAAGAAAGATATCCTAAATATAATCCTATCCTAAAGCTAAATCTAAGAAAGATAAATATAAGAAAGATGTCCAGATCCAGATATCTACATTAGATAAATCTAAGAAAGATCCAGAATAACTATCTTAGATAAATCTAAGAAAGATATTCTGGATTTGAGATTGAACTAATCCATATCTATGGCAAAGCATATAATCGCTGTCTTGTTCCATATGATGTGGCACTGAGCTGTAATAAGCTTGCGGTGTGCTATTCATGCATTTTTCTGAGCCGATAGAAATTATTTTTTTAAACTGTTCTGAAATGAACTAATGGAATTACTGGATGCCCCCTGATTACTCGTCACGGGCTATCTGAAATATTTAATAACCATTACTCTGTTTTCAGGTAATCTCCGATATTTTCCCTTACTTTATTGCCAAACATCTTGATTTGTTAGACACGGTATTTTTCGCTCTCCGCAAGAAGAACAATCAAGTAACCTTTCTTCATCTATATCACCACTCGGCGATGGTTACTTGGTTGTGGCTGTACCTGCTGTATCATCCCACTGATCATTTCGTAATTGTTGGATTACTCAACAGTTTTGTACATGTGTTGATGTATGCATATTATGCAATTTCTTCTTTAGGTCCAAAATACTCTAAATTTGTTTGGTGGAAAAGGCATTTGACTAAAATTCAGTTGGTAAGTGGATTTTTAATATTTTCAAAATTTAAAGCAAAAACGAGTTTTTTTTTTGGTATTCTACATGTATCTGTCTGTACACTTTTGCTCTTTTATATCACAAGAATGGATATGAATCATAAGAACTTAATGTCATTAGTAAAAAAATTTTTTTTCACAACTATTATGTTACTTAAATTGTAATGAATAATATTACATACGTTGAAATAAATATTTATTACAAGAAAGGGCATCATAGTGTCATTTCGTTGGGCGTTGATGCTCTTTCTATCATGAAAGTGAATTGACGTGTATGTAATGTACTGCATGTGGAAACGCCACAGTTATTGGCTACTTAAGCTACCTAACTATATTTAATATCAGGGTTAAATGTAAATGGAGACAAAAAAAATAATATGTTAGTGAATCTGTAAAGATATATTTATTTGTTATTTTAATGGATTACAAATATTTTTTATAAATCAAAATAAATTGGCGTCAAATATAAAAATAAGAAAATTACAGTAATTGGCCCTCTCAAACATTACGCTTATGCAAGATTACATATGGGGTGTCAAATTTTAGCTCTCCTATCACGTCCTGCCAAGAATACTTACGATGAGTTAGCAGTAATCCTGTACGATATAGTGTTACGATCTCCGGTTTCAGATAAATATAATTTTCATACTTCTAGAATGTCGACGTGGGTGGAGCGTAAGATATGTAGGGATATAATGAAAAGACGTGCTTTTTACTAACTCCTGTAATTCTCGACTGACTCATTGTTAAATATTCAAAAATATCCACTGACTAAATCACAAATTATTAAGTAGCAACACCATCAAAACACTATAATATATCAAAATGACAGTGTTGCCATTCAACAACAATTATGCTATTATGCAATGCAATTATATATAATTATGAATACTAACAATAGCTTACAATAGTGTATTACCTATGGCCGTTTTGTTACATTTCTTGGTCTCTGGTTATGACAGTTATTAGTCACAATCAGTACATTAGAAAAAGTATCTCTTTTTGAAATATAAATGTACTGTCACATTATATACGATACGAGTAGGAATGTCTTCATAGAAAGCTAGCGTAAGCGGTTTGTATGCGTGCGCGCTAATAAGCACGCGACGTGGCACGTCAAAGACATTCAAATATGCTATCCCAAATGTCCCAATAGAAGAGACAAAGCAAACAAATTCGTAATCTTCTACTTGTTACTATTAGGTAATAAGTCACTCAGTCTAGTATGAAATGTCCGCATGACAGGTCGCATTCGTGTCTTAAATTTTTGACTAAAACAAAAATATTTTCAAAGAAAATATGCCGAGTTGCGTGTTACGGTATTGTAAAACTATATACGGTAAGACGACTGAACCTGACTTCAGTTTATTCTCATAAAGTATTTTTTATATTTACCCATAATTAGAAATAAATATTTTTCCTAAACGTTTCTAGAACATTTGCTAGTCTTGTAAAAAAACGCCCTCAGTCGTGTAGTAGCTTTACCACTGTTTCGCTACTGACTAATTAGAGATGTGAAGTTATTTGTCGATTTATCTATTTAAACTAATTAATTAATTTATCAATTTATTATTATCGATTCCTTGATACGAGATCTAAGTGGTAACACCCCTACCACACTTTTTGTTTTTAGTGCAACCTACCGTGCGATAGCCGAAATTTCTCCTCATTATTTTAACACATTCACGGACACTAAATCACACATGTTTGACACTAAAATTTTGTACGAGAATTTTGAAGATGTTATAGAAACTTCGTCATATTGCATGCAACATTTACGTTTTCATGTGACAACAAATGCTATAACAGGCGACTGCTGTAACAGCAGCGTCATATTTAGAGATTAGAGCACTAAATTATATGACAGCAGCTGTTAAAGCATTTGACTTAAATAGAAGCTCTGTCATATTCTATCGATACTCAACGACGAAAGCTGCTTGTCGAGTTGGTTACAATTCTGGAAATTTCTTATTAATTTATTTGCGAAGATTTAGACTTGGCTTGTGACTTTATGATCTTCGAATTTAATTCTAATATACACAGACATCGTAGTAACTATTAAAACCTCATTCATGGGGCAACGAACGGGAACAACGGGCGATAATAAAGTGGATCTATAAACATAAGAGTTTTCTTACATTTGGTGAATCGTTATGTCCCTTTAATAAACAAAGGCCTAGGAACTTATTCATCTCTATTGAGTCCGTGTAAATGAACTTCTACAGTACCCTTTCGTATGTGGTCTATCGGAATTACATAAAGCATTTCCATAGGCATTTGTACACAATAATATTATCGATTCATTGATATCTAAGTGGTGACACCCCTACCACAGTTTTCCACACAGACGCTAGGTCTTGTATCATTTCCTCTGTAAAAATGAACTATAGTAGACTTCGTTTTACTATCTAGAGGTACGGTTGCACCTGCATTTGCAAAATTCATTTAAAATATGTGATAAATGTATTACAATTACACTAATATACACACACTAATAAATAATAATGTAAAAAACATTACAATACTTATCGAAAGATCGAAGGAATTTATAAAAATGCAGGCCACGCGTAAAAATTCACCACGTTTAGACACCTGCTCTCTCCGGCGCACTCAACAAGCCACAGAACACCAACAAGCTACTAAGGAGACCATCATACAAACAGGGATGCTATAGCATACGTGCGTTTGAGTGGGAGGTACAAAGAGGTGAGGTCAAGCTAATTTTTAAATTTGTACCTTATCGTAACAAAATATAGGACACTAAGCGACCTACGTCGCGTCGGTCGATACAGTGACACAATGTATGTGGATACTTTAATATGTTAATGGAATGGGGCTTCTTTAGCGTTTCTATCCGAGAAAGTGGAATCAAGTTCGATTGTTATAGCATCCGTGTCACAAGATTGAAGGCAAATAGGGATGCTATAGCGTTCGTATCTGCGAACGTATTAAATATGTGTTTTTGCTATTAAACGTTAGATGGCGTTACTAACGCTCGAGATCAAAATTTTTATATGAAAATATTCCCAATACCCGCTCTATACCGTACCTTTTAAATATTTTTGTGGCACGTACACAATGGCAATATTTTGAGTCAATATATGGATATAATGTTTCCGTTTGTCTTTCTTCTTCTTCACATGGTCGCAAATACAAAACTGTCTAAATCGCATAAACAAACGTATTATAATGTCCTTTAATGCCTAAATAATTTTAGTTATTCGAGTCCAGAGTTATCATTTTTCAAATAACTACAAGAAATTAAATTTAAGGAACATGATAAAGTTATCCGTGCGCATCATTTACGTATATTACAACGTATACGATTTTGTAACTTATGAGGCGGGAGTCTGCCTTATTTTCTAAATATTATCTGATATTGTTGTGTAATAGTTTCAATTAATTTTTCAAATAAAGTACAAAATAATTGTAATTCTTATTTTAACAATAAAAATAGTGTCCAATAACTATTTAAGGGCCAATAACTGTAGAGTGTTTCTCCCTATATTAATATGCATGTGAAACTCAATTTTTTTTAATTCAAAACAGTTTTTAATATTGTTTATATGAAGTTAAATATTGAATCTATCATCAGAAGAAATAAAATATCAAATACAACAAAAACGAGAACAAATGAACACAAACGTATAAGTAATTTGTCGCGTTGTTTCAGGTTCAGTTTATTTTGGTCATCACTGATCTCCACTACCAACAGAAGCTGGCACCATGTAAAGTACCATTATTCTTCCATTACTTCTGCGTAATGTGCATTGGCTCTTTCTTTTTTCTTTTCCTGCATTTCTACTTCATGAATTATCGAAAGAAGAATTTAAAATCGAATGAAAGAAACACGAAAACAAGCTCTAACGGCAATATTGATTTATTTTTCAAGAAATTTGATTAATTAAAATGATTAATTATAAGTATTACGTTTTATATTACGATACGAATGAGTTTGAATTAGGTACATGAAGAGTTACTTGCCATCCAGATTGTACATCAGCCACTGGATTGTGTCGATCTCGGACCAAGAATCACCCCAGACGGAGCTTTTGCTCATAGAGCGTGTCCGTTTTCTGTTGACCAACTTTCTGGACTTTTACTAATGTGTGTGACTAGGGAAGAGTCACAGTACAATAATATACGGCTGAAGATGACATATTTTTATTTTTCCGAATACTAGTAGCTAAAACGCTTAAGATTTACGAGCAATTTGCAAGTTATTATTTCGGTAATGTATGTGAAGTCGGTCATGAGCTGACGTGAACTACACTGACTGTGCGAGGTTGCCATGCTTACTACAGTTAACTGTTTCACTTATGGTTACACTCAATGAGATAGAAAGAGACACGAAAATTCGTTTGAGACACGGCGACAAGAGCGGCAATTTATTATAGCTCCATCTATTAGATTTCTTGCTCTGAGGTATCGATCTAAATCTTTGAAATTGATATTCATAGGATGAAATGGACGTCTTCAATATACCTAGTTTTGCCATAAATACTGTTACAAGGAAAATACAGTTTTTTTTCTATTTCGTGAAACGTTTATTACTGCAGTACGCGTTAGTTTATACATTACGATAATAGCATTTCAAAAATATGAAGGTCATTCAAATTGATCTCCCTTTATACAATCCTTTAAACGTTGTGGCCAGTTATCGATCGAAATATGCACTTTCTCCATGGGAAAATTTGCCACTGCCAATCATATGGAATATTTTAGGGACACCAAATTATCATGGCGTTTAGAGCATGCCATACTCCCTAAAAGAGACTATAAATCATAAATCAAGTGTATTAAGGTCAGGACTAGATGACGGCCAGTCTTCGGCTCTGATGAAGTCAGAAATGTTCTTTTCCGGCCACTCTTGTGTGGATTGAGCTTTATGGCCCGGTGCTGAATCTTGCTGAACAAATCATTTTTGGTTATAGAACATAGTGTTGTTATGAAGCTTAACTACCTTTCAAGAATCGTATCTTAATACATCTGGGCCGATCTTTTGATACCATTTTCACAAAAATATGGGTCAGTCACTCCTTGATAATTAACACCCCACCAAACCATTACTAATGCCAGATAATGCCCACGTTGTACCTTACTGACTAATTGAGACGCTTCCTTAAAGCTTTTACATAAACTGTCATTCTGCTATTAAAATGTTGTTCGATAGTAAAAACTTTCTCGTCAGTGAATAAAATTTTCCTGTGACCTTTTGCGTACTGCCTAAGAAGTTGTTTTCATTTTACAACCCTATTCATTTTTAAACTATCGGTTAATTAATGACCATTTCTTAAAATATGTGACATGGTTCTGGATGCTATATTCATTTGCCTAGATAAAGTATTTTTAGTATGAAAACTACGTGGATGGCCAAATATTTTCCGTCAGAAACAGAGGACATTTCATTATACATATCATATCAATAGCCCAGTACTCAAACATTTGACTAATACCACGCGGATAGAGAGTTTAAAAATTGCATTTGGCTTCATATCTACTTTGTGTAATGCTATTACATCAATTCGGATCTTTATCATCCCACTCCATTTTAATATCATAAGAATATTTCACATAGATTGGCGCGAAAATGAAAAAAACATAGTGTTTTCTGGCATACTCATATGAATATTTATATGAGAGTGCCAGGTTCCAAATTCAAATGTAGGTAATATTATAGTTTTTTTTATTGTAACAGTATTTATGGCCAGACTGTGTAGTAGTATTAAACATAATTTATTTTCATACTGAATTGTAACAACATTAGTTACGCAAATTAAATGTATCAGTTTTTTAAGGTTGTTTTTTCATCAAGGACACACATCAAAATGACAATGCCATATCTACCACAATTAAGCCAAAAGTTTCTTTGCGGATAATTTCTTTAGAGATAGTGTAATTAGCATTTCCGCTTGTACCTACTTTATACCGAACAAAGTTTTTATTGTTTTCTACAAGAAACATAGCTGAATGCTAATCGACTTTTGGGTGTAGCGGTTGTATGAATCGGATCCATAAATGGTATTGAGTATAGATTTCGTTTTTGAACGTTACCTAAAACGTCAGTGTTAATTCACAGCACTATGTGACAAAAAGGACTTTTTGGCGGGAACGGGAGAAGTGAGGTTGACATTTTATTTCAATTTTCTATTTGTTACATTTTTGAGAGTTTTAAAGTACAAAAGTGATAGTATATTGTGTTTCAAAGTTCTGTATAAGTGAAAAGAATGCAGTAGGTCTAAAAAAACAAGTGTAGCTGAAGTTCTCGCGCTCTTCTAAGAAATCCTTTATAACTTCAGTAAAGCCTACTATCACTTTACTGGAGGAGTTTTACGATAAGAAAAAACTAATTAACTTGTGATTCTACTTATTAATACGTGACATTAGCAAATGCACTAATCTGTGCGCCATGCCATAAAGAAAAAGTGACAAAAATTTTTTCAAAGTAGCAACGAGAATGTATGCTTACGGAAAAAAGCATAGCAAGTGTAACAAATACTTTTCGTTTTAACCTAAGAAAACTAACTTTATTTGCTTGCCAGAAAATATGCTAACGTTTCGATTTCAGAGGTATTATCGTCTTAGTATTAAGCCCTAACAAAATGAAGCGTTTACTTTTGTCTTGATGAAAGATTTTTATTTTTATGCACATCAATAACGATGCAGTTATTGTTTCATTCATTTCATTTTTGTAATACAAATAAATAAAGTAATATACCCGTAATTTTTCTGAACGCACTAATTGGAATCAACGGATCACAGTCAACAGGCTTACGTTATAACATCAAAGCTAAAATTTATTTTATAAGTGTATACTGTATTAAGTAAGAACGTATAGATATTGGCTAATTTGAGTCTAGTTGACTTTGGCATGTAACAGGTATTAAAAGAGCAAAAAAATGTTACTCTTTTATCTTAAAAAATCAAATCCCGTTTTGAATGTTTTCGAAAACAGCATTAAAGATCCATAGTCACTATTGTCAGATTTTTCGGGTATTTCCGTGAGTTAGAGTTTCTAGCAACACTTCAAATCTCAATAATTAGTGGGAGCATCTAAGTTATAGTATCAAGAGAGAATTTAATGTATTTTATTCGAATGACTATTTTGTAACATTTTGATAGCAAGCAAATCAACCCACCGGCTCTAATATTCCGCCAGACACGGTAAAAATTTCGCTGTCAACTCTAGCGCGATTACATGCCAGTGCGTGTTAGAGCAGTGCAGTAAACAATTCAATGAAACCAATCTCGTTTATTTGTTCTGTCACATTGTTTCTTATATTTGGTACATATTTACAGTAGAATGTATCATATATGCGAAACTATAGTTCATATGTATTGATGAGTAGCTGAAGTTGGGTAGCATCTACATCAACTATTTCCGCCGCATTGTGTACATTACAAATTTTGTTTATTGTGTTAAATATAATTACATTATATTCAAGACAATTTTATAGATTTTTTGAACCCAAACAAAACACTTCAGAATCTAAACTTTCCAGCACCTGTGAGTATCCAAATGTCATTTTTTTTTTTAAATTGTTAAATAAAATTCGTTAAAATGAAGAAACAACTTCAGTTTTATTAAATTGTGCAACGAACCAATCTACTGCACTCACTCGCACTTGTATGCACAGCACACTCGTATGTAATCACTATAAATAAATGATACTATTTCGGATAAAATATTTATTACAAATATCTACTTTATTGTAAAAGAGCAACATTCTTTTGCACCTTTTGTTATCTATAGATATTAAATGCCAGAGCCAGCCTGACTCAAGTTAATAATTATCCATAATAATATTTAATAACTACTATTTAATACCTATTTATTACCAGTATCATGGAGCACTCAACCTATAGAGACGAAATATCGGACCATCTTATTCACCACTGCTCAGTTTATTTACACTAACAAATATTAACTCTCGCACATTTCTGTATATTCCGACAGATATTGAAATATCTATGTAAAGTTTATTCGGTGGTGTGGCAAAAACAACAATAATAAAATTATGAAACAGAATGCAGTAACCACAGCAGTGTTTAGACATACATTGTTTTCATACAAAATAAACGACATGCCACTCTATAGATTGAGTGCTCTACGCCTATTATTTACAATAATATAGACAATAATAAATAAAATTGAAATGTCTGGATTTCAAATGTTCTTTCTTAAGCTCATTAAACCTAGTTATTTACCTACACTCAAACACGTGAGTTTTAAATTTTTGTCTGTCTGCTTGTTTGTCCGGGTTGTTCCCGAAATTACTGAAGCGATTTCGACCATTTTTGAAAATTTTTAGCTTCTACCGGCTCAAGGATTTTACTTCAAGAAGTGCCTTTTATTATTACATTTATTTATTTTTGTAAATATATTTTATACTCATTTCATTAGATGTTAGGTTGTTTCAACATGGAAAATGTGTACATAGATATAAAGATTTCAAACGGAAAATAAAGTATGTATATATAATACATACTGTATATCTTTCTTGGACTAATTTTGTTAGTTAAAACATACATGTCTTCAGACTGCATAATAACATTCTCCACTTGAAAATTAGGCAGTATAATCGCTAGTCCAAGTGATAAACTCGTATACAATTTTTAGCTATCATCCAATCGAAGTCTCAAAGCAGTTATAATCAGCAAGACAATCGCCAACATAACTTTCTTTGATAAACCATTATGGCCTATGCAAGAATCTAATACATTTGGTACATTCTACCCAGATATGTAAGGTTGTTTTCGATTAGCCCGTTTGCGCAGTGACATATGCATCTGCTTTCCAAACTAGGGTCCCGGGTTCAATCCCCGCTCAGAGTCAATTTAGGAAACGAACTTTTCTAAATTGGCTTGGAGTCTACGTGTTACTAGGAACTCCCCAGAGTTCGTTTTGTGGTACCCATAGTACAAACATACTGCTTAGTTTGGGGTCACACAATCTGTGTAATTGTCTGGAATATTACAAAAAAAATATATATAAATACATTTTGCATGCTTGATTTGTCTTGGTTTTATTCAAAGTTCTCTAAGTATAAGTTATAAGATCAAGAAGTGAAGGAGAGCAGTTGGGAGATTGATGTGTAGCCGATAAAGGTAAAATATGTAGATTAAAAGAGGAAAGAAGAGAAATAAGTCTTTTCGATAGTGCATCATTTTTTATTAAACAGATATTGAAATCACCAAGAAGTAAAATATCATTCTAAGTGGGGCATAGAGCGCATAGAATGCCATAGAAGATCTTCCAACTTGGTAAAATAATCTATGTGTAGAGAAGTACTATAAAACACCTAGCAACATTTTAGAGTGATGAAATGTAATTTTAACGAAAAGAAATTCAGCAGATTCAGAATATGGACTAGGTGAACTGAGTAGAATATTATAGGGAATGTCAGCACGGAGATATATTGCAACTCCACTACCGCCTTTGTTGATTCTATCATTGCGTATGAATTTGTAACCAGCCAGGGAGAAAAGTATGGAAGGGAGAGTAGGCTTGAGAAAAGATTCAGAAATAAGTAGGGCAACGACATTAGGTTTGCTAAAAGAAACAAGTAGGTCATTGTAATGCGCAGGAATGCTTTGAGCGTTAATATGCACAATGTTAAAATTATGTTTCCGCTCGTATATAAATAATATGAATAAAAATTAATAATATAAATGTAACATTAAAACAATATAAAAGTAACAATATCGACTAAGTTTAAATCTATAAGTAACTGCGTCAACACTCGCCAGATTGATGAAAGAAAGAAAAGAAAATAGACGCGCAAAACAAGCATGAGGACAACAAAATTATAACTAAAGAAATTTATTTAGTAAAGATAATTAGCACACAAATGCCCCTTCAGGTACAATGGAGTGTCATTGTATTTCTATCGCATGGTAACCAGGAAGTTTAATTTAAGCTTGACTCAACTGTACACAGTTGCATTGCAAACTTGGTGCATACCTGGTTCAAGTTTAAATTTCTGTCTGGATATATTTTTTTTATGAGACCAGCGTGGATACTACAAACGAATTAACTATGACTTCGCTCACTCATTTATTTTTACATAATAAAGTTTACAAAAGAGCGAAAAATAATAAATTATACAGAACCGAGTTGATATAAATTTAGTCAAGAAAGTATCGGGAAGTATCGGGATTGTTTTTTTGTTGTTGTTAGATTGGCACAACTGTTTTCCATTTTGGCGCGGAGTTTGAGTTGCATCTGTTATTTAGATTAAATACAGTGCTGTTTTTAGTTATATCATTCTAGTGTATATTGCGAATTTCATAATGGACAAAAACATCGAACAAAGAGTTTGTCTTAAATATTGCAACGCCAATGGAATTTCGTGTTCGGAGTCACTGAAAATGTTACAGAAGGCTTACGGTGAATACGACTTTATCAAAACACGTGCTTATGAGTGGTACAAAGCGTTCAAAAGCGGTTGAGATGTGATGGAAGATTTGCCTCGCTCTGGTAGGCCATCGATGTCTGCAACTGAAGTTAAGTTAAGTGAAGTTAAGTGAAGGAAATAGTGACTGAAAGTTCTCATTCACGTTTGAAAGAGATAGCCGCCGAACTTACTGTGTCCCACGAGTCGAGCGGTACCATTTTAAATAATCATTTGCGTATGAAACATGTTGCCGCTCGGCTAGTCCCAAAAGACCTGAATTTTCTTCAAAAACACAATCGCATAAGAGTCGCTGAGGACATGCTAGAACGAGTCGATTTCGATCCAACATTCATGAAACGCATTGTTACTGGTGATGAGACGTGGGTTTACGAGTTTGACATGCAAAATAGTCAACAAGCTTCGGAGTGGCGCCTTCTAACTGAACCGAAACCGAAAAACCCACGCCAAAGTCGATCAAAAGTCAAAGTCATGTTGACTGTTTTCTTTAACTACCGCGGTGTTGTGCACTCGGAATTCTTGCCTAAAGGTCAAACTGTAAATAAAGAACATTATTTGGGGGTTATGCGGCGTTTAAGAGAGCAAATTCGACGA
This sequence comes from Zeuzera pyrina, assembly GCA_907165235.1. Taxonomy (NCBI): domain Eukaryota; kingdom Metazoa; phylum Arthropoda; class Insecta; order Lepidoptera; family Cossidae; genus Zeuzera; species Zeuzera pyrina. Next base: position 4,434,644 of record OU015623.1, read on the forward strand.
AAAAAGCCAGATTTGTGGAAAGAAAATTCTTGGATTTTGCACCACGATAATGCACTTTCGCACAAGGTCATCATTGTGAACGAATTTTTGACCAAAAACTCAACAAATACCATCGAGCAACCACCTTATTCATCAGATGTGGCTCCAGCCGACTTCTTTCTTTTTCCTAAACTCAAATTACCACTTCGTAGCACCCGTTTTCATTCGGTAGAAGACATAAGGAGAATTCGCGGCGAGCACTGAACTCAATTCCGGAAAAAACGTTTAAATGAATAACTAACATTTCGTGTATTATTGATCTTTTCCCGGTACTTTCTTGACAGAGTAGTATTTCTGAATATTTTTGAATTATTTATAGTAATAATACTTTAAATTTATATGAATATTATGATGTAAAATAAAAAAAATAACACAAATGTATACATAATTATTGTTATATCGTGATTAAATGTAATTAATTAATACACACTAATTGGAAAACACACCTTTTTATTTCCTCAGTAATACCAACCAATACAAACTAACTGTTCGCTAAAAAACGCGGGAGCTAGTGTTGCCCTCTACTTTACAATATACATAGCACTCTCCCCCACCTTAAAAAAAAATTGGTTTAACTAAAACAAAACTTTTCTTATACTTTTTTCTCGGTAACCTTACTTTAGGTACATAACTAAACAAAATTATAAACTTATAACATAATAATAATATTATAAATTTTGACTACATTTAAAAAGTTGGTTGGCATGTCGTTTCCACTGAAGTCCGTCCACTTCTACTATATAAGTTACGCCTGGTACTAAAATTTCACGTATTTTACCTAATGACCAATTCTTTTTGTTTTTTCTTGAGTCCTTCACCATCACTTTTTCTCCAACTGAAAATATTTTATAATTGTCCTTACTATTTATTATTAATTTAATTTGTTCAAAATCAATCTTATTATTTACTGGACTTGGCCTCAGTAAAGAGAAACGACATCTCAACTCTCTTCCGAACATCAATTTTGCTGGACTATTGCCTGCGGATTTGTGGACAGTACATCTATAATCAAAAAGAAATAAATTACAAGCATATTCAAGTTTTTGCCCACTCTCTACAATTTTTATCACATGTGACTTGAATGACTCCACAAATCTTTCTGCCAGTCCATTCGTGGCCGGGTAGTAAGTTGGGGTGAAAGTCTGTTTGACTCCCACTACTTTACAATAACACTTAAATTCCTCACTAGTCCAAGTAGGACCATTATCAGTGACCAAATGTAAGGGGTACCCATAACGTACAAAAACGCTTTTAAATACTTCAATTGTTTTTTTGTGCAGTAATATTACTCATGACAAATACTTCTGGCCATTTAGAGTAGGCATCTACTATTACTAAGAACATTTTTGAATATAAGGGGCCCAAAAAATCTGCATGTAACCTATGCCAAACAGTCGGAGGCTGTGGCCACATTGTTAATTTAATTTTTTCTGGATTTTTATAGTTTTGCAAACAGTTAATATAATTCTTTGTTATATTTTCTATTTCCTTATCGATGTCTGGCCACCAAAAATATGATCTTGATATTTCTTTCATGCGCGTTATACGCAAATGACTAGCATGTAACTCGTACATTAATTTTATTAATAAAAAGTACATACATATGTTAATATTTACAAACTTAAAACTACACATTATCTTAAATAATAAACTTCCTCAAAGTTGCCGCTTAGAAAGCTGTCATTGCTCAAGGTACCTAGCAGACTGGCAGCATTGCCTCTTTGAATAGCCAAACTGATTCGTTGGCGGAAGAAGCTGCCAGCCCGGCGGTCTCCCGAAGCCTCGACCAGTCTCTTACAAATATCAGAAACCAGTCGATGGGCTTCGGGGCCCCAGGGACCCAAAGTTTCGACTGCAAAGGGCGTAAATATGAAACTCTCGGAGAGAGTCGCATACTTACGCCGCTTCAAGTTCTCGGCAGTGCTGGCCGCGGCACCTGCTGACTTGGAAGTCGCCGGCACATGGGAAACAGCAAGTGTATCGACACAAGTGGCATCCCACACCAGCGATCTTCAAAGTTTCCAAGGAATGAGCGTCAAACCATCCGGTCTCCTGCCGTCGCTGCGCACAATACCTACAGGCTCTAAGACTGCAGGAACGCCAGCGGCGACAAGAGCCCGCCGAATGACGTCATTCAAGGCAGCATGTCGTGACATGCGGCCCGCACTACGTAAACAGGATAAACCGTGGTGACCTAGTACATCGACGAGATCACCACAGCGGCAACGGTGAAGAAGGTTAGTCCTGGCCCCCAGACGAAGGGATACTATGAGAGAAAGCGTGGTATTGTCGATTAAGGTTCCTAAGTTTTTTGAAGGTATTACCTTCAACCAGTGTCCTGACTCCTTCTCAGAAACAGCTAGGAGGCGAGACCGATCTTTTTCGGTACTACAAGAATCTAAAAGTTGTAAATGAACATTTTTGCATAGAGGCTCATCCCAGTGTTTTTGAGAAAAGGTCGAGGTAGGCAGGTTAGTACTCGGACAAACACTTAACCAAGCATTTCGAGCATCAGTCAAGCACGGCACCTCAACCGATCCTAAGGAAGGGTGAATAATAGATAGGAAAAGGTTTTCCGTGCTGTAGGCTGACGAAAGAAAAGCTGGCAGTGACACACTCGAGATTTTGCGTATGCCCAGGCCTCCATAACAGATGGGAAGCGAGGCTTGATTCCAGACCCTGTCATCAACAAAGGAGCAATTTAATATTTTAGATAATGTATTTTTTAGAATATTGTCTACAGATTTTAAAAGCGTTTGAAATTTAAAAAGCTGAGAACAGCGAAGAGCATATGTAAGTTTTGGAACGAAAAGGCAAAAGCGGACAATGAGGAGAGCCATGTGGGAATTAATTTTGAAAAGTTTGTCTGAAGACTGGCTAAATTTTTGTATTTGATCATTGATAAAGCAGGGTATGGAGTCATCTAAGACGGGAGCACCTAGGAGGTACAGCGATTCTTTTGACAAGACTTTAATACCTGGTGCCAGATTGTTAAATTTATTAATTATTTCATTTTTTGTAATAGTTGTACTCATACATTATATTGTCTCTAATATTCTTAGGTATTATAACTCTGTATCCCCATTATAGACATTCTTTCTTCACACTGATTTCATTTTTTCTTCTAAAATATGGTTCATAATCTTCGCTCAAATCATTTTTTACTGGCCAGCCATCTCTACAGTGTCTCAAAACATCACATAAAATTTTCTTTTTTAGTTTCATTTTGAACCATTTGCAAATTCAATGCATTAAAATTTGATTTATTTATGTAATTTACTGTGTTAGATTCAAAACTTTTTTCAATGATTTCATTATTTTTAAAACTTTTGTCTTTACTTAATGTGACTACACGTGATAAATAGTCTGCTGGATTATTTTTGGATTTTATATGTTGAATTTCATAATCAAACCCACTTAAGAAAATTGACCAATACTGTAACCGCCTTGCTGCCATTTTTGGTATGCCATATTTTGGTCCTAATATTCTTGATAACATAACATAACATAACTTCACGCTGTATCCCCAACAGGGTAGTCAGAGAGGACGGAGCGCCAGGAGTCGCGGTCCTTACACATTCTTGATAATGCCTCATTATCGGTTTGCAATATGAATTTATGTCCAAATAAAAATTCATAGAATTTACTCACTCCAAAAATGATTGCATAAGCTTCTTTCTCTAAGATTGGATATTTAATTAGGGTATTATTGAATTTTTTACTTGCAAATGCTACTGGTTTTATGATATTATTACTGTCTTTTGTAGACAGCACAGCAGCTACCCCACTATCTGCAGAATCACAAGTTAAAATAATTTTTGAATTTTGATCAAAATGCGATAAAGAGGATGCGTTTGCGAGAGTTTTTTTTATTTCCTGAAATGAATTATCACATTCCTCTGTCCACTGGAATTTATCTTTTTTTAGGCAATCATACAATGGTTTTAATATTATTGCTATGTCTTTTAAAAATCTGTTATAGTAATTAACTTTTCCTAGAAATGATTTAAGCATTTTTACATTATTTGGGCGTGGCAGTGACAGCAAAGGTTCGATTTTACTTTTTATAATTTTTACACCAGTTTTGTTTACTTCAAATCCAAAAATATCCAATTTCTCCTCAAAAAATTTGCATTTATTTATTTTTAATTTTAATCCTGAGTCCTTGAGCCTTTGTAATACCTGTTTTAATTTCTCATTTGTTTCTGATAACGTTTTTCCATATACATATATGTTATCTGTATATTCAATGATGTCTAAACCGTTTAATTTTTGTGTAGTTAATCTTTGGAATGAGCCAGGGCCCGTACTCACACCGAAAGGCAAGTATAAATATTTGTAGGTACCTTGTTCAGTGACTATTGTGACTAGTTTTTGAGACACTTCATCTAACGGGGCTTGTAAATAGGCCTCTTGCAAGTCCAATTCACAAAAATAACTGTTGCCTTGCATTTTAATCAATATATTGTTAATTGTAGGTAACGGGTAATGATCGATCTGTAAATACTTATTTATTGTGATTCGAAAATCGCCACACAAACGAACAGTTCCATCTGGTTTTAGAACTGGTACCACTGGAGTACCCCACTCTGAATACTCCACTGGCTCAATTCGTTTATTTGTAACTAATCTTTCAATTTCTTGTTTGACTTTATCTTTTAATGCAAATGGAATGGTTCTGACCGGCATGAATACAGGCTTTACCTCTGGTTCCATAGATAAATGGATTGCCTCTCCCTTGAAATTACCCACACCTGGTTCAAATAAGATGGAATACTCACTTTTAATGTCTTTTATTAATTGATGTTTAGAAACACTTTCACAAACTTTTTGCTCAAATCTTGGAGGCCATAATCGCAACAAAGAGAGCCAATCCTTACCTATTATTTTTGGCATTCCATCTTTTACCACAAATAATCTTTGATTATTTACATTGAGACTCTCGTAACCGATATTTAAATCTTCAATCACACCTAATGGTTTTGAAATTGACTGATCGAAGTTAGTGAATAACACATTACGCTGTTTAATTTTTAACTCTGGAAAGTATTGCTGTTTATCAGCTAAAGTAATTGTACTCACGTCTGCTCCAGTGTCAACCTCGAATTCTACAACCTTTCCATTTACAGTAATCTGCAATATAGCAGATGGAATTTTTTTTACACCGCTAAAATAAAAAATATCAAATATTTCAGGGTCTGTCACCATATTATTTTTCTCACGGGTGTCACTGTCTCCTAAACCTGTAGATTCCACTAAATTCACATTTTTCACTTTCAAAGTCTTATTTTTAACACACACTTTGAAGATATGTCCTTTAATGCCACACTCACTACAAAATTTTTCACGGAGCGAACATTCTGCTTTTATATGTCCCTTCTTTCCGCAGCAGAAACATGTTGTACTTTGTTTATTTAATGGTACCCTATTAAAAGTGTTTTTGTTAGCACAAAAATTACTATTTCTGTTCTTATTGAAGTTTTTTCCTTGTAATTGAAATATTTGTGTTTGTTCTGGTTCTTTTTCATGGTTGAAAGCCAATTTATAAGCTGTTTCCACTGTTTTTTCGATATTAGTTAAGAGTTCTAATGATTGCTCAGCTTGCTTCAGCAATTCAAATTTTACTGAATCACAATAAGTACCATTCAACAATCTCTCCTTTAATTCTTCATCTAAGTTCTTAAATTTGCAGTTTTTGGATAATTTTTTTAGTTCTATTATGTATTGTTCTATGCTTTCATTAGGTTTTTGACATCGTTTTCGGAATTCTGCTTGGTGAAATGCATAGTTTTTCACAGGATGATAATATTTTCTCAGTTTTTCGCATATCTTTTCGTATGTTTCATTGACTGGTGATATCGGCGTGCTCAATGTTGTCTATAAATCGTAAACATTTGTGCTCAGTTTCGTGATAAGTAACGGCACTCTTTTTTGTTCAGTCACGTCATTCAATAGGATAAAACATTCAAATTGTTGCTGATATGCGTTCCGGTTGTCACCACTAAATACTTCTAAACTAGTGATCGAGGCCATGATTATCTCAGGTGAAGTATTTTCGGTTTTTATTCTATCTATGTATTCGCGTAAGTAAATCGCTTGGCAATTTCTATCAATTCTTTTTTAGTTTTTTCCGGTATCCGCGCTTTTCTTCCTTGTTTAATCAGTTGTTCAATTAAATCCATTAATATTAAACGCCACCAGCCAACACAGAACACGCCGACACTTTTGAGGTTATAATAGTTATTATTTTTTATTTTATGGAACTATAGACAATATTGTTATAGCTGTAGTTGCACATAACTGGTATTCGTTTCGTACTCGTCGCCAATGTTATATCGTGATTAAATGTAATTGGAAAACACGCCTTTTTATTTCTTCAATAATACCAACCAATACAAACTAACTGTTCGCTAAAAAACGCGGGAGCTAGTGTTGCCCTCTACTTTACAATATACATAGCAATTATGATAATCAACTTATGAACTAACTGAAACGAAAACGTCAATTCAAAATACTAAATTTAGTACCAACCTGATATTTATTTCGTATATAAAAATTACGTAAGTGGTATAAAATATTAATTCATAGAATTACATCATTGGTTACTAGGTATTTACATGCAAAAAATGGTCAATAACGTTTTGGGTAAGCCCACGTACATAGGGTTCTATAGATGTTAAGGCGACGCATTGGAAATTTTAACAACAGGGATCTCGATTTTTCTAAGTGACTACAAAATGTATGAAAGTGATATTTGGTTATCAGTTTCTTCATTTCATTGACTTCATTTTGCCAGTAAGGTGATGTCGCAGTGGTAAACAATAATGTAATCCGAAATAACCTCCTGTTCTATGCAAACGTACGCGCGATAGCTTACGAAAAATAAAAAAAAGTTATTTTCGATTAAATTATTAAAACTTTCGTGCGACATTATTAATGCACTAATTATTGAATACGGCTTTACTCACGTATAATCGATATACGTACCGACTAGTTTCGGACCTATTGGAGGTCCATCATCAGGGTGAGTAGGATGAGTTCGCGGCCGCGCCCCGTCTCGTACTCACTCGCACTCGCGCGGCCGCAAACTCATCCTACTCACCCTGATGATGGACCTCCAATAGGTCCGAAACTAGTCGGTACCTATACTGATTATACGTGAATAAAACCGTATTCAATAATTAGACAGTTATTTTTGTTTATTTTAAAAACTATAATTCGTTTTAAGAAATCGAAACAGGCATTTTGAAGTGCGTTTGGAATGAACTGTACTGAAAATTTAGAAACAAATCGATCACGTTACTCCAAATAATGTAAATCTTTGTTTCAAAAGAGGTTTCATTGATATTTTTTTTTCTGTTACAAAAGTTAACCAATCGTATATCGCGACTGGCAAAATCCCCTTACTAGCTGGGACTGGCGTCCCCTTATTAACGAATAAAAAAAGAGTATCTGTAATTTTTTTTATACTATGAGAAAAACAAATGAGGAAACGGTCCATCTGATGGGAAGTGGTATGTTTATTGTAAGTTTCACTAAAATTAAAAAACAGGTGTACGTTCAGGATTTTATCTAAGCTATTGCTTTGATAGTTTAAAAAGAGAGGTGGGAGTGGGGATCCCCTGTAAAGGCAATGATATCTATGTAAGTACTAGATTGAGTTTTCAAAAAATCGGTTTGTTCCACTCAACTGAGGCTCCGGGGACCACATCTAGCTCACTTTCAATTCGACGCTTGTGCAGTGAACAACGTAGCGTATCTGACTTCATTTCATATTTAATGCACTTATGTAATGGTACGAGGGTTGCTATTTATGTATCCGGAACTGGCCAGTTACAGAACAATATTTAAAAAGTAATTATAACATTTAAAAATGGAACTCTTTGGCTGAAGAATACAATTTGTTTCATGTAGCTGTCATTTGTTTATCCTTTGTGGCGTCATTTTGAAAATTGCGAGTCTTTATCACCATGGATTTAAGTCGTGAAAATTTTCGTGCTATGATTTATCACGATTTTCAGCGAGGGCTAACTCAAAAACAGTACATCGATCAACTCACTTCGACTTTTGGGGACGAAGCACCATCGAAAACTACTGTGTCACTGGTTTAGTGAGTTTAATCGTGGGCGGTCTGTGCTCACGGACGAAGTTAAAGAAGGTCGCCCTAAATCGGTTGTTGTACCTCAACATATTAATGCTATGCGGGAACTAATAATGCAAGATCATCACGTTACATATCGCAAGATAGAGGCATCTCTGGGCATAAGTATGACGAGTATATATAAAAAATTACACGAACATTTAGCTGTAAAAAAAATTTGTTCACGTTGGATTCCGCACAACTTGAGAATTGACCAAAAACGGGCTCGTGTCGAATGGTGTGAAAAAACGTTACAAAAGTACAATCAGGGTGCGTCAAAAGCTGTCCATAATATCTACACAGGTGATGAATCTTAGATATATGCGTATGATCCTGAAACTAAACAACAATCAACGGTTTGGGTGTTCCAAGATGAGCCGAACCCAACAAAAGTCATTCGTTCAAAAAGCACTTTGAAGTAAATGGTCGCTTGTTTTTTTGGTATAAATGGACATGTAGCTACAGTGCCACTACAGGATCGTAAAACGGTTAATTCTGAATGGTACACGACCATTTGTTTGCCAGAAGTCTTTGAAGAAATAAGAAAGAACAACCGACAACGCAGAATCCTTCTTCATCATGACAATGCTAGCTGCCACACATCGGCCGAAACAACTATGTATTTGGAAGATCAAAAAATCGAATTAACGGGTCATCCGCCGTACAGCCCCGACTTGGCCCCCAACGACTATTACTATTACTATTTATTCCCAACCGAGAAGAATAAATTACGTGGTCAACGTTTTTCGAGCCGTGAAAAGGCTGTTGATGTGTTCAAAATGCACGTTTTGGAGATACTTCAATCCGAATGGAAAAAGTGCTACGAAAATTGGTTCCAACGCATGCAAAAGAGCATCGATCATCATGGTGAATATTTTGAAAAGCAATAAAACTATAATAAATGCTATATGTTTGTTTCACTTTGTTATTCCGGATACATAAATAGCAGCCCTCGTATTACAATAAATAATTTAAAAGATTGTGCTCAGTTTATTATAAGACTGCAGTATACACATTTAAAATGGATTTTCAGTGAACATAACTTATTTTATTATACGTTATATTAAAACGTCGTGAGCAGGTCTTGCCCATTCGAAGCGACGACACGATAGCACCGTCTCACTCTTACGGCGAACAGGTAGTTCCCGCGCCGCGCTATGCCAGCGCGTATGGGGGTGATTCACCTAGAAACTTGACTTTTGCCTAATTTCCTTGGCACAATTTTCTTTTCTTTTTAGGAATATATTTAGGTATTTCTTAAAAGTTGATTTTGATACTGTTGAGGAATGAGAAGCATTGCTAGAATAGGGAAAAGCCGGAGCTCTAACAAAAGTTTTTCTGGTTACAGGTAAAGTACAGGTGATACAGGTAATAATTGTGGTGGTAGTTCCTTATCTGATTCTGGTCGACTAACTTCACGTAGTAAAGTTTCCAATTGTTTTTTATTTTTTTCTCTAATATAATAAGCTTGTAATGTATCTCTATTTCTTTTTCGCTGTAACCTTTGTCTTCGAGGGGTCATCTCATTCACTAGTAGTATTCACTTTTTCTGTTCCTTTTTCTTATAATATCGTACCCGGTCTTTAGCTTCAAATTCTTCATGAAACTGAGGGTTACTCTTTATTTTTTCCAATCCTCTTTTTTCTGCTCATCTATTTTTCAATTTTTCTTCGCTTGTTTGTTTTTTCTATTTTCTGTATCCTACGCAAGAAAAAGACAATTAAATATATCTGATTATTATCTGATCACAGCTGAAGGTATATAAAACAGTTAAAATAGAAATGTAGGGCAATATCGTTTTGTTTTAAAAAAAACAAAATTACTACGAATACAGAATTATTAATTTTACCTATTTTTCTGTGTCAAAACAATGAATATGTGAATAGACGTACACGTTCATATTCTAATATGAGGAACAACATCCTTTTGGCTATAGAATGACTGATTATTTAAGATGTATCTTGTGTATCATAATTTCCTTGATATTTCCTAAGTTTTTTGGCAAATTTTGAACTTTGAAAAACGAGGAACTTAGGACCAAGGAAATTAGATTTAAGCCAAAAACACCCCGCAGATAACAAAATAATCTCTATAAATATTCACAATTCAAATTGAGGATCCAGCCCTCCAAACACATTTAAATATAGAAACTACTGGTCAGGAGTTTATCTCATAACTAAGAAATCGTGACCAGGGAAATTGAATAATCTATAAACCAAAGCCCAAGAGAAGGACGTACTCATGCGATTGGCGCGAAACTGAACAATAGTACGCAGGTCTTGCTTCGATGAATTCTCGCGGCGAAATGGCCGATCGTAAAGCAGATTATGGTGCAAAGCATTTATTCAAAACATAATGCATTTTTGTAACGGTTGAAATGTCTACCCAAGGAAATTATACTTTTCAGGCGGACAAAGACAAAACCCTATTTTATTTTATAAGTATATTAATGATATAAATATTATTTTTTACAGCCGTATATTTTTTAAATATAAGATTATACTATTTAAAAGTGAATAGCTTTATTATACGTTCCTATACGTATAGGAATTTAGAATTTAGTAAAATGGACATGCTAAGGAAAAATTGGAATTTCCAGGTTTAGATATGCTTTTCTATATTATCGATTATAGTTATTGGTGTTTGAATAGCAAAAACAGTTGAAAATTGAGATATAGTATCATAAAAAATAAGTTGTACACTTATAAATATCAAAAAAATACCGTTCGCCTGCCTGGACATAGAAACTTCGCGTATTTTGCGAATTACCCAGGAACATGATTATCGTTTTGATGTACTATTGTATCAAAATGTATGAAAAATTTTTTATTTCTGTACTATCTGTACATCTGTAGATCTGTAACAATATACAGTTTAACGCGGTAAGAATATAAAACATTTTGAGTACCTTTTTAACGTTTTTTCATAAACGATTTTTGCTACATTGGATATTATAATTTTCGTATTAAATATGATAGAATATCATTAAAGAATCTATTCACACTTTTTATTTAGATATTTTACGTTTAATATCTAGTATGAAGGCAAACACTTCGATCTAAGTATACTATTTACTCTGTGAGCGAGACAAAAATATTTTCTAAAAATTTTTTTATTTCCCTTTTGAATGACCTTCGCGTAAATAAATATCCAAGGCAGGCCTACAATGAACTTCTTTCTAATTCTGGAGCGCGACGATATACAAGAGAATCATCAATATAAATAAATATTAAAACCAGTGAAATTTAAATGGGAGCACCACGAAAGTATACATACAAAAAAAACCCTACCCTTTCATACAAAAAAAAATTTCGAAATCGATCCACAATTGACGAAATTATCAATGAACATACATATTAAAAAAAAAATATACCTACATACAGATGAACATAAAACCTCCTCCTTTTTTTGAAGTCGGTTAAAAATAAGACAATGACAGACGGATACACTGTCAGACTGATGGACGGACGGACTAAAGTTTTAGTTCCTTACTTGACTACGAAACTCTACATAGTAGCTTAAATAAAAAACAGTAGGTATGTCTACGTTGGAAAATAATATTAAAAATGTCGTTGTCATTGGTATTTTAGACAGATAATCAAATCAAAGAGTGGTAATAATAATAGATAATAAATATAAATAGCCATTTTTTTTTATTTAGAAAAAAGACAAAAATCCGCCTCTAAAATTACATCTCTGTTTTGCTTGCTATGCTCATGTTGAATTTTGTTTTTACTATGTACATTGACGTCACTACTTTTTATAAATTACCTACTATTCTATAATATGTGAACAATTCGCGATATTGACTTTATCGATGGTTTAATGAAGTAGTATTATCGAAAATTTTAGGTAATATATTATGCAATAACTCAACTAATTTCATAAATACACATAACATAATTTTAGATAATCCATTCGGCACGCTTATCACCCAACACGCAGTCAGCATGCGACAGCCAAATATCGCGCGATATCTGCTGTCAAAACGAGTTTGTACAATGTAATTTGTATAGTGGCGTCAAATATACCGCGAATGCAAAATGTTCATGAGAGGGGACTTCATCTTCGTAGTCTATAACATGTAGTCCTTTCGTGGGACTGTCAATAAAAGAAATAATGAAAGTTGACATAGAAAGAGAAGCATGCATACGTAGTTCAGAGTCGAGATCATACACGGAGTACTCAACCTATAGAGACGACATATCGGACCATCTTGTTCATCATTATCTTATTCACCACCGCTCAGTTTATTTACACTAACAAATATAAACTCTCATTCGTATTAAGCAGTGCACAACCAATACTGGACCTGTGTGTACATATACTTAAATATAACAGATATTTAAATATTTATGAAATGGCCTATTGTTCTATTCGGTAGTGTGGCAAAAACAGCAAAAAATCAAACTATAAAACAGAACGCAGTAACCGCAACAGTGTTTAGACGTAAATTGTTTTCATACAAAATAAATGACATTGCCACTCAAATAGGTTGAGTGCTTCAAGAGATCATATGATCACGAGAAGCTACATTCTAAGTGTAAGAGCTAAAATTCTGCTACTTCGAGTTTGAAGCTTTTGCTACAGCAAAAAAAAAGAAAAGCTCAACTGAAGCAAATAAAATAATCCTTAAAATATATAACAAACATATTTATAAATTGGCAATGTTACCGTGACATACATGTACCATAAATCGTTAGGTATTTCGTTACGCACTTGGCAGTGTATGCCACAGTACACGATGTGTTAGTGACCAGATAGAACCATGTTCTGCAGTAAAAATTAGGATAATTACAATCACAAACAATCCATTCAACTGTCATCCATAAAGTATTGCCATTTCATTACCTCAAAATAAATGAAAAACAATAAAAATCAATATAAATAACTTGGACAATATTGACGACTTCACCCTAGCAGCCATTCTTATTAAATAGTATCAGTAGTAATGATACCAGCTATATGTATTATTTTTTATGTTATGTACAGATAGTGTTGCGACAAAATAGGATGCAGAAAGCACGCCTGTTTTGATTTTTACTTAATTTTTTTTTTCGAAATTGATGTATGACTGTATGATGTATACATTGTCGAATTAAGGATACACGATATGGGGTTGTCCCAAAATGCAGTGTCAACTACTGACCAACTACTGACTTCGGTGTTTAGACAAGGTCAGTACCGCCGGCGCGCGCGACAGGCGGAGCGGACTGACTTGAAAATATCTAGTAGGAATCTTTAAATCAGCACTGACGCGTCAGTGCTATACTGACTTGCAAATGAAATAAATTTACATGATAGCAGTGCCGGGTCAGCACTGTCTTGTCTTGAATCGGAACTAGTAACTGTCTCGATGTAAATCTGCCACTCAGATATTCTGAAATGAAGCGTAGAACTTATCATTTCAGAAGCGTATGGAATCCTCTGTGCCGAACCGATTGAACCAGCAGATCGTCAAGATTTATGGTTTAGAAAGTTTGCTAGACTATTCCATTGTAGTATCATACTCTTGAGTTAAAACCCGAGATTCAAGGACTTAGTATCTAGACTAATCTACACTAATATTTTAAAGAGGTAAACTTTGTTTGTATGTAATGGATAAATTGAAAAACTTCTCAACCACTGTCAAAAATTCTTTCACTTATAGACAGCTATATTATCAGCGAGTAACATGGGCTGTATTTTTTTTTGTCGCTAGCTTGCAATATAATTTAAAATCAGCAGATCCTCAAGTTTCACGATTTGAAGCGGTAACTATTGCAACATCAGGAATACAGCATTGAAGGTTGACGTTACTGTCATTGTGTATTGTCATTATGGATTGAATAAATGTACGCAGTTTAATGAGTATTAGTAGCATTATTTGTATTTAAATAATTTTAATGTGCAGAAAATGAGTTTTGAGGAAGCGAAAGAAGTACGTAAGGACCGCGATGCTTGGCGCTCCACCCTCTCTGATTAGGCATATAGCGTGAAGATAGTTACCATAATTGTATGTATGTATTTTAATAAACCTGTCGCAAGATTCGAATTTCGCGACCGGTTTATTAAAATACAATTAAAAGCAAACGAAATGTTACACGGAATTAAAGTAAAATAGTAGTTGTATTATTTAATAATATTAAAATAGGTACATATATAAGATACGTTATTATTTAATTTTATTATTCTTATCATATTGTAATATTATATTTTATTGATATAATTCTTGCGGAGTACATAAGAGCCATACAGCAGATTTTAGTTCTTATATACAGAGTCTTTGTAAGGATAGAAGGTGACACGTCCCCCTGGTTTGATGTCTGTTCAGGCGTCAGACAGGGCTGCGTGATGTCTACCTGGCTGTTCGTGCTGTATTTGGACAGTTGCCTCCAGAGAATGAGAGGTAGTATGAGTGATATAATATGTGTTGACACAGTGGTAAACTGCCCATTGTACGCTGACGATGCTGTGGTTATTAGCACCATCAGAAGCAGAGTGGCAGACACTAGTCACGTGCATGAAAGAAGAATGTGAAGTGAAAGGATTTAATATGAATGTGAACAAAACTAAGGTTCTGGTATTTGAAAGGGAAGAGGTACAAACAAAATGTGAGGTTTGGGTAAATGGAAAATGTCTAGAACAAGTAAATGATATTGTGAATCTGGGGACTGTATTTTCGATGGAAGGTGTGAGTGGGATGGGAGAGCCGGGTAGCAGCTGGCAATAAAGTGAATGGTGCTCTGTCCGCATTAGTAGATAGTGTGAATATATAACACTGCCAAAATGGCTATCCACAATGCGGTGTTGGTGCCAACTTTACTGTACGGTAGTACGGCCTGGATATGCCCGAAATCGAGTGAAAGTATGATAAATGCAGTAGAAATGCGATCTCTTAGAAAGATGTGGGGTGTCACCCTTGCGGACAGGATAAGCAATGAGGAGATATGCAGTATGATAGGGTCGCAGGACAGTGTTATTGTAAAAATGAAAAAAGGAATGCTTAGATGGTTTGGGCGCATAGAAAGAATGAGTGATGAAAGACTGACGAAGAAAATATACAGAGCGAAAGTGAGTGGTAAAAGAAGGCAAGGAAGACCAAAGTTGACTTATGAAGATCAAATAGAGTGTTAGCCGACGGAAATGTCAAAAGCACTCGCATACCTAGTGAAAATGTGCGAGGAGAATGATAAAATTTAAGAGGAAGCGAAAGAAGTATTAAGGATCGCGACGCTTGGCGCTTCGTCCTCTCTGACTACCCCGTTGGGGATACTGTGTCTTCTTCATATATGTAGGTATGTATGTGCCCTAGATAATTACACCAATTGTGTGAACCCAACCGAGCGCTAGGTTTTTTCTCTAGGTACTGTACAACGAACTGGGGGAGCCCCTAGTAGCATTTGAATCATGAAGAAGACAGATTAGAAAAGTCCGTTTCTTTAATCAACATGGCTGGGAATCGAACCTGAGACTGTAGATTTGGAGTGTATTTTACCAAGCTAGTTCTAAGTAAATTATTCTTAATAACGAAGGGAGGGGCATGAAATGCTTGATGCGCAAAAACGCATAAAAAAAAAAACAAAAAGATTCTTCTCTTTTAATTACACGTATGTTACACTTTACTGTTTGTGTAATGCACACGTGTGGACAGTCGATTCAGTGCATATGGAAGTACGTCCAAAGGTTTCCGCGCTGCGTGCGCGCAATCTCAGAAAGACGATATTAGTAGTCTTTCGGTTTACCTACCTAGCGGACGTGTTCCTTCACTTTTCAAATTCAAATATCAAACTTTCCGGCCGGCATTTTTCTAAGTGTTTTATTTTTATTAAAACCAGTGCTTCATTTTGTAAGAAAAAGGAGGTTAGTTGATTTTTTTACTTTTTTGTGACTTTTCTATGGGATTACATTTTTCTAAGGAAATTGTAGTCCAATAGCTATAATATGTACATGACAACTGTAACCTAGATTTGCATCGATTTGTTTTTATGCGTAAGGCGTTTTTATTTATTTTTTGCGTCAAATTGACATGTACTTATATTTGAATATTTCAAAATAACTAGATTAGAGATTGGCTGAAATGAAATTTTAAAAGAGGTTGCTTGCTTTTGCAAATTTCGTTTTATTGAGAATATCACACATAATATAAAAATTATGTCTAGTGGATACATAATAAAACGTAATAATACTATTTTTAAAAGAAGAAAGAATTTTATGCATTAATTTTAAGTAACAATAAACTTTTTGTTAATAAAAATAAAATGAAAAAAATAATTGCACACATGAAATATTATTTTAGGAAAGAGAAAATAGATCTGACTATGTTGTTCATTATGTATACATATATACATTTATCGCTGTCGCTGTGCCACTGTGTCCGTTTCGATTGATAAGACTTTTTGAGTTATTGGACGACATTATCGGGTCAGTTTTTTTTTCTATGTTGGTGTCAAAATGTAAATTCTTAATATCAAATAAATCAAAATATAAATTCTTATAGCTTGGTCCCCTATATTTTCGAAATCTAACAATTCTATAAATAATGAGCTACATGTTTAATTTTGGTTTTATTTCCATTGCACTGAAAACGAACTTTTAATTGACCTTTCGCACTCAAGTTGATCTATTTCTATAAACACAGGAATAATTGACTTCGTAGCCATTTCCTGTGTAATGGAATCTAAACGAATATTATGAAGAGGTAAAGTTTGGATGTAGGAGGTAAACTCCGAAACTATATTCGATTCCAAAATATATTTCATAGATATTTGGAATCGATCTTCAAAGTGGAAATAGAGTGTATATTATGCCATTTCCACTCGGACGAAGTCGTGGGCATCAGCTACTGTATAATATTTTGTAGAATAAAACAGTACGATAAAATACGATTTTGTTACTTGTATGACTTGTTATATTAGAATTACGTAATTCTTCATCGGAATTCATAAACATTGTTTCTCTTTGAGTAAATAATTGCACTAATCGGTATTTTATTGTAATCTTTTCGTAAAGCAAAATACATAACTGCAAAATTATTTTTCAATGTTATAATATTATTTTAAGATAGTAACTAATTAATCTGTGATATTATGATGGTAGTAAAAAACTAGGTCCTTACGACATTAACTTAAAATAAGAGAAAGAACAAATCAATTAAAAAAACCGAAGATTTCTAAGCTAGCTTGAAATTTGGTTGTTACTGAGTTCTCCTCACCTTAGTTCAGGATATGGCTTCTATAATAATACGTTATTAAGCCTTCAAATTTATGGCTATATCTATGCTATGTGTTTATCTTTTTTTTCCTGAAATCTACAGTCTACCAAAAAGCCCTAATTGTATAACATCCATTGATATAAAACGGAAATAATTCCGCGTTCTTGTTATAAAAACTCGACTGACAATCAGCAATGATCTAAAATAAGCAAAAATAATGTGATATTTTTGATGATGTGATTGATGTGATATTTGTTTTCGGACAATAGAAGTTTCAGAATTCGGCCCTTGAGCCTCTATTAAAAACAATTCAGTTTCAACTCTCAATGGTTGCTAGGTACTTTGTATTAACCGGTCTATTTCGCTGACTACACTAGCCGTGGGATGCTCAACATTACAATTATAATAAACATAACATTTCTTTGTAATTAATCCGAAACCCACTTGACAATTCTACATATTTATGTGAGAAAGTCTGTTTCGTTAATAATCATTACAATATTGCGTTACATAATAATAATTAAATAATAAATAATTAGTACATATAATCGCGGAAAGCTGTAAGTCGCTGTTTGACTAGGAAATCTAAAATAGAGTCAAAGATAGTATAAAAAGGAGAAGCTAGGAAAAGGGAAACTTTCGCATGATTTTATACCTACCACATGCACGTGTAAGCGTTAGGGTTATTAGAAAATGTTTTTTTAACCATAGTAGGTGGTGATTTAAAAAAAAATACTTGACGCAGTTGGTACTGCGCTTGATATGACTTTATCTTTTAAACCTAGTTACTAAAAGGAATACGTCACGATTAATGTGATTAATAAGTTATTATGCCTAGGGCATATTATCATGACATTCGGCAACTGTGATTATTGTAATTAAGTATAGTCATTGTTTATGATTGATAATGTACAAACAGGCAGAAGATGAAGTGTTCATGAATCGATGCCACTCGCAACTATGAGACCGTTATGGTGGCTAAATGTCGAGTAAACGGACGCACGTTAGTCGCCAACTCGACTAATATGCGTCCGTTTTTTGACATGAAATAATAATTTTCCCGACTATTGTTATTGTTTTCTGTGCCGCTCAAACTAAGTTTTCCGTCTTTTGTTTTAATTATTTCCGATAGAGTCAAATCAATTGGTTATGCAACCGTTCATTTTGGACAGGGCGAGATTTTATTTCTTTATTGTGTGTGGAGATTCAACATAAAAATTTTGTTTATATTGCCATATATGTAAATTGGTATCATGTTTCGATTACGGCCGCCGAATCTATAAAAATGACAACAAAAAGTTGTTAAAATATGTAGATTATTCCCAGTATGATGGCGAACAAACGAGAACATTCCTGACCCCAATAACTTCATATAAACTTACATTGACCGCTTTTTAACGCCGGTTTGACTGCATTATAATAATATCGGCATTCTTTACTTTACTGACTCCTTAACCTATATGCAAAGGTTAAATGGGAAGTAGGTTATGTACCTGCTGTTCATCGATTCCGCTTTTTTAGGGTTTCGTTATTCAAAAGGAAATACGGAACCATTATTAGATCACTCTTGCGTCAGTCTATCTGTCACATTTGATTGTGTCAGAAACTAACTAACATATCTTTTGATAAGTATTTAGTACCTGCATTTTATCAGGCTTAGTGCATGGCTAACATGGGCTTTAACAAAAAACTCAATAAATAAATTTGCAACACGCGCTGGACAGAAGCATAATAGAGCCAAGAACGTTAACGAAACAAAAAAAATAGCATCAGCCAAAGCACCAAGATCCAAGATATACGAGTAACATTGAATATCAGATGAAATGGTCGGGTTATGTGATAAGAGGGAGAGACAAATGGAGTAAAATATTTACACGGCGGTACCGGAGACAAGATAAAAGACAAAGAGGAAGACCACAAGAGCAGCGAGATGACAATGAACGAAATGGAGTAGTGGCCAGAAATTAGCCGGAACGGAGAAGTTCGAAGGGAATAGGAGGCCGTTGCCGATTAGCAAACGAACATACAAAAAATGAGTAAACAAATAATCAACTCGAGCTTAGATCTGTGGAGAAGGCTTTATTGTTATACGTAACATACACGTTACTTGTTAACCCACACAATATATGCACTAGACAGAACTTTAAAATATTAGGAAAATCATTTAAGAATGGGAAAATTGGGTAGGTGCTTAAATTCACTTGACCATTCCAAACATTCCCTATATTATACTGTGCTGTAATTGTGGTACTCTCTGTAACGAAATTTTACTTTAAAAAGTACGTCGTCACTTTACCCGTGCGCATAATTACATAGTTTTCTCTTTATTTCTCAACTGCTTGAGTGCGTGTCAGATAATATGTAATTACATGATTTGCGCGGAAAAGGAGGGTCTTGTTTTCAGGATTAATAAACAAGTAGAAAATTGTAGAAATGCGATTTATTTGAATTGGGACTGTTTAAGATCCTGCCAATCCAGCCTAGCGCAAGTGAATTCGTCCTTCATCCCTCCATCCTATATCTATCTATCTACATTCTATAATATCTACAAAATTGATTCAGTCACAGTTGCGGTTCGATCATGTTTTTGCGCGGAAAATTATCTAAATTTATTTTCGTACTTAATTAAAATTACATTACCAAATAAAAGGAAGTTTGAGATGTTTGAGATATTATAATATTACCTATCCATTGTAGTGAAAATAATTTTGAAATCCAACTGAGATCTAATTGAATTTTTGTGCAAAACAGGATATTTCTGATTTTTTATCGAAATTTTTCTTCAGTCGTATTTTCACGTTTGAAGGTTTAAAGATAGAGGGTTGAAATTGTATACATCCAAACTAACTTTCAGTTTACTTAGGTATTGACATCTAGGTCACCGAAAACATCAAAGTCTGCATGTATCATTATTAAAACGATGTACACAGCATCACGACATTAACCACGTCAAGATGCAACGATGTCACACTTCGACTCTACTTCTAAAAATCTACAAAAGGGAATAAGATATTGACAATTGCTAGCCTATCGCCAATATAAGATTCATATCATAAGCCCTGTCCCCTGGCCGAATGTTTTGACCTGTAAGATACGCTCTACGTTTCTCAATGTTTCTATAGCAGGCCAATATGAAAGTATAATAATGTTTAATTTTGTATTTTAAATATATTAACTGCGTGTGTCGTCTTGTACTTTATTTAGAACAATTATTATAATATGCTTTTTTTTATAATATTGAAATGATCTTTTTTAATTTTCTTACCATTTATTCTCAGTACAGCCTTTTTCTGAACTATGAGTAGATTTACAATAAGTTCTTATTGAAAACATTACTCTAATTTGATTTTTACACAATAATCCAGGATTTTTTTAAGTTTCTAATTTACTATGTGCAAATTACTGAATATTTTATTTGAATGTATGAATTATAATCTGAGTTTATAATTTGTAAATATTAACGTATGTATGTACTTTTTTATTATTAATAAGGTTGAAAAAATGTGACTCGTATCACCTCAAAAGTGCTGCATTTACTCAAAAATAGAAAACGCTGCCTTCGTGAATTCATACGTCCATTTGTCCATTCATCTGTCACGATTTAATTCACATTGTCTCAAATTTATATGGCAAGGAAACTTATGATAGTAATTAGTTCACTAGTTATTTTGCATTAGTTAACATTTTAATAATTAAAAAGAGAAAATTTAATTCAATCGGAGTAACGCGTTCAGTATAAAGATTTGATGAGGTACACAAACATATTTTTTTCACTGTCAATCTAGTAAAGTCACACAGTACTTTAAAAATATGTAAAAATAATAATAATAATAATAATGTGCCAGACAATACCCACTATTCATCTGATCTCAAAGTAGCGTATTCCCTGTGCATCTCTGAAAGTACTGGATAACTCTTATTTGTCTAAAAAATATGAGATTACGGTTTTCATTGATTTTAACAGCAAAAATAAGGTTCTAAGTATTAAGTAATCATAGATTGTTTATTAAAATCTTTTATTTTTAGCTGTCTACCGTAAAAGGAAAAAAAAAACGGAAATCTAAAAGCTTTCAATTTTCGCAGAAATTATTGTTCCGTACAAGCTTGACATTTAAATATTTGTCTTGTATACCCACATATTTTGTACGGAGACATTGTTAATGTACAAACATTTTAATACAAGATTTAAAGTAGGGGACTAGGGGTAAATTCGGTACCCAAACTCGATTTGACTAGGTACTCCCTCATATCATTTATCCTAATTTATGTATTTTTATATATTTATACTAATATTATTTATATATCTATCTAAAATAAAAAAAAATTGGTAATATGAAGCCTTAGTTAGCTTACGAGAAAAATATAAAGATCACGCTAAATCTTATTAATCTCCATAAATAAAGTTTAGAATGGAAAAAGGGTTATTTTGTATGGGATCCGTCCTCAAAAATAAAATGTTAGTACTATGAGCATAACGGACATTGATATCCTCATCGAGTATTTTGATGTATACTAAGACAGCCATTGGAATTCATAGAAGAAAAAATATTTATGTTATGAAATGAAAGGTCTTCCCGTGTCTACTTAGCAGACTGTAATCGCAGTTGTTCACAGATTTTTGGGATACATATACGAGTACACAGAAGTAATTGTCTATAACGTTATAACCTTGGTTCCTAACCTTTTCAATATTGTTACCCCTTTGACCTATTAGGAAAACTGATTTTACCCCATCCCTAAAATATTATCAATACAAACAATACAACCAAATACAAATATTTTTATTAATTACAAATTGCACATTAGTCTTACAATTTGCTTGCGCTACTTACTGCGCGGACATCTATCATTTTTTATTTTTACTATCTAGCTAGGTATTTTATTAGATTGGGTCTTCATTATGAGGTTCTTTGTTACCCCCATAGAATAGCTGATTTACCCCCGCGGAGGTAATTACCCCCAGGTTCGGAAACCAGACGTTATAATATTTTTTTTCGAGACGTCATCATAAAAGAGAATCTTTTACCATTCTATAAATATCCCACGGTACCAATATCAATAAACTCGACCATTTTAATTTCATATCGAAGGTATTTCCTTGAATTCATTTAACGTCTACAGTTTTTGGAATGTATGCAAAATTGAATAGTAATAACATTAAAAGCAATAACTAGATCTTGATAACATTCAGAACTATACAAAATTAGTGTTTTATATTAGGAGATAAATACATATATATCCTCAACGCTCTATTGGGAGTGGGATAGTCAAAGAGATTGGAGCGCTAAGGGTCAGGATCCTTTCATACCTCTTTCTCCTCCTCAAATTTCATCCCTCTCACACTTTTGCTAAGGGATACGAGTGCTATTGACATTTTTGTCAACCTATTCAATCTCAATAAGTCTGCCTTGGTCTTCCTGGGCTTCTGCTACCCCTCATACGATACGAGTGCTTTTGCCAATTCCGTCAGCATGTACAATCTCCATAAGTCTGCCTTGGTCTTCCCGGGCTTCTGCTACCACTCATTGTCACTTTGGGAATGGGATAGTCAAAGAGATTGGGAATGGGATAGTCAAAGAGGCTAAGAATAGGATAGTCAAAGAGATTGGAGCGCCAAGCGTCAGGATCCTTACATACTTCTTTCTCTTCCTCAAATCTCATCTCTCTCTTCACACACTTTTGCTTAGGTATACGAGTGCTTTTGTCATTTTCGTCAGCATGTTCGATCTCCATAAGTCTGCCTTGGTCTTCCTGGGCTTCTGCTACCACTCATTTTCACTTTATAGATTTTCTTCGTCAGTCTTTCATCACTCATATGTTAGAAGATAATATCTAATATTACATACATACACGCTGTATCCCTAATGGGTAGTCAGAGAGGACGGAGCGCCAATAATAATAATATCTTCTAATAGTAAATAATAAAGTAATAATAGATTATACATAGATATATACATAAATACATACATACATATCTTCACGCTGTATCCCTAACGGGGTAGTCAGAGTGGACGGAGCGTCAATCGTCGCGATTAATAGATCATAATACAGTAATAAATAAAAATAATGTTGTAGTAAATACTTTAGACAATGAAACAAATTGCGTGAATTTAATTTAAGTTCTAAGTTCGTACTTTGTTTTATTCTTAAGGTGACGCATGGAAATTTTGGCAGCAGGGATCTAAATTTTTCTAAGCGACTACAAAACGTATAATAGTTATATTTGGTAAACTGAATTTTTCATTTCATTGACTTCATTTTGCCAGTTGTGATACACGATTGGTTAACTTTTGTAACAGAAACAAAATATCAAAGAAACCTCTTTTAAAACAGAGATTTACATTTTTTGGAGTAACGGTTAATATCATCACTGTTTAAAACGCCAGTGAAATTTATAAAAATTAATCACAGTAAAATAAACGAAAATAATTGTTTTTTTTAGTTTCCGTAATAGCTTACGGATGCTTAGTGCATGCGCATTTGTATGGTGCAGGTCTATTTTAGATTAAATTATTGTTTATCACTGCGTCACCTTAAGTTAAGATGGCTTGGCTTGGAAGCTTACAAGCCAATAAGTAACTTACAAGATATAACGTAAAGAAACATTGTTATCGTGACGGCGCGGCATTGATAGGCAAAAGATTAGTAAAAGATGAGAAGTATTACATACTTAAGTATAAGTGTATTAGCAAAGTGTTCAATTTGTCTCGATGACATTGATTGATGTATTTATTTTTTGCAAAAAGAAAACTTGTGCCGTAAGTTGCTACTGTGGAGTGACCTCAATTGGAAAGTAGTTTGAATGAAGTCGACTGTTCCACTTTGTTGTTTATGTGATATTACGACAGATTTAGGTCACATACGCGGAGTCATATCGTCTCATTTACTTTCCGCCAACCGCAAAACAAAGTCGGCAGTGATTTGTTTTTAATTAAACAAAATTTCTACCGAAAATAATGCAATAGTAATAATTACCCTAAATGTACACCTAATTCGCAATATTTGTGTTTTATTGTTAGAGTTTCTCTGTGTTAGTGCTTTTGGAGATAGGGACAGCAATCGCGGCACGTATTCAAAAAAATTTTAAAAATAAAAAATAACTCAAAGTTATAAAATTATGAGGGTGTGGTTTAAAGAGCTGTCATTAATTACCCATACGATGATCCAAAAAAAATTATTTTCTATTAAGCTTCCAAAACGAATCTATAAAAGCGAGAACTTAACTTTTGATTTTTTTTGTACAATTTACCTTGAGAGGGAAGGCCTGAGAAGGAAGGATGTCTTTAGTAGTAGATAGATGCATTCCTCATACTATTTCGTCAAGATATTGACGTGATACATTTCATTGTTTTTTGGGGTTTATCGCGATAAATACTCGTATTTTGAGGCAGTCTTTCCAATAGGATTCACTGAGGCAGACCAAGCTACAAAAAAATCTCTAGGTCACAATACTGAGAGAGCACTTATTTTAACAATTCCACATGTTACGCAACAGCGTAGATACTTGGGACACAAAACAACAATTCTAATTTTAATTTTAATTTACTATAATATCCACTAGAAACAAATGCTATTGCTCTTCATAAAATTCCTTCAAAAACTGTTTGGGTTACCAGTTTCGGAACAGCTGTTTGTATCTAATAGTTTTCGAAAAATAAAACAACCGTGGCAGAAAGACAATGAAATATCTATTCGATAATTGTTTCTTTTTCTAATAATAATATAATATCGGTACCACGCAACGAACTGGAATAGCTGCTACTAATACCTGGATTCTAAACCAATTCAGAATAGTTCATTTCATAGATTGTCCTGACCGGGGATCGAACCCAGGGCCCAATGGAAGGCAGATGCTTTGTCACCGCACTAAGGGGCAAATCATAACACTTTTTAATTTATGCGTGTCTTAAGCTATCCTTATTCATCCTTATCGACACCAGACAGTCTTCGATCTTGTATTTTAAATCTAAATTTCATGCCTGCGGCGCTAAATTGTAGTACATCGCAAAAAGTTTACCAATAAAAAGGCGATACAACGGTTTGCAGTGATGTACCATGTTAAAAAATGTTATCGGACAGATTGACTCACGATGGCGATTTGCCCGTAGTCCACGGAATTACAAATATCGTGTCCGTGTCGTGAAAGACCAACAATCAAAATTGACTAAGCTTTTGCTCTAGAGTATGTCTGTTTTGTTGACCTAGTTCATAGACTTTTACTAATACTCGTTATACATAATTAAAGAAGAATACCACACACAGTACCACAATACAACTGAACATGACATATTTTTATTTTTGTGTATACTAGTAGCCAACATACATAAGATTTAAGAGTATTTTGGAAATAATTATTTTAATTTTGCATGTTTAGTCGATCATGAGCTGATATAAATTACATCGACGGTGCGAGGGTGCCATACTTACTACAGTTAAATGTTTTAGATAGATAGATCATTTATTCAACATCACAAAACATCAACAATAAACAGTGTATAGTGACAATAAGAAACAAAAAAAAAATATAGTGTGATGCGATGTCGAATGGGTCTCCAGCTCAGCATATGTCAAACTTTTTACGCTGTGGCGCTGATTTTCAGCCGAGCCCAGTGTTTGTTAGTTTGATGTTCAATGAAAAGAGTGGCAACTCGTTATGGTTCCGTACATTTCGATTCGTGGTCCGAGATGCATCCTAAGCGATGATAGCTTTCAAAGAGATGACAGAGAATATAGTTCAACAAAATCTTGACTCCATTTCGTGCAAATTATTGATGGTAAAGTGGAACCAGAGAGTGATGGGTTATTTATTGTTAAGGTTATATTAAGACCTGTCGCCTGGAACCCTTACGCACTGCGTAGAAAGATGAGTCAGATGATCTGGCTATTTTATGTATATTTCTCTTTCGCTCTCAGGCTAGCATGGAAGATGTTGTTTTTGTAAATATTTTCTTTATAATAAATGTTAGAACTGACTTTACATTCCTCATTATACTGTATTTTGTTATTTATATTATTCCAAGGGCGAGCTCGATATTTACGTGAAGTAAACATGAACTCTGTCTTATGTTATTCTCCAATTTAAATTGCAAAAGGCAAGTGGGTCATTTATGGGCAACTACGTTCACTTTTATAATACGATTACTCAGTTCACGGAAAAGAAACTTAAATTGTTATTAAACATGCGCATCCATTTACAGGTATTTCAAATATCGTATTTTAAAACAACTATTAGAAAATAATGTTGAAAAAATGATACCTGACTGAGTTTCTTGTCGGTTCTTCTCAGTATGCAGGTTTTTTTAAATTAGAAGTTTTTGTTTTTCAGGTAATTACTAAGGTTTTTTTTGCGTTTTTGTCAGATAATCTTAAGGTTTTTTTTTAATATAGAAGATAGATTTGACGTTCAAAAATACCTCGCAGTTGAGTTTACTTGAATAAATTGGTTTGACTTTGACTTTGATCTCAGACCACAATGTATCAGTAGGTTGTCTACATAGAAAGCTAGAGTACGCGGTTTATATGTGTGCGCACTAATACGCACGTGCCGTTTTACGCCCACTACGGCAATATACTGGATGAATATGGGTAACTATTCCGCGGTTGTTACGTCAGTCGAGGCTGCACCGCAGCCGCGATTAGTCATTTATAATCGTCGTAATCTGCTTTCATTCGTCTTTATTTTGTTCGTCAGATTGATACAAATAATACAAAAATGATTAAATCGCATACAGGAATGTACTGTAGTGTCTTTGGATGCCTAAATAACAGCTATTCGAATTCAGAGTTATCGTTCTTCGTCATACCTAATGAATTCGAAAGGTTAAGTGGTACCTACAAAACTTTTAAAACATTTATAAAAGTTGGGCTGGTTTTAAAAATTATATTATATATAAAAACTATTATTATAAAAACTAGTGGTACCACCCGATGATTTTACTATGAATATTGAGACGATGGAGCAGGAGTTTCGTAAGGCGTTCGAAAAGAAACACATAAATTGTAAAATTGATATGTCCAAATATGAACAACTGAAAGATATATAATTCTAATCACCGTGTCCCCTACTTTCCCAAAAATTATTGGCAAAAGTATTTTTCTGTGACAAATTTGTAATTTTCGATAATAAATTCGCTCTATTTAAATAAATGGAATCTTTCTTCATCTCATGTACATACTTTTTTTTTATTATATACTCATATTTACAACTAAATGAGAATAGGGCAACCCTAGGTATTTCACCGAAAGTAGGCAATTCAACCTTCTTTTTTACATATTCTTTGTCACGACGAATGTCTTCTTTCTGAGGACTATAGCCGCAGTCGTGGCCGCAGCGCTATCGTCATGTTATGATAAATCATTGAAAAGACACCGCACTTTTTGATGCACTATTCATCGCGCCAAGCAGCGCTTCAGTCGAATTATTATCAACATAGGAATAATCATTAAATCTGTGTGGGGCAAACACATAGTCACTTATCAGTAACACTATTGTAACCATTTCTATTGTGTAACCTATAGCGACTTTTCTCATTCAAGTTTAAACCCATGGTTTTAGTGTTTATTATTCTTAAGCAGAGAACCATAAAAATAACCAGTTTTTTATAGCGTTTCAAATCGGTCAAATACCATAGTTTTTCCTTACTTGGTAGCTTGAACTTGGTTAAATTGTAGTTACAGTTAGTGTTTATTATCTATATAATTTAGTAAATTTTTTACTTACATCTTGCCTGTAATTTTTACTTTATTACAAAAGACGCCGCGCTTGTTTAATTTTAAAGCAGTTGGTTTTATTATGTTGAATGTTATCTTCAAAATGAGTTCATAAAATTTTACTTTTAAAAACTAAAATCGATTTAAAAAATAAGATCAGTTAATCAACATTCATTTCATTGAACGAAGACGTTACATTTTTTTGATTGTTCGCCTTGTTAACAGAAACTAATTAAATTTATCAACTGTTATTTTTTTAAGACAAAACAAGACCGTCGATTTAACTTAATTCGTTAAATCAACTCTCACCTCTACTTTTAAGCAAAGGATAACACAAACAATTACCAAAAGTTAATTACCGTTTATCATAATTAATTAATGTACGCATAGTATTAAGAGAAATATTTATAGGTAAATGAGCAAAAGAATTAGTAATTTTAGATTGCAATTTACTATATTTAAAATTAATAATTTCCACTATTTTTTTTTCTTTTAACAATTATTTATTTTAAACTTTACGATAAAAGTTTGCTTAACTCGAATTATAAAAACGCCATTGTCAGGATGTCGGGAGAAAGTTTGTATTTTAATAGTAAAAGCTGGTTATTATACACCTTATATTCACTTATTATTTTATATCTTACATGTACTTTACAGCGTCACTATAATTAATGAATTGTTGACATTTTATTGTAGTGTATTACATTTTTCTATAGCGTTAAACAGAATTTATGTGGTCGCTCTGAACTATTTTAATAGTGTTTAATCTATGCTAGGCAACATGATGTTTCACTTCGATTAATGCAACTTCTTCAAAAGTAATTAGAAAATTATATTATAAAATATGTTTAATGCATGCCTTCATACATGTGCATCTCGGACCAATTATCACGATGGACGAAGCATTTGCTCTAAAAGCGTGTCCTCAAAGTGTTTTTTTTTGTGGACCTACTTTCGGAATTTTTACTGAAGTGCGTAACTAGAGAAGGTTACAGTACGATACACACCTGTAGGGCGAGCACGAACTTTCGATAGTTTCGTAACATAATCGTATCGAGTTTACTATACGATTACGAGAGTCGCAGCACGAAGCGCATTTTACCAACTATCGAGAGCTCGCTACGATTACGAAGGTGATGTCATCCTAACGTAACTAGGGACTGGCAAGTTTGAGTAAACTACACAATGTATTGAAGGAAGGGTGCGTCCTAAAACGAATCAGAGAAAGTTTTAGATTTTTATTTGAAATGTAAAACTAATATAGTAAATTTATTAAAAAAGGAGTAAATCTTTCAAAAATATATTGAAAAAAATATAAAAATATCTTTCAAAAATATTTAAAAAATATATTATTGTTTTATAATTGTGCATTATTTTTCAAAATAAAATTAGTTTTTATATTATGGTTGATAGTTTCGAACGGCTTAGATTTGACGGTTTTTTGAAATAACCTCTCGATGTCACATTTCTTTATGCTAACACTATTAAAACATTCTTGCGGAAAAGTTCATTGCGTTTTTTGGGTACGTTTTGATTTTAATTTCATCACATGAAAATGAAAACAAGTTTCACACGTTATCGTACGTCAAAATAAGGTTCGTGCTCGTGATTTTACTCTATTTCAAAAGGCTTACGTTACCTTTACGTTACGTTACGAAGGCGATACGAAATAGTTCTTTTTACGTCCTACAGGGGCGCTGCACTAAAAGTCATACAATTTGCTTACGCTTACGATACGAATACTTTGTCGATAGGATTCGTGCTCGCGCTACTGAACATGTCATATTTTTTTTGTGAGTTCTAGTAGCCAAAATACTTAGATTTCCGAGTATATTGCAAATAATTATTTCATGACCGACTCAGAAGCTGACACAAAATATACTGATAGTGCGAGGTCGCCACCATACTTACTGTAACTAATAGCTAACTAGTTTTACTAGTGGTTACGCTCAATGAGATAGAAAGAGTCAGAAAAAATCTTTTGACACATGTTGTTAAGAGCGGCAACTTATTATGACTCCGTCCATTATGGTTTTTCGTCCGAGATTTACATTATACATGTAAGCATTATACATGTAGAAACGTACCACATTCATTTATGCAGATAACGGTAAATCAGTACGTTTCTTGATATCATCATGTAAAACAAGATTTGGACTTGGACTCGTAACCTCGTCTCGCCTAATTTATATAATGCATAGTACCGCACGCTATAAATTATTTACAATCGCATAAGAAACTGTTATGATGTGTATTACAAATGAATACTGATTACTTAAATTGGTCTATTATGTCAAATTTTCTTTTATATTATTAGTCGAAATATATTTTTAAGGTGATGCAGTGATAAACAATAATTTAATCTGAAATAGATCTTCTGCATGATACAAACGTGCGCACGCTAGCTTACGAAAAATACGGAAAAACTGTTATTTTCGTTTATATTAAAAACTACAATTCATTTTAAAAAATTGAACTGGCATTTTGAAGTTTGTTTAGATTAATCTACACAGTAAATTTAAAGGCATAAATCGGTTTTGTTAGTCTGAAAAATGTAAATCTCTGTTTTAAAAGAGGTTTCTTCGTTATTTTGCTTTCTGTTACAAAAGTTAACTAATCCTGTAACGCAACTGACAAAGTGAAGTCAATGAAATTAGGAATTGGGTTACCAAATATCATTTCATATATTTTGTAATCATTTATAAAAATTGAAATCCCTGTTATCAAAATTTCCATTGCGTTGCCTTAATGATTTACTAAAAGGAGTCCCACGAAATGATTGAATCAGTTTTATGTAGCTATAAACTTAAAGCAGCAAATAGTGACCGAAGTACAGACGTGAACTTCAAAAGATGATTATATATGTATAAAGTAACAATATGCACAGTAGTATCAATATACCTATAAACTCACGAAATGCACAAAATGTAGAAAAGTTTGGTATTTGTAATGAACAAAATAAACTCTCAAAAAAAAACAAGATAAATAATGATTATGGTTCACAAGTGACAGTACAAGACTAGTGAATTTACTGTAAAATAACATTTTATAATTAATGATCTTTCATTTTAGTTTGGCGTTCCGTCCTCACTGACTACCCCGTTAGGGATACAGCGTGAAGTTATGTATGTATATATGTATGTGTAATTAATGATTATGGTACATACATATTTTCTGAATAATAAATAAAATCGGTATAATTGTCTGGAAATTATAAAAAAAAACGTTAGCCAAGAATGTAACAGACATGCAATAGGATTCTGTATCAATTTCAGACGTATAAGTATAATACTATGAATATGGTTATGCGTAAATTAAAAAAACATTGAAGCCAAACTTTTTAATTTTTGGTTTTGAATTACGGGTGTTCGTTTCTTTGCCAAATCGTTTAATTGATTCTCGCGCCTAATTTCGCGAATTGATGGAGACACCAAGAGAATTTTAGTGAGTAAATAACTCCTAACTTTCTTCTCTTCCCACAAAAAGTTCCAAAGATGACATTTTGATTTAGGAAAAAAAAAATCGATTTTTTTAGGAACTTGGGTGTTATTTTGTGGATTAATTTAAACATATCTCAGCTATATTCCATACAACATTTTAAACTTATTAATCGACAGTTTCTATTATGAACTAGGTACTTGGTAAACATGTAGCTGAGGGCCGTAAGTTTAATGGTAGTTTAAACGACGGAAGAGAGTTTAATCTTCTGTCTTCGTCTATTTCATAAGATTAATGGCAGTTAATCGGTTACGAGCAGATTAAATTATCGAATAATGACAAAGAATTTTAAAAAGAACTAACGAAGTGTGAACTAAACGAATAATATTACCATGTGTAAGACTTTAATCTAGGTTTTACTAATCCGTTCATTATTTCCATTAGATATAAGGACAGTGGATTAAACTGCCGATCAAATTTTATCTTAGATTACGAAATCCATAGTTTTAACTATGTTAAAACTATGAACTAGTTTTAACTATGTTAAAACTATGAACTAGTTGTAACTATGTTAAAACTATGAAGTTCTGGAAAATACCGAGTATCTAACGTATTATGAAATATTCTTCTCAACGAATAATTTCGAAATTTTTGGTGAAAGTATTTAAAAAATATTGAGTTGATTACAAAATAACTCAGGACCGTAATTAAGAAAATATATTATAGAACACAAATCCGGAAGAGAAAGAAAAATAATGGAATATATCAGTTAGTTTTCTTCTTGTATACGTTGTGAGAGTCGTAAGATTTTATGCGGAACTCATGTAGCGTTGAACTAACAACCTGTGTCTGGTTCCGCTGCATACATAAGCCTATTCCTAAAAGTAGCATATAGGTGAGAAATAACCTATTAAAATTTAGTCAGCTATGTTTCAACTATTATTTATACGTAGTTGTTAATTGTAAATAAATTCTTGCTCACAACGAAAACAGTTTTACTTTTTCGTTTAATGAAACATCAGTATGTTACTAAATTCTATTTACTGTTACCGGCCATGAACAAAAAAAATCAATATATTCAAAATTGCCAGCATTATTTATATAGATTATTTTCCTTTTTAACCGACTTCAAAAAAAGGAGGAGGCTGTATGTATTTTTCATGTTCAGGTATAACTTTTTGTTCATGAACCGATTTCAATGATTCCTTTTCCGCGTGGTATTCAAACATAAGATTGCATACACTAAGTTGAGATACATTTAAAGACGAAGACCTGAGGTACATCAAACCAAGGGATATCCCTTGGTTTGATGTACCCTCATGTTTTATAGGAAAATTGGAAGATTCGCTGAAAAGATAGAGTGAGAAAATCCATCAGGGTAGCAGTAACCGGAGCTCCAACGCAGGAAACTGGCCGAAACCACCATCCTCTAAACCCATTCCCAAAGTGGGCGATAACGCCCCCCTGTGGGCGCTGCAGCCCTAAAGGGGGGCGGTAAGAGACCCAAAAAAAAAATGGGGGCGTTGTGTACAGGCCTGGGGTGTGATTTGTAATTTCATTTAGCTAGGAGGCATCTTAGACAACGACTGCATGAGCTCTCGACTCAGTAGACAAAATAAGTTTGGGAACCTAGAACTCTAAAGGAAACCGACGGACCGTCAACAGCCTGAAACATTCTTCTCCACAAATAAGTTCGAAACTTTGGGAAAAAATGTTTAAAAAATAAATAAAGTCATTACACAATAATCGGGATTGTGCTTAAAGAGTAAATAAAAGAATACAAAATAGTAGATACCTTCACGCTGTTCTGGGAGAGATAGAAAAATAATATTATATCAGTTAAGACGCGGCTACCAAAATATTGAGCGTTTTTAAATATGTTTGCTGAGGCGGGCACACGATTAATGACTGTGAAATTCAAATATGTATTTAATATTTATTTATACATTTTTCTATAGACTGCCTAAAACCATAACGCAATTTATGTATTTTCGTTCGATTCTTTTGTTTCTGCAATGTGAAGCCTTTTTGAGAGATTTTTAAGTATTTCTCCTAAATTACTTGAGTGAGTTACAAAAAATTGCGGCTAACAGGAAAACAATACAGTTTACTAAATACCGGGTAAAGGATATTTTACTAGGTATATGAAGTAATATTCCTGTTATAACGATATATCTCGCGTTCGGGTGGTGGAGAGTAAGGGCGGAGCCTAAGCAAACAATTTTTTTGGGAGTTTGCTCTTAATCATATTCCTATGTAGATTGTGAAAATTGTAAGATAATTATTATTATGCAGAGCTTGTGTACGCGATGGACTAGTTCCCTGCTTAGAATTTATATCTTTGTATAATAATAATAATAATAATAAGCCCTTTATTCCAGATTACATAGTTAATAATATATATTTTAGTATATTATATGCTTTTGTTAAATTCTGGTACCCATTTACGGATAAAGGCCTCCTCCATATTCCGCCACAAGTCCCGGTCGGCGGCCAATCTCATCCATGCGACGCCAGCGATTGCCATATCCACAAATTCCATATCTATGTATACAAGGTGTAAATTGAAGGAAGATTGGAGTTGAAGGAAAAGGACTGCGTTATATTAGATACATTTCTAGGGTTCCATACCTCGAAAAGAAGAAATGGAACCCTTATCACTTCGTTGTCTGTGTGTCCGTCTGTCCGACCAATGAAGAAGATCTTACAGTACAATAAAAGGGAAAAACCCAAAAATTGCGAATTTGAAATTATATCACACTTTTTGCCGTTAGAAGCTGTTATAATTGCAGATTGAAAGTATGGGAGAACATGTCTTCAACTGCAAAGTTTATTTCTGAATTTACTTATTTCTCGTGTTTTTGAATTTTACTTGATTTTTTTTAGTAAATACATAACACAAATACATTGTGTGATGAGCTCTCGGTGAGCGAGACCAACTCGCACTTGGCCGGTTTTATTACACGAAAAAAGCTCGACAACAAATTTTAATTTGCGTATGGCGGTTGTTATCAACTGACACTAATCGCGCAAGTAAGTACGATTTTTATCGACTTTTTTCATTACTCCGATATTTATAACCTATTTGGAAATTGGTTATACTCACAATAGAATATTTTAATGTCTGCTTGACCTCTTAGGCTCATTTGATTCTCTAAAGATTATGGCTCACTTTATTTTGAAAAAAGTCTGTTCATTATATTATAGCGTATATAATTTTAGCGTAGTATCAAATGTGCAAAGGAAAATGTACCTCAATCTTGACAAAACAAGAAATAAACTTCAATTTAAATGTTTTTTATTTATTTGTTATAACATACGGAAGTTCAAAAAATATCGTCATTTGACTAATCAAATTCAAATAGATACTACTATTGTTAACATTAAGAAAATTATAATTTATCACTTATAATGGTAGTGATTTTACACAATATTATTTAAATATTATGATATATAGTTAATTTCTATTTTAGAATGATTATAAAATAATGTTACTATTAACTAAGTAATTATTGTGTGCGTAATTCGAAGTTTGCAAGGACATAGTATTTGCATAATTACAATTAGCAATCTATCTACAAACTATCAATGACAGTGTATCATGCGATAATTGAATTCGTTCAATTAAATTATTCGAACTTAGATAGAGGAATAGGGATCTTCCGAGTAAAAAATGTTGCACTTCTATAATTTTGGTTTTCTCAGAGAAAACCAAAATTTCAGGTATTTCGGTTTATTTATTCGGTATTCAGTATTTCGGTTATTATTTCTGTATATTTTAAGGATATTAAATTTTTAATTGGGAATTTCTTTTATTGCTAATAATATACTTATTTTTTTGGATAGAATTTTTATATATTTAATATATTTTTTCTATTAGAGATCTAAAGGAAAATGGGAAATGGAAAATTTCTAAAGGAAAATGGAAATTCCTTAATTCACGTTACGTGTCCGTCGACTGTAACTATTTTTTCAGAAATCGTCCGACGAAATTTGAAACTCGGCATAGTAACATATTTTATTGTTAAATTACATAATGTTGCATTATACGAGTAGTTAACAAATAAATACCTAGTTTTAAAAAGCATATTTCAAGAATTATATTGAAAATCGAACCTCTTGGACATAAAACTAAAAATTTCAGATAATATAAAATTAAATTATTCAAACTTTGAACTACTTTTACGACGACAACAAAAGTCCTAGGCACAGATCTATTACTAATAGATATTGTGTTGATGTAGCTACTATAAGTCTTTCTCGCTTTGACGACCTATGTTTGTTAAATCGGCCTTTGCAGTCTAAAATACGTCATTCTACACCACGCCCAAAAGAATCTCTATCTCACATATATATACAAAAAATTTTATATTCATTTTTCACTTGTAAAGTTCAAAAATAATAAGTCTCTAGAAATTAACTTGACAATCTTATCATTTTACAAATACTATATGTAACCTTCTATGCGCAAGTGGAATACACACTTAACAAAATGTATATAACTAAGCATAAACTGAGATTTGTAACAACTAGAAATTTCTCTCAAAAAATGTTATTAAAACGAACAAGGGATATTTCAATTCGACATCTCAGAAATATAATTAGGAAGTAGTTTCATTTATAATTCGAAATTAGCACCAAATCTGTGGAAATGCATAATGTAGTTTTAAGCATTAATAATTCATCAAAAAGACTTTTAATTAAATTTGTTCAAATGATCATTGTCTCATTCTATAACATCGCTTTATCAAAAGAGTCAAAAAGATTGCTTACCTTTTTGGCAAACTGTATTGTATTAGACCAGCCATTCCCAAAGTGAGCGATAACGCCCCCTTGTGAGCGCTGCAGGCCTAAAGGGGGGCGGTAAGAGACCCAGAAAAAAAATGGGGGCGTTGTGTAGAGGCCTGGGGGGTGATTTGTAATTTCATTTAGCTAGGAGGCATCTTAGACAACGACTGCATGAGCTCTCGACTCAGTAGACAAAATAAGTTTGGGAACCAGTGTATTAGACCATAGTTGTTGTCCTCAAGAATTTACGACAGCAGGTCGGTATCCGGTTTATGGTAAGTTCGAGTTTCATTCATATGTTTCTATCTAATCGAATGAGCTGCAGCAGTTTCCAAGGTCGTAGTCAGCTTTCCACAGGAAGATGTTATTCCTTGTTATGTTTGTTATTTCCTTATCTACAAAAGTAATAAGAACAATTAAATCAAAAATTTTAAAAGTCAAACAAAAATACAATAAATTAGCGGATAACCCTTCTAAATGTTGATGTACCCATAAAACAGGTTTCATTATAATTGATGAAGATCTTGAAGATGGTTGCGCAGATTCGTCCGAGCCAAATGTCAAATTTCTGACCGTAACTCAATGCATGTTTTTTTCATTTTAAAATACATAATAAATCTATTATAAAATTTTGTAAAATAAATTTTGTAATAGATTTATTAAAGTAAAGCATGCTCTGTTTGTTATTGAAACGAAAATAACAGTCTAAAAACATGTCTCGTCTCGACTTTCGCTTTTAAAATTACTCTCCGTGTTATTATGTGGATAATCTACAGTTCATTACGTGTTTAGGGTTGTGTGTGAAAGTAAATTCATATGGCCGCTTCAAAAGAGGACGCGGTCTGACGATGCGTTTAAACTATTATACTTTTTGAAATAATATGTTGTTTCCTCTGCTCTAAAGTAAACAATTTCATTTCTAACACATAAATAAATTCGTTTTATTTTCCATTTGACATGAACATAGTACCAATGCGCAACACTGAATTACTTCTTGATTAAGCTATATTCCGGCTGTTAAATCAACCAATCGCAACGAATAATTAAAGAGCGCTATTTAAAACATCTGTTCTCAACCAAATCACAAATGATTGAAGAGTACCATAATTCAAAACAATTAGTTTATAAGCTATAATCTATTTTCTTTACTTTTTCCGTGATATACAATAAAACTAATATTTTTTGCGAAATTAAAGTCAATACTTAGATAACTCGTAATACATAAATATTAGTCGATAGTAATAACAACGAAAGACTCCAATTTAAATAATCGCGCTGCTAATTAGCTGAAATATTGCGGAAAGTGTCAGACTATGACTCTCTCACTCTCTGAGGGCCTCTAGCTCGGACCAAAAAACATAGTGGACGGGGTCATAATAAGTTGCCGCTCTTACCACTGTTTCAATGGAATTCTCCTGTCTCTTTCTATCTCATTGAGCATAACCACGAGTAAAACAGTTAGTTGTAGTAAGTATGACAACCTCGCACTGTTAGTGTATGTCGTGTCAGCTTATAAGTCGGTCATGACATAATTATTTCAAAACACTCGTAAATCTTAAGTATTCACAAAAATAAAAATATGTCATGTTCAGCTGTGTATCGTTGTGCTGTGACCTTCCCTAGTCACGTGCATTAGTAAAAATAAAGAAAGTAGGTCAACAAAAAAAAGGTCACTTTAAGGACCACGCTTTTATCTCTATCTCTATCACACATCTCGACGTCATTTTAGACTTGCTTCAGTAATTAATTATTTTTAAATTCATACACTAGTCTTATTTGAGTGTACTTTTACTAAATGTGCGGGTAGATAAACAGATAAGTCACATATTTCATATTTTTTCTTTCTATTACGTATTAATTTTGTCATATAATGCAAATTTAAAGAGGCAATTTTCTAATCTGAGAAAGCAATGGAATAGTTTTTCAAAATATTTTTCTCCAATTTTAAGAGGCCTTGTCCCTTGCCCATACAGCCTTGTCTTCTGTATTCATTATTCAGATTTTAATTGTATATCTGACGACAAAAATTCCTTTAAAATTTGTTCTTTTCTCTTATCACTAAGTCCCTAACAATCCTCCATAAAATTGGAGTTTCAAAGGACTTTTCGGAACAAGGCGGAAATGTTGCGCAATATGTTTATTATTTTTTTTATAAAAGAGGTAGCAAACGAGCAAGGAAGTCACTTGATGGAAAGTGATCACCGCTGCCCATGGACACCCGCAACGTCCGGGAAATCACAGGTGCAGGCCTTTAAAGAAAGGAGGTGGAGGGGGAAGATGGTACACCGGCACTCTCATTCACCAAACGAAACACAACAGCAATAGATGCTGTTATTTCACGCCAATATTCTGTGACAGGGTGGTATTTCACCGGGCGAGCCGGCCCAGTTCGTGCTGTAATGCAGCATGCCTCTACCACACAACTTTTCGATTCTGTTTATTTCCACATAACTTTAACGCACACTATGCCATCGTGTTTGTACTTAAAACTTTCAGAAGTACAAAAAAAAAATCTAAACAAAATACCAATTATACTTCTCCTGTTCCTGCCAAAAAGTCCACAACGAAATACTAGTTTTTATCACTTCATTGTTTTGGTCACACTGAGCATTATTATTTATTATTTTATTTATTAAGGAGAAGTTTTAATAATTTTTATACCATCGAAGTAACGGACTGGATTGAAAGAAGTTCTATAAAACAATCTAGCCATGTATTTGATGCGCAATGCTGAAGACGAGTTTTACTAATTTAGGTCGATATAAGATTTTTTTTTCATTTTCTGTCAAAAATGGTGCCAGCGGCAGTGACTAGCATCTATTGAATAACTTAAAAATATAGTGAACTTGATTACTGATAACTTTACCAACTCATTCTAGGCATATTTAAAGCACGTGAATTTATGAAGAGTAAAGTGAAATATGTATGTGCAATCGGGAAACGTGTTAAATCGTTATTTTTTATAATTTTTTTTTTTCCTCAGTAAGTATTAGAAAAATAATTAGATTACGCATCTTGTTGATTTATTATTGCACTTGTGTGTTTTAACACTCATGCAATGTCAAAAAACACTCGTGCAATCGCGCGGTGTATAATTTATTATTTTTCCATCCCAAAACTAGCGTGAAAATGTGAATCGTTTGAACATTTTTGGTTGATTGCCTTGTTAAAGTATTGAGTATGGTTCCAAGCACAAATAAGATGCAGTTAGGGTGACTTATTACTTTATTGTTATCTAGTAACAGTTAAGTTTCTTACACTCGATAACGGTACAAGTGGCGCGCGGCTGGTGAAGCTCTTTCAAACTTTTTAATACTTTTTTTGCTAATTCATAGTTTCTTATTTTAATTTTTTTTAGCGCTTTATACGTTATATGCTTAATATGATGATGTAGTCTTTTAACTTTTTTTAGTCAATTGATAAGACTGTTGCAATTTAATTATTATCTCTGACAGATCAATAACTTACAACTTTAACTTATAATAACGAACAACGATACGTCTATTTTGTTATTGACCATTATAAAAAGATTAATTAAGATTTATAATATTATAGGTAGATTCCTAACGAATTAGGAATATTGTTTCGTGTGCACATAAAAAAGACTGCATAACTGAGTGGGTCTAAAAACGGATTTCTGAAAATTTTGTACTTGGGGCTGAAAAGGGGTGTCTAATATGGTATTAAAAAGTGAATATGTAAATACATACATATCTTCAAGCTATTTTAGGTTAAAGGCGAAAGAGGTATGTAAGGACTCCGACGCTTGTTGCTCCGTTCTCTCTCACTACCCCGTTAGCGATATAATGTGTAGAAACATTTTTGCTTTTAATAATGAAAAATGTTGTACTCCTTGTTATTTGTTTTATTTCGTTTTCTATTATTATTTACAACGCAATGTATATTAAAATATCTTATTACAATTTAGAATTATTTAAGAATAAAGTTCCTGAAGTGTACATAAGTTAATTGAATGACTTGTGTTTTATATTTACATGATTATTGCTTTCAATAATTGCTTAATATCGTTGCGTAAACGTTTTTTTACGAGAATAAGTCAATACTATTACGATGATATTATATTATGGTTAGATGAAAAAAGGAATGCTTAAATATATGACATGTATTCAATACTTTTAACTTAGGAATAGTAAAAAGTTACTTGTTAAACCTATTTTGATTACGTTAATATAAAGGTACTTTTCCTATCGAGGTACGGAATCCTAAAAATACAAGCAGTTAAATGTACGTACTATGTCAAAATGTACACATAAAAGTAGGTAAAGTAATTATATGGTTGATAAAGTAAATATTGTAGGCCCATCACTAGTTAAGGTTACGATATAGGAAGTTAAGAAACTGATATTTTTAACCATACGATAATAAAAGTGTTCAATTACAACAAATCGATACTAACGTTAGGGCGTCCAGTTGAACAAAAAGACATTAATCAATATAACATATCAACAACTGTCACTAGTAGGCGGCACTCACTAGAGCCAAAAAAATATTTCACTAAATCCCAAAATTAGTAGGGAATTTGAGAGTTTTTATAAAACAAAACAAAGAAACGAAAGTTTATGAACAACTTAAAGATTTATTTAAGAGAAAATAAGAAGAATATTATAAACCGACTTCAAAATGAAAAGATTGAAAATTTTAACTTAACTTTCCTAATCGAAACTCAAGTACACTTCATATGTATTCTTCATAAACTTGACAGTTACTGAAGTCGATATCAAGCCTACCAGTACTACTAGTAGTACCTACCACCTAGTTTTACTGGTACTAGTAGTACCAGTAAAACTAATAGACTTTCTGTTGTTATTTATTAACCTACTCTTTTCTTGAAGTCATTTACAAATAGGAGCCGTTGGCTAGAATTAAAATAGTAAATATAATAATTAGTAGTTATTCTAGGTTAACATATATATAAACACAACATACATAAACATTTGGAACTGTGATAAATAATATGTCAAAAGATCGCGACAATGCTTCGGTTATCTATATTAACATCGGCATTACCTTTACAAGTACCTGCGTGAAAATAAGTGATAGATATATAGACCAGCCATACTCAAAGTGTGCTCCGCAGAGCCTAAGGGCTCCGTAAAGCCTCTGCGAGGGCCAAAATAATATCATATAAAAAAAATATCTAATATCATCAAAATAATACCAAAAGAACACAACATCATTATGAAAACATCACAAAAAGTCAATTCCTGAACGTAATTTCACGGCATCTATAAGACCTATTTTCATTATATTTTACCCGTAAACTATAAAGCTTTATATTAAATATTGAATCACAAAATAGCCGAAAAGGTGAAATATAAAAAACTACACCGTACCTCTCATTAAAGAAAGAATTTCATTCATTTACAATGCCAACAAAACATTTATACTCAGCCATACAATTAATCAAATGAGAGGACATCAAAACGCCCACCCCCTGGCATCTATCTCCATGTTGTGCTCCTGACCACAGGCGATGTCCCCTCCGGGCAAGTCGGCAAGTTCACTGCCCTTAATACAATACAAGTAATTAAATGAAATGGACATAAAAAATGTCTGTGTGCATTGTTTTTGGTTATTATGTACTTACATATACCTACATAACTAAATGAGAGGCTGTCTGCATTTCGCAGCCTACGTAGAACAATCCTACTTATCGGGACGAGAGCAGACAGTTCAGTCACGTGTGGGGCGGGACTCAGTCTTCCTTTCCTACATATTCTTTGCCAAAGCACTGTGTTCAAAAACTTGAAATTTTGCTTGAAGTTTCTTATATAGCATGAGCAAGTTTCTGATTGAAATTTTGAATACTCCGTCAATTCTAACTATCTGTTTTTTAAGAATCCGCCTATTCAGCGCAGCGCAACCGAATTCGTTTATTACTCCCGCGAACTATGCGAAAAAATAAAATTGATTTTTCCAGTTGCGGTTTGATTATATTTTAGCGCAGAGAAATCTCATCATATGTTTTTACACATAAATGTAATTAACAAGAAAACTGCATTACCAATTAAAAACTGGTTTTAGGGATTTAAGATGTTATAATTATCTATTTTATCAAAAATCATTATAAAATTCTGTAGAATTTTGGAGACGCAACTGAATTTTTGTGTAAAACAGGGTTTTTTTCTAGATTTTTTTTGTTGAGATTTTTTCTCCAAACGTGTTTCTACGTTTACGATTTAAGATAAAGAGATGAAGTTGAATGTGGCCAAATATCTAATTCTCAGTCTTCTTAGATATAGAGATCCAGGTCACAAAACATACCAAAGTCTGCATAGGCAGACTATTAAATGTTTGCTCGTTTTTGAAAAATTACTGTCTAATGACGTATAAAGGGGTGTCAAAGTTAGTATGGAAAAGTTTTTCCACGCAGACGAATCCGCGGCCAAAAGTTATTGAATTAATATTTTTGGCAGAATCTATTTTATCTACCTATTATACATATTTCAAAACTGCAACAGAGTTGTATATGTTTGTTGAAAACAGTATTTGTATAAAAAAATCTAGAAAATAAATATTTTTAGAAGGTATACATAGGTATTATTCCAGGAAAATTATAGAATGGATCTGAACATGGTTTTTCTTATTTGAAAAAAATTACGTTCGATTTTGGTACTGAGTTTAATATTAGAACGCTTCTTTATGATAAGAGTAGGTAATGTACCTTATTGAACCATGAAAATATTAGAAAGATCTCAACGGAATGTAAGATATTTATTTCTTAATTCGTACAAACAAAGTCGCGGGATAAGCCAGTGTGAATAATTATAAGTGGTAATATCATTAGTCAGGTATTAGATTTACGATGAGTTCATACAATTTTGCGTAATTTTATGAAAACAGCATAATATTTTACGCAACATTTTCTTTAAAAAACCTCAATCTCAGCAATTTAACATAATAAATATTTGTGGTTCATCCATCTATAATTACGTCACCGAAAGCCTTTAGGCTTATACTACTTATGTATTGTGTATTTAAGACGTGAATGATTTAATGTTTAACCGTCGTATGTAATTAGTAAATAAAAAGGATTATATTTTTTGATTTCTATTTATGTCTAGACAAACCAACATCTAGAGATTTGAGGATACTTGCTTTTTACCTGGAATCCGGATACGGCAAAACTGAAGAAAAAAATAACGATTATTTATTTGTTATTACACGCAAGATTAGTTGTCAGTTAAACAGGAAATGCTTTACGCATCTCTTGGCCCGTTCGGAGGCGGGGGGTAAATTATGTGAGACTCCATGCTAACAATTGCATTAAAACCCGACGGTGTTCTTTCGGGGTGCCATTTGCCGGAGCTCGAGTATATTTTACTATTCATCTGCGGCCTCGGTATCCTTTTTCAACCTAAGTCTAATGCTTTTAATGAACGTGTAATACAGTGAGCAATGATTGATGGCTGAGTGACGAATCTAGCGACAAGGATCATAATGTAATTGTCAATCATTTTGCATGACGCTTGCGGAAGTGTGTAACGGTCACCTTAACTTCTATATAAGCGAAGGGCTAGGGAATCCGTCACTATCTAGTTCAGTTATAGCGAAGCGGAACCAGATAATAACAGTTTGCTGGCAAGTTTTTACAACAAATGCTATTCTTCGGCAGCTCTGTAAGACAA
Organism: Zeuzera pyrina; assembly: GCA_907165235.1. Classification (NCBI taxonomy): domain Eukaryota; kingdom Metazoa; phylum Arthropoda; class Insecta; order Lepidoptera; family Cossidae; genus Zeuzera; species Zeuzera pyrina. The sequence continues at coordinate 4,478,601 of OU015623.1, forward strand.
GTATACGGCATATTCCATGATTTACTTTCTTTCCCAGCATGGAAACACTAAAGTCTGTTATTAGTATCCTATTATTATAGTCCTCACAGATCAATAAGCCCATGGATGAAACTACGAGTAACTTGAAAACAAATACATCAAAATATAAGAATGCGCTGACTGGTAGGTATGCTGTGACCTGATTGCTTATATTAAGACTGGATGATGAATATTTGACAGCGAATAGGCGGAAAGCTGTGGGTGTGGTCGCCGAATTACCAATCATATTTCGCTGGCAAGTTCTAATGTGCGAAAACACGGAGAAAACCGACTTTTCAGGATTGAGACCTACTTAGATCTATTAATGTTATTATGTTTTCCTGAATCCAAAAGAAATATTTTACAACATAATTATGAAAAAAGTCAAATAACAAATTAATCAAATATACGACTCGTATCAACAAAGATATTTAGTCAAATACGAGTTAAACTATCAGTAAAGAGTTTCATATCATATTTATGAGATACATACATATCCTCACGCCGTATCCATAATGGGGAGGTCAGCGAGGATGAAGCGCCAGACATTGCGGTCAATACATACTTCTTTCGCCTCCTAAAGATCGCCATTTTTTTAACACACTTTGCTCTAGGTTAGGGAGTGTTTTGGACATTTCCGTCAGCTAGTTGTTAGATCTTCATAAACCAGCCATGGTCTTCCTTGGCTGCTTCTGTCACTCACTTTTTCTCTGTGGATTTTATTCGTCAATAAGTCATCACTCATTACCTCTTTTGTCACCGAACCATCTATTCGTTATCTTCTTAATGATCACAATAATCTTGTCGTCTAACTTCGTCATACTGCGTATCTCTTCAGTATTTATCTTGTCCGCCAGGGTGACTTCGCACATATTTCAACACAGTGTCATAGTGTTAGATCCATAATATTAATTTGTAGAGATTTATAAAACCTGGGAAATTCGTTATCTTTCAATCTAAATTTATTCTCTGTTAATTGAGGAATTTCTTGAGGAACTTTATTATAAAAACGAATGCAGTTACCTAAAAATGAAACATTTGACTTATGTAATTTAAATTTTGGAATAACCAATTTATCACAATTTCGGGTTTCCATACCATTTATATCGCCATTCTTTTTAAAGAGATCTATATTTTTTCTCGTATACATAATAATTTCAAAAATGTATAAGGAGGGCAAGGTGAGGATATTAATGTCTTCAAAACGATCTTTAAGCGATTCTCGTGCATTCATCCTGTAGATTTTTGTAAAATAAAAATGAAGTTAATATGCGCCGCTAATCCCCACAGCAGAAGGCCGTGGGACATTAAGAGCAAGCTCCCAAAAAAAGTTTTTTGCCTAGGCTCCAGCCTCGCGCTCCGCCACCCAAACGCGACATTTATCGTTATAACTGAAATATTAATTCATATAATAAAATATCCTTTAGCTAGTATTTAGTAAACTGTATCGTCTTACTGTTAGCCGCAATTGTATGTAACTTATTCAGATAATTTAGGAGAAATACTTAAAAATCTCTCAAAAAGGCATCGCATTGCAGAAAAAAGTATCGAACGAAAATTCATAAATTGGGTAATGGTTTTAGGCAGTCGCTAGACAAATGTATAAAGTAATATATATTTAAATTTAACATTCATTAAACATGTGCCCGCCTCAACAAACTTATTTAAAAACGCTCAATATTTTGGCAGCTGGGTCTTAAACTGTGAAAATATGCAAAGTACACCAACCTTGCCGTATCCACATCTGTCATTTGCCTAATGCGTCTACTTGCATATACCGCAGAACCGAGCTTACTAGCCAATGTCTTCAGAGTTGCCAATGCATTTGCAATATAAAATGCTTCTTGGCCTTGATATCGTCAATATCCAAGTCTACTTACCATTAAGGGAACTGTTTGCTCATTTTTCTACCAGTAGTATAGAAATATTAAATTTAATTATTAAAACTTTCGTGAGACATTATTAACAAACTAATTATTGAATACGGCTATACTCACATCCAATCGGTATACGTGCCGACTAGTTTCGGACCTATTGGAGGTTCATCATCAGTGTGAGTGGGATAAGTTCGCGGACGCGCCCCGTCTCGCACTAAGTGTCCCGTCGTGCGAGACGGGGCGCGTCCGCAAACTCATACGTATGTGATAAATTCCCAAAATCTATAGCTATTTTCCGCTAAAACTCCAAAAACCACCAACTCGGTCAGCTAACCTATTCGGTGCTGGTTAGCTGACCGAGTCCTATCTCTGGTATATCCTGAGGATGCTCCGTTGAGGGGCGAAACACATGTCGATTGGTGGTTTTTGGAGTATTAGCGGAAAATAGCTATAGATTTTGGGAATTTATCACTTAAAATGGATTTCCGCAAAGTAACACCTGAGTCTATAAAATATCATACGTATGTGGCCGACGGATAAATGGATAGACACGTGAGAGATGTTACAAATAAAAATTGCGCTTTTTTTTATTAAGAAACCTTGAAAGTAGAAAATTGCTGCGTGTTTAACAGTGTACTTTTTTCACATTTTCGTTCCAAAATTTACACGTCTCTTTGTTAGGGTCAGGTCAACGCTTTTACAAATCAATAATCCTTTCTCGGAAACAATGTATTTATATAACAATAATAATAATATCCTCAGACATTTCACACAGCACCATCTAATCCCAAAAATTTGTTTCCTTCTGTTGAAACGTGTGAATACCAGGACTACTAAAAGTAACTCCTACACGGCCACAGAAGTGTATTTACGCAAACCACAAAATAAGTAAGAACAACCTAGGTTTTCATGTTTGACCCAGTATTTCTAACCACAAGTGTAATCAGTGCTAAACGTATGAGAAAATGCGTCTTGAAATCTGTTATGTTTTTCACATAATTTCACGCCATCTCCAGTTCGGGCTGAAGATATTATTATGCTTTAACGTTAGCTTTGCTTTAACGTAACGTTGTGTTAGCTACATCAGGCTTAGGTATAGATGGTAAAAAAATCCAATATTGAGAGATTACTAGCCCATTGCCTATACCAGCTGCTTAATAAGCCCTATCCCTTGGCCGGTTGCTACGAGTTGGGGAGACAAGCTTTTGGCACATTCTATAATTTCATTTTTCTCCCAGACCATCTTGAAGATATACTGATATGCATGAAATATAACTAATGCTTTCCATATTTTCAACGCAGTTGAGTAATTTTAACTTACATGATGCATCGTTAGGTCTATTTCTGCTTTATGTAGCTAAAGGTATTAATTAAATCGAGCAGAGGCAGAGATAATTTAATTTAATGAATGTCGGTGACAACTTTGACGGTTAAAGGATATGATCAATTTTGAATTTTTTTACATTAGCACTATACGATGATACTTGAACGACACAAATCAATTTAAATCGTCAAAATTGTAATGGGATGGATATTCATAGGGTAAAAATGTTTGGAAATGATTTTCCTTCTGCTCCAGTTGGAATTGATCCACAGTTTAAAAGACACCGTGTATAAATACTGTAACTGTATAGTTACTTCATTTTTCTGAGAAATCATATTTATTTTACTAAAATTGCTTAAAGGGCAAAACCTAGATTTTATTGTTGGTAAACCATACAAAGTGAATAATTCTCGCAATTTGTATTAATTATGCAAAGTCAAGAATGCAATTACATTTTTACGTGTCCTAATTACATAAGTATTATTTATTGATCGCTTATAAATACACAAAACGCTTATAATTTTTTTAAATTTTAAGAAAACATTGCCTGAATAATACTGATATATTTTGGGATTTCCTGCAGGCAACGCGGTTAAATGATACATACGTGCAATTATTTGACAGATGGTTCTTAATTACTTCTCAAATGTTTTATGAGCACACTAGATCGATGATCTTAGCTAACTAGCAGGCGAATCAAATTGGAGTCTTTTCGAGATATAACTTCACGCTATTCTTTAGGCTGGACAGTGTTAAGGTATAACATAATCACGCCTTAAGACCACTGCAAGGATGAGTTTGCTGGTGATAAACCAGAATCATATGGTCACATGTCCTATGATTTCTTTGCCTAATTTTACAGCCCGTCGTATGGGAAGTTAAGCAGTTTTTTCTATTTTCCACAAACAAGTATGGAAGAGGAATTATTTAAAAAAAAAATTATCTATGTCTGTTTTGATTATATACGAATTTCCATAGGTGTCCTTTTATCTGTCGGCTACTTCATGACAAAGCAAAGCAAATATTTTTTTTAAAAAGTTTGATTTCAATACAGATCAACTTATTATTTACGGTGAATCAGAAATAAAATAGGTTAAATTATAAACGACAATTTTGCTAAGCAGTAAATATCGATCAATTTTACTTTTTAGTTGCCGAGGTGATTTTTTGTTCTACAGTAATTTTAATTAAAATAACTTGTCTGATTTTGGAGCAACTTCTTTGATAAACTTATTAAAAGCTGCTGTGTTAAACTTATTAAAAGTTTTCAAAGCAAATAATATTTTCGTAACTGAATATCTCTAAGACTGTAGGTCACTGATTTATATATGTAAGTATCTGTTTTACCGATTTGTACAGAACACACTATTTATAAAAAAATTAAATCACGAATGTTGAATGAAATAAAAACGTAAACGGAATTTATAAAGACGAAATATTTGCATAATATGGTTAAACATAATTTACAAGTCAAATGTAAATAATTAACGTAACGACTCTGTTAGCGGCTGCGACTGCTAATTAAATAAAACTCTATTCATTACTATTATAGTAGAAGTAAATGTAAAAATAAAGGCGATATCAGGGTATGGAAATTCGAAGTTTCTTTTTATGGCAGAGAGAGCAAACGAGCAAGCGAGTCACCTGATGGAAAGTGATCACCGCCACCCATAGACATCCGCAACGTCCGGGGAATCACGGGTTCGTTGTCGACCTTCAGGGAAAGGAGAGGGAGGGGGAGATGGGCCACCGGCACACTCACTCACCAAACGAAATACAACAGCAATAGATGCTGTTGTATTTCGTGATATTCCGTGAGAGGGTGGTATTCCACCGGGCGAGTCGCCCCAATTCGTGTTGCAATGCAGCATGGCTCTACCACACTTAAGTGATAGAATATTTAAAAATTACAAAAGTAAATGTAGTTTAGTATAACAAATTCATTAGTCGCGTCAAGTCATTCAATTAACGGGAAGTAAATTTTTATTAATAGAGATATGAAACTTACACAGTTATTGGAAAACACACTGTAAATTAAAAAACTTCATCGAAGACAGAACTCAGTAGTTCTTTTAGACTATCAGTATAGTCTGAAAACCATTTTCCCTGAACAGTACGTTTATTGATGTCTTCATTGTACATAATATTTTGTGAAAGGTGAAGAAAAAACAATATCTGACTGAATTTGTTGCTAGTTCTTCACGTTACAGATTTTTTCCGAACAGCTTAAAAACAGCTCTGTAACTTACTTGCTTAAAAAATTGATTTGAATTTAAAGTATAAAGGCGAAACATTGCCCAGTTATAAATTAAATAATTAATTTCTTTCCTTTACACTTGAATATTTCTAAACAAATCAATATGAAATGCACACAGAATTTTTAACAAAAAAATAGGCTTCAATTTGTTAGTTCTACGAGAGTAACATCGCGGGTAAAAATAGTTATTATAAAAAATAATGACTAAAGGATATCGTAAAGTTATCAAACTATCGGTTGTGCATTCGATATCCAGAGATAAGTTCATTAACTTTCTATATTTCCACACTTAAGCACTTTTGTAATTGCTCTATTCTACCTCTAGATTATAATATGAAGATAATTTAAAAATATTCGCGAATGTTTGAGCGAGGGGCGTACATAAATTCTAAAAAAAAATGAGGGCGAACTATGTACACAAAATTTAATCCTGTTATTCTTAAACGATTGATAAACCTACAACAAATAAAATATGATTTGTTTCTTTTATTTCAAAACAAAAATCAATATGAAAAAAAAAGGAAAATTTTTTGCTTAAAAAGGTTATAATTTTTGTAAATACCATAGTAAGTTATTCTAGTAAATATTTTTTTTAATTCTTGATGTTTTTATACATCATGTTTTCATTAAACCCAATTTATTTTCTTATTATTGTAATAATACCACAAAAAACTACATAAAAAGTATAAAGTATATATAACTATCAACAACAATGAAAAAATAACTAGTTTTGTGGCTATTATTTATTTAAAGTACGGCTATTGTTTTAGTAACCACAAAACCTGTTATTTTAATTGTATTCAACAGAATTGCCACTAGAAAAACGAAATAATATTTATGAAGACTGCGTTTTTGTTATTCTGTAATATTATATGAGAATAAAAAATTCAATGTATTTTTGTTCTGTATTTCTAATATGTAAAAATGCACACACAATATTACACCATTTATCATTTAGGGTATAAAGAGCGTTTATGCCCAACAAAATCACATCTTATCGCCGCTTAGCTATAAGTGTATGGGGTTCAATAGGTCACCAATCGCATTTTCCAGTTTCCGGTTCCATTTAGTAAGTTCTAGACTACGTTTCAGATTAACTACCATTTCTCATTTTGACACTTGTGGGTTATTCACAAACGTCGGAAACTCAGGTTTCCGTATCCGACAGAAAACTTTTCGATGATTTTATGTATACGCGATTCACGAATCCGAAATATTATTATATTTGTATTATATATATATATCATATTATATATAGTCGTCTTCACAAATCCAAGCCGTCGGATTGAATTTATGCTTTTCGACGATCGGCCTTTCCGCCACGGAAAGTTTCCGACGTTTGTGAATAACCCCCTGATTATAAATATTATTAAATTAATTCTTTAGAGCTAAAACCGTGCCTATATAGTTGATGTGTAGGCAATCGAATTCCAAAAGTAAAGTTTCAATTTCCTAAATCTTGTCTATCTGAAAAAAACTTTTGGCTGGCGGTTAGGTCAGAAGAATAAGGTTAGCGAAGCGTCATCTTAGACTTCAGTGATAGGTTTCTTTAACTTCTTGAAAATCTTCTATTAAAAACGAATTCTGATAGTGACACCTCAATGATACACTTCATTAAAAATACAAAGACGTAAGCCGTAGTTAATGCGTAATTAATTAAAGATAGATCCGCAGAAGATAAGCAGCTGGTTTTTATGTTTTTCTTTCTCTTCCAGACAAGTATAGAAGGAGACGTAAGATTTTATCTAAAAAACATATTTTATTAGGGTTCCGTTTCAAAACTGAAATAAATAACTGTAATGACAATAAGTCTCTTATCTAAACATACGTTAATATTTACAAACTTAAAACTACACATTATCTTAAATACTAGACTTCCTCAAAGTTGCCGCTTCCAGCGTCCAACCGTATCTGTCTGTCTATCAGAGCCGTTTTTCTCGGATATTATTAATTCAACGTAAACAGCTGGAAGGAACAGTTGCAGTAAGCAATGGCCCAAAGAGTGAGATGAAGTTGTGGAGTAGAGTTTTGACTTGTAGTGTCTGTTATTTTTTAGGGTCGTCGATAGGGGAAATCTTTTGACATCACCAATATAAAAACGTAAAATGAGTTAGGTACTTCGTGTTACTTTTTTAAATAATTTTTTTAAGAAAACATGAACATGGCTGTCTCCCGCCTAATCCCATAAATCGCCTAAAAGAATTTGAAAAATTCATAGACATTGAGAATGCGATGGACCGAAGGAAATATATCAGAATTACATTAAGTTATATCTTCCGCTTTAAATCAAAAGATAAAATTTACGATAAATTTTGTTTTTTCAACGATAAAATTTGTTTTCCTTGTGGTAGTTGATAATAATTAGCAGTACAGAACATTAATGGCGTAAGTACTACTTGCACTTTGCCAGTTTTAATTATGCATTTTTACTGCTGGCACAATTTTAAATTAAAAAAGCTATAAAATATTTTATTATTTGGAATTACTTAGTCAAATTTGAACTCATGGCATAGTTTTTAAACAATTAAATACGTCAACTCCGAGCGACTAATTTGTTCCAGTATAAGTAATTAACACGGTTATCTCTTCAAAGTAAAATTTTATTCAAGTAGGCCTATTTAGATGCATTTTTTTGTCAAAACGGCTTCTGGTTTGAAAAAGAAACTCATTCATCATGTTTATGAATCGAAAACTGTAATAGTTTCAGTTAATAAATAAATGAAGACTAAAAATTTAAATTGTCTTATATTAAAGTGTGTTGTGCATATTATATTATGATGTGTGAATAGAATTCAGCTGGAAGAAGACAGCTCCAAGGTCTGTCCTGAACGAAATGTGCCATTATTACGCTGGCAGCATTGCCGCGTTGGACCGCAATTGATAATTGCTTGACCAGGGAAGACCTGGAGCACAGGTCGCCTCCTTTTTCCTGCAGTTTCTGGCCTAAAGTCGAGACAAAATTAGTGACCTTAGAATACCAGTGTCGTAAATTAATTGACATTAAGTGCTATTTTATAATATTAAAAAAGAAATACATATTACATTCTGTTGAGAAGTCACTATTCTTTAGAATTTATGATAGCGAATATAAATACAGTTTAGTAAAAAATCAGACACAAACAAGTGAATTAAAATGAAACACCTACAGCATTCACTATTGATGAAACACAATGTACTAATTAAAAAAAAAGCAGGCCAATGCGTGTCGTACCGCACAACAGCGAAGGGTTCCGTGGTCGTGATGAAAATTCACGATTAAAATTCAAAATTATTAATGAAGTTTATAATAATTTTATTGTTTACGCACGCAGAACATTCATTTTATCGGCTATAAAAACAAGTTTGTTTTTTACAATATTCCTCAGATACTGTGAAAAACAAAGTTTTTTCCGTTCGCTTAGCGTGTAACCGAAAGTATCCAACATCTCAAACTACACGACAGATCTTATTCAAAGTAATTTTCATTGAAAGGATTTTTGTAGTTCATTTGACTTAAAATATTTCAAAATTCTGCACTCCGTAGTTGAAAAGCTAGAACGGGTGATACTTTTTATGACTTTGAAAGCGCATATCGTGGCATCAATTGACTTAAGTTAAAAAAGCACTTTGACACCTTTATATCATTTTTGAAGAACTATCTTAAGATATCCCACAAGCTTATGTGTACTCAAATTTTCTTTTCATCTTTCTGTTACATGGGGACGGAGCGCGACTCTTGGTTTTAATTTTCTCACAATTTCGCAGTACCATTTTATAACGGTTCACACATACTTTCCTCACATATAGTACCAATAGTCTCTGAATAAAATGGCTGTGACATACAGACAGGTAGACGGAAAGACGGACGACGGTCAAAATTATAAGGGTTCTGGTTTTGACATTTTGATTGATAAAAACTGAAAGAAATAAAAAAAAAAACAAAAGAGAGTACAACATAGCAACGTTAAAAATTCATTTAAGTTAGGGGATATAATTAATGGAGCAATAGAATTAGTCTATCTAAAATTAGAATGAAGACACTAAAACACACAATTTTAAAATTATTAATTTTTTTGTACAGTTACTTTTGATATAAACCACATGTACTTTAAAATTAACAGTCTGCGCAATAATTTTGCTATTTTTGTCTACTAAATATGGTAAACGTCAATATTTCACATTATAATTTTTCACATAAGTTTTCACAATATAATTTTGTTTACAACTCTAATTACTGAAACGTTAATGTAGTGAATTTTTTTTTACTAGAAAACGACTTAGGTGTTAGTTTTTTTTAATTATTCCAAAGTCGTCTACAAAAAAACTAACACTGGCAGCCAATTTCGAACTGTGGCGAAAAGTTCGTAAACTTCATAGGATGAAACACCTTGACAGTTTGTCAAGTTCATTCCTTTATTTTACAGAGAATTTTATTAAATTTCATAACAAAATCTAATATTTAAATGTTTCTTTATTTCTTTATTGGCTATGATTATTTAACGTTCATAAATTTATTAAAGATAATATTTTTTTAATGATGGAGTTACTATTAATTGTATGACATATATAGGTACAGCAATTCATAGCAATTTTGTCCACATTTTAATCAATTTTGAAGACACTTTGAATGTATCCTTTAAATGAGTACCTACATATGTACATATTATGTACTTTAATCATATAATATGACTACTGTTTACCTAACCTACTATTACTAGCTGTGGCTCGCGATTGCACTAGTGTTAAATTTACTATTTTTCTGGAATAAAAAGCAGCCCGAGTTCTCTCTTAAAAATCCTCTATCTGTCAATGAAAATCCCATTAAAATTGGTTCAGTCGTTTCGGCGATTCGTCCGTATGAACAGACAGACAGACAAAAATGAAAAAAAGCATTGGGTAATGACTACGTGCAAATATACATATTAACGTAAGAAAAGACTTTCCTTCGAAGTTGTAGATTCTTCAGTTTTGTATTTAATATTTATCTATTTACCTATATCAGTATTATATATGCATACGTGTTCTCATTATCGAGATTTAGAATTTGTTCGCGAATAGTGCAAATAACGTTCATGTAATAAATACTTTATTTATATTAACAAAAAGTACATACTTATGTTAATATTTACAAACTTAAAACTACACATTATCTTAAATAATAAACTTCCTCAAAGTTGCCGCTTAGAAAGCTGTCATACGTTTTATATTATAGGTATATGAGCAAAGATTTTTAAATACATTTTTTCTAAAATTGTATGTTCATGATATCGGTAAGTGATGCATTCTAGAGTTGAGGTGGTGTCAATGCTCGGCGCCCAAGAACCGTCCCTATTGATTATTTTCCATATAATGATAATTATGTATCAAATATGTTAGAAGCGTTATCTTACATTGCTGCGTAATTTCCATTGCCAAAAACGAATATCGATTTGGCATTTCAGACATAAAATGAGAACGGCGGAATGAATGAAATATTTCCAGGTAACGGAAGCTTGTGCAGCCTATTCACGTCTCATATTTTTTTTAAACTCGGTAATAATGTCGGTATTCCAGTATGATTTCGGTGAAAGGTAAAAAACAAAACGTTTGTAGATTATTAAACTAAAAATTAAAATACAATACCTCAGCACTAAATACGAGATAATATTTATAAATGACTAGCAAACCCGGCCCGTTTCACTGGGCGTAAAAAACAAAAAAAAAATTCTACTGATCCAATCGCTACCAAACTTTACAGGATCACCCTCTAGGCCAATCTAAAGATTTCCTGAAAATTTCATCGAAATCGGTCTAGCTGTTTCGGATCCCATAAGGAACATACATACATATATTGAATTTATACATGCAAAAAAAAAATCTACTGATCCGATCGCTACCAAACTTTACAGGATCACCCGCTAGGCCAATCTGAAGATTCTTTGAAAATTTCATCGAAATCGGTGCAGCCGTTTCGGAGCCCATAAGGAACATACATACATACATCGCCTTTTATATATACAGATAGAAAATAGATTACGTATCTACTAAAGAATCATAGCGGCTAGACAAGTGGCAAACGCTTCGTGCAATCGAAACGCTTGCTGGCGTTATTGCTTGTCAAAAGTGGCACTTGGCTCCGTTTTATACGGTAGTTTTCAAACGATTTAACGTTTTGTTTAATACATAAGAAAGATAATAACGTTTGACTACTAATTTAAAATTCGTTACGCTAGATTACGTAGTATTTGTCATTCTATTCTATTAGCGTTTGCGTCAATTGTCTAGACCTCCGTATTACATTTAAATGTTGACGTTTCTGTCTTGTAAAAAGTACAGTTCATCTATAATTTCAAGGTTAACCTCGTGTATGTGTACCGATGTAAGCTTTCATTTTCTATGACCCCCATATAAAAACCCGTTTCATACAATAAACTTTTTCTTAGACAAGTCGTCGACCCCTAGTAAAATATATGAATGTTGAGACGCTGACCTTTTTTCCCGTAAAAGTCGTAAACTACTCGTAAGAGTAAGAAGGGTTTCTTCAAACGGCAACTTTGGAACGCGGTATTCAGGCCAACCAGCGGAGCGAGGTGATTTCGAAACCGATTAACCAGTGTACATCAGCAGTCGAAATTCGCCCATATTTCAATTACGTTAGAGCATATTTGAAATGCGTGTGTGTAGGCGTGTACGTCGAAGTCCATTTCTATTTAGAAAGAACTCTGGAAAACGAACAAACATTGCAATAAACTTTGAGGTAAAGAAGAGAAGAGTGGGCCACGCTTAACTGGTTACCACAGACCCTTGCAAGGTGTTTTACGTTGTAAGCGGTATGAATGACTCGTTGTGTTGCGAAAATTATTATCATGTTAAAATAAATAGTGAATTTGTTATGTAGTGTGCTGAGAAATGACAGTTTCGCTTTTAACTTTGTGATACAAAGTGTAAAATGAAACTGTTTGTCGACGAAATACCTTTAGTTGAGAAATTAGAGACAATACACTAATTAAGACTAAGTTGCAAAGTGCAGAGCAGCGTTGTACCGTGACCTACCTTTTGGTATTACACGGAACATATACAGTTATATACATTCCAATATAACAGTAAACAATTAAAAATGAAAAAATACAAACACGATAATCAGGACAGATTTTCATTTTCGATTGCGACGCATTGGACATTTTGACGGCAGGGATCACAATTTTTCTAACTGACTATAAAATGTATGAAAATGATATTTGGTAACCCAATTCTTCATTTTATTGACTTCATTTTGGCAGTCGCGATAAACGATTGGTTAACTTTTGTAACACAAAAAAAGTCAAAACAACCTCTTTTAAAACAGAGACATACATTTTTCGGGGTGCGAGACCGATTTATGTTCTAAACTTCCTGTATAGTTTAATCTAAACATATTCTTCAAAATGCAGTTGGATTTTTTTAAATTAATTACAGTTTTTAAAATAAACGAAACTAACTGTTCTTTCGTGTTTTTCGTAAGCTAATGCGCGCACGTTTGCATAGAGCAGAAAGTCTATTATAGATTAAATTATTATTTATCAATGCGTCGCCTTAAGAAGAATCTAAAAAAACGGCGGGCTTCAAGTAAAGAAAACCGCATATAAATTGTTTCATATGTTCAAAAGATACGATGCTATATATAAACAGATAAAAAGACAAGTAAATACGATACACGTTAATATCGAATAAGTCGCCATTTTACTAGAAAACAGCGACACAAGTATTGTAATGGACTATTCTATTTTTAAAAAAACTAGAAGTTAAATTAAAATAAAAAAAGAACAAGTCCAAAATATTGACACACATTTGATTTTTGATGCTCCTTTCGGGGTTTGGATTACCGATTTACATCTCCGTATACCAAGTTTCAGCACACGTGTAGATATTACGGAATAAATTGGTTGTCATTAAAGAACAGACAAACGTGACAAAACTATAATATGTAACTATATAGCCATTTTGATTACGAAGTCCTAAAAAAAAAAGATATTGTTTTTCTAAATACATGTAACCTACGAAAAGTATTATTCGCAGATTGTGTTGGCCTTCAATAAAATTGTTCTCATAGTTTCTAATCACTTGCTTCTTGTTAGAGTCAATGAACTGTCACTGTCTTAGTATTGAAATTTGTTGATATGAAAATTAATAGTAATAATAGGCTTCATATCTTCAGACAGCGTGTCCCATACTACGAAGTGGGGCAAATAAAATCAAAATAAATGTAGGTGTGTGGGTGGCGTTTTCTAACGAACTAGCGGTTGATCAGCTTATCTGACAAAAATGTGTGTTGTATGAACAGGTGAGTCGGCTTATCTGATTCGCTTCATCGTTTCCGCTCGAATACGGTGTCTGGTGTTATTTATAAAGTACTAGCTGATGCACGCGACTTCGTCCGTGTTTTTATTTTTAAAATAGCCTTTGTCCTTCCTCAGGATTCAAGCTATCTCCATACCTCGCAGTCGGATGAACGATATGACAGCTCATAAAATACGAACAAACAAAGATTGATTTTGCATATTAGACTAGCGACCCGCTCCGGCTTTACATGGGTAGACAATTTTTGAAAATAGAATACAACCAATATTACTCATTGATAATGAAGATTTCTGTAGGTGAAAGAATTTTTGAATTCGGTTAAGTAATTTATGAGTTTATCCATTACAAACAAACAAAGTTCGTCTCTTTATAATATTAGTATAGATATGAATAATAAGCCCTTAATTCGAAGTTTTACAATCCGAATTTTTAAAATCGTTTATCTTAGATAATTTCTCGTAGTTCTGAGTACCTGCGGGCAAAGGACTCCTCTAGTTCTTTCCTAAGTTGTATATCTTTCGTGTTGCCTGCTGCTCATTCGTTTATGATCTCTTAGATACCAACATCTAATTTATTCCATTTTTCGTATGTAGTGAAAAATATTATACCTCTACTTTATTTGAAAAGAAAAGAAACAATGAGTAATCTAAGAAGATACTTCGCTATTTCTGTAAAATCATGTTGATAAAATTTATATAAAATAGGGATTAAAGTATTTAAAATCTCTAACCTGTTCTAAATATTAAATCGTTCGTCAACCCCCTAAACGTCCTCCCAATATGGTTTCAGAGGGTGAGACGTAGACGAAAAGGGGGTGTGAGCGAAAGAACAGTCGCGTCTGCGAATTCGCGGCGAATGCACACATTTAACTTGTCGGCAACGTTTTAAATTGAAATTGTTTCAGAAATCAATGTTTTACAAGAAATGCGGTGAATAATTGCAGTGAGTGGAAAAAAAATGTCTTCCAACAAAATGCTGGACACAGGGACTGTAATAGGTAGGCTTTACTTTTCTCTTAAAATTAGGGCAGTTAGTACAAAATTGGCAGTTTATAAATGTAGGTCAGTTATTGCTTCATTTCACGCTGAAACATGTTGAATTAGTACTTGTAAAGGTTAAAGGTCGCGTATATATGAAACTATGGAGACACATTTTTCAAATGGAATGGAATGTGCGAACTTATTACATATGTTTTTTGAGATCAGAGAGATGAAATATAACGAGGATAATCTGATAGTAGATTAAGCGACAAGATAACATTGTTTTAATTTGTTAGACGTCACCACATAACATACATTGTAGAACAGGAGGCCGATGAAAGTGATAAGAAAAGGCGGCCAAGTGTGATTTGAACTCGCGCACCGAGAGTTCCGTACCATCATATATTGTAGTTGTGTTATATATTATCCAAAAAAATTAAACTCACATTAAAAACTAACTTAACTTTGTAGTTGAAAGACACGTTCTCTCATGCCCTCCTATCGTAAATGTCGCAATTTTTGGGTTTTTCCCTTGTATTGTGCTATAAGACCTTGCTTCTTGCCAAATTGCATGATTCTAGGTCAACGGGAAGTACTTATAATTTCAGAGAAGATCGATTGAGATTTGTGACTGATCTTATAAGGATTTCGTTATTTATTTTAAAGCGAGATACCCTAAAACCAATACATCATATCAATAGCGTTAATTGTTGTCCTCTTATATATTCACATGTGAAATGTACACGTAAATTATACAAACAAAACCATTTAAACAAAATGAATTTCGTATTTTTTAATTTATGCTAAAGTAATTTAACCAATTTTTTTATGATTATTGAAGACTGAAGTCATCTCAAATTTTACGTAACACTATTTTTCTATTTCATGCACATGCTTTTCTTCGACAACATATTTTTTAAATTATGTTTCTTCGAATAGATATTTTTGATGCTGTGGATATGTAGTTAAAGCTTTTCTTCAAATAAATTTAACTTTTGATTAATAAATAATGAATATGTTATCATTTAATCTAAACATAATTATCACATAGTACTTGACATCACTTAATGAATTAAGAGTTGACAAATTTTAATATTAATATTATTAGTAATATTTTAGTACTATTCTTAATAATAGTAATATTTTATGAATACGAATATATTAATCTTGTTCCGTTTAGATTATACTCGTATTGCATACTTATTCTTTGTATAAAATATATCTAATTCAAAATTTGAACAACTTTGATAAAATTATACGCTTATCTGAAATTAACGTGAGAAACAAATTGTATTTAGGTTGTAACTGAAATGAACCGTGTCTTAGGTTTTGTATTTCTAACAGTGCTTTTTACGGTACATTCAGTTTTTTTTATTATTATATATTTATCTTATTGGCGTTACTGGTTTTCAACATTTTGGAATTTTTTTTTTAATTTTGTTACGTTGGATGTACGTTGGACATCAGGGTTCATTGATAGAAACCAGTTACGAAGCCCTTTGTCGATTACGCTAATCCATAAATCATCTACTTATTCATTTAGGAGTCGTTCTATGAGCGCTGAAATACTGGTCATCATCAATTCAATTCAATTCAATTCAATTTATTTATTCATAAACAATTTCTAGGTAGTGACTTATAAAAAGAACATGCATAATATTACAAATTGGTACTTAGTAATGAACCTCTGATACCCAAGATAAGATTGAACTTGTGTTATGGGTATCAGTGCTCTCACAAATTTGATATTTCATTAATAAAATATGGGCATAAAGGAAGTAAGAAGAGTTGCACAATAATATTGTGTTTTAGAAAATAAAGTAAACAATTGTGAAAGTGATTAAAGAATAATTAGAATAGCAAAAAAGAGTAATACATTAAAAATTATGATATTGGATACATAAGGACTCAGTGTCGCGATAATTTAGTGATTGCAACCATATTGCATTGCATAATTTAGTGATTGCAACCAGAGACAAAGTCGGAAGACGTCCGCTGTCAGACATTTCCACTCCCATTTATTACCACAGCTCGCGATCCTGTGCCACTTGCTCCTCCCGTGAATTAGACCTGAACATCATTTGTTTTCACGCTGATTTGAATGAGAAAGAGAAATATATAAAGTACCGGCTTCCTACTTCTGCGACCTTCCCGCACAAATGCGCAAAATCGTAGAAGTCGACCAGGAAGGATTGTTATTAGGAACTGGTACAAGAGGCTCTTAACTCCCCACTTTCAAAGTACGCTTTACGAACTAGAATTTCATATAAGTTTTTGGACTTGACATCTTAGCAAAGTGCCATCGAGGTGCTACTTAGTACATATGTGTCGGGTCGTCTTGTGGGTGGCTATCCTACACAGCGTCACCCGGTTCATGACTGCCAAGAAAGAATTTTCGAATCAAAAAAGTAGAAATTAAGCGTTATTTGGATCTTCCGGTCTACTTATTGCCACTTTAACATATTAACTCTTAGAACTGTGTTGGTCTCACATTTTTGTATTGATCACTTCGTTAAATCCGTCTGCATTCATATTATTTTAAGGCGACGCAATGATAAACAATAATTTAATCTAAAATAGACTTGCACCATACAAACATGCTCGTGCTCGCTTATGGAACACATTTACATTAAAAAACATTATTTACATTAAAAATTGTAATTGATTTTAAAAAATCCAACTGGCATTTTGAAGAGTGTGTTTAGATTAATCTACACAGAAAATTAAGAAGCATAAGTCAGTTCCGTTGCTCCGAAAAATGTAAATCTCTGTTTTAAAAGACGTTCCTCTGAAATTTTTTTTTCAGTTACAAAACTTAACCGATTGTGTAAGGTAACTGGCAAAATGATGTCAATGAAAGAATCATATTACTAAATATCACTTTCATACTTTTAAAAAATAAAGATCCCTGCCGTCAAAATTTCCAATTCCTCGCTTTAAGAAATGTTTACGTAGAAATATGAGTATTTAAAACCTAAAAACGCGGATTACAAAGGAAGGAGCATGAATTATGTGAATTAAAGTTATTGTCAATATTCTTACATAACCTTTTTAATAATTACCTATTCTTTACGTTTCAGGGACCTTCCAGCAAAAATCAAAATAGTAAAATGTGGAGGAACCTCTCATGACAACAATATATAAGAAGTGAGTAAGAGACTGGAAGAAGAAAGCAAGATGGCGCTATCGAATAACTCATTTTCAAAGGTGTATCACCATCTTTTCGTCGAACTGGCTGGTAATTAGTTTCTTTCATGTTACGTAAAAGATAAATAAAAAAAAATTTGTAGAAGCTGCACTTATAGATCATAAAAAATTTTTCAACGTAAAGAAATTCTGGTGGTTATAAGTTTATATTTTGAATTTAGCACTCACTTTGGTGATAATCAAATCGTTATCGACAATTAATTAACCTTAATGTTCGAGTCTCATGATACTGATATTATGAGGCAACTGAAGAGAATAAAACCTTTTGAGTCGATTTAATCTATTGTTGATGTTGAGTAGCACAGTGAGTGCTACTCCTAAAGTATTAAAAAAATAATAAAAATGCAAATAAAAATAATACAAAGAACAAGAATATAATTTCTTCTCCTTAATAGAGACAACGAGGGAAGTGTTTTTTCTGGTTACACTCTATTTAGCAAATTGTACCTTTGAAAACGTTATTAATAGGTATTATTACGCAATAACAGAGGTATGTAAGGACTTCGACGCTTGGCGCTCCGTCCTCTCTGGCTACCCCGTTGGGGATACAGCGTGAAGATATGTATGTATGTATTACGCAATAATAGTCACAGATATGATAGTCAGTAAAGAAAGGAATGGGATCTATTTTATTATTATAGGGGTTAAATGTCACCTAAGTTCTACATTAAATGAATAATAATGTAAAAATGAACTGACTGAAAGCAGTCTCTACATTATGGGTAAATGGAAAAAAATTTTGATCTCACAACTTTTTTTTAAAAGCCCTTATTTCATACTTTTTTATTACTTGTCTTTTGGGTACAAACACATATACTCCTTCTTCTTTACAAATTGATACACACTGACAGTGAATAGAAATTCGATATCGTAGATATCGTGATACTTGGCGGTCCGTCCTCTCTGACTACCCCGTTAGGAATACAGCGTGAAGATGTAAATGTATGTATCTACACGTCTATGAATACTTAGCACGTAATAAGCCTCATTGAATCGATTTTGTTTTGAAATTGATCGTATTCTAATTCAGCAGCAAAATAGCTACAATTTTCTATTTTAAAGAGCTAGTAAATTACAAAATTACATATTATGATAGATAATTACTTTTTATGTGGTTTGTAATTACTTTATACGGTTGAAAATTACTTATCTTGATTATTTTATGACTGTAAACCTTTATAAAGTTTGACCACATCAGAGATATTTTAAAACATTTTTCATTCTTATTGTCACAGTTTGATGCTAAAATGTATAGGCAGTACGTAATAATAAAACACAGAGTAAGGAGAAACCTCAAATATTTTGCAAGTAACACATAAATAATTGCAAATACTACAACAGTCTCGTGACGCAATCTCACTTTGATTCATTAGATATTTTAAGTAAATCGTAAAAAGATATTTCTGGCACTCATGTCATTATTATTATGGCAAACACATCTACTCGATTGAATGTAATACAATTGTAGTTCAATATGGATACTTAACAATTTCATTTGAACAGCAAGAAATCTAATATAGGTAGTCCTTTGATAGCATTTTTGATAGCAATTTAGCAATTAGCAGCAATTTTAAGCAATTAACCTCATTAATAGCAATCTAACACTAGTGTCCAAGTATCGATTGACGGAGCATTTTTCTTTATTCGTTGCCCGACTTTCTAGATTTTACTAAGGCGCGCGACTACGAAAGGGTCACAATACAACGATACACAGATGAACATGACATATTTTATTTTAGTGAATACTAGTAGGCAAAACACTTAAGATTTATGAGTATTTTGCAAATAATTATTTCATGATCGACTCATTACCTGACACGAAATACATCGACAGTGCGAGGTTGCCATATTATAGCTAACTGTTTTACTCGTAGTTACCTTCAATGAGACAGAAAGAGACAGGAAAATACATTTTACACACGGTTGTAAGAGCGACAACTTATTATGACTTCGTCCATTATGCTCCTTGGTCCGAAGTCGGAACTAACATTACTTTTTCAACCGAAATCGTGTTTCAGTTTCTTTCTCGGTTATAATAATAATAATAGACCAGATATACAAATTGTGTGACGCCAAACTAAACAGTAGATTTGTAGGTGCTAAACGATCTCGATGGCGCAGTGGCTTAGGTGGTGCACCCAAGCGCGGAAGGTTCTGGGTTCGATTCCCGCTCGGGTCAATTTAGGAAATGAACTTTTCTAGATTGTCTCGGGTCTGGGTGTACTGGGAACGCCCCCAGTAGTCGTTCTGGTTCTCATAGCACAGGGTATGCCCTCGTTTCAGACCATATGATTGGTGTGTACTGTCTGGCGTAGATATTAATAAAATATGGGCACTACACAACGGCAGTTTCTGTTCATTATAATCATTTTTATTTATTTATCTATTAATTTATTTATTTGTTTCTTTTTGTTTGTATGTTTCTTCATTTATTTATTTATTATTTTTTTGTTTATTTATTTTTTTATTTCATATAGGAACCGCAAATATGTGTTTGTGTTTCAATTAACGGTTTTGCTGCTCTAAAAATACTTTCTAGCTTTCTTCTGTACATGTTGTGGGATGAGTTGACATCCCACTATGCTGGTCGCCAGCATACGACCTCGATGCGCAATGGTTTATGTATCGTATCTAAGCACGGAATTCTACGTTTCAATCTTCGATTCCGGTCGATCGAAACTAAATGTAGCGGCAAAAGTGGTACTTAAACATAGTCCATAAAATTTTATTTTTCGTAAAAGATTTCTGAGAAATCTAGACCTTGTCAATATTATACTTTTGTTGTTCATATATGAAACTTGTAATAACCTTCCTTAAATATATTTCCAGATCCCCGCACCAACGACTGGTTACTGATCAGTAGTCCAATCCCAGGGCTGACTATAATAGGCTTATATTTGTACTTCACGCTAAATTGGGGTCCGAGGTATATGGCCGACAAAAAGCCTTTTCAACTACAGAAAACATTGGTTATTTATAATTTTCTACAAGTGCTAGTTAGTTGCTGGATATTCCTTGAGGTTGGTATGAAATTGAGTTCTTAAAACACAAACTTAGCCCCACCATAATTTTTCATAAAAACCTCTTAAACAAACTTCTATTCAATGTTTAACTAATCATTAATCAATGTCTTAAAAGTTAAGTGATGTTTAAAATAATCTTATTCATAAACTTTCTTTAAGATTTACTTAGTTAAGCACACAATAAATATAATGCGCTAGAAATTTCTGTTAAATGTTGCTATATAAGTACCAAATTAACTGTGTCACATTTCTTGTGCTGAACTTACTATTAAAAAGAAAACCTAATCACTGTCAATATTTAAATAGATACAGGAATACCAGCTATTCTTAAGTCGACTTGTAATTAATCCTTTATAAGATTGATAATTTTTAACATAGTTTCTTTCGATAATCTGATTTTTTTCTTAAATTCTTTGTCGTCAAATGGAATCGATGAGTCGTACCTTTCTATGTCTATATAAGCGAAATACCACTCATTGACTGACTGACTCATCACGATATTTCCAAAACTATAGGTCCGATTGTCTCGAAATTAAACGTTAAATTTAACTTGAATTTTGAAGACATAGTTACTCCTTTAGGGGGTAGACGCTCACTAAGAATGGATTTTGCAAAAGTCCTGTCCAAAATGATTCTGTTACCCGTGCCAAGCCGGGGCGGGTCGCTAGTCTTCGTATAATTTCGTACGTCAATACCTGAACTCCTGTAATTTGGCAATATCTTGTCGAAATAAATGTAAATCGTCAAAATTATCCATTACCTAAAAGTCAATCACAACAAAAAACGAATGCAAATAACCAACCAAACACAATGAATGACAGACCATATCAACTGTTGTTAGACTTTGATTTTCGCTTTACTTTGTTGTTAAGCAGTTTATATAAGGTTTCGGGTGGCAGCTACTTTTAAACAGAATTAGTGCTAATTAATATTTATGAATTCAATTTATTGTAGACGTTGTGTAGAAGGTTACAAAGTTAATCAACGTTTATGAATAAGGTTAGTGTTACTTTTGTTTTCACTGACTTTTTGGAGACTGATAATATATAGGTAAATAAGAATGTATAAATTTAAAAGAAATAAGTAAATTAAATACAAAATTACTAAATCAAACTGTAACTTACTATACATAAAGTTAATAGTTTCCTATACAAATTTACTTCTTTAAACTAAATTATAAACAACTTAAATGAATAGAATCCACAATAATTCCATTACTTTTTACCAATAACTGTTTACCATATACTTATTAGAAATTTGAGTTGCCATAAACTTGTTGTCAGTTACAGTTCTCATCTTTGATTATTTATTAAAAAATTAAAGGTTTCGATATTTTTTTTTTTAACTTAAACCATGATATAAACTACAGGCAGTTGCTATTGTGAGCGTTTTCGAAATTATATTGGAAAAAATTATACACTAAATTCCATTTTAAATAGTACAACCTATTGTTAAATTCAATATTGTTTCAATTTATTTATTGTCTGTAACTATTGTAAGGCGGCATTATTTATTTTTTATTATTCCAACAGATTATTACGTCCAAAGATATATTAAGAAAACCGGTCGAATTCTAGTCTTATATGCGTAAATTGTACAAGTACTCCATGCTGTCAGGCTTATAATATTATTCTACTCTATACTTATTACTAACCACAAAACAAAATTATTGGCAGTATTTTCTTTTCAAAAAAAAGAAGTGTGCATTTTTGATAATTTTGTTTCGGTTTTTTTATTTTTTCCTTTACTAATGAAATAAACGAAGCGAAGTACTTTTTTACGATCGCCTTCTTCACTTTAGCCGTAAAATATTTTTAAATTAATTTTTCCTTTGTGATATTATTTCCAGGGGCTCGACGCAGGCTGGCTAACAACCTATAGTTGGAAATGTCAACCAGTAGACTTTTCAAGAACTCCTGAAGCCTTACGGGTGTGAAATTTATTTTTATTCATTTCGTAGAGATCCGTCCTGTTTTGTTGCGTTTCACCCAAATAATGCTCTGCGTTAATTATTATTAATATTGTCAATGTAACATACGCTAGTAACTAATTAATCTGTGGTAACATCTTAATTCTCTAGAATCTAGTCTAGATTCTTCCTTATATTTTCTAAGTATTTTTGAAGAGATAATATATCAGAGATGCTAGTCATAACTTTAAAATTAAAATTTTCAGGTAGCAAGAGGAGTTCACATTTATTTCTTAGCCAAAATATCAGAGCTTTTGGACACTGTATTTTTTGTAATAAGAAAGAAAAATAAACAAATTACATTCCTTCATATGTATCACCACACGGTCATGCCAATGATATCTTGGGGGGCCACCAAATATTACCCTGGAGGCCATGGAACATTGATAGGAGTGATAAACTCGTTCGTCCATATTGTAATGTACACCTATTACATGCTAGCTGCTATGGGCCCTAAATATCAAAAGTTCTTATTTTGGAAGCGTCATATAACGACTCTGCAGATGGTAAGTTTTATGTCAATTAAATTACTGTATATGTATATAACGTAATAAGATCATAAAATTGGGTAAATTAAAAATTTCGTGCATTTCATAAAACATAACCTATTGGCTAGCTGTCGCGAGATGAAGTGCTCAATGGATACTCGGGCGGTTAGATGAGAGCGATACGTGTACATTATGTCGATATGTCAAACTAAGTGCATGAATAAGTTTTAATTGTTCCAACATTTTTGTATGGGGTTTGGTCTGTCATCTGTCCGCCATTTTAAAAAATCATGTTTTTGCAGCCTCTGATGAAATACATATAGGATAAATGATTCCAAACACAAAATATTCTTTGACAAAAATCTCGTATCCCTCTCGTATATTTTCAAAGATAATGAAATAAGAATGATATCAGATTAAAAGAAAATGGAAAAGAATGTATAACATGAGCATTAATTTTGGGTACTATTCCTGTTCCATTTGAGGCATCATTATAATATGTTTATTATTTATCTAGGCGAAAATGTGTGAAGAGAATGATGAGATTTGAGGAAGCGAAAGGAGTATGTAAGGATCGCGACGCTTGGCGCTCCGTCCTCTCTGACTACCCCGTTGGGGATACAGCGTGAAGATATGTATGTATGTATTATTTGGCGAAAATATAGATATGTGATGATGCGTTAGTACAAATGATAAAATTAAAATCATGTTGTTTTTGTTGAAAACCGTTTATTTTAACAACATATTAATATTAAGTTTGAACCTGGATATCTATACAGTATATGAACAGTTTCAGGCGAAAAACAAAAATAATTATGACAATAAATGAATAATTATGTTTAATATATTTATTTGTGAAAAATATCCACATATTATACATACAAAATATCTATTTATTATGACCTAGCTGTACCTGGGTACACATTACTGTGGCTCATTAAGTATACTAGCTGTAGTCCGTGAACTTCATTTCGTACGTGGATTTAAAAAAAGCAGCCTATGTCTTTTGTTAGCTTAATCTATCTCCGTTCTAAATTTCATCGTAATCGGTCCTACGGTTGAGCTGTAAAAATTTAACAAACCGTTTAATTTAAATACGTTTTGTCCAAAATTTATCCCTCAAGCAGCAGGTACTGGAATTTCCAGACCTCGAAGATTTCCGGCAACTTGTCCCTCTCACGGAATATCTTGTAACACACGTTGTACATTGTCGGGAGCTTATATGAATCTTCGACAGGGACAACTTGGCAAATGACTAGAGGTTAAATCACTTCCTGGCCCTTCGGACGATCCTCGTGGAGGTGGCTCATACAGCTATAATTTAGCACCTGTTATTTAGCAGCTGCCAAACAATCTTGTTGAAAGATAAAATTATACATGCAGATGTTCCTTCGGTTATCAAACTTATCTAGCGTTCAGATAAGCTGCTAGTACCAAAATCTCTTAGAACTGTTCCAGTAAAGCTTGAATTCAAAGTGAGGGAAAATTACCGACAATTAGTTGCTGATTAATTACATTGTTTTCAAGGAATGGGTGTCATGTATCTCTGAAAATTCATTTCTTGCACTCGTACCTCGACTTCTTTCCTGATAACCTTAAAATATCAGCGACGAGCACAACGAGTGTTTGAAACGGGTCCTTAAAATTTTTGAGCAAGATTGTCAGAGAAACTGGAACCATATGCAGTAACTATTGCTGATCTATCTTAAGAGACAGATATAAAAACACGAGAAAAAACCCAAGTTCGTTTTCAATTTTTTTAACATCTAGTAAATTAAAAATTATCAATGTTTTTGAAATGTAACGTGTTGGATTTTTTCATACATTTTATTATAACTCAAAGCACATCAATCTTTAAAAAAAGTACTTTCCATTTCAAGGACAAAATCCCCGTAAACATTATTATAGATTTCATAAGTTCGTTTATATGTGGAGGGTAATCCCCTGAACCACAAAATCTTTCATCATTTGAAAAGCACATTATTTTAGATGAACATAGGTTATTTATTATGTATTCACCCGACCAAAGTCGGAGCGAATCGTTAGTTTCAAATCAACAAAAATATAACAAAACAACTGAAGAGTTTCTCACTTGGATATGAATTAATTGTTGGCAAAGGCCTTTAGTTCAGCAGTGGACAATTATAGGTTGTTGATGAAGAGTTGAATTATACGATACGAGTATTACGTAAAAACGATTATTATTCGTGATAAATATTTTTATTTAAACATAAATAATCAATTGGCGTTTTTGTGTAAAATAAATTGTAATAAAATAAATTGTTTTCGACAAAAATATTTCTTAATTTTCTTAATTTTATTTCTTAATTTGTACTAATTCTTCATAATAAATGTTTTTTTTTTTCTTTAAATTAAACATGGAAATAATGGTCTTGATTACTCGAGTCTATTGCCATTCCACTTATAATACCATAAATACATATTATCACTATTTTTCTTTTCATTTCCAAGCCCTTATATCTCTTAAAATATATATATCATTAGGACTTAGGACATTTTGTCGAAGAATACTTAGAATCATTTGCCCTATCGATTAGCAAATGTTTCATCAGTGACCGCGAGAACGTGATCTTTTCAAGATGGTGGGCAGAAGACAGACCAAGAAGGTCGGATGCTTTTTGAATAAACTTTTAGAGCCCCCGCATACTGCAGACTAAATATCGGCTGATAGTTTAGTCGGGCTACTAATCATTAAGAAGATGTACGTAAGTTATATTACAAAGATTCGGTATCGGCTGATAAGTATGTTTGACGGGCTCCACGATTGCCTTCAAACTAAACTATCGGCAAACTATAGCCAACATCAGCCAACAGCTAGATCAGTAGGTCGCTCTTCCACGTGCGCACAGTTGACGATTGATTAGTCGGTCAACTTGGCCGATAGTTCAGCTTGCTAGGTTTGCTCGAACTTTGGCACCGGATCGTCGTGCACAATTTTCATGATGGCGCTGCCCAATTCTGTGCGCGATGATCATCGAAACGGCAATTACTTTGGTGTTCTAAAACTGGTAGAAAAGTCTTCAAGATTTTTAAAGGTAACGAAAATTGATTTATCGCAATTATCTCGTTCTCCATGCGAAATACGTCATTTAAAGTTGCCTCAAAATTTATGGATCATCTGCAATTTTCACCTCTAACATTTGTTTGAACGGTTGATCGTTCTTGACGTATAGTGCGGAGAGCAGTGAGCACGCGTGCGTAAATAGTATTATGTAATAATATGACTATGTGAACTTTGGGGCTATATGTATAGTTCACTATACAAAAACAATAATTGAATATTTTACGACAACCTTAACGCTGTTAGTACACCGACGCAGTTACGTGCGGAAGCGAATCGTTGCTAAAACATTGCACGTGTTCGCAATGTTCACTTCTCTTATAGTCACTGCTTTCCGATTCTCGGTTTCGAAGAAAAGGTACAGGTTAGTTAGGGTGTCCTAAGCTACAAGGGAAAATTTTTTTTTGCCAAATTTTGTACGCGTAACCCTCTTAATTTTTTCTATTTGATATATATTTGATAACGATAACTCGTGCCGACTTGAGGTTTAAGTCAATGAGTTGTATAGGAATTACTGTGGAATTATTTAAGATTTAACGTTTCTTTGGTGAAATAGTATTTAAAAAAATATTTAATATTATTTTACATAAAACAAATATGACCGAGGATATTTTTTTTCAGTTTGCTTTTTACTTCTTGTGTCCGGCCGGAGAAATGAGCAACAAACATTGTTTCTTTTGCTTCTCAACTGTAATCAAACCACGGAAGTCTTGCGTCAACTTGGCCGCTCTTTCAGCTGTATCGCTCACTGCTCTAAGCATTGAGATTGTCTTTTTAACTTGGAGAAACAAAACATTACTCGCCCATGTAGAAGGAACATTGTCGAGAAACCATAAATTTTCGAACGATAGAACTTCCTTTCGATTGATATAAAAACATTGATATTCTTCTCTGAAACAAAAATAAAATAATCGTTGATTAATTAGACTGCTGCTTGACAGAATTAGGCACATACGACACTAATAAAATCAACATATCATACAATGAACCACAAAGTTCTTCCTTCGATGGAATGTATGGTTTTTCATTTCATATTTTCTTTGGCCTTTAACTTTCCCATTATTTTTACTTTTGTCTGAAGATGTACGTCATCATCAAATAGAGATAAAGCTGCTAATTCTTTAGACAAATACCATAAATTTTGGGTAAACTTCTGCAGAGCAGCCTTCGAAATAATTTTATCTATTTTTTCATAAGCTTCCAATGACTTCGAAACCACAAATCCTTGTAGGTTGTTTTAACTGCTAATATGCATTTAAGCCATGCTTTGATGTAGATTATCACAATAAATAAACAGACATCTAACAGTGCTACCTTGGTGTTGTTAGTTAGTCTCATCTGAGAACTGAGTAATGATATTTGAGGGGATAAATTGCTCTAGGCATCCATTGAGCTTGGTGCATGGCACCCGGAGGTCTGATTTTAAACTTTCTGTCTGTATCTCCATCTAAAAATATTACAGAAATCTCTGTTAGCTCTCGATAATTATCTCTGGCTATTACGTTGGTCAGTTCGCCGCGGTAAAATTCAAGCAATTTTTTAATCTCTGAAGTGGTTAGGCACAATTCTAATTTTTCTCTGTAGCATTCTATTTTAAGGGGATCGATTTTTCCCAATGATTTCTGAACTCTTTAAGAATGGAATGCCAGGGCTTATGGTCACTTGTTTTATTTTTACTATTAATAAGCTTTTCAATAACCAGTTCACATACGTGATGGCGGCAAGCAAAAATAAGCTGATATTTTTTGTCTAATGTATGTATCAAGCTTTTGCTCAAGGAGCACACACAAGCTCCATTTCAGTTTAATATTGCTTTCCAAACAGCTAGTGCCTGTTCTTTGCCCGTAGATATATGTATAGAGTTTAATACTTTCTCTCACAGTTAAATTCACTCACGAATATTATAAAACAGTCCTGGAGAACTTGTCCATTTGAAGGAAGTTTCGAGGCCGTTGCTTGATGTTTGGCATCATCTATAATATATAATATATCTTTCTTAGAACTATTTCATTTCACCGACATGTTTACTAATAAAACAATACGCATAGTACTGACGAAGCAATATGAAATTATAAGCTCATTGTGACGTAGGGATGCGCGCTCAATTAATCAAGGACTCACAACTCTAGATGCAAGTCGGCACGAGTTGCAGTGGTTTAAATAGTACTAAATTTTATTACAATTGTTTTAACGTAAAACTAGTAAAATTAGAGGGTATGTGTTAAAAAAAACAACTTTGGTTTTTTTTGGGACACCCTAGTGTTGGTACATGAAATAAATCAAAATTAATCGAATTTTAGTAAGTAGTACAATCATTCCGGCTTAGCTTATTTACAAAATTATGTCAAAACAGACATAACACGTAAGGACGCACAAGAGTGCGAAACGAGAGTGCGAGAGTGCGAGTGCGAGTGGTGTAGTGACAGTTTCAGGGCTAACTGCGGAACTGTGATATGGTAGACGCAACCATTAGAATAGCACCAGAGTTAGAGCGAGACAACACCTGCGAAATTATCCCATATTTGTTGACGGTTTTTTCATCAATTGAGCTTTTGTCCACTTAAATTGTTTGAGTTAGAGGGAAGCTAGCTATAAATATTCAACTTGACTTTCGATTTTTGTATTCAACTTAGGTTAAGTTACAATTACTCAACATATAAGAGGGTTATTTTTGAATTATATCATCAACACAATGCTACGGAGTAGTCCTGTAGTAAATAATTATTTTCATATCTTTTGTTGTCAGTTTTCAATAAATAATAGACTTTCTTATACTTTCAGTTGCAGTTTTGCATCACTTTCATCCATTCATGTCAACTACTGTTCTACGATTGTGGATATCCAAGATGGTCTGTCGTTTTCACTATTCCCAATTCTGTATTCTTCTATTACCTCTTCTACGATTTCTATTACAAAGCATATGGAAAACCTGGTGACAAAAAAATCCTAAACGAAGACTTGAAAAAGACGAATCTTGGAAACGGTCGTATTACCGAAAATGGCGTAGCAAATGGTTATGGCAATGGCCATTTAAAACATGCTAACGGAATAACAGTTAACAATGATTTAAAGAAGCAGAATTAAAACGTAAATTATGATTCTTGACCCTATTTTTGTAGATATGAAGTTGTTTTGTACTTTCTTTTCTATTAATATTATGTTTCAAGTTTAGGAGTAAGACATGTGACTGAAAGAGTTTTAGACTTTCGAACAACAATTATCCATGATTTATAATTATACCAGTGTTATATTGTCTGTTTTTATTGTTTGTAAAAGTTGAATGTAAGACTTGTAAGAGTTTGATCTCTTATTTTTTCTTTAATAACAATTTTTTATCTATCAAATTATATGTTTATAATAGAAGTCAAACGTTAATGGTGACTGTTATTTATAAAAAGATTCAAATGTTGACGGTGACTGTTAATTCTAAGTCCTATAAAATAAATTACAGACTTTTATTTTATTTTGTTATTAGTTTTTATTAACGACGGACAGGTTTTTATATGTAATTTAATTTAAGTAAATAGTGTATATAGAGCATAGGTAATTAATTAGACTAATAGGTAAATATGCTCAAAACTTGTAACTTACCAATAGGTGTTGAATTTATGAATGAAAAATTACTAATATAATGTTCTAAAATTTAATTAATTAAAATTAATTTTCAAACATTGTACAAAACGTTTGTAATTGCAATTTATTATTCGCTCTACCCTATGTCAGTTTTAGTTTTTGAGGGTCCATAATCAAAATGTTGAAAACTAAATTCTTACAATACTGGCCAGAACTCTTGTAGTATGTCAACTTCATACCTACAGTGCTGAGTACAGTGCTGAATTTTGGTACAGAGTATACGAAGTACATTTAGATACTTGGTAATAGAAAACCATACATGAGAAAAAAGAATGAAATAACGAGTGATTTGAAACCAATATTTAAAATAAAAGTATTTTCTACGAAAAGTTAAGTAATACGAATTCCAACCAGTTATATTTCAAAATGTTTTTTAATCTTTTTTTTATGGCGGAGGGGATAAACGAGCAAGTGAGTCACCTGATGGAAAGTGATCCATTATTATTATCTAGAGGTGAATCAATTAGTTATATATTAACGAGAAAAATTTTTATATAGGGGATTAAACATAGACATGTAAATTGAAAGCGGGACACAGGACTCTCTGCGATTTAGTAAAATTAGTAGTTACATGGTTACATTCAAATTCAAAAATGTATAATGCTTAAGTAGAAATGGGTCAATCAATTATATGTTCTCGACAAAAATTACTTGGATAATGCACGAAAATTACGTAAAATAAGTAAGTTACCTATTAATTTCATACATATTATGATATAATTATCATATAACCAGTTGTTACCTATCCCACAAATATAATATTTAATTTAACTTCTAACAATATTTTCATATTTTTACATACTTTAGTAGTTGTTCAGAAAATAAAGCACTTTCAGTAGTACAAGGGAACTTTACTATTCTTTCATACAATATAGCGGCCCTTTTTTTTTTTTTTTTTTTTGCGTCAGGAAATGCTTTATGCATCCCGTCCTGCCGTAGGGGGGTGGCAGGAGGGTATGTGGGACTCCTCGACATTAGGGTGCTAGGCCGAGTCTACCCACTAAAACCTGACGGTGTTCCTCGAGAGCCTTGATGCCGGGGCAACGGGAGCGCGTCGGCATTCTGCCGCGACCCCGGCGGCCCTTCCTGAAAGAGGGGCAAGTGACCCCGACACCTGACCCCCGCCCTCACGCAGAGGACGGGGAACACAACTTGTCCCCATAAATGGGGACATCCCCCCCCCCGGTCCGGGCCAGGCCCTTTCGGCACTGCAGCCTCATCAGCCCCGACCCGGTACTGAAGGCGCCGCCGAAGCACCACCCTCAGGAGTGTTTATCGACTCTCCAGTCTAGATCCGCAGTGTTCAGTGGAAACAGGGTCACCTCGAGAAGGGTGTAGACATGAAGTCTACGCACTGCGGTCTTGGGATGGTAGGCTAAGGCTCCACTTAATGGGAGCTATAAACGCCTGTTGGTCCACCCCCTGTGGCGGGTCACCCACACCACTCGGCCCCACAATATAGCGGCCCCTTTTTTGTTTTTTTTTTTGTTTTTTTTTTTTTTTTTGCGTCAGGAAATGCTTTATGCATCCCGTCCTGCCGTAGGGGGGTGGCAGGGGGGTATGTGGGACTCCTCGACATTAGGGTGCTAGGCCGAGTCTACCCACTAAAACCTGACGGTGTTCCTCGAGAGCCTTGATGCCGGGGTAACGGGAGCGCGTTGGCATTCTGCCGCGACCCCGGCGGCTATGCCCAGCCTGAGCCGGCCCCTCCTCCGTTTGCGGGCAGTTTTACCTGCCCGCTCTCCTGGGAGGCGCGCGGGAACAACCACGCGCACAATCCCGAGGCCATTGGTGAGGCGCCTTCCTCCGAAGGACACCCCAGGCCTCTGAAGTGGCGGCTTCCGCACCCCGCCTACACCACGGCAGGGGCGTCAGCACGCCCACCTGATTTTTACGTGTTTACTCACGGGTTTTTACAAGTTTTCCTTCTTCCCACCTTTGATTTTAACGTGTTGTCTCACGGGTTTCATTTCGAGTTTTTCTTCTCTCCACCTCTGGTTTTAACGTGTTTTCTCACGGGTTTCATTTCGAGTTTTCCTTCTCTCCACCTCAGATTTTTACGTGTATCCTCACGGGTTTTTAAAAGTTTTCCTTCTTTCCACCTCCGGGGTCACAATACCCTTCCTGGAAGAGGGGCAGAGGACGGGGAACACAACTTGTCCCCATAAATGGGGACATCCCCCCCCCGGTCCGGGCCAGGCCCTGTCGGCACTGCAGCCTCATCGGCCCCGACCCGGTACTGAGGGCGCCGCCGAAGTACCACCCTCAGGAGTGTTTATCGACTCTCCAGTCTAGATCCGCAGTGTTCAGTAGAAACAGGGTCACCTCGAGAAGGATGTAGACATGAAGTCTACGCACTGCGGTCTTGGGATGGCAGGCTAAGGCTCCACTTAATGGGAGCTATAAGCGCCTGTTGGTCCACCCCCTGTGGCGGGTCACCCACACCACTCGGCCCCACAATATAGCGGCCCGTCCCAACTTCGCCCGGGTTGAATAAATAGTAGTAACCTATGTCCATCTAGAATAAGGTACCTTTCAAATGACGATTTTTCAATTTTTTTTTAGGTGTAGGTAAGAATTTTTCAAATAGGGCAGCAGTTCTGGGGATTACCCTCCAGATATGAACAAACCTACAAAATCCGCTTTGTTAATAATATTTGTGTGTAATTGAGTATAGATAAATAAACGAGTTCTTACCATGATAATAAGTTCTCGAGTTCCCTAATATTTCGATGCTGTTGCAAACAGCATAATCACAGGTTAACCAGCGAAACTGCGGGTGAATATTTCAAAGCAGACATTAACTCTAAAGATATACATAATATTTGTTATTTATTTTTATGAAAACTATATTTTTTTGCACTTTTCACATTTTTTAAATATTTTTTGTGTACAATAAAAGTGTTGCTTTATCGCATTCAACTTTTAAATTAATGTTGATCAAAATTTCATTTCAAGTCAGAGGTGCGTTCTGTTACACGCACATCGCATCAGTCGATACTCGAAAGATAAAATTAAAACGCGTTCATTAATTTTAAAGTGATTAATTTGTTTGTTCTTAATTTCAAATAAAGATTGATCACCGAAATGTAGTATTTTTGTGTGCTATATAATTCTTTAACAGTATACATATAGTACGCAGACCCGAAATATAGTACAATACTATATATTACAAACCCCGCCTGTTTGACTGGGCGTTAGTTGAAGTTAAAATAAATTAAACAGTTTTTATAATTATTTTGATACTGCAAAAAAAAAAACAAAAAAGAAAATTCTACTGATCTGATCGCTACCAGACCTTACAGGAACACCCGCTAGGCCAATCTGAAGATTCCCTGAAAATGTCATCGAAATCGGTCCAGCCGTTTCGGAGTCCATAAGGAACATACATACATACATACATACATTGCCTTTTATATATATAGATAACACGGTTGTAACCCTATTCAATACAGTCACTTCCACAATACACACTCACAATATCCTCACGTTTTTCAGTACTTTTGAGCGTTATTGTTGACTCGGCTTCCGACAGTATAAAATAATCATATTATGTACCTACTGTAGAATGTAAAATTTTAAGCCCTTACGCATACAGTGTCAAGCATATAGCTTTTATAAGTTTATTATTGAAGTGATAAGCAACCGACGGTATTATTTTGCCATGGTGATTCTCTCTTTAGTGCTTTTAAAAAAACTTTCGGTCTTCGGTCGGCCTAACTAAATGCAGTCAGTATGCAATAGCCGAATCTCTGAGATACTTATTATGAAAACGAGCAGTGAAATCTGCACGCGATATTGCGAATCACTAGTGCTGATGTGTCTGTCAAGGAATCAGTAAATTAAAAACTGCTGTTAGCGGTGCAACTTCTGCAAAACAGTTATTTTATAAGTCATTCGTAATCTAGCAATCGCTCGTGATATCTATAACAATAATAATAATATTACTCCAGACAATTACACAGATTGTGTGACCCCAAAATAAGCAGTAAGCTTGTACTATGGGTACCAAACAACGAACTCTGGGGGAGCTCCCAGTAACACCCAGACTCCAAGCCAATTTAGAAAAGTTCATTAGGTTGGAAAGCAGATGCATATGCCACTGCGCCAACGGGCCAGTCTATCTTAGAATCTAGTCGTGTGACTGCAGCGCGTCTCGCGATGTCTATAAATATTTATATAATAACCCAACTGATTGTGCTCCCAAGTCTCTTATGGACTATGATTTTCGATGATTAATTTACCAGCAGTGCCAACTGAACGTTTAAACTGGCAATATAGAAAGACGTTATAAACTTCAAAACTCATGTGTGTTATGTGATACATACATACATACATATCCTCACGCTTATGTGATACATTTCAAAAACCACCAATCGAACCTGTTTAGCCTCTCAACGAAGCATCCTCAGGATATTCAAGAGATCAGACTCGGTCAGCTAACCAGCACCGAAATAGCTAAAGATTTCAGGAATTTATCACATGAAATGAACTCGCAAAGTAACACCTGAGCTTATACAATATCATGCGTGTTAGTTCCAATTGCTCGGACTAAGGATAAAAATTAACGGAGCATTTACTCTAAGAGCTTGTCTGCTTTTTATTGACTGTTTTTCTGGATTTTCTATAATGTGTGTCTAAGGAAGAGTCACAGTACAACGATACACAGCTAAATAAGACATATTTTTTATTTTTTTTGGATATTGGTAGCCAAAACCCATAAGATTTACGAGTATTTTGCAAATAATTATTTGAGTAATGTACGTGAAGGCGGTCTTGAATTGACATGAATTATACTGACAGTGCGTGGTTGCTATACTTACTATAGCTAACTATTTTACTCGTGACTACGCTCAGTGGGATCACAGTACAAGTAGGCATACAGTATGCTATCTTCATACAAAAGCTCCCAAATAACGCGCTCGAAATCTCGACATATCTCGACATACGACAGTCGCGAGCGCGCTGCGGTTGTCGTCGGACGGTATGAGACGCTCCTGAGCATTTATTGACTAAACATTATGTCAATCAAGTTTACGAGCACAATGTTCAGTGTATGGATGTTTGAATACATCTATATCGAAACCAGAAATATTTCTCTGTTGCTAATTTGTAGGAAATATATTATCATAATGATCTAGTTAATTTATTGCTGATTTTTAATTATACTGCACATAAAGAAACATTTTTTTTGTCCATTTCCACCATACTAACTCACAAACTTTTGAAACTAGATATAAAACACTAGTAAAATTATATAAATAAAAACGTATTAAATTTGCAATAATATAAAATGAAAAGATAATATGACAATTTAATATAGTACCTATTATCAAATAAGTAACCCAAGAAAAACATTCAGTCCAAGTCGGTGTAGCCCTATTGCGCGTTTACGTATCAAACGA
This sequence comes from Zeuzera pyrina, assembly GCA_907165235.1. Taxonomy (NCBI): domain Eukaryota; kingdom Metazoa; phylum Arthropoda; class Insecta; order Lepidoptera; family Cossidae; genus Zeuzera; species Zeuzera pyrina. The sequence goes on from OU015623.1 coordinate 4,514,159, forward strand.
CCGTAGGTAATTATCTCTAGGACACTGCCGAGATAGCATACTGTATGCTTACTTGTACTGTGGTGGGATAGAAAGAGACATGAAAATTCGTTAGACACAAAGCGATAAGAGCAGCAACTCATATGGCTTCGTCCATTGTTTCTTGGTCCAATTCCAATTGACTACTCTTTACAGCACTTGATAAAAGAATGCATCACCCGTGCGGTATTCATAAAAAGAACTCTGAACTTTGAGCATGCTTTCATATCTAATAATCGAGTCCGGATGAGTGTCCGTGGGAATATTTTCCCTTTTCTGAAAAAAAAACAAATGGTTGAAAGATAAGTAATATAACACCTATTTGCATATAATGTACTCGTTTGTAGAAAATTTTCTGGTTAGCGAGTTTATTCACATAAAGGATGCTGTCAACTAAGTAAAATACCTATAACTTAGAAAATGATAGGGATCTATTTCTAGCTGTCTTCCAATTTTTAATAAGTATCTGATTTCAGATTCTCTCATGTGATATTCTTATAGGTATAATACTATATTAATACAAGCGTTTGTGTTTTAATTTTGACTATGATAACTTTAATTTTATTGAAAAATGATGATTTTTGGGATTCCAAGTTGTGATGTAAAAATATCGCCTTTCAAATATAAATAGCAAAGTTTTGGTAAAGTAAATTACGCCAAAAAAGTAAAAGGCGAAATGTAAAGTTGTAATAACCAAGAATGTTTCCATGTAGTTGGTTAAACTCTTCATTTTGTATTTTTCTTATACTAAAAATTAGTTTGTGATAGTTACATTTAACATAACAATAATTGCTCATAGGCGTACCTAATCCGAAGAGAGGAAGTTTCAGTCTTAGTCTGACTTGGTTATGTATTGTTCTCGGTTCTTCAGTTCTTGGTTGATTCAGACCTGGTTATGTAGTAGTCTGTGACTGTTATTGATGAGTTCAGCATCCACCGCAAAATGTTTAAAAGTGTCAATATTTGTGTTTTTTTACGCAATTCTTGTAGACCTTAGTCTGAAAAAACCAGTTTGAATACGCCTATGACAGTTCTACTTTCAAGCATAATGTAATTTGTGTAAACTACAAACAAGTACAATTATTATTAAATTTGTTTTTATACAAGTCATATTTTAACACATTTTAATATTTTTATATATAGTCGCACTAAATTCATGCATAAATTTAATTAAATAAATGAATAATATATGTTGATTGTTCGATGACTAAATAAATACATGTTATATCAGACAGAAAAAGTTTTTTTTTAATAGGGTTTGTGGCAACTCCTCTCCTCTTGTATCGTTGACTCAAAAGATTTTTGAAAAATAAATTTTTTGGATGTCTCTTCTTTAAATTTCTCTACTCAATATTTTTATTATCATAATTCACATAACTTTGTAATATAAATCTCAACCGAAAGGCGGAATCATATACATTCATCTGACCGACTGAATCTTGTCATTCTATCTACTCATAAAACTTCGAAATTTCTGAATTTATTGTAATTTATTTCGATGATTTAAATATTAATCAACTTATTAGTTAATCATTTAATTTAAATTTTAATAATATTCGTATGATTCTCTAACGCAAATTAGTCAAATGCAATTCTGAATTCGCGCTGAGATTATGACCTGTGAACTGGTATATAGATGACAGAAATACTTGCGGCGCGGCGTTTCGATGAGTACGGCGGCGAGTCGTACTATTGTAAAATAATCTTTTGAATGTTTCGCTAAATATAACAATCTAGTGTAAATAAATCTAAATAAAACAAGTCTTATTTAACGTAATTATCTCAGTAGTTAAAATACACTAAGAAGAAATATCGACGGAGATGTTTACTCTTAAAGCAATCCCCAAAAAACTCACATCCAAAATCACTTCACTTCGTTTCTAGCATGTTTGGTTTAAAAGAGAATTCCCTTTGATGCCCAAGCGAGTTCGAATGCAAGTGAGGTGAATTGTCGAGGGAGTATCGATTGGGCGAATCGAGTTTTTACGGATTTGCATGGTAAAAGATGCACCTTAACTCTATTTTACACTAATTGTGAGAGATATTTAATAGAATACGTAATCCACACACAATAACACCGGTTGCAAATTCTAATTTAATATTTTATAATTTATTAATCGAGGTAGTATCCGGTATCACCCAGATCAATCTAATCAAAAAGAGATGATATCCTAAATTCTGTTGTGTATTTCTTTAGTAGGTAAGTACAGCTGTTATTTTCATAATTATTTAGATTTCTTGCAGGCTGTACAATATTCTGTACGTTTCGAATTAGTAGTCTATTGTGTTATTCAATTGTGCTATAGAATTCGGATATTTATATCGTGACCTGACTAAAAGTCAATATCAATTTTATTACATAGGTATTTTAAAGATATTTTAAGCTCATTAACGAACATCAATGAGATAATATTTTCACAATGAGAACGTTTGAATGAACTATGTATTAGGTATGTTCATTTTTAGTCAACAGTAGTTACGCGAAATAAGAACTTTAATTACTTATGTGTATAAAGGTGAGTATCCATTATGATCGTTATCCAGTCGCGCTCCGCGATCGCTCCTAGTGGATACGTTGTTGTCACTGTAGTACTTAATGTTACTTCTATATTTGTTGCGCTAGCATGTTTATAGGGAACGCAGTAAAAATCTTCATTTGAGTGCGGAGTGCGATTAACTTGCCAACATAATGGATACTTTTTTTTCAATGTCAGGAAATATATTACGCATATCTGTCCTGCTCGAAGGTGGGGAGAAGGGTATGTGGGACTCCTATATAATTGAGTCTGACAATGTTCCGAGATGAGACGCCATGGTGCTGGAGCTGCGGGTACGCTTCGCATTCTTCCGCGCTCTCAGCGGCGACGCCCAACGCTTTTCGCTGGGCTCATCTCGTTATCTCGTTAGAGTGCATATACTACTGTGTCAAGAAAGTACCGGGAAAAGATCAAAAACACACGAAATGTTAGTTATTCATCCAAATTTATTTTATCACCTTCAAAGTATGCTCCTTCAGAAACGATACACTTACGCCAACGAATAATCAAATCATTAAAACATTTTTTAAACGCTTTTTCCGGAATTGAGTTCAGTGCTCGCCGCGAATTCTCCTTCATGTCTTCTACCGAATGAAAACAGGTGCCATGAAGAGGTAATTTGAGTTTAGGAAAAAGAAAGAAGTCGGCTGAAGCCATATCTGGTGAATAAAGTGGTTGCTCGATGGTATTTGTTGAGTTTTTGGTCAAAAATTCGTTCACAATGATGGCCTTGTGCGAAGGCGCATTATCGTGGTGCAAAATCCAAGAACTTTTTTTCCACAAATCTGGCCTTTTTCGTCGAATTTGCTCTCTTAAACGCCGCATAACGCCCAAATAATATTCTTTATTTACCATTTGACTTTCCGACAAGAATTCCGAGTGCACAACATCGCGATAGTTAAAGAAAACAGTCAACATGACTTTAACTTTTGATCGACTTTGGCGTGGTTTTTTCGGTTTCGGTTACTGAACCGACTGTGGTTAAGTGGTTACTTCCAAATGTGGAAGGCGCCACTCCGAAGCTTGTTGAATAGTTTGCATGTCAAATTCGTAAACCCACGTCTAGTCACCAGTAACAATGCGTTTCATGAATGTTGGATCGGAATTGACTTGTTCTAGCATGTCCTCAGCGACTCTTATGCGATTGAGTTTTTGGAGAAAATTCAGGTCTTTTGGGACTAGCCGAGCGGGAACATGTTTCATACCCAAGTGATTATTTAAAATGGTACGGATCGACTCGTGAGACACAGAAAGTTCGGCGGCTATCTCATGAATAAAATTTGAATGAGGATTTTCAGTCACTATTTCCTTAACTTTTGCGATGTTAACTTCAGTTGCAGACATTGATGGCCTACCAGAGCGAGGCAAATCTTCCATCACATCTCGACCGCTTTTCAACGCTTTGTACCACTCATAAGCACGTGTTTTTGATAAAGTCGCTTTGCTGTAAGCCTTCTGTAACATTTTCAATGACTTCGAACACGAAATTCCATTGGCGATGCAAAATTTAAGACAAACTCTTTGTTCGATGTTTTTGTCACACTAGAATGATATAACTAAAAACAGCACTGTATTTAAACTAAATAACAGATGCAACTCAAACTCCGCGCCAAAATGGAAAACAGTTGTGCCAATCTAACAACAACAAAAAAAACAAAAGTTTGAATTTGGAACCATAAACAAGTCATTCATTCCCGATACTTTCTTGACTGAATGTATGAGACACGCACGCACACAACATTACCCCATGCTTGTCAGAGGAGCGATGTTGCCCCGAACATCATCCCAGGCTTCTTGGTGGGTGCTCCGTCATTAAAACGGCGGAGTTATCGCTCGCCTAGTTGAGAGCGATGGGCTACATTAGTAATTGATCTGTGACCATCTTCTTTTCACCTCTGCTACAAGGAGCGGCCAAAGCAGCAATGGCAGCAGTGGTCACCTTCTTACCATTTTCGGTTTTTGCTACACAGTATTGCTCCACGGAGAATGGTTCGTCGATATAATGGACACCTACCCTAACAGTTGGAGCGGCGAGTAATTCTGGCAACATATTTAATTATTTACATAATGCTAACATCAACTCGGCGACAATAATAAGGTAGATTATAGGGTAGTTAAATACAGGCAGTTATTTTTTTGTGATGAAATTCTTGTTTGCAGTTTTTTATGCTACGAAAATCTATTTTAGGATACCAATCGTTTTTGTAGATATACTTAGTAACGGTATTTAATCCTATTCATCTTTTTTGCACATTGTGAGATGTTATTATTTTACGAATTATGCCGTTTTTTCCAGAAAGTTAATATACCTAGCGGAGTTATTATGTTTATGGATTTTTCACGGACCATTGCACGACTCGACAAAATGCAATGATGAATCCGAACCATCTCCGACCGCCATGTTATATTATATTCATATGAATGGTTTACTTATGTAACGACACCGCACAGCACGACATACGTTTTATAAACGTTTATCCGGCTATGTCGTGTCGCCGCTATGTCGTAACGATTTTTTTACGGCAACGACATAGCCACTTTACGAAACCTATATGAACTTACTTACGAGGGACCGCACGATAAAATAAACAAGCATAATTCGTTATTCGATGAACGCCCTCACATTTACATAGCGGTGGAGTTCTGGAAAAACGTTCGGTGTGTCAAGCGTCGTCACCACTAACCATGTCGTGCGGTGACTCGTGAAAAAACGGCCTTAGATGTATGAAATGATTTTCGTTATCCAATATGTGATTGTGCGTTTTTAAAAATAAGGACTTGAGCTCGGACCAAGAAACATAATGCACGGAGGCATAATAAGTTGTCGCTCTTATTGCCGTGTTTCAAACGAATTTTCGTGTCTCTTTCTATCTCATTGAACGTAACCACGAATAAAACGATTAGCTGTAGTAAGCATCGCAACCTCACACTGTCAGTGTAATTCGTGTCAGCTCATGACCGTGAAGGCGGTCATGAGCTGACATTCAATATGGGTGTCACATTATAGGTTTCATGACATGATACATTATCGAAATAATTACTTGCAAAATGCTCGTAAATCTTGTGTTTGGGCTACTATAGTATTCAAAAAAAATATATGACATGTTCATATGTGTATAGTTGTACTATGACTCTTCCCTAGTTACGTACTAAAGCAAAAGTACAGTAAGTCGATTAACAAAAAACGAACACGCTCTTAGAGCAAATGCTTCGTCCATTTCGATATTTGGTTCTAGGACTTAAGCTAGCGATTTTATTGCCCTAACTTAAGAATAATATCTATTACAGGTTATTGTAGAAAAACCTTATTATATTTACATTTATTTCTTAAAAGATTGATGCTTAAAAAATAATGGCGTGCAATAATGAATATAATACAAGTTTTGTACTATATGATGCAAATAACAAATCGACCAATGGAATGAGAAGAATCCTAAAGAATCCTAGTATTTAAATAAAGTTTAATCTCAGTAAAAACTCTTGCTGTAAAAAAAAGTGTGTGTATCAGCTCCGACGTACGACTGGAGTTTACTGGTTTTTTCGATATTTTATATATTTTTATTCACTCTATACAATAATATTAAATATCAATATTAATAGATATAAAAAAAGTAGCATTTGCCATCTTCGATTTGAAAATGAACGTCATTTTCGTAATCGGTCCCCGAGAAACCTAGAACATGACACCCATGTAGATCTTTCAAAAACAAATATGCGCCATCTTGCATTACAAAATGAACGTCATTTTTGTAATCAGCACACCGAGGTACTTAGAATTTGATACTCACATCGATTTATCCAAAAAAAAGTAATATTTGCCATCTTGGATTTTAAAATGAACGTCATTTTTGTAATCAGCACCCCGAAAAACCTAGAATTTGATACCCATATCGATTTATCAAAAAAAAAAAATCACCATCTTGGATTCGAAAATAAACATAACTTTCGTAATCAGCACCCCGAGAAACCTATAATGTGACACCCATATTGATTTATCCAAAAAAGTAATATTCGCCATCTTGGATTTGAAAGTGAAAGTCATTTTCGTAATCAGCTCCCCGAGAAACCTAGAATTTGATACCCGTATCGATTTATCCAAAAAAAGTAATATTCGCCATCTTACCTATATATTTTACATAGAAATAACATATAGATATATTATATACACATAATACTTACATGCGTAAGCTGCTCCGCAGCATACCCTATGTACGTCTTAATACTCGTTCAGTTCAGTTCAGTTCACGGTTCAGTTTACTTTTTTTTGAAGTGAGAAACGTATCATGCTTTCTAAACTTACCAAAACCCCACGGTGGCCTTCAACGGCACAATTCAGGGGGAGTCCGGTATCGCCAGCGACATAACAGGAGCTCTCCGGCACTCGGGGAGGTCAAGCCTCCCCATGGAGCACTTAACCTATAGAGACGAAACATTGGACCATCTTATTCACCACTGCTCAGTTTATTTACACTAAAAAATGTCAACTCCCGCTCGCATTAAGCAGTACGTAACCATTACCGGACCTGTGTGTACATCTCTGTATATTCCGATGGATATTTAATATTTATGTAATGGTTTATTGTTTTATTCGGTGGTGTCGCAAAAACAGCAAAAAATCAAACTATAAAACAGAACGCAATAACCATAACAATGTTTAAACGTAAATTGTTGTCATACAAAATAAATGATATTCGCACTTTATAGGTTGAGTGCTCCATGAGCTTCCCCTTCACCCAACGGCCGCTTTTATGATTTACCGTTTAACGTTTTTATCGTCACGATTTTGCCATCCACGGTACAGTAGGGAAGCAAAGTGTACGCAGTTGTATGGAGACGCTTTTTTTCCGTCCACGATAACGTCATGCCGTCCACGAAAAAGAATATTTTTCCGCGACACAATAGGGAAGCATTAAGCTTAACTATTGTATCGTGGATGGTAAAATCGTGACAACGATTGTCACTAGGGAGTGGGTCCACGCACCTCATTTACATGGAATTATAATTTAGTACAAAACATAAAGTCTATTAAAAACTGAACGTAAATGTCACAAGGAATCTTATGTTCACTTAATATATTGTTTATGTACTTGCAGGTAAATTAAACGCAACTAGTTGCAAACATTTTTAATAACAACATGTAAACAATCAATGCTGTACATCCCAAAATGATAGCTATGGTGTTTTGCTGTGGTGTGTGGAAACTTTGTACTAAATGAAATTCTTTTTTTTCACTACTGCACTTTTTATTATAGTCTTTCTCTTTTAATTATAAACTTAAATAAAAATAAAGTTGCATTCTGTATCGCCATTCATCGCTATATTCTATCTTTTTTTTTAATTCATTTCTTAACGGTATTCATTCTTTCTCATGCTTTATAGCCAATCACAAACATAAACCCTTTCATTACATCATTCCATCTGTCATTCAATATACTTTAACCAATCACAACGTAAATACTAGCATACATCATTTTACAAACAGACAATTAAACTCTTCCGTATATCTGCATTCATACTGCCAACACACAAATTCAGATACTGATTCGTACATCACCAATCATAACACAGCATTCATCTGTTCAACTCTGAACTATACTCATAGTCAAGCCATAATCATTCATAGACCTTACATACTGCCAACAGACAACATTAATTTTAAATTACGCGCCTATCTTATTAAAAACAGCAGACATAACACCATTATTCCACATATTTATGTACGAATACATAACTCGACATTACTTCAAAATAGATAATTTTATTGGAATCAATAAAATTAAAGTCTGATTTAAATTTTGCACGAAAAAAAATTATTCTAAAACAACAATAAAAATCTTACAAAATCCAATACAATAGTAATTGATATTGTTGACAACCTATATTTCGAAATGCTCAAGGTCGGCCTTGAAATACGTAATGTAATTTAAAGGCATAATTAATTGGCTTATAACAATACAGATATTTCGTAATGCGTAATTGTGTCATTTTATTTGTTGCAATTCTATTAAAGAAAACAGTAACAACAATTAGTTTATTTTTACTATAAAAGTTGTAGCAATTAAAGTATGAAACATACGATATCACAAACAATATAGAGCAATTAATAAGTACAGAATTATTACATTACATTGTACTTACATTATTACGTGAAAAAGGCGATCAAGTATATAATCAATACATAATTAAAATTATGTTTATTTAATAAATAATTCATGATGTAAAATATTTTAAACATTCATCATTAACATTCACCCACCTCGTTTAAAATAAATTACATGGCATTAATTATTACAAAAATAAAATTCAATAATTAGACCATTAAAATATCACAATATTATAGTAATTTATGACTATTGTCTAAATGTATTGTAATAATGTCATTATTGAATAGGCTAGGTGACTATTTCTTAACAACTTAGTTAAAAGTTAGGTTCAGTAATCATAAAAAAAACTGTGAAAGAATATTCAAAATATTATGAATAACATGAGACTTATTTACTTTTAAACTTAAGTAGTGGGAACAGAGTGGCGATAAGTTCGTCTCTGTCACTCATACCGTTGCGCAACGTCATTGCTACTTTGCGACATCACAGCTATGTAACAGTATCTCCCTATAGCTCATCCCCTACTAAAACTTAAAATCCAATAACTCAGTTTTTGTCAGTGAATGTCGAGTAGTTTTAATCTCAATCGTATACAAAATATTTCATTACCTTTCATTCATCATCTAGCCTATTCTCATATTATTGTGTTTTACGATATGAAATACATTTGTATTACAGTAAAACACATGCCAGCGTGCGTGAACAACACATTCGAATAATTATGCTGGATGCAGGAATGACTTATATTACGAGTATAGGGGTAAAGTGAAATATATCAAATTGCTCAATTTCACATATCTTCGCGCTGTATTTGATACCTCTTTCGCTTATTAAAATCTCATCATTTTCCTCACAAGTTTTCACCAAGGCATGTGATTGCGTTCGACATATCCGTCAGCTAACACTCTGGCTAATTAATTACATAAGAATAAAAACAAAATGTTAGAAACATAATACCAAATTGTCACGTATACTCCAAAGAAAGACAATTAAAATAAAACAGATCGACTACATTTATGCTACATTCATCTTTATTTATGTAGATTTAAATTAATTCTGACTGACTAATTCTTCACTTCCTAGACTAAACTACAGAAACTGGAAACATGCAATTTGCACAGTACCTTATGTGACACAATGCTAAGATAATAAGAGATTTTCTGAAAATCCACCCCTTAGAGAGCGAAAAGGAGAGGCAAAGTTTGTACGGGAAAAAAATTCTTTAGCATGAATTATTTTTAATGAATATATAATTAAACACCTATTTCAGCATTTATCAATTTCGTACCCTAAGGGTGTAAAATAGGGGACGAATTGACTGACTGTTCATAAGTCAGCCTTGGTCTTCTTGGCTTCTGCTACCATTCACTTTCGCTCAGTACATTTTTTCGTCATCGCTCATACTTTCTTTATGCCCGAACAATCTGAGCATTGAAAAATATAAATGATATCTATATGAGTGTATATAAATATTTAAAGAAACATGCTCTTAAAAAATCATCAACATTCACAATCAATTATACATTGAAAATGATACGCTACATATGATTACGTTGATTTAGTTTTAACATCACTAGAATATAAATAATCTTCTTTGGTGACCCCATTGCTTTTCAATTCTTCTTTTTCTGTGCTTTTTACTCCGTCAACATTGCCTGAATCTTTCTTTGGTTTTTCAGTGTAGTTTTGAAGATAGAAATTAGAAAAAAGTAATAAAAAGAACGCCGTATTAGAGGCAATGAATACAGCGATACCTTTTGACGGTGGACATTCTGACACTTTCAAAGTTAAAAGATATTGAATGATGATGCTCACGAACTGTACCTGTAAAATACGACTAAATATTAAAAAAAAATTGTAATGTCATAGCAATTGAAGTACAGATGTTTTTATATTATTTGGTAGATCACAAGTTCTTAGATATAATGAGTGCTTATTCAAAATTTGTTTTTTAGGTTCTACCTACCTCATTTCAACAACATAAAATTTTTGTCGCACTATTTCCAATTCACGATGGATAAATATCAGGATATAAGCAAATCACACCTAGGTACCATTTTTGACAGTATACGTTTAAGATAACAGATGGCCAAGGGTAACTATGCATAAAAGGACAGGCTGAGTACTTGTACCATTGCCTTATAATAAGCCTTTGGCTGACTTTTACGACCTGCTTAGGAAGACAAGCTGCTGTCCACCCATACTAATATTATTAATGCGAAAGTCTGTCTGTCTGTCTTTCTGTCTGATACATTTTCGTAGCTAAATCGCCAGACCGAGTTTGATGAAATTGGGCATGGAGATAGTTTGACACCAGGGGATGGAAATAGGTTACATTTTTATCAAAAATCTACCCCTAAGAGGGTAAAATTGGAGATGAAACGTCGTATTGGAAACGATAAACCGCTAAACCGATTATGATGGTACAGGTACAGGTACAGGGATTAAATTTTTTTATCAAACAGGTATGAGCACTTTTTTTATCAAAAGTCTATCCCTAAGGGGGCGAGAAGGGGGATGAAACTTTGTACGGAAAATATGGAAAATGCTTAACTTCTCAACCGATTATGATGAAGTTATGATACAGAGATAATACTTGTCCAGAGACCGATGTAGGTTACATCTTGTAAAAAAAAACTACTCGTATCCCGGGAAAGCCACGGAAAAATTTTCCATGCGGACGAAGTCGCGAGTATAGCTAGTGATCTGTATTTTCCTTTTTCTCCCAGACCAACTTTTTTAAAAACGAAATTTTTTTAAATTGTATTGACTTAAAAATATTTAATTTAAAACCTATTAATTTAAAATACAGGATCCAAAGTAAGAGCAGATGCAACGGTCTAAATTACCCATAATATGTCGGAAACATCATATATTATTCTATATAATATTTGTACTATATCTATTGCGTATTGATACACATGTTATGTATATAACAAACTTTAATAACCGTATCTATCTAAAAATTAGTAAACGTTTTTATCTGTCTATTTATTTAAACAATAATTAAAAGTCAACGGTCCGTTACTTTTTTATATATGTATATAAAAAATGTAACGGACTGAATTATTATAGAACCAATTAGTAATTTGAACACTAATGGATTAGTTAGTCTTGGAATCTGATAAAACTTGCGAAACTAAAACAATTTGGTTGAAGTCATTAGTGGCTCTGTTTGTCAAGTAAGCACTTGTCATTCGCGTCTTTCTCAAAAAGACAAAGAGCGCAATGGACAAGCATTAACTTGTGATTCGTAGAAATTTCAGACAAAGAAGATAAATGAAAGAAAAAATAGAATAGTTTGTACAGTGGCGCTAAATCTACCACGAAAAGTGCGGTCATGGCGCAATAGATCGTCATACATGATATTATAATTTTTAGGTAATAACCTAATGGTTTTCTCGTTATTGGTTCTTAATGAACACTCAGTTTGTACTATTATTCTAAGTAGCAGTTTACAAAATTAATTACCAGTTGGAATGTGGTCATGTATTTCTTCCAAGTTAAATATTTAGCAACTTTTGGTCCCAGAGCAGACAGTGCGTAATACGTGTACATGAAAACGTGAACAAGCGAATTCATGAACCCAATGAAAAAGAGGGTGTGAGACGGCGAATATTTAATCATGGCCCAAGTTCCGATCACCATAATAGAGTGGTGGTATAAATGGAGGAACGTCACTTGGTTGTCTTTCTTTCGCAGCACGAAGAATACAGTGTCAAGAAGTTCAGTAAGTTTCGCAGAGAAATAAAGCCATATTACACCTATTATCTGTAAAAAAAAGGAATCTGTTATTTTTCTCTACTATTACAGACAAAAATGTCTATAATCTACAAAAAAAAGCAAATTCAAAAAAGTACAGCGATTTGAAGATTATGACGGAGTAGTCGTTCTAGTTTTGTAATAACTTATAAAAAAAATATTCCAAATGTATTGCATTAAAAGGTGATTACGTATAAAAATAAAATAACGGCTAATAAAAGTTACCTCTAACATATTTATTCTCGCATTTTATTGAACACCCCTAGTATAATTTGTAAATATGTACTAACGCTTAAAAAAAATAAGAATATTTAAATATTTACCTCCTTCCTAGTGTCAGAATGCAACATGTGGCATTTTTGAGGAATGAATCCCATTTTCAGTAGATGGGAAAAACACTGAAAGAAAACATTTTTTTTTAAATAACTCGCTAAGAAATTTTACATTTAGTAGTAATATTATTCAATAGTTTTTATTGTTAACCGTTTGAATATGGCTATTACAAAAATACTGTGCGGAAGGACTACAAAAAAATCAATGCTAGAACTAAGATTAACATGGCTAAAGCTATTTGAAATTTCAACAAAGCAAAATATTATGCAGATGAATTATACAAAATCGTTTGACCAAAAACCGAACTATTCTTATACAGTAATATAATATATAGGTATACACATGCGCATACGCACTACACATGTGCAATTTTGTACTATGTTTAATATTAATCTAAGGAGGGAAATATCAAAACATAGCATCCAATACAAAATAAATTGAATTAATTTAATATTTATTAATTACTTATTGCTGCTTAAATCTTTTGAAATGAGTCATTTAGATTAATTTATGGGAATATTCTATCTACATATTTCAACTATAGCGAAACCACTCGGATATTATTATGCATGCGCAAAAATAATAGATTTGGAGTATTAGATTAATTATTTTTTAATGTTTTAAAACACTCGGTATTAAATTTAAACGTTTTGAAGTGAAACATTTTGAACACCAGTTTCCGATTTTAAATTCAAAACTAATAATTATCTTACCAATTGTACTAGGAACGCTGATATTAGTACTTGTATCGCATTATATACTAACAGAACTGTTGTTAATTTGAACGGTGCTCTCTTGGTCATTAACGAAGGACCGATTTTTAGGACAAATATTAAATATAATGCGACAATTGTCAGTACTGGACCCGGGCTCTGCATTAATGGTAATTCATCTATTTCAGGGTCTGAAACAAAATTTATGAAGTTGTATGTTACATATATGGTTTTATTGAAACTAGTTATGAGTACTTAAGGAAGATCTATTAAAAAATGTACCGGAACGTGTATAAATAGGTATATCTATGACATTAGTATATTTTGGTTTTTACCTACATTGACTTTTATTTAAATCCCATTCAGGGTTCCTCAATCCAACACTAGTTGCCATTGTAAACAATGTTTTAGACGGGTGCTATTGAATTCTGAAAAACACCAAGATTAAAATATTTTGATGAAAAATTACTCTCTAGAACATATCACTTAAATATTTATCTTATTACTTCAATTAATAGTACATTTACTAGTAGCAACTACATTTTAAAAGAAATTACACCGTTTGCCTTATTTTTAATGAAACCTAAACGGTCAAAAAACAGTTTTTCTTTTAAATAAAAGTGAAAAAACATTTTGAAACATTCATTTTAAATTTGTATCAAAACTTAAATTTCGAACTACACTGTTAGGGCCTCTGACTACCCATTTGGCGTGAAGATATGTACATATGTATATTTACCATTGATTTTTATAGACAAAAAATATTTTGTAGTGTAAGTGCCTTAAAAAATGTTTATTTTTAATAGCAGTGTCAATAACATCAATGGTACACTAAAATGACTGTAATTAATTTATTTTTATTTTTACTGACAATACAAGTAAAAATAAAGGTTTTTCGTTCGAAATGTCGATTTATCAGCCAACAACAGCTGTCAAGTCATTTTTTATGCACAATGTCACATAAAGTACAATTTACCGTCAGGGTCACGAGAAATAATGGAATTATTTGGTAGATACTTGAAGCTCGCTGAATTATTGGACACATTTATCTTTTAAATTGAACTAGACCTCTATTCAACATAATACTGCTCGCGAATTGTAAATAGTTCATTTGTTATGAAAACACTAAATCGACGGCTCTAAGATATAATGTACTAATGAAAATTCTTGCAAAAAACAAAAATTACCGGAAAGCAGTTTGTAGTTTCTAAGACATCTAAATTTTCAGCTTTTTAATAAAGTTCATAAAAGTTTCATAACATAATTTGATATTTTGAACTAATTTTAACAGTGCGTAAAGACAATACGGTTCATGGAAAAAAATAAACAAAATAAAATTAGCGCTTTACACGATAACTTTACAAAAAATCTGTCAAAATATATAAGTAATTCTAAAGATCAACTTATATGTCACTTACTTACTAACTTGTGTATCACTAATGAAAGAACTATCGGATTATTAGCTGGAGCTATTTAGAATACACTTTTCGACGTTGATGTCTGGTGACCATCACCAACCCACTGACGTATTTTTCTTTTCCAAATTAATTTTAGGAAATTAACGAGGTAATTAACTTACGTCTATTAATTAAAATAATTATTGGAAATAGTTATTGCAGATCCGGATTTGTATCCGGATATAGCTTAGTTTCACCAAATGTTAATGATTAAGAAAACCGAAAAAGTACATACAAATAATATTTATTAAATTCATCACAAGATTCGAAAACCATTAAACATAGAAAGATAAATATATGTAACAGGTTTTGTCATACATCTTCACGCTGTATCCCCAACGGGGTAGTTAAAGAGAATGGAGCGTCAAATTTTGTTATATACATACACAAATCTTCACACTGTATCCCTAACGGAGTAGTCAGAGAGGACGGAGCACCAAGAGTCGCGGTACTTACACACCTCTTTCGCTTCCTTAAATGTCATCATTCTCCTCACACATTTTCGCCTAGGTCTGCGAGTGCTTTTGACATTTCCGTTTGCTAAAACTCTGGCTATTTGATCTTCATAAGTCAGCCTTGGTCTTCCTCGGCTTCTTTTACCACTCACTTTCGCTCTATAGATTTTCTTCATCAGTCTTTCATCACTCATTCTTTCCAAGTGCCCGAACCATCTAAGCATTCCTTTCTTCATTTTTACAATAACACTTGTGCAACCCTGTCATACTGCGTATAATTATAATACATTTTTATTTTTTTTATGGCGCATTTTGGATTTTTTGAAGTTATACTTTTATAGCGCGTTTGGAACAACACATCGGAGTGTAATTTCAACATGTAGCGGAAGTTACGTCATCGATGTAACAACAGGTTGAAGTTGGCAAAGGAAATCGCGCGTGTCTACGTCGATCTAATGCAACATGAAGTTAGCAACGAAAACAGTTTATTTTCTTTTTAAGTGGCCAACTGTTTCACTTTTTTTTTCTTTTTTTTTTAATGGCACGGTACGTGAATACATTGCCAACGTCAAGTAAAGCGAGAAAACAATTCAGTAGATGATTAACGCATTTGCCAATGTCACGCATTAACACAAACTAGTATACAGACATAGAATAAGTAGAATCCATGTAGAATCACAAGTAAATTAGTTCTTTCATATCGTAAAACTCCTCCAGTAAAGTGATAGTAGGCTTTACTGAAGTTATAAAGGATTTCTGGGAAGAGCGCGAAAACTTCAGCTACACATATTTATTTAGATCTCCTCCCTTCTTGTCACTTACACAGAACTTTAAAACACAATATACTATCACTGTTGTACTTTAAAACTCCTAAAAATGTAAAAAATAGAAAATCTAAATAAAATGACAACCTCACTTCTCCCGTTCCCGCCAAAAAGTCCGATTTCACTTTTTTATACGTGGCTAGTTTTGTTTTTTTATTTTTATACCCTTCAAAGAAGTATAATATCTTACGTGTGTACATAAGTACGCGCTTTTTTTTTAAATACACAATACACACATCATATTTTATGTATATAACATGAAACATACTTAATTGCACCAAATCCCATTTACAAGTAGTATTATTCAAAGTGGAACTAGGTAATAACAGGTTCCTACATTTCGTCTGTATAAGTTCCACAAAAGAAATTCCATTTCTTTGAGTTATTTTACAGCCTACGCAAAGATGTAAACAGTTGACACCTTTCATACTCTATTTCTTTTGATTTTATAAACTAATAATTTAAAAGATTAGATTAGATTTAAAAGAATGTCTACAGACAGTTGTATTCTTAAATAATACCACTATTTATTAATGTTAACTAAAACATTAAATACATTTAAGGAATTGACAACATTTTCGAACCGAAGATTGTCCTAAGAATTTGAGAATTATGGAAATACTAATTACAAATTATGCAATTATTGCACATTTTTACAAAATTAATTCTAATTATGTGACCAGTTACAATTTTACCTTACACCTCAGTAATGAGCATCACTTAAGCAAATTATTTCGAGAAATTTCAAATTATGTAGTTCAATAATAACAGTTTAATGAAACTGCATATGAATCCATTCAGTGGTTTTCAAGATTAGCGCGAACATACAGACTGACAGAGGAACTGCTCGCCGCGGACTTCTTATTACATATTATGCGGTGTTTGATAACATTCACAATCACAGACGTATCAGTTAAAAAAAAGAAAATATATAGCGCAGAAAGATAACTATTGTGACTTATATGCATAAAACACAAAAGGAACGTAAAGATTACAATTGATAAAAACTGAGTAGGTACGAAAAATCATTATTTATTCCATTTTTTTACATTTCAGCAACTATAGTTTTTCAAAACCTCATCAGTTTTAATTTCAGGCATAAATTTAAATCCGTATACCGATTTTATTCAGAAAATAAATGAAAGTTTGGGAGGTCTGTAACATACAGACGAACGGGCAGACTAAAAGGTATACTGGTAAATGTCTGGTGAAGGCGTACCTTTACCGGCTTTCCTAGTTTTACTAAGAAACTACGAGTACATATGAGCTTAAGGACTAAACAATTTTAGACTGTTATATTACTTCAATTTCTTATATACCTACGTACTAATCGTTATATGCATTTTACATTAGTGCTGTAGATTAGTATGATATTCTGAATTACATACATACAAATTTCATGATCTCGTTTTTTTTAAGAGATATATATACATATCTTTACGCTGTATCCCTAACGGGGTAGTCAGAGAGGACGGAGCGCCAAGCGTCGTGGTCCTTACATCTTTCGCTTCTTCAAATCTCATCATTCTCCTTACACATTTTCGCCTAGATATACGAGTGTTTTTGACATTTCGGTCAGCTAACATTCTCGCTATTTGATCTTTAAGTCAGCTTTGGTCTTCCTTAGCTTCTTACACCACTAATTTTCGCCATGTAGATTTTCTTCATCGGTCTGTCTTCACTCATTCTTTCTATGTGCCCGAACCATCTAAGTATTCCTTTCTTCATTTTTAATCAACTTCAAAAAAGGAGGAGGTTCTTTTTACAATAACGCTGTCGTGAAACGTGCAAAGTGTCACTAATTTAGCGATCCGATTTAAACATGGAATATTTTTTATTTCCTTATCACAATTACTAATATTAGTTACATTAAAATTCAAACTAATTTAATCGAATAACCATTTTTTTCACATCACGCAGGAACAGGATTATAATTTATGGAAATATCGGTAGTTATATATAAATCATTGTTTGAAAAAAAAATGTATGTTTAGCTGTATGTTAAAATCGTTCGTGCAAGAATAACTATAAATTTTAACAACTACATAATTCATATTAGTCCGACTAGGAATTATTTGGCAAATTGCCCTAATGCACGTTATAATGATTTCTTACAAATGTATATCTATCTATTCTATCTATCTATACATATAATGAAATCGCAGACTTCTTTATTTGAAAGCGCATCACGCAAATACCAGTTATTGAATTCAAAATATAAATTTCCGAAAAAATGTAAATCTTCTATCTGAGTAACATATAGTGTTTATTTTATCGAAACAGACCCACCCAATCAAAATATAAAAAAAAAAAAAAAATTTAATTAGGAACCTCAGGTCAAGTCGTCGCCTGAAGGAATAGAATTTTTCGCACCATAATTTGTATGTATCCATTCTTATAATAGAAATAGAATGTACATTATTCCATACTACGAGTACTAAACTTAGATGGTCTAATGTTGCAGCAGGATTTGCAGGTACCTCTGCTAACGAGGGAACATTTGGACTGATAATGGTACAATGGTATCGAATTGTAACAATGGACGAATAAATGGATTAGATAATAATTAAATTCGAGTGCTGATCAAAAACGCAGGATTGCAATTAAAGTCTGGGTTGTGACGAAATGGAAATTTTGAAAATCGAACCCCGAATTTTAGGCTTGGAACAACGATTCACTACAACCGCGTCTACTGGTTGGTTAGTCAACGATTGATGATTAAATCGAAAATTAAATCTATAAAACCATTTGAATTGATTAAACAATATGTTTTAGGACTACACTACCACCGCGTTTATTGAAACGTCAAACCTGGTTTACCAAAAAAGGAATGAAGCATAATTTGCAGCCACCAAGTTAAAATTCATATTAATTTTTAAATCGTGACTGTTATCTCATGACATCTGCAACCTTACAATAACAAAGATAAGCTACGAAATTCGTATTCAAATTTTGTCCTTGAGAACTAAAATGGAATAAGAAGTTCGCAACTATATATTATATTTTAATAATTTTTTGCTCAACATTTTTGTCTATCTGTTTGTTTGTCCGGGCTAATTTCCGAAACCTGAACCAATTTCCAACCTGAATCAAAACCAAAACTCGTCAAGTTTTTCATTGACAAGTAGAGAACTTTTTATAACATAATATAAGTTACTTTTTATACCCTAAAAATTCCAAACTTCAAACGGGCCAAACAGCAAATCACAGCTAGTGTATGACAATAAAAAATTCCCAGCGAGCACCAGTTCCTCTGTCAGTCTGTATGTTCCCGCTAATCTCGAGAAACCACCGAACGGATTCGTATGCGGTTTTTTGGTTATGATCTACTTATCTACAAGAAGATTTTCGTGTATTAGAAATTGCTCTACCACATATAGGTGCTGAATGTTAACAGTATTAGATAATCAAGTCGAGAAAAAATCTGCCGCTGACGAGATCTCACGTAAAACGCTGCATGATCTGTCAAAAAGGGGAACAAAAAATCGCATCATAAAATCATTTAAAATTATTTTATTTTTGCAATTCATGTCTTTATTGTTGGCTGTACCTCGTGGTTTTTACCTACGTTAAACGAGATATTTTCCTGGTACAAAGAACACACTAGATTACTCAATGAAAACTCTTCTATTTGCCAATTCTGAATGTCAAATTGCCGTCAAAAGCTTGGACGAAAACAGACAGATCGACTGAAAGTCAAACATTTAAAAAAACGTGTTTGGATTTTGGTTACGTGTTGCTATTTAAAAAAGTCTAAATAAAATCTTAATTAAACGTTATTTCGAAAATACAGACAGACATTTCAATTTTATTTATGTATAGATAGCGTGTCAGTGTAAAAACAAAACTGTACCGGGCGAAGCCAGATTGAGTTGCTAGTTATAACATAGAACGAAGTATCCGTTCACGTCTGTTTTTCTGCAGCCTAATTGTCCAACTCCACTCGTAATCGATATCAGTATTTTGAAGGCAATTGACGTTGTCAGTTGTATCCACCGAATTGTCTAACGCACCAAACATAATCGAAAACACCCGCGAAAACGATTACGTTTGTGACCGAATGATAGAATTATCGATACCACGTGACACCATATTAAGTTGAAAACTTTGCAATTACGTAGTGATTTTGACACTCGTAATCGTATTAAATGATTTCGATTGCGATCATTTTCTTATGGTTACAATATTGTTAACCATTATCATAAAACTTCAGTTAGTAGTGAATTTAATTATTAAAAATCTTATTTTACATAAGTATCTAATCATTAATTAACCCTTAAAGATAAAAAAAAAAAATTTAGCAACTTGAACTAAACACCTAATTACTAATTAGTTGTTTAACATAAATTGTCACCAACAATTTGAGGAAGCGAAAGAAGTATGTAAGAACCACGGCGCTTGGCGCTACGTTCTCTCTGACTACCCCGTTAGGGATATAGCGTGAAGATATGTATGTATGTATATATGTTACCAACAATGATTATTATAAGTTACTTTTTATCATTACTTAGAAATAAAACAACAAATAAATATTTATATTTATTTAAGAAGATATGGGCTTATTCAAATAATGATCTAATATAGCTCTGACTCTGGGCCTCTACGCAAAGTCGTCTTTTTCAATGATGCGATCCCAAGTAAAAGGAGCTTCTGCTGAACAAATGTCTGAAATAAAATTGTTTTCTCTTGTAATTTCCCTTACAATAAGTCTCTAAATGTAAATTATTTTACGGTTGCGCTTTTTAATGACAAAAACGCTACGAGCTGATTTCGTCACGTGGACGAACGTGACGCGCGTCTGTTCCTTCATTTGTCAAGACTCATTTCTCACCTATTTTGATGAAATTTTACAGGCAGATGTCTTATATTATGCTTATAATGGAATAAATTTGCAAAAGAATATTAATTTAGATGTGACTATCCATATATGATGTGGTACAGTTGTGGAGGGCGAGTGGCTCAATGGTTTCAATTCCCGCATAAGTCGTGGTTTTAACTCCCGCTATAAGCGTATTGACCAATGAGTTTCTGTTTAATAAAATGTATATCAAAATAATGAATACACTTACAAACTCTGAGTTGACTGTGTCGTCGTACTACGCTCGGCGTTACTGGATCAAAATAGTCAATTTGCAAGAATGTGTAAATCCATGTATACTTGAATATTGTTAATATTACTATTTTTTGTTTACGTAATTTTTTTTAAATTTACCGTAGATGTACGAATTACAGTTTCTTCTCTCGCTTCTACTAACACCTGCGACAGCATTATTTCATCAAGCTACAAAATACAAAATAATATTAATTTGTTATTGTGTAAAATATTGTTAGTTTTACAATTTTTTATATCGGTTTTATTTTTCAAATATATCTTAGGTGCAGAAGCTCTATTTTCTTCTCTTAATGCCAAAGAAACCTTCGACATCCCCTGTGAAGGCATTTCATCAATCTGCAATATAGTATATCTGTATAACATAATATGTAGTGTTT
The DNA here is from genome assembly GCA_907165235.1 of Zeuzera pyrina. Classification (NCBI taxonomy): domain Eukaryota; kingdom Metazoa; phylum Arthropoda; class Insecta; order Lepidoptera; family Cossidae; genus Zeuzera; species Zeuzera pyrina. The sequence continues at coordinate 4,535,852 of OU015623.1, forward strand.
TTATTACAGCGATAAATAGCATTTTTAATATTATTTTCACCAATTTAATAGTGCTATTAATCCCAAGTTAATATTTAAATTCAAATTAGTTAAAGCGAACCTTCCATTTAGGGATATTCGGACACTTTCAATAGCAGACATTGTTATTTTATCAATTACAGATAATATTCACTCTTCTAGCTAAGTGAGTGAGTGAGTGAGTAGTGGTTTCTTTGGCAGACCATCAGCAGTTCTAAGAACATGCATGTGAAGAACAGACTTTTTCTGATATTATGTTTCAGATCATGCCAAAACTAAAGAAAAGAATGAAACATATCAATCGCTTATTTTTGAAATATTAAGCAAGAAAATATGCAAGGAATTTTAAGCACAGTTAATGCTTTGCAATAAAATTCACAACTATACGAATACACATTACTTACTTTGCGCCATTCTTCGCCTTTTTCCGTGACATCCACGCCAACAGCATTTAACTTAGTAGCAATCGTATTCCACATATTAGTTAGTAACATTGCTCAAAGCTCCATGTGGAAACTGACCACGCTAAATTTGGTTTTTCTCCATAGCTTCAACTTGCGAGCGAGTGATTTCTTGTTGGCTAACTTTTCTTTTTGCCGACATTTTTAATAATTTATGTACTGATTTAAAACAACGTAATTAAACTTTTTACGTATGAAAATAAATAAAAAATAGGGACTTTCAATTATTAAATTAGGTAGACATTTATAAATAATAAAGACATCGAAATCTAAATATAACCGTATAATGTCAACTGTCATTCAAAAAGAGGCATAAAATAAAGAGGTAAGTTTGCGCTTGAAAAATCAATAACATGAGTTAATTGACGATTTAGTTGTATAATACTTCATTCGTTCTTTATAAGTAGTCGATAAAATTGAAGACGATGGCGATTAGCTGTTGTCCGTGTGACATACACAATTCCATTTATTTGTACAAAATATAATCGCTTTGAACGTGATCGCCTTCAGTATCAATTTCGATTACGAGTGAAGTTAGACAATTAGCCCACTGTTTGTTCTCTAAAACTGTCAATTGTTTCTGTATTTAATTTTCGCTTTTTCACAAAACGTTTGTTTCGTAAGATTTAGGTCTAAAATTGCAATTTTTGTGTACAAGCGCTTTTCTTTTCATGTTACTATTTTAAAGTATTGCAAAATAATATAAAATCAACTTGTAAAAATAGTGTACAATGATACGATAATACAATAAGGCCTATGAAAAAAATGATAAAACAAAACAGTAGCTTATACTATTAATAAACTAATTAATCTGTGCTATTACATACTTGCGTACTTGCATTGTCACATTTATGTGTGTAAGTAGGTATACATCTTTGAATTTTTCCACTCGTATTTAATTTTCTTTTTTCAATATAAATTCTGCTATTATACTGACAATGACATTTGACTGAGATGCATAGTAAATACAAGGAATTTACCTGCGTAAGCAATTTGATTAATTGTTGGATTAATTGTTCGAATATGACGGCAGTATGTAAATGAATAGGGTAATAGGACATAATAATGTAATAAAGCACGTATCTCATTATTTCTAATAAGCAAATTTATTTGTATTCAAATTTAAAAGTTTCACACAAAGTCCAAACGCCCTCCTGACAAATTTTATGTTCTCGTTTTTTTTAAGGTATATAGGTACAAATCTTCACGCTGTATCCATAACGGGGTAGTCAGAGCGGACGCAGCGCCAAGCTCCGTGAACCTTACATACTTCTTTCGCCTCGTCGAATCTCATCATCTCACGCATTTACGCCCAGGTATGCGGGTGCTTTTGACATTACCTTCAGCTAACACTCCAAATTTTGCTCTTCTTAAGTCCACCTTGGTCTTCCTTGGCTTCCGCTTTGCTCTGTAAATTTTCTTCGTCAGTCTTTCATCACTCATTCTTTCCGTGTGCCCGAACCATCGAAGCATTTCTTTCTTCATTGTTATGATAACACTGTCATGCAATCCCGTCATACTGAATATCTCTTCGTTGCTTTTTTTGTCCACGAGGCTGACACCGCACATATTTTTAAGAGATTACATTTAAACTGTGTTTATTTTACCTTCACTCGATCTCAGGCATATCTAGGCCTCACTACAGTTCAATAAAATACTTTTTTGAGATATCGTGATTAATCAGTCAAAGAGTCAGTGAGTGAGTGATATTTCAGTTTTATATAAATTTCCGTTTCCGTTTAACTGTGAATATAAAAAGGCCTCCCAAACATTTGTTATCATCATTACACCACGCTGAACTTCTGTAAACTGTTAATATTAAAGTTTACCTTTTTTAAAAGAGAAAAATAGTAAATTTATTGCGGAGAATATTAATTTTAAGGTATATGTCATTTACATGAAAAGTAACAAATTTATAGAGAAACCAATTAATTTTAAAGATTGTGAGTTGCAAATAGATTTACTATTTCTCTAACTCTATTATAATGATCAGCTGCAGCACCAATGATACGCAGTACATATGGACGTAAACTATGAATTTTTTCACATTGACAGCGTAACTGTTCTGTTTGCAACATGAACGTAAACAGTTAATGTTACATTTCAAAAATTTAATCTCACGATCGCGACACTTCATTGAGGAAAAAGAAGAAAAAATTTTAGTTGTCCGCGTTCCTTTTTGATATAAATTTTAACAATGCCAAATCTCAAACTCCTCTGTTCGCGCAATATGCTTCAAAAGGGTACAAATTTTTCTCCGCACGTATTCATATGTTATATCTATGTATGCAGATAATATGTTAGTATTAGTATGGAAGCATGGATTCTTCAATAGTTTTTTTCCCGAGAAAATTTAGTAGGTAAAAGTCTATTAATTTTCAACGGTAAAAAAATGAACAAGTTATAGCATTCCACGTTGGCAGTTACTCGCCAACCGCAAAACGAAGTCTGTCGTCCAGATTTTTTTTGTTGAAAGAGTATCTAACATAACGCAACGCTTTTCTTTCAGACGCTGACAAAGCAATTAAAGATCAAGAAGAGAAAGATAAAAGCATTTTAAAAAACCTTAAACTTGGCAAAATAACGATAAATAAGTTATTTATCTCTATATAGCCCAACTATAAAATGTTACTATTTTATTTAAAAAGTATTGTAAAATAATATAAAATCAACTTGTAAAAATGGTGTACAATGATGCGATAATACAATAAGGCCTATGAAAAAAACGATAAAACAGTATAGTAGCTCGTACTATTAAAGTACGTACTTGCATTTTCACATTTATGTATGTAAGTAGGTGAGTATCTTTGAATTTTTCCACTCGTATTTATATTTCTTTTTTCAATATAAATTCTGCTATTATACTGACAATGACATTTGTCTGAGGTTCACCTGCGTATGTAATTTAATTAAAAAAGCTATTTGGATTTATTGTTCGAGTATGACGGCAGTATGTAAATTAATATAATAGTAGCGTATAAAAATGTAATAAAAAACGTATCTCATTATTTCTAATAAAAAAATTTGTATTGAAATTTAAAAGTTTCACACAAAATCCAAACGCCCTCCAGACAAATTTCATGATCTCGTTTTTTTAAAGATACATACATATCTTCACGCTGTATCCCTAACGGGGTAGTCAGAGAGGGCGCAGCGCCAAGCTTCGTGAACCTTACATACTTCTTTCGCCTCGTCGAATCTCATCATCTTCTCACGCATTTACGCCCAGGTATGCGGGTGCTTTTGACATTACCTTCAGCTAACACTCCAAATTTTGCTCTTCTTAAGTCCACCTTGGTCTTCCTTGGCTTCCGCTTTGCTCTGTAAATTTTCTTCGTCAGTCTTTCATCACTCATTCTTTCCGTGTGCCCGAACCATCGAAGCATTTTTTTCTTCATTGTTACGATAACACTGTCATGCAATCCCGTCATACTGAGTATCTCTCGTTGCTTATTTTGTCCACGAGGCTGACACCGCACATATTTCTAAGAGATTACATTTATACTGCTTTTATTTTACCTGCACTCGATCTCAGGCATATCTAGGCCTCACTACAGTTCAATAAAATACTTTTTTGAGATATCGTGATTAATCAGTCAAAGAGTCAGTGAGTGAGTGATATTTCAGTTTTATATAAATTTCCGTTTCCGTTTAACTGTGAATATAAAAAGGCCTCCCAAACATTTGTTATCATCATTACACCACGCTGAACTTCTGTAAACTGTTAATATTAAAGTTTACCTTATTTAAAAGAGGAAAATAGTAAATTTATTGCGGAGAATATTAATTTTAAGGTATATGTCATTTACATGAAAAGTAACAAATTTATAGAGAAACCAATTAATTTTAAAGATTGTGAGTTGCAAATAGATTTACTATTTCTCTAACTCTATTATAATGATCAGCTGCAGCACCAATGATACGCAGTACATATGGACGTAAACTATGAATGTTTTCACATTGACAGCGTAACTGTTCTGTTTGCAACATGAACGTAAACAGTTAATGTTATATTTCAAAAATTTAATCTCGCGATCGCGACACTTCATTGAGGAAGAAGAAGAAAAAATTTTAGCTGTCCGTGTTCCTTTTCTATATAAATTTTAACAATGCCAAATCTCAAACTCCTCTGTTCGCGCAATATGCTTCAAAAGGGTACAAATTTTTCTCCGCACGTATTCATATGTTATATCTATGTATGCAGATAATATGTTAGTATTAGTATGGAAGCATGGATTCTTCAATAGTTTTTTTCCCGAGAAAATTTAGTAGGTAAAAGTCTATTAATTTTCAACGGTAAAAAAATTAACAAGTTATAGCATTCCACGTTGGCAGTTACTCGCCAACCGCAAAACGAAGTCTGTCGTCCAGATTTTTTTTGTTGAAAGAGTATCTAACATAACGCAACGCTTTTCTTTCAGATGCTGACAAAGCAATTAAAGATCAAGAAGAGAAAGATAAAAGCATTTTAAAATACCTTAAACCTGGCAAAATAACGATAAATAAGTTATTTATCTCTATATAGCCCAACTATAAAATGTTACTATTTTATTTAAAAAGTATTGTAAAATAATATAAAATCAACTTGTAAAAATAGTGTACAATGATGCGATAATACAATAAGGCTTATGAAAAAAACGATAAAACAGTACAGTAGCTCGTACTATTAAAGTACGTACTTGCGTACTTGCATTTTCACATTTATGTATGTAAGTAGGTGAGTATCTAAATTTTTCCACTCGCATTTATATTTCTTTTTTCAATATAAATTCTGCTATTATACTGACAATGACATTTGACTGAGGTTCACCTGCGTATGTAATTTAATTAAAAAAGCTATTTGGATTTATTGTTCGAGTATGACGGCAGTATGTAAATTAATATAATAGTAGCATATAACAATATAATAAAAAACGTATCTCATTATTTCTAATAAAAAAGTTTGTATTGAAATTTAAAAGTTTCACACAAAATCCAAACGCCCTCCAGACAAATTTCATGATCTCGTTTTTTTAAAGATACATACATATCTTCACGCTGTATCCCTAACAGGGTAGTCAGAGAGGGCGCAGCGCCAAGCTTCGTGAACCTTACATACTTCTTTCGCCTCGTCGAATCTCATCATCTTCTCACGCATTTACGCCCAGGTATGCGGGTGCTTTTGACATTACCTTCAGCTAACACTCCAAATTTTGCTCTTCTTAAGTCCACCTTGGTCTTCCTTGGCTTCCGCTTTGCTCTGTAAATTTTCTTCGTCAGTCTTTCATCACTCATTCTTTCCGTGTGCCCGAACCATCGAAGCATTTTTTTCTTCATTGTTATGATAACACTGTCATGCAATCCTGTCATACTGAGTATCTCTTCATTGCTTTTTTTGTCCACGAGGCTGACACCGCACATATTTCTAAGAGATTACATTTATACTGCTTTTATTTTACCTTCACTCGATCTCAGGCATATCTAGGCCTCACTACCGTTCAATAAAATACTTTTTTGAGATTTCGTGATTAATCAGTCAAAGAGTCAGTGAGTGAGTGATATTTCAGTTTTATATAAATTTCCGTTTCCGTTTAACTGTGAATATAAAAAGGCCTCCCAAACATTTGTTATCATCATTACACCACGCTGAACTTCTGTAAACTGTTAATATTAAAGTTTACCTTATTTAATAGAGAAAAATAGTAAATTTATTGCGGAGAATATTAATTTTAAGGTATATGTCATTTATATGAAAAGTAACAAATTTATAGAGAAACCAATTAATTTTAAAGATTGTGAGTTGTAAATAGATTTACTAATTCTCTAACTCTATTATAATGATCAGCTGCAGCACCAATGATACGCAGTACATATGGACGTAAACTATGAATTTTTTCACATTGACAGCGTAACTGTTCTGTTTGCAACATGAACGTAAACAGTTAATGTTATATTTCAAAAATTTTATCTCACGATCGCGACACTTAATTGAGGAAGAAGAAGAAAAAATTTTAGTTGTCCGCGTTCCTTTTTGATATAAATTTTAACAATGCCAAATCTCACACTCCTCTGTTCGCGCAATATGCTTCAAAAGGGTACAAATTTTTCTCCGCACGTATTCATATGTTATACCAATGTATGTAGATAATATGTTAGTATTAGTATGGAAGCATGGATTCTTCAATAGCTTTTTTCCCGAGAAAATTTAGTAGGTAAAAGTCTATTAATTTTCAACGGTAAAAAATTAAACAAGTGTATAGCATTCAACAGTGGCAGTTACTCGCCAACCGCAAAATGAAGTCTGTCGTAAAGATTTTTTTTGTCGAAAGAGTATCTAACATAACGCAATCTCCATAGTTTTTAACCCACTTCAAAAATAGGAGGAGGTTCTCATTTCGGTTGTATGTTTTTTTTTATGTTTGTTACCTGTCATTTATAAACTGATTTGGAAAATTAATTTTATTTTAAAGTCCAAGGACTTCAAAGACACAGCGATTAACACCAAATAACGAGAACTGCTTATAAGCTTTATTTAAATTGATGATTCTCTTGTATGTTATTGCGCTCAAGAATTTAAAAGAAGTTAATTGTAGACTTACCTTAGATATTTATTTAGGTCAAGGTCACTCAAAATGGAGAAATAAAAAAATTAAGGAAAAAATTTAACCGACTTAAAAAAACAATGAAAAGTACGAAATAACTAATCAAAACTAATGTATGTAATAACTTTATAAATACGGCATGAATACCTTTGTAATTAAATTTGATAGTTATTGACGTCGGTGCCAAATAAATGTGCAATAACAGAAACTGTTAGTTTGATAGGCTTGGCATCGACTTCAGTAGCTATCAAATTTAGTTATATAGGTATTTGTATCGTATTTATAGTTATTTTTGTACTTGAGTTTTGATTAATAAAGGATTTGATTATTTCGTACTTTTCACTTGTTTTTTTGAAGTCTGTTTGATTTTTTTCTTAAATGGTACATAAATGTACGCCTTGTTCTCAGTATTCTTGATCATTTTCTTTTTTTTTTGTTTCTGAGAAGGGAAAAAATTTCCGCGTTTACTCTCCCGGACTCTACGCCTACTGAGTAGTGTTGGATTCGGACCAATAAAACACCCTATTCTTCGCTGTTAGCCCACGTGGTTTTACTGTGTCGCTGATCACGTCAGGGCGAGCGCTGAAGGCGTCCTGCCAGATGGTCGATAGCCTCAAGATTGCTCCAGCCGAGGGATACTTCGTATGGAGGGCGGAACAGTTATTTTCAAATTTGTTTGAGTGATACTAGGAAATGAAATAGAGTGACAGTGACCTTTAAAAGGTTTTTCGAAAAATTTTTATTACTAAGTAACGTACTATACAATTTTGAATTTCTGGCTTATAAAGCATTTAACTAATAAAATCTAATTCAAATTCTTGTTTTTTAACAGGTAGAGAAAAAATATAACTTCTTGCCAAATATAATCCAAACTAATATTATACTTAATTGTGAAAGTACAGCGTCTCTGTACATTTGGCTCTAACGTTTTCACGGCTAAGCGGCTGGACCGATTGTGATGATGCTTTTGGGGAAGGACATGGCGATTTTTTTAATGTATATGCGGGCAAATTGGAGGGCAAGTGTTAGTCGAGTGTCTAAGTAAAGGTCATCTTAAAAAATGCTTAAAATTAAAATTAATCTAAAATAATTGATTTTATGTCATGTGATTAAACTACTAACATAATAGTTTATTTTATAAATGGTCACATAAAAACACAGAAGAAATTAGCAAATATTAAAAAAAAAATCCAAGCTCATAGTGCGTGCCTACATTATTATTTTATGAAGGTTTTTGTATGAAGGAAGTGTGCAATAATTGTATGCTAATAACTTACTGAAATAATTAATTACTTTACTTGTATTTCACTAACAATAACACCAACAATAGAACGAAAACGCAAAAATTGTTTGCGTCCTGAATACTCAAATGTTTAGGAAGATATGACAAGAAAACGTGGATGAACTATACTTAAATACTTTACTATAATATTAGTTTGAACTCAAGTTCAGTGTAGCGACGTTCTTTCATAATCTATTCGCATTATAAGAGCGAAACGCAGTAGTACGCAGTCCGTGACAAGAATTACTAACGTATTATGTGTAGGTACATACTGCATAAGCTTACAACCAAATTATATTGTCAGCGATGGATATCAGATAATATACAACGTATCTAGCATAATTATGTTGATGTCATACCTATATTACATTTATTTCTATAGCTCGAGAGTACAAGAATAAGGCTTACGTGTCCCGCGCCACCCATATGAGTGATTAAAAGTCCCCTTTTGTCGCTTCGGGGGTGCAACCGATTGGGATGAAGTCTCTGATCTGGGTGACTATCATCAACCTCCCTTAAAGGCAATCTTTAGGTGATCCGAAACACTACGTGGACATTTGAAGACAACGTAGACCAGAACTGGTGGCACGTAGTCCTTAATGTATGCAGTTGTAGCGGCATGCGTCACGACAGAAGCGTGTGCAGTCCATGTTAGCATAGCACTGATAATAGACAGCACATACGAGGAAGACAACGACGTGCGTGGACTCACTCCGTCGTGACCACCATTGGGCGAAGAGGGGTTTCACCTCTCCAAGTGCTGGGGGTTCCAGTTACATGCCGCTGGCGATCTTGGAGTCCATTGAACGGCGCTGTTGAAGTCCACCTTAGATTTGGTAAGTAGGAGTTTGACATAACCGTCCCGTCACCCCCGAAATGGGATGGTAAGCATTCTCACGCAAAAAAATGATAATAGCACAGCGCTAGGGCAGCTTCGACGCGTTTTATAAACGTTTCGCAGGAGTTCCAGAATCCTTAGATTTGTGCCGTGGAGTTTTTAAAACGTAAAATTTTAATAATCTGTCTTCCTTACCAAGGGGCTCTATGCTGAAAGCTGTTCAAGGCTAGTTGCACTAAAACAACGTAGTTACAAGTATGTTGTATTTTATAAGTAACTAGCTGAACAAACAAACAAACATTGATTTTTATATTTTAGATGTGCTTAGAGAAATGAAAAGAAGATTTACTATATCCGTAACAACGTTACTTATTTTAATTGGTAACTTGTTCATAGTTTTTTGCATTTTAATTAATTCGTGTCATTACTTCCAACTAAGTTAAAAGTCTAAGAGCTGGCTACCACCTTAACAGACATGTGAGGCACAAGGCCGACATTATGTGTATACTTAATATGAGTAAAATAAGAAAATTACCGTAGGAGATTTAACGCGGATGCAATTGCACCACCAAAATTTTGGAAAATGACAAATAATTACAGAAATGTATATGCTCACTAGCGACCCGTCCCGACTTCGCACGGGTAGAAATATTTTTAGAAAATAAAATACAGTCCACGTCACTTGCTGATAATGCGCAGCTTTCTACAGGTGAAATAATTTTTGAAATCGGTTGAGTAGTTTTTGTGTTTATTCATTACAAACAAACAAAAAAAGTTTACCTCTTCATAATATTAGTATAGATATAGATGAAAAACTGGCCATAGAGATCGGCTTTATTTTAAAGAAAATTTAGTGAAAAATTATAATAGTGTTAAGTTGATAGGGTTATCTACATTGAGTTTTATAATTACTACGCTTAGTACAAAGGAGTAAAATAGATAGAAAAAGAATGTATGTATGTAGTTTATATATATGTAGTAAAAAGCATGCATATATATGTAAAAGTATGTATATGTCGGTGGAAATAATAAAAGGCACTCGTGTGACTATACCATGGCAAAGCGCGACTTCCGATTTCTCCGACGGATCGTTTGCCATTATTAAATTTCCAATTACCTACGTAATAATTGTTATGAAGAGTTTTCTGTCGTTTGCACATTAACTTTGTCTTAACGTTGTATTTTATGGATTAGTTCGAAGATTAGGTACCTATTTCTCATGGCTGAGTTGCAAAAACATGAATTGCCCTGTGTCTTTTCCGACATATATATATGTAGTAAAATACATAGTCTATCCTAATGGAGTAAAATAAATTAGTTACCTGTGACTGTATTGTGACCTGTGATTTTATTTTACAATTTGCAATGTTGTGATGCATAATTAGCATGTAATGTGACGTAAGCCTGGTCTTACATTAACGACCAGGCTTACGTCGTATATACGTACGTACGTACGTACGTCGTCGTATACGTACATTATTAAACACTATTACTAAATCAGCAATGATAATGACATAAAATTGTCATTGCCATTATATTATTTATAATGTTATATCCTATTACTAATTGCACATCGTAACATTTTAATAAGTGGTGACTTGTGATATACGATATTGCTAATTGCGTGTCATAACACTACAGTGTGAGGTGACCCTTACAGTGTAATAACTGTGACGTCACTGAAGTTATTGTGTTCACAATAAGAGATCTTGTTCTCATACATCTTTTTTTTTTTATAAAAGAGGGGGCAAACGAGCATGCGAGTCACCTGGTGATAACCGCCACCCATGGATACCCGCAACTTCCGAGGAAACACGGGTGCGTTGTCGGTCTTTAGAAAATGAAGAAAAGGAGGGGGAGGGGGTGATGGGCCATCCGCGCTCATTTACCGAACGGAACACAACAGCAATAGATGCTGTTATTTCACGTTGATATTATCTGAGAGGGTGTATTTCACCGTGCGAGCCGGCCCATTTCGTGCTGCAATACAGCATGGCTCTATCACACATTATAACTAAGTATAATTTAGAACCTATGATAAAAATGTTTATTGTTGTTGTTTATTGTACTGTTACTTGATATACCTAGGTGAAAATGTGTGAGGAGAATGATGAGATTTGAGGAAGCGAAAGAAGTATGTGAGGACCACGACGCGTGGCACCCCGTCTTCTCCGACTACCCCATTAGGGATACAGCGTGAAGATATTTATTTAATTATGTATGTAGTACTTGATATATAGAACAATGTTAGTTTTGTTTGAACATATTTATATGTTTATACTTTAGGAGCATGGTTTTCAATATAGGAGGGGTAGTCTTTTTTACGTAAGATTTTCACAAGATTTTATAGTTAAAGGCACGTGCAATAAATAACCTGATACGCAATTACGCCACCTACTATGGTTGAAAACTCTACTGTAAAAACAGTATTTTATATATTTGCTTTTGCACTGTAATACTGTTTACTGTTCAAGAAAAATAAGGTATACAAAATACTGTTTTCGAAAACCATCCCTAAAACATTACGAAGCCATAAAACGGATTTTAAAAAAAAGTGCACGGATAAAACAAAATAATATTGTTATTTCCCCTAAATACTGTTTTATTTCTACTTCTGACCTTATGCAATATTTTTGGAAATAAAAGTAAGTAAGGTGCTAGAGTTGCACCTCCGTCTCCTCACGAGCACAATCTTTCGTACATTATAAGTATCTTCTACATCTTTGGGAAATATATAAACGAGAAACGAAATTGTTAGTTTCTAACTGTGACTTACTGTATTCAAATTAATTTTATTTCACAATATTGTTATTACTGAATTAAATTTATTTGTGTTTGTACGAGGTAGTACATATTCATAAACCGACTTCAAAAAAGAGAGAAGGTTCTCGATTCCACTCAATTTATTTTTTAGTATGTTAGTGTTAGTGTATGTACGCGATATATTCACTACTTATACGCCGATTTCGATGACTCCTTTTATGTATCAAAAAATATGGTGTAATATGTGGATGGTCCCAGAGAAATCTCTGAATATTGTATTTTAATAAACCTTTTGTAATATGATATTGAAAAAATTATACCTGGCTGAGTTTCTTGTCGGTTCTTATCAGTGTACAGGTTTTCTTTTCTCTTCTCTTTGAACCGAACTAAAGTAAATTTAAAAAGTAAAGATACTTATAATTTCGTTTACTTGAATAAATTAATTTGACTTTGATTTGACTGAAAATAATTTTCTTGCATAATTGCGTAATGCTTACCTATTGTGTCGCTAAAATGACGATTCTTCAACGTCTACAATATGACGTAATTGTGGATATAAAAAAAGCGTCTTTATACAAATGCATACATTTTGCTTCCCTATTGTACGTGTATCGTGGCGATAAAAACATTTAATGATTAAATATAAAAGTGGCCATTATTTGTACTTTTAAATATTTTACATATATTTTACGCACGTATTATTTTGTTATTGTACGGATAGAAACTTTCGTTTTTACGAAATACTACTAATATTTTATTCATATCCAATAATAATTGTAACCCTTCTGTAGAAATACAACAAATATATAATAAATATTATTAAGTAAAGTTAGTTTTACATATGGCAACTTTTGTAAAACATAAAATGTCAGTTTCCCTACTCTACCCCTTTTGCAATAAAGTCGCCATAGTGAAAGCATTGCCCCTTATTGTAATTCCACGTGATTCCAATACGCTCGATAATCGTTTGACGCACGGTAGATTAGATTGAGCTTACTGCATAGCCTTATACTAAAACCTAGTCCAAGGCCGACCGCACCAAAACCGCGCTTCAAAGTTGGGGTTAGAGGGGGCGACCTAACCTCTTGCTACGCTCTCCTGAATTTGACCTTGTCCTTTGTACTTCTTCGAATATATTTTAGGTAAAGTAAGAGTTCTGTTAAATAAAGTGTGTCAAAGTCAAGGTCGTTCTTAAATAAAGTTATAATAATCAAGTAAATATAATTTATTTTTGTCTACACGAATAAATAAAATTGAAGGGTCTGTCGATAATTTTGTAATAAGAACTTTTTCTTATGCTCATATAAGTTCTTATTTGCTCGTATCTCCACGTTACTAAATACCAATATTCGAACACTTGCTGTATTGATTTTGACTAGAGTAATCCCTAGCGAAACCCTAAACATGAATTAAAAGATTTTTTACTGATGACTGATGGATGGTAGGGGTATAATAAAGCGATCGCAGCGCATGCCGTGGCAGAAATCTGCAAGGAGTCGGGATAGTCAATATTTTTATGTTTACTTCAATAACAACACGAGAATTACTATTCTGTAATAAATCAATTATAATGTTGATTTAAGTATTTACTTACCGTAAAATACTAAATTAAGTGTGTTTAAAGTTATCGTAAGTAGTTTACGTTTTAACTTATTAACCCCCGACGCAAAAGAAGGGGTGTTAAAAGTTTGACGTGTCTGTATGTCTGTGTGTCTGTCTGTGGCATCGTAGCTCCTAAACAAATTGACCGATTGAATAGACCGATTATGATGTGTTTTTTTTTTGTTTGAAAGCAGGTTTTCTAGCGGTGGTGCTTAGACATGTTTTATCAAAATCGGTTCAGCCGTTAGAAGAATATCAGCTCTTTTTTAGTTTTTGAATGGGACCCGAGCATCTTCTATTAGTCTAATCCAGCCATTCCCAAAGTGGGCGATAACGCCCCCTTGTGGGCGCTGCAGGCCTAAAGGGGGGCGGTAAGAGACCCAGAAAAAAAATGGGGGCGTTGTGTAGAGGCCTGGGGGGTGATTTGTAATTTCATTTAGCTAGGAGGCATCTTAGACAACGACTGCATGAGCTCTCGACTCAGTAGACAAAATAAGTTTGGGAACCAGTGGTCTAATCGATGCGAAATTTAGTATACTTCAATAATGTTACAATAACAAAGTAACCTTGACCAGATGCTGCAGCATCATCTCAAGTCAGCAGGATATCCTACTCCTCGCCTCTTACAATAGAGGTATCATGTTTAGACTCATTGAAATGGTTTCTATGAATAGGTTATAGATAGATAGATAGATGGTGATCAGGGTCTGATGATGGATCAGACAACTATTGTCAGAATACTTAGATTTCGGCGAGGCACGATCTCGTGTCGCAATTTTGTGTATCGTCCCGGAAAGTATTTGCGTGAATGTGGGGATAGAGTGTAGATCATAGTGTTTAAAAATTATGAAAGAAAACTTAAATTTAAAAAACCACCTACTAGCGGTCCCTCGACGTGACGACGCATGGATATATTACTACTACTATTCATATTGAAACTTATCACAAATTTAAAGGGCTATGAGGTACATATTATTTTTTTGCTTTTTGGAGGTTTTTTTCGAGTCGGGAATTTTTAAAATTTTAAATTTATTTTATAGTGTGTTAATGTCACTGATGATTGACGAATGATGTGGGATCGTATTTACTGCCATTATTTCGTAGCTCTTCAACATTTCTTACATGTTGTGCTAAAACAAATTGATTTCCTTTCATCACAGTTTGAGCTTGGAAACTTATGTTGTGTTTTATACTTTCAAAACCATACGATATGAATAAATACATACCATAAATATAACCATACTTATATAAATATAAAATACATATGGTACACATACATGCAAGTAGAATATAAACATATTATATATTAACAAAGAACATTAAAGAGATAGATGCCGTTCCTTCAGACGTTTCTTAAACACTTGCAATGATTGCGATTGTCTAATGGTCACAGGTAGTGCGTTCCACAATCTAACACCTTGCACTGTGAACGATTTATCTACAAATCGCGTAGAATGCAACTGCATTTTAAGTTTCAAGTTCTCTGAGGATCTCAAGGATCTTGAATGTGTGTTGTGTAAAAACTGGGAACGTATTTTCAGATAAATGGGAATATGAGGATTGAATAATATATTATATAATAAAAAGAGAATATGAGCATCCCGGCGAAGGCGTATAGGTAACCATTTGAGCTTTAAACGAAAATCTGAAACATGATCATATTTCCATAATGCAAATATGAATCTAATACAAACATTCTGAAGTCGCTCAAGCTTGTTAAATTGGTCTTCGGTGAGATCTAGATAGCTGGCATCGGCGTAGTCAAGAATAGGAAGAAGAAGTGGTTGAGATAGTGCAATTTTCGTGGTTGTAGGCAAGAAGTTGCGTAATCTTCGCAAAGATCCTACTGACGTAAACAACTTGCGACTTACAGTCTGCATTTGAGGACCGCATTTGTCACTGTACGGAACAACCTCACCACCGCAACAAATAGGAGGAAGCTGTGACCACTTGATCTTTGATATCATTCTGGAACTACCAACAACAATGGCTTGAGTTTTAAAAAGATTGATCTTCAGCCCACACGCCATGCTCTAGTCACAAATACGAACTAGATCAGTGTTCACAGTGTTTACGGCTTTAGTTAATCTTTCTAAAGTAGCTTGAGTGTAAACCTGTAAATCATCTGCATAAAGACGGTAGGAAGAAAGTAGTTCATTTCTGATAGAGTTTATAAAAAGTGTGAAGAGTAGAGGAAATAAAACGCCACTCTGTGGTACGCCAGCAGACGTAGTACACCAGGAAGAAAAAGTTTGTTCAATACAAATACGCTGCCGACGTCCATACAGGTAACTACGAAACCAGTCAATCGCCGTTGGAGATATGTTAAGAGAGCATAATATAGAAATAAGGACATCGAAATCGTCAGTATTAAAAGCGTTGCTAAAGTCAATCAAAGCAAGAACCGTCAACTTTCCATCCTCCATGCCCGACCTAATATTCTCCGTAATATGAACTAATACAGTAGTAGTCCTGTGCCCCGGACGATAGACAGACTGGGGAGGGTTAAGTACTTTAGACTTTAAAAGGAATGAATGTAGTTGATCATGTATAAGACGTTCAAGGACTTTAGAGAGGAATGTAAGAATCGATATAGGTCGGTAATCTGAAAAAGAAGAGGGATTGCTCTTTTTGGGAAGAGGTGTTATTTGGGTATCTTTCCATGTTAAGATTTCTAGTCATGATATATTTGTCTGACTACCCCGTTAGGGATACGGCGTGATGATATGTATGTATACACTAAATAATGACCCACATACAATTTCCCATTGAAAATTAAAAAAAATATCAGCAACTTATTGCGACTTCACTCTGTATTCCTAGATTACGTCATTGCCTGATATCCACCATTTTCTTCCTTATCTTGCCTTAAAATCTAAATATTTTGTCTTATCCTTGTCACGTTCACGGAACAAACCAAAATGATGTAAACAGCGATAGAAATATATTACGTGAATTATACTTTAAGTACGAAACGTAAGACAAACCTTTTTTTGACAAACTTCGTTTCAATGCTTTACAAGGATCTAAACGAGCTTTTACAACTTTATGCCTTTAAGGTCTATTTGAAATTAAAACAATATTACCGACAATACTGTACGATGTTCAAAATGTATATGTCAATTCGGACCGTAATTATGTATTTAGATTATAAAAAAAATTGTGAATTATTATTTGTGATCTAAGAACCAAAAATAAAAAAATATTAATAATTGTGTAACAATGCTGCTCCCTCCCTTTTTCTATTCTTACATTGTGTCTGCATATGACATTGCCTGACATGCAACATCTTACTCCTTGTTTAACATTACAATTTCTATGTGTCGTATCCTTCTCACTTTCATGTAACAAATCAAAATGACGTAAATAGCGATACAAATAAATTACGTGAATTACACTTTAAGCATGAAGCGTAAGATTGAATTTTAAATATATTTTTGTTAACAAACGTCGTTTCTATGCCATAGGAGGATCTTTTACGACCTTTATATGCATTGACAGTACAGTTCACTTTAAATTAACACAATATTGAGATAATACTATACGATATTAGAAGTGTATATGTCCATTCGGACAATAAATTGTTCGAATTTTATAGAGAATTGTGAATCTAATTATATATTTGTGATATAAGGATTCAAATGACAAAACCTCGTTATTCACATCCAGTTAAGCGTGTGGACACCGTGGGTGTTGTGTGTAGGATCCCTAATAATTATTTACAAATATCGGGCGAGATGATATAAAACCTTTACTTGAGACCACGGCCGATGCAACTCGGCCGAAACGTCAAGCGAAAATAAAAGGTAATCGCGTTAATTTCCCGTGTTTTAGAAATTCGGATTAGCTGTTTTGGAGACTAGTCCGGACAAACGAACACACAGACAGACAGACAAAAATGTAAAAAATGTGTTTGGCTCGCGGTTTGGCGCAAATAATCATGTAAGCTTAAGAAAAAGGCTTCATCTTGAAATCACAGACACTTCAATTTTATTTGGAAGTGTTCACTAGCTTTTCAGACTAATTCTAACAATACTCACCAAAGTTTTATCACAATCGATTTAGAACAAACATACACAACATTCATTCATTCACATTAACATTACAAAACATTCGTTTTTATGTATAACATGCATAGATCGTACGCACAAAAAATAGGTTAAGTGCGAGTTTAGTTCGCGAACAGAGGGTTCTATAAATATTTTTGAAATAGTACAAGTCTAAACTTAACTTTTGGAGTTCTGTGTAACACAGAAATTAATTATATTTTGTCTGTAAGCAGATAAGGCTATTTCTGGTATTCCATTTTCAGTGATGAGAGGGATTAGGACATTGGTTTACGTAAAACTGCAGTAGACTCTGAATGCTGAAACCCCGAACAAAACGAGAATATGAGAATGCGAAGCGTGGTTTATTTTCTCACATATTATGAAAAGCATGAGAACTGGTGTCGTGCTTACATTTATTTTTATTTTCAACAACTCCAACAGCACGCTGTAGCTCGTTGTTTTAATAACGCCATAAGTGTTGCGCAAAAATGTAATTTTGCGATTGCGTCAGTATATAATGCTTATATTATAGCATGATTGCTTTAAAGTCGGTTTACTAAACTGAGGATCCATAGTTTTCTTTTTAGCCATGTTAATATAAAAAATGATTTTAAAAAGCAATACTTATGGCCCAATGAGAAATCGATGCCATAATATTTATTTGTTAATGAATGTACAAAACTGTGAACACTTTATACGACTGATTACCGAGCTCATACACCACGGAAATGTTTGAAAAACAACGTTCCGATTTACGAGTATAAAAAAAATTATAATATTGGAAGTAGAGAAACAGCGACACGATGTAGTACTGTAATATTTCTCTAATAACATACTTATTAATTAAGGAATGTAATAAAACATCTATAACCTTAAGTTATTGCTGTAATTTTACTTAATTACTGTAAACGACTAATTCGTATTGACTAGATCGTTATAAAACATTACGGAAACAGGTTTTAATGAACAGTATATCTTTGAATACATATTAAATTAAAATTATTAAAATACCTGTCAAAATTATAATAAAATTAAGTCTTAAATATTCATTTAAGTGCTATGCCTTAAACGGTATTTTAAATTTCGGTCTCCAATTTTACTAGAAAAGCTATTCCCACAGAAACAACGATATCAAAAAAAATCAAACGGCGGGAAAACAAATGAAAACTGATAAAAGTCATAACTATATTAGTAAATTAATTTGAATTTGGAATTTTAAGTAGAATGAAAGATATCGATCTTCACACTAACCAGTATTAAAAATCGGCATTTTCCATAGGTAAGGTCCATAGGTAAGGATCACCTGGATGCGCCCGTTCAAGCGGGGATAAATGCACCTACTAAGAAACACTGGCCAAATACAGTCATACTCGTGCAAAAAGTTACAAAGTCTTAGTAATAATTTTTCCTTTCTCTATGTTTGTAATTCAGATTTTTCTGATCCTATTTTTATAGATCAAATAGATACACAGCGGTTTCAAAGCATTTTTTTTTAATTGACATCGAAAAATGTCACAGAACATTAAAATTGCGATTTAAAGCAAATTCATGTGATACCCCACATGTTGACCATTCAATCAATAGACAATCAGTTAATAGTGAATGTACAATATCTACTGTAACAATCCATATCCATACTAATATTATAAATGCGAAAGTCTCTCTGCCTGCCTCTGTCTGTCTGTCTGTCTGTGTGTTCGGTTTTCACGGCTAAACCGCCGAACAGATTTTAATAAAATTTGGCGTGGAGATAGTTCGACACCAGGGGGTGAACATAGGCTACTTTATTTTTCAAAAATCTACCCCTAAATGGGTGAAAAGGGGGATAAAACTTTGTATGGGAAATTTTTAACCGCTGAACCGATTAAGATGTAATTTGGTACATAGATTTTCTATTAAAAAACACAAACTTCTTTTTTTTCCAAAAATCTACCCCTATAGGGGTGAAAAGCGGGATGAAACTTTGTATGGGAAATTTTTAACCGCTAAACCGATTAAGATGTAATTTATATATATATCTTTATTGTACACACGTGTTATATTAACTATTACAAAGAAATAAAGTACGAAGGCGAGCTTATCTCTGCAAGAGATATCTTCCAGCCAACCTCACAAAACGTTAGACAGTATGTAACGAAGGTAAGTAATGTACAAAAGCGTGTTAATAAATAGTCGTATTTGCACAAATTTGTATTCATACATATTCATGTAAATAATACCTAAATAGCTTATAAATACATACATAATATTATGTGAACGCAAAGATATACTATATATATACATACACATAGATAATTTGATACAGAGATACATCTTTTCTATTAAAAAACATAGTTTTCTTTTTTATCAAGTCTACCCCTAAAGGGGTGAAAAAGCACATGAAACTTTATAGGGGAACTTGATATTGCTATACCCTAACAATATGGGTATCAAATGAAATGGAATACGCAGGGGAAGGTTTCTGTATACGTGACGTCATCATAAATCCAACATGGCGGATGTTCCATTGCAGAAAATAACTTTTCCATTCAACACCAACAATATGGGTATGAAACGAAATGGAATACGCAGGGGAAGGTTTCTGGACATGTGACGTCATCATAAATCCAATATGGCGGATGTTTCGTAATAAGAAATAACTTTTTTGTTCAATACCAACAATATGGGTATCAAATGAAATGCAATACGCAGGGGAAGGTTTCTGGACATATGACGTCATCGTAAATGCAATATGGCGGATGTTGCATAATAAGAAATAACTTTTTCGTTCAACACCAACAATATGGGTATCAAATGAAATGTAATACGAAGGGAAAGGTTTCTATGTATGTGACGTCATCATAAATCCAATATGGCGGATGTTCCATAATAGGAAATAACTTTTTCGTTCAATACCAACAATATGGGTATCAAATGAAATGGAAAACGCATGGGAAGGTTTCTATGTATGTGACGTCATCATAAATCCAATATGGTGGATGTTCCATAATAGGAAATAACTTTTTCGTTCAACACCAACAATATGGGTATCAAATGAAATGGAATACGCATGGGAAGGTTTCTATGTATATGACGTCATCATAAATCCAATATGGCGGATGTTCCATAATAGGAAATAACTTTTTTATCCAACACTAACAATATGGGTATCAAATGAAATGGAATGCGCAGAGGAAGGTAGATACATATGTGACGTCAACATAAATCCAATATGGCGCATGTTCCATATTAGGAAATAACTTTTTTGTTCAATACCAACAATATGGGCATCAAATGAAATGGAATACGCAGGGAAAGGCTTTTGTATATGTGACGTGATCATAAATCCAATATGGCGGATGTTCCATAATAGGGAATAAGTTTTTCGTTCGACACCAATAATATGGGTATCAAATGAAATGGAATACGTAGGGAAAGGTTTCTGGACATGTGATGACATCATAAATCCAATATGGCGGATCTTCCATAATAGGAAATAACTTTTTCGTTCAATACCAACAATATGGGTGTCAAATGTGATCGAATACGCATGGGATGGTTTCTATGTATGTAAAGTCATAATAAATTCAATATGGCGGACGTTCCATAATAGGAAATAACTTTTTTATCCAACACTAACAATATGGGTATCAAATGAAATGGATTCCGCAGAGTAAGGTAGATTTATATGTGACGTCACCATAAATTCAATATGGCGGATGTTCCATAGCAGTAAATAACTTTAGTTCAACACCAACAATATGGGTATCAAATGAAATCGAATACGCAGGGGAAGGTTTTTGTATATGTGACGTCATCATAAATCTAATATGGCGGATGTTCCATTACAGAGAATAACTTTTTTGTTTAACACCAACAATCTGAGTACCTCGGGTAACCTTAGTAACCTAAAGAGGTCAAGGAAAATTTTCCCACGCGGACGAAGTCGCGGGTACAGCTAGTATTATAATGTATTGTCCTACTAATGTTAAAAACACGAAAGTTTGTGAGGATGGATGTCTGTTACTTTTTCACACAAAAACTACGGAACGGATTTTAATGAAATTTTATAGTAATATATCTTATACATTAGAATAAAACATAGGCTATAATTTATACCCGAACGAAGTCGCGGGCAAAAGCTAGTATCTAATATAAATGCGCAAACTTTATTACAATATCATTAGTGTAATTATTAATGTAATATTTCTATGCCCTTTAATATGGAATAAATAAAACAATGTTAAATATTGATTTTGTTATTTAATTTAAAATAATTTATTGTTCTATCAAAAAAATTGCATAAGATTACATTCATGATATAATTTTTTTTTTAAATTTATATTACTTTTTCTAACACATTTTTTAAACAAAAACTGCGCAAACATAAACCTATGTGGTTTTTCTGTGTGCAACTATTTAATTTATACCGTATTTATTACATATATAAAATACTAGAGGTACATTAATCATAACATATGTATACAATAACATCTACAGTACAATAAATATTGAGCAATTATGTGGGTAGAAATTAATTATTATTTGTAGCTTCAGATAGAGGCGAAAACATCACACTCACAGTATGCTCTTTTATATCAACCCACATTTTATATCAATTACATGTTATTAATAAAATATTGTTTAAGTTTACTTTTATATTTTTATCGTTTAAATCTGTTGACTTGTATTGGAATGTTATTAATTAAGGTTGGTATAATATATGACAGTTTCCTTTTACCATACAAATTTGTGTAATTAGTAACTTTTAGCATGCCTCGAGCTACTTTTCTATTATATACTTTATGTGATATTTTATGTTGAAGTTCTAAATTAAAAAATTGTTCACTCAGAAGTGTATATTTAAGTTTGTCATATACAGGAAGTACTTTACAGAAAGCAAACAATTCATAATAGTCATTTTGGTGTAGTTTTTTTACATTGTTTGTAACTATTGTTTTTAATATTCGTATTTGAAGTTGGTATATACGATTTAAATATGTCTTGTACGTACGACCATGACTACTGAGACCATATGTAACAACCGATTCCACCAATGACTTATACAGTGTCAATAATACGCAATATGGAACTTTTTCTTTTATTATTGCAAGTTTTGCTAACAAAACACACAGTTTGTCACATACCAAATCTATGTGGTATTTCCAATTCATGTGGTTATCGATGATGACACCTAGATAATTTTGTCTGTCTACAACTTCAATTATAGAACAGTTGCATGAATCATCTGATACCTTTGAATGCAAACATGCATGACTGTGTGCCACGAGATTAATATGAGATGTTTGCTTGTTATGAGAGGAACTGATATACAGTAAATTTGTTTTATTATTGTTTATTACTAGCCTCATGTCGTGTGACCATTTGAGGAATAGTGTGAAATGATATTGTATTTTGCGCATTGCTTCATTTATGTCATTGTCAGCCACTACAAGACACGTGTCATCCGAATATTGATAAAATTCACATTCTTTAAGCAGATTTGTCATATCATTTACATATCTAATGTAATGAATTGGTCCAAGAACTGAACTTTGTGCTGTGCCTTTAGAAACGTGAACTTCATCACTTAGGGTGTCTTCTACTCTCACACAAAATGTACGGTCTTTAAGGTAAGATTTACACCATTTCAGTAGGGGTCCTCTAATACCACAGTCATCCAATTTCTCTATGAGTAAATCGTGGCAAAGAGTATCAAATGCTTTAGTGTAGTCTATAAACAGCACTAGAACCTGTTTTCTATTATTCAAGTGCGTATAAATATCATCCGTAAAACACGACAATAGCATGGTAGTACTTTTATGTGGTCGAAAACCGTACTGATTTTCAGATAATATTTTGTTCGAGTCATAGAAGTCATATATTTGATTAGCAACGTATTTTTCTATTACTTTATTTTTATTACTGGTAAAATAGTAATAGGTCTGTAATTATCGTAATTTTTAGTACAATCTTTTCACATGCTCTTTTTCCGTTCATTGTGTAATGTATTAGATTGTAATTTAGCATCACCATTTTTGATTATCATCGCAACATTAAATTTATTTTTCGTGCCAGTATTTCCATTTAAGACCTCTCGGGTTAAATGCGTGTTCGCGTGAGTAAATTCTTTGCCATTTTCAAAAATTTTAGCATTGTTTTCAGTGTTGCGATTTCTATCTAATGTGCTAGCAATCTTCTTTTTTTCATTATCTTTCATGTAAGCGTTAATATAAAAATCTCCGAACAGATATATAAACAAGAAGCCATTAGAAAACATTGCTCCTAGTAGCAAGCGAGACGGTGGACACTCCGCAACAAACAAGCTTATTGCTACTTGGGTCAGCACCAGCGCGAACTGGACCTGAAAAATATAAGAAAAGGATTTAAAATCCGTATTTAAAATAAATAACTCCTACTACACAATTAAGATAGATCTCGCCACAAAAGCAGGCAAAGGCTATTAAAACAGTATTCGCACACTATTTAATATATATTTGGTACATTTTATAAAATAATAACATGTAATCAGACAGGATGAAGATATTACACACTTTCGCTTAGGGATTTTGAAGTGTCTTTAAATTAATCTAAATAGAAAATTTAAAAGTATAAATCGGTTTCGTTAGTCCGAAAAATGCAAATCTCTTTCTTAAAAGAGGTTTCCTTGATATTTTTTTTCCCGTCACAAAAGTTAACCAATTGTGATGAAGTCAGAAATGTTCCTTTGCAACCACGCTTGTGTGGATCGAGCTTCATGAGCCGCTTTATGCTTTTTGTGCTGAGTCTGACTGAAAGGGCCATTCTTCTACCTTCTCAAGAATCGTATCCTGATAAACATGGGCTGATGTTTTGATATCTTTTTCAAAAAAATATGGCTCAGTCGCTCCTTGATGCCTAATACTCCACCAAACCATCACTGAAGCCGGATAATGCTCACGTTGTACTCTACTGACTAATTGAGAAGTGTGTCTAAGGCTTTGAGCATAAACTCAGTCATTCTGCTTCCTAAAATGTTGCTCGATAGTAAAAATTTTCTCCTCATTGTAAGTAGATTGTGCGTTAAAGTTCTGTGCAAATGTTGAAGAATTATAAAGTTTGAATATATATGCAACCGAAGTATTCACGTTTTTGGGGGTGGTTAGGTTATGAACGTAGAAATAAGAAGCAGACATTTTGCTTAACGCATTAAACGAAGTGATATGAAACGAGTTGCCGATATAAGTATAAAGGAGACGAAGAATTCAATGGATTATTCTATTGCTTCAGACCGCAGACATTACGGCAAACTTAAAACTTCTGAGAGTAGATAATTTATTAGTCTACGTTCACTAATGCACTGCGTTCCCTTTCAGACTTTCGTAGTCGAAATAGCAAAAACAGAACCCACTATGTGTGTTTTATATCGTGACTGTTATATTATCTTTTATATCGCTGTCTGATTGTCCGTTTCCATTTGTCACGGGCCCTTTTTTCCATCCTCTTTACACAAACTGAACTACTGAGATTTGAAAGTATTGAGAGCAACCACTGTTAATTTTCTACAGCGATTTAAATGGGTAATCCAAAGCTAAAAATGAAATAAAAATTGGCTAGATTGTTTTAGTCTAAATTATAATTTGTCCGATTTGCTGCATAACTCTATGCGTGTCAGACACCTTTTTATTTATTACAAGCGACCCGCCCCGGCTTCGCACGGGTAGTAGAGCATTTATGCCTACATTTTTTGTATCAGCTTGTTGCGTCGAGTATGAATTAGATTTAAATGTAACATGTTACCACACTACTTGGAGTATTGTGGAGCGCGGGCGGGGGTGGCTCCATCAAGGGAGTCCCGTCGTCGCTTCGCGTTGGTGTGAGACCGTTTGAATTTATTTTCTCGCGCTTATTTTATAATTTAGGACAACTCATAAGATATTTATTTAAATTGTATGGTGTGGTAAGGCTATTATAATGTGCATGAAATGCTTTAGGTAACTAATGTATTTAATTTGATAATGATTAATACTGTATCCATCTAAATAGCTTTCCCAAATACCACATTACATGTGATCATTTTTTTAAAAGTTAGAATGGGTATAGTAAGCTATCCTTAAAATATAGACACATACCATACCTGACTTTTTTTGTTGATCTATAAAAGAGAAACACCGTACATTGTTTTGTTATATATCAAACGAATTAGCCAGCGTTTTCAGTTAAAGCTCCCAGATGGCTTGATTTTTTCCGACATCTTCAACAATGATCGTCATATATTAACCAATTCACACAAAACCTTAAAAAATTATACACTTATATCTTTCTCTTGAATCACTCCGTTCATTGGTGAAAACCGCATGAAAATCCGTTCAGTAGTTTTTGAGATCATCGAAAACATACATACAGACAGATAGACGCGGCGGGGAACTTTGTTTTATAATATTATGTGTAGTGATTATTATAGTACCCGACTATGCCAAAGCAAAGTTTGTTCCTTGCTCAGTGACTAAAAAACTCGCCCAGAAGTTGCCTTATTGGACTATTCACATGTTTTTTTTCCAAATCGTAATAGGATAACCTTTACTGAAAAAAACTATAGAGCTATTTTTTAGATACTTACTAACTGGAAAGTCGTAATATATTTCTTCCACCACAAATACTTCTTTAACTTAGGGAATGCTGACAGGCCGTAGTACGCGTACATTACGATGTGCACAAAAGAGTTTAATGTTCCAGTGAAGAGGATAAACTCGGTCGGGTCGTATTTTAGTGTCAGCCAAGTAAACAGCATCATTATTGAATGATGGTACACATGAAGGAACGTCACTTGGTTGTATTTCTTTCGTAGAACAAAGAAGATAGTGTCCAAGAGTTCACTGATCTTTGCTGCCAAATACAAGTACATGCCGTTTGCGATCTGTAATTGGAAATAGAATATTAAATACATTATATTATAACATAATGTATATAGTGAATACTAATAAATCGAAGTTTAACAATTATATTACGGTTATTAGTTCTAGAAATGGCATTTTTGTTTGAAAAATTCATAGAAATATTAGACTGTTTCAACAAAGACCGTGAGAGGTTATAGTTACGTGACTCCGTTGAAAAAGTGCTTGAACTAAATTAGTTATTATTCTTTTTCCACGATTTCATGTATATTAGAGGAAACAAAGATCTGCCCTGGACGTTCTTCCTAAATAAGATTGACCTTTTAGTTTCTTAATTAAACGGTTTTGTCTTGTGGAATGGGATGGGAAGAGGTAAATTGCAGCTCCAAATACAGGTGCAAAAGTCTCTGATTTCACCAAAATTATTTATTCACACTAGCAGGTACTAAAATCAAGTATTATTAAAATTGCATATTTTTTATATTTTTTAAAAATTTTCAGAGGAAATTAATTAATACTCAAGGCCAAACGATTTGACATTGTTGTTTTGATACTTATCTACGTTACCTACATAGCGTACTTATATTAAAATTGCATATTTTTATATATCATTACCAAGCTTCTTTTTATTTGTATTCTGTTTTTTATTTTATTTATTTAGCAGTCCCCCGACGTGACGACGCTTGAATCACAAAATATTACGAATTAAATATTTAAATATATTAAAGTTAAAGGACCAGGCCCAGAAATTTTACTTTTTATTTTTATAGGTGTTTTTGTGTCGGGGGTTTTTAAATTTTTTTGTACTTGAGTTTCAATTAGTAAAGAATACTTATTTCGTACTTTTCAGTGTTTTTTTTGAAGTCGGTTTAATTATTTACATTTTTTTTATTTTTCTCTTCTGAGTGACATGGGCTTAAATAATTATCTAGGGCAGCTCTACAATTCAATTGAAACTCTTTTCTAATTCTGGAGCGCAATGACATACAAAAAAAATCATCAATATAAATTAATAAAAGTTATAAATAGTTGTCGGTATTTGGTGTCTTTTGGTGTATCTTCGAAATCAAAGCTCCAATACCTATGAAATTTAAACGGAACAAATCCGGAAGTAAATACTTTCAAAAAAAAATTATCCAAATCATTTCATAAATGACGGAGTTCCGAGGAACCAAACATTAAAAAAAAGAAAAAAAAACGATTGAATTGAGAATCTACTCATTTTTTTTGAAGTCGGTTAAAAAAGGTTTTACTTGTTAGACAAAATCAATATATTATCAACATCTCCATGACAACCAAGTTTTTTCTTTTTCTTGGCAGCTATCTCGTATGCACAATTTGTGTCTCATAGTTTGTATGTAATAACAGTAACATTTTAATATTATAAAATAAATAAGATAATGTGTGGGATATTAATGAGCTCCCAACACAGTTTCATTATATTCAGATAGCCTAAAATAAGGTTTTAGTCTGCTAAGCAGCCCAATCTTTAAGTGAAATAAATAAACGGACAAGTTTTAGAGTTCCATAGGCCAAATGCTTAAAACGAAACCCTATGCTGGATCATGTCTGTCTGTACCACGGAGTCTGTTCATTTATCTATCCCTAAGTTATATTGATTTATTCCATCACCTTTGTGCACATATTGAGCTGATTATACAAGGCACAGAGACAATATTGACAACCTTTAACCATAAATATAATAAAACAATTAAATAACGGGTATTTTGATTGTATTTCGAATTATTTTAATAAATTTAAATTTTGCGTAATGAAAACTATCTTCAATGTATAGGTCTGTTACTGAACGGTACAGATAGACCGATTTCTTCATCTGAGGTCTATGGAACTCTGAGGAATTCATGTTATGAGCACCGCTACTAGTAAAATTAGTAGTAAAACTGCTAGTAGCATGTTTCATTTTTCACGCGACTGGACGGAGCGTTTAGGTGGTATGCGAATTCTAGCTTTTATTGATTACGCACCCTGGGGCAGAGATTGGATTATGCGGGACTTTTATCGACCTAAATTCCTAACCTAAACTGGTAGTCCTCGGCGCGGTGTCGAGGGACTCCGAGATCTCCTACAGAACATGCCGGAGCCTCTCATGCGCTTTGCTGAAGCACTTCTTGGGGAGAGAGGCGCCTAAGTTACTGATTGTAACACAAATTATTACAATAAGTTACCGAGGATTTATCGCAGGCCACGAGATCTAAAAAACTAATAATATTCGATTTCACATGCTAACTTCAAGTGAATTTATGGCTAATTATTTATCAGCGGTGGAATCATTGGTGTGATTAGTATCAACAGTATGGATATGACTCAAAATTCTATATTAATTAGGTTTATACTATGACTTTTTATTTGATTGATTAGTAAAAGTTGTTGAATATTGTTTATTTTGACAAAAATAAAAACTCCAAGAAACAACGATTGTTTTATTTATCCATTTGGGAACCAAGTTCCTGCTGTTAATTTTTATAAATGTAACGTAGATTTTATAGAGGAGGATTGTATGTAAGCATTAGAATCATCCTCGTTAAAATGGTAGTAATGTATTTATGTACATTCGTTACTAAGATGCCTAATCCCGGGACATTCCGGGTTTGGGTCACATCCATATTTTTGATAGTAATTAATTACACCAACGACTTCGAGCACTGTTAATTATACAATATGTTCAATATTTGTCTGTTAATTCAGTAATGATAATTTATAGCTTCGATTTAATTAAGAAACTGTAAACAAAAATATTTATTCAAAATACAGTGAAAAAATTCGACCAGTCACTGTTTTCTAACGCGTTTTACTTACAAATCAACAATTCAATACCAGTTCTAATTAAATTTTTGCATAACATTAATTCATTACAATAGTTGAATGTCACTGCCATTACTTTGGTATTGCCGTGCGATTGCCAAGTCATTATATTTATTATTATAGAAATAAAGATGTCTAATATTGATAAGGTCACTATAAATGTTGATGGCTAATTGATTAGATAACAATTTATAACAAAGTTGTTAAACAGGTGCTTCAATAGACACTAAAATAGCTGACTTCGCTTTACATGAGATTTCACAACTTTTTGTAGTTAAAGAACTGCGTTGCGAGACTTGACATTTCTTTACATTTTTTGTTTTTAATGGAAT
This sequence comes from Zeuzera pyrina, assembly GCA_907165235.1. NCBI lineage: Eukaryota > Metazoa > Arthropoda > Insecta > Lepidoptera > Cossidae > Zeuzera > Zeuzera pyrina. Next base: position 4,565,453 of record OU015623.1, read on the forward strand.
CTCATTTCTTTTTGAAGGTCATCCTCCTTTTTTCTCGGGTAATATATCTAGTCCGTCAGCTGTACCTAAAAGCGTAGATAAGTACCGAAAGGTATGTATGCCCTAAAATTATCCAAACAATATTCAAATCATGTCAATTTTATATTATCCAAATAATGTCAGTAAATGAATAAGTAAGCCTTTCAATCATTAAACGAATAATATCAATCGAAATTATAAAACGAAAATCGTATATAGCGTTTCGGGGCACATCCGAACATATGGGCGCTCGCAGCTTTTCATCGTGTGTCAAACTAATTTTTGTGTCTCTTTGTATCTCATTGGGCGTAACCACGGGTAAAACAGTTAGCTATATTGAGAATGGCAACCTGGCACTGTCAGTGTAATTTGTGTAAGCTTACTTACTTATTTTAGTAAAATAATTATTTGGAAAATGCTCGTAAATCTTAAATGTGTTGGCTGTTAATATTAAAAAAAAAATGTCATGTTCAGCTGTGTATTGTTGTCCTGTGACTCTTCCCTAGTAACGCACATTAGTAAAAGTCCAGAAAGTCGGTCAACAAAAAACGGACACACTCTTGAAGCAAATGCTCTGTTCATTTTGATCCTTGGTCCGAGTTGTGATCATACATTTATTGTCGCTATACAGTTTTTATTACAAGTTTATATTTACATTTAAGGTCGAATTTCGACCACCGGGCGACCTCAAACAGTAATAATAATACTCCAGACAATTACACAAATCGTGTAACCCCAAACTAAGCACTAGGCTTGCACATACCAACATCAAAAAAAGTTTGCGTTCACTTGGAAAAACAGAGATGATATTTATATGCTGAAAATTTTTGAATTTTACTTTTATGCATTTGCTCTTTGTTTAAAAATATGTCGTTGAAACAAAAAAAAAATTATCTCGTTTTTTCGTATAAAAATGAAGTCAATGCTTTTTGACACTAACTTATTCTTATTTCTGCCAGCAAGATATTTTGGTCGGTGTATGTAACTGCGCTGCTGTGCCGTAAACAATAACTTCATAACTTCAAAACATCCGTCCAAAAATATTACGAATGTTTACAAAATTTTATATCAAATAGGCTAAACTCTTAACTATTAAGATTAATAAAAAAAGAAAAAGAAAGTTATTTCAGAGGAAACAGAAGAGCTTATAAAAATAAGACAAAAACCACAAAAGAAGAAAACTAAACTAAAGAAGTAAAACAAGAACTGTGCAAACTATACAAACAAATAAGTAGAAAAATCGGAAATGATTACGATAAACACAGAATGTGCACAATAGGCAAACATTTAACAATACCGGGAAGTACAAAACGCAGATGCATTTAAGCATCTCATTGTTTACTTCTCTATTACAATTCATACTGAAATATCTTAACTGGACGAAATGTGGTCTCTCAATAAAAGGTAAATATTGTTACAGTTGGACCTTATGCGTAGGGAATAAGGTCGATTTTTGGTGGAACTCGAAACATAACTTTTAGTGCTTATATCTCGAGACCTAGGCTTTATCGATTTATGACCTAAAAACGCAATGCTAGGTTTAAGGCCTACTATCGAATGGTATAAGTCAAATGCAAGGTATTTTTAAACGCTAAAGCTACTTGATTTCGGAGCAAAAAGAAAACCTGGACTGAGAAGAACCTACAAGAAACTCAGTCACGTATCATTTTTTCAACATCATTCTACAGTAATTATCTAAAATAATCTCTGTTTTCGTTAATTGATTATATCCTTGGGGAATTTTATTATAAAAACGAACACAGTTGGCCAAAAATGACAAAATGACTTATAATTGAAATTTAGGAATGACCAGCTGATCACGACCACGAGTTTCCATACCATTAATAACACCTTTCTTTTGACGAGGGTAAAGTTAGTACATTAATGACTTTAAAACGATCTCTCAGCGACTCTCGTACATTCATATCGTAAATGGCACGTATTGTCCTCTTTTGTAAAATAAAGATAGACTTCATCTGCGCTGTTGATGCCCACAGTAGCAGGCCATAAGACATAAGTTTATGGAAATATGAAAAGTACATCAACCTAGCCGTAGCCACAACTGTCATTTATCTAATGCGTCAATTGTCTAAAATAATAGCACATATCGCTGAACTGAGCTTATTGGTCAGTCTCGATATGGTCCGCCCGCTGTAACAGTATTTACTGTTAAACCAAGAAAAATAGCTGATTTCACTAATTTTAATTGTTTGCAACGCAGTTCTAGTCTAATATGGTACATTAGATATGGAAAACTTGACACAATTAGTTTTTTGTGCATTCCGTAGCAAATTATTAGCAGCGAACCACCGATCCGATATCCGCCAAGGTCCTATTCTGTCCGCTAAAATCTATGTCTTTTCTATTTACTTTAAACAATAATGATGTGTCATCAGCTAATAATATTATTTCATATAGATCTTTAAGCATAAATGGAAGGTCAATAATGTAAACCAATAACAGGAACTGTCCAAAATTGATTCTTGAGGAACGCCCTCTGAGAATAAAATCTTTAATTTTGAAAAAAAAAAAAAACCGTTTACTCACTTTTATTTCTCGGTCAGCCAGATATTAAATCATGAGTCGATCTCATGATTTCATAACTGGCTTTATTACGTTATTCTATCACGTATTTCAGCTTGTAAACTAAAGTTTTGTTACAAACACAATCAAAAGCTTTTGAAAGATCACAAAACACGCCAATGGCATCCCGTGACTCTCAAGCCCCGCATGTGTTGCCGACCGCACTCTCGTGAAACCGTACTGTCACAGTACAAGTAAGCATACAGTATGCTATCTTCATACAAACGCTCCCAAACAACGCGCTCGAAATCTCGACATAGCTCGACATACGACAGTCGCGAGCGCGCCGCGGTTGTCGTCGGACGGTATGAGACGCTGCTGCGCATTTATTGACTAAATATTATGTCAATCAAGTTTACGAGCACAATGTTCAGTGTATGGATGTTTGAATACATCTATATCGAAACCAGAAATATTTCTCTGTTGCTAATTTGTAGGAAATATATTATCATAATGATCTAGTTAATTTATTGCTGATTTTTATAAAATACTAGTAAAATTATATAAATAAAAACGTATTAAATTTACAATAATATAAAATGAAAAGATATGGTACTGTTGACCATGAAATATGCAAATGTCAAAACGTGTAACATTGATTGCGCATTATTTTTTGGAATATTTTACCTAACGCTGATAATATTGACACTGGGTGGTAATTTGTAGGATCTGAGATTATGACTTCATTTTATTCAAAAATACAAAATAATGTTAATTTATTTCGTAGCTGAAATGGTACGTATATAAACAAGATAGCATTATTCAAAAGTTTTTTTTATATATTTTATTATAACTATAAAATAACAAGTTTTTCAAGTGAATGCAAACTTTTTTAGATATGTGTACTATGGGTTAACCACACAATGAACTGGGAGAGTTAACAGTAAAAGCAAATTTAGAAAAGTTCGTTTCTTAAATTCTTCCTCAAATATCATGTATTGTTTGTCAATTGTTTTCAAAGCTGGTAGAGCCATGTTGCATTGCAGGACGAATAGGGCCGGCTCGCCCGGTGTGAAATACCACCCTCTCACAGAATATCGGCGTGAAATAACAGCATCTATTGCTCTTGTGTTTCGTTCAGTGAGTGAGAGTGCCGGTGGCCCATCACCCCTCCCCTCCTTTCCGTCCTTTCCCTATTTCCCTAAAGGCCGGCAACGCGCCCGAGATTCTCCGGATGTTGCGGGTGTCCATGGGCGGCGGTTAGTTACTTCCATCAGGTGACCCGCTGGTACGTTTCCCCCTCTTTTATATAAAAAAAAAACAATTTAGGAAACATGTTACACGAAGACTAGCATGTGTACCTTAAAGCAGTTCCAAACTCGATGAATTGAACCCGGGTCCCCGTTTAGGAATACAGACTGATGCTGTACCATCGTACCAATAGGCCAGTCAGATTGTAATAATAAAATTCATAGTTTTTGCATTGTAATAACTATATATGGAAATTTAAATGCTATGAAGGTAATTAGAATAAAAGAACTTACAGTGTACTTTTCATCTTCTCTTGACACTAAACATGTAGAGATAACTAGCCCGTGTCTCCAAATGATACGCATACCCTGGAACCGTATTTCAAAAAATATTATGTAATGAAGCATAAAAATGGTACGTTGCGTAGTATAAATTACATGTTATTATGTACATATATATGTAGTGTGATAACAAGACTTCAGACTGGATTATATCTAACAATACAGAGATGTCGATTGTTGGTAACGGCGAAAGCAATGATGTGTCCAATGATGGTGCACGAACTTCAGTAACAGTAAAACTTAATTATATGTATTTTTCTATTTAAGTTTTGATTAGTAAAGTGTCTAAAATATATTATTTTTTGATAGTAACTAATTAATCTGCGATATCATTTTCGAGTTTGGTTTCAACAATTTGTTTCAAACGAAATTTAAATAGATGGCAAGGCTACTACTTGAAACACGCCGTCGTTACTTTGTTTAATAGGAGGAACATATTTTTAATAAATCACATTCTACTGTTGAATGTGTTTTTATTTACAAGGTGTTGTACATGTATATCATAATATATTGCGTAATTGCGTAATAAACGTTTTGTTAGGTATTGTATTGTATGTTTTAAAACGTGGTCATATCGAAGGAGGCGATTGTATTGCTTTTATTGATTACAAATAAATAAAAAAAGGTATAACACCTTAAAAAAAATAAAAAATCGAATTTATTTTAAAGTAATATTGAAGTATATTATATTTTCGCGTATACACTGCGCGGTTCATCAAAGCATGCCTACAAACGTGCCGCGCGGCTCCTATACGCCTTTAGCTGGATCCACATTTGTATCATTTTAGTGTATCAGATCTCCGACGCGTGGCATCGACGTGTATCATTTTCGCTAGTGTGGACGTAAATGATACGCGATCATGCTACACGCCGCCCCGATCCGTATATAACCGCGTATCTGATACGGGTCGTATCGATATCCGTATCATGATCGGCCAAATGATCGTAGTATGGACGCATTTTGATACTGTATCATGATACGTCTTCTCTATTCGATACGTGATACACCGCGATCCATCCCGAGACGGTTTTTACCCGATCATCAAAGGGATACGTAACGCCGTGACACGATCTAGAACAAGTTTGGACGTGTTTTCGCGATCATTACACGAGCACGCATCTCTGCTCCGCTCATTAATTTGGAGTTTAGTGCATACTGCGTACGTTGATGCTTTTTTAAAACTTTTTTAATCATGAGTTGGGATAACGATAGTGTGTTACAACTGATAGAAGCATATAAAATAGATAGAGATGGATTCTGGGTCCATGTCTGAACTGAATGAGAGCCGCCGAATGAATACAAGGAAAAGATACGGGGAACGGGAGATTTGGATACGAGGATCGTAGAAAAAATTGAGCGTCCACACTTGACGACACGCGTTTGGCGACACGCTGACAAGATACAGTATTGTAAGTGTGGACGTGGTTTTTAGCATGACAAGTTGAGAGATACGACATGGTCAAAATGGGCGTCCACACTTATAATACGGATACGCGTTACGATATGCCTGATTTTGAGATTCAAGATGATACAAATGTGGACCCAGCTTTTGATGTTTTGCCGATGTATATGTAAATCGAGGAGAGAAACAGAGAATGTTACGAAAGTTATACAACATTGATTACTTTATTATTTTTTAAATTGGTTTTTATAGAAATTAAGTCTTTGCTCTACGGTTTTCTAAAATATGAAGACGCTATCAAACAACACCCAGTATATATGTATATATTACGCAGATTACGCAGATTAAATAGATATGCAATTTCGATGATTGAATCACTCTGCCATTGTAGAGATTTTGAAAAAATTACTTAGGTTATATTTAATGACGAAATAGGCTTTTATATGGAAAAATAATTTTGAAAATGAAATTAACAATTTTCAATACATTTTATAAAAACCTGTGAGAAAACATGTTTAAAACCTGAAAACAAAAAAAACAATAGAAATAATATTCGTAATCTATACTACTACTATATAAATCTCTTGCGTCTGTCTGTAATTTCAGATTTTTTGTCAAATTTTGCGATAAATAGTCGTTTTATTACTTACTGATTTCGATTCTACCATTTTTAAAATTTTTGTCTGTCTGTCTGTATGTCTGTCTGTATGTCCTTTTATAACTAAAGAACGGCTTGACTGATCTTAATGACAATCGGTACGTAGTAAGAACACGTGATTGCGCTCATGATAGGTTACTTATTTTTTAGAAAATCTACCCCTAAAGGGGTGAAAAGTGGGGATGACACTTTGTATGGGAAATGGTAAATCCCTGAACCGATTATAATGAAATTTAGCACTGAGATAGTTTGACATCAGAAAACGGTCATAGGCTACTTTTTTTTTCAAAAACCTACCCTTAAGGGGGTGAAAAGAGGGATGAAACTTTGTATAGGAAACGCTAAATCTTGGTAATGATAAAATTTGGTGAGGTGGTAAGACTTTTTTTATCAAAAATACATAGGCTATTTTTTTAAAAAGAGTGTGAAAAGGGGGACGGGAGGGAGGGGGACGAAACTTTGTACGGGAAATGTTAAACCGCTGAACTGACTATGATGTAGCATGGATATAGTTTTTTGACACCTGGGTCTGGACGTAGGCAACCTTTTTTCAAAAAACTACTCCTTAGGGGGTGAAAAGGGGGATGAAACTATGTACGGGAAATGCTAAACCACTGAACTGATTGTGATGTAGCAAGGATATAGTCTGACACATGGGAACGGACATAGGCTACTTTTTTATCAAAAAACATCCCTAAGGGGTGAAAAAGGGGATAAAACTTTGAATGGGAAATGCTGAACCGCCGAACCAATTATGATGTTTGGTACAGAGATAGTATGTTCCTGGAGACAGACGTAAGCTTAAACGTAGACTTTTTTTGTGTTTAAACATACTATGCACTTTTACATATAATTTAACCTAATCCGGGAAAGCCACGAAAAAATTTTCACGGGTACAGCTAGTCTTATATACACGGTGTTACAAAAATACCCTATACTACTGAAAGGGGGTTGACGTACCCATGAAACTGAACAACTTTCTCTAAGTAACATGAGTCAAAATATTAAAAAAAATGTTGATCCTCTCATACAAAATTAACCCTTTCAGCTGATGAAATTAGTATGAGAGGTCCAAAATTTTTTTGCATATTTCGGCCCATGTTCCTTGGGGAAAGTTGTTCAGTTTCATGGGTACGTCAACCCCCTTGCGGTATTATAAGGTATTTTTGTAAGACCTTGTATATAATATGTGTATTATGAATACTATGACTATTAATTAATGTAAAGAATAAATTTATTTTGTACATACTATTCAGTGTTTTTGTTTTGAAGTCGATTGAATTTCTTTCATAAAATATTCTAAAAACGTACGATACTTTTTCTATAGTCTTAAAACAAGTAATGTGTTAAACACTTTTAGTTTCATTTGGTACCTTACACGGTAAGCGGAATATATAAAAAAATATTTACATTCTACTAAAAAAAACAAAATTTAGAACAGTTGTTCTAAACATCTGTTTACGTCATATAGTGCCTAAGAAAACGGCTGTCACATGCAGAAAGACACACACTAAGGCCATTCCACGAGTGTTCTGTTTTCTTTTTTATTTTGGAAGGGAACATAAAAACAACTTAACTAAACTAAGTAGGCAGTACTTACGTAAAGGAAAATATAAATTGAGACCAGCACTTGTGCGGCGTTGTACATTAAAAGAACGTTTCTCAGATCTAACGGTTGCTGTTTTTTCATTAAGTAAGGTCCCAGTTTCAGTGTAAAAAATACATAACATACCCATATAAATAATATGGGGTAAGGTGTGCCCATTAGGATCCATTTATCTACGTATGGAACTGAAAAAATATGATTTATGAATTTAGGAGTTCATGCAGTAGGCTGTTATGTCCTGTTTAAAACAATGAGTACCCACAACAGGAGGCGCGATTCACAGGCATTCTCCTCTGTCAAGGTATAAGCAAAAAAATAGCCACCGCACAATGAAAACTAGTTTGGAATCGATTTGTTACCGTTTCTACAATCAAATTCCCTGCAAAATATGTCGTCTTATAGCGGCACGAGGTGCAACAAAAAATCCATTACGTCCAATCTAGCCAAGGACGGAGTTATATTCTATAACTAAATGTAATTTTCGTGTTAAATACTTACTAGTTTTCCATTTTAATATGTTTTTACAGAATCGTATCACTAATTCGATTTACCGAACTCATCATAATGTATTTCGATTCATTCGAATATGTTGCAATAACTTGTTCATCATTCTAAAAAGACGTATCGTAATGTTTGTCATAGAATAATGAACCTTGAATTGGCCTAAATTCGTACTTTATAGTTTTGTACAAATTGTGACGTAAACGCACTCCCTGGCGAGACTATATTTTTAACTAACATTTAATTATAGACCTTAACGCGTTACGAATAAAATTAAATGCAATTAAATTGCAAAAGAAATAAAAAACTACGCACTCTCCACGAAACTATCTCATGGTAGCATTTAATTTTAGACTTTCATGAATAAAATTACAATCAAGTTATTTCTACGTATTTGTTAAATTGAGGAATGTTGTCGAATTGTTTGTGTGCGAAAGCGTAAAGAACAATTCAACATTGCATTTGAGCGCTCCCATTTACTTGTGGTAGTACCTCTCCTCCCGCAAAAAATGTCAAAAGTTTTGTATGATAAATAACGCGTATGCCGCCTTCCGTTGTAGGTACTCAATGTTTTAAAACAAGGGTCAATTTACAATACTAATTTAAATAAATTTTTAATAATATAAAATAAAGTCGTAATCAGCGTTTGTCTGTCTATTCACTCTCACTACTAAAGATTAAAATCGATTTCTATGCGGTTTTTTACATTAAAAAAAAGTTTAAGTGTATAATTCACATTTAATCTATATAAATACAGAAACATCGACTTTAAAAATAATTCGACACCTACGAATCTAAAATGCATATACTACTCTGTCAAGAAAGTACCGGGAAGAGATCAATAATACACGAAATGTTAGTTATTCATCGAAATTTATTTTATTACCTTCAAAGTATGCTCCTTCAGAAACAATACATTTACGCCAACGAATAATCCAATCATCAAAACATTTTTAAACGCTTTTTCCGGAATTGAGCTCAGTGCTCGCCGCGAATTCTCCTTTATGTCTTCTACCGAATGAGAACGGGTGCCACGAAGTGGTAATTTGAGTTTAGGAAAAAGAAAGAAGTCGGCTGGAGTCATATATGGTGAATAAGGTGGTTGCTCGATTGTATTTGTTGAGTTTTTGGTCAAAAATTCGTTCACAATGATGGCCTTGTGCGAAGGCGCATTATCGTGATGCAAAATCCAAGAATTTTCTTTCCACAAATCTGGCCTTTTTCGTCGAATTTGCCCTCTAAAACGCCGCATAACGCCCAAATAATATTCTTTATTTACCGTTTGACCTTCCGGCAAGAATTCCGAGTGCACAACGCCACGATAGTTAAATCAAACAGTCAACATGACTTTGACTTTTGTCGACTTTAGCGTGGTTTTTTCGGTTTCGGTTCAGTTGGAAGCGTTGGAAGGTGCCACTCCGAAGCTTGTTGACTAGTTTGCATGTCAAACTCGTAAACCCACGTCTCGTCACCAGTAACAATGCGTTTCATGAATGTTGGGTCGGAATTGACTCGTTCTAGGATGTCCTCAGCGACTTTTATGCGATTGTGTTTTTGAAGAAAATTCAGGTCTTTTGGGACTAGCCGAGCGGCAATATGTTTCATACCCAAGTGATTATTTAAAATGGTACGGATCGACTCGTGAGACACAGAAAGTTCGGCGGCTATCTCATGAATAAAATTTGAATGAGAATTTTCAGTCACTATTTCCTTAACTTTTGCGATGTTAACTTCAGTTGCAGACGTTGATGGTCTACCAGAGCGAGGCAAATCTTCCATCACATCTCGCCTGCTTTTGAATGCTTTGTACCATTCATAAGCACGTGTGTTTGGTAAAGTCGATTCACCGTAAGTCTTATGTAACATTTTCAGTGACTCCGAACACGAAATTCCATTGGCGATGCAAAATTTAAGACAAACTCTTTGTTCGATGTTTTTGTCCATTATAAAATTCGCAATATACACTAGAATGATATAACTAAAAACAGCACTGTATTTAATCTAAATAACAGATGCGACTCAAACTCCGCGCCAAAATGGAAAACAGTTGTGCCAATCTAACAACAACAAAAAAAAACAAAAAATTGAATTTGGAACCATAAACAAATCATCCATTACCGATACTTTCTTGACTGAATGTATTGTATAAACTCAGGTGTTACTTTGTGGAAATCCATTTCATGTGATGAATTTTTATAATTTATAGAAGAATAGAAAAGTTTTTCCAGCCTGTAATAGTACAATATAACTAAAGAGGGGTCTTCTGTAGGAGATCCCAGAGCCGTTCAAATCATACATCTCGATGTATAGTTTAAATAGTCGCCCTCGGGCGACTATTTATTTATTATAATTTATGATGTTCACTTGTTTTAAGCCCATGATTATTTTAATATACCGGCTCAAAAGCCGAGAAATCGGAACAATAATAGTTTTATAGTCAATAAAAACAATTACATATTAATATACAGGGAATATCCCCCCACTATTGACCTCCACGCTATAGGCGCAGCCTGTATCGTGAGATCGGTAAATGAATATCCATTATTTTGTGCCTTGTTTATCTATTAATTATAAACATGTATTTCTTTTGTCAGATAACAAGTAGCGAAAAAGTGCAGTAATTTGATAATTATTAAAAATTTAATTAAAATTACAATTAAATTGAAAGAAAACCATAAATAATTTTAAACAATATTAATAAGAAATTAAAACATTAAGACATTAAAAATATTAAATTAAAACATTAAATTAAAAGAACATTAAAAACAAAATCATGTGTGCTCGATACTTATATCGAGAAATGGGGAAACAAAATGTGAAACTACTGAAAAGAATGTTACTGTCTCCATGAAACTACGTAGTCGTTATTAAAATTATATTGAAATATAAATAGAATGTGCTAATCAAATAATGTCATGAAATCTTATGATTTTTAACTACCTTTCGCCCTAAAGTCCAGAACCACTAATAGACACGTGTTTCGCCTCTAACCGAAGCATCCTCAAGATATTCCAGAGATCAGACTCGTTTAGCTAACCAGCACCGAATGGAATTTTGGGCAGAAGATAGGTAGAAATTACATAAGGATTCCACACATGATAATATGGTAAAAGTCAATAAAAACATCGTTTCATTTTACTTACTTTCTCCTTCGAAGTTCCATAACCAAGATGTATTAAACGTGTTATTTAAATCCATTTCAACTATTAGTTTGAAAAAAAAAACTATAAATTAATTAGAGCACGATGATCGTGGAGCTTGCTTGAGCAATGATTGATTGTTAATTGTATTGTCCTAAATGTTATATTCCGTCGTATAGTTCACAATTTAAAGTCAATGTCAAAGGTCCGACTTGAAATCAGTACTAAACATTACAACCTACAGTTGTGATTGACGACAATGTAATGATTAACGTGCTTATGATTAACTACTTAGGTGACTTCATATAATGGATTTTCGCTAACACATTTTGTATATCGCATTAGCATTTATTACTGATTATCGAAACCGGATTTGAATGCAAGCAACGCCAAAGATAAGATCTGACTGCACGCGGGCCCCTACCCTTTGGTAATAAAGAAAAATTAATACATATATACATACATATCTTCATGATGTATCCCCAACGAGGTAGTCAAAGAGGACTAAAATTAATAATAAGGAAAATTAGATTAGATTAAAAAATCTAGTACTATGGATGCTTTCGATTAGCATAAGAGCAAGAATAACTAGCACCAATGAACTGCTGTGGAAAGTGTCTTCCAAACTGTTTGAGTGTTTCCAATGAATTCGGAAATGTATCAGTAAATTAAAAATAAGCATAGGTTCAATAAAAAGATAGACTACGCGTAGTTATACCTATAAAAAGTAATGCGACCAAAATAAGCCTATATATTGTAAACACCACATACGTTTTCATCAAACAAGCTGATCGGATGTCATTTGGTCACTTGTAAGAAAACAGTATCTTAAGCAATGATTTCAATACCTTCGACACTTCTTATTAAATATCGGCAGATAACATCACGATAACACCCAACTAAGTCACACCTTGACACCGCTGTATACATAAACCCTCTAAGACACAAGTTTGCACGTTAACCGCAAAAAGACGTCCCTATGTCGTATCTCTCAGTTTTGAAGGTACTCTCCTTGATGCCAAGCCGACTATTGGAGTCCTTGGCGTCTATATCTCGAGTGACATTCAGTCTTGCGGTCATCTGGAGGGTAAAGCTAAATTAGCTTCGAAAAAGCTGGGTGTGCTTGATAGAGTGGGACGGTATTTCACCCCGATCCATCGCCTACAACTTTACAAGGCACAGGTTAGGCCTCACATGGAATACTGTTCCCATCTCTGGGCTGGAGCGTCTCAGTATAAACTCCTTCTTTTTAACCGCATACAATGTAGAGTGGTTCGGGTTATCGGCGAACCGGTACTCTCTGATCGGCTCGATTCTCTGGCCCTGAGGAAAGTCGTTGCGTCCCTAAGCATATTTTACCGGATCTATCATGGGGAATGTTCCGAGGAATTGTTCGGAATACTGCCTGCTGCTGAATTCCATTACTGTACGTCATGTAATCGACTGTCCTTTCATCCCCACCACCTTGATGGATGGCGGTCTACAACTGTGCGTTTTTTACGACATTTTCTACCACGTACGGCAATTTTGTGAAATCAACTTATAGTGGCGGTATTCCCGGACCGTTACGACTTAGGAACCTTCAAGAAACGAGCCTACTCTTTCCTTAAAGGCCGGCAACGCACCCGTGATTCCCTGACGTTGCGGGTGTCCATGGGCGGCGGTGATTACTTTCCATCAGGTACCACGCTTGGTCGTTTGCCCCCTCTGATATAAAAAAAAAATTCAGTAACAAAGCGGAATCTTCGGTCACGATCTTAGGGCGGAATCAATAATAATGAGTTGCTAGGCATTTCGTCTTTACGAGTGTAAATGTTAAAAAGTATGGTAGAGCCGTGCTGCATTGCGGCACGAATTTGGCCGGCTCGCCCTTGAAATACCACTCTTCCACAGAATATCGGCGAGAAATAACAGCATCTATTGCTGTTGTGTTTCGTTCGGTAAGTGAGAGTGCTAGTGGCTATCTCCCCTCTCTCCCTCCTTTCCTTAAAGGCCGGCAACGTACCTGTGATTCTCCGGACGTTGCGGGTACCGTGGGCATCGGTGATCACTATCTGTTAACACAAAAACTAGTAACATTCAATCTTCGACACGTTCTACAATCAAATTTGTCTTACGTGATATACTCACATAAATATAATTTTTCTTGTCACCTTCATACGCGCTGATTATTTACTAACACCATTCCATACTCATCACTCAATCCATACTAATATTCATACTAAAATTGTAAATGTGAAAGTCTGTTTGTTTGGTCGGCTGTAACACCCAAATCACTGAACCGCATATGATGGGTACAGGGATAGAATGTGCCCGGAGACAAACGTAGGCTATTTATCCCTAGAAAGTCACGGTAAACTTTTCCATTCGAAGTCGAGGGTACAGCTAGAAATGACTAGATACGTTACATTACATATATAATATGTATATACATACATACTGCAAAAATAATACACTCCTGATTTTGCAAACGTGAGCCACTTTTAAACTTCGTACAGAAGATTCAATCTTTTATAGGGCAGTGATAGATGCGCTACAATCGTTTAATAAAATCGGGACTCGTCAAAGCGCAACTATAGTGGATCGTTAGTTTAATAAAAAAATGTATATAATATTTTAATCTTCATTCTGATAAAAAATTCTAATAAAAATAATAGTAAAAAAAACATAAGTAAAAAATAGGAAAATTAAAGTTGCAGTGGCAAAATTCGCTTGTAAGGAAACAAATGGTAAAAGGGATGAACGTATGAATAAATGAAAATCCATTGTTATTTTAGGTTTTAATTTAAATTTATTTTACATTTTATGCCCGAGAGAAATTGATAACAAGAATAAAATCATAGCACGTGAAGTAAAAAATAACTTACAACTTAGTACCGCTTAATTATTATATAGACGAAATTAATATGCTTCAATAATTCTAAATTGTAAAGCTAGAACAAAAGTACAAATCAGGATTTAGGTTTACACACGATGACTTTACATTAATTTCGCACGCTTGTGAATCGCATGTGTATATAATACGTGTCAAAAGTCGTTATAGCAGATTGTTTGTATTTGTATAAATATAACGCATGCAAAACGAAAGAATATCACGTTTTCTTAAAGACTTTGTGACTTTGTATTTAGCTACTGTTGACGAGTGTCGGTTTAAAAGCTCGCAGTTGTAATCTAAGATCTGAAATCTGCGTTTGTAGATGCGTATTATAAACGCGCAGTTTTTTTCATAAACGTGCATTCATGCGACGACTGCGTTGTTCGTTTTCAGCTTTTAAAAGCCGTCGTGTGTAATGGAACAACCGGATACAGAAAATTCAATTTTATTTGAAATACTATGTGTATTTAGAAATAATAATATGCTTAATTTGCTGGTACAAAATAGACAATCTCCAGAAATTAAAAAATAATATGTTCGTAACCATTTCAAACACGATGATTATTATAATATAATTTATGTACATACTAGCGACCAGCCCCAGTTTCGCCCCGATGGGATGTTGAAAGTTTGCAACATACTAGATTTTTTTATGGAGATTTTCATATAAAAATACCATCGAAGTTTCCGACTTTTTCCGTAGATTTTCCAAAAGTTTTCTTTCACACAAACCTTGTCCTGATAATTAAAACACGACAAAAAGGAAATCAGCCAAATCGGTCGAGCCGTCCGAAAGTGATGCTCCGTCATACATGTGGCAATTATACATTTAAACAAAGAATTCTTTTTACAAAATCGACGCTGTCGATTGCGCATGTATTTTAAATAGTGGTATTAACAATAGAAATTAACTTTCGTCATATTGATACATACTATACCATTCCCACCCGGATGCCACAAAAAGGGAATGGATAAAGTAAATTTTGAAATTTATTGGAAATCTTTTTAAATAAAATTCTATTTTGAGAAGAAAATTGTAATATAATTTGAAACAAATAAACCAGAATAAATTTTGTAAATAAAATAGAAACAGAAAGATATCAAAGTGGTTGTGATGGTGTGGTGTAGTTTACAAAAATCAGATATAAATACCTTTCACCTTATAATTTACACATTATGATAAAAAAACACAAACCACTGGCTTAAATTAGGTTGTATTGTCCTATACTCCACTCTCGAATGTTATCTCCAAAATTATAAGTCGACTTTGTAAAATTCTGCAATCAGCATCGTCATTGTAGATATAACTTCTATAAACTCGTATGAAACTGGTGCGTCACCATGTTTAATGTGCTCTTTATCCGATTGAAACCATTGCTCCCCTTATTCTTGTCGAGGGGTCCATTTGCCTTGGAAGTTTGGGCGATATCAGTTTTCTGGTTCGAGCCTCTTTCTTTTTCACTTTGCCAACATCTTTAATATTCTTAACAGATTTTACTTTTACAAAGAAATCAAATATCTTCTTTTTTTGAGTAGAAAAATAATCTCCTTTTTACTCCATCACAACCATTCTTGTTCTCTCTAAAAAAACACCTCGCTCCTCTTTTTTTTCTCATTTTTTCAAATCCTGTTCTATTCTCCCAAAAAAAACATATTTAAATTTTTAACTTGCCAGTTCTATAATTATTTTCTCTGATAACCTCTAAGCTCTTAAAAAGAAGGTACAATAGCGAAAAATGTTACAATACGTACGTATATACATACATATCTTCACGATGTATCCCTAACGGGGTAGTCAGAGAGGACGGAGCGCCAAGTCGCGGTTTTTACATAGTTCTTTCGCTTCCTCAAATCTCAGCATTCTCCTCACACATTTTTGCCTAAGTATGCGAGTTTGTATTGATATTAGGTATTTATCGTGAATTTTAACATTGTTTGCGTTACTCTCTAAAATTACTTTTCACTCGTTTTACGTTCACATGCTTATTTATTATTTATTACTATTCGTATGAATATTATAATGTCAATTATTTATCAAATTCGATTTTATGATTAGGATATTTATAATATTTATTATTTATTCGCCGATACATACATACGTATGTATTATAAATTCCGCCTCATGAACTTTCATTAAGTCCTACTATGCAGCCTAGTTCAACCGAATAAGCGCCTTATAGCCGTTACGATAAAGTTGATTTCCGCAGTTGCGGTTTGATCATATTTAGCATGGAGAAATCTCAACATTTGGAATTGTAATTTGCAAGAAAACCGCATTACCAATTAAAAAACTGATTTTAGAAATTTGAGACCTACTTATCCATTTTAGTACAACTTATTTTAAAATTCTATAGAATGTCGGAGATGTATAACTGGATCTTTGTGCAAAACAGAGTTTCTTGTCAGTTCTTCTGTATCCAGGTTTTCTTTTCGAACCGAACTAAAGTAGATTTGACGTTCAAAAATACCTTGCATTTAGGTTTACTTGAATAAATTGATTTGACTTTAACTTTGAACAGGGTTTTTTCTGGATTTTTTATCGAGATTTTTTTCTCTTCAAAGTCAAAGACAAACCAATTTATTCAAATATACCTAAATGCAAGGTATTACCTATTTATTCATTTTAGTAATAGTTATTTTAAAATTCTATAGAATGTCGGAAATGTATAACTGGATCTTTGTGTAAAACAGAATTTCTCGTCGGTTCTTCTCAGTGTCCAGGTTTTCTTTTCGAACCGAACTAAAGTAGATTTGACGTTCAAAAATACCTTGCATTTGAGTTTACTTGAATAAATTGATTTGACTTTGACTTTGAACGGGGATTTTTCTGGATTTTTTTATCAAGATTTTTTTCTCAAAGTCAAAGACATACGAAACCTAATAAACCTAAATACAAGGTATTTTTGAACGTCAAATCTACTTTAATTCGGTTCGAAAAGAAAACCTGGACACTGAGAAGAACCGACAAGAAACTCAGTCAGGTATCATTTTTTCAACATCATTCTATAATAGTAATTTAATATACGATATCCATAAAGCCAGTAATTGCATGTGCAGAGAGGATTATTTCCAGACTATTGTTGTGTCTTTAATAAATCGCCAATTTTGTAGTATGCTATTCTAATCTGTGTGCGTTTTATAACAAGTTTAAATCTCTTTTCCGTTAATTGAGGAATTTTATTATAAAAACGAACACAGTTGCCCAAAAATGAACCACTTGACTTTTGTAATTTAAATTTAGGAATAACTAACCGATCACGACCACGAGTTTCCACACCATTAACAACGCCTTTCTTTTGAAATAGATATATACTTTTTCTAGTGTATATTATGTTTTCAAAGATGTATAACGAAGGCAAAGTGAGTACATCAATGTCTTTAAAATGATCTCTCAGCGACTCTCGTGCGTTCATACCGTAGATGGCACGTATTGCCCTCTTCTGTAAAGAAAAATATAGATTTCATATGCGCCGCTGATCCCCACAGTAGCAGACCATAAGACATAAGGCTATGGAAATATGCGAAATATACCAGCCTAGCCGTAGCCACATCTGTCAACTGTCTAATGCGCCTAATAGCATATATTGCCGAACTAAGCTTACTAGCCAAAGCCTCGATATGATCCGCCCACTGTAACTTATTGTTGACTGTAAAACCAAGAAAAGTAGCTGATTTCGCTTATTCTAATTGTTTCCCGTCCAGTCCTTGTCTATTATGAATTCTAGGTACATGGGAGAGGGAAAACTCGATACAATTGGTTTTTGTTCATTCAGTGGTATATTATTAAGCAGTGCAGTATTTTACTCAACGCTGGCAATATCGCCACTGGGCGGTAGTTTGCAGGATCTGAATAACAACCCGATTTAAATATTGGTATTATTTTACTACGCTTCATCAAATAGGGAAACACATCTTGATCAACTCATTTATTAAATATGTTTACTAAAATCGGTGTTCTTCGGTGACATTTTATTAGGCAGTACATGAATTGATAATCCCCACTAATCTTCACTTTTCTTTTTTTAAATTGTTTGAAAGTCTTCTCTATCTCAAATGAAAACGTGTGCCTGAACTGAAAACTAGGGAACCGCTTTCCTATATTTTGGCTTAAGAGTGCCCGTGCAGCTCTAATCGTGTTTCCACATTCAAGTATTTCAAGATAAAGTTGTATTTATCCAAATATCTAACTCTCAGTCTTCTTCGATATCGAAATCCAGCTCACGAAACACACCGAAGACCGCATAGACGGACTCTTAATATCCTACTAGATGAAAATGCCATTATGGGAAATATCGCTATACGTATTAGGTATGTGATATATGGAGCTCAGTAAAATTGACTATTCATGAAAAATTTCATCAAGTTGGATTTTTGTGGAGACATAATATTATGTAAATATGTATTTGTCCTATGCATATTGATGAAGTTAAAATACTTATTATTTTATACTTTATTTAAAATAGTTATTTCTTTTGTATGCTTCTAACAATTCTTTGAATTTATTCAATACAACAATGATAAATAATTTGATAGGTTATAAAAAGTGACTAAGACTTAGTTTGTAAAAAGTGTTTTAAGTTAATATTACATGTGTAACATTTTCATCACAAAAATAAGTTTTCAATAGCTAAAATTGTAAAATAAAATTTACGTCACAATAATTTTGTGAAATTTTTATAAACAAATACATGGATGTCCTTATATTTTTTTATGTGTACTGTGGACTCTGGAATGCTGAGTGTCGTAATAAACTGATTCTACACTGCATTATAAGCACAGGTTGTTCGTGCCCTACAGTCCGTGCTAAAAAATAAGGCTGTGGTTTCCTACTTGTCGTAAGAGGATCCTAAATGGGGCTTCGGGTCGCGAACAACAAGAGTGGGGACTCCGGTCGCTCATCCATGCGACCCCGAGAAGGACGACAACGCATGTCGTCCGCACTTCCCACCGTGAGGTGCACAGCATTTTGGGTGGCGGTCGCCAATGCCGGACTGCACTCTGCTCACACCAGCGGGGGCAAACCGGTGTACGTCGCTTTCGGGGGACGTCCTATGTCTATTATTAACACTGTCCCGCATAGTGTACACAAGAGAGGAATTGCAGCCCGGAAAAGGGCTGGCAGGGGTCGCGATGAGCACGCTTCCTTAATTGACCCCCTCAATTTTGTTTAACAGAGGCACGAAAACCGCGATGTCGTAGTGTAACTATAGTAACTATACCTATTATATCGCAAATAAAACACGTACTTATGTGAAAATAATTACAATATGAGTTTATTAAATTAATTTACATATTATATCATTTTATTCCTGTAACTGGTCCTGAAAACTATCGACTGGTTTCTGATATTTGTAAGAGCCTGGTCGAGGCTTCGGGAGCCCGCCGGGCTGGCAGCTTGTTCCGCTTGCGAATCAGTTTAGCTATTCAAAGAGGTAACACTGCCAGTCTGCTGGGCACCCAAGTTATGACAGCTTTCTAAGCGGCAACTTTGAGGAAGTCTATTGTTTAAGACAATGTTTAGTTTTAAGTTTATAAATATTAACGTTGAGACATGTGTGTACAATTTAATAAATACATTTTTATTCATTGTATTTTAATTAAATTGTAAGAAATGACGTCAATTTAAGATATTGTATAGATTCAGGTGTTACTTTGCGGAAATCCATCGCATGTGATAAATTCCTAAAAGATTTGAGAAAGATTGCCTCGCCTCTCAACGAAGCATCCTCACGACACACCAGAGACAGAATTCGGCCACCCAACCAGCACCGAACCGATGCTTCGTTGAGAGGCGAAGTACGTGTCGATTGGTGATTTTTGGAGTTTGGGCGGAGGATAGTTAGAGATTTTAGGAATTTATCACAAATGACGTTACGACAAAAAATGTGGATGTTTTTTTAAAATTGAATATTAATTACGTAATCTTGTAACCAATTATATTAATTGAGAATTTAATCTTTTATTTTTTTACTACCTTAATCAAATATCTAGTTGTTAATCATCGAATTTATTTAGGTTAAAATTGTGCGATTGGCATCACTTCTTTCACTTACTTATACATTTCGTTCATAATAAAGCATATCATCTATAACTGCTGGTTATTCTTTACTATTATTTAATAACGATGCATTTTTATACAATCTTAACATAATAAGCAAACAAATGACAAGTGATCTCTGTTGGCCTAGTTTCTAATTTCTGTATTAAACTTGATGCACTACATTTTTGTTAAATGGGCGCTTTCTAAAAAATCGTAATTGGACACTTCCAGTATCATGCCTCTCAAGTACAGAAAAAAGAAAACATATTTTCTTTATATTAATAAACTGAGATGAGACGACTTATTTTCGAAAAAACGGGAAATAGATTTTACGATATGCGATATAAAATGCGATAACATGTAATGCGAAAGAAAATGACGTTAAATTAGCAGACCAAAATTTTATTTCCATATTAATACCAAAAATAGCTTTAAAGAAGAAGTATTGATATAGCACATAAAAAAACAAAACTTAAGTTTCGCTAACTTCTGGCAGATAAATCTTTAGTAAGTTTTATGTACATGTTTTGTAATAAAAACCTTAAGTGTACCTCTACGCGTTTACATTATTAAGAGTATAATACTACTTCAAAAGAGGTTATTAAGTCCGACAATCTTCATTGGCCAGTAGTACTTGTCAGAATAATTTGCATCATAGATAATAATAATTGTAATATCTTTATCATATAAAATCTCGATAATCTATTAAAATAACTATTGAAAGTTTATGCACAAAAGAATTTTAGTCCGCCAGATATACTTTGGATAAGTATAATATATTAAGGCAAAGCAGACGACAATAAATTAAATCTATAAAAACATTCTTTTGACAAATAATTGTTTTGATAGATTAGTTGTATCTTTTTGTTTCAAATTACTGTATATAGATACATATTCATGGTACTGACGAACCTTTGAAAATCTTCGATACTTTAATATTAGAGGAATTTGTTGAAATTATAAATACGTTGTCTAATATTATTAGAGAAAAACACAGTCGGTTTAATTTCTGTTGGTAATTTATATTTTCATAAAATCACAATATTACATCGACTGCTCCATAGTTCCTTTACATATAAACGTCACATTTTAAACGCTATTATAGTTTGTTCCCTTTTCTCACTAATAAACCTTATTAATCGCGGGTTCTCATCAAATACCACTTAGTATTAGTAATTAACTATAATTTTATTCTTAAATTATACTTGTCTTTCCTATAATATGACCTTCAGCATAAGTCATCAGTCTCAAAAACCGCATTGTTAGACAACAAATCATTTTTTGATTATACCACTGAAATCAAATTGGGGCCCATACGCAACTTTTGCTGTACGCCTTGATAAAAAGACTTTACCGTCTTTAATGTAATCACCGATAGCTTTATTTACTTCGCATGGAAATTCTTCTAAATTCGCCGAACCGTTGCAATCATTACCACATACCCTGTTTTGTTTTTTATCACAGTTTGTAACTCCATTTGGTTTATACACAGAATTATTTTGACTTTCACTACGATTCTTCTCAAATTCTTTCTCGATTGTTTTATCTGAGTCTTTCTTTTTATAACTTTTAGAATAGAAATTGATAAAGAGAAACAGGAAGATCGTGACATTGGTGGATATGAAGTAGGTGAAGCCGTTAGCGTATTGGCACAATGATGAAAAATGTGTCCAGATGTTGTAGGCGAGCATAATCACGAACTGCACCTGCGAAAGAAAATAATATTAAAGACGAATAAGACTCATACATACCCCATTCTCTGTATCATCTTCTATGTGTATATATTGCTTCTAGCTATATTTCACGAAACAAACTTCTCATTCGATATGTGTTTCACCTCTCAACAAAGCAAAGGTCATCAGAAACTAAGTAAGTATATCAGACACTGCGTCAAGTGGGAAAAATGGCTTGTACTTGTGTCTCACATTTACTAGACACGAGACGACTGACCGAGTCGGATGTTGTTGAGAATGTTTAATTGAAAAGTGAAACACGTATCGAATCAAAGGTTTTAAATTTGGGGGATGATAGTTAGAAACATACATATATGATGTATTAATAATATAACTAATATCAGGTCAATACTTTATTAATAACAAAAAAGTACATACATACGTTAATATTTACAAACTTAAAACTACACATTATCTTTATAAATAAATATCTAATTTTACGTAACAAAAACATATTTATAAAATACAGTTGAGTTCTTGTATTTTTTGTTTTCCTTAGGAAAAAAATAAATTTCTGTCTCCCAATTTAGTTCAAAGTAAAATAGATTTAATAACTTCAAAATGTAAATGAATTAAGTACTCTTTTTAACACTAATTTCAATTTTCTGAGATAGCCTGGGCGTTCAAGTAACAGACGAATCGAACCTTCGGTAGCTTAAAATAACCGTATATATTTTGTGACGTCACATAATCGTAATGTCCATTATGTTTTAATGCTAGAATTGACAGGAATATACTCGTACGTATATTTTACATTCACTTTGATGGTTCGTCTCCACTACTCGAGTCTATAGGTAAGGCAATAACTTCTATTTTTCAATGTATTTCTAAGTTTTTTTATAGCGGTCTTCATTATTATAGTTATCTTCAAATTACTTTAACTACAAAATATACTCAAATAACTCATTGTTGTGATTATTTGGAGATTATTATTATTATAAGAATGAATTTTTGGTAACACGTAGGCTCCTAGTCAACCGCAATTTATAAAGGCAGTAAATTATGCTTTGTTTAAAGAAGTGTCGCTGTCATTCAGCGGACAATATTGACGTAACCAGAAATACATATATTATGTACGTATTTGCATTAAACCAGACTAATGGATATATAATGAGATATTTACGTCAAAAACTTTTAACATTGTTTGCAATGTACGAAGTGAATGTACCGTACACCCAGTTGAAAAAACGGCTGAAGGCAAATTAAGAGAACGTGGCAAATATCCGTGGTCATTGTTTCGTTAATTTTTTTTAGGGACACTACGCAATGATATTATTCAACATTATTTTGTCATTAATACAGTATATATTACAAGTTGTTTACTTTACTATTTCTTGTAATATTTGTCATATCGATAAATGATTTATTAACCTGTTTAAGCTTTAAAAACTTATTTTGGAAATAGAGGTTTTTTAATTTTCATAAACTGTATCTCTGTGGTACATACATACATACATATATATCCTCACGCTGTATCCCTAACGGGGTAGTCAGAGAGGACGGAGCGCCAAGCGTCGCGGTTCTTACATACTTCTTTCGCTTCCTCAAATCTCATCATTCTCCTCACACATTTTCGCCTAGGTATGCGAGAGCTTTTGACATTTCCGTCTGCTAACACTCTTGCTATTTGATCTTCATAAGTCAGCCTTGGTCTTCCTTGCCGTCTTTTACCACTCACTTTCGCTCTGTATATTTTCTTCGTCAGTCTTTCATCACTCATTCTTTATAATTTTTCTTTATAATATTCTTTCTTTATAATATTCGTTATAATTTTTATTTAGTTCCAATTCCATTCCATTATTTACAATTGCATTGCATTTTTTTCCATTGACTGTTCAACAATGAGAGATGATAAATATTTTCACAATGATCTTAAAAGCATGGTTGGGTGTTCATGGGTAGCGGTGATTTCTTTCCATCGGGTGACACGCTCGTTTGCCCCTCCGCCATAAAAAAAACCAAATAAATTATGACTGAACTGTCAGAAAGAAAATTTCAGTATAGTATCTATTTATAGTTTCTCCTCGACTCTTATGATTTAGCAAAATGATTTGCTTAATGAGCATTCCTAAGAACCACATCATTACCTGATGAAAACCGGCTTAGATTATGTCCACTATTAACGTAATTGACATACATAATGGTGAAAGATAACTCATGTCGTTGCTATGGGCTAACTTTATAAAATCGTTTATTATTGGGCAGAAAGTTCGATGGCAAGATCGAAATATTTTCAAAGCTTAGGATCCAAGGTTCTCCCATTTAGTTCATTTCCTTACATACAACATACAAAAGAATTACATTCAATAAATTCGTTTTCGATTATAAAAATGACTTTCATTTGGACATTTATTATTTATTTACGCATTTTTTTACAAGAACTATGAAGCAAAACTAATCCTTACACTAGGATACGCTGTGACCTGTGATGTAGAGATAACCGCTGTATATTGTGCACACATAGAACAAAATCAATCAGAAATGAAAGAAAACAAAAAAAAAACAAACAAGATTAATTTAAACTATAAAGCTTAAACAACATTAGAAATAAATTTTAAACAATATCTCGCCATCTTCCATGCGTGATGGACAGGACATTATGGCACAATAAAATCTCCCTTTTGGTTAAATATTTTGTATGCGGATTGCAGATACGGCAAAGCGCGATGAAGATCGACATATATTATAGCTAACCTATCGATTATACATACATATCCTCACGCTGTATCCCTAACGGGGTAGTCAGAGAGGACGGAGCGCCAAGCGTCGCGGTTCTTACATACTTATACAAGCATTATAAAATGAAATTTATCCTTCAGTCGATTGTTACAATCTGTGCAGTTCAAATAATGTTAACCTTGTGTTTACGTATCAATATAAAAAGTGTTAAAACATACGTTTCAGGGACTATCCGATTTGTAATAGCTTTTTTATTAATTCAACTAATTATTTTTCTTTGCCCACCACACAATAAGAAAACGGAATGCGATTGTTTAAAAAGTATTTATAAATATGTATGCGTAATTTTTAAAAATCATTGTAGTGTTAATATTAAGTGCGTAATTAGTAAGTAATTGAATCAAGTAAGTCATAACTAATATAATATACAATCGAGTAAGACATAAGTAAAACCTGTCAAATCTTACCTCATATAAAGTATAAATCTCATATAAAAACTTTTTTATTGCCCAACAATCAAGTAGACAGTGATTAAAATATCACACTCATATACAGAGGGTTCCGTATGCTATTTATGAAATGGTAAATTTATGAACTTAATATCTGGAGATCTGTAAGAACTAGGATTTTCGTTAAATTTCTAGAGGTCTCTGGGACCCAGGGTTTTCGTTAAATTACCTAGGGCATTCGTTAAATTTTTGGAGTTCTTTAAAACTTATGTAGGGTTTTCATTATATTGTGTTTTTCCTGTAAACTACAAATAAGGCTTCATATTTTATGAAACTTCTGTAATTTAAGAAACAATGGGTGGGAATAACTCTGCGTTAATTCCTCATGAATATTTTAAGCTGCGACTAACGTCAAATATGTGGGTTAATAAGATGTATCACTATGCCTTTTAGATTTGTACAGTGCGTACTTATCGACATGCAAATCGACTGTGACATACGGACACGGGTACGGGACTCTCAGCCCTGGTTGGGTCTTAAAATAAGGTTATGATAAATCCCGGTTGTTGTTGTTCATCCTGGTTCGGACGGAGTGGTAGGATCTGTCACTCTGCGTACTCAGAAGAATACATTTCAACGACCAGTTAATAAACTGCGTCCCCTACTTTATGTTAATTAATTAAGTCCTTTCATATTTTAAAATTACTTTAAATTAGTTTTTTAAATTAATGTGCTTTACTACCTACATAGTTATATATTTTTAATTGCATAAGAAACCATCTTGGGGTGTTAAGTCAATGTACTGTTATTGTCAAATGAGTGTGTGGCTGCCCGGCGCTTCCGTATTCAATTAAGCGCGGGCATATCAAAAGTACAATTATACGCCGCGCGCGGCGCCACCTTCGATCGTAAAAAATCCTAAAAGAACGTTATCTGCTGTGTACTGTGCTTCAAATTGGAAAATATCCATAATAGACTGTTTTGTGCTAATCGAAAATATAAGGAGACTATCTATATAGCTCTATTTATCCCTAATTGTCCTATAGCGGAGATGTCGAGGTAAGTGCATGTCTTTTTTGTCAATAACAGGACAGGGGCATATGTACGAAAGCATTCAAATCATTTCGTCTTTTCATAAAGCCCACTGTAGAACTATACTATATATTGGAGGGTAGTGATCGAAGAAAGACTAACGTTTGTTCGCTCCGTAAAATTTAATTATAAAACAGTAAAAAAGTTACTACTTATTGGTGTATTTAGTATAATCTTAAACCTCATTCTGTGAGCTACAAAACAGTGAGAAAATTTTTAAAATCCGGGCACTGGTTCCTGTTTTACAAGCTAAAGTAATTTAAAAATATTGATAACGTCCATAGCTATGACCTGCGCAACCCGCGGACTGCTCGATGCGTTGCGGCACAGTACAAGTAAGCATACAGTATGCTATCTCGGCAGTGTCCTAGAAAATAATTACCTACGGTCGTTTGGTACGTAAACGCGCTACCGACTTGGACTGAATGTTTTTCTTGGGTTACTTATTTGATAATAGGTACTATATTAAATTGTCATATTATCTTTTCATTTTATATTATTGCAAATTTAATACGTTTTTATTTATATAATTTTACTAGTATTTTATATCTAGTTTCAAAAGTTTGTGAGTTAGTATGGTGGAAATGGACAAAAAAAGTGCTTTTTTATGTGCAGTATAATTAAAAATCAGCAATAAATTAACTAGATCATTATGATAATATATTTCCTACAAATTAGCAACAGAGAAATATTTCTGGTTTCGATATAGATGTATTCAAACATCCATACACTGAACATTGTGCTCGTAAACTTGATTGAGATAATATTTAGTCAATAAATGCGCAGGAGCGTCTCATACCGTCCGATGACAACCGCGGCGCGCTCGCGACTGTCGTATGTCGAGATATGTCGAGATTTCGAGCGCGTTGTTTGGGAGCGTTTGTATGAAGATAGCATACTGTATGCTTACTTGTACTGTGGTTGCGTTGAGTCATAATATCATATACTTGGCAATACAGAGTGCCAACGACCACTCAGCGCTGCAGCGCTATACACTATTACAATAATTAGACGGTAATGCTATAGTACTTTGTTTAGTGTTTTCTTGAATATAACTTTATAGTACAAAGTTTATAGTGAATAAATATTGTCACATAGCAATATCACCCGAGGCTGCCAAATACGACATAATGGTTAACATGCAAAACATGCAAGGCAAAAATTACTTGCAAAGAATACTTGACCTGCTCTTGCTGCAAAAAGCCATATGACTTATCATGCACCAATGTCTCTACCCTAAGATTTTATAATACAATGAATAAGGAACACAAAGCAAATTGGAAGTGTTATGCATGTATAGAAAAAATACAGAAGACTAATAATAAACCTCAAACACCAATTAAACATAGAGAAAAAGTAAAAATTACAAGCTCACCTAAACGGAAATTACAAAACGTCGAACAGAATCACGAAAATGACAATGTAACTGTACGTCAGAAGGTCACTGTCAACATCTCCACCGAAAATTCCTTCAGCCAACTATCTGAAGATTCCGATTCATTTGACCAAACGTTGCCTACAAATGAATTAAATAGAAGCTGTCCGGAGATGGTAACATCAAATAATTCGATAATAGAAGAATTAACGGAAAAAATAAACAGTCTGCAAATAAAACTAGAATCGGCCGAAGAAGAGATTGTAAATTTGTTAGCGGAAAATTCTAAACTCCAAAACCAACTATCTATGACTGAACGAAAGGTAAAGCAACTGTCATTAATTTGTAAAACGACAGATAAACCACCAACGCCAAAGAGCAACAAGAAAAAACTCAAAAGTAATTGTAATAAAGCGTCAGTTACTCCATTAAACAAAAACGAAACCAGCATAATGGTACAGAATCAAGGGCAATTCAATATAACTCAAGAAGCTACCAGAAGACCCATTGATGTAACTGATAATGATTTGTATTCAAAACTAGGAAGTAGCAACCTATCGGATACCGGTGCTTTGCATCTGAATCAACATTTAAACGAAGACAACAGTAAAGATTCAACCCATGATTACAATAGTAAAGAAAAATATAGAGGTTTAAATATACATCAAAGTCTATTAAAAACATTTCCTCATAATCAGAAGAGAAGACTGATTATTTTAGGAGGGCAACAATGCATAGGACTTACATCACAATTGATAGAACTGCGAATGGACTCACGTTACGAGAACTATCAGATATTATCATTCATCAAGCCACTAGCGAGCATAGAAGAAATACTGAAGTCTTTAGGATCATTCAAAATTAACCCAGAAGATCATATTATGTTATCTGTAGATGAACATGACAAAGATCCTACTATAGTAGCTGCAGAACTGTATAACATCCTAAAGCTACTGCGATCAAATGAAGTATTTATTTTAAACGTGCATAATAGTCAGTTTCTTAATGTACATAAAATGAACTATATGATAAAATTAATTAGTTATAAGTTTAATAATATTCATTACATTGACATTTTTAATAACCTTGACATTATTTCTCAAAGCTATACATGTGTTACTTTTCTTAAAACCCTTAGCAATAGTGTAAATAGCCTGAATCAATAGTATTATGACATGAACTATTTGAACATGAAATCAGAAATACATAAAAAGGCAAGAGAATGTACAATAAACAAACACAGCACAATTGAACCAAGAAAGGGTACAATTCCTTATTATTTCAATCAAATTAAAAAAAATAACGACTCTCTACTATTAATAAAATCGCCTTCTAATCTTATGAATGACACGGCACAAGAAAGCGATAAATCAAAGGACAGTACTGAGAACGAGCTTTTTCGTGCCCAAAATAAATAATGAGACTTTGAGGATAATGCACCAAAACATAGAGAGTTTAAACAGCAAACAAGATATCCTCGATCTAACTCTTCACGAACTATACTTACAAAAAAAAGAACCAGATGTAATCTGTTTATCGGAAATTTATGTTAAAGCGGGTGAAGAAAAAAACATTAAAATATACGGGTATGAACTCGCGTCCTCTTATTGTAGACAAAAAAAGAAACAAAAGAGGGGAGGAGTATGCATTTTGGTAAAAAGTGGCACTACTTTTAACCTGTAAATGATCTAGACATCTACTTCGAATGTTGCAGTATAAAGATCCCATTAATTAATCTTATAGTAATTTGCCTATATAGGGTTCCAAAACAACTGAAATCAGATCTCGACATATTTTTTGAAAAATTTGAAAACTTATTATATATATTACAGAAATATAAAAATCATACATTTGTTATAGCAGGCGATTTAAATATTGATACATTAAAACATAGCCAAAAATTAGAAAAGTTGTTATGTTTAATTAAAAAATTAATTTAAAATTACACATAAATGAGCCTACACGTATCAACGCATGTCTAGACCTGATTATTAGTAACAAACCTGATGCTATAGGTTACTTGTTGCCACTTGACCTCTCGGATTATAACATAGCCCAAGTGCTGGATGCACCAGTAAAACAGAAGGAAATACCAATAACTAAGTACTACATCCTAAAAAGAGACTACAATGATGAGAATATGGAAAAATTCCGAAATTATTTATCATGTTTAACTTTTATGGATGTATTTATGAAATCAGACATCCATAAAGCCTATGATTCTATAAACTCTTAGGTCTTTTATACAAATTGTGTTTCCCTAGTATACAAATTATGGTAAAAGCGAAGACGAAGGGTTCTCTTTGGATATCTAAAGGCTTCAAAAAAGAGCTGTATGACAAAAAGAAAGTTAAGGTTCGAATATTACAAAAAAAAAACTTCCGTCAACAAAAACAAATTCAGAAGGTATTCAAAACTGCTAAGACAATCTATGAGCTTGGCACAAAAAATTAACAATAACAAAATTATCGAGCGCTCGAAAAATAAATGTAAAGCATCTTGGAATGTAATCAACAATGATAAACAGATGAAACCACAACTGATTCACAAATTGAATGTACAGAATAAATTAATCGTAAATCTACAAGAAATTTCAGAAACTTTTAACAACTACTTCATTGCCTCTTCAAATAATGATGAGTTGCAAAAAAAATGACAAAACACTAACAACACCACAAATATAAATAGTATTTTTCTTCGTCCATACGGTGTAAACGAGATAATAAAATTGATAGTCTTTAAATAATACAAGTGCAGAAGATTTTGATACAACTATCCTAAAAAAAAATGCAAAACAGAGCTAGCACCAGTATTAACGTATTTAGTTAACCTATCCTTTGAAGAAGGGGCATTTCCAAGCACTTTAAAGCTGCCTTTAGTAAAACCACTCTATAAGTGGGAGGATACGTCGAAACTGGAAAACTATAGACTGATTACACTCGTATCAGTAATATCTAAAGTGTTCGAGAAGGCTATGCATAACAGAATAACAGACTTCATTAAGAAATCCCAAATTATTAAGGACGAACAATACGGATTTCATAATCGCAAGTCAACTACTTTAGCATGCTATAATCTTGTTAATAAAATCGTCAGTAGCCTAAATATGAAGCAGAGGATAGCGGTTGCATTTTTTGATATGACAAAGGCTTTTGATTTTGTTGTGCATTCGCTGCTATTACAAAAACTAGAAAATTATGGGATAAGAGGGCCTGCATTAACCTGGATATCCAGCTATCTACAGGATAGAAAACAGTATGTCGAAGTAAAAAATTTTGACAAAAAAATGACATTAATTCCATATAGATCGATACAGAGGCATAACACTTTTGGTGTACCCCAAGGAAGTATAATTGGACCCTTGCTGTTCATTATTTATATAAATGACATTGTAAATGTGACATCTTATCATGGCTTAATACACATATGTTTATTCGAATCTTAAATATGGGCTTCTGCTTTGGGGTAACTGCACAATCAGAGACAAAGCATTTGTCGCTCAAAAAAAATGCATTCGTGCAATGTGTAGCATGGCACCAGATGAGTCTTGTAGAGGACTTTTTAAAAAGTTACACATATTACCCTTGCCTTGTATGTACATTTTTGAATTGGTAAACTTTGTGAAGTGCAATAAAAATCTATTCACTAAAAATCAAGACGTATGCTTAAGATCTACAAGATACCCAGATAAACTAATAAATCAAGTACAATGCCAAAATGCAATATATAATAAAAACGCACCAGCGATGTGTGTACGCGCATTCAACGCCTTACCACAGAAATTTAAAGATTTAGAAATCAAAACATTCCGTAGGGAGGTAAAAATGTGGCTAGAAAATGAATATTTTTATTCAATCGATGAATTTCTAAAATAAATCATTCAAATGGACTGATAATCATTGCTGTTGTGAAACCACATATATAGCTTTGACATTTATAATTGACTTAATTCTAAATTCTATAAATACTTAAGATATCAATTAATTGACATTAGATTATATACAAAAGATTACTTATTAGCTTTTCATATCTTACCGAATCTAATAAACCAAATAATGTAAATAATAATATTACAAATAATAATGTAAATGTAATAATTAATAGGAATGTAAATTGTATTAATATTTTGTATACCAGTTTCTGGTGAAATATGAGTGCCAAATATGTAAACAATACAAGATTATTTTGTACCATATTTCAAGCGAAATAAAAATAAATAAATAAATAAATATTCTATATCGAACAGTTTCTGTATTTGTGACGTCACCATAAATCCAATATGGTGGATGTTCCATAATAGGAAATAACTATTTTATTTAACACCAACAATATTTGCATTACACCGACACCCTGCAGAACAAGTAAAGTGCGTTTGAAAGAAAACAACCGGCTTACAAATAAAAAGGATGTTCTGCAGCGATAGAGTGAATACTATGGAGAACTGTATGAGAGTGGCGACTCCGTCTCTGATACTGAGAGCGATTGTAATGATTTGCCACACTCGGGTCAGGGACTGGAGGATGCCATTAGCATGAAAGAGATTGAGAAAGTGATAAGAAGTTTGAAATGTGGAAAGGCTGCGGGAATTGATGAGGTGACTGCTGAGATGATCAAGTATGATGGTCCTAGGATCTGGGATGCCTTCTGTGCACTCTGCAACCTTTGTTGGCAGAAGGGGGAGGTTCCAAAGGACTGGCGCACGGCAGTCATAGTACCTCTTTATAAAGGAAAAGGTTCTCATTTAGACTGCGCGTGTTACAGTGCCATCAGCTTGGTCAGCTTAGCAAGTCTATACTAAGGTATTGCCTGAACGTATGACAGGCGTTTCAGAAAGATGTTTGTGGAAGGCACGAGGTGGTTTTAGGAACGGTAGAGGTTATATGCATCAGATTTTCTTGCTTCGCGTTATCGTGGGGACGTTTCTGGCTATAGGTCAGAGTTTTCTGCGCTTTCGTGGATCTAGAAAAAGCATTCGATAAAGTAGTGCAAAAGAAATTGTGGAGTTTTCTGCCTGAGTATGGCGTTGGGGGCTCCTTACTGCAGGTTGTGAGGTCATTATATAGCGGCCACAGAGCCTGTGTAAGGATAGATGGTAACATGCCGCCCTGGTTCGAAGTCTATTCAGGCGTCAGACAGGACTGCGTGAAGTCTGTCTGGCTGATCGTGCTGTATTTGGACAGTTGCCTCCAGAGAATGGAAGGTAGTATGAGTGGTATGATATGTGATGATATAGTGGTAAACTGCCTATTGTACGCTGATGATTCTGTGCTTATAGCTCCATCAGAAGCAGAGTTGCAGACACTAGTCACGTGCATGAAAGAAGAATGTGAAGTAAAACAATTGAATATGAATATGAACAAAACTAAGGTTCTGGTGTTTGAAAGAGAAGTGGTACAAACGAAATGTGAGGTTTGAGTAAATGGAAAATGTCTATAACAAGTGAATAAAATTGTGTATCTGGGGAGTGTCTTTTCGAGGGATGGAAGACGTGAGTTGGATGTGGAGAGACGGGTAGCAGCTGGCAATAAAGTGAACGGTGCTCTGTTCGCATTAGTAGATAGTGTGAATATATCGAATACTGCCAAAATGGCCATCCATAATGCGGCGTTGATGTCAACTTTATTGTACGGTAGTGAGGCCTGGATATGCCCGAAATTGAGTGAAAGTATGATAAATGCAGTAGAAATGCGATCTCTTAGAAATATGTGCGGTGTCATCCTTGCGGACAGTATAAGCAATGAAGAGATACGCAGTATGACAGGGTTGCACGACAGTGTTATTGTAAAAATGAAGAAAGGAATGTTTAGATGGTTTGGGCATTAACGAAGAAAATATACATAGCGAAAGTGAGTGTTAAAAGAAGCCAAGGAAGACCAAGGCTGACTTATGAAGATCAAATAGCCAGAGTGTTAGCGGATGGAAATGTAAAAACTCTCGCATACCTAGGCAAAAATATGTGAGGAGAATGATGAGGTCTGAGGAAGCGAAAGAAGTATGTAAGAACCACGACTCTTGGCGCTCCGTCCCCTCTGACTACCCCGTTAGGGATACAGCGTGAGGATGATATGTATGTATGTATGTATGTACCAACAATATGGGTATCAAATGAAATAGAATACGCATCGGGAGGTTTCTGTATATGTGACGTCATCATAAATCCAATATGGCCGATGTTCCATAATAGAAAATAACTTTTTTGATCAACACCAACAATATGAGTACCTCGAGTAACCTCGTTACGTCACGGAAATTTTTTCCACGCGGACGAAGTCGCGGGTACAGCTAATACCTGTATAATTTTTGTCAGTTACTGAAGTCCATGCCAAGCCTACCAAACTAATAAACTTTCTGTTGTTACACATTGATTTGGCGCCGACTTCAATAACTGTCAAATTTAATTGTATACTCGTAGGTATGTGTATCGTATTTATAAAGTTATTTTTATTGTAATTGGGGTTTGATTAGTAAAGGATAGTTATTTTCTTCTTTTCGTGTTTTTTTTTGAAGGCAGTTCAATGTTTTTCTTACAAATTTTTTATTTCTCCCTTTTGAGTGATCTTGTATTAAATAAATGTCTAGAACAGGTCTACAATTAACTTCTTTCTAATTCTGGAGCGAAACGACATACAAGAGAGTCATCAATATAATGGTTATAAGCAGTTCATATTACTTGGTGTTATTTGGTGTATCTTTTAAGTCCAAGCTCCAATAGAGGTAAAATTTAAATGGGACCAACTCGAAAGTATACCCTTTCAAACAAAAAAAAATTTCGAAATCGGTTTAGAATTGACGAAGTTATTGGTGAAACTACATAAAAAAAACACAGACGACTTCCTCCTTTTTTTTGATATCGGTTCAAAATGTCTGATTTCAACTTAGAAACATGCAAAAATAGGACCAAGAAAAAAATAAAACTGTTGGAGTAACAAATCACACATGAGTATTACTATAAAATATTGTCTCAAAATAAAACATGTTGCAAACAGATTGCAAAAAAAGTTATTTCAGCTAATGCTATTCTTAAATGTTTGTAACGATTACCTTGAATAAAATATACATTTCCTCATTGCTCTGTATTTAAATTGTAGTAAAACATTATGCGTTAGGTAAATACTAGATGAAATAAATTTATTGTGCAAAATATTTTATACTAGCGATCCGCTCCTGTTTCGCACGGATCGAATTTTTTTTGAAAACAAAATACAGCCCTTGTTACTCGCTGATAATGTAATGTAGGCTTTCTATAGTTTGAAGAATTTTTTAAATCGGTTGAGTAGTTTTTGTGTTTATCAATTTCATACAAACATACAAAGCTTACCTCTTTTTAATATTAAGTAATTAAAGTATAGATTATTTTCAACCCCTTTTTCGATTATTTGTCTTCAGTCATTTTGTATGTAGGCTCAATCTATACATTTTTCGATTTGAGATTTATCTCAAATGAATGAATGTTGATTTTCATAAAGTACCTCTAACTATGATACCGAAGCTAATACTGATGTGTCAATGAGAAAACCCCAACAGGAATAAATAACAAATGGAAAATCAGGAAAGTCCCTAAATTTTAACAGGGTAAAACGAATATATCATAAAACGGGAAAGGAGACGTTCCACGAATGTGTGGAGCTCCGGCGCTGCACTTTGTACACTTATAATTTAGAAACTTTAACATTAACATTATATAAAAGTGTTTTAATTATGGTTTCGGTATATATTAGCCTAGTTCTTTCGTACAAAAGTTAAATATGCACATATCATTAGCA
This sequence comes from Zeuzera pyrina, assembly GCA_907165235.1. NCBI lineage: Eukaryota > Metazoa > Arthropoda > Insecta > Lepidoptera > Cossidae > Zeuzera > Zeuzera pyrina. The sequence goes on from OU015623.1 coordinate 4,600,900, forward strand.
ACACCTTACCTTAACAAGATGGCGTCAATGACATATTTGACGTATTTCACTAGTTAATTAATAGTACTCCACGTAACAAATTATATTGCAGGTCTTAACTGTTGAAACCTATTTAAAATCTCAAACAGTGGCCTGTTCACAGTTTGAATATGTGCACACTGCAGTTTAGGGTATAAAAAAATTAACAGGAAATGAAATCTTTGACGTCTCGGGAAACAGATCAATTAAATCGCGGAATATCTGCTCCAATTAGATACCAATCACTGGATTGAGTTTCGTCGCCCACAAGTCCTTTGTACTGATCGCCACTTTTATCCAAGAGTAATGCGTGAAGCGATTGAAATCGAGAGATATAACAATTTTAATCGGGAAAACGGGTACAATTTATCGACGATGTGGAATCCTATGATTCAAGGAATAAAACCTCGTGTTTCGTATTCGGTTAAACGCGTGGACACTGTGACTGTTGAGTGTAGGTATCCCGAAAACTATTTACAAATATCGGGGGTAGATGACAAAACATCTACCTCAGACATGGAGTGAGACTTGCTGCGACAGTTTGCTTGAGACCACGGCCGATGCAACTCGGTTGAAACGTCAAGCCAGAATAAAAAGGTAATCGTGTTAAATTTCCCGTTTTAGATATATTCTATAATGCAACGCGAAAGTTTCAAAGTTTATAGGGTAAAACGAAGCTTAAAAAGCAAGACTCAAAAAATTCGTGACAATTTAAATTTTTATAGAGATCTTGATATTTATGATCTTGATATTCAAGCATACCCAGTAGCTCGTGTATTTTTAATTTGAACCGTAAGTTTTTCATTTTTAGGGACTCGTGGGATGGATTTTACTTTTTTCGCACACTTAAAAATCAATAAATTTTTCGAAGAACACATTTATGAGAAAGTTATAGCTTCTACGAGACAATTCAACACAAATAGGTCGTTGGACATTTTTCATAAAATCGATGGTTTTTATGAAGATACGAACTGACTCACGTCTAAACAGAAGAAGCGTAAAGACCATAGAGAAAGTACCCCCGAGTCGAATATATTTAATTTATGCTTAATCAATAGATAGAGTATAGAATTATATGTTAGCTCCCAACTTTTATTGTTTTTGAATGACCTTGAATAACGGTCCGAAAAAAGTGTTAATTTGAATTTGATAACTCAAAACTAATGTAGCTAAAATAATAATAATGCGCCAGACAATACTTGCGCATTCTCTGTGCTATGAGAACCAGACGACTACTACTAGGGGCGTCTCCTAGTACACCCAGTCCCCAGACAATTTAGAAAAGTTCGATTCTTAAAATGGACCGACCGGGAATCAAATTCGGAAACTTCGGCGCTTAGATACAAGATCTAGACCACTGCGCCATCGAGGATGTCAGGTTAAAACGATGTTTAAATGTTAAATTAGAGAAAAATTGAACAAGTTAGTTTGCCTAGGTTAAATTTGAAATATTTCCAAGAATTTATTTAGAAATTTTCACAATATTGAGAATTTTCCCAGTTATTAGTTATTATATCTCTGTGTACTAACCAACTGCATTGCTGTTACGTATTTCTTCCACCAGAGATACTTCTGAAATCTTGGACCTAGTCCAGACAGGAGGTAATAAGTGTACATGACCACGTGCACGGATGAGTTGAGGAGCGCAAGAATCGCACCTTGGCCTCCAGCGGCGAACTTCAAGTAGCTCCATGAGTATATTGCCATGATGGCATGGTGATATACGTGAAGGAACGTCACCTGAAAATGAAATATTGTGTTACATTGTATTTTATACCCTGTGTTCACTAGGAGACAAAATGGACAGATATGTTGCGGACAGCTGCGGCAGATGTTGCACGAGCGATGTTCTAGAGACAATGTCGAAAGACATAATATCTCTCGTCTACACATCCTCATTGTACAAATTGCTACTGGGCGACTGTTAATAGACCCGTTGCTCGCTCATGTCTACGCTGACTTGTTCCAGGACACGTTAAATGTCACGCAGAATTGGTGTCAGGCGACGAGATCGCGGGACAAATGTCTCCTAATGAAACCGGAGATTAAATAGTATTCAAACCAAATCGATAAAATCTGAACAATTTATGAAATGACCCTGGTGTCTGTTTGTCTGTCACAGCTCGGTGAAAGCAGTTGTAGTAAGCAGTGATCCAAATACACACGTGAACTTCGCCTGTTGCATTTGAAATTCATGGGTTGGTTTTGTAAGCTTAAATTGACTGGCCTGGTGGCGCAGTGGCATAGCATCTGCTTTCCAAGCTGGGGTCCCGGGTTCAGTCCCCGGTCAGGTAAATTTAGGAAACGAATTTTATAAATTGGCTTGGAGTCTGGGTGTTACTGAGAACTCCCCCAGAGTTCGTTGTGTGATACCCATAGTACAAGCTTACTGCTTAGTTTGGGGTCACACAATCTGTGTAATTGTCTGGAATATTATTATTATTAAACTTTTTTTTTATACCTACATATATTTTCAAGTTATCGTACAGGTAATATGTCAATTTAGAATTCTTCATATGATATTACTTTTTGCTACTGCTTTAAAATGCCTGTTCACCTTGACTTCAAAAGTATTACTCAGGAAAAAAAATCATGAATCATTTAGAAGAATTGAATCTGGGCCCATTGGCTCGGAGGACAGACGTTCTGCCACCATACTAACGGGCTGGTTGTTACAATCGTACGTACTCGTATAGGTATGTAGGTACACATTTACACTCCAATATTTTTAATTAAATTTTTTACTGGTACAAACCGATAGTGAATTGTAGCAAAAGCCAATAAAGAATATGATTAAATTAAGACCATCTTTATATTCTAAAAGACAGTAATATGTGCCATCTACAGCAAGGATGGGTGACACAGCAAAATTCCTTGCGTCAACTCAATAACCAGCAAGCGAGTAGCGAAGCGCGCGCTGCTGGCGACCCGCGCCTACGACTAACGCTCGCTGGTTTCTAGCGCAGGCAGTATGTTGTACGCCAATACGAGTACATTTGAAATAAATGAGTCGACACTTCCGGTACAGTGAACAGAGTTGGCGCAATTGAAAGGGGCGTAGCGCAATGCTACCCATGTTTAATCTACAGCAAGGAATGTATGAGAATCGCTGAGAGATCGTTGACACATTAATTGTTGACCTTGCCTTGAAATCTTTAAAAATCTTAGAAAACGTATAGATCTATCATATTTCAATAGAAACGCTGTATTAGTGGTACAGAATCTCTATCGTAACCAACTGGTTATTTCCAAATTAAAATTGCAGCAGTGGGTCATTTTGGGTAACTGTGTTAATTTTATAATAAGGCTTCTCAAGAAATCACTCAATTCAAGGAAAAGTGATTTAAACTTTTTACTATGTGCAAACTGATCGGATAACCTACTATAAAATAAACGATTTCATTGAAAACGAAACTATAGGCTCAACTATAAGCTTTATATTATAGGCAAACTATAAGCTAACTACAGGCTCTCTGGACACGAAGTTAGTGGCTTTCTGAATACTGTATTGTAAAATACCTACCTATAGTAAAATGATGTTAAAAAATGATACCTGACTGAGTTTACAAATAGGCACATTATTATCTGACGGCAACGTCAAAAAAGTATTCGCATAACTCGGCGAAAGTATGTGAGGAGAATAATAATTAAATAGTCAAACGAACTTACCTGTAAGTGAAGTTCAACTTTATGCAAGTTGTTATCTCGTCCGAAGATATATAATTTTTCATATTTATTGATGTGAGTTGTAAAAAATATTTTATAATCTTTTATACATCAACTTCAATAATATATATAGACGTAGTGTTAACTGTCAGAGAATTCCAAAACCATTGCATATCTCAGCACAGTGTGTGAGGAAAATGATGAGATTTAATGAAGTGAAAGAAGTACCTATGGAAGGATATATTATTATGTAAGGATGTAATGCTTGGCTTCTATTCCTTCTGAGTACCTTGTTAAGGATACAGCGTGAGGATATGTACCCATACTAATATTATAAATGCGAAAGTCTGTCTGTCTATCTGGTACGTTTTCACGGCTAACCCGCGGGACCGATTTTTATGAAATTTGACATGAAGATAGTTTGACACCAGGAGACGGGCATAAGCTACTTTTTTTTATTTACTCTTAAAGGGATGAAAAGGGAGACGAAACTTTATAGGGGAAGTGCTAAACCGCTGAACTGATTACGATGAAATTTAGTACAGAGATAATATGTGTGCGATATGTGTAGGCTACTTTGTTTTTTAAACTTGACGTATGGTTTTTTATACATGTGACGTCATCATAAATCCATTATGGCGATTGTTCCATAGTATGAAATAACTTTTATGTTCAACACCAACAATATGGGTATCTAATGAAATGGAATGTGCAAGGGAAGGTTTTGTATATCTAACGTCATCACAAATTCTATATGGCGGATGTTCCATTATAGGTAATAACTTTTTTGGTCAACACAATACGCAAGGGAAAGTTTCTGTATATGTGACGTCATCATAAATCCAATATTGCGGATGTTCCATAATAGGTAATAATTTTTTTGTTCAACACTTACAATATGGGTATCAAATGAAATACGCAGGGGAAGGTTTCTGTATATGTGACGTCATCGTAAATCTAATATGACGGATGTTTCATTATACAAAATTTCTTTTTTGTTCAACACCAACAATATGGGTATCAAACGAAATGGAATACGCAGAGGAAAGTTTCTGTATATGTTACGTCATCATAAATCCAATATGGCGGAACTCTAAGATTATGGAAACCAGTGTACTGTAGCCAGTGAGTTCCCATAGAACACCCCCCAGGCACAATCACAAATATGATCACAAGTCACCATTTTTATAAACAACAATGTAAACAACTCGTTTTTTATTTATTTTCTAACATGAAAAAATATATGGTGCTAAAAACGCACAACATAATATATATTGTGCATCTCCCACGAGCGATTCTAGGCGTACTTTCGATTTTCATCTATTTTTTGATGAGATGATGTCTAAGATGTTCTCCACAGATCCACAGTTCTCTTTTTCACACATTTTCTTTAAGATTTACGTTATTATTTTTTATATAAAAATGCGGCGCCAGCGATTTGACATAAAAACCGAATGCACCGAATGAACCTGAACCGAATAGACAGTTACAGATACAGAGGGCAGCACAGGTCAAGTAATAGCTGCTTTCTGGATTTCTTTAAAATTATGAAGCGTCATTGACTGGTAAAGCCGGTACTACACTTGTAATTTATCATCATCGAGGACGAAACAACAATGAGCATAATGGTATTTGAGCAAGCGAAATAAGTATGTCAGGATAACTATCTTTGGTTTCATTTTCTCTGCCTACCCCATGGAGATGCAGAGTGAAGATGGTGTGGAGATGCACATATGTATTTATTATGTATAATTAACGAAAAATTAATTCAATTTCCTGTGTTGGGTTAGTAAGTTAGTGTAAGTTACCTAAATTTTTCAATATACGCACGTGATAAGGCGTGAGGATGTCTGCTGTCATCATTGTTAGGGTCCTAAAGGACTTAAAAGAAGTCCTGTAGGACCCTAACAATAATGACAATAGACATCCAAGTGGACTGTAATTTTTGATGGTTTATATTGGACAGAAGATATATGGTGATATTGGACAAAAGATATACTTATAGCGCGTGAGATCGTCTCGGAAATCTTTATGAAGTGTTCAATAGTTCGGGCCCCCACGTCTTTCGATGCTCGTCGTACACCCGAACTTCTCCTAGGATTCGCGATTCGCGACAATTATTTTTTATAATAAGTAGGTACCTGTTTATCCTTCTTTCTCATGATGAAAAAAATGGTGTCCAATAGTTCGGTAAACTTTGCGACGAAATACCACCAGCCAACGTCGAGGAGCTAAAAAAAATATTGTAATTATTTATCAATACCCTTCCATAAATAGCTGGGGTCTCTTAGCTTAGGCGTACGCGAAGAAACAAACCGCATAGGCGACATTGTACAGAACAGCATAGGTTTTACAAATTTTTTAAACAATGCATTCGTTATGCTGTTCTTTAGACGCTATTATTTGCACGACAAAATGCACAATAAATGTACAATACATCTTTATACATACACGTACTCGGACACAGGCACACATCTTGTGCGATGTCCGTGTCCGTCCGTGATATCTTGTCATCTTGTGGACAACGAGAAATGGTTTATAGCTAAGCTAGGATTCAATAGATGGCGCTGTTATCAAATTATTAGCGAATTCTGTATTCACCGCGAGTAAAACCGTAGATCTCAAGTAGTACTATAAATTAAAAAAAATTATGAGTCAATAGTGTTCCAAGCTATAGCATTTATACTTTTTTACATACCAGCATATCGTCCAATTCACATGTGTGTCGGTGTAAATTTTATTGGAAAAGAATTATTCTAGTTACGTGGTATGATTCTCGTTTTTTTCGTATGCTGTGATCCTATCCTATACATACTTTTATTTAAGAAGTATATTTAGATTATTTTAGCAAAATGCCATCAATCGATGTTACAATTCTGTCAAAACGATCAAAGAGATCTCACGCGTTTTTTGAAAATATTAGTATTAATTTGACTGTAACGATCTAGAATCCATGGAACATAACAATACGTAAATAAAGTATTTCTTGAAGTCATGAATGTTGGAACTTATTTTCTACTAGTTGTTCCTCGCAGTTTCACCCGCGTTACATTTGGTATTTTTTCGATATAAAAAGTAGCCTATATTAATTTCTGAAAAGTTCTCTACCTGCCAATGAAAATATCCTCAAAATCGGTTCAGCCGTTTCGGAGATTATTCCGGTTAAACAAACAAACAGACACATTTACAAAAATTTAAAAAAAATGTGCTTGTGTTTTAATTAAAGAAAAAGCCTTTATGAAATCACAAATAGACACTTCAATCTTATTTATATGTATGTATAGATGTACAGACAATAAATATGTATATTTAACCAGCATAGAATTTTAATCGTTAAAATGTTATAATAATTCGTTTCAATGAAACTATTAAAGTAGTGTAAATCACTAATTATTGAATACTGCTTTACTCACGTATAATCGGTATAGGTAGCGACCGGCGGCCGCGCCCTGTCTCGCACTCGTGAGAGTGCGAGATAGAACTCATCCCACTCACCCTGATGATGGACCGCCAATATGTCCGAAACTAGTCGGTACCTATGCCGATTATACGTGAGTAAAGCCGTATTCAATAATTAGTGCGTTAATAATGTCTCACGAAAGTTTTAATAATTTAGTGTAAATCATTATAGCTTTAGCCGTATTTTGGGTGCATCCTTAATTTATCTTCCAGGGCCTAAAAAAGAAGGCCTAAAAGAGAGTCATAAATTCGGGCTACACAAAATATCTGAATTTTGAAGCACTTGACTTTTAGGCATATCCAAAACAAATTTCAAAACATATTTTAACAATGGGAGCTCGTGTGACGGAAGGAGCAGGACGAGCTGTTATTGTTAAAATTTTGCATACACACACATGAATTTTAATTTGAAAGTTTATAAAATGCTTATCATAGGAAACGGCAGCTCATAAGCCAAAAAGTCGTGGTAGTTAAGCCACGACACATGTCCTAAGCTAGTTCTTTTGCCCGTCTGTTATGTCATAGCTCTTCCACAATTACCCTTGTTATACACTTAGTACTTGGGCAACCGAGATTTACTCAGTGTCTTTTAAAAAAAATAACAAAAAAAAGTCTGGCCACATCGCAGGATTCAAACCTGCGTATTTCAGCTTGGTAGATCTACGCTCTAGCCACTGTACTACTGAAAAGGTAAACTCTGTTGTGAAATCAGAAATGTTTAGAGTTTAGAAGTTTTAAGTCTGTGAAAACATAGAGAAAACGAAATTTCTCAAAACTGGACCCTAGCTAGATCGATTTTTGACTACCGTAAAGCTTTTTGTATTGTATTTTATTTGTATTGTAAATTTCATTGAAATCGTTACAGCCGTTTTCGAGAACGCGATTATAAATATACAAATATTACTTGTTTAATACAACTCTTTTAAATTACATAGTGTCTTGAAATAAACGAAGTCTATGCAATTTAACATTAAATTCATTGTTCAAGATTTTTCTCCATGACTTTTAGCCATAGAATTTATAAATAAATCCAAAGCCAGACGCCGTGTCTGAGCAGCAACTGTGACCTAATTCAGATAATCTGACTCACTTTTACATACGACATAAATTTATTATCAGTTAAGCTGATCGGTCATCATTTCGTTAGAAAACAGTACCCACACATAGCACCCACACGTCTATATTTAATCTGATGTTATTTGCCTCACTTCGTAGTACGGGACAGGCTGTCTGAAGTTACGAAGTCTATGCTTTTATCATTATTTTTCACTTTATTCCTTTATTATAAGTACATAATTAAAGTGATATGTATTTTTAATAGGTACTTGTTGCAAACTGAACTTAGACATATTATTTCAAATATTAAAAAAAAAATAGATATGTAATGTAGTCACATTGCAGGATTCACACCCGCGCATTATGGCGTGGTAGACCTACGCTCTAGCTATTGTGATATTGAGAAAGTAAACTGTTGCAAAATAAAAAAGTTTTGAAGCTTAGAGTTTAGAAGTTTAGTTATAGGAACCATTTGGTTCCTTTTGTAAAACCAACATTGGCATTGTAATTTTTTTAGTCAAGCATGAGGTGTCCATAAAAATGAGTAAAATTGACTGTTTCTTTTTTTTTAATGTAGATCGACTTAGTTTTACGTAAGTATAATTTCATTGTACCGGACGAAAAAATTTTGGACATCAGAAGTTGGTCAAATTTAATGAAAAATATTTCGTGCAATAGAGAAATTCAATTTAATTATGAAACACTGAATTGTTCCCGAGTAAGTCGTCTATGATTTAGTACGTTGGATTCTTCCGTTCCATAAAAAATATTGTATCAAAGGACAATGGGCATTTTTATACGAGCATCGTCCCCCTGACCAACAGACTTGAAATGTATCTCATTCGATACGTCGTAGCAAGTTGATAATTTTTATACTACGACGACATCCTTGAAATGTATTGGGTATTCCAGGTAAATCGTGTTTTAATAATTAACTGTTTTTTTATGTTTCGAATGAGATACATTTCGTGTCCGTTGATCAGGTGGAGGGGTAAGTAAAAGAAAAAAATTAAAATTGGAACACAATTTGCCTGAAATGGATGGATGGATACGGATGGTGACTACGAGTTCAACAGTGTGATTCTCTCACGCAAATTAGTCAAATTCACTTCTGAATCCGCAGTGAGATTGTCAACTGTGAAATGATATTCTCTAAAGTCGATAGATATACTAGCGTCGACTCGATGAGAGCGGCGGCGGGTCTTACTGTTGTAAATAAATTCTTTGACGTTTCGCTAAATACAAGGGCTGCTATTTATGTATCCGGAACTGGCCAGTTACAGAACAATATTAAAAAAGTAATTATAACATTAAAAATGGAACTCTTTGGCTGAAGAATACAGTTTGTTTCATGTAGCTGTCATTTGTTTATCCTTTGTGGCGTCATTTTGAAAATTGCGAGTCTTTATCACCATGGATTTAAGTCGTGAAAATTTTCGTGCTATGATATATTACGATTTTCGGAGAGGGCTAACTCAAAAACAGTGCATCGATCAACTCACTTCGACTTTTGGAGACGAAGCACCATCGAAAACTACTGTGTATCACTGGTTTAGTGAGTTTAATCGTGGGCGGTCTGTGCTCATGGACGAAGTTAAAGAAGGTCGCCCTAAATCGGTTGTTGTACCTCAAAATATTGATGCTGTGCGGGAACTAATAATGCGCGATCGTCATGTTACATATCGCGAGATAGAGGCGACTCTAGGCATAAGTATGACCAGTATATATAAAATATTACACGAACATTTAGCTGTAAAAAAATTTGTTCACATTGGATTCCGCACAACTTGAGAATTGACCAAAAATGGGCTCGTGTCGATTAGTGTCAAAAAATGTTACAAAAGTACAATCAGGGTGCGTCAAAAGCTGTCTATAATATCTACACAGGTGATGAACCTTGGATATATGCGTATGATCCTGAAACTAAACAACAATCAACGGTTTGGGTATTCTAAGATGAGCCGAACCCAACAAAAGTCATTCGTTCAAAAAGCACTTTGAAGCAAATGGTCGCTTGTTTTTTTGGTATAAATGGACATGTAGTTACAGTGCCACTAGAGGATCGTAAAACGGTTAATTCTGAATGGTACACGACCATTTGTTTGCCAGAAGTCTTTGAAGAAATAAGAAAGAACAACTGACAACGCAGAATAGGGTGGGGTGTCCAACAGTGAACCAGTGGTACTGAGTGAACCACCCAACCTACTTTGTAAACGCGACGTTGTCAGATCGTGTCGCGAACACGAAAGTACTATATGTTTACCGCGCCGCCCACTCTTCAGTTGCGAGCGAGCTAGCGCCAAAAACACCCGCGCGGCGGAACGTTTTGTAGTTTTCAACGAAAAAACAAAATAAAACGTGAGTATTCTTCTTTTTTCTAAATCCTCCTTGGTATAGTTTTTCTGAGTTATATTTATAACACTTCTGTAGTAACTATCTGTGAATCATTTGTTAATACAGTAACTACTCTAAGCCTTTTATTTTATTTCTAATGTAACCTAAAATATCGAATGGCGCATATAGTACTCAGTGAACCATGAACATAGCTTGAACAGTGAATCGGTTCACTGTGTACCACTTCCAAGCGGTCTTTTATAGGAATTGATTTAACAATTCTAAGTTGAATTTTTATACCAATTTACCGATTATGCTGAGACATTAACTTATGTTATATTATTGTTTTAGGATGGGGCGAACTAAAACAGAGAAAAGGAAAATTGGAGGTCATACTGAGGAAGAAATGCTACGGGCTATTAGATTAGTGAAAAATGGGGAGACAATTCGAAAAGCAGCAAAGGAATGCGAATTACCCTACCCAACTCTAAGGAGATATGTAAGAAAATATGAGAATGACGAAACCACAAATTTAGTTCCGAATTACGAGGTAAACGCTGTTTTTACACCTTACCAGGAGAAGGAATTAAAAGAATACGTCCTCGATTGTTCCAGCAAATTTTATGGCCTTACTGCTAAAGATACTCGAAAACTGGCTTATCAAATGGCAACGATTAATAGTATAAAAGTTCCTCCATCATGGGGAGAGAATAAGATTGCAGGAAAAGAGTGGTTAAGGTCATTCAAAAAGAAACACACGGATTTAAGTTTAAAAAAACCTGAAGCATGCAGCTTGGCCCGAGCCTCGGCGTTCAACAAAGTGAATGTTCAAACATTTTTTAAAAACTTAAAAGAAGCTATGCAACGGTCTCCTAATTTCGGCAATGGGACTCGTGTTTATAATTTGGACGAGACATCAACAACGACAGTACAACGCCCGCAAAAGGTTCTTACTCTTAAAGGGACCAACGTCTCTAAAATCACGAGCGGCGAAAGAGGTGTATTAATAACTACATGCTGCATTGTTTCCGCTACTGGTCAGGCTTTACCTCCAGCAATGGTCTTTCCTCGAAAGAAGTTCCAAACTCATATGCTTCATGGCGCTCCCCCTGGGACCCTTGGTTTAGTAGCGTCATCCGGCTGGATGAATGCCGAAATATTTGTAGACGTCATGAAGCATTTCGTACAACACACCTCCGCTTCAAAAAACAATCCGGCGCTCTTGATTCTTGACAATCATGAAAGTCATTTGTCTTTAGAGGCTTTGAACTTTGCTAAGTGTTCCGGTATTACTGTACTTACCCTGCCTCCTCACACTACGGCAAGACTACAACCATTGGATGTGGGATTGAATGGACCATTCAAAACATATTACAACTCTGCCGTTGATTCGTGGCTGCTCCGGAACCCAGGACAAACACTTACTATTTACCATGTAGCTCAATGCGTAGGACAAGCCTATTTAAAAGCAATGACGCCGGTTAATATCACCAATGCATTTGCGAAATGTGGAATTTTTCCTTATAATGAATCTGTATTTGCAGAGGAGGATTTTTTGCCGAGCTTGGTGACAGACAGACCAGAACCAGAAAAAGAAAATAACGAAACAGATGTAGAGAATGAAATAAATGAACGCCATTCACCTCTCACTACCTCCTCTCCTTCTATTTTACAGGAAGAGTCATCACGATTCCAATCTGATCCGACCAACATTCAACAGGTAGAAACAAGTTTTATTTCACCAAAGAATTTTAGACCACCTCTAAAAGCCGGTCCAAGAAAAACAACCAAACGACGCAGACTCTTGGGAAGAAGCATGATAGCCACTGATACCCCTGAGAAGAACATAATAGCAAGGAAAAAGAAAGACAAAGCCGAAGTTGAGAAAGTAAAGACAGGCGATCTGTTTAGAGATCGCCTATCTTTACTTTCAGATCAGAATAAGAAATCCAAGAAGAGACGAGAAACTATAATTGTCGACGATTCTAGTGAGGAAGACACATTTTACGCGAGTGGTTCTTCATCTGGTGGAGAACAGTTCTTCAGTGATAGTGAAAACGATGAAATTATATTGACCGATGACTTTTCACCTCTACCTCGAAATCCAAAAGTGGGAGATTTTGTTATTGTTTTGATTGAATCAGAGATAAAAAAGAACAAATGCTATTACATTGCGAAAATTATAGATGAGTCTTCCGAAGACGGTTATGATTATTCCGTTTCATATTTAAAATTAAAAAGTAAAATGTATTATACGTTTGCTGAGCCTATGGAACCAGATATGGCAATGGTTACGAAGAATGATATAAAATATATATTATCAGACCCCAAGGTAGATGGCAGTAGTCGCCGAATAGCAACGTTTAAATTTTCTGTAAACCTATCACTTTTAAACTTTCCATTTTGATTTTTTTTACGAACATAATTATTAAGACTGAATAACATTAAGTTGATTAAAGGATGGATCTCTGTGAGCCAAAGGCCTATATTGTAATAAGTGCAATTAAAATTTTTTAACATTAAATATTTTTATGACGTTGTTAAGTACATGGTTGATTTTGCTAATAAAAGTACATTATAATATTTTGTAATGTATACAATATACATACATACATACATACAAAAATAACTTCACGCTACATCCCTAACGGGGTAATAAGAGAGGACAGAGCGCCAAGCATTGCGATCCTTACATACTTCTTTCACTTCCTCGAATCTCCATCATTCGCCTCCCACAATGTATACAATTTGTTTTATTGCCTTACCTTGAGTTTCCAACCATGAATATAGAGCAAAATTTATAATTGACTGTAAAATTAACAGGATGGTTCACTGTGTACATTATGGTCCACTGTCGACCTACCTCGGGGTTCACTGTGTCCCAAAGGGTGGACACAGTGAACCATTTCCCATCTTTTAAAAAAACTGTAATAAACTCTATTCTGTAACGTTTTGGTCTTAAATTAATATCTAAAATCAAAGTCAGATAAATAGCCAGTCATCTAGTCAAAAAAGTACTTTATTAAATTCACAAACAGTTGAGCTTCGATTGTTTAACTTTTTCGTGGTTCACTGTTGAACACCTCACCCTACTTCTTCATCATGACAATGCTAGCTGCCACATATCGGCCGAAACTACTCGGTATTTGGAAGATCAAAAGATCGAATTAACGGGTCATCCGCCGTACAGCCCCGCCTTGGCCCCCAACGACTTCTATTTATTCTCAACCGTGAAGAATAAATTACGTGGTCAGCGTTTTTCGAGCCGTGAAGAGGCTGTTGATGCGTTCAAAATGCACGTTTTGGAGATACCTTAATCTGAATGGAAAAAGTGCTACGAAAATTGGTTCCAACGCATGCAAAAGTGCATCAATCATCATGGTGAATATTTTGAAAAGCAATAAAGCTATAAAAAATTATATATGTTTGTTTCACTTTGTTATTCCGGATACATAAATAGCAGCCATCGTATAACGATCTAATCTAAACAAAAGCAGTTTCATTTAACGTAATTATCGCAGAAGAAGTTAAAATACACTACGGACTGAGATGTTTTCTCTTAAAGCAAACCCTGATAAACTCGCATCCAAGATCTCTTCACTTCGCTCCTAGTATGTTTGGTTTAGAGAATTTTATTTGATGACCAAGTGAGTTCAAATGCGAAGTGGTGTGAATTGTCGAGCAAGTCTCGCTTGGGCACTTCAAGTTTTTACAGAATTGCATCGCAGGACAAAAACGTAAAAATAAAATATTATTGAAAAATATTTTATATTTTAATTCTATCTTATTAACGCACTGACTTAAGCGTCTTTCTTGGTGGTGGAAGATACTGGGTTCGAAAACAAAAAAGGCGGCTAGTCCTTTGGACTGATTTGCGTAAACTAATTTAAGATCGATGTGGCCCCGACCTAATTTTTAATAAAAGGAAAATGATCTCTATATTACAAAATAACAGGAAATCATAATAGTTTTGAAATAAGGTTATAATCCTCGTAACACTCAGCTTTGTTCTAAAGGTGTAATACATTATTGAATATTATGTATTAAATTTATTTTACGATAACTTTTTTTTTACAAAACTAATTTTAAAGTTAGAATATCTGTAACCAGAATATATTTTTGAAAGAAACTCTTAGTCTTAGTTCATAACGCCTGAAATGATCTTGTGAGCAAAGGTGTAATATATCATAATTTATTGTTTTCTGCTTAAATTTGTCACAGAAATGCTAGAAAGGAAAATTTAAAATTGCCTTATAATCAAATCCTATCTTTAGACGAAAATAAATTCTGAGGTTACAACTACATTCCAATTACCATAATCGTGATAAAAGAGTTATTCTTATAATATTAGAAAAAGTGTACCGCGTTTATTTAGTTAATGAGAAATGTTGTAAGATATAGTCGGTGTACTATAGCAGGCGTTAACCATAGACAATCATTACCTGTTTATTCTGTGTATTTGAAGGATAGCGACATCCAGCATACACCACACCATCTTGAAATAGATTCAAGTTCAGCACCTAATAACAAAACAATAAAGGAAGTAGGTTGATATTCATTACTAAGATCTAGTAGATTTTTTTGTGGCGTCACTACAATATAAAACCTTCAATATATCCTAGCAAAGAAAAAATTGTAAATCAGTATTGATAGCTTTTCTCTTTTTAAAATTTTGTTTGATTGTTGACACTGAATAACAGTTGTATTCGTAGTTCCAAAAGTCTCATGCAAAGTCTAATGTCTACTCTCACCAAGCAAGCCTAAACCGCCTTATCAGTAGAAGGTTCTTACGTTAACTGTTTTTTTGTAAATCGTATCACTTAAAGTTGTCTTAGGGGTTACCTAAAACTTATTGTAGGTGAAATCGGGCATTAACATAATTATTCAAGAAAGCCAAGGTGAACGATAAGAAGTGATGATCCTTGTATCAGTATTTATTATTTAATATCCCATCTTCCATAACACATTCTAAATGGATGGCGAAGTGGTCTAGATTATCCATACATACATATACTTATAATGGGTTTATGGTAAAAAAACCTTGGGTATTAGACGAAAAAGATAGTTTATACACAAAATTCAAACTGCAAGAGCGAGAGACTTCTATCTGAACTATTTTTATTTTTTAATGCCGATATAATGACATAATAAACTTATCATATTGGCTTAAATTTTGCTCATCATATTGGTTTTTTAGCTATAATACGACATATTATGTACCAATATATAAGACGGCTAATACTACAATATGAGAAAATTATCTTTGACCGGCGAACGGACAGAAACAA
Organism: Zeuzera pyrina; assembly: GCA_907165235.1. Taxonomy (NCBI): domain Eukaryota; kingdom Metazoa; phylum Arthropoda; class Insecta; order Lepidoptera; family Cossidae; genus Zeuzera; species Zeuzera pyrina. The sequence goes on from OU015623.1 coordinate 4,616,721, forward strand.
ACGGCGGACAAATATTTCATTCCATGTGTTACAATTTTTAAGCTTTAGGATGTAACGCTAATAAATCGACCAAAATTTTTGTACCGTCAAAGTTAGAAACGTCTTTTATCCAAAAAGTATTTTTTATTAAATAATATGCTTTTATTATTTGCGATTCGACTCCTAATATTTTGAATATTCTATTTTACTTACCTTAAAAACAATTATCAATGATAATACAACTTGGCTGGCATTATAGTACGTGATTAACTTGTTCATTTTCAATGGTGGTCGGTTCTTCATCAATCGTGGTCCGATTCTTACTGCTATTAGATATGCGACCACCACAGATAATATAGGGACCGGACTGGACATCATGAACCAGGAGTCCACCATGGCACCTGAGAAAAAACAAGACTTCGTCATGTAATATTATTAATCATCGATTTAAAAGTAAAATTTATTGCGACGTTTAAAAATTTCTGTCATCACCTCCTTAATAGTTCTGAATTAGATCATAAACATTTTTTTAATGTAAAAGAATACTTACTTTTACCAATTTTCAATGAATCTAAGTAGCTATCGACTTTCTCTAAGTAACTCATTTTGTCACCTGGCTAATCTGGAAATAACACAAAACTTTCCTTAAAATATTATTTATTAAATCGATGGTGGCTTGTCATTAAAAACTGAAACGAGCAACATAACATGTCATTTTGTTTCTTTTTATATTCGTAATTTCTACGTGACCTGCCAGTATTTAAAAAAACGTTAGTTGAATGAAAACTATTTTGTGAAAATTCTTACAGGAGTAGTTTTAGAAATATATTTTATGTTAGTATATATATAAAGATAAAATACCTACTCGTAGCAAATAACTTAATAATTTTAAAATTAGAATTAGGTACATATTCAACATTTAAAAATCGTCAGGACTTTTTGGCGGGAACGGGAGAAGTGAGGTTGTCATTTTATTTAGATTTTCTATTTTTTACATGTTTAGGAGTTTTAAAGTACAACAGTGATAGTATATTGTCTTTTAAAGTTCTGCGTAAGTGATAAGAATGGAGGAGATCTAAATAAACACATGTAGCTGAAGTTTCCGCGCTCTTCCAAGAAGTCCTTTATAACTTCAGTAAAGCCTACTATCACTTTACTGCAGGAGTTTTACGATAAGAAAGAACTAATTTACTTGTGATTCTACATGGATTCTACTTATTCTGTGTCTGTATACTAGTTTGTGTTAATGCGTGACATTGGCAAATGCGCTAATCATCTACTGAATGATTTTCTCGCTTTAGTTGACGTTGGCAATGTACTCACGTACGGTGCCATTTAAAAAAAAATCGTCCTTAAAACAAACACAACACTCGTCCTTAATTACCAAAACTCATTTTGGTTCTTTTTCCTGTCTGTTTGTTTATTTGTCCGGACTAATATCCGAAACGGTTGAAACAATTTTGACGGGACGTTCAATAGCAAATAGAGGACTATTCGGAGAGTTATCTCAGCTAGTACGCGGTAAAAGGCGTCAAAGTAAATGTAGACATTATCATTTTTTTTTTTTATTGTTATTATTGTGTATTTTGCGTGTAATTGTTACCAAAACAATTTGATTTTAATTTCATTTGGCTTTATTCTTACGATGAGTCTGAGAGAGAACATTGTCACAAATAGCGTTGCCATTATGTTTTTCGTAGGCGTTAACAATAACTACGGAAAAAAATTAAATTAGATACGGACGAAATCATGGGTAGTAGTCAATATTGGATAGCTTGCTTCTCCGTTAAGGTTTATTCACTAACGCGAAGCCGGGGCGGGTCACTAGTTTTTATATAAATGAGCGTCAAGTCAATATACATAGTAACGAATCAACTAACATGGATACTGGTTAATTCTCATATTACAAAGTATTACTGCAAGCTCCATTTGCACCGCTACATTTATTTTGTAGGTATTTGGGTATGCCTTTTAAAATACAAATTGTGTATCAAGTCTTTCCATTCCATGTTAGGATGCCTGTCAGTTGTATTCAAAAGCTTAAAGCTTGTTTAGTGACAAAAAAACAAAAGAATATGTTCTACAATATAAATAACTGTTCCAACATTGTACTAATGCGTTATTAGTCAACTGTCACGTATTTCGACAATAGAAGATATACCGACTCCATATAGAGTACAAAATAAATCATATACACGCATCGCACATTGAACTTTAGTAGTGATCTTCAGAAGAGATATAATACTGAGAATATATATATAGTATAAGAGATATAATAATAAAAATGAGATTTTAGAAATACTCGAAGTTTTTTTTTAATCCTCGATCTATAGATAGTCGATGGTTCAGTTAGGCTAAAAGCAAACCACTTCAGCGCTATTTCCTACGCGTCCGCACCCAGATAGCACGTAAGTTCGCTGCATACTTGATTTTACTTTGATTGTAAATTGCCAAGTCTAATATGAGGAGGCAAGTTTTGACATTTAATGATTAAAAATTGCCATGTCAAATATAACAACAAATTTTTTGACAATATTGGTAGTCTCATTATTTTTAGTAGCTATCGAGTTTTTGTTTATAATTCATACTACTACGTTGTACCTACCATACGACTGACTTCTGTGTGGGACGATGGGGTGTCGTAGGCGAATAACTTCAGCACAGAATACTGTGTTATCAATATTGTATCTTTGTTGCGTGGTAATTAGGAAGTCTAATTCAAACTTTCGTCTACTACCTAGTCTTGCCTTAAATATTGTTACTAGGAAAACATCCATTTCTTACATGAAACGATTATTATTGTAGTGTACGTTGTTTATACATTAATATAATAGAATTTCAATAATATGAAGCTCAATTAACATATAAAACGTTGTAGACAGTTATCGATTGAAACACACACTTCTCCATGAGAAAACTCGCCACTGCTATTCTTGTAGTATGTTTTAGGGACTCCAAGTTATTAAATTATCATGGCGTTTAGAGCATGCCATACTCTCTAAAAAACACCATAAATCGTAATTAAGTGAATTAAGATCAGGACTAGATGACGGACAGTCTTCAGTTCTGATGAAGTCAGAAATGTTCTTTTCCAGCCACGCTTGCGTGATTTTATGACCCGGTGGCTGTCTGGCTGAAAGAACCATTCTTGGTTTTGGATCATGGTGTTGTTAAGAGGCTTACTACCTTCTTAAGAATCGTATCTTTACACACCTGGGCTGATATTTTGATATCTTTTTCACAAAAATATGGCTCAGTCACTCTTTCATAGCTAACACTTAACCAAATCATCACTGAAGCCGAATAATGCTCACGTTGTACACTATTAACTAATTCAGAAGCCTTTTTAGAGTTTTGAGCATGAACTCGGTGATTTTTCTTATTAAAATGTTGCTCGATAGTAAAAAAATTCTCGTCAGTAAATAAAATTGTTCTGTGACCTCCCTTTGCGTATCATCTAAAAAGTTGTTTTGATTTTACCACACCCAATTCATTTCTAAATTATAGGTTAAATGCATCTTTTATAAGCTGTAAGTCGTAAGTCATCTTTTGAAACACGCTACGCGGTTCTGGGTGCTATGTTATATTCATTTTTCTAAATAAAACCTTTTGCTTTCGGATGAGATTTCTATGGATTTTTTCTTTCACTGCTTTGATTGCTTTTTTAGTACCAATGCTACGTGGACGGCCAGATCTTTTTCTATCACAAACAGAGGACGTTTCATTATACTTTTCAATAGCCCGTAACACAAAAATTTTAATATCACAAAGATTGACGCAAAAATGAAAAAAAATTTACAAAAACAAATTAAACCGCCTTCAAAAAAACACTGAAAAGTACAAAATAACTATCTTTTACTAATCGAAACTCAAGTACAATTAAAATAACTTCTTAAATACGATACACATACCTATATAATTATATTTGACAGTTACTGACGTCGGTGCCAAGCCTACCAAACTAATAGACTTCTGTTGTTGCACACTGATTTGGCACCGACTTCAATAACTGTCAAATTTCATTATATAGGTATGTGTATAGTATTTGAGAAGTTATTTTAATTGTACTTGAGTTTCGATTAGTAAAAGATATAGTATTTTGTACTTTTCAGTGTTTTAGTTGAAGGCGGTTTAATTTTTTTTATAATTTTTTTTTATTTCTCTCTTTTGAGTGATCTTGACCTAAATAAATATCTAACGCAGGTCTGCAATTAACTTCTTTTTAATTCCGGAACGTAAAGACATACAAGAGAATCATCAATATAAATAAAGGTTATAATGAGGTCGTGTTATCTGGTGTATCTTCGAACTTCAAGCTCCAATACCGATGAAATTTAATGGGACTATCTATGAAGTATTATCTACCAATAAAAAAAATAATTTTCAAAGTCGGTTCATGAATGACGGAGTTATGAGGTAACAAACATACAAAAAAAAAACGACATACAGTCGAATTGAGAACCTCCTCCTTTTTTTGAAGTCGGTTAAAATACTATGAATATTCATATGAGAATGACGGGTTCTAATTAAAAATGTAATATTATTGTTTTTTCTAATATAACGGTATTTATGGCCAGACTGTGTATATACAGTCGCACGGCAAACTTGTTCAAGTTTAATTTGCTATCTCGGCAGCAAATATTATTAAGGTATAAAAAACATGAAATAACAAACGATATATGAAGAAAACTTAATAGTGATTAGCACTATTACACATGAATATCTACAACGCTATTACGTCATAAGTTATTACGGAATTTTGGTTATCATCTAATAATCGAAATTCTAACAGTGAATAGAACGTATTCAAAATAGTTCAGACTTAAAAATATATCTATGGAAGTTGAAAATAGAAAGTAATCTACAATGTACCTGTACTTACGCTACAATTAACCATAAGGAGTCAAATGTTACGAAGTCGGTACGAGTTCATGGTATAAATCAGTCGAATGTTGTCGTTCGGCTTGCCTCACTCACTTCGTTCTATGTTTGAAGTCGTATTCACACGCGTAAAGCTAGGGCCAGAATAGCTTTATCAACTAACGTCTATAAACAATATGATTATGACATTAAAAAATAATATTAAGCTACGAGTTGAATTGAGTGACTACACTTGCATTCGACGATTAATGACATTCTGAACACGTTTCTGAACTTTTAAAATGGAACTTGTGTTTGCTGCTCTGGTGCCGACCACCACCACCCGAGTTATTGTCTGGCGCCTAAATAATACAATGGCGTCTTCAGGGTTCCGTTTTCTTTAAAAAAAAAGGAATCTTTTTTATATCACTTCTTCTCCGTCTGTCTATCCGTCTGTCTATCGAGACGACAAGACTTAAACTATAATTCATATGTCTGCGGTTCCTTTGGAGTTGTAAAAAAATAAGCTTCTAAGTCAACACAATAAAAAGTTCGGCCATTTGTGCCTTATATTTTGACATTCGCAAGTAAATCAAAACCTATAAGGCACTTCCCATTAATCTAGACTCAAAAAATTTGGGAATAAACAAGGCCTCACAGCACAGTACAAACTTACGTTTGCATCTGGAGACTATGGGAGAACGTGTCTTTCAACTGCAAGATTAAGTATGTTTTTGAATCTGACTAACTTTATCGGTAAATATAGGTATATGGTGGTATAATATCCTCGGTGCGTGAGTAGGACTTGCACTTCGCCAGTTTTTTTATTATCGCTTTACATTTCACTCGCAGCCACGTTTTATGTCAATTTAAATGGCATTAATCCTCAGCGTGGTTGCTACCGACGCTTCGACCGACGCTTCGTGGCGACCGAGCTTTCTCACAAAAAAAAAACAAAACAAAGTCTGACCACATTGCAGAATTCGAACTCGAATATTTCAGCTTGGTAGATCTATGCTCTAGCCAGTGCACTACTGAGAAGATAAACTCTGTTGTGAAATCAGAATAGTTTAGAGTTTAGAAGTTTTAAATGTGTGAAAACATAGAGAAAACGAATTTTCTCAGAATTGGATCCTAGCCAGATCGATTTTTGACCACCGTAAAGCTCTATATTGTAAATTTAATTGAAATCGTTAGAGCCGTTTTCGAAAACGAGATTATATATTTACAAATATTGCTTGTACAATGCTACTCTCATAAATAACATAGTATCTTAAAATAAAGGAAGTCCATGGAATTTAACACTAAATTCATTATTCAGGAAAATAAATTATAGATTTTTCTTCATGACATTTAGCCATAGACTTTATAAATATCTCCAAAGTCAGACGCCGTGAAGATAACCTGACTCACCTGTGAATACGACACGCATTTATTGTCAGATAAGCTAATCGGTCGCCATTTCGTTAGAAAACAGCACCCACACACAGCACCCACACGTCTATATTTTATCTGATGTTATTTGCTTCACTTCGTAGTACGGACAGGCTGTCTGAAGTTATGAAGTCTATGGTTTTATCATTATTTTTCATTTTATTTCATTATTATAAGTATATTATTAAAGTGATATGTGTTTTAATAGGTATTTGTTGTAAACTGATCTTAGACATATTATTTGAACTTATTAAAAAAAAAAGCAAAAAAAGTCTAACCACATCGCAGGATTCGAACCCGCGCACTTCGGCGTGGTCGATCCACGCTCTAGCCATTATGCTGTTGAGAAAGTAAACTGCTGCAAAATTAAAAAAGTTCAGAAGTTTAGAGTTTAGAAGTTTTAAGTGTGTGAAAGACGGAGAAAACGATTTTTCCTAAAATTGACACCTAGCTAGATCGATTTCTTGCCCCCTTCAACTCCTGTTTTGTAAATTTCACCGAAAACGCTAGAGTCCGAGAAAATAATATATAAAATTTTATTTTTTATTATTTATTTTATTTTTATTATTTTATATTTATTTTAATTTTATTTTTTATTATTATTCATTTATATATAAGTATATATATTTACATACAAAAATTGCTCGTTTAATATAATAGTGGATGTCACTACAAACTAGTGTTGAAAAGTTATGGGAGCAGTCAAGGAGCAGTATTAAACACTGTCATTTTTTTTTCTTTACGTACCTGAATATCAGACTTCTCAGAATAGTGGATTAAAATAATAGGACTAATCATTTTAACTTCATTTGTATTAGAAACGAACATGAAGTTGTATTCATATATAAAGGAAATATACGATTATAACAACAAAATTAGTAATTCAAACTACAACTTCTTATAATTAAAATAGTTTACGCTGTATGTTCTCCATTTCTGACATTAATCATAATGAAATGAAATAATAAATAATTAATACAATAAATTTATTAGTTTTAACTATTAACTATTGCAAATTTCGAAATTAATAGTTTTAGCAAATCTTTTTTTATCTTAAATCATGTAAATCACGGGTAAGTTATTGTTAGGGTAAGAACAGAAATTATATTATAGAAAAAATTACATGTAGAGTTGTATCTCTAAAATACAATTTATTATTTTATGCTGAGTAATAGAAGCTTATGCTTCTAGTAGACTTCATCTTGTTACAGGATCATTGTCATCACCGGGACCTTCATGCTCAACGCAAGAGCAAAACTGACTATCACTCCCATAGATAGTACAAATGGCATCCTTTTGCTTAAACAAGGCCAAGTAATGAGACAGACTAATGTAATAAACCTTGCATGTATCTATAATATAACCGATATTCATTTTACATCTATAAAACTCACATCATTGTATGCGGGTACAAAGTTGGCAGAAGAAAAGTTCACTTCTTATGAATTGCGTAAGGCATATAGGGATCAAATAGAACATATATTAAATATTATTGATAAGAAAATAGCGTTTATTTTACCAAGTATTAGAGTTAAGCGTGGCCTCATAAATGGGCTAGGTTCGGTAGTAAAAGCAATTACTGGCAATTTGGATAATGATGATGCAATTAAATTCGAGAAGGAAATTCTTAACATCCGTAATCAGATTAACGGCATACATAATTCACAAGAACAATCATTAGTCTTAGCTGAGAATACGAATAAAGAATTTAGTCATCAATTGAGTAAAATAAACAATAATCAATTAAACTTAGCCGCAGTGTTGCATAATACTACCGATAGTACTAATCTAATTATAAGACAATTGAACTTTTTAAATATATATGTGCAAATAGATTTTAGTTTACAAATTATACTAGACAAGCTAATGATGTTAGAAGGCGCTATGGCGCTATATCGCGCTAGGCGCGAAGACTTTCGCGCAATTGGGTATAATGCACCCCAGTATATTAAGTTCTAGAAATTTAATATTAGAAATATTAACTCTAAAAAGTAATATAAAAGAATTTAGACCAGTAGCTGACATCTGTAGATCCTAATATATATGACCTTAAACATCTCTATTCCATTCCCAATCAAAATCAATTAACTATAATTCCACCATCCAAATACCTAGCACTTGGAAGCGATGATTACGCTTACATGCAAGAAGACTGTCGAACAATCAGCGACGGTCTACAACTATGCAAGCTCATCAGAAACAGTAGTTACAACAGTGTGAATTAAGTCTTATAGTTCTTTGTATTTGAAAAGTACTCGAAGAATTGAATGACGAGTGGCCCTGGCTTGTTTGATAATAGTTTGAATAGCTTCGAATGGTTCCGAATCCATTAGCATCGATTGGAGTTTTCTGTCGAGTGGATAATAATAAAACTATCTTCTGCTACACAGTGCACTGCATTTTCTAGGGTTTACTTACCCTACCTTATACCTAATCAATGAAATGTGTTTTTGATGCTATATCCATAGACTTTATAACTCCAGACAGTTTGTCCCATACTACTTACCGAGACAAATAAATTGTTAATGCGTGGGTACTATTACCTCACGAAAAAGCAGCCCATCAGCTTATCTGATAATAAATGTGTGTCGTATGTACAGGTGAATCGGCTTGCTTGATTTGCCTTACCGTTGCTGCTCGGACACGGCGTCTAAAGTTATTTATGATGATAAGGTATCTATGGCTATACCCAACGATATCTATGTAGTACCACTGCGGTTTGGACACCACACCTAGCTCACATGTACTTCGACACCTGTGCAGTGAACAACATAGCGTATTTTACTTCATTGCGGACCTACAACAAGTAATCAATAAACAATGAAATGGTTCCGAATGTGTAGTACTTTTGTGGTAAATAATAAAGAAAATTACTACTCAATTTAATATTAGATTGCATAAATATGCAAAATTAAAAAGTCCATTCTCACACATTGAATTGGACTTGCCCATTCGGAGCGACGAAACAATAGCACTGCGTCGATTTTATTTAAGGCGAAGCGCCGCGCGTTAGAGGAGATAAAGCTACGTCCCGCGTCACACTCTGCCATCGCAGGGTGTCAAGATCATTCTTTGGTTATGAGGTTTACTATTCTAGTGCAACATATATTTCAGTGGCTACACTCAACATGTTCTTACGGCAGGAAGAAAAAAAAAACTTGTCGAGACACATGAGTTATTACTAACACTAATATATAATATATTGTTGCTTCTTATCCAATGTCAGATGAAATCAAATGAAATTCTCGGAGTTGTTTTTTTTTTCACTGTGTGGTATTATATTATGATATTATTTTGATCATGACATAAATTAAGTTATGACATATTTTGATTAATAATTAGTTAACTTGGATTAGTGTTATTTGTGATCGAAGGTGTTTTATAATCGAAAAAGTTCTTGTCGTATAGCTTTGGTTTTAATGTACAAAAGAACAACTGTATTACGTAACGCAAGCAAGGGCGCGTTTATTCGACACGAATTTCTTCGCGCCGGTTTCAATTAAATTCTCGCATCATCTAAATGGGCCGTAATAATTTTCGGTAATGATTTTTTCAGATTTTTCTAAGCAACACTTATTGCAAGTTTTCGTTCGATTCTTGTTGGATTGTTTCAGCGTAGGTTTTTTGAATCTTGTTGCTATCAAGTAATAAGACTTGCCTAGATGAATAAAAATATTCTGAATTTGATTATTCTACTATTAAGTACATTATGAGTACTTATTTGTATTTTAAGGTCGAATGCATAATTCCTTAATTAGAACTGTTGATGACTAAATGTACTGAAATAAAATTCATAAGGGTCATTAGTCAAACAAACGGGTTAATCATTCGTATTAATAAGTAGGTATTATGTCTGAAACTCACATTGCGTGACTACTAACGAACACACTACTAACGAATTTTGTTCCAAATAGTGAAAATATTACAAACAATGTACCCTGTTGGTTGTAATTTTCATGTAAATCAAGAATAGTTCCGTTGATGCCCGTTATTAATGAAGTTTATGGAATAATGTAATTAAGAAGCTTTTAAATCTAATAACATTAAATGTTTATTAAATAAATGTTACATAAATGTTTTACAGCACGACCTTCATTTTGACATTGCCGTCAGTGACAGTTTAAAAAAAAACTTACACTTCAAAGAGCGTAAGATATTTGGAAATACATATAATGTGTTTTTAATACTGTGCGAAATAAAAACAAAATTGCGTTGCTCAGAAAAGAGAATATTTTGAATTTTTTATTAGACATTAAATATTCCTTAATTTATTACATTATTTATTTAAAGTAATAACATAGGTATTGGTATCTTCCCTGAAAAGAAACAATATTTGAAGCTACTATTTCACACTTTCCTTTTAATCCACTATGATATTTTAAATTTATTGCGTGCAGTCTTTCAATGAAACATATCCTCTCTCTTCAACCCACAAATACTCCTTTATACTTTCAAGCCACTTCAAGCTACGTCGACAGAGTTGTCGTGTCAATGCGCGGCAAGTTTAAATTAAATGAAGGGCGAAGAACTTCCTTTACATACGTATATCTTATTATTTTCATTATTGACTTTAATATGAACAAACAAGAAACTAACTAAAATTTCGCTAAATTTTCACTGTTCGCTCCGACGTATTGCACGTAGCACTAATAACACTGCTTTTTTGTTATATACACGAAGCTATGAAATATACACATATAACAGTACTATTATCCAATATGTCCTATTATCCTATGTCGATCCGTTCAGTAGTTTTAACGTGATTGACTAACAAAGAAAACATAACTTCATTATATATGTATATATATAGAATATAGATAGATATAGATTGAAAACATTGAGGTCATTCGTCAAGTGTTTTGTTTTTAAATTGTAGCGTTGCCTTAGGTTGTCTATGTTCCTAAATCGAATTAGTATCATAAATCAGTTTACCCTAATAATATGTGAGTGACACTATTCATTTCAAATGTAAGATAGAATAATAACAGAGGAATATTATTTTCGATATTGTATTATTTTCGAATATTGTTTGCGATATGCAAACAATAATAATCTACTATTACTTATTTTTAAGTGTTTTTAAAATTACAATTTTTTACAATTACCATTATTGTTATTATTCGTTAAATTCTTGGTGGTTTTTATTAAACCACGAACACACAAACGGACAAAAATTCTAAAAACGTTTGTTTTACTAATAACTAATAAGTATAACAACTGAATCGATATTCAAAGTTGATAAGATTATGATTAAAAACGACTTGAGGAACACTGAATATGTATAATTTATTTAATACAGTTACACAAGATGTACGCATTAGTAATATCCACAGAGTAGAGAGAGATAACGAGCTGTCATCTATACATAGTAAGGAAGTGACACAGTGGTGCCATATCTATAGATACTGGAAGGCGCTAATTTTAAATACAACACTCCTCCTAAATTTAAGCCTTCTCAAATAACATTTTACATTAAATTTATGAAAAACAAATAGGTGTGTTTAAATTACAAATTAATTATTTCTTTCTAAATTTCTTTAAAGGATTTAAGTCCAATTTTGTCTTTAAGATAAATGAATTTAGCTTTACACAAAGGTTTGGTGAAAATATCAGCAAATTGCTCATCACTACATACATAGTTTAAATCAATTATTTTAGCATAATATTTTTCTTTAATAAAGTGGTATTTTATGTCTATATGTTTGCACCGCTTGTGAAAGCTAATGTTTTTAATTACACTTATAGCACTTTGATTGTCCAAGTTTAAACACACAGATTTTTGTTTAAATTCACCAATGTCATTTAGCAGTTGTTTAATCCACATAGCCTCCTTGGTGGCTGCACAGGCAGCCATGAACTCCGCCTCTGTGGTTGAGAAAGCCACGGTCTGTTGTTTCTGGCAGGCCCAAGTCACTGCTGCACCATTTTTGGTGAAGACATATCCAGTTACTGAACGTCTCGTGTTAGGATCGTTCGCGAAATCAGCATCACTGTAGCCTACTATTGTGTTAGGCTCAGATGTTGGTGTATAGTATAAGCCATGATCTTTGGTTTCTTTTAGGTATTTGAAAATTTTCTTTACAGCGTTCCAATGTGTTTCATTGTAAGAATTTAAAAATTGACTCACCAGGCTAACTGCAAATGAGATATCTGGTCTGCTTACTGTTGCCAGGTGCATCAAGGATCCAACAGCTTCACGGTAAGGAATATTCTTTTCTGTTTCTCCTTTTCCTTTCTCCAATTTCACATGGGGATCTACTGGAATGCTGTTGGGTTTAGACTCATTTAAATTAAATCTATTCAACAATTTATCAATATAATTAGTTTGATGTATAAAGACTCCTTTGTCATATTTTTCAATTTCCATTCCAACAAAGTTTTCAAGTTCACATGTTTTTACTTCAAATTCAGATTTTAAACAGTCTATAAGTTCTTTTAGTTCAGTCTTATCCTTTGAAAATATCAGTCCATCATCTACATATAAACACAGGTAACATTTGACTCCTTTAAATGTACCAACATATACACATTGATCAGCTTTACTGTTTATTAGTCCAAATTTCTTTAGTACTGTATCAAATTTAATGTTCCAGCATCTCGGTGCTTGTTTTAGACCATATAAAGATTTATTGAGCTTACATACCTTGTTTTCATCACAGTTTAGGCCTTCGGGAACTGTCATATAAATTTCTTCCTCTAGCTCACCATAGAGAAATGCTGTTTTGACATCTAATTGAACAATATGAAGATTCTGTTGAACTGCTTCTGATAATAATAGACGAATGGAATCATACCTTACAGTTGGAGCAAATGTTTCCTGGTAATCAATATTTTTAGTTTGTGAGTACCCTTTTGCGCAGAGTCGTGACTTATAGCGCAAGCCAGAGGGTTCTTTTTTGATTCGAAACACCCACTTACACCCTATCACTTTCATATCAGGTGTTTGGTTGACTAAAGTCCATGTGATGTTCTTTTCATGAGCATCAAGTTCTTCATTTATTGATTTAATCCATTTTGAAGCCTCAGCTGACACTATTGCTTTTTCATAATTATCAGGAACTTCATTTTCAGTTAATTGATAGCACAAGTAGCTTTCCTCTTGATTCTGTGCTTCTAAGTGCTGTTTTCTAGTCATTATTCTTGTTTTTCTTTCAGGTAAAGAATCATTCAGGAATGAACTCGGAGTCAGATGATGATGTATGGCCAGTTACTGAGTTGAATGAATCATCATCATTTATAGTGTCTTCTGCTTTGTTGGTGACACTGTTTTCACTCGAAGTTAATTCAATAGGTTCACAATCCCTTTTGACTGTTGACTCTAGAAACATAGCATCTCTGCTTTTGATAGCAGTTCTTGAATTAGGTAAAATAAAACGGTACCCTTTTGAGTTTTCGCAGTATCCAATAAAAATTAATTTTTGTGATTTTGCATCAAGCTTCTTTCTCTTTTCTTTAGGTAAATGAACCATTGCCTCACAGCCAAATGTACGCATATGGCTGACTTTGGGTTTCTGACCAGTCCACATTTCTTCTGGTGTTTTGTAATTAAGTGATCTTGTCGGAGAGCGGTTAATAATGTAGGCGGCCGTATGAATGGCTTCAGCCCAGTACATTTTAGGTAACTTTGCATTAAGCATCATACACCTTGCTCTTTCAATCAATGTTCGGTTCATGCGTTCAGCAGTACCATTTTGTTCCGGTGTGTAAGGTGTGGTTGTCTGATGTATTATTCCTGCATCTTTAAAAAAGCTTGAAAAATCTCTATTGTCATATTCAAGACCATTATCAGACCTGAGAATTTTAATTTTGCGGTTTATTTGATTCTCAGCTTGGTTTTTGAATTCTTTAAACTTTTCTAGGACTTCTGACTTGTTGTGCAAGGTATAAACAAATATTTTCTTTGAGTAGTCGTCTAGAAATGTAACAAAATATCTTGCTTTGCCTAGTGACTGTGTTTCCATCGGACCGCAGACATCTGAGTGTATCAGTTCAAGTAGGTCTTTGCTCTGAGACCCTTGACTTTGGAAAGGCAGACGTGTTTGTTTTCCTTCCTGACACGTTATACACTTGAAATTGTCTTTTACTGGATTTAATTTCAAATCAGCGGTGTTTTCAGTCATTTTCTTTACAGATTGAAGGTTTAGATGACCCATTCTCTGGTGCCACAGGTAAGTATCTTGCTCAATGACATCTGATATGCATGCATAGCCTCCAGGCCTATTCAACTGATACATATTGTTAATTAAGCTTGCTGTTGCTACTATGACATTGTTTCTGTTCATAATAACACAACCATTCTTGTTAAACTTCACTTGGCCACCATTTCTTATAATTTGACTCACCGACAGTAGGTTTGTAGCGAGTTCAGGCACATATAAAACATTTGTGATTAAAATTTCATTTTCTTGGTCCTTCTGATCATATACACATAAGCTTATTTGTCCAGAGCTTTGTACAGGTAAAATCTTATCATTTGCCACTTTAACACTTTTTATTTGAGGTATTGAATCTTCTTTCAGCAAAAACTTATGTTTAGTCATATGTGCTGATGCCCCCGAGTCTATATACCAGGCATCAGAGTGTTCCGGAGAAGCAAGAAATACTGCAGCATATGATGAGTCACTTTTGTTGTTATTTTGATTCTTCTTTGGCTTTTCTTTACATTCTGGGCTCTTGTGACCATATTTATTACAAGAGAAGCAGCGTGGACCTTTAGTGTCTCTTTTATTTTTGTTGTAGTGCTTATTTTGTTTTGTTGCAAAAGCACTTGAGTCACTTTCTTGTTTCACATCTTGTAATATTTTTGCTTTCACTGAGTCAGAGCTAATTTTGAGGCCCGAGCTTTCTAAAGCAAGAATCATAGGCTTGTAGCTTTCTGGTAAACCAGACAACAAGAGTGTGCCAAGCCATTCGTCATCAACGTGGAAACATATATTTCTTAATTTATGTGCTGTCGTCATAATTTTACTGACGTACTCCTCTACATTAGGACATCCTGCTAATGTTGTGTTGCACAAGTCTCGCAGTAGACCAACCCGGCGTGTCAGTCCGGAGTCGTCGAAAGCCTTCGACAAATTGTTCCATACCTCCTTCGCAGTCGCACTTTCTTGTATATGGACGTAATTAATAGGATCAACGAGAAGTATAATCTTGGATCTGGCTTTCGTGTCACGTTTTTGATCAACTATGCTTGGATCATCACATTCAACACAGTCCCATAGCTCTTCGTGTTCAAGATACGTTTTTACTACAAATCGCCATGTCGCATAGTTTTCACGGCCCGTTAGCTTTTCTATACATACCAATGAATTATTCGATGACATTTTGGTTCTTTATTTTCGGAGAACAACAAAAATTTTTGCACTGTAACGCTGAGCACGTTGAGTTTTTAGGTTATGTATTTTTCAACACTTTTTGCACTGATTTTAATTGCCAGACTTACTGGGCCCATAACCTGATAAGATTATGATTAAAAACGACTTGAGGAACACTTTGAATATGTATAATTTATTTAATACAGTTACACAAGATGTACGCATTAGTAATATCCACAGAGTAGAGAGAGATAACGAGCTGTCATCTATACATAGTAAGGAAGTGACACAGTGGTGCCATATCTATAGATACTGGAAGGCGCTAATTTTAAATACAACAAAAGTCAAAGTCAAATCAATTTATTCAAGTAAACCCAATTACAAGATATTTTTGAACATCGAATCTACTTTAGTTTGGTTCAAAGAGATGAGAAAAGAAAACCTGGACACTGAGAAAAACCGACAAGAAACTCAGCCAGGTATTAGTTTTTCAACATCATTTTACATAAGGTGTATTATATTTGCGAACTAGCCCATCTCTAGTTATGTTATAAATGTCATAGTCGCCAAATTTGTTTACTTTAAGGACAAAAATGAAAAAATAGGGTATACTTAACACGAAATGCATACGTATCTTTTCAGTGCATCCGCAACGGGGTTCTTTCGCCTTCTCAAATCTCATAATTCTCTACACCGTATCCGGAATAAAGCATAAATAATTAAAACGCAAAGGAAATAAACGCACAGAAAAAAGCGCAGTGTTATATAAGCCCACAAAAACATCCACACGTGAAAAATAGCACACATGGATTAAATCGCACAAGGAAAAAACCTCTCATGTGTAAAGGCGCATATAGAAAAAAGCACCATGATGTGCGCTTTTTCCCGAGAATAAAATTAGGTTACGTCAAAAAAGTTATGTCAAATTAAATTATCAAACGTATAAAGTGTCTATTTTTATTAAAACTAATTCGTTTTTTGTACTTTAAATTCATTTTTATTTTATATCCAAGGGAGTTTTCGACGAGCCAGAACGGAAAGCGAGTTCTCGTTTATAGTGGTTTTAAATATCTTCATTTTCGCACAAGAGATGGAATAGACTTTGGGTAGGTTAGGTTAGGTAAGCATATAAACCAAAACACGCCGAGCGAGCGTAGCGAGCGTGCCGCGGTAGCGGCCGGCGAAGTGCCAGAACGGAATCCGCCTTATAAGAACACTCTTTCTGGGTAGGTTTTTTGTTTTATGTCATAATTTATAAAGTTACTTAAAAACTTAAAAATTATAAATTAAAATGTAATTTTAGATTACATTTATGTTTAAAAAGTGTTAAATCTTGATAAAAAAAGTTTTAAAATTTGAGAACTTATTAGAAATGCCTTTTTTAATAACTGTGTCACTCAATTATTCCAAAAGTTTATACGTTTGACAATTTAATTTGACATAACTTTTTTGACATAACCTAATTTTATTCTCGGAAAAAAGCGCACACCATTGTGCTTTTTTCTATATGCGTATTTATGATGAGAGATTTTTTCCTTGTGCGATTTAATCAACGTGTGCAATTTTCCACGTGTGGATATTTCTAGTGGGCTTATATAACATTGCGCTTTTTTCTGTGCGTTTATTTCCTTTGCGTTTTTTTTAATTGCGCTTTTTTCCTAGATTTTCTCTACACATGCTTTCATTCTATAGGTATGCGAGTGCGTTTGATATTTATGTTAGTCAGCACACTGGCTATTTTTTTAAATTTTCCTCTACCTATGACATGCTTTCAGAGCCCTTATCTATTTTTATTTATTTCCATGCTTTTATTTCTACTCATAATTCTTCGTAAATAAACTACAAATTCTCTCTTACTTCTAATTGTTCACTGCAGTCCCATTTACATTTTGTTTTATTTACTGATTAACTTTTCCAGGCTTCTTTCGCTTAATTAAGCTATTTATATATACTAATTCTATTCTATATTTGTTTACACTTTCTCTCTTTCTTCTATGATTTGTTTTGCACAATCTTACAATTTATATGTATACTTAACACCTCTAGCTATTTCATCTTTATAAGTTAGTCTTGATCTTCCATATTTGCAAAATGGTAGAGTAAAATTGTTTTTGAAGACCTGTAAAGCCTAGGGCTTCTATTATATTTCTCCAGTAAGGAGTCCATTTTTTCCTTTTTGAAGGACAGAAGCCAATAAACAGTATATTTTTATTTTTTCAAAATGGTTCTTGTCATATGCTTCTTAACTCTATGTCTAATATCCACTTACATAAAAATGAATTTTGAAAAGTGTGTGCAACTGCCCCGCCCACCTTTATAAGAAAAATAGCGTGATAATATTATATATCACATTATGTTATGCACACTCTACTTAAAAATTCACGTTCAACTCCAGGTCATAATCTTTTTTTTGTACGTGTTTATGTACATTTTCATAGAATTACGAAGTCTGCGCGAGCGGTTTTTTTTAATAAGTACCTACCATTTTTGCTGGAATTTTTTTAAACAGTTTTTACTGGAAAAGGATTTTTTTGTTGAAATGGTCAAGCGCAAATTGCTATTTGAATACAGGGTTCCAATTAATTTTTATGAATTACACAAACAAACTAAATTCACAAATATATTTGTGAAATTAATTTCTGGAAATGATTTTCATTTCAGTTTTCTTGTAAATTCTAGATTTTTTAAAATTTTATAATAGTTTCAGGGGCGTCCACGATCTATAATTCTCCTACGAATATTTGAACTAGTACAAAATATTTGGTTAATTAGATGTACTTAATATTATGCCAAAACTTAGGACTTGTTCGTCGTACTTGAAACAATCGAGTGTGGCAAACGAGCAGATGGACAAATGTGTGTTCTTACAAAGGTATCGTTTTTTCTGTTGAGGTGCGTACCCCTAAAAACAAAGCGAAACGCTCGTTATTAACAAAAGTATATTTTGAAAGAATTTGTACAGTAGTTTTGTACTTATTTACATAATATCATTACCATTTTAGTACATCTAGATTAGGTTTTAAATCTATGTATGACGTTTTTTGCGAATTATTTCAGTCCATGAGACAGCCGGGTGAGGTAACAGCTTTACCGCATTGCGCCTAACCTTTTAAAATTGCAAAGGAATTCATTCGACCTTGAACTTCACAAGAAAGGCTTTAGTCATTTATGACATCTTTGAATTATTTACATAAAATTAGTAGGCACTAGCTGACAGAGCTATGTATGTAAGTACTTACATATAATTCGAATTTACAATTACAACACCAATCATGAATTAACAAGTGATTTTAAATTAACAATTTAAGTAATGGAAAACCAAATTCTAATCCAAAATTTTGCTAAAGAGAAGAGAGTTTATTTTAAATGTTAGGGAACAAAACCATAACACCGTGCAATCATCACATTTAAGCAATCTCCTCGGTATCTGCTTGTTTGTCTGTCCTTCTATTTGACATGGCAGTTTTCATCACAAATTGATATAAACAATTGAAAAAAAATCAGTGGATCAAATATAATCATAAATTTCGACAGATTTTCATATTTGAGGTTTAGTTTTGGGATTTAAAATAAAAAAATAGCTTTTACTTAAATGAAAATTATCAAGATTGTTTTATACAATATACAATTTTATTGCTTTATGCTGTATCTCTAACAGGGTAGTCGAGAGGACGGAGCGCCAAGCGTCACGGTTCTTACATACTTATTTCGCTTCCTCGAATCTCATCATTCTCGTCGCACATTGCATTGTGCTTTACTTATGCTCTATGAAACTTGCGAAGAGTTTTATATTGTGGTTGGTGACAAGTAATAACTAACAGTAGGTAAACGTAGCTCTTTAACCCTGGACACCGAACATTCGTCGATTCAACAAATACGTGATACAAATATTCCTATTTCTAATCAGCCGGAGTGCTGATCATCACGATGTTTATTGTCATCTCAGTATTCACCGAACACTTTTGGGAGGCGATAGAGTCCGGCGGGTAAATACTTTATTATTCAATACATTACGAAAATAGTCGTCGTTTCGAATCATTAGGGTTTGTGTATATTTTTTACAGGTGTTTGTACTTTTTTTGTAGTTTTTGCCATGGCTTCTATACAATTGCTATCTGATGAACGTATTACGCGTTTATTACTGGATGAATAAGAAATCAGTGCGTTAGAGGAGTCATCTGATAGCGTTACTGAAGATAATATGGAGGTATATAACGTGGAAAGCTTACTCAAGACGACCTTCCTCATCATGAAGATAGGCTCTTGGATACTCCAAATCGATCTTGCCTGCTCTGATAGGCAACGTGCAGGAGCCACAAACACCTCTTGTTCCATCGGAAAAAGCTCAGGTGGTAATTCAAGTATCTTGACCTTACAAAACAAGTCAGTCTCGTACTATTTGGGCTACTAGCATAAAGCATATTTCAAATATTTCAAGTAGAGCAGCTGTAATAAATATTACGCGTGTTGGCAGAGGACCTACTCGTACCGTAAGGGACGTAGTGAAACCATTGCTATTATATGAACAATTCATAACAGAGACATACTAGGAGAAATTGTAAAATGGACAACCTCGGAGACTGCGATCATAAGGCAAAACTATGACCAAAATACAAGTATATCTACGTAAAATGACACTAGCAAAGAAGAGATCAGGGAGATATTCACAAACGTCTGAAACTTTCCATGGCGGAAAGGCCGATCGTCGAAAAGAATAAATTCAATCCGACGGCTTAGATTTTTGAATACGACTATATGTAATATGATCTATATATAATATAAACATAATACGATTTCGGATTTGTGAATCGCGTATAGACAAAATCATCGAAAAGTTTCCTGTCGGATACGGAAAATTGAGTTTCCGACGTTTGTGAATAACCGCCCAGAGCTCTCATTGGTATTCTGTTATCATTGGTATGGTATTGTGGTCTCTGTTGAGTTGAGTTGAAAAAATGACGTGTACGTATTTGTAGTGAACATAAAGATTTTTCCATAAAATGCGCTACGCGATATTAGTTTCTACATATTAGTTTTCTTGAATGATAAGACTTATAATTTAAGTTCACCAAAGAAACAGGTTATTTGTTGTACTTTTGAATTATTATTTTTCTACGCAACGTTTCTACTTCAATCTCAAAAAACTAGTGTTCTGTAAAATATGGTATAAAATAAAAATTTTCATATTAAAATGTAGATTTGTTATTTTATTAACTAAAATAATACTTGGTTCATGTATTCAAGTATTAAAACTAACGAAAAAGTGTATTAATAGATAAAATTATACATCCCAAAAGTTGCTCGTCGAACGTCAACGTATGGTTAGTAGTCTGTTCGATAAGTTCAAAATAGCGTTAATTCTTGATAAAGTTACCAAAAATATGTGCGATAGCTCATTGGATTGCTATCGCTCATTGGATTGGGAATAACGTGTAGAAAAATGTGTTTTAAGGATATTACAGCACAAAAAAAATTGCAAAAGTTATTAACAAATTCTTAAAAAGGAGGTAATTTCCTTAAAAAAAGTTTCACAACTCTATCTCCATTATTTATAATTTTAACTCAACGCTGAAAATAGGGCTCTGCGTGGCCAATACGGCATGAGCGCAACGCCACTGAAGATAATTTTTTTATAGCATTAAATATTTATATTAATATTTGAAAAAATTACGGTGTCATCAGAACTCTTCAAAGAATAAAGGCCCGCTGGAAAAAATGTATATATTGATTTAAAAAAAATTATGTTAATTAAGTAATTTTTCCCGGAATTCCAGTTTCATAAAAGGCGACATAAAAGCTTAAATAATTGACCTAAAAAATTTTCGCTTATTGGAGCTCTTCTTATGTATATGGGACTTTTTTTTTTGGGAGTTTTACTTCTCTGTAAGAATCTTTTACTTTGAATTTCTTAAATATAATTAGTTTTTGAATTACAAGCGGAAAACTAAATATCCTTTTTCTCATCTTAATTTGTTAATAACTTTTGCAATTTTTTACGTATTGTAAAATTCTTAAAATACATTTTTCTAAACGTCATTCCGAATCCAAGGAGTTATTACACATATTTGTAGGACCTTTATCAAGAATTAAAAAAAAATTATTAAAAAAAATTAAACCGCCTCCAAAAAAAACATTGAAAAGTATAAAATGCTTTACTAATCAAAACTCAAGTACAATTAAAATAACTTTATAAATACGATACACATACATACCTATATAATTAAATTTGACAGTTACTGAAAATTTTGAAATATAAAAATTTGAAAATAACTTTATAAATACGATACACATACCTATATAATTAAATTTGAAGTTACTGAAGTCGGTGCCAAGCCCACCAAACTAATAGACTTTATGTTGTTGCACATTGATTTGGCACCGACTTCAATAACTGACAAATTTAATTATATAGGTATGTGTATCGTATTTATAAAGTTATTTTAATTGTACTTGAGTTTTGATTAGTAAAGGATGGTTATTGTATACTTTTCAGTAAAAAAAAAAAACATAAGACGAATTGAGAACCTCCTTCTTTTTTTGAAGTCGGTAAAAACCATTTTGAACTTGTCGAACAGACCATAGGTTAAAAGGGATATGTTCGAAGGCCTAAGTGTCTAGGGTTAATTGCTCAAGAAAGAATTGCTGTTAGATATTTTGCTCGTATTTTAAATGTTACAGTTTTCAGATTAAAAATTCGAAATAATTTTTAAGCAGCAATAACGAAAATATCTGTAAAATATTTGAATGATTTTGTTACTGATTTCTCAGTTTCTTACAATAATATTCATTTCGATAAACTATTCCGAATGTAATGTGCAAACGAATAAATCCATGAAATATGTGTGTTCGAGCTACTTCAGAGGGCACGAAAATGTTTCCGACAAGTCGTACTGTTTTCTCTTCTTTCCACAAAAGAAAGAAATAGAAGCAGAATGAAGTAAATGCAAAAGCAAAAGCAAAATCAGAAATACGGCAGACGTCTTATTAGCGATTGTAAAATAATGAGTTTAATATACAGGTTTTTTATATCTTACTGCTGAAACATGGCAATTTGTGTAAACACCATAAGCCATTGGATTGATGTTATTGGACATATATCTCATCAGTAGAAGGTACTATTTCGAACCTCATTCCTATGCTGGTGACTACACAGGTGACTCTGAAATTATTACGCATAATTACGAATAATATACGAATTAATACACACAGACCCCAAGATAATTAAGAAAAATCGCTTCCCTAAATTGACCTTTGATCTGGAAATTTGGAATTGAATGTGGGTGAGTCATTAAACAATACATGTATTTTTCGAAACTTCATTTCATTCAGTGTTAATATGGACACGACTATGAGAAACTATGGTTGATTTTTTCTCATTATTTAGCTCGAAAATAAATGTATTGGAGAGGCATTTGCTCATTTTTTTTATCGGAAATAGATCTAGTTTTAGTCACTAACTAGCCTGATGGTAAACGACGATACTTGTGAAAGATGGAGCACGTTGATAAAAAAAAAATCTATTCTCTTCAACTCTGAAGATAACCGGATAATAATTTTCAGGAAACACGAAAGACTGCAGAGCGTTTCATTATTGGGCAGTTCGTATTATGATTGCAGAATCTAAACGCTGTGTACGGATTTGAATAAATAATGTAATAGTTATGTACACTTATAATGAGTAGGTAGATACAGTTACGAGTTACACATTATCAATAACCCGACATGGTATAGTCATTATTTAAGGAAAGGGAATTTAATAATTTAAAACTTATTAAGGCGTGTGTTCCCAAACGTAGAAAATTAAGAGGATGAAGAACGTCGCGTAGGCGCCACGAGCGTCGATGGTAGATATTGTAGAATTAAAAGAATACATTTTAAATTACCAAAATCATTGGCGTAATATCACAGCCATTCAATTACAAATATTTTGCGAAATACATACATATCTTCACGCTGTATTCTTAATGGGATATAGTCAAAGAAAACAGAACGTCAAGCGTCACCATCCTTACATACTTCTTTCGGTTCCTCAAATCTCATCATGCTGCTCACATTTTCCTCGAGGTCTGCGAGCACTTTTGACATTTCCATCAGCTAATTTGGCAGCTTATTATTCCATATTATGTATGACTAGCCACCTGCTACGGCTTCGTACGAGTAGAAATTTTTTTGAAGATAAAATACAGCCCATGTTACTCGCTGATAATGTAGCTTTTCATAGGTGAAAAATTTTTTGAAATCCACTGAGTAGTTTTTAGTTTTTCCATTACAAACAAACAAAGTACCCCTTTTTTATTTTTTTTTTAGTTTATCCCTTTATTACCCCTTTTTAAGCAAAGAGTATTATGTATGTTACACAAACAACCGTATATGAAATTTTAAAATTTTCAGAGAAAGTGAAGCCTAAACAAAAGATATGATGAAAGCTTGGGGCCTTAAAGATCTTCTAAATACCGTTTTATAAATATTGTGCGAAAACCTCAGAACTTGAAGCAAACTCGCACTTAACCATTTCTTTTTAATAACACCAACGGTTCTTAGCGTTTGTAGCCTCGTAATTTTTAAATTTACATGCAATCGGTTTTCATCATTTTCTCCTCTTTAGGAGATGATTTCTCCAAATTCCTTACTTAGTGAGTGCGTACGTCACAAAAAGCTTGTGCAAAAAGCACAGCTTAGTGGTGATGAAATAACTTATTCTAAGTGAAGTGTAACGAAATATTTTTTTTAATAGTAATTCGGATTGCGGACAGGATAAGCAATGAAGAGATACGCAATATGACAGGGTGGCACGACAGTGTTATTGTAAAAATGAAGAAAGGAATGCTCAGATGGTTCGGGTACTTAGAATGAGTGATGAAAGACGACGATGAAAATCTACAGAGCGAAAGTGAGTGGTGAGTGGTGAGTGGAAGCCAAAGAAGACCAAGGCTGACTTACGAAGATCAAATAGCCCGAGTGTTAGCAGACGGAAATGTCAAAAGCACTCGCATACCTAGGCGAAAAAGTGTGAAGAGAATGATGAGGTTTGAGGAAGCGAAAGAGGTATGTAAGAACCGCGACGTTTGACGCTCCGTCCTTTCTGACTACCCCGTTAGGGATGCAGCGTGAAGATATATATGTATGTATTAATGTAATTCGGATCTATTTACGCAAGTGACTGAAGAAATACTTTCTATTTAAAACCGAGACAGCAAAGCAAAACCTTACAGGACGAAAAATAAGCTAACTCCGAAAGATTTCGTACAAGAGTTGTTTTAGATTTTTTTGTTTATTTCAATTAAAAAGTCAATTCTTTGCATGCAAATTGAACCCAAACATAGACAAGTTGACAATTCTTATACAGCACTGGGATCAGTTTAAATGCGGGACTTGTCTTGCCAAAGATAACATGAAATATTTTGACTATATGTATTTCTTTTATGATTGATGGGCTTGCATTTGGACGCGGTTTTACCTAACGAAAATCAATGACGAGACCAATCAATCAATCTGCTGGCCATCTTAAGCAATCACAGCTTTCTAAGCGGCAAATTTGTGGAAGTCTATTATTTAAGATAATGTGTAGTTTTAAGTTTGTAAATTTTAACGTATATATGTACTTTTTTATTATCTATACTGATATTAGAATATTCAATGACGGGACCAAAAGCTAATAAAATTTGCCCAGAAGGTCGCTATTTGTTCTTGCCTCAAAAATACATACATAAAACACAGCAGGCCTTGTAAATTATTCTTTCGTCGTTGACGTTATAGATAGTTCAATCGATGAAGACGCGTCCTACTCTACCTAGATAGCAATTTAAACTTGAGATAACCGTGTGCCAAGTTTGCTATGCAAGTGTATATACTAGAGGCAAGTTTAGATTAGACTTCATAGTTAACACGCGATAAAGACAATGTTGACATAACAAATAGTGTTTCATGCTGGAGTTATTCAAGAACGACATTCCATCGTCGTACTAGAAGGTAATTGTGTGGTTACCAAAATACATAAGAAAAATTAATACCTACGGAGTATCAAGATTACAGCAATACTGTCAAAAGCTTTATTGATATTTGACGCAGCAGTTTTTGATTTTTAAATGTCAAAAACTTGCGCCGTCACATTTGACTTGGCAATTTATAATCAAAGAAAAATCAAAAATGTGGCAACTTATGTGCTATCTGGGTTTGTTCTCATCGCTAACAGTGCAAGTGTTCATTGTACTGCTATTGTGGTAGAAGTTAACGTACCAATTAAATTGGCCAATCAGGTGAGAGAACTACGATCGACTGGAAAGATATTCTACTTAAAATAGTGGGGCACGTCGATTGAACCTATACGTGATCCCGTTAGACAATGTAGGTAACGTAACGTATATCCCAATTATGCCCACTGCTCGCTTTGTAACCTATATACATAATATTGTGAAGCAAAAAGAACGCTGCAATATTTAGTCATTGTTACTGCGGTAAAAAAAATACTTTATATTAAATTAAAAGGAATGTGAAATGACGACAATAGATAGCTCAGAAAAAACTGAAAATATGTCTATTGCGACAAGTAGAATTTACACTGAAAAAGGGATTATCCAAGTACAGAAATCGTTGCGGAGTTCTTTTGTTTAAGCAGTCCTATCCATCATCGGATCATCAGATTTTAATTTAATTTTATGGAACCATTTTGACATTTATCCTTTAAAAAAAAATCATCAAAATCGGTGCAGCAACGGCGAAGAAATAGGTAAAAATAAAAAAGGTGCTGACTGAATTTAGTCTCTTCTTTATATTGAGGTTGATTAAAAATAAACTTTTTTTGTTTATTTATTGAGAGAATAACATTGTCTACTACTGCATTTAACTTTACTTAATTAATAGTTTATTACTAGTATTAGTATAAAAGCTGACTAATTTCATTGAAAAACGATACTCAATATATACATAAATTATCTATCAAATTCATCGTTCCGTGTTTAAAAAAAAACAACATTTACATCATAGACCATAACTTAAGACAGCCTGTCCATACTTTGAAGGGAGGCAAATAAAAATAATTAAAATGTAGATGTGTATTTACTATTATCTAACGAAATGGTAACCGATCAGCTTATCTGACAATAAATGTGTGTCGTATGTGTGGGTGAGCCAGCTTATCTGATTTACCTCACTGTTGCTGCTAGCACGGCATCTGGAGTTATTTTTAAATTCTATAACTTAGATCTTATATCCACATATTTAGTATTAAAGAAAGAAGAAAGAAAAATTAAGGAAAGAAATATAGTACTCTAACTTTACTATAGACTATTTTGAATATTACGTCTTGCATGAAATCCTAAGTCTTAAAAACTCTAAGTCTATCCTAAGTCTAAATCTAGCTAGACATTAGGTTTAGAAACTTAACAGTTTACATTACGTCGTACAAAAACCCTCTTGACAAAATTATCTTTTTATGAGCCGAACTCACATTTCACAAATATTTTTGTTCTAACATAATATGACATATGTAGATGCATTAGTATTTATTGCATACATAATAAACTTTTTTATTTGCTTTTACACAAATTGCTTTTGAAAATTCTTGAGTAGATGTGATATCATCACATCTGATGTAATGAAATGTTTGTGTATTACTTTTTATAGTTCTCATAGTGTTATAGAATTAAATTCGAACAAAATAACAGAATATGAATGTACTTATCTAAGATAATCATAAAGATATAACGAGTACCTCATATGTGTGATGTTTTTTATAAAAACTTTGCCTACATGTTACTAATTTAATTAATTCTGTTACAAAATTACCTATATGTATTATCCAGACCTATTTTTGTACATCGCTTTTGAAATTTTTGAACAATTATTTATTGATAGGTATATGTTAGGAAAGTCTTAGCACCGTTAACGAAACAATAGAAAAAAATACATCATTATTAAATCATGAAAATTGTTTTTCATATTTTTAATAGTTTCCTTTAATTGATTTTAGTATTGCTTAAGTATTTTTTACTCAGTTGTAGTTTTAAATACTTTAATAAATAAATTATTTAGAAATAATAGTTTAGTTTCGACCAAATTGAATGTAAATTTGCCGGTTATTGTATTTTTAATTATTGAAAATACTGGCAGTTACAATGCTGTTAGTAAAAAAAAAAAAAACTCACCGCTCCAAATTCAAACTTAACAGCCAGTAGCACAAGCTCCGATCGACGAATAAACGAAAGTTAACTTCCCCAATTCTCCTTCCTTCCCGTGCGTTAGGTGCGACGATGTACACGGCACTGCGGCACTATCGACCGGCCGGCTTATAAAATAAGCGATTAACACGCAATGTACACATAGGTTCTTGAAGATACTGTTGTCCTAGTTCAAAAGTTAAGTAAATTGTACAAATAGTAATAAAAATTGACATAACTTTATAATTCCTCATTTTATAGGTACTTACTAAACAAAGCAAAGGAATAAGAAAGTTACACAACTTTATGTTACTTTTATACTTTTAAATAAATCTATAACTATAACTAAATCGTTTTCAGGTGTTTTAATCCTCGCCCGAAAAAAAAATGTTATAAGGTTGACACCATTGGCGTCGCCTATTTGTATGCTCTTCAAAGTTTTTTTGCAGTTTTTCATATTGTTTTTAACTATTGTAAAATGTTCGGTAGAAATTCATCAAGCCAGTGGCAATGTCAGGAACATCAGCTGGAGTCCACATTGTATGGGGATCATAATATTACAAAGGTACCTTGGTAAAGATACTACTTATTACTTTTAATGCCGGGAGTTTTTACACACACGTATATCTTCGCGCTGTATTCCTAATAGGATAGTGAAACCACATATATTTCTAAGACATCGCATTTGTACTACATTTGACTTACTTACGTACAATAAATTGGGCACCAACGCTGCATTATGGGTGGCCATTTTGGCAGATTTAAATATAATAGAAGTCGCCCTGTGGTCGAAATTTGACCGTAAATATAAACTTATAAAATAAGCTCTTGGCGACAATCTACTCTGTGCGACTGTTTGATTCTAGGAGGTTACATTACATATGATCACAAACTATTATGTGTTTGACATTGACAGTCTTTTTGACATTGTCAGTATGAACGTAAACAATGAACGTTTTATTTAATTTAATTTAATGTACTTATATGTAACACACATCACATACAAAGTTTAGCTTTCTCCAGTCCTTCTCCATATAAATTTTAAGTTTACCAAATTTCTCCGTCCGCGCAATTTTCTTTAAAAGGGAACCAAAGTTTTCGTTTCACGTATTAATATATAGATTCACACAGCTTATTAATACGAACAGAGCATTTAATGCCCGTTGCACTCCCCAGATGTACAGTTTCATTCACTTGTTCTACACATTTTCTATTTCACATTTTCACACTACGTCCGTACATCATCTGTTTCAAACATACTATATCCGATGTAATAACACATATTATGCGAAAATAAAACTTAACTACTACAGTCCAACCTCCTCCTTAAAACCAAACCAAACCTTAAAACCTTAAAAACCTCTTTAAAGATCGGACAGATAAACAGACGAACGGATGAACATATAGACAGATGGACATAGGGTGTCAATTTGAAAATGAGAAACACAACCTTACATGTTACTTAAATAACTTATGGTAACGTGTAAAGTAACTTATAGTAATTTTTTTTTATTTGTGGTGTAAAGTCATTTGGTGCTTCACATGATAACAAAAAAAAATGTCTAACCAAAATCAATCGCCAAATATTAAAACACGATTTTTAAAATTAACGTTAATTTTTTATTTTATTAACGCTTAAAGAATGTTGAAAATTTGTTGTCTGCATTGAATTATATACAAACGGAACAGTTGCTTAATAAAATTATATAAATGGACAATGAGTACTAGAAGAAAGTCTAGATAATAGTACGAAGTGTAGACATTTTTTTTTCTGTTTATTTTTCCGACTTCAAAAAAAACGTGGTTATCAATTTGACTCGTATGTATGTAATATTGTCAGAATTGCACAGTTTTTGCATATGTTAGTCTATACCAGCTTTTAAACATGTGCGCCAAATTTCATAAGTGTATTTATGTATGTATGTATGTTTGTAGCGGTTTAATATTTAGAACCAAAATCTTATTTTAATTCGTTTAAAATAGATAAAGTAATAAGAAGACTTTTTAGCGAGAACGCGAGAAGTGAGGTCATTTTAATTAGATTTCTTATTTTTAAAATTTTTGGGAGTTTTAAAGTACAAAAGTGATAGCATATTGTGTTTTAAAGTTCTGTATAAGTAAATGGTGTAGGTCTAAATAAACATGTGTACCTGAAGTTCTCGTGCTGTTCCAAGAAGTCCTTTATAACTTCAGTAAAATATACTATCACTTTACTGGAGGAGTTTTACGATCAGAAGAAGAAACACAGTACATTCGTACTTCGAACATGATTATTAAGTGACATTTGCAAATGCGCTAATCTTTGCGCCATGCCATGAAGAAAAAAAAAAGTAATTAGGAAAAATCAATTTTATTATTATTGTATTTACTACTAATAGTAAACAATAATTTTAATGTTCGAACTCGTATAATCAGCCTTAAATCGCTAGGGATCATTTCAAGACTTTTAAAAAACTAAAATGAACTTCAATATATTATAACAATCTATATTAGTTTTATCTTAACTTAAACAATAGGCTAAGTAAATGAAAGATAAAATAGTCAAAAGAATTCAACTTATAAAAAATTACAGCGCCTAAAATGACTCAATTTTCATAAAAAGTCGGAGAAGAGTTGCTTAGCACATTACAGGCACACGTGTTTTTTTATGTAGAACAATTACAAAGTCACTTTCAGTGCAGTTTGGAAGGCTTCTGATCCACTGGAATTTTCATTATTCACCAAAGGACTTTCGTAGTCCTTATCAGATTATATTATTAACTTTTTAGTTAAGTAGCTCCATTGAAGCACTACTGAGATGCACATTTCCGTCGTGGGCGGGATAAGGGAAAAATCAAAAGTATGGATATGTCACGTTGTCTCACAGACCACACTTATTACTTTAATGATTACTATTCTTTTTTATTTAATTTAGAAAAACAGAATATGCATGTATTTTATTAGTTAACGTTTACAGCACACAAACATGCAAGTACACCCACACACTCCAACATACATACGCACAATCTTCCGGTCACATAATATACCGATTATTATGTAGATACATTTATATACACCGTACATCATTCAGATTTAATGTTGCAATATGATTTTGTTAGCTGACAACAAATCTAATACTAATTCAACAAATCTAACTAATTCATCTGTGCAATAACTAAAATTTTATTTATAGAGGGAGATGACTGGTGTCCTTCACACAGGTTTCCTATTTTAGGCACTAGTAGTAGCGATTGTTATAACCAACCATTTAATATCGATCTGTATTTTTTTATTCATTTATTTGTTAATCTTTATGTACATTATGGTGTAAATAAATATCATTGTTTTTATTATTATCTTTCTGTTATTAACATGAAATAATCTATAATAAAAACAGCTGTGACAAGCAGACAGACAAAATAACACCGAAACAGTAATATAGGATCTTTTCTTCCAATTTTCCAATCTTCACTAACGAATATAATTTTAGAATGTTCAAGAAAATTATGTATTAATTTTTTTTTAATTTCAAAGGCGCTCTTGTCTTGTTTTTGTGATTGCAGTCAGCTGTGGGATGGACGACTTAATTTACACATGAGACGAAAAAGCTAAAAACAGTTTCGTTACACACCTACTGTGGAAGTACCTAATAAGATGCGTTTGTACTATTAGGAAATTTTTTGCTGAAGTAGCAACTTGTTACCAGCCCTGTAGACCAGAGATTAAGGCTGCGGTGTTCCTCACTTGTCATAAGAGGCGACCAAAAGGGCCTTCGGAATCGCGGTCATATGAAGCGGGGGCTCCGATCATCCATCTATGCGATTTCGAGGAGGAGCCGATGAGATGGCACTGTGAGGGTACAGGGGGGTCTGTTACTGTCCGCCGAGAAGTGCTTCGGTACAGCGCGAGAGGAGCCATAGTTTAGTTGGTTTTACAAAATTTGTATTAATCCCGCGGGTTTATTTCGTACTAACATACGGAAATTGTAGATTTCACTAAACTTAAAATGTTGAAATATTTAGAAAGCTGTTTTATTAACAAATATGTTAAGTAATACAAACTAAGGCAAGTCTGTCAACATATTCTTTAACTAAACTCTTTAATAAAATACAAAAATTTGTAAATTTTATTACAGTTAGACTTTTAATTCAATACTTTTTATTTTGCAAATTGAACTTTTGTGATATTGTAAAAACAATGAATACTTTAGCGGACGTTGTATCACAAGAAATAAAGGCAATACTCTTCAAAAGAATTAAAACTTTCATAAATGGCTTGTAGAGACAACATTTTATACAGTTCAAAAATTGATGTATGTCAAGTGGTGATTTCTCGTTATTCCTTGGACCAAAAAACACAGTGGACGAAACCATAATAAGTCGCTGTTCTTACCACCGTGTGTCAAACTTTTGTATATTTTTTTTGTATCTCTTTCTATCTCATTGAGCGTAACCATGAGTTAAACAGTTAGCTGTAATAAGTATGGTAGCCTCGCACTGTCAGTGTAATTCATGTCAACTTATGAGTCAGTCATAAATTAATTGTTAGTAAAATGCTCATAAATTTTAAGTGTTTTGGCTACTAGTATTCACATAAATAGAAATATGTTATGTTCAGCTGAGTATCATTGAATTGTGAACTTTTTTAGGCACGTGCATTAGTAAAAACCTAGAAACTCGATCAACAAAAAAAGAACACCGCAAGAACACGCTTTTACAGTAAATGCTCCGTCTTTTTTGGTATTTGGTCCGAAGTTTATTCATTTATTTGTTTAATTTCGTTGGTAAGCATAAACTTGGTACATAATACTAAGTTTTTGTTGGTAAGTACAATTATTATTGACATTTGATGATAGATTGTACTTCACTGACAATTTTGTGTGTTGTGACATAATTTACAGTTTTACGGTAATAAAAATTTTATCAACAAAATATGTCTAATTGAAATCTTACTTGAGAAAATTTTTATCATTGTAACTGAGTGTGATTTTTTTATATTGTATTGTATTCTCATACTTTGCAATAATAATAATATAATTGACATTATCGATATCTTATATGACTTGAATTGATGTAATCGAATATGAAATTTTGATAGATTAAATGATAAAATAATTAAGTACATAATATTTTATATTGATAGCTTAAGGCAACGCATTGACAGCAGGTGGCAGGAATCTCAATTTGTCTTCTTAATTTTTCGAAGTTACTGCAAAACTTATGACAGTGATATTTGGTAACCTCATTCTTCATTTCATTGACTTTATTTTGCCAGTTGCGATACACGATTGGTTAACTTTTGTAAAACAAAAAAAATACCAAAGACACCTATTTTAAAACCTTTAAAACTAGATTTGTATTTTTCAGAGTAACGTGACCGATTTATGTTTATAAATTTTCCGTATAGTTTAATCTAAATATATTCTTCAAAATGTCAATTGGATTTTTGAAGAATTATATTTTTTATCAATTATAGTTTTTGAAATTGAACTGAATTGAAACTGCTTTTTCGTATCTTTCGTAAGCTAGCGCTCGCACGTTTACATATAACAGAAGGTCTATTTTAGGTTAAATTATTGTTTATCAATGCGTAGTTTTAAGTTTTAAATTTACATGCTGACGTACCATGTACCCTGTTCAAAAGAAAGTAAATGATTTATTTACTTACGTATTCTTATATGTGTTTGTAATAATCATTGGTTTATCTGTTAATTATCGCGTAACTTATGAACGACTTGATTACTCAAGACGATGATTCGTAGCTATACTGGGATCCGAGAGATGGCGCTGTAGACAAGTTACTAAGAAATTCTACATTTAATGCAGGCGAATCCACGAGCCACGATTAGTATATTTTTTGTGTATGTTAGAGTGGATCTCCGAATGGTTACGGTTTACAATTGGACCCAGTAGGATCTTCTAGGATCTTCTAGGAAGTTTTTTTTCTATTGCAACGTTCGGGCAGGACAACGTCAGTTGTATCTGCTAGTTAAATGATAAAATAATTGAGTACTAATAAATAGTTAATGATAATAGTATAAGCTCTATTTATGTCTGATCAGCCTAAAAGTACGTGAAAATAACTTGTTGTTACATTTGTGCCTGAGTAGGAAAATAAGTTTGTATGAAACCAAAATCCGTGAAAGCAGAGCAAAGCAAAGATTAAATTAAATATATTAATATATTTTTTTCTCTTCATGACTTTCATTTTCACAATGATTTTTAAGATTTACACCGTTGTTTAACTTCGACCTTTTAACTACGCCGTTGCCCTGATGATTAACCCCATTTTCATGATTCAGTTCAGTGACCTCGGTCTTCTGTGTTACCTCAGTAACGTTCGCTTTAGGTTTCTTTATATAAGTCTTTATGTAAAAATCTATAAAGAGTATCAGCATGAAGAAGTTCTGTGGAAGGAATATGGCGGAGGTCCAGCGAGGGTAAGCGCAGTCCGGCTTGAAGACTATAATTACCATATGCACTACACACCAGAAGAATTGCAGCTGAAAATAATTAACCATATTTTAATTTTGACACAGGTTTGAGAGATAATTGAGTTTTGTCCTACTGTGGCGGAAACGAAAAGCAAAGTGTTTCCAACAAGCAATAACATACTCATCACAAACTCGTACTCGCCTGCCTATAAATTTACAGGCTTGCCGATTTGAGTTAACGAGATGTCATTAGGTTATTTAACTGACTTCAAAAAAAGAAGGAGGTACTCAATTCGTCTGTATGTTTTTTTTTGTATGTTTGTTACCTCATAACTCCGTCATTTATGAACCGATTTCGAAAATTATTTTTTAATTTGGTAGGTAATACTTCAGAGGTGGTTCCATTTAAAGTTCACCGATATTGGAGCTTGGACTTCAAAGATACACTAGATAACACGACCTGGTTATAACCTTTATTTATATTGACGATTTTCTTGTATATCGTTGCGCTCCGGAATTAGAATGAAGTTAATTGCAGACCTGCCCTAGATATTAATTTAAGTCAAGACCACTCAAAAGGGAGAAATAAAAACTTTTATTAAAAAAAATTAAACCGCCTTCAAAAAAAACACTAAAAAGTAAATCAGTGTGCAACAACAGAAAGTCTATTAGTTTGGTGGGCTTGGCACCGACTTCAGTAACTGTCAAATTTAATTATATAGGTATGTGTATCGTATTTATAAAGTTATTTTCATTGTACTTGAGTTTTGATTAGTAAAGGATAGTTATTTTATACTTTTCTGTGTTTTTTTGAAGGCGGTTTAATTTTTTTAGTGGCTTGAGTTATGATAGTGACGTCAATATAAATCGAATATGGCGGCCTAAACTCGAGATGAAAGTTATTTTTTCTTAATGTGGTTTAAGATGAAAATAGAAGTTTTATTTTACTGCACACGTTTTTCGAAAAGCGGACGCTGAGACGGTGCCACGAGGGATGGTTTTTTTTTTCAAATTTGGTACGGAACACTATTGTGAAAGAATTTTGAAATATGTGAGAAAAAGTTCACATTTTTTTTAATTTACAAAATAAAAAGGATTAATGCGTACATTTAGGTATATATGTACTACATACTAATAAAGCTGTTCTCAACAAAACTGTTGCCCGACTTTTGAAAGGGTGTAAGCTAAAGTTCGCTCTAGCGCTGAGGGAATGATTGTGTTATCTAGCCAAACATTTGAGCATGTAGTGCTGAATCGCAAATAGTGTACAGTTTCCTCGCGACGACATGGTCGTAAGCGCCGTAAATTTTATGGCGCTTACGCGTTTCGTCTAACTTAACACATAACATAACACAACTTCACGCTGTATCCCCAATGGGGTAGTCAGAGAGGACGGAGCGCCAGGAGTCGCGGTCATTACACACCTCTTTCGCTTCCTCAAATCTGATCATTCTCCTCACACATTTTCGCCTAGGTATGCGAGTGCTTTTGACATTTCCGTCTGCCAACACTCTGGCTCCACAGCATTTAACATACTTTCACTCGATTTTGGGCATATCCAGGCCTCACTACCGTACAACAAAGTTAGCACCAACACCGCATTGTGGATGGCCATTTTAGCAGTGTTAGACATATTCACACTACCCACTAATGCGGACAGAGCACCGTTCACTTTATTGCCAGCTGCTACCCGTCTCTCCACATCCAACTCACATCTTCCATCCCTCGAAAACGCACTCCCCAGGTACACAATTTCATTCACCTGTTCTAAACATTTTCCATTTACACAAATCACACATCTCGTTTGTACCGCTTCTCTTTCAAACACCAGAACCTTAGTTTTGTTCACATTCATTTTCAATCCTTTTACTTCACAATCTTCTTTCATGCACGTGACTAGTGTCTGCAACTCTGCTTCTGATGGTGCTATTAGCACAGCATCGTCAGCGTACAATAGGCAGTTTACCACTGTGTCACCACATCCCATACCACTCATATTACCTTTCAATCTCTGGAGGCAACTGTCCAAATACAGCACGAATAGCCAGGCAGACATCACGCAGCCCTGTCTGACACCAGAACAGACTTCAAACCAGGGCGACATGTCCCCGTCTATCTTTACACAGGCTCTGTGGTCTCGATATAATGACCTCACAGCCTGCAGTAAGGAGCCCTCCACGCCATGTTCAGGCAGAAGACTCTGAAATCTGATCCATATATAAAATCTGATCCATATAACCCCTACCCTTCCTGAATCCACCTTGCGCCTCCCACAAATATCTTTCTGAAACGCCTTTCATACGTTCAGTCAATACTTTAGTATAGACTTTACTCGCTAAGCTGACCAAGCTGATGGCCCTATAGCACGCACAGTCTAGGTAGGAACCTTTCCCTTTATATAGAGGTACTATGACTGCCGTGCGCAAGTCTTCTGGAACCTCCCTCTTCTGCCAACAAAGGTTGCAGAGTGCACAGAAGGCATCCCAGACCCTAGGACCACCATACTTGATCATCTCAGCAGTCACCTCATCATTTCCCGCAGCCTTTCCACATTTCAAACTTCTTATCACTTTCTCAATCTCTTTCATACTAATGGCATCCTCCAGTCTCTGGCCCGAGTATGGCAATTCATTAGAATCGCTCTCAGTATCAGAGACGGAGTCGCCACTCTCATACAGTTCTCCAAAGTATTCACTCCATCGCTGCAAAACATCCTTTTTATTTGTAAGCAGTTTGTTTTCTTTCGAACGCACTTTATTCATTCTGCAAGGTGTCGGACCACTTCGGTACTTACGTACTTCTTTCCAAAATAATTTGGAATTTTCCTCGAAGTTGTCCGACATCTTGTTTTCATCTAACACCCTACACCTTTCACGCTTCTCTTTCACTAGTACCTTCGTTTCTGCTTTCTGCAGCTTATACCTGTCTTTCATCAAATTTTTCATACCACAGTCATTAGTAGCAAGGTAGTCTTGCCATGCTTTCTTTTTCTTATACACAGCCACTTTCACCTCATCATCCCACCACACATCACGCTTTTTGCCGTTCCCAATCTTATTCATTCCACACACTTCTTTCGCAGCCTCAATCATACTATCTCTAAGGTTCTGCCGACATTTTTCCACATCCTCGCTCATCACTTTCAATCTATCATCAAGCTTACTGGATAATACCCTTTCATATTCATTCCTGGTGGCCGCATCCTGCAGTCTCCAGCTTTTAATCCGGCTAACCGCTGCAGGTTTGGAGACTACGCGATGTCGCTATGCTGCGAACAGACCCCTTATTTTCTGGTTATCACCAGAAAGTGGTCCGTCCCGAGATCGGCTCCTCTATACGCTCTTGTGTCCATTACCTGCTTCTTAAGTCTGCTATCCACCAGGAATAAATCAATCATGCTTCTCGCACCCTTTCTTTTCCACGTGTACTGATGGATCCTTTTGTGCCCAAACATGGTATTAGCCACAAAAAGATCCTTTTCCATACACAGTCCTAACACAATCTTCCCAGCATCATTCACTCTCTTATCTCCATATTTGCCTAGGACAGACTCAAATCCTGTTCGAGCTCTCCCGACCCATCCATTCATGTCTCCACACACAACAATTCTTTCGTTCTCTTCAACCGTCGCTAGAACTTCTCTAACATTCTCCCAGAACTGCTCTAGTTCAGCCAAACCGACAGAGGACACTGGGGTGTTCGGACCGCGTAATCTAGTGCGTAGCATATATAGATCAATGAATGCGTAGAATACAAAAATACAAATTTAATTTTGCCCACGTTTTCTGAAACGAAATCAAACTGAAAATGCATCTGTAGATGTTGCAATAACTTATAAATAACAATAAATAACTGCAATTTCTTTGCCAGAGACAACCCTATTATACTCATCGAGTTTGCTCTTGGTTATAATCATTAAATCTGAAATCAGTTAATTCGTAGACTTCGTCAATTTCTGTTATCGTTGCTGATTTTTTAATTTTTGTAACCATAGATTTTTAATATGTATTGTTGTTGCTTAATATTTTTATAATACTGTATGTTTCATAAAAATTACGATATCAGATTGAAGAAACCGATTATTTTCTATACATTATTATTTTGACGACCTCCTTGGCGCAACGGCTAAGCGCGTTGGAAAATAAACGGGGGTTGCGGGTTCGATTCCCGCCCCGAGTCTGGGTGTTTATGTATAATATGTATTTATTTACGAAAGAAAAGTATATAAGTAGTATATCAGTTTTCTAGTACCTATAACACAAGCGCTGTGCTGCTTAATTTGGGACTAGATGGCGCTGTGTGAAATGTCTGAGTATATTATTATTATATAATTATATGCAGGTGGCAGGACCTTGTGCGGGGTACGTTCAGATCGCTACCACAATTTTACTTTCTAACACTGTCGCCAAAACACCGGTGCTTCACTGCAACCACTGTGTTCTGATGTGGAGGGTAAGATAGCCGTTGAAATTTTTTGCACAAGAGGCGGAACAGCTTCGTTCTCAGGGTTTCCAACATATTTACAATCTGACAAGTGATTTCTTAACCTTGATATCGTAAATGTTTTTGGGTGACTTAGTCCATTTACCATTAGGTGGACTGTTTGCTTATTTGTCTTCCCAGTAGAATTAAAAAAAGTGTGCGGTTGGGGGATCCCCGTCACGAACGAAGTTCTTTAGCTGTAGTTTCCATTTCTCAAAACTTAATTGTAATAATAAGATAATAAAACTCACGTATTATTTAAAACAAAGACAAAAAAGTTTTAACAAAATTTCCTCGTGTAAAGTAATAAAGTTATATAGACGGCGGTGCACGCTGTTCATCTTCTCGAATCTCAATACTCGCACGCGCACACACTCGTGTATAATAGAAAGAGACAGAAAGATCACTGTGAATCTATGTATAGAGCTAACGAATCTAGCGCCGCGTGGTGCGCGTGTCCCGCCTCACGTTGCTCAATTAAATGGCGTGTGTTAGAAAGAGACACAGACAGAGAGTCGTTGAGAGTCATTGGGATGGAAAGGACATAATGCTATTTCGTTACGTGACGATTTCTAGCAAGTCACACCTCTCGCAAGCAAAAAAAGAGTCAGCACCAGCTTGTTTGATAAAGTGAAGTACAGATTTTTTAAATTACGAAGAAGATAAACGAGCAGTTTACCTGATGGTAAGTAGATTGAAGACTACGGACATTCACAATATTGAGGCTAAGAAACTTGCACCAAGAAATACAATGGATGGAGCCATAATAAGTTGCCGCTTTAATTGCCGTGCGTCAAACGAAATTTCGATTCCCTTTCTATCTCATTGAGCGTAACAACGAGGAAAACATTTAACCGTAGTAAGTATGACAACATCGCACTGACAGTGTAATGTGTGTCAACTCATGACGACGTCACGTACATTACTGAAATAATTATTCGCGAAATACTTTTAAATCTTAAATGTTTTGGCTACTAGTATTCAAAACAATAAAAATGTATCATGTTCAACTGTGTATTGTAGTAGTGTGACTCATCCTTTTTTTTTCTTTAATTTGTTTGCACAAAAGAGAATAGAGTCAAAAAAAAAATAATGACAAAAGGCAATGCTTATCTCTTTAAGAAATTTTTTCCAGCACACCTCGGTGATAGAGAAAATGAACGAGGGTTTGATGAGCTTAAAAATATTGTAAAAAGACAAAATATCGCTGAAATAACTAAAATAATATTAAAATTAAATTTAAAGTTAATTTATATTCGAACCAATATAAAGTTTTTAGGTACATAATACATACATAAACATACACATATAGGTACATAACAAATAGAATATAATACACACAACTATTATATTATACACACATAATTACTAATACTAACGCACACATAAGTATACATAATACATATTATTGTAAAAAAGTAAATTATGCAAATGACAAAAAGTATTCTTTTAAAAGCTTCTTGAAAGATGCTAGTGTTTGACAATTTCTTACATATGTAGGAAGTGATTTCCATAGACTGACAGCTTTACAACAGAAAGAATCATCATATGCAGAAGTATTATGGATAGACGATGTTAGAAGGGTACAAGTGTTGCTTCTAAAGTTGTGATCTCTCGAGAAGAGCGGATCGAAACGATCACGGAGATATGAACGCACATTAGTAAGAGTCCAGAAAGTCACGCACATTAGTAAAAGTCTAGAAAGTCAGGCAACAAAAAACAGGCGCGCACTTAGGGCAAATGTTCCGTCCATTTTAATTATTTCTCTGAGCTAAGAAAGCTCTTCAAATTGTAAATGTATTGGCGACTCTGAGAACCAAGATGGTGTGTCGATATCAAGGTTGAGAAAGTTCTTGCTTGTATATTTATGAAATTTGTAATTTTGTAAAAACCTATCCAAACTTATTTAAAACGACAATGACAAACTATAGCCCTAATGATAGATATCCCAATAGTAATAATAATAATACTTCCTAGCATACAAACCGATATCTATGATAAAAACTATCCAACAATGCTAATTTGTATATATAATCACTTACCGGAGAATGTTAACCATTTAACTTACAACAAATTTAGAGTAGCTCTACACAAATGGCTAATTGATAAATATTTTTATTCTGTCCAGGGGCCTTATTCACAAACGTCGGAAACTTTCCGTAGCGGAAAGGCCGATCGTCGAAAAGCATAAATTCAATCCGACAGCTTGGCTTTGTTAATACGACTACATATAATATGATTTCAGATTTGTGAGTAGCGTATAGACAAAATCATAGAAAAGTTTCCTGCCGGATACGGAAAGTTGAGTTTCCGACGTTTGTGAATAACCCCGCAGGAGCATTTGATTTCTTAAATTGACTTATACATTCAGTCAAGAAAGTATCGGGAAAGAATGATTTGTTTATGGTTCCAAATTCATTTTTTTGTTGTTGTTAGATTGGCACAACTGTTTTCCATTTTGGCGCGGAGTTTGAGTTGCATCTGTTATTTAGATTAAATACAGTGCTGTTTTAATTATATCATTCTAGTGTATATTGCGAATTTCATAATGGACAAAAACATCGAACAAAGAGTTTGTCTTAAATTTTGCATCGCCAATAGAATTTCGTTTCCGGAGTCACTGAAAATGTTACAGAAGGCTTACGGTGATTCGACTTTATCAAAAACACGTGCTTATGAGTGGAACATAGCGTTGAAAAGCGGTCGAGATGTGATGGAAGATTTGCCTCGCTCTGGTAGGCCATCAACGTCTGTAACTGAAGTTAACATCGCA
Organism: Zeuzera pyrina; assembly: GCA_907165235.1. Lineage (NCBI taxonomy): Eukaryota > Metazoa > Arthropoda > Insecta > Lepidoptera > Cossidae > Zeuzera > Zeuzera pyrina. The sequence continues at coordinate 4,658,130 of OU015623.1, forward strand.
AAAGTGAATGAAATAATGACTGAAAATCCTCATTCAAGTTTAAGAGAGATAGCCGCCGAACTTTTGTGTCTCACGAGTCGATCCGTACCATTTTAAATAATCACTTGGGTATGAAACATGTTGCCGCTCGGCTAGTCCCAAAGACCTGAAATTTCTCCAAAAACTCAATCGCATAAGAGTCGCTGAGGACATGCTAGAACGAGTCAATTCCGATCCAACATTCATGAAACGCATTGTTACTGGTGACGAGACGTGGGTTTACGAGTTTGACATGCAAACTATTCAACAAGCTTCGAAGTGGCGCCTTCGAACTGAACTGAAACCTAAAAAACCACTCCAAATTCGATCAAAAGTCAAAGCCATATTGACTGTTTTCTTTAACTATCGCGGTGTTGTGCACTCGGATTTCTTGCCGGAAGGTCAAACGGTAAATAAAGAATATTATTTGGGCGTCATGCGGCGTTTAAGAGAGCAAATTCGACGAAAAAGGCCAGATTTGTGGAAAGAAAATTCTTGGATTTTGCACCGCGATAATGCGCCTTCGCACAAGGCCATCATTGTGAACGAATTTTTGACCAAAAACTCAACAAATACCATCGAGCAACCACCTTATTCACCAGATATGGCTCCAGCCGACTTCTTTCTTTTTCCTAAACTCAAATTACCACTTCGTGGCACCCGTTTTGATTCGGTAGAAGACATAAAGGAGAATCCGCGGCGAGCACTGAACTCAATTCCGGAAAAAGCATTTAAAAAATGTTTTGATGCTTGGATTATTCGTTGGCGTAAGTGTAGTTCTGAAGGAGCATACTTTGAAGGTGATATAATAAATTTGGATGAATAACTAACATTTCGCGTTTTATTGATCTTTTCCCGGTACTTTCTTGACAGAGTATAGTATATGTGTGTTTTTTCTTTATGTTACTATATCTAACATATTAAAATCAATTTTACATGCCAGAAATAGTGAATGTGTGTACAAAAGATATATCATGTAACAATTACATATTTATGCAAATAAATTATTTGAATTTGAATCTTCAGATTGCAAATGCTTTAGCAACTCTGAGAACCAAAATAATGTGTGAATGTCAAGGCTAAGAAAGCTCTTCAAATTGCAAATGTTGGCAAGTCTGAGGACCAAGAGAATGTGCCTTATAGAAATTTCATCAAGTGGTTCATACTCCACACTGGAGCTCTACAGCACTGCTATTCGTCGGTAGTATTAGCCAGTAAAATGTCGTAGCGGTCTGGAGTATCCCTGCAATCTAGACTCTACCACTCCTAATACTTAGTATAGACTTACGATTTGTAACTGTGTAATATATTTCTTCCACCACAAGGAGTTTTTTAAACTTGGCTTTGCTACTGTGACAAGGTAGTATCCATACATTACGATGTGCACAAATGAATTAATCACCCCGATCAAAGTGCCGTGACCACCTGTAAAAAGAACAAAATAGGGTTTGAAACTTTATTTTAAGCGAGTGGCATGGAACCCTAAACGCATAATACAAACACTCCCCAGAACTTAAAATATTCTAAAGGGTTTACGAGAAATATGAAAAACGCATACACTGAAATGGAAAACTTTAAGGGATCGTATTTGTCTACGTCTCTTATCTCTCACCATTTCATTGCTTCTCATTATTCATTCGTCATTACTACATATATACACAAATTGCACGAAAACCATTCGAAGTATGTGACCATCATTGCTAGAATGATGTGATAACTGACAAGTAAGTGAATTCACTGACTTGCGAATGCTTCACTTTTCGGTTCTGATGCACCATCTATGTATCTTTATTTTGATCTGAGTTGCAGGCACAGATTAATTAGTTACTAACGTAAATTGCAGACATGTACCCAAACATTTTTCTACTGTTATAATTTTTAGATAAAGAACAAGAAACTCGAATAAACGCTATGGAACCCATTTTTCTTACTTTTCTGTTATTCTAGCCTACGCAGTTTAATTAAGGGGACGTCTTATTTCCTAATTGTTTTAGAGATATGTTGAATCTCCTACCAATTAATTTAAAAAAAGAGTAAATCTCTTCTGTTCATAACTATTTAAGGCCATTTCCCACTCGAGGTAGATATACAAAACATAAAAAAACATTAAAATCATACACTACTATGACAGATGCTATCTTATTGTTTATACATATAAGATCCTTAATAAGCCATAATCCCTCTAAAAATTTTTTACGCATTATAAATATTATGAAATACCCTCAAAAAATTTGTTTACTTAGATTAATCGATTTGACCCGTACGTTTATATATACCTATCGGGCAACCAATTAATCACAGATCAAGACAATGCAAAAGCTTTCGTTTGTTCAAGAGTGCTCTCACATCGTTAGCTGTAAAATAATTATTAAAGCGAATCTGTGGCTAAATAAAAGTAATGCTTTTTTACCACTTAGCGAATAAGTGTATCATAATCATAAACTTAGAAATCAGCGAACAAATGTTGAAATTGGCGTACAGACGTACAAAGAGTGTAAGTGAGAATGTAATCTCTTATATACGATAGTGGCACGTGCAGAAAAGGGAGCAAACGAGACGATATTGTAATCATTTTTGAATGACAGGTCGTCACAAGTCGCCACGCTGTGGAGAACGCTGTTGACTTATTTTATAATTTTGTGTTATTCCATTTTTATGTCAAAGAAATACCATTTCTTAATAATGGCTACGTGTTCTGTATGTGATTGTGATGTTACATATCGCAATAATCAAGAGAATCATTGATTTCATAGATGACATTGTCAAATTAAAAATCGTCATATATCAACTAGCTTTATGTTCGTCTGCACACCAGTATATACTAAGTTTATTTTCATAATTTACCTGGAAAATAGGTAGCCGCACCCCATATTAGCAATACCATGCCAGTATGATGATAAACGTGCAAAAATGATATCTGGTTAAATTTTTTTCGTAGCACAAAAAATACCTGAAATATTTTAAGATTCAGAATTAGTCAACTGCTCTCTTTAAATGTACTTTAAGACTATACGAGCATTTTACAAGTTTTTGTGCATATTCTATAAGTATATGTATTATGTACGTAAAAAATGATCAATTCGTATTAGTCATACATGCTTTTAACTATATTTCAACCAAAGCTTCAAACTTATTGATCGACACATGTTTTGTTTAGCAACGAAACAGTTTCAGAAGATTACAGAGATCGAATCCCAAAAGATGCTTCCTTGAGAAGCAAAACACGTCTATCAATGGCAGAAGATAGCTGAAAGCGGGTTTCCGCAAAGTAATACCTAAGTCTACACAACGTACATAACGGTACACCATTACGCAGAATAAAGTCATAGTTTGACACCAATTTTGTGTTTAATATTAATCCTACTAATATTATAAATGTGAAAGTTTGTGAAGATGGATGTATAGATGTATGGATGTATGGATGTTTGTTATCCTTTCCCGCAAAAACTACTAAACGGATTTTGATGAAACTTTACTTTACTTTATAATATAGCTTGTACATCAGAATAACATTTAGGCTGTAATTTATACGCAAACGAAGTCGCAGGCAAAAGCTATAGGAAATAATTTTTTGTTCAACACCAACAATATGGGTATCAAATGAAATGGAATACGCAGAGAAAGTTTTCTGTACATGTGACGTCAGCATAAGTCCAATATGACGGATGTTCAATTACAGAAAATAACTTTTTTGTTCAACACCAACAATATAGGTATCAAATGAAATGAAATACGCAGGGGAAGGTTTCTGTATATGTGCCGTCATCATAAATCTAATATGGTGGATGTTCCCTTACAGAAAATAACTTTTTGTTCAACACCAACAATAAAGGTATCAAATGGTATACGCAGGGGAAGGTTTCTGTACATGTGACGTCATCATAAATCCAATATGGCGAATGCTCCGCGATAGAAAATTACTTTTTTCAAGACCTCCAACAATATAGGTATCAAATGAAATGGGATACACAGGAGAGGGTTTTTGTACATTTGACGTCATCATAAATTCAATGTGGCGTAAGCTCCGCGATAGAGAGTAACTTTTTCATGATCTCCTACAACATTTAGGTATCACGGGTAACGTCTGTGACTCGAAGAGGTCACGGAAAATATTTCACAAAGACAAAACAGAATTTTTTCTATATTGTATGTATGCATGTTTCAATTTTTCTGTCTTCTTCAGCCTGACAGAGTAACGATGAGGGTATCGGCAGTTATGATGAATTAAGTAACCCAACCTAACGCTAGGTTCTCTGAATAAAAATAGAACTGTGTCATATTACGATGTCTGTCTGAAAGACCTATTCGCTAGTACATGCTTAGGTAAATAACTTAGCTTACAACTCACAGTATCCAGGAGATCGATGATTTTCAACAGATAATATAAATAAACACATTCTAGTACGCGCATAGAATTTTCGTTATTGCTGTAGTCAACAGGTTCACATATCCACTTGTAGTTCCATCCCCAAGCGTACCATATCGACTGAAAAATGTAACAAAAATTGATATCGACTATTGTTACAATAGTTTTGATTCTCAGACCAAGAATCAAAAAACTAAAACCCGATTTCTTAAAAATCGCGCTCTGAAAAGTAAGAAACAAGAATATACTTGTGTCTGACATTATTTGTCTACAAACTATTTAATATTTATCGTTTACATAATACGTAAACAACTTACATATACATTTAAATTTAATATATAGATGTAGTGATGTTTAGAAGGTAGCCATGGTCGTATGCCACCTTGTCCTAAGAGTTATTTACACAACAATATATTTTGTAGTATTACGATACATTATATAACTAGTAAGCAATCCTTAGGGTAAGGTGGCATGCGATCACGGCTATCTTCTGAACATCACTACATCTGGGTATTAAATTAAAATGTAAATGTAAGTTGTTACTCATTAGATATTAGATTCTAAATGTAGAATAGCTTTTAGATAAGAATGTCAGACAAGAATATTTTTTTGTTACATGCTTTTCAGAGCGCAATTTTTACGTAGTCGGGTTTTAGGTTTTAGATTTATTTTTCCTTTAAATGATTTTACGCACGTATTCTGATAGGTAAATAATAAAAATTTTAAAATTCATACTCACTACTTATTTTTTTTTACCTCAAAGAGTGCCTAGTAGGAAAATCTACGCAGGCTTTCAAAAATTCATGCTATTAAATCTTAACTAGCCTAGTCGGAGGCTACAAATATTTTTAGTTACTTTATGATTCTGGTACCTCTGGTTAGCCTCCGACAGCATGTTAAGATTTAATAGCATGAATTTTTGAAAGGCTACGTAGATTGTTCTACTAGGTATGAAAATAAGTAGTAAATATAAATTATAAAAATTTAATTATGATCTTGTCTTGTTAACATAAATTTTAACATCTTTTTAGTCCCCTTTACAGTTTTTACAGTTGGGTTTTTTGTTTTTATTAATTAACGTTTTATATTTCTAAAGCATTCGAGATATAGGAAAGAAACTTCAATAACGAACCAGAATTCTGAAGTTACACATTACATTATATTTCGTCGTCTATGCATATTATAAACCTTAATTCAGTTTTTATGATAGACGCCTATATTAATCAAACACCTAATTTTTCCATGCAGTCTGACTGCCCCGTTAGGAATATAGGATATATGTACGTATTTATGGACTAAGTACCGTGAATTTTTTTCGGTTGTATTTTAATTTGTAATTGTAAAGTTGTAATTTGTCAATATTTTAGATACTTTATGTTCAAGCAACTTATTAGCATTTATACATATACCTTTTGTACTTACTTTCACGAAAATAAATGTACATAAAATTATTTGAATGGCATTATAAACGATGAGAACTTTATCTAAATTAAAAGGTTTTCTGTTCTTCATCCACTCAGGTCCCCATTTTAGTACAAACATAAGATACAATCCTAAAATTAGTAAGCCTTCGTAGGGCTTTGCCACCAACGGCAATTCTTTTGTTCTAGGATCTGAAAATAAAGTGTATCATAAATAAATCAGTCAAAATGATGTCATAGAAAGTACCTCTGCTATTACTACCTATTGTGGAAGCACGTTACATTAACTACTGCTTACGTGTTTTTATACTTAACTAGCAGAACTCAGTAGACGTTGTCCTGCCAGTGTAACAATGAAATGCTGCGGCACCATCTGGTGGCAAGTAACAATAAAGTGGATAACGCGAAAATATTTTCCATATTTCCAATACCTATTTATACCAATTTTCACAGCGATGGGTTGAACGCCATAGAAGTTAATATACTACAGCGCCATCTGGTGGCGACAAACAACAAAGTCAATACAACAAAGAGTATAGCATAAAAATCTCCGCGGAAAAATACGTATATGTGTGCCATCTTTCATGATGATCGGTCAAATAGTGTTGGAGTTTAGCGATTTCACATACACGAACCTCCACTTTTATATGTATGCAGCTAGTCTTGCCATAATTATTGTTACAAGGAAAACATCATTTTGATTCTATTACATAAAACGTTAATTACTGCAGTGTGCATTAGTTTATGCATTAATATAATAGTATTTAAAAAATACGAAACTCATTCAAAATTATCTTCATTGGTTATAATACGATTATTGGGTAATCTTAACGTAATCTTATGGAATGTTTTAGAGACTCCAAATTATTATGGCATTTAGAGCATGCCATACTCTCTAAAAGATACTATAAATCGTAATCAAGTGGAATAAGATCGGGACTAGTTGACGTAGACGGCCAGTCTTCAGTTTTCATCTTTTAAAATACGTGTGATGATTCTGGGTGCTATATTTATTTCCGTAGATAAAATCTTTTGCTTTCGGACAGGATTTCTTCGGATTTTTCCTTCACTGCTTTGATCGTCTTTTTAGTACGAATACTACGTGGACGGCCAGATCTTTTTCTGTCACAAACAGATTATCAGGTCATTATGTAGGTGTATGTGCTTCTAGTGTTGTTACTCGAAGACCACCTTATTTTCACGTACCCAGCTGTCATACTAACTATGCGCAAAATTCAATTATAAATCGTTTGGCACGGGAATACAATAAATACTTCTCACATGTAGATATTCATCACCTTAAAGAACAAAATTTCAAAAACAAAGTAATGGAAGCCATAAAGAATCTGCACCAAAATGGTGCAGACACACACACATGCATACACGTGACTTGTTGCACTCTTCTGTATACACATGCAAATGTATCCATGTACAGACACATGCATAAAAGCACACAATATTACTCATATTGCACATATGCACTCGCCATGTCATTTACACACTCATGATAAAATACATACATAAAAAGAAAGCTACAAAGTGAATTAAGAGTATGGCCACATGTGTAGTTAACTTAATCATATTAAATTATTTTGTCTTCATTTTGTTACTGTTCTAGCATTATATTATGTAATGTTTGTATATAATGTAGATATCTTTCAAATTTGAAAGAACGCATAACGAAACCTACAGCCCTCGATACCTTGGCTATTATTGTATCAATATGAGATTCAAAGAGGAGCACAGAGTCATGAACCACACCCAGATCTTTAACAGATGTATTTTTCCCAAAGTTTGACCTTTCAAAACATATTGAGATTTCAGTTTCCAATATGCAAACTTTACGGGTGAATGTAACCACACCACACTTCGTTGGATTGAGATCCAGACTGTGCTTGGAACAATACCTCTCAAGGCGCTGTAGATCCGCTTGCAGCGCTTCTGCGTCTGACATAGATGATAATGCAAATATATTTTCATGTCATCTGCAAGGACCTCTGTGGCAAGCCGCTAGGTGCCGTTACCCACCCCGACATGTAATTGCTAACCACGACAGCCTGAGATCTGTTATTTATATAAGATGCAAACCATCTGAGGAGATCTCCACTGATACCCATAGCTTCCATCTTCTTGAGAAGCAAATTATGATCAATTCAATTAGTCAGTATAAATAACGTCGACTTGATTACCGTTGTCCATTGCAGCAGTCAGGTAAACGTTAAGGAGTTACGAGTTTAGATATTGTGGATCGTCTGTGGGTTTTTTGAGGGGATTAAGAAGGGATACTAAAAGAATGTTTAAGAGACCAATAAATGGTGTTGTAATGATTCTTTCAAAGATTTTTGCAATAGTACACAATTTTGAAATGGTCTGAAATTTGTCACGTCAGTCTTAGAACCCCTTTTTATGAATTATTGTTTCTTTATTGTTTCTTGTTATACGCTATTGCTTCTTTTATTGTAACAGTATTCATGGTCAGACTGTGTAGATTAGGTGTACTGTTGAAGTGTCAGAGGAATAATTTGTTTCTTTATGGCTATTCATTATGGCTTTCGAATAGTTTTGAAAAAACTAACACTGATGTCTAAGGCGATCGCAAAGGGCTGCGGGGCGATCTATTAGTACTTCTAATGTAACCGCCAGAAATCGCTTTTAGGTAGAAAAGATTTCGTAAAGTAAAACAATGTCTTTGGAATTTGATTAATAGCGAAAATATCACTTCAATGGGCATAATTTTAGTTTCCAAAAAATAGTTAACAATGTATTCTATGTAATCTATATACACAGTTAACAATATAATCTAATCTAATCTATAATCAAGTGTCAAAGCAGTAGTTAATGTAATGTTTAGGCCCTATTAATTTAGTAGGCGATAACTTGTTTGAACTACATTTAGGAATAAATTTAAATTAATTTACTGGGCACGTCGGGTTCAAAAAAGTTACACGATAAATTGTAAATTACTCATTTAAAGTATTACCACGTTATAACTGCACGACAATTTGTGGAGAGTATTGCTTTTATCGAAAGCATATAGAGCTCGCTCTTTTTAGTGTATCGGTTAATTGTTTTTAAATTATGGAATTCTAAAAATTTAATATTGTACAGTATTATCCACATTTATAACACACTAATTGAAAACAATAACAATAGTAATTAATTAAACAATACTTTAATTAATTACTAGACTTCAATTATGTATAAAACTGTCAATAGAAACTAGAGATGAAAATTCGTTTGCCGAACTTTCATTTCAAACACAAAATATGTACTCACCAGCCAACTCTTCAAATACAAACTGATACCCTTGCCAAACCTTCTTTATAATTGTTGCCATTATCAATAATTATTTTCTAATGATAAAGATGAAGTGTTATTTTTCCACTTGCTATACGTTCTGTGCCTTTATTAGCAGTCACGATTATTTTTGCTGCTCGATATTTTGGAGCCTCTTTGCTAATATGATTATGATTAACTGTTTATCGCTGTATTTAAAATAATCGGCTGCCTATCCGGTTGAAAACTTTTGTATCACTAAACAGTCCGACGTAGACTGTTAATTTAAATCGTCTTTGTTTTTAATTTAATAAGTTTAATTAGCATTTTGTTTCGAAGTCATTGTTTTAACACAATCTACTTTGTTTCATTGAACTGCAGTTTATTGATAACTAAATATGGGAACTAGAATATGGTAATATTTATAACAAAACGCATTTTGCTTCCTTGAACAATACTATACGCGGAAGTAAATTCACGAATGTTTACATTTATTACTAAATTAATTTTATTTTGCATTTCAATGTTCATAAACTAAACGAATGACTCGTACTGCAATTATGAGTTTACTTCGCGTGGGGAAAGACGTGTTCAAATTTTTTTTATCACAATTATATTTTTTAAGTTATACCTGTAACGTTAAGTAATTAAACTTTAAGAACACTTGTTTTCAATTCACTTTATGTGGAAGGAATACAAACTAAATACATAATAATTGACACTACATGAAAATGTAACAATATGTGACGTTTTATCATTATGCATGCACTTTACATTGAATAGAAATGAACTATGAACTATGTACGAGTACGTCGCCATGTGTTACAGGAGTATGGCTTGATAGCGTCACTCTATTATTGCCAAAATTAATATGTTACAAATATTTCACAACATTTTTTAATTGTATTAAAAAATATTGTGAAATATTTGTATCATACAATACATAACAATACATACCAACTTTAATAAATGTAACTCGGGTAAATGCCGCTTAAAATTAACTTTGAAATTCATGTTCATAATGACATTGTAACTATTAAATGGAAAATATTCATATTTATGTACTCCTAATTGAATAATTTATTATTATGCGTGATTTTATCAGTATATTTGCAGTCAACAATTATACTGAATATACTAAAATGCTGCAGACGCGGAACGCTCATTTAGACGTCACGTCGTAAAATCGACTATTCTCTTATTTCTTAGAAGAGAAAAGTCCCAGTCGAACTCTACGCTGACTGAGTAGTATTGGATTCGAACCTCGATTAAAAAGAATCCTCCTTTTTGCTGTTAGCTTTAGTGACTTTTACAGAAGTCGCCATGCTTTTCGATTATTTTCCCGAATAGAAATAAAAAAAAAATCTTGCATAAGATTAAATGTACATATAACACAGTGTACATTAAAAATCTAGTGTTTATAGAAGCTGCTAATGCTCAATATGTAGAGAAAAGTTATACCACACCTGTAGTACGAGATAAATAAAGGGGGGTTTTCTTTTAAGAGAGAGGACGAGAGGGGGGGAGATCCCAGACTCGTTCAAATTATCCATTAAGACCAACCACCGTAGGAATTTTAAGGAGTAAAAGTTATGTATAAGCAAGCCTCCTCAGGGCCTGGGAACCTTTTTAGGTTTTTTGAATTTTTTTTTGTTTTACTTAAACTTCATGCAAAAAGCACAAAAAAAAACGGGTTACATGCTCTAGTCTCCACACTAGGATTCTCTGTGTTATGGATCTAGTCCTTAATGATAATTTCCACGGCATAACCAAAAACAAGATATTAATTTAGTGACAGACAGTCAATGGCTATTTGATTCTTGGCTACATATTGCAGTTAAGTCTATCATTATTTAAAGGGATATATTGGACACAGACAAACTACCCCAGAGACTTGAAATGTTTACGAATTTCTAAGTAAACTATTCTGTCAAGGTTAGAGGAATGAGACGTAAACGGGCGGCATGGTAACATAACGTAATAGACGAAAAAGTGATGTACTAGTAGATATTGTATATATTGATAAGTACAAGAATTCTTTTCATAAGCTTATTTTATTCGATTTTCGATTCGATTCGATCGATCGATATATAGATTCTTCATTTTGAAATAGTAATACAAAAAAGTTAAAAATTTAGAATAGAAATACAAATCAAATTTATTTGGGTAGTACGTGTTTTTTCTGATGTAAAACTTTTTAACAAAAAATTGAGTTGACAAATTGTGGGTGCTCCGGGGCTAAAGCATTACAGGGTATAGCATTCACTTCCAGGCATGAGAAAAATATTCCGAAAGCAAGCAACTGTGGTCAGCACTCAGTACTTTGAATTAAAATGAAAAATTTGGTCATTTTATTAGTATTATTATTAACATGAAGAAATATAGTGAATGTTTATTATAGAAAATCGACACCCCCTAAGTCGTAAAAAAAGAGCACACAATTTATATACCCACTCATTTATATAACAGTTTTATAAGGACAGGCGTTTGCAAATGTTACTACACCGTTGAATAGCGGGTTATATTATGCACCTAATCCACTTCTGTATAATATAGTGACAGTACTCTCCGACCGACGCGGTTGTAACTTGCTGATCGACAGATGAACCGGGATGAAATTACAAGGGTCTGTTTTTGTCATTTGGCTACGGAACCCTAAAAGCCTTTGTTCATTTTAACAATTTTTTGTAAACTAATTTAATAATAATAATAATAATATCTTTATTGCATTCCATAATTATATTACAATAATTGAATGGACCTTGAAATAGGTATTGCAATCCAAGAGAGAGGAAGCTTTATTTATTTTTATTTTTTTACCCGACTGCCAATATATATATATATATATATACTTACGTAATTACTTACGTAATTACGTATATACTTATATACTTATGTAATTAATTATATTTATTATGTCTGTATTATTATTTATATTTATTTATTTGTAAATGTATATTATTAACTATCTTGTATTTGTATTGTAACTAGCTATGGGTCGGTAGTTACTCGGATCTATTTTACTATTTTTCTTATGGATAGGTTTTATAAGAGATATTTTTAGTAAGTCCGGGAATGTTCCGTTATTAAACGATTGGTTAATTAACAAACATAGTCGTAGAGTTAGTTCGTCCGCACATTCTTTAAAAAGATAAGGTGGTAATTCATCCACACTGTGGCTAAGCTTATTTTTAAGGCTTTTTAAAATTTTTAGTATTTCTGATTGTTGTACCGGATATAGAAATAAGGTATTTTCTATAGGGCTTAATACAGGACGTCCGCGTGAAGAGTTTTGATTTGTAGAGGAGCAGCTTTCCCCGATTGAAGCAAAAAAGTTGTTAAATATGTATATTGGCTATTTATGTGGGTTCTGTGTATAAGGTGTCATTTATATTTAGTTTTATATTACTCTTTTCTTTTATGAGTTTTGTATTAGTTCGTCCGTTAATTATGTTCCACATAGTTTTTATTATATTTTTGGACGTTTTAATTTTTTTAATATAGTTTAATTTTTTTGACTTTATTACTATATTTTTTACTAGTTTTACATATGTTTTATAATGATCTGTGAGTGTTTTTTGTTTGTAATGTAAGGGACTTTAATAATCTTTTATTTTTACTAGCAATTTTTATACCTTATAGCAATTTTAACCAGTATTTTTTTACTGTATTTCTTATTTTGATATTTTTTTTTGGTATACATTTGTTTAGAATATTATTAAGATGTCATGGAATAATTTATAATTTTCATTCAAGGAATTGTTATCCGAAATCGTCTCGTGCCACTTTATTTGAATAAAAAGTCTTCTTGAAGTTGCAATTCTCTGAGTGGATCGGATTAGATTAGTTTGTAAAATTGTTGATAGATGGTTTGTAAACCCAAAGTCTTCCACAGATGGTATAAGATTTTTTCCATTGAAGTTTGAAAATATTAAATCTATACATGTTGCTGATGTAGATGTAAAATGTGTGGGTTTATTTATGTGCTGAGTTATATTGAGTTATGTTGTGACATTAATTCTAGAAATTTCATTTTTTTGTTATTGCTTTTGAGCATGTCTGTATTAAAATCACCACCTATTAACATATTTGAATTTGAGTACTTTTTGTTAATAAATTTTATTATTGAATTTAAATTTTTGTAAAAAATATTCTCCTCTCTTGCATTCCAATATATTATTACTAACAAAATATTTTCTTTGACCAGATGCGCAGCGCAAACTGCCAATATATGCTCTGTAGACATTTTCTTAATTTCTGGAATTTCGAAGCTCTCAATATCTTCTTTAAGGAGAATACATACTCCTCCCCCGACTCTATTTTTTCTACAAAAAGATGTAATCATTTTATATCCAGTAAATTGTATTAAATTTATTTTTTCTTCCGTTAGCCATGTTTCTGGAATGCATATAGCATCGAACGTAGAGTTTTCATCTATAAATGCTTCTAATATATGTTGCTTGTTATAAAGACTTTGCATGTTCTGGTACAGCACCTTAAAGTGTCTGTATTTATTCCCAAAAGGAATTGTTTCCTAGATTATTGCCTGGATTTGTTCTTTGAGGGTGGTATTTTTTGTTATTTTCGTCATTTTTATATTTATCGGTATGGAGGTTTTGTCTTGTATTACAAGTTTCATACAACAATTCTTTGATTTTCTCATTTTTCTTTTTCACCAAACATCCGTCTATAATTAGTTGATTATTCCTTATTATGGCGTGTTTACCTTGATTTCGGGCTTGAAGCATTTCTTCTTTGATTTCTTTACGTTCTTGACGTTCATTTTTATCCAAAAATTTTTCTAAATTTAGTCCTGTTCCTTTAAAGTAGTATGATTTGTCTAATAGATATTTTACCATTTTTTTGCTTATTAGTTCTATTACTAAGGGTCTTTTGCGGTGGTTTATATATTTTCCCACTCTATATGTACTTTCAATATAACCGGTCAAATCCACATTTGTATTTTCCTGAAAAGCTGTTATTATTCTGCTGTCTAAATCATATTCATGTTCTTTATATTGTTCAGAGAATCCGTATAGAACAATCTTTTTATAGTCACTTTCGGCAGTAATTTCAATCCTATTAGTGGAGTGGTTCGTAGATAGTTTTTTAATATCATATTTCAATGTTTCATTTTCTTGTATTAATTTTTCTATAACAGTATTTAATTTTTGTATTTCGGATTTTCTTTGCATATTTTCGTCCTTTAGAGTAGTTACATCTTTTTTAATTTCATCCTTGAATTTACATATTGCTTTATTTATTTCAATTTCTATCGTGTTTTAATTTATTATATGCTAGCCGTACTTGCGACTTCGTTTGCGTGGAAAATGTTACCGTGACTTTTCCGAGTTAGTGTTTCCCTTTCTCTCCCTTAGACGTAGATTTTACATAAAAATTAGCCTTTTTCTTTTTGTTACTTCCTACCATGGAGAATCCGCCATATTGGATTTTCGACGATACACATACACAGAAACTTTCCCCTCTTTATTACATTTCAATTGACAGCCATATTGCTGGAAGTCATGAAAAAGTTACGTCCTATTATATAATAAATCATATCTAAATCTAAATCTATATCTATTACGGAGTGTTCGTGCCAGTTGCTCTATAGAATATAATATTGTCTAATAAATGCATATCTTCACGCGGTGTCCGCAACGGGGTGGACGGTGAGTGTAGGTTTAATGAACGCTACTTGCAAACGTCTCAATTGCGTAGTTATCCATGCATTCTACACCCATCCTTGTTCCACATGCGCACATCACATCGCAGTGTCTCACTCGTTTATGTCGTGACTGATGAGTGACATTTTATTACAAATTACCCGAAACATGATAGAAAACTTCTTAATGTGTGATCATGGACGCTGGTGCATCTTACGCACATCGCTAAGGAATAAATAATTATAGTGTGTTCTTACAGCACTTTGAACAGTCTATTGCGACATTAATTATTGTGAATGTAGTGTTGTGAGTGTCGGAATTTGTTGACTGGTTTATACGTGCATAACTGTACTGAAGGGTTACGGATCCCGTGCGCACGGGCAGAAGATCAGCTAAAACAAGGACAACCATCCATGGTGATCGGTAAGTGCGCATGATTCCTATTTTTCCTAACCTGTGAGCTGTGCTGTTGAGCGTTTGCAAGTAGTACATATTTTCTTCAAAAAAGGTTACAGTCCACTTTAATATTACATAGAAGTTTCTCATAACTATCTATACCAGCGCACCTACATAAAAAATTAGACCTCCCATACATAAGAGTTGCTTGGCTGTCCCTTTCCGTAAAACAGAGGTATACCATCACAACAGTCGTATACCGTCCACGGAGCATCCGTCATATTGGTTTTATGATGATAACACATATACAGAAACCGTCCCCTGCTTATTCCATTTCATTTGATACCCATTGTAGTGTCTGTCTTCTTTGTTCTAACTTAGAAGCACTGGCTCGACAATGTACACGTACAACGTCACACTATGTCCAATCTCGCCGCAGGCTCTCGTGATACTGACGTATCGACTTGTACATAAACACACGAGACAGTGTATGCACATACCTACATACACTACATCCCTCCCTTTTCAAATAAATTTTAATTACAATGCGTACAAGAATGTATTTGCTTTTTTCACCATTTAGTTATTTTTTCTAATATTCTAATATATTGGATTTGAATATTTGGAAGGGAATGTTTTTGTCTACATCAACTCGTTCGGTTCATTTGTCTAGTAGACAAACAGTGTTGTCTATTGCAATCGGAGCTTGAATGTTTTTCGTCTATGCACTACATTTCTTCTCTTTTTATAATGTAAATATAATGTAAAATGTATCATGAACCATAACAGTGAAGAACAAGAATAAAACCAAACTGATAATGCTATTAGAACGATAAGAAACGTCACAACCAGGAACAACATTTGTACCAGTATTTCTAATTTAATGGGGGTACATTTGTACCAAAATTTCCACTTTAATGGGGGTACATTTGCACCAAAAATTTCAAATTTAATGGGGATACATTTGTACCAAATATTTCCAATTTAATGAACTTCGTACTTCCAATTTAATGGAAATCCAAAATTAAAAATGTTTTAAATTCAATTGAATGAACTTCGTACTTCCAATATAATAGAAATCCAAAATAAAAATGATTCAAATTCAATTTAATAATCTCCATACTTCCAATTCAATGGAAATCCAAGATTAAAACATTTAAATTCAATTTAATGAACTTCGTACTTCCGATTCCTTGGAAATCCAAGATTAAAGTGTTTTAAATTCAATTGAATGAACTTCATGCTTCCAATTTAATGGAAATCCAAAATTAAAAATGTTTTAAATTTAATTTAATGAACTTCGTACTTCCAATATAATAGAAATCCAAAATAAAAATGTTTCAAATTCAATTTAATAATCTCCGTACTTCCAATTCAATGGAAATCCAAGATTAAAATGTTTTAAATTCAATTGAATGAACTTCATACTTCCAATTTAATGGAAATCCAAAATTAAAATGTTTTAAATTCAATTTAATGAACTTCGTACTTCCAATTTAATGGAAATCCAAAATAAAAATGTTTTAAATTCCATTTAATAATCTCCATACTTCCAATTCAATGGAAATCCAAACTGGACAACAATTTTTTTTTCGAATGAGGGACCCATGTCACCTTATCAATCACCGTGCCACAGTGAGTACTCTTCGTTAATTAAAAATGTTGTTAGCTAAATAGTTATTAAAATGTATTTGATTTAAATGCTGCCACCACAAGTGCTGCTAACACTGTATCAAATTGATTACGGTTTTTTGTACCAAAACACCAATCGAAACGGTGTTTGTTTAACCATTAATCAAGTCAAGTTTTTCTGGGGGCGACCGTAGGTTTGCCATTTTCCGAGTGATTTTGGGGCGACATTTTACGTATAGTTTCCTTTATATGAGGCCCATACTGCCTTCAATACATTCACGTACGGTTTTCATTTGTTTGAAGGCCCGCACTGCCTAAACACATTTACGTATGGTTTTCATTTATATGAGGGCCTATACTGCCTGAAACATAAATACGGTTTTTATTTACTTGGAAGGCCCGTACTGCCTACAATGCCTTACTGCCTTTATTGGTTACAGTTTAACTATGTTTCTCTAAGAATACTTACACCATATTATTACTAATAGTGTATTTATCGTAAAAATAAAGCTTCATTTTTTTATTTCATCTTCCTATTGTTGTTTTAACCAATACATAATACACTTGTTACAGTAATAACACATTAAGGTTATACAATAAGTATAGACAAAACAGTTTAATACCTCCTCCTGCGCTCGTCACCTTTTTTTTTTTTTTAACGAGCCTTAGTAAATACATATTTTCACACTGTATCGGAGCGCCAAGCGTCCCGATCCCCACCTATTTCCCTCGCTTCCTCAAATCTTATCATTGTCCTCACACATCCTTGTCCAGGCATGCGAATGCTTCTGACAGCCTAATTGTTATCAATAAAACTTTGGAAACAGACAGTTATATTAATACGTGACGCGCAAACTTTCGATCACTATTTAAGAACGCCGCGCGCACGGAGGAGCGCAAGACCTGGTACCGCTCCACGTTCACAATGCCAATGCCAAAAGGACTGGCAATGTCAAACTCAGTTCCGATCATATATTATATGTAACCTTCTTGGATCTTGGATCTTCTGGCCAAAGAGTTCAGACTCATATTCACGGTCGAACCTCGACCATCGGGCGATCTGTAGTAATAATAATATAATTCATCCGTCCCACAAAAGAAAAACCATGGAATAAAAATATTATGACCAATTTGACACACAGGTCCGTGGCTCAGCCCGTCCGCTGATCTCCAGCCGCACCCTGGAATCGAGAGGTGACACTTCGCGAATCGATGTCTATCTCAAGAACTTATTAATTTCTCTAGTATTGCCGCACTGCCTGCAATGTACAATTTAACTTTGCGACTTACACGACTTCACACAAATAACCACACAAATATGTGTGGTACAGCTGTAGGCACGACTACTGCACGTGCTGGGCCTTTTATAAATTCGGCAAATCAACAAACGCGTCGGGAACTGCGCCGACATCGACCGCAATATGCGGCGCTAATAAACAAAATTGTACAAATAATAGAGGCTTAATACCTTTAATGTGAGTTAGTCTTCAGAGTGGTAGAAGTCGGAGGTGGTTTCCGGCGCCGTTAAGCCACAAAACGGAAAATAGATTTAAGAAACTGTTTGCCTACCACTTCAAGAATTATATAGCAACAGTATAATGCAAAACAATTAAATACCAATTCCAGTTGGCGAACACAACATTACATGTAAACACGACACGGCACAATTTCTTTTAGCTTCAAAACACGTAAGATAATTGAGATTTATAAGCAATATTCCAAAAAGTTTCACTTTTTCTTATCACAAAAAGACCACATCCTCTCTCAGACTTCTTCATTACTTAATTCAATTCATACACACAATTATCCACATTCCAAAAGAAATAATTAAATCGGCGCTGACGGGACAACTAGCGCCATTTCTTGGTATCGAGAGGCAATACAAACAATTATATGTTTTATTCCTAACAGATGGCTCATTCCATATATGTATCTCTACGCGCATACTGTATCATTACTAAGCATAAACTAAAGCAACCTTGTTGCCTTCGTATCAATATAAACAGAGACATACTGGAACTTCATCTTTATTTGTTAATTTTAAACAATAGTTCCAAAATAGTGAAAATTCCCTCAGATGGCGGCGGACAAAAATCAGAATTAACTTTCAGCCAAAATCGCGTACAGAAAGCAACGACTATATATTAATAATACCCTCTCGATTTTCAATAATTATTCCTTCCACTGTAATGGGAGTCCTCCTTTTCGTCATCACTATGTAGCATGCGCCGCCAGTGTGGCGCTGTCAGTTGCAGTTGTCAGTCGTATGATGCGACTAGGGCGATACGCAAATAGTAACATTTACGCTTCATTGTTCCCCGAAATACTATTACATATTTCTTTACTCAACACAAGCCCTAGAATCCACACAACCGTACAGCCACAATTGATATGCAATAATATGTACATGAACCCTTACTTTCCAATAAGTATCATCGTCCATGATACTATTGCAATAAACAAAATAATTATAATGTAATTCAAACTGAGGGAACATACCTGGCATTCAGCGTTCATTCGCCCTGATAGTTGCTGTAAAATGCCATTCAAATTAACTTGATTAGCAACTGGTACGTGGCAAACTCGAAACTCGCAATGTAAAGCAGGCGTGCCTCTTCAAACCACTATTAACTATATTCTGAACCGGGCACGGTGCTGGAAGCCCGCTAGTCCTTCTGACCAAAACATGTGACATAGCACGCTTGAACCCTCTTATTATGCATATTATAAAACACCAATATTATATAATGTCATCATATCTAAGATCATATTGATATTTTATACGTTCGGGACACTGATCACAATCTCAATAAAGACTGCAACTGTTGCTATCAAATAGATCATCATAAAACCGTCGTAATATGAACTGCATTGGGAGAATACAAACAATGGTAACAATATGGGTAAATAATCATTAATCTCTAGCACATCTACAGCAATTTTCTCACTACCCATTATTTCATCCCGAATATTCCTTTAAAATATTAAATGGAGGTAGTCCTTAATTAACCTTGGACTCAAGGCGGCATTACAACAAGATATATAATTCAATAGGAACTTGTAGCCACTTACGGGACGCCGGTTCACCAAATTCGCAATAGAATGGGGGCTACCCGCCGATATGACTCTCCAGACAGTTCAAGATAGTCTCTATTTATTTTTTCCAAGCACACTTATGTACCTACATAATAATGCACGACATAATTTTCATGGTAATAGAATAGCGCCCACACTCAGTAGCAGGTGATTGTAGACAGGTACCGGCTATTCCCACTATCCTGTAATACAATCATAATTTCCTCCAAATGTCCATCTACGAGTATTAAGTGCCAGATTGTCATACTCTTAATGACATCATAATGCAAGCAATTCAACCATACCTTCGTTTGTACCACAAATATCTATCGACAAAACTCGAGCATCAAAATTGTTCGCTAGGACTAGTATTTTGTAGTGCCAATTGTAATATTCCAGTTTAAATGAACTACATATCAAGAAAAATACTTAACAGCAATGAATATCTGAAATGATAATCATGAATCATTTGCAAATTCAAAATCAAGAATCATCCCAAACAATAGACCTTAAAGTCAAAGTCAAATCAGTCGACCCAAGCGAAGCCGATCGCAAGGCGTTGTTGAACATCACCAAACCCCTCGGCTCGAAAAGAAAACCCAATCAGGTATCACTTTTCATCACCTTACAATAGATATACTAAGTTACAACCTTTAGAAACCCAGCTGAGAAATTACTTCCTCGAAGTCACCGTTCAAAACTGTCACCATTCATGGCGTCCAACGGACCGACGACACTGCTTTCCCAACTGTCAAAGTAACTCGGCGGCGTAAGCACTCGCTTATAGATATTTCTAGTGTTACCTTTTACCTCGTCGCCATTTGTAGTGTCTGTCTTTTTTGTTCTAACTTAGAAGCCCTGGCTCGACAATGTACACGTACAACGTCACACTACGTCCACTCTCGCCGCAGGCTCTCGTGATACTGACGTATCGACTTGTACATAAACACACGAGACAGTGTATGCACATATCTACATACACTACACCCATATTGTTGGTGTCGAACAAAAAAATTACTTCCTTCAATGGAGTATCTGCCAAATTGGATTTATGATGACGTCACATATACAGAAAGTCTTCCCTGTGTATTCCATTTCATTTGATACGTATATTGCTAGGGGTCTTTTACTTTCTAACACGGAGCATTCGCCATATTGGATTTATGATGACGTCATATATACAGAAACCTCCCAGACATGCGCACAACAACTCGCTAAAATTTCATCACAATCAGACAAATGGTATAGGAACACATAGTAAACAAATGTACAAAGATACATTAATCTGTAAAGAAACAGACAGACAAACTTTCGCATTTTTTGAAAAAAAGGAACATTCATTATAAAATAAACAGACAGACCGACTTTCGCATTTATAAAATTAGTAAGGCCATTTGCTTTTATTTATTTCTATTTGTTTAAAATCTTAAATTATTAAATTTTCAATTTAAAAACAATCATTTAAAAATGTATGTAATAAATATTTTAATTACTTAACTAATTAAGTTTGTAACAATAGTAGAAAAGAAACAAGATATTATAATATGGGACTAGTTATATAATTTCAAACACTGGTAGTCATGACAAATTCTCAAAATTAATGGAAAAGATATTGACATATCGATACGTTTTTTCGCATCCCTACTTACACGTGCCATCTTGCAAGAGTGAGGACGCAACATGTAATTATAGCTTGCTAGACAAGGACAAACGCTGACTCAAAGCTACCAGCAACCAGTATCACTAGAGCTCTGTATTTTTCTGGCATAAATTTTTATTATTAATCTTATTTTTACCGATGAAACGTGATATTGTCTTTTTTGAAACTATTTTTTACGATTGTCACTACCACACCACTTTACAGCGTAATTTAGCATTATTTACGTATTTTATTCTATATTTTTTAAAACGATTAGACACGAGTAACGGATCTGCTCCTAGTTAATACTAAAGGAGCGCGCGTTTGTGTTTAAACTTATATGAGCATTTGTGCACATCGATGGCAGAAAACGGTGCCTTTTCATTTCCTGTCTTTAGGCTAGTTTGTCTGTGATATTGGGAGCTATAGAATTAGTAATACTATCTTTAACTCACAATCTTTAAAATTAATGGTTTCCTCTATAAATTTGCTACTGACATGTTAATGACAAGTATTTTAAAAATGATGGTCTGCAATAAATTTATTATTTTTATTCAAAATTAACGGTTTTGTTATAAAATTTTGTTTACAAATTTAGTCACTAAAAATTTAATGTAGTGTAATGGTAATGGTAGTGTAATGGTAAAATGCTTGAGAGACATTTGTGAAGACAAATATAGGCTAAAGTTTAGATCGCTTCACGTTGGGTAAAATTTTACAAAATTATTTTGTAAATTATTTAAAACATTCGATACAAGTATTCAAGATTTAAACTGCCATTTTACAAGTTTAAATTTATTATGATATTAATTTTGTAATTTCTGTATGAATACTCTTTTAGGTTAGGTTATGTTAGGTATCTTTTACCGCAACGCGCGAGCGAAGCGAGCGAAATAAGCGTGCCACGGCTGCGGCCGGCAAAACGCCGGATCAGAATCCGTTTTAGACATGGAGCGGTATTTATAAGGATGTATATAATGGAGCTGTAGAATTAGTAATTTTGTCTACCAATCTCAATACTTAAAATTTACGGTTTTCTCTATAAATTTGCAACTTTTGATATAAATCACATCTTTAAAATTAGTGGTCATTGCTATAATAAATGGTAAATTTCAAAATTAACAGTTTTCACAATAAAATTTTGGTTAGAACTTCAATCACTAAAATTTGAATGTGATGTAAAGGCGGTATTAAATGCTTGGGAGGATATTGTGAGGACAAATGCAGGCTAAGGTTTAGATTGTTTTACATTGGGTAAAATGTTGCAATTTTTTTTGTAACTTTATACAAACACGACAATATATTCATACCACTTTTTTTTGGTTAGGTTAGGTCTTTTTACCACAACGCGCAAGACGAGTGAATGCAGCGAGCAAGCCGCGGCAGCGGCCAACGAAGCGCCAGATCGAAATCCGCTTTTTATATGGAGCAGTATTGAAACAGAAGTCCGCACTCTAAAGAGATAGTTGAGTCGATTAATTTTATATTGAAATATTTCCAAGAGTAGTATTTAAACAGGAGTCCGCACTCTAAATCTATTCTTGAAACATCTCTATTCCCCTCTCTCTTTCTATTTTTTGCTGTTGGTTTATATAGCAATCTTATATATACTAGTAGGTATATTTCCGAGCTACTTCCAAGTTAGAAAGAGACAAAAATGAAACGTTAGTGATCAAAGGTTATCCGAGGTTACATAATTTATCTTCAACTACCTCTTCGGAGTACGGTATCCAGCTAGATTCAAAGATTGCATACGATCCATTTATATTAGTTAGTTTTTCACTTTTTCTTTTTCAATTTATTTGTTCTTAATTCTCATACGTTGTTCGACCAATGAAAAGGAATAAGTGAATGATAATGCCTGAAACGAAACTTCATGACAAATGTCATTGTTAGAATGACAGTTTGACAGTTTGAAATTTTGTTCTCTAATTTTAAATAGATTTTAGCAGTCATAATAATACAAGCTATTCATTAAAATAATTTCAATTTTTTTTAAAGGCAACAAATATTTTATAGAATCACTGATTTTTTTATGGTAATATCTTTTTAATGAAGGAGTATTTTTTAATAGCAATTCATATCAATTTTGTCTATATTTTCACCAATTTTGAAGTGCTATTAAATAATGCATCCCTTATGTTTAAATAAGGGATGCATTATTATGTTCCAATTAATTTAATTATTTATTATATAATATAAATAATAAAATACAGCCATTAATAGAAAACGGAACCAGTTTTAACCTCTAAAATTATGTCTCAAAGTATCTATAAAATTAGAACACTTTTTAGTATTGAGACTAGTAATTAAATGTCTCTTTATGATACCATGTATTTTTAAATAATTACCTATATTGAAATATAATACGAATGTGCTGCTCCAAACAAATCTTGCGATGAAATCTTATAATTTTTAGTTATGATTTGTATTGAAGTAGCACATTCTGTTTATATTTGAATATAATTATTTACGAATAAGTACATAGTAGGTATCATAAAGACATAGTAACATTTATTACTAATCTTGTTATTGAAAAGTGTAAAAAATTTAGCTTTATTAATTATAACAAAATGTTTTACCTACATTTTTAAGGTGCTCATAGCGAGCCTAATAGCATTCGTGTTTGTCGAAGCCACACGAAGTCAAATATGCAATTGCTCTGATTTTAGAATAGGCGCAGCAACATAATAGTCCGGGAGGTAGCGCTATAGTTGAGCGAGTCATTTTATACCGGCTGAAAATCATAACAATAATAGTTTTCCCCTAACACATAACAGCTCCGAACGTCAGCTGCTCCGATAGCGGTGGAGCTAAAGGAGACAGCATGAAAAAGTCATTAATACATATAATGTGGTGTTATTTATATTAAATTAATATTATACTTATTGAATTTAAAGTATAAGATAATTTGAATGTTAAAAACAAAAAATCAACGTCAGCTGATTGTTTGTGGGTGTAAAGAAGTTTATTTTCTAAAGAGACTATGCAACGCTCAAATGCATTGAGCGCGCAAAATGTTTATCACGCTGACTGACGATCTTACCCCCACCAAAAATACAGCTGACGATTTTCTTTATTATTTAAAGAGTATAAAAATTTAGATGTATAAATTTCATAAGGTATAAAATTAATTTATTTGTCAAATTTTCAATGAGGTTCATGCACGTGACTGACATATAACCCCCCTTCGTCAATACAGCTGACGATTTTTTTTTAAATGTGATTGATACAATAATTTAATACATTTTTGTTCGGTATAAAAATCATCTGAGCAGATTTTTTCCAATGACTTTTTTTTAGCTCCACCGCTAGTGCGACAACTGATGCTTACTTTACTGATTTCTGAACATTAAACAACTGTTTGAAATAAAATTCATTCGGTATAAAATTCCTAGAAAAATTGCTGTGCTACCTCCCGTACTATAAGCGCCTGTTACGTAATGGCAGCAATGTCACATCCTAGGAGTTTCGTTCTTATTTAAAATTATTCTTGTAATCTGTGATATAATCACATCAAACACTGTTTTTAAAAGTGAAACCTGTTATCAAATCAAAAAAAATGTGTAAGTACTAAAATAAACTGGCAAGAAAACTGTGAAGTAACATTTTTTCGACAGCTTACAGTAAAATTTCACTGAAATGTTTTTAAGGAATAATAATAACACGGACCTCCTATTTAAATGTGGAGATGTCTCTCTGACTACCAATCCTTCTTTAAAAACTAGTTGAGTATTTGCATAGTTTTTTATTCAGTGCACTTACGTTTAATAATAAATTCTAGTCTTTGTTCATTTGTGTGAAGAACTTTGTTGTGAAAGCGATCATGTATTGTGAAAAACGATGTTAGTACATTGTAAAATGTAAGCATATATTTACCTAATTTAAAATTACAAGTCATTAACATTGTAACTGTAAGTCAGCCTTGGCCTTTCTTAGCTTCCACTGCCACTTATTTTCGCTTTTATTTAGATTTTCTTCGTCAATCGTTCCTTACTTATTATTTCTATGTGGCCGAAACATAATCACTTTTCTATCTTGATTTTTACAATAGCAGTTTCAACTAATCCTGCAATATAGCTCTTCGTCGCGCATTCTGTTCGTGATGGTGACAGCACATTTTTCTCAATTATGGCAATTCCACTGCATTCACCTAAGTTTCACTCAAATGCCGCTACATCCAGGTGTCACTACTGTACAAAAATTGACATCGTTTACACCGCTATCTACTTGCACTGAAAAAATCTTCAGTTGAATTTCGAGGTTTGATCTGTTCTTTCGTAAAACGAACCAAAGTATTAATATTAGTAAAGTATTAATTATTTTTACAATATCACGAATGTTCAATTTACAAAATAAAAATATTTTTATTATGTTAGAACGTCTAACATGTACACGTTTACACGTGTATACATTGTAACATAATAAAATTTACAAAATTTTATCATAAATTTACTGAAGAGTTTAGTTGAGTATGTTACGAGTATATGTGTATGGTAGAGCCATGCTGTATTGCAGCACGAATTGGGCCGGCTTGCTCGGTGAAATACCACCCTCTCACAGAATATATATCGGCGTGAAATAACAGCATCTATTGCTGACGTGTTTCGTTTGGTGATTCAGAGTGCCGATGGCCCATATCTCGTCTTCCTCCCCTTTTCCTCTCTCCCTAAAAGTGAGCAACGCACCCGCGATTCCCCGGACGTTGCGGGTGTCCAGGGGTGGCGGTGACCACTTTCCACTAGGTGACTCGTTTGCTAATTTCCCCTCTTTTACAAAAAGAAATGTTGACGGTATGCATCGAACTTACTTTAGTTAATAGTACCTAACAAATTTGTTAATTATACAAACAGTTTTGTAAATATATCAACATTTTGTATTTAGTGAAATCAACAATTTCCGTGTGTTAGTCTGAAATTAACTCGCGAGTTTAGTAAAAGTTTCGTAAAACCGTCTAGAGTATTTTTTCAGTGTGTAATTCTCAATAAGGTCAAGGATAACCAAGAATGACTGATGAAGATCAAATACAGTTAGCTAAGGGAGATATCAAAAGCGTTCGCACTCGCGTTCGAAATTGTTCGACAAGACCGAGAGGTTCAGGAGGCGAAAATAGTAATAACCGCAATGTTTTACGCCCCGTCCTCTCTATCCCGTTAGGAATAAAGCGTGAACATGTGTTACGCAAAGTACTACTTAGTAACTAATGAATCTGTGGTACTACTATAGTGTCGATTATTTCTTCAAGACTTCAGAACCGCCGTCTTCAAATGTAATTATCATCAACCCACGTCATTATGATTTATTTAGGCTTAGGTATGTTATATATCGATCGAATAATGGAAAACTTGTCTGGTTTAGAGTTTAAATCTAAAATAGATTTTCATTACCAATTAGTAAAATAGACTAGAATTTAATTGTAATTACCGTTATTGGTAACTGACGTCGTGATTCTTTGTAAATAAATAATTGTTTTGAGTCTGAAACACATAGTTATATAAATCACGTCATACGGTGCTATAACTAGCTGACCGAATTAGATCTAAGAAATTTTGTCGGGATTCTTCGTTGAGCGATACATCCATACTAGTCCATACTAATATTATAAATGCGAGTCTCTCTGTCTGTCTGCTTGGTTTTCACGGCTAAACCGCCGGACCAATTTTGATGAAATTTGGCATGGAGATAGCTTGACACCAGGGGTGAACATAGGCTACTTTATTTTTAAAAAATCTACCCCTAAAGGGCTGAAAAGGGGGATGAAACTTTGTACGGGAAACTTTTAACCGCTGAACCGATTAAGATGTAATTTGGTACAGAGACACCTTTTCTATTTAAAAAAAATAGTTTTCTTTTTTTATCAAAAATTTACCCCTAAAGGGATGAAAAGGGGGATGAAATTTTATAGGGGAAATGCTAACCCGCTAAACCGATTAAAACAAAATTTAGTACATAGATAAAACCTTTTCTGTTAAAAAATATACTTCTTTTTTTTCCAAAAGTCTATCCCTAAAGGAATAAAAAGGGGGATGAAACTTTATAGGAGATACTAATGTACTAATGCGAGTCTCTCTGTTTGTCTGCCTGTCTGTCTGCATGGTTTTTACGGCTAAACCGACGGACCGATTCCGATAAAATTTGACATGGAGATAGTTTGACAACAGGGAATGAACATAGGCTACTTTATTTTTCAAAAACCTACCCCTAAAGGGGTGAAAAGGGGGATAAAACTTTGTATGGGAAATTTTTAACTGCTGAGCCGATTAAGTTGTAATTTGGTACAGAGATACACCTTTTCCATTAAAAAAACATAGTTTTCTTTTTTAACAAAAATATACTCCTAAAAGGGTTAAAAAGGGGATGAAACTTTGTAGGGAACTTTATAATGCTAAACCCTAACAATATGGGTATCAAATGAAATAGAATACGCAGGGGAAGGTAGATACATATGTGACGTCACCATAAATCCAATATGGCGAATGTTATGATATTCATTTTCAAGATGGCAAATATTACTTTTTTGGATAAATCGATATGGTTATCAAATTCTAAATACCTCGGGGCGCTGATTACGAAAATTACGTTAATTTTGTAATCCAAGATGGCGAATATTATTTTTTTTGATAGATCTACGTGGGTTTCATGTTCTAGGTTTCTAGGAGTATTGTTCAATACCAACAATATAGGTATCAAATGAAGTGGAATACGCAGAGGAAGGTTTTTGTATATGTGACATTATCATAAATCCAATATGGCGGATGTTCCATAATAGGAAATAACTTTTTCGTTCAACACCAACAATATGGGTATCAAATGAAATGGAATACGCAGAGGAAGGCTCCCGGACATGTGACGTCATCATAAGTCCAATATGGCGGATGTTCCATAATAGGAAATAAGTTTTTCGTTCGACACCAACAATATGGGTATCAAATGAAATGAAACACACAGGGGAAGGTTTCTGGACATGTGACGTCATCATAAATCCGATATGGCGGACGTTCCATAGCAGGAAACAACTTTTTAGTTCAACACACAACAGTATGGATATGGGAAGGTTTCTATGTATGTGACGGCATGATAAATCCAATATGGCGGATGGCGGGAAATAACTTTTTGTTCGACACCAGCAATATGGGCATCAAATGAAATGGAATACGCAGGGGAAGATCCATATGGGGATGTTCCATAATAGGAAATAACTTTTTGTTCAAAACTAACAATATGGGTATCGAATGAAATGGAATACGCAGGTTTTTGTATATGTGACGTCGTCATATCGATGTATCGATCGACGTATTGATGTCGTTAACTCATGGTATAGGTACTGCACGTGAAGATAAACACCTGGCCCGTAAGTGAATGCGAAGAAATTCTAGCTAATATTAAGATCCGAAGTGAAAATAGTTAACACCTATTGTAAAATGATGTTGCAAATACCTGACTGAGCTTTTTGTCGATTGTTCTCAGCGTTCTGCCCCTGCAGTCTGGACATAGATAGGGATCGCTTTACGCCCGATTTCGGTTGATAAGCGTAACGATAAATTTTTAACGATTTTTTAAATTATCTACATTAAAACTATCGATTGTGATTGGAATCATATCGAATCTAACTGTCAACTTTACGATTGCTCATAATGTTTTTACAATCAAATTTGACAGCTCGCAAAGTGTTCGTGCTTATCGTTATGGCAAGCTATTTTTTTCGTTATTTTTATCGATCGATAGTTCACGAAAATAATCGCTATGTCGGGACTGCAGCCCCAGGTTTTCTTTTTAAACCGAACTAAATTAGAATCTACGTTCAAAATCACCTTGTAATTGGGTTTACTTAAATTAATTAATTTGACTTTGACATTGAAAACGGATTGATCTGGTTTTATTGTTTGCCTCTCCGTCTGTTCATCCATATATCACAGCCGATTTGTTCAATCATCTTCACACCTATCTGTAATTTGATGAGAGACGTAAATTGTAATTATGGACAAAATTTCCTTTCATTTTTTCAACTTAACTTTTATTTTGTCCGAAACTGCTGTGAAACCCTAAATTATTGCATGTCCATCACGTTTTTAGCCGATTTTTCTTCCTCAGACCAGTATCAACCGTTACTAGCTAGTAAGAATAATATATTGAAGTGATTTTTTTATCATTTTGTTGCTTTACTTATTGGCTGTAACGTCATCAAAGCCACTGCAACTTTATCGTTCTTTTTTTTTTTTTAAAATGATGAAGAGCGGTTAAATACTTTTGAAGTAAGACAATTGTCCGCATTTTCTAATTAGCATATTATTTAGAGCGCCCAATAAGTTATGATTATACTCCGTCTATTACTTAAGAAATACTAATAGGTACTACCGCTATTGGTGGTATCTTATGCCATATTCAAGTGGACGATAGTGGGCTAAAAGCAAAAAAGAATGGACCATTTTGCACAAACATTTAATTTTAAAATTGGAATGATTAAAATAAAACTCCTTGGCATTATCTTACAATATAATCTATTATTTACTATTTAAATCTTTTACATCTTATAAAATATATGTCTATTTTATGTAAATAAAATTCTATTACACAGTATTTATAGAAATATTCTTAAAATCTAAATGGGTATAATAAATTCAAATGATAAATGATGTCGATTGTAAAAATAAATGACATTTTCGTTTTGTTTTAATTTAAATAAAACAGTCTCATAAATGTAACTATTAATAAAGTTTTGTAATTGCTTTCATGGCACATTTTTATATAGTGTAATATTCCAAACTCTTATTTTTGTAAACTAGTTCTTACATGTAAACTATACAGTTGAAGTTTAACGTGTTCACGTATTCTCTTCATGTGTGCTTTCACAAATAATGAAATAACCCTAAAAAATTGTGAAAACTACATCAAAATTCGTCTAATGAAAGTCGGTTTATAAGCAAACAAGCTGACATATCGATTTCATGTTTTACGAAAAATAACAACAAAACATAACAATTAATGTAACTTTTATTTGAAGTATTTATTTTCTGTGTAATTAATGGCATCTGTAATTAAATCAGTAAATAACTATGTAGTAATCTGTAACAGTCTTCAAGTTATTACTTCATTGATTGAACATCATATACCTAATAACGACACTCGTATATTATGTATTTTGTATTCTATGTGAACATAATTTATCATATAATAGTTTAAATTACTTCCTATCAATTACATTAAACGAATCAAATGATATTTTAACCATATTTTGACTACTTTGAGCAATTTCATTAATAAAAGAATACTGTAACTCGGCACATAAAAATAAATATTAATTACATTTGAAGAAAAATTTAAAAAAAGTTTTTATTTTATTTTATTGTAATAAAAACATAATTAATGTTGTGTTCAATGTAACAGTATTTTACCGATATTCTTTTGTCCATATAAATATGTAATTTGCTAATGACGTGAGTACTGGCTGTTACTTTGCATAAAGTGGGTAATTAAAATCAGCATTTTACTACCGAACCTAAGATCATGACTAATTAAACTATATTGGATCACAATAGAAAAAAATTACATTAGAGGCAATAGATCCTTTCGCTAGCACTCTTTTAACTTGCCATTAGTAAATATTTCACTAGTAGCCATACCATTTGTAATAACTTCATTTTCTGTTTTTTCTTCTAAGACAGACCTCTTTTTCTCCGTTTTCGCAATGTTGGACTTAATGTAGTTCTGATAATAGAAATTACCAAACATGTACAAGAAGAGGCCAGAGTTGAGAGCTAGTAAGAAATTTATGAATTTGGGATAGTTGCAGTCACCGAACATCACAGTGAAGTTGTGATAGAAGATTATGCAGAATTGAATCTGAAAAAAAAAGAATTTGTTAAGAATCCATTAAAATGGCAGGTTTGTATGAAGTTTCGTATGTCTGCATTTAAGTTTGCTTGATTCCAGGCTAAAACGAATTTTTATTAATTGATTTGATGTTTAAATGTTACTGGATTTTCCTCCAGTTCAATGTGTGACATCCACAGCACTAGCTTCAAGATTTGTTTTTGTCGATTCAATCATGAAGTTTGTTTGGAGGTTATTGCTATTAAATATAGAACGATAATTGATAATTATCTAATTCATTGACCAGTTCACAAAGCAGGACTTCGTGGAATGGCACAAATTAGAAGAAATCAAATTCTCTTACAATTAAATCTAAACTAACCCAGATCTTTGTCGTGTTAATATTCTAAGGCAGTATTTTTTTTATCCCGACGTTTCGATCGGATAGCACTTGCCCGTGAGATTGTCTGTGACAATGATCGGTGCGTTACGGTCGTAACGTCAGGATAGAAAAGGCGCTAAAGTATGAATAAGACTCAGACATAGCATAAACATAACAGTAGGATCAAGAATAACAGCGTACGTGGTTGTGCCCATTAACACGCACGCGCTGTGGCACGCACACAACGGCAGTATTTTGGGTGAATATGGGTAATTATTGTAGCGCCGATAGGGGTCACACGCGACGTAAAATAGCGACTGTTTCCGTTTGTCTTTAATTCGTTCTTTGCAGTGTCACAAATACAAAAATGTCAAAATCGTTTAAAACTTTAAATGAACGTATTCTAATGTCCTTAGATGCCTAAATAATTTCGGTTATTTGAATCCAGAGTTATGACTCTCCAATATAACTACAAGAAATTAATTTAACAAACATGAAGAACTTATTCGTGTGCATTGTTTTTTATTATTTTATATCGTACTAAATATATAGCTAAACGAGATTCTCTCTGCATCTCACACCCAACCCAAAACCTTACGTATCCGGCCGAGAGTAGCCAATTCCGTTACGCATGAGGCGGAAGTCGGCTTTCTTTTCCACATATTCTCTGACATAGATCCGGTTAGTTAGAATTATAAGATGTTTATAAGCCGAGTATAAGTTTAAAAACATTGAACCAAATTCTATTATAAAATATAGTACTGGTATAGTCTAAATCATTAACAATTATTTTATTCCTATTGAACATATTAACATATCGCGAATGATGATATTACTAAGTGTACTCGTAACTTACCAGCTGCATAGTTGTTAAATGTTTCTTCCACCACAAAAACTTCTGATATTGAGGACCAAGACCGGAGATGAGGTAATAAGTGTACATGATGATGTGAATGAAAGAGTTGATGACGCCAAGTAAAGTGCCATGTCCACCTAGAACAAAGCATAGCGTATGATTACTGTAGATGAACTTTAAAATTTCAACTTAAAATTACTTCTACTTAATGAAACACATACATACATACATACATATCTTCACGCTGTATCCCTAACGGGGTAAAACATAAGACACTTTTGTTTGTAAAACTAAATTTTCGGCTTAATGGCAAAATACTATAAAAGTTAATTAACAAACAAACCCACATTCTACTATTTGTATTTAAATTAATCATTTTAAAGCACGCAACCCTGTCAAGTAAAGCATAATTATTATTTTCATTTGTGATATATATTCATGTAGCGAAAACACAATATAGTATTTGAAGAAAATCGAGATTTTACAAAAGTAAATTTTCTAATGGAACAGATTTATTAAATTATATTTAAATACGTATATCATTACGTAAATTGTAGTGCTGTTCATAACATATGTACGTATGCAATTGGAATTACTTTAATGCTGCATTTTAGATACTACGTAATAATTTTACAATATCATATAACGAAAGCAAGATAAATTACACTAGGCATAAAATACTTGTGTCCTTGTAAAATGGAGCAATTGACTACATCGAGATTTGTCTGTTCTTTTCTATCTCATTAATGTACTATAATGAAAAGCATTCTATTTTAAATTAAGCTACTATTTACCTTCTCTATCTCATTAATGTACTGTAATGAAAAGCATTAAATTAAGCTACTGTGTACTGTTTTTATGTATTTGAAAATCTCAAATTAATTATTTTGTAATGCTTTACAATTTAAATTTCATGCCATTGAGTGGTTTACTGGTACATAATTATTAATTATACCAATATATATTTTAAAGATTTTGATATGTTTTAAATGTTATTCAACAGACAGGTTTAATAGCAATGGCACGGTGTAAGAAAATGGTACAATGTCCACAATACTGACAGGATGATTTAGGGAGATTTATTCAACGATCTTTTTATTACCTATCATAGATATTGCAAATTAATTGATAGAAAACACAATACTTCATTCATCGCTAGCAAGACGCTATGATATATCAATTTACGAAATCTTACCTGGCAAGAATTTAGTTCCAATCCAAGCGCAAATGGGCATCATGGTGTGGTGGTAGAGATGAAGGAACGAGATTTGTCTGTTTTTCTTTCTCAATACAAAGAACACAGTATCCAGTAACTCTACGATCTTTGCGAAGAAATACCACCATACTGCAGCTGCCATCTGGTGTAGAAAGGGTTTTGTTAATAGCAGTTGCAACCAATATAAGCGAGAGGAATCTTTTTATTTGACACTACCTGTGAATGTGTATCGATATTAACGGCTATATTGTAAACTTTTGTACATATTTAAAATGTTTCACAGAATTTTACACTGGATTTGTACAAAATGTCTTAGGAACGCCAAATGGTATAGGTATATTTACTACTTTCTTAAAAGTAAAAGTGATTTGTTAAAAGTATTCACTAGCAACTTTTTTAAATTCTAGCAATCCGTCCACGCTTTGCTTCGGTTTACATGAGTTTTTAAGTCGATTTAAGGATTTGACATCTCGCTTGCACCAACTATTAAATCATTGGTGCAAGCGAGATGACAAATTCTTAAATCGAGTTCAAATAGTTTGTGCGAGCCACCCTAAGAGTGTAAACTATAAATCAGTGAATGTAACTTATACTGAAAACTGATTTTTATCAAAACATAATAGCCCATATTAGACAAGGATAATGTAGTTTCTTATATGTGAAAGAATTTTTGAAGTCGGTTTAGTAGTTCTAGGGACTACCAACGTACAAACAAACACACAATTTTACCTCTTTATAATATTAGTATATTTTGTACGTGTTTATTTACATTTATTATTGAGGTTAATTTTATTTACATGAAATGTATTATATGTCTCATTGCACTGCATTCACTTACTCTTTTCGCTTTGGGATTATCCGAATAATCTACTGGTTGGCAAGAGAAGTTGTAGTCGTTCCACCAGCCGGCGATTAAACCCTGAAAACCAACGTAATATCTAGTAGTGACAATAAAGAAATGTAAGCAATAAGTTAGAGTACCGTAATAACGTCCTTACTAGAAATTTATTTTAATAAATTAAAATTAAATTAGATAAAAAAAGTGTGTGTGTCAGCTCCGATGCACGACTGGAGTTTATTGGTTTTTACCATATTTTATATATTTTTATTCACTTCACTGTATACAATAATATTAAATATCAATATTAATAGATATAAAAAAGTAGCATTTGCCATCTTCGATTTGAAAATGAACGTTATTTTCGTAATCTGTACCCCGAGAAACCTAGAACATTACACCCATGTAGATCTTTAAAAAAAAGAATATTCGCCATCTTGGATTTCAAAACGAATGTCATTTTCGTAACCAGCACTCCGAGGTACTTAGAATCTAGAATATAGGTCTATATCTAGAATATAACCTATGTCGATTTATCCAAAAAAATAATAATCACCATCTTGGATTCGAAAATAAACATAATTTTCGTAATCAGTACTCCGAGAAACCTATAATGTGACACCCATATCGATTTATCCAAAAAAGTAATATTCGCCATCTTAGATTTGAAAGTGAAAGTCATTTTCGTAATCAGCACCCCGAGAAACCTAGAATTTGATACCCGTATCGATTTATCCAAAAAAAGTAATATTCGCTATCTTGGATTTGAAAATGAACATCATTTTCGTAATCAGCACCCCGAGAAACCTAGATATATATATGTATATATATCTAGAATATATAGACAGACAGAAGACAGAAGACACTGTAGAGTATATATTATATACCTATATATTTTATATAGAAATGACATATAGGCATACTATATACACATAATACTTACATGCGTAAGCTGCCCCGCAGCATACCCTATGTATGTCTTAATACTCACGACTGAAAAGTGAAAGGTGCGCACAATAGGTTGCGCACAAAAAACGTAACGCTGTCATTCGATGAATAGATTTTACTCCTCATATTTTTTCATATCGGGAGCCTTATATGAAAATCGATTCTTAAGGAGTAAACTCCAAAAATAATAAAAACCTCATTGGGTCCTAAATACGCATTATCCAATTTTTTTGATTCCAATTTATGGCTTTAGTTAACGATTTAGGTCCCTACGGCAATAATCAGCTCAATAGGTGCAATGATGACAAATGGACAAATAAACAGACGGCGGCACAGACGGACGCCATTTTGGCTACCTATAGAGCCCTAAAAAAATAAATTTCAAAATTTTTTTAAAAGACTACTAGTTTTTTATAAGTGCCTTCTTATTTATATGTAGTTTTTTTATCATTTTCGTTCTTGTGTTGTTTGGAGGAGGATAGAGGTAGAGAAAGCTAAGACTCATTACTCATACATTTCTTCGAAGTTATACTTCTTTTGGCGCGTTTGGAAAACCATTGGAAAAACCAAGGAGAAATATATCAGTGTATTTTTAGCGTGTGACGAAATTGTGCGCGTCGATTTAATGCAGTTTTTTTTTACTTCATTCATTTCGAGCGGCCAGTTCTACTTTTTTATATGTAGCCAGTTCTGTTTTTCTATATGTGGCTATTTTGCTTAAAAACGTCAAAGAAGTATAACCTCTTACGTGCGTACAGTACATATATACTTTTTTTTATGTTCGGTATATCTGATAAAAATGTAAAATATATCTAGTCGATTTTCTACGATTAATTTCCAAAATAGTAATCAGTAGACATAAGTAAATTATAAAACTTATCGAAGTACAGGGAAAATGTTCATATCACATAAATAAATCGTAATACAGATTATAACTAATGCGGCGACACAGCCATATAAATGTGAATACGTATGGAAAATTTTCACATAATATGTAAGTGTAAACGTAGGTTTTATCTTGCTACACAAAACAACGTCATACGGAAGTAAAATATTTTTGTACGTGCGATATTTGTTTATGTTAATTATGGAA
Organism: Zeuzera pyrina; assembly: GCA_907165235.1. Lineage (NCBI taxonomy): Eukaryota > Metazoa > Arthropoda > Insecta > Lepidoptera > Cossidae > Zeuzera > Zeuzera pyrina. Next base: position 4,694,762 of record OU015623.1, read on the forward strand.
ATAAAAAAAATTTCCAAGCGAGTTAAAAATAAGCACCCATTATCCTCCACTCGTTCCTAAATTTGGACGTTGAAGTGGTCAAGTTTAAATACCGGTTTGTGCAAGCAAAAGACCAGTTCTATTTATAAACTTTCAAATGTAAGAAAAATGCACTTCGGTCATTCGGTCTCGAAAAGTCAACTAGTTTTAATCTCACCTAGCCTATTAATAGCCTAGCAATAGCCTATTACATCTCACTACTGGACTGCTCAATACTCTTAACATATTAGATGAGAACAGATCGCACATTTTCCACTGTCCACCAAGCCAATTGGCAGTTATCAAGCTAATTATCATCATAAATAATAATAATAATAATAATAAATATTATTTCAGTAACTAAAAGGAATTTACATCAAATTATCCAGGAATAATCTGTAAAGCAATATACATATACTTGTACTATAATATTCCGCTCCTGCTCATATTATTTTCCAGACGATATTTTCCATCATAATTATGCAGATTGATGACTATCGTATAAGATTTGAAGTTTTTCTAGCAGTGAAAAGAAACCTTCAAAATAAACTCAGAAGCAAACTGGCATATGTCAAACATTTTTCCACTGAACTCCCATGGTAATAGCTCTCCGCGAATATCTGGGGAGTCCTGGATCTCCTACGGACGCACAGAGTCCCCATAGCGTTCTGTTAAAGTATGCCTCGGTAAACCGTTATTAGTGATGCGAAAAACCTTTGAAAAGAACCCAGCCCTCCGAGGATGACACATTTTCACAGGTTATGTCAAACTTTAACCCAGGAAAAGTACCATGATGGTCGTTCTCAGTGCGGGAGGCTCCAGAATCTGTTACGGAATGTACAGAGCAACTATAGTGTTGTGTCGAACCACGTCTGGGGAGGACTAATCAGTCCTCTACAGCACCCTTGCAGTGTCATGGCAAAGGGGAAAGGCGTCTGACGAGTACTAACATCTACCGCCATACTAACGGAGAAGCTCGATAAATAAACATTACTTCACTTACCTCATATACTAAAAATATGCTCAACAGGATTTGTGATAAATTGTAGACGACGATGATGTTTTTGAGGTCGTATGGCTTTCTGTCCCTCATGTACCGGGGTCCGACTGAAGTGCAGAAGTAGACATACGAGACGAGGATAGTGATGAGGGGTCCAGGACCCGACATCAACCACCAATTCTCCGTCCGTGGATCTATTACAGAAAAAAAAATAGTAATATTAATATTTACTTCGTCTATCCATCCTCATCTTCACAATACATATATGTAATTATATATTTGTTAAATGTAATAATTGCATGACATTCTGTAACCGTGTTTGATACTTTCATCACTGATATGTAAACCTGTGTAAAACTAACAACACAATAGCAAATAAATGACTTTACATTTGAGTTACTTGATAGATAAGTTACCACTCCTAGAAAAGAGAATAATCCAAGGAGAATTATTTGCTCGCTTTTTATTTAGAGACTCAAATTTTAAACGCCATTATATATAATTGTATACCACCGTGGTTGTTTCAACGGCTGCGACAAGGATAGCAATATAGAAGCATTTAGGCTTGTAGATGGCAAAGAGGAACCAAATAGGTTCAAAGTCAAAATCAAATCAATGTATTCAACTAAACCCATTTGTAAAGAGTTTTTAAACGTAAAATCTACTTTTTGTTTGAAAAAAAACCTGGACATTGAAAAATACCGACAAATAACTCACTCAAGTATCATTTTTTCAACATATATTGTACAATATGAGGAAAAAAAAATATGTGGAATAAAATACAATATTCGAAAAACCAGTAAATGCATGTGCAGAGAAGATTATTTCCAGACTATTGTTTTGTTTACTATAAAATCGACTAGATTGTAGTACGATTTTCCAATTATTGTACATTCTATAACAAATCTAAATCTATTTTCCGTTACGAGTAATTGAGCAACATCCTGAGGAACTTTATTACAAAAAACTCAAGTACAAATATAACTTTATAAATGCGATACAAATACTTTTATAATTAAATTTAACAGTTACTGAAGTCGATGCCAAGCTTACTAAACTTTCTGTTGTTGCAAATTGATTTGGCACTGAATTCAATAACCGTCAAATTTAATTATGTAAGTAATTGCATCGTATTTATAAAGTTATATTTGTACTTGAGTTTTGATTAGTGAAGGATAGTTCCCAGTAGTAGTGAAGGACTGGCCCGTTGGCGCAATGGCATATGCATCTGCTTTGCAGAGCTAGGGTCCCGGGTTCAATCCCCGGTCAGGTCAATTTAGGAAACGAACTTTTCTAAATTGGCTTGAAGTCTGGGTGTTACTGGGAACTCCAACAGAGTTCGTTGTGTGGTACCCATAGTACAAGCTTGCTGCTTAGTTTGGGGTCACACAACCTGTGTAATTGTCTGGAGTATTTATTATTATTATTATTTATTATTATTATAGTTATTTTGTACTTCTCAGTTTTTTTTTGAAGTCAGTTTAATTTTTTTTTTAATTTCTTTCATTTCTCCCTTTTGAGTGACCTCGGCCCAAATAAATATTTGGGGTAAGTCTACGATTAACTTCTCTTCTAATTCTGGAGTACAATGACATACAAGAGAATAATCAATATAAAAAGCTTGTGGTTTGCGTTATTTGGTGTATCTTCGAAGTCCAAGCTATAATACCAGCGCAATTTAAATGGGATCAATCTGGAGCTATACTCTTTATTTATTTATTCCTCATTGTACATAATGTATTCAATAGGCGGACTTGATACTATCAAATAGAAAAATAATTTTTCAAATCGGTTTAGAAATGGCAGAGTTCTGAGGTAACAAACATAAAAAAAAACATACAATCAAACTGAGAACCTCCTCCTTCTTTTGAAGTCAGTTTGAAATGAATACAATTCCCCAAAAATGAAACATTAGATTAACATTTAATGACTTCAGATTTCCATATCATTAATATCGCCTTTCTTTTAGAACATCTATATTTTTACTCTTATATCTATAAGAACGGTAAGAAGTTTATGACATGTTCTGAGATCACGAATCTGAGACGACTTTAACGACAGGTCAAAGATAATTAATTATTATTATGTATGTTCGAAATCCTTTTTCGTAAGCAATTTGTAACGTATTAAGGAAATTAGTACTAATAAATGCTTGTAAGCATTTACAAAATATAAAGTATGGATTTGTTATTATCGGCACTAATCGAACCCGCTATCTTACGTATGGATTGCAATACAAATTCTGGTAAGGGTGTAAATAGAGTACGAGCAATGACTTCTCAAGCGACGTTATACGTCAACGCCACTGATTTTTTCTAGATTAGCAGTAAAAACTAAGTTGTTAATTTCAATGTATAAAGTTCCCATGAACTTCCGGTAATATTTTTCACGTTGCGGAAAATCCGCGACCGGTCCATTTAAAACAATAATTTATAACTATATTTTCTGATGTGGCTCGGCGCGTGCGCAACTAGGAGGTCAACGTTAGTACCACTCGGGTCAACAAACTTAACACTGAGCGTTTGTTTCCGCGGTATTTGATTTATTTCTCGACCAAAATAAATATTTTTTTATATAAAGTGAACACACCGTTTTATTCAAACAACACTTCTTCTGTCTTCAAATTATAATAGATAGAGAGAAATAATAATTAAAATCTAAGTTAATTTGATATTAGTTTCATTGTTAATTTTATTGAATAATTTTGATGTTAGCACTACTTCATGTTAATTAATTAAATTATCAAATAAATGGCAGCTAAAAATAATCGAAAATGAAAACACTTCAATTCAGTCTTTTATCTTTTCAAAACTAAAGCAATTAGATATCTTTAAATTTGAAAACATTTGGAAATATGCAATTAATTCATTTGTTAAAACTGATCTCAATAGAGAATTATCCATTTCTTATGTATGCTGTACAAACTAAGTTGCGGAAAGAATAGTATAATATGTTAATGCCTACCACAACATAATTCCAATGCTGCTTGTGACAGTGCGCGGTGGTTGAATATTATTAATTCTTTCATTTTAAAATAATATTCTTTTGTTTCAATTTCATTTACATCTACGACAATCATCTACAGCATTATTGTAGAGGTAAAATTAGAGTAGGTATATTATATACCACAGTCTATGGCAATAACCAGAAAGCAATAAATAAGACCCACCGCAAACACCATAAATCGTTAACACCGATCACGTCGAATATAAACATATAATACATCACATAAAACTGCAGCATACAAAGTGCATTATTATTGCATATAATAAACATTTATTTGATGATGAATCAAATGCAAGGAGATTTAAATTAATATTGACTTGTTCTTTATTGAGTTAGGCTTCCGTGTAAAATTTGTGAATAATATAACTATTTAAACTTTTGACGCGTATCGTTTGACTTACATACTAACAATAAAACATACCTACTGCAGACAGTTGCCAATATACTATCATATATAATTACGCGATCTTTGACTGTGAGAACCACATAACGAACTGGTTTCACCTATTGTCTGGAATAAACTGGAAGATTTTAGAAAATTTGTTTCCTTTTCCCTACGAGCCAGTCTTAAATTATTAATATAATCTCTACAGTAGAAACAAAATCAAGGAACTCAAAATCAGAAACTTATTGCTATATGTAATAAATAGTATATCTGGGCCCACCAGCGTGGGAAGACAAGCAGTTCATCCAATGAACATACATATTTAGCTTAATGAAGATAAATGTGGGATTTTGAAAGCGAAACTCGTTTGCTTCTTTTACTTTTATTTATTTTAAAATAAAAAAGCACAAGTCGCTGTCTTACAAAAAATCACATCCTACTCAGTGTTTCACAGACTCTCTCTTCCCCTTACTATAAACTATCCCTATCCTACCTTTTTTTTACATTTTTCTATAGACATTAGTTATGTTATTTTTTTATTTTATTAAATACCACATAGATGTACATACCTTTGATTGTTCATTATATTGTCTTAAGTGAGAAAAGAGTGAGTAAAACAAACAAGCTCTAATTCTTTGGAATGCAGTATATTCAGACAATTAAAAAAAACGTTGTTCGCAGAGACATTTTGAAACTATAAACTTCCAACAATAATTTATGTAAGTGAACATATTTTTTGTCGTGTCTCGTGTGAAAAGCACTTTTGCACTCGCTTCTGTCTAAAGCGACTTCAGTTTCCGTCTTATTGGTCCGTTTGTTAAACAAAACAGGAATATATGCGGCTCATCGAACGACACAGCTAATAAAAACGTATCCATCAAATATTTTACCGGTTAATGATCGGCTTAATCTAATATGAGGACAAAAAAAATTGCAACATGTGAATAATAAAGTTATTTGTTAATATTAACCACATCATGATTGAGTAAAACATGACATATAGAAACGTCGAAAATCTTTTCAAGATTCCGTAACAAATCGATGTATGTACAAACCATGATTCCAATCATGCGCATGAATAGGCATCGAATCATAAGCGTTTGATTATTTAATTAAATTATGTATTTATTTCATTTCACTAAAGATATAAGATTACATTTATTTCAAAATAGCAAGCAGCTTTGGTAAAAAGAAATAAAATAAGATTTTAATAGTTCTTAATGCCTGAAAGAAATGTACCAAAATAATGATTGAATATTTCTTTCTTGATTCTGCACTGGTTAAATGAAGATACAGAGTTTTATTAAAGGTTAAAGTTTGAGCAGTTCAACTACAGTTTTTACAAAATCCAAACAAGCACACAACACGCACAATATACTCTGTACACATAAAACTTTTGCACACGGATAGCCTACATGTAATATTTCTTTCTTTACTCTTTCTTTACCCTTTCACATAACAAATTAATAATTATTTTAAACTCCATTAATTGAAAAGAAAAGAAAACATTGTTATTGTTATTATTGTTCGTTGGTTTTTTATTTTCATATTTGTTATTCTAATTTGCTTTGCTTTGTATAATGTAATTGTAAAATCTTTGTTAACGTTTATTACATATTCTTACATATTATAGTTCCCGCTATATTTGGGATAAGACAGACTGCCTTGCGTGGAAACTATAGCGCGTCTCATTCACGCGAGTTAGATTCGCTCTTGTTTGTAATTTTTTTAATTAAGCATCTAGATTAGTCCGTTTCTTTGCGTAAACAAACAGAATACATTGTCATTATAATGTCATACAAAGAGCTATGACAGGTAACTGTAATATTAACTGTACAGCTCTTTATTTGCTTAATCGTCGGTTTATCAACAACGGCATGAAAACACGACCCGCTACGTTCAAGGTTTCTACACAAATACTTTTACAATATGATGTATTTGTAATATTTCATTCAATTAGAATAACAAACACAATTTTTTGTAGAAATGAGGCATTTTTGTACTTTCGTAATAAGAATATTTATGTGAACTTATTTCTTTTTGACCGACTTAAAAAAAGGAGGAGATTCTCAATTCGGTTGTATTTTTTTTTAAGTTTATTATCTCAGAATTCCATCATTTATAAACCGATTCAAAAAATTCTTTATTTATTTTTAAAGATTCCAGTTTAGTCTCATTAAAATGTCACTGGGATTGGAGATTGGACTTCGAAGATACACCAAATAACGCTAACTGGTTGTAAGCTTTATTCATATTGATGATTCTCTTGTTTGTCATTGCGATCCAGAATTAGAAAATAAATTAATTGTAGACCTACCCTAAATATTTGTTTAGGCCAAGGTCACTCGAAATCGAGAAAGAAAAAACTTAAAAAAAATTAAACCGACTTCAAAAAAAAATCCTGAAAACTACGAGATAACTATCCTTTACTAATTTTTGACCTTGAGTTTTGATTATTAAATAATAGTTATTTCATACATTTAAGTGTTTTTTCTTTGAAGTCGATTTAATTTATTTTTAAATTTTAGTAATGCTCTCTAAAAATCAAAAAGAAACCCTTTATATTAAATACATTATTTCTTTTGTAAAACTCTACAATAAATTTTGTATTGCAGTTGGCAATGTTTTTTAACCGACTTCAAAAAAAGAAGGAGGTTCTCAATTCGTCTGTATGTTGTTGTCTTTTTTTGTTCTTTTTTTTGTATGTTTGTTACCTTATAACTCCGTCATTTATGAACCGATTTCGAAAATTCTTTTTTCGTTTGGTAGTTAATACTTCAGAGGTGGTTCCATTTAAATTTCACTGATATTAGAGCTTGGACTTCGAAGATACACTAGATAACACGACCTGGTTATAACCTTTATTTATATTGACGATTCTCTTGTATATCGTTGCGCTCCGGAATTAGAATGAAATTAATTGTAGACCGGCCCTAGATATTTATTTAGGTCAAGACCACTCAAAAGGGAGAAATAAAAAATTTTTATTAAAAAAAATTAAACCGCCTTGAAAAAAAACACTGAAAACTATAAAATAACTATCTTTTACTAATCAAAACTCAAGTACAATCAAGTACAAACTCGTTATCTAGTGTATCTTCGAAGTTCAAGCTCCAATATCGGTGACATTTAAATGGGACCACCTCTGAAGTATTACCTACCAAACGAAAAAAGAATTTTCGAAATCGGTTCATAAATGACGGAGTTATGAGGTAACAAACATACAAAAAAAACATACAGACGAATTGAGAACCTCCTCCTTTTTTTGAAGTTGGTTAAAAAAAATTTTCGGGTTCAAAAGTATGGAGGCATAGTACCTAAGTATTAAACTTGTGTTACATTATGCTATGCTATTTTTCATTTGGGTAGACAGAGTACGGAAAAAAAAAATTATACCTAGAAACTATTTTTGATAGTGCATACCTATATTCATAACAAAAATACTATAATGCCTTTCGGCTGTTTTCGTTTCTGTAGCCGAACTTGCCTAACGCTTAAATAATTATTCAATGTTGAACCTCATTTACAAGAGGAATTAGCGGAGTATTGTTTAATACGTACTTCGGGTGACCGAAAAAGTATCACGAAATAGATCAATCAATAACAGCGCAAGGTTTTAGCGAGAGAAATAATGTTCAACTCTGTCATTGGCAGATTGAAGTTTCCCGCGCTACTAAAATTTGCCTACTTCGCAAAATATTACACAAAATGTATAATCGAGGTGACTTATGTTTTGGATAATTCTGTACCTCTTTGAGCTTGCAGATGGCAAGAGAGACATGTTGCTACAGCTAGCACAAGCCTACACAGGTTTATTGAACGCTAGCTGTGCTTAGCGGTTTCTAGAAGTTGCCTACATTACTCTCTGAAAAGTCCTCTATACGCTAAATAAAGTAAAATTGGTTCAGCTGTTTAGAATGTCAGAACAAATAAAGAAACACACAAAAGTTTACATTTTATTAATATGTATAGATGCATAGATAACATAATCCCGGTTGGCTTTAACGATTGACTGGCTCTAACGAACGAAATATTTAATATTTTTCTTTTTCTGCCAAATCTTGTGCCTTAAAAATGATGGGTATATGGATGCAGTACCTACTAACAATAAGACTCGAAACCAATTTAGAATTCTTCATTAATTCCTTTCGCAACGTCTGCCTTTAATGTTTTCGTAATGATTTTAGGGGAAAAACCGTTACGCTCTATTTAGTGACGTATACAAAAACAGACATACAAACAGTGATGTATCAAAAGTAGTATGACAAAAATGTCTTATTTTTACTCAGTATTACAAAATAAATACACCTACATTTCTTCAATCATGATTCTAAATTACATTAATCGCTTAATTGGTCAAGTTAAATTATTTAACTTATATATGACTTGTGATAAGATCGACTATAAAATTTCCATTTGTAATGAAATTGATATTTAATTTAATTTTTTCTAATTTGTAAAGAGCACGTACGAACTTATATAATTGACAAAAATCTTACGAAAGAAGATAAAATAATCGAAAAAGAAGTTGCAAAACTTTGTTGATATTATTTATCAACAGTGACAAGAAATATTCAGATTTCGCAACTTTTGAAAAACTAAAAATACATTAAACATAAAAAAAATTGACTAAATATGAAATGGAAAAAAAATCAACAGTGATAAGAGATTCGGATTTCAAAATTTGAAAAACTAAAAATATATTAAACAAAAAAATAGAGTCGAACTGAACTCTTAGCGTGGCAGGCAGATGCTCTCTCTATCGCGCTAACTGGCCGGCATGCAATCCTAACCATTAAATTTTTTTCATTCCATGAACTTAGAGAGATTTTATATTAATATCTGTTATAAGACTAAAAAACACAAAAAAAATGTGTTCAACTAAAACTCTCACATGCAATTGCTGTTACGAGTACAAAAGATATTTCACATCGCAACGTTTTGCAATGACAATTGATTAGATCCGATTTAATGTACATAGCTAGGTTATTTTTACTGTATCAAACGTGACAATTGAATACCGACCGTGCCATTCACTGTTAAACGACTACTTATAATATGCTAACGTATATATCTTCACGCCATTCCCCTTTTCTTCCACAGGGCGCAGGAAAGAATGAATTTAATTACGCGTTGCGTGGTGCTGCAAATGCAGGCTCTTAAAACTTGTTTCATAAGATATCAATTTTTTTAAACACCCTGTTAAGCAGCCATTCCTTTATCATGGGGTTTCAATACGTATTTCTTAGTTTTTTTTCATATTAAAAATTTTCATAGTAAAACTTACCGCTATTGCGCTCCATGAACTTCTGGTATGAGTCAACGATCGACACGTTCATGTTGAATGATGTTGTACCAGCCCCTGAAACAGATAAATCACAACATTGTATTTCGTTTTGTTTTGCAAAGACAAAGAAATAACAATAATTAAATAAACGTAAGAAATTATAAAAATAATTGTACACAAAGTGGTTTTTGGATAAAATATATTTTTTGAACATGTATACACAGCTTTGTTGATTATTACTTACAAAAAAATATATAGAAACAATTTAAATATCGATATTTTTAATTAATGCAATTGATATAAAAGTAAGTAAAAAGACTTAAAGATGGTTTATTTAACGAAATTTACAAACACGAAAATTAAAACTTTGTATACGAGGCAAAATTTTAATTTTTAGATTTACGTGTCTTTGAAGTTAGACTCTTGTAAAAGGTGAATGAAAATAATATAGCGAACCTTCCAGAAAACTCAAGTCACCTTCCACCAAACTACACAACCAAACTAAACTCAAATTTGTAATGTAGCCAAAACGTGCATTATTCTATTGCGAAAGTATGCCTAATTATCTAAAGATTCCATTATGTTATGAGCGATATTTAAACTAATTACTTAGATTCATGTTGTATAATTGGTTTTATACGAAAACGACGCATTTTTGTGAAATATTAATTACAAGCCAAAATCATTCCAAATGCAACCTGTGACGATGTGTAAAATGGACTAGAACTACATATTTATTAGGTATATAATATATTGTTTTAATAAGTATTAACTCCGTTATGTATAAATAAATTAGAATTATCGACATTGTTCATTTTAATTGCGTTTCACCAAAAATAACCAAAAATATCGCCATCTCGAATCTATTGATATGTATTATCAAGCTTTAACTGCTAATTTTAACAGTTCAAGAACGTTGTTTGTATTGAAATTCTCTTAACCAATCAAATAATTTTTTTTAATATTCCTTAACTAAACAATATTTTCCATTCCAATTTGAGAGGACAAAAAAAAATTATACCAACTGCTTATCTTCTCCTATATTTCAGAAAAATTAGTTAAGGGATAGGGCTCATTTAAGGAAACGTACAGGTACACTAAGATTTAAGCACTACGTATTTGGGCTAAACGCATTTAGGTATGACTGTGATTTGAAGTCAAGTTCTGAATGGGAAATGGTATGATGCTGTAGATTGTTTGCAAAGAATATTTTTGGCGAGTTTATTTTTTTATTCATGTTATAACTTTTTAAATACTCAATAAGTATTGCTTGAAATTTTTTTTAGATTTTTCAATTATGGTGGAAATGAAGACACAGTGTCGTGTTTTTTCTAATTAAAATATTATTTGATTACAAAATATGTGTTATATTATATAATGTAACCTGTTGCGTCATGTCAATCCACTGTGCTTAAACTGGTTTTGGACTTACGTTACATGTCCTGGCTAGGTCGATGTAAACATCAAGAATTCCAGTAATTGAGGTCCTATGTGGTTCTAAATATAGTTGACATACATATCACTGAGAAAATAAGTGAAACCCTTAGCAATGTTTATTTTCTATTAGCTTCTCTTGCTATTATTTTCCCATCTTTAATTTACGAAAAGAGTGAATAATTCGACAGGTGTACCCATATAGGTCTAATTTTTCATACATTTCTGTTAATTCATATAAAGGGAGTTTTTTTGGTGACGAGCAGAAACCATTAAAATTTACTCAACCCCCGGGGGAGATACGTAATATTTTTACTCATCAAGACTTCCGCAGTGGTCGTCTTCAACGTGGGACACCAGGATCTCCTACGAAATCGCAGTCTTTGTGGTGCATAGCTCAACTAACCGTGAGACGACTGCATGATAGTATTAATTTATTTATATATGAATCTTAACATAAATACCAGCTATTACCCGCGGCTTCGACCACGTGTAATTTTAAGAAATAGTCTAATCCAGGGTCCAAGATAACTTCCAAGCCAACTTTCTCGAGATTGGTTCGGGAGTTTAGCCGCGAAAATGCAACAAATAGACAGACAGAAAGGTTTGCGCATTTTTCATATTATTAATATAGTTTACATAATTCAATTACAACTTCATTATTATATGTGTCAAAAATTTATAAACTGTCGATTCTAGAATCAGTAACAACTGTATGTATACAGGGTTAATTTAAAAATACTAATAACCTCTTAGTATTTTGTACTAAACATTATCCCCAATAACTTTTGTTTTACGACTTTCAAAAATTCATTAGTTTTTTCTTTCATACAAAAATATAAATACAATCAATGTTTCTGAAAATGCACCTACTCTACCCGGTTGCTAAAGTGGCACACGCGCAGCGCGGCGCTGAGGCCCGGTGCGCTTGCATTGCACCATCGGAAATACGTACAGAGTAAATACGTTTCAGACAGTACAACAAAACTTAACAAATATATTTTGAGAAACGTATTGAAGTTTGAAAAAGGTCGTAGAACAAAAGTTGTTAGATATGTTGACAGGAATTTTACACTAAAAGGTTATTAGTATTTTTAAATTAACCCTGTATATCGATCTTCCATCTGTATAAATAAAAATCAATTGCCGCATTTATGACAGATCATTACATGAAAACGGCTCGATCGATTTGGCTGATTTTTTTTTGTTGTGTTCGTAATTGTCAGGACAAGATTTGTATGAATGAAAATTTCGGGAAAATGCACCGGAAAAGTCGGAAATTTTAATAGTATTTTTGTATGAAAATTTCAATAAAAAAAATTGCGCTACAATGTGACGTTCAGTACTCCACCCGGGCGAAACCAGAGCGGATCACTAGTATATACGTAAAAGTTATTGCATAATAACACTATAGATACTCACACCTAATTACGACGTAGTTTCTTATATTAACAGAATTGCAAAAGTGATCAGTTCTATACAATAATTAGCAAATCATCACTATAATAACGCTTAGGAATGTAGAGTAATAAAAACAGGTCGAAACAAATTATATAATTTGATATAATGTACTATGGGTCATTAAAATTTAATTATCTCTAGAATGGTGGTTCGGAGTGTAGTATACAAAAAGTGCCAACATTCATTAATTTCTTTGACAATAGATAAGGGCCGTGGGAGAATCTCTCTTTATGATAACTTACACGTACGTATGAGACGCCATTATACCTACCGTCGATCCAAAAGTAGTTGTATAGTTTACTGATAATACTCTTTTTTTTAGTTCATCGGCATATATTATATCCTTCTGCTGAAAGTAAATCCCTTTCGCTCTTTTCACAGGTAATTAAATTACAGGCTATGGGGTTGTCTATCTTTCTTTTGGATTTGACTCAAGCCTAAAGATTTGAACGGTGAACATTAAAGAACAAGTCATCATTTTGCAAATAGTATTCCATATTGTGAATTGTCGTCCAGTGACAACTGTTAGCTAAAGTTTTTCATATAGTTTCCTCTTTACTTACTTATTTAAAAAAATATCGTCAACTGCAAAACAAACTTTGCCCTCTCCCTAAATTGTGAAAAAAAATTGAAAAATATAATGCAATCCTGCAAATGCAAATTTATCTTCAGTATACAGCTAATTCCCAATATTCATGATTTTTTAAAATTACTGTATAAAAGGGACAGAAATTTTGACATATAAATACTCTAAAGTTAGAGAAAATACTATTAAATTGAAATTATTGTTTAAACAGGTATTATTCGATACCCCAACCCCCCCCAAAAAAAAAGGTTTTAGCTTTCTGGCTATTCTAAAGCTCGAAAACTAAGCCTAAAGATGAAAGGTCGACTTTCGAAGTTAGCAGTTTATTTCAAACAGACTCCAACAGAAACGACTGCTGTAGATATAACGAACACCGAGTTGATTATAATAAGTAATTCGTTTTCCAATTTTCAAACTCTAAGTCAAATCAATGTACTCAAGTAAATAAACTCAATTATAAGGTGTTTTTGAATGCATATCTATTATCTACCTTAGTTCAATTGTTCATTCAATTTTGGAACGGTAGGTACATTGAAAATATGACTTTACATTGAATTTTAAAAATAAATAAATGAACAATTATTTAATTTTAGTTGCCAAGAATTTAAATGTAACTTCTATAATAATACAAAAAATTATAGTTTTCAAAAAACTTAAAAATCTGGCCTATCCTAGTTATTTTGACATTAAATCAAAGTTATGAAATTATTGTCTCTTTTCTGTTCTCTCTTTTCTTATCATTTTATCTAATGTGTTCTTCATACATGTGCAACATTTCCTATTATTCAGACGTCTGAAAGTGGGCAAAATTAAATTGAAAGATTCCGATATATAAATGTATACATACTTACAGGTAAAGCTAATAAAAAGCGTGTAATTATATTAATTAAAACAGTATTTTGAAATTCGTTGTCCTAAAAATGACTTGAATAAAGAACCTCCATAAGAATAAAAGGTAATTTATTTTTTCTCATAGTACAGACACGAATCAATGCGAATCAATTACATTAACTGGATTCTGGGCCGGGTTACTATTTTCGAAAGTTAGCGGCCCTAATCAAATTGCACTGTGCGACCCCAGTGCAATTCTGTGTTGCGTATCGTGCAATGCCTTATTAGAAGGTTGCTTTAGTGTAAGAAGTTTTATTCTATCGAAAATAAAGGGACAAGAATACCATTATGTTATTGTAAGTACCTACATAAAAAATATCGACATTGAGTTGCTGCAATATCCACCGCTACCACGTGCACGTGTTTTATTTGCGAATCGTATAAAGACTGTGCCGTTTTCGGATCGAATGGCAGCTTTTGTAATTTACCGTTAAACGTTTTTAACGCCACAATTTTACCGTCTACGATACAATATCTAAGCAAAATGCTTCCCTATTGTGTCGCAGAAAAAGTCGCTTCTTTCGTTGATGGTAACATCATGCCGTGGACGTTATCGTCGACGGAAATGTAAAAACGTCTTCATACAACTGCATACATTTGCTTCCTTAATGTACCGTGGACGGTAAAATCGTGGCGATAAAAACGTTCAACGGTACATTATAATAACCGCCATTTATAGGGCCTTCAAAATAGCTCAATGATCATATTTGAATTGTCTCACTATGTTCAAAATATATGCAACGACTAGTTTTAAACTATGTTAAATATTAGGTGAAATAAAATTGTCCATTTCAGATAGAGCAAACAAATTTTTGGGAATAAAAACGAACTTCACGGCCAGGAACCTTTAGTGGAATAGTTACTGTCTGTACTTTTTCTTATCTACATAATATACACGATAATGAGATGCACACACGAAATTAATATATCATAAATATAAATCTAGTACGTGTCAGTGACATCTGAGTAATTAGCGATGACCATAAGTGCTGAATGGTTGTCGCTCCTAAATCGATATGACCTCGTTACATTACGTTCGACCTTTAGGGTAAGACTACACGGCGTAAGCGAGGCGACGCGATAAGCATATGACGGATCCTTATTATTGAAATAAAAGCTAGGCATATCGAGCCATAACGAGTTTCTGAAAGTAAGTATTCTTTTTTACGAATTGAATGAAAAAGTATCTATCGTTCAACGATATAATAAATAAAAGTGATTTTAGCATTTATTAAGCCTTCGCTGGTTTGAAAAAAAAAGGAATATTCAGAATGTGCAGCTACTAATTTTTACACATAGGTCGTAAAAGAGAAGGCTTATTATAAGGTTCTTTTATACACGATGGGCTGGTAACACTTGTCCATTCGGTTATTTTGACTCTGCTTTGCCAACTATAATTGAATACATATTTTTATTGCAAGAAATGACGTCACGCGTCAAGATACGATTTTGTTTCGATTTCATGTTCTCTCTACCCTAAATGGGAAATGGCGTGAAGGTGTATGCGTGATGTACAAATGTTCAAAAGATCTTTTTAGTTTAGAATTACTACGTACTTGGAAAAATAATCTATAACAAACTATTAGTCTAAAATTCAATCTCATTTTTTTCTTACATCGTGATTCTTTAAGTAATGTAACCTCAGTCTTATAATTGAAGTTCGAGTATCTGTACGCACTTGACATTGTTTGTTTTGTAGTTTTCAATATTGCTAAGTAACGATTGTTAGTTGTTGATGAAACATTATTTATTACTTAAATTCAATGTGTTACGATATTTGTTACGATCACTGAGGTTAAGTAACGTAGCGCGCGATCGCCTATTGGATGGGAGATCTAGGTATACATATTGAGGATTTTCTTAAGTTGGAAGGCATGAAATTCATTGTTATGTAGCGGCCACAAAAAAGTTCAAAGTAAAATCACAGGATTCGGGACGTAAAATTTTGCTTTTTAGTTATACTAACTCAGTAATGAGGACAAAAATAAAATTTTTTTAAAGGCGTCGTAAGAATTTGTTATTTTTAACTTTTTTGTAATGGGCACCTATATTAAAACCCATAATTTTATATCAGATAATTAGACAGAAATTATATGACACCAGTAAAAAAAAATTAAATAAGTATTTTTAGTTTTTATAGTTTTAGTAGTTATATTAAAATGTGAGATACTTTATGAAGTTTTAAGTTAATTTTTTGGTTACAGAAAATAACCTTTTATTTTATTTTATTAGTTTATTATCCTCTTAACTTCGTTTAATATTACGCCTATGATAAAAATATAGTGAAGCCGTTATACTCGTACATAGGAGTTTTTGGCGGAATTTTATGGGGAGCAGTTAGGCATTTATTTTAAATATTCGCAAATTGATTCTAGTGGATTCTGTGATGTATAATTGGCGTAGTGTTCTGTTCCAAAGAATCCATGTTGTTGTGGATTATGTGGAATTGTTGAAATAAGTACTTTTTTAGTAATGTGATGTTGAAATTTTTTAGTGGCTTAGTTCACCTCAGCAAATTCTATTCGAAAGACTGCCTTAATATATTTGTCGCCAGAAACTCCAAGTAACAACTATGTATTACGCCGACATTTTGATGAAATAATATGAAGAATTTGTCTATTTATCGCTGAAGACATCGATTGTATGGGCTAAGATCCCTATATCTTCCCTCCTTAGGGAGAACCGTACTACTACTACTAATTATTTAACACCCTATAATTTCTACTACAATTTTTTTGTGAATATGACTATACCTTACTAGTACAGTAAATTATAGTCATATTCACAAAAAAAGTTAATGAATAATTTATATCCCGGTTTTATTATTTCTATTTTTGAAGTTATACTTCTTTTGGCGCATTTGGAAAAACAGATCAGAGTATCATCTTTCAGCCTGTGGCGAAGTTGCGCGCGCCGATGTAACACATAATTTATTATTTTTTAATTCATTCATTTCAATTGTTTTCTTCTTCTTTCTCTCTTTATGGCATGGCGCACAGTTTAGCGCATTTGCCAATGTCACGTATTATTAAGTAGAATCCATGGACTTATCACTCTGTAAAATCACAAATAAATTATTTTTTTCTTAGCGTAAAACTCCTCCAGTAAAGTGATAGTAGGCTTTACTGTAGTTTTATAGGACTTCTTGGAAGAGCGCGAGAACTTCAGCTACTCATGTTTATTTAGACCTATTCCATTCTTTTCACTTACACAGAACTTTAAAACACAATATACTACCACTTTTGTACTTTAAAACTCCCAAAAATGTAAAAAATCGAAAATCTAAATAAAATGACAACCTCACTTCTTCCGTTCCCGCCAAAAAGTCTCAAGTGTTTTCAAGCCATTTCGAGCGGCCACTTTAATTTTTTTATATGTGACCAGTTTTGCTCTTTTATACGTGGCCAGTTTTGCTCTAAAACGCTAAAGAAGTGACTTCTTACGGTAACTTCGTCTTGCTTATTTAGTAGTGTGATGCTGAGATTTTTTTTTAGTCCGCCTCAGCGGATTCTACTATAAAGAATGCGTCTATTATATGTCGCCAGAAACTACAAGAAACAATTAAAATGTATTACACTTTAATTAAATAATGGGAAGAATTTATCTATTTATCACTGAGGACATCGGTTGTATGGGCACAGATTCCATTACCTGCACTCCTAAGGGAGAATCGTACTATTACTATACTAGTGACTTCTTATTATTCGTACGTACATGCTGAGTACACAATTTTTTTTTCAAGCAAAGCCGAGAGGCTAGCTTTTTAAAATTATGCATGCATGTTTAACCTTTAAAACATATGTACGAACGTTATATCAAAAATTCAGCCTTAGAGGCTGAAATTTAGATTTCAGCCACTCTTTGATTGGGATATTATGTAGCGTGTACTTTGTCAAAGATAATCTGTCAAAGGAAGACAGAAATAGGTATACGTTTTTTTCTCATTTCTTGTTTTGGTTTAAAGTAACACGTCTGCCAAATTTTAGCTCAGTAGGTGTAAAGACAACGAAATAGGCTGTGATATTAATTTATTACTACTACAGAACGAAAGACATGCATGACGTAACTATGTACAAAGTGTTCGTTTTTCGCCATTTTGGATATAGAAACCTAGAAATTATGAAGGCAATTATGATTTTATGAATTCCATACATGTACATGAATGTATGACAGAGAGCCGATAACCGCTGGGGGAATAAGCTTTTTTTGTGGCTGCCACGAATTGCAAGACGTAGTGTAGGACTGCCCCTACAAAATGAATTACCTAGTCAATGTCATAGGGAGTCGGTGGAAGCAAACGGCACAGGTTCGTGAGCCTTGGTGACATATTGGGAAGGCTTATGTCCAACAGTGGACGTTTTCCACTGATGGTACAAAATTTGTAAGTGGAATTTAAACATCAATTTCTCAAAATGAAATAATAATACTATAATAATTAATCAAAAATAACGAAATTATGTAACTATTCACCTGGTACAGTTATTTATATTAACTACCTCGTAACTTTGAATTATTTACAGAAACGATAGCATCTATTGTGAAATTACCTTCATGAAGGAATTGTAGAAATGTAGACTTTGGGTTATAACGGCGTAGGGTTTTTATACAATGCAACGTCTATGACCTTCATTATCGATTTTGATTATTGGGTAAACCATTACAGTTTTGCTATAACATTGAAGTAGACAATGAACTTCTTTTCGACATAATTTAAAGGTTGTATAAGTATAAAAACTATAAACATTGCTGAATAATAAAAATGTTATATTTCTGCGTTTCAAGAAAGCTATGTAATGTGATAAATATGTGGCAGTGTTAAAAGGTGGCTGAAGAATAGGGCTTAATAATAAAGTAAACGGAAGTGCTTTAGATTAACTACGGCTTATGTTATTATATAGACTCAGGTGTTACTTTGCGGAAATCCATTTCACGTGATGAATTCCTAAAATCTTCAGCTATTTTCCGCTCAAACTCAAAAACCACCAATCGACACGTGTTTCGCCTCTCAACGAAGCATGCTCAGGATATACCAGAGATTGGACTCGGTCAGATAACCAGCACCGAAACCAGCACCGATTTGGTGTTGGTTAGCTGACCGAGTCCAATTTCTGGTATATCCTGAGGACGCTTCGTTGAGAAGCGAAACACGTGTCGATTGGTGGTTTTTGAGTTTGAGCTGAAAATACTGAAGATTTTAGGAATTCATCATAAGGCTTATGTGTTTTAACATATAATGAGGTGTATCGAGATATTGAAATGTCGATAACATAATTTGTTTTCGAAAAATACTTTCGAACAGTTAAAAATAATTACACCAAAATCTAAGACGATTAAGATGATCGCTCGGCTAGCTTCAGCCAACCCAAAACGTAATATATGTTATCTACTAATGTGAAATTTGCCTTCGGAATTTAATTAATACCGAAAATTTCAGCTACATGCGTATAATTTTGTCTTCAAAAATTATTTAAAAATATCTATAATCAGTGTTAAAGTAGAAAACAATAGTTAATCTAAGGCGTAACCAGGAAATTTTGTAAACTACGTATAAAATCTGTCGTCAGAGGTAGAAACTGAAAAATCGAGAATTTCAAATAATTATTAGAAGTGATTATGTTGCACCTTTAATTTTCAACCCTTACGTAGTCTACAACGTAAGGGCTGTTCAAGTATTATGTAAGCATCAAAGAGGGAAGGGGGTAGGCTTTATTGCTTTGCTTGTTTTTGACGACAACAGGGCGTGCGGTTTGAATGATGTTTACGTCAGCAAGCAAGCGATTGGCAGTGGCATAATTATTTTATAATTTGCCTTTTATTCGGTTTTGGTAGATAAACCTTTTTTGATAGATTTTGGTGCACTTGCCTTTCACGTTTTTTAAAAAGTCTTATTACATTCTGAATTGAACAGATATTTGACTCCTACTTGACTAACTATTAATATAAATAACCAAATCAAGAGAATTATAAAAGTACAAAGAATTCCAAATACGAATTACTTAGTTCATGTTTGTACAGGAGATGATATATAGTGAAAAATTATTGAGATAGCCTTTACTGATATCAAACAAACATTATTATTAGAATGTTTATCCGTTTGTTTGTCCAAGCTTCGCTGTAAAATTAGTAAACGGAATTCAATGCAGACAAGTATCGATTCCTCAGGATTTAAGATAATTCATACCAAATTTCGCAAACGGATAAACGATATAGCAGCCCATAAAATATGAACAAACGTTTATTTGTTCATATTTATTTTTATATATTAGATAGATTAATACGCAAACAAATTTAATAAAAACGGCTATTTCATCTGTATGTTATTGAACAAACAGTTACTTTGCAGAGTGAAATGACAGTATTGTCTTCATTACATATAGGAAGTGAATATGATGATCAGTGTATATTATATAGTATATTATTATGGTAATATTTATAATGAAGCTTAGGTTAACTGGTTTGATTACTATTCATAAAACTAGAAATCATTAATAAATCGCATAGAGAAATTAAATATGTATGTATCTCTGTATGTACCTACTGTTAAACGTAAACAGTAATTAAAGTCTACTTACGAGTAAACCACCTCAATACAATTGGATTATTAAGTGCTTTGTATTGTCTATGGTATATATTTTTAGGATCAGGAAATTTAAATATAGCGACATTCCGAATAAATATCCAAGGATGAATTTTTGGCGGGAACGTGAGAAGGGAGGTTGTTAGAGTTGTTGGAGTTTTATTTAGATTTTACACTTTTGGGAGTTTTAAAGTACAATAGTGATAGTATTTAGTGTTCTATAGTTCTGTATAAGTGAAAAATATTTAGTAAATATAAATAAACATGTGTAGCTGAAGTTCTCGCACTCTTCCAAGAAATCCTTTATAACTTCAGTTAAGCCATTATCACTTTACTAGAGAAGTTTTACGATAAAAAGAAAAAATGAATTTACTTCGAACGTGCTTCATGTCGATTCTATTTATTAATACGTGACACTGGCAAATGCGCTAATCTGTAGAAAGAAAAAAAAAACATTTGAGGTTAACGAACTTATGTATGTAGACACTCGGCAGACAAAATATTTATACGAATACAGATGTTACGTCTATGTTCATAAATACCTACAGTCCTACCTTAGTTCTGGAGTACTATTCCTAAAACGAAAAATGTCCTTGCGTTGGATAATCCGTGACGAGTCTATCTGGAATTGTTGCAGCCAAAGAAACAACCTACAACTTATCTTCTATCATCGGATATTTCAATGTTGTTACATCGAATGTAGTGATAGATAGGATGTACACCGTTTTGTTATCGAAGAAAATTATTTGCAAATAGTAAGATCTAGCAAGAGAGACATGAATCACCGACAATTCTATTAAACAATAAAGAAATCCATGCAAATCAATTTTGGATATTTAAGGCTTGTGTCGCTTTAATAACGTCTTAAATTTACAATACGAAACAATTGCACCACAAATACACTAATACAAAGAAAAAATAAAAGTGTCGTTGTAGTATAAAAAGCGGCCTCATTTACGAACATCAGTGTCTTTCTGAACCTTTGGGATACAGGATAAAATTCACGAAAAGGGAAGACGGAAAAATGCCTGTAATATACATACAGATAGATAGACAGATAGACGGATTGGACGAAATTATGGTTCTTGTTTTGTGCCATTTGGCTACAAAACCCGAAACATTAAAAATAATTAAGTAGCTAAGAAATTTTGTTAAAAATGTAAAGTAATTTGAAAATATACGGAAATAATCTGATAACACAATTAAAGAGCTAACGCCACATTTTCATGTTGAAGTGTTATTGAATTAGGAATTGTGCGTAGGCACCTTTTGGACAAAATAAAAAACTTATTAAAGCATTTTTAAAAGCAATATGACGTCACATTATAAAATAAAATTCTCAAGCAATCACCAATATTTGAAATATGAACAGTCTATTTTATGACAATATTGGTTTTTCTACGTTCTATTTGGATTTGCGTCATGTCCAAATGGAATTCCTAATGTTGTATAACATAATAAATTCAATCACAAATAACATAACAACATAGGAAACTTGACTTTGACACCTACCCTTGTGCTTCTTTTTAGTCTACAAAATTTTAACGATTTTTATACACGACGGACCAATACTTATTTTCTTATTCTATTACTTTCTACAAATAAAAGGCGGTACCTATTCAACAAATTTTGATCACGTCTCATGTCGTTAATACGAGAATTATAATTTATTTATGCGCACTATTTACTTGTGTTCCAAATTCAATTTTCTCTAATTTTTGCGAAAGAAAAAATTGTATTTATACTATTGTTACAAAGAGGTAAAATTGTGTGTTTGTTTTTTTGTTGCAGGTAATCTCTGGAACTACTAACCAATTTCTAAAATTTATTCTCAAATAGGGTTATAGTTATATTTTATTTTGATAAAAAAACTTTGTATAGAAGCGTAGCGAGGGCGGGTCACTAGTTGTTGATAAAATGTCTAATCTGAGTGCCAAATGGACGGTTAGATAAGATCTGATCTTTTTGTTACGTCAGTGGACAATTCATACATACATACATACATATCTGCACGCTGTATCCCCAACGGGGTAGTCAGAGCGGACGGAGCGCCGTGCGTCGCGGTTCTTACATACTTTCGCTTCCTCAAATCTCATCATTCTCCTCACACATTTTCGCCTGGGTATGGATAATTCATGTTTGCAAAAAAGGAAGAACTATATCAGTATCCCTAAAAACGGTAATATCTGCAATATTTTGGATTGTTAGTGAGTAATTAAAAAAAATGAGTGGCATATGGTTTTATGTAAATTAGTTCTAATATGTTGGCTATTAGAACATACAATTAATGGCTATCGGGAAATAAGTTTTTCTGAGAGAGCAAAACTTCTGTTACTTCTTATGAAAAATACTGCAGGGCGGCTAGACTAGTCGCTTGGTATAATCGAAAAGCTTGCTGGCGTTATTGGTTGTCAAAAGTGCAATTTTTGGCTACGTTTATATTCGGCGGTTTTCTCGCTACTTCATTTATTTAACAATTTATTGCACACACAACGTCATATACAAAGAGAGATACATACAGAAAAAAGAGCAAAAGGTCCTTTCCTTTTCGTTTGATTTAATAGAAGTTAATAACGTTTGACTACCAATTTTAAATTCGTTGCGCTATATTACGTGGTATTTGTTACTTTATTCTACTGGCGTTTACGACTATTGAGCCACTTGTCTAAGTCCCCCGGTTACTTGAAAAATAAATATACGATTAAATATGCTGTTGTTTCATCAGTCACAAAACACATTTCACAATCGGAAACTGCCATATTATATAATATTTTGTTAATGCCAAGTAATATTTATTTAATATAACTATATTATATATTCATCTTAACGAGATATATGTATTGTACACAACTAAATCTGTAAGAAATTAAATATTACGACCATAGACTTCAAAAAACTCGCCGCCGTGTCTCAGTAGCAACGGTGAGGCAAATCAAATAAGCTGATTTACCTGTACGACACACATTTATTATCAGTTATTTTCTTTGAAAACAGTACTCATGCATCTACATTTTATTCGATTTCATGTGCCTCACTTCGCATTAGGTATGGAATATTGTGTTATAAAGTCTATGATTATGAAGAAAATATATAAACCGTGTGAACTAGTGTACATAACTATAGTTACTTAATATTATAAATGCGAAAATGCTTTTGACTGACCGTTTGTTATGTTTTCTGTACTAAGCCACTAAACAAATTTTAATGTAATTTGGCACAGAGATAGCTTGAACCTTGGGAAAGGATGCAAGTGACTTCCTTTTAAAATTCCTCGTGAACGAAGTCACCGATAACAGCTAGTAATAATAATTATCTTCAGACAAAACACTTCAAATATTTAAGATTATTTGTGTAAAAATTGACTTTAGCTTAGTTACATGAAGTTTTCTTTCATTTTGCTCACGTATAGGTTGTATTTGTACAGATTTATTTTTCTTGTTAAGGCGCATATCTACACAAATTCGAAATTTTATTTTATTACACAATTTAAATACTATTTCCATTATTTTCAATAACGTAATATGTAGTTTTTTTATAAAAAAATCATTCCGTGACATTGTAACGCGGCTTCGGTGATGTTACTTTTTGAATGTTCTATTATTGGTAGGCATGAACTACTCAGGATATTGGGTTTCTTTAGGGCCACCCTGGAGAGGAATACAGAGTAAATTTTTATAAGGGCGCCTTCCCTGTATTGCTACAATCGATTTCAGTTGTGAAATAAATACACACTTAATACAACCTTCACCAATTTATTAAAGAATGATAATTATCCCTAAATATAGATCTCATGAGCTCACCAAATGAAATCTTAAATGTTATATATAGAAGAATTTTAAATGAGATTTTACATACAAAACAAACAAATTACATCTGTATTGGAAATTACAAAAAGGAGTACTGTAACCAATAATAAGTGTAACTGTTTCTTAATATTTGGTATAATTAAAACATTAAGATGAACTACAATAACAAAATATAAGGTTAGTTATGTATGCTTTGTTCTTGAATGTTAATAATTTTGATATATGCTTGTACATTACCATCTAAGGAGATAACCATGTATATATATAGCCAGTCGAGTTGTCCCACCAATGGTCCATAAGAATATCCACGGTGTTCACTAAACCCTTAGTGACTGCACAATTAAGTTAGGTCTTCTGCAAGCCGAGTTGTCCCTCCAATGGTCTCAAAGAATTTCCATGAAGTCCACTATACTCGTAACTCACAAATAAATCTCACAGAAAAGAGATTAAATATGTATTAAGGTAATCCAACCTCATACTGCAATGCACAAACAAATGATCCGAGAAAGTAATCCATCTGATCAGGTATCTTTAAAGAAAAATATCCAACTAAATGTGGAGTACACCGTCATTCCACGGTGCTTATGAGATTAAGAAGATAACATTAGTCCACTGTGTTTATGGAACTAATATTTAGAATTAAACTTGGAAATCAAATGTAGAATTAACTTGGAAGTAAACATGTAATCACACATGGAATTACACATGAAACTTAGCCAGGAATTTAAACATGGCACTTAGCCTGGAACTTAGTTTGGAACTTAGCTTGGAACTTAGCTTGGAACTTAGCTTGGAACCCTGTAACAAAATTCCTGGGGTTAATACACGGTACTAAGCACCAAGGAAAACACTTTTAAAAGAAAATTACAACTTCTACATCCTACTTACCATGAGGTCTATCATGGGACATTTACATATTAAATATAATGAAAAAAACTTCTTAACACTACTAGAAACATCCTAAATATATAGGCATGTCTATTCTATTTCTATATGGGCATTTTTGTCTGCCACTTAACCACCACCAAAAGTGAATGGCTCCCTCCATCTTGGAATCACACCACGACATAATTTTACCCTCTCTAATCGTCATTATTGAGGTAACTGAAAACTACTCAGATTTCAGTCTGAAGTTTCCGACATACGAAAGAGACAGCAAGTCTCTGAAAAGACATCGACCAATAGGAAGTGTCTGAAAATTTGTAAGTGACAACCACAAAATGTCAGATTGACAGATCCACAATAGAATTAGAAAGATCTAGATAAAAGTAACCACTGAAAAACAAGACGGAAGCAATGCCCATTTGCTCGAACATTCCATTTTACTTGATTTGTGAAACAGATATATATCAACACTCGTCTCTCTCTCATCGAATGCAATCGATTATTAGGAATTACTCGTATTTAAATTTTTACAACAATTTATTTATCTCATCGTAAAAAATGGGAAAGCAAACCTGGACAAATTATATTAATATCTATTAAAAGTATTATCCCCTAACATTGTTTTATTTTGTTTATAACAAAACGACATTTTTATACAAAAGAAAATCGATTATCGATTTATTACCCCGATACTTATTACTATCGATGTTTCCAAACATTCAATGTTATTACTGAACGTAACGTAAGGAAATGTAGATTTTAACGAAAGTACCAATGAACTTTATAATGAAAACAATTAAATAGTTAAAAGTTTACTACATTAGGTTCTAGTTTAAATAATATACACTTAAAGTGCAATATTTATTGATTATACCTGAGAAGAAATGAAGTAGTACTACGTACTCGATTGCGAACAACTTTCCGAACGCGTTACCTATTAATCATTATATCGTAGACAATTGTCATCTGTCACACACTAACCTCAACAAATGTTACTGTGGAATGCAAATGAAATTTGTGATCGATTCTAATTTGTATGTAATTAACTGTAAGTATTATATCTACGGAAAAAAAGTGTTACAACATAGTATAAAAGAATAATATTCGTTTTCACTAAACTTAGGAGTCGCCTAAAGTAAATGCTTATTGAATTAGATACTGCCTAGAACGAAAATACTAACCTCTAGGTAACGCTTAAGAGGGTAAATGAATGCGATCGTTATTACTTAGTTAGAAGTTGCCTACGTCTGTTTTAAAGAAAACGGGCGCAAGTATCTTTTGATTAGTTCTCTATATTAATCATAGTATTATTCTAAATTCAAAAATTTTAAGCTATTTAAAAAAAAGAACGTATTATATGTTTGATAATCATAGCAGTATTTATCACCTAATACCTACCTAGTATTTATTCCTTAATAAAGTATTTCCTAATGAAAAATTAAAGACTTCCATTGCTAAACAATGAATAATGGGCAGTTAACACAATATTAAGTAAATTGCTTGGATATTAACTGCCACTTAACTAATGAAGTAGTTATCAAAGCAAAGCAAGTTATGCTATTAAAATATTAGATACTTAAAATGGGAAAAATCCTAATTTTAATAGCGTAGATAAGTGTATAAAGTCCAAAGGTATTAATATTTTCCCCAGAATGATCTGCTAATTAGTAGCTTAATCATAAGAGCTGACAACGAAATTGTACTCAAATGAGTTGTATTGTGCGTACATGTGTGTGTGTTGCGTTTGAGATTTCGGTTATGCCGGTTCCAACCATAAGATATTTGCAAAGACGTGCAAGAACTATGTGTTATGACTTATGAGGCCATCAGCGAGTACACATATTTATTTTTAAAATGGTTCAGGCACTTAGAAAGAATGAGTGAGACTAACGAAGAAAATCTACAGAGCGAAAGCGAGTGGTAATAGAAGCCAACGAAGACCAAGACTGACTTACGAAAATCAAATAGCCAGAGCGTTAGCTGACGGAAACATCAAAAGCTCTCGCATAGCATACGGAGAATGATGAGATTTGAGGAAGCGAAAGAAGTATGTAAGGACCGCGACGCTTGGCGCTCCGTCCTCTCTGACTCCGTTAGGGATACATATATTTTGTATTTCGCTATGTTGCATTGGTTTTTTGAAATAGCGTGAAAGGGAGCACACCTGTGAAGACTTTTAATGAGTTTTAGTACAACTTACTTTTCTTAATGTTTTTAAACTTTCACGACTTATACACATCTTACAATATTTACTAACGGGTCTATGTCGCGTTTATACTTTAAGGCTAATTACCTATTTTATCTCGACGTTTCGACCGGATTGCACCGATCGTGGTCACGGGCAGACTGGTGAGGATGAATGACGTCTTCATAGCGTGCGGTTGTTTGCAACTACCCACACTCATTCTTTAAGAAATGCATTGAATGAGTGTGGGTAGTTGCAAAAAACCGCACGCTACGAAGACGTAATTTATCCTCAGCAGTCTGCCCGTGACCACGATCGGTGCAATCCGGTCGAAACGTCGGGATAAAATAGGTAATTAGCCTTAAAGTATAAACGCGACATAGACCCGTTTGTAAATATTGTAAAATTACTTTTCTGTTTTGCGAAAACTTATCCAAAAACATTTCTATAACGTGTATCGCTGTATGCAGTTTCGAATAATTTCCAAAAACATTTGCAGAACCGTGCGTACATATCTGTACAGATGTATACATATCTACATTCATATCTGGGAACGACTTCACAAAAAAACACGTCCGGATATAAAAATTATGTGTTAGTGTAAACAAAATTGTAATTTACATCGATTTTTTTTTAATTTTGTTATAACTGTAGAAGTTCTGTTGTAGGACTAGTTACAAACAAGTTAAATCAATCATAGTCAACATGTAAGATAAATGGAAATATTGCATTCAATATTTAACGTAATGTAATGATCATGACTGCTAGTCAATTTGCTAAAATGCATTAACTTTAACCTAAATATAAGTTTGTATTACAACACTGCGTTTAATCTGCTGTCATTTAAATGACACTAATAACTTTGGACACTTGTGAAAGGATGTCGAACTGAAGTCTTTGAAATTAACATCATACATTGATATCATTGTCCATTTTTTTCTAGACGCCGAATTGAGGATTATAACGTAGAGTCAATTTGGACATGCAGAAAATAACTAAAAAACAACTGATCAAAAACAAAAGTAAAGTTATTGTTAAAATATTGTCTGATTAACGACCAGTCCCAAGAAAGTTATAATAAGTTAATGCCTCATTAGAGAGCATGCTTTCAGTTTATGATTATGTTGATAAATAAAAATGCGATAATATTCGGGTATAAACTTTAATGGATTTTTTTGCTAGTGGGCACAGGGCATTAGACTAAAATAATAGTGTTATAAAATTCATACCCACGTATTTATTTTTATATCTGTATAAATAAAAATTGATGTTTCTCTGTATGTTTGTCTTCTATGCGTTCCTAAACCATTCTTCCGATAGTAATGAAACTTTGGTGAGTTGTTCTGCATACGCCCGCGGAGGTTTCAGATTCAATTTAGTAAATAAAAGACTGCACGAACGAAGTGGCGGGTAACGGGTTGTAAGTGGTTTTAACGAAAATGTTATGAGTGCGTATCCCGTATTAGTAAGATATTATAAATTGCAACTACAGAATAGCTGATAGAAATATATTTCAAAAGCATTCAAATCCCCTTACACTTGTCGTGACAAACTTTTTTATTTTTATTAAATGATTGACATCTAGTACAATATTTGTTTTTGAAACCTGGAAGCTGTGCGTAGACGATTTGTTTACAGCAACTGTAATGTTTTAGATAACCAAGTATAAGCCTTTAGTATAGATACTATGCAAGTTTCTGTGTAAGTAATTACTATGATAAATCAATTCATATCATAATGTTACATCTGTATCATAATTTAATATTTACATTTTATCCATGAAGGTTGACACTAGTTGTTTATCTGAAGGAAACATCGATAATATAAATGAATGCCGTGGTTTGGTCCCTTTAAACATTGCTGAGTATTTTGTAGACTATTGGTAAAATGCGTATATGCATGAAAAAACAAACTGCAAATTTTGTGTGACTCGAGACTGCGTATCATTAATGAGTAGGTCTGACATTTTTTATACTTCTAACCTGAACACACGTACTCAGCCCCTTGGCCTACGGATGATCTCCCTTTGCTTTATTTTACCATCTCAAGCCACGTAGGTACTCGAAGTATCGAACGAAAGTACTCTCCAACGATGTGTAATAAGTAAAAATACACGCGAATTATCGGCTCTTAGAGCTGTTGAAAGGTTAACGATTTCTAGGCTCACCGACAACATCGCTATACCATGGACATAGTTGGACCTGTGCTCATCCAGTATTTCCGATGTATTACAGATGCGTAGGTTCGGATGGATACGTAGTGTTCGCGAACACGTATCCTTTAGTACGAGATTTGTCGGCTGTGTGAAATGGAACGTGCGAATGAAAGCGAGACATGGATTACACGCGTCGGGAGTCGTAATATACTCTTTAGTCCAACCCATACAAGTCCTCGGACATGGAATCTAGATGAAGGTCCGCGAAGTTAGACGTGCATCCAGATCCGCTAACTTATTACCTAACTGCACCCAATATGTAACAGCTGAATCAAACCAATATGTTAAACGAGCGATGATATCTCGTGGTCTCATAAATCAGTGTCGTATCAGTCGAGCGATCAGTAGATTAGAAGCAGCCACTAAATAGTGGTGCTACTTCTACTACAAAGTTATTCGGTGTTCAGCCAGCGACGCGGACGCCATCTTTTATCGTTTATAGGTTTTAATGATATTGTTGCAAATCATTTGCCTATAGTCGTATATAGTATTAGTGTTATGCTCTATGACATATGACGTTCCAATATAATGTGATTTTTACTGTTACCCTATGACGTCCTAAGGCAAATGGCATACATTCATAAGCATGGCAATGAGATAAAAAAAAAACGCAAGAGTAAGGCCTACTGTCCACGAAGACATAGCTCCATAGACGCTTCGAAATACGGTGTGCTGCATGTGAAACCTGGCGTACTGAAATTTTTCTTCGAAGCACATTGCAAGCGTACATTTTTGCTTAGGCCTACTATCGGAGGCGTAGCTTGATAGAACCGTATTCCTAATTATGTGTTCAGTGTATGCCTGCGTGTTGCTTACATACTAAACTACAAAACTCTGTTTTCTGTTTACTGTACGCAACGTCGCGCAAACGTCGCTGCATGCACGCGTCATGACGCCTGCCTTCTTACGTATCTTACGCCGGGCTACGTCGAGCGTAGCTGCACCTGTTTTTACCTTAAAAATATAGAATTTTTGTAAAGTAAATTCCAGTAAGTAATTTTACCCATTGTATGAAATGAATTAAATACACTATCATCTTCTGATAAATTTCTTGGAGTTACACGGAACCTACAATTGTTATTTCGTTCTATGTGTGGAAGCGTCCAATACAATCGTCGTCTTCATCTACTTCAGAAGTAGTTGTAAGCCAAAATAATGTCTTCATCGTTTAAAGAGATTGTACTTTTGCAATTCATTTCGTAGACAAACTTTAAAACTCCGTACTGCAGTAAGCTGTACGGCGCATTTTGACGCGTTTAACTATGCGTCTATGACTCCGTGGACAGTAGGCTTAAGAGTTATAAAACACGTAATTAGAGATTAATTTCAAGAATTCACATTAAATTTGTAATTGTAAAACACATCATTTAATCATCTGTATAATTTATGTCATTGACCTTAAAATAACTACCCATTGTTACGATTGGCCGAGGTTAAAATCACTGGGTCAGTCGAACATGGAGCTTGGATTCGACAAGATTAAACACACTTTGAAATAATCGACTTTATAAAAATTAACTACTCTAAAATTAACTATATACCTAAATATCTCAAATAAATATTGTTTAAATCAGAAATTCATAATGAAGCAACATGCAAATTATATTTTCTAAATGTTTTTAGAATTTTTTTTTATTTTGTTTTTTTTATTTATGTTTCTTAATATTTTTTATTACGTTGTCTGTTACATTTAAAAAAATGTATGTCTATCTGAATTATTGTAAACATTGCCTGCGACTTTTAAAAGGAATATTAATTTCAAATTGCCTATTACTTCAAAATTACTATTTTTGCATAAATCTTCGATTAAAAAGTATGCGTATGCATTAAAAATATTATAGTAAGTATATTATACATAACATAAAGTGCATATCTACGTATTGACATATTCTGTATATTATTAAAAGGAATGAAAATTAAAATACTATTGAGACATGGAGGTAATATATATGGTATTTATTTTTGTGTAATCGAATTATTGATTGAAAAAATTATTTAGCTATAAACTATGTAGGCTATTTTTTATTTTTTTTTCGAAATAACTTGTTTAATGACTATTTATTATATTTACCTACATGACAAAAAACATTAACGAATTTTAATTCAATATTTTTTTAATATCCTAATGTATTTAAAATATGTGTACATATGTCTATATTAAATTTGAGACATAAGAAATAATTATGATATCTAACAAGAAATAGACAAATCAAATATTAATCACGTAAGTATAACAAGTTCTAAGTACAGATTCAAATAATATTGTGACGAATATCTGCATAGATGTCGTTTGCTACAAGTAAAGAAATAACATCAACGATTAAGGGTGAATGCATATGAGTGCTTTCACGCGTTGACAGTGTTGCAAAGGCTACAAATAAGGTGCCGTAGTCAATGTTAATAAACGAAACCCTTATAATTTCGATTCTATCTATCTCCAAGTCACAGCACATTTACACCTACTTCTTGTAAAAAAATAGGTAATATTTGGTATATTATTTTATTTTTAACCAATATTTTCACCAATATTAAGTTCCATCAGATATAAGTTTGGCTGTTTTTTTGTACTAGGTTTGTTTTTATTTCAGAAAGGATAATAGTACAGCGTATGTGGAATATTCGTAGTCGTAGCGCATTTGTAGCGTGTTAAATAAACGCGCGTAATGAGCTCGTAAAAAATTGTCTGGTGCATACGTAATTTAGCTACAAAAATTATGCAAGTATTTGATAATCATAGCAATGTCATTACCATAGTATCACCACAATTTGTGTACGGTATTATACGGTACGGTACAGAACGACAATGAACAAAAACATTTTCGAACTCATTTTCATAATTTTTTTTTATTTAGAGACATTTATTTCCTAATGAAATTTTTACTTTGTTAGAAACTACTGTACGGAATCTTACGTTGAGCGAATCGAGCATTCCCGAAAATACCTCTGGTAGAGTGTTTTTAAAAATGTTGTAACAACAAAACAAGAAAACTCAAATCTATGAAAACATAAATACATGCATATCTTCACGCTGTATCCCCAACGAGGAAGTCAGAGAGGACGGAGCGCCAACCTTCACGATTCTTACATACTTATTTCGTTTCCTCAAATCTCATCATTCTCTTCACACATTTTCGTCTAGGTATGCGAGTGCTTTTTACATTTCCATCTGCTAACACTCTGGCTATTTGATCTTCATAAGTCAGCCTTAGTCTTCTTTAGCTTCTTTTATCACTCGTTTTTGCTTCTATGTGCAACCATCTAGACATTATTTTCTTCGTTTTTATAATAACACTGTCGTGCAACCCTATCTTACTGCGTATCTCTTCATTGCTTATCATGTCCGCAAAGGTGACACCGCACATATTTCTAAGAGATAAATTTCTACTGCGTTTATCCTACATTCATTCGATTTCGATTTTGATCAGGCCTCGCTACCATACAATAAAGTTGGCACCAACACCGCGTTGTGGATGGTCATTTTGGCAGTGTTAGATATATTCTCACTGCCTACTAAAGTGAACGTTCACTTTATTGCCTGCTACTACCCGTCTCTCTAGATCCAACTCAAATCTTTCATCCCTCGAAAATACCCTTTCCGGATACACGATTTCATTCGCTTGTTCTAGACATTTTGCGTGTACCCAAATTTCAAATCTCGTCTGTACCGCTTCTCTTTCAAACACCAGAACCTTAGTTTTTTTTTGTTCACATTCATATTCAATCCTTCCACTTCACATTCTTTTTTCATGCACGTAGTTCATAATATTATAGTTTATAATAAATAGCACAATGAAAACTGTATACTTTTTATTAACTTTTCTTGTAACTATCGCTATTAATTGATAAACGATCTGATTGAATTCATCACACAAAAAAAAAACTCGAACAATCGTCTTTATTCTAAACGTTAAATATCGTACCATTCGAAGTATACTTATTTGTGGGCATTAAAAGAAATACCAAAAATATTGTCATTGACAGGTCATGTCATTTCAGCAATCGCAATAATTAAAAAATGCATTTCATAAATTCTATAACATCTACTATGCGAGCCCATGCGATGTTCTTGACCCCCTCAAATTACATCTACCTTTGAGAATGCTCATTTCATGTAACTGAGTGTTCTGTGCGTGTCCGACTCTATTGTCAAACTTTTAATTCGGTAGATGTTCTGTACAGTGATATGACGTTTTAATATGTCGAAGTTCTAAATAAGGTGGCCAGCTCTCGCACCAAGTATCACAATGGACGAAGCAATAGCTCTAAGAGTGTGTCCTTACGGACTTATGTGTGTCCGTGTCCTTTTTTTGTTGACCGAGTTTCTAGATTTTTACTAATGTGCGTAACTAGGTCACAATACAACGATACACAGCTGAACATGACATATTTTTATTTTTGTGAATACTAGTAGTCAAAGCACTTAAGATTTGAGACTATTTTGCAAATAATTATTTCATGATCGACTCATAAACTGACACGAATTACACGGACAATGCGTGGTTGCCATACTTACTGTAGCTGACTGTTTTACTCGTGGTTACGCTAAATGAGAGAGAAAGAGATACGAAAATTCGTTTGACACACTGTGGTAAGACCGGAAACATATTATGGGTCCGTCCATTGTTTCTTGGTCCGAGGACCAGCTAAAATAGTGTCAGCAAATGTTAGAACTAAGTCGATATCGATTCAATTAAATCGATCGACTAGACTAACGTTCGATTCGTTTAATTTGGTACTGAGATGGTCCTGTAGCGCCGCTATTTCATAATGTTTAAATGATTCGAATAAATAAATATCGCATTTTTTATTTTTCCCTTTTTTACTATTTCACTCATTTTCCGTAAAGCTACAATGATTCTAACTTCTCGACTGTACCGCTATCTCATGAAGTAAAGTATCTAAAACAAAGATTTCATGTGGATAACGCCGATGGACAACCGCGACAGACTCATGATAATGAAGTCGACTTAAGAATCACTATTGCAAGAACTGGTTACCCTAGAAACGTCAAATCGCTCTACCGAATTAAAAGTTGACATAATATAGGCCACTTTGTTTTTCAACGCGTGGTTAGGTACTTTAGTATTTGAAGCTATTTGAAAAATAGAATATATCCATGTGTTGATGACTCAATCGGTGACGAAATGTTTAAAGACTTATAAAAAAAATACATAGCTAACATATGAATTTGAAAAACAATCTGCGTTTTATTCTATAATGAATAGATAGTAAAAGATTTAACGTCAGTTTGTTGAATACGCCACTGAACTTATATACATATACGAGAATAGTTACCTAAGTTTTTGTGGTTAAATGAATAAATATTTACATTCCTTAAATATTTGTACGTAAATTAACATGTGAAGAAAAAATTTGGCATAGTGTTATAGTGGCATATAGGGGGTGATGAGTGTAGAAAGCTAAAATTTATATATTACTAACTGATTCCCGCGACTTCGTCCGCGTTTTTTATTTTCAAAAAGCCTATGTCCTTCCTCAGGATTCAAGCTATCTCCATACCAAATTTCATTGCAATCTGATAAACGGTATAGCATCCCATAAAATACGAACAAGCAAACATTGATTTGTATATATTTCATAATATGTGTTACAAGAATGTACAATGTACATTAAATAAAATAAAATAAAACATTCGTTGTTTACGTTAATACTGCCAATGTCAAAAACATAATAGTTATACTGTCAATGTCAAACACAATAGTTTGTCAAGAGCAGAGAGTGTTGCTAAAAATTTTTAAAATGTCGCCAACAAATAATTACCGACGGATTGACTGAAAGTGTTTCGAGCTTGTATTTAACTGTGATAAATATGACGAGTCTTAATCTTATTAGAAAACTTATTAGACATGTTAAAATTTATATTGTATACTGGAAATCTAGTATATTTTTAACATATAAAAGGCTGTTAATGTGTGTTAAATGAAATAATATAAAGCAATAATTGAAGTATGTAACAAAGAAAACGAGCGAGCCTTACAGTAGTCGCATGTGATGTGTAACATTTGACATCTCATCTTGGTAATAAGCAACATTAACATTATATCCTGAATAAAGTTATTACCATCTGATGGCCAACTCTACCATTGCGCGCGCTCACTGATCAAATCAAATAGTGCGCGCTTCCCCGGCTTCCTGTTATACACTTCCGTCCTTTTTCACGAAATCATCCCCACAAATTCCAGGAAAGCGAGAAGAAGGATCACGTCAAAAATATAACAGAATAATAGTAAAGGAAGCGAGAATAAACACGTGAACTCACTAAACACGGTAACATCGGCCGACGAACTCAGCTGGCGACCGCACACGAGCTACGAATTCGCCCAAAATTAGCCGAACGACTCGCGACAATCCACGAACCCTGAGTTTACGGTAATTTACGGTAAGTTACGGTAAAAGTTACGGTAAATTTTTGCCCGAAACCGAAATTATAGCTGAAACTAGATTTTTTGTAGAAACTGGCCAAAAAAACCGAATATAATTTTTATGTCTATAATTTTTAATTAATTTAAATTTCTTCTATTCTCGATATTGCCCAATCAGTGAATAAGTAATTGAATCAATATAATCAGTATCTGAATCAATAATTGATCATCGTAGAAAGAACATAATAAATGCGTACAGACAGAGGCTAATATGAATATCAATTAAACTGTTCAACATGAAAAAATTTATATAATTAACTGTAGAGGCAATGGACGCGTAATTTATAATAGTCAACATTGATTGCAGCTGAATCTTCCGTAAAACTTGATTATGTCGTGTTTCGTTCGCGATTGTTCAGTCAAAGTTTTTTTTTTTCGTTTGTTTGGGTTCCACAAGGAGCCGCAACATTAAAGATTTACATTCCACCTATTCGTCGTTGATTTAATTAGGATAATACAGCGAAGGAAAAGTTATTTAGTAATTAGAAATACACATTATAGGGTTCCATAAGCATTATCACTTTAAAAGAACATTTTAAAAGAACTTTTTAAATATTTATTTTATACTTGTAGAAATAACTATATAAAATGATGTTTATCGCTATAGAAAAATATAATCCGGTGCAATAAAATGTTACCACTTCATTAAATTATATAATTTAAAAAAATAATAACGTAACGTAATGCATTAAAATGTAAATAACTCCATGAACAATTAATTACCTATTCGCTAAGCGACCGCAGAAACAATTTTGTTTTTCACAGTACCTTTAATAAAATCTTTTGGTGACGATTAATTAATATTGTGAATGTTGACTACGAAATTTCACTGTAGGTGGTACAATGCGCAATTGGGTGGTTTTTTTTTGCATTATTTTTTTTGGATGTGTTCAAATATATTGCGTCACTTTTAGAATTACATTCCCACATTAAAAACACGGAACACTTATGGAATTATCTTTCTATCTGTCTAACACATTCGTTTTTATAGAAACGTATGCACGTACGGTTAAGGTTTGCAATATGCTTCTGGCGTCAATGTTACCTCATACTTATAACTTGAGCATTGTAAAGGCAAGAGAGAATAGGTAGGTACCTTATGGGCAACATGATTGCTTTCGGTCTCGTCATTGCTTTCAATCAGGCAAGACTGAATGACCAACCGTAATAAGCTTATTTAGTATAAAAAAAAAGTTCAATTTGTGCTTAGCGGGTGGCAACACTGACAATAGATGTGAAACACTTATTGCACAAGTTTGGATTGTATGTGACCGGTTTTTATTTGACGACCTCCGTGGCGCAACGGCTTAGTGCGTCGGAAAGCAAAACGGGGGTTGCGGGTTCAATTCCCGCCCTGAGTCTGGGTGTTTATGTATAATATGTGGGTATTTATTTACAAAAGGAAAGTATATAAGTAGTATATCAGTTGACTAGTACCCATAGCACAAGTGCTGTGCTGCTCACTTTGGGATTGAATGGCGCTGTGTGAAATGTCTGAGGATATTATATTATTATTATTATATTATTACATTACTCATACGTATTTAAATACTAGATAATATACTAATTATTATTATTATTTTTACTTTACCATTTTAACGAAATAAAAGCATTTTTTTTTCTTATTTATAAATGTCTATTGGCAGGTTGATTTTATTTTAATTAATTAATTTTTTTTCTTTTAGAATTTTTATCAAATATACAAAAAAAATTTTGTCACTAAAATCTTTGGGTGAAAATTTACCCAAGAGTTTTTGAAAAAATATGAAGAAGTACTTATCAACTAAAAGTAACTATTTAATTAAAAAAATTATAAAAATATTTCGTCAATATTTTTTTTAATAATGCTATTTTGTTAATGTAAACAATATGCACGTAAACATATATTTTTTAATTTTGAGATAATAACCAATCATAAATAACTTGATTTTTTCTAAAATCAAAATGAAGAGTATTTTTTCATGTATACAAAAAGTAAATAAAATAATAGGTAATTTTACGAATAATAAGATTAATTTTCATGAAATAATATTGTTATACAAAATTAGATTATAAAATAAGTACACATGGTTTACATTTTTTTTAATAAATGTAACACAAAGCAACCGTACATAATTAGTAAAAGCAGGTAATTATTATGAATTAGAGAATTTCTACTTATGGATAGTTGTGACTCACTCTTTCTAAAACACCGGAATATTAATAGCCATAGAACCTTCGTAATTAATACTGACGGCATCAATTAAAATATAATTACTTACCATTCATGTTGACGTTAATTATAAAATTCAGTTAATATTCAAGAATAACTTGGAAGTTCAATCACTTTCGATATAAATAACTGACAACACCAATTAGAATTAGAAAAAAATATTTATAAATCAATCACTAATCACTCAAAGTCTGTTATTTCACTCAAGAATTCGAAATTCAAAAAGGAAATATGAATTTGGAATGACATCCGACTGGACCGCTCAGTTCAGCGAGAAGCTGCGTGCAGTCTTCCGTACGAGTCGTTAGATCAGTACAAAGTGTAGACAGTTTGCGCGCACGCCACCATAATAAACAATCCGTGACTGCTACTCAACAATACGATGTAGTTCGTCAAAGTACGTGATTGAACCCTATATACGCATTCGATATCACGCGACGTCACGGATGTTGTAATTTTAAAGCGGTTAATGAAACTGATTAATTTATCATATTTAGATCCTGTTGCACTACAAGTTAAAAGCAGAAATATTTATAGGATTTCTTAGATATACCTCTTTCAAACTCTTTAACTCCACTTAACTCTTTCAAACCATATGCTTGTATGTCTTTCTGTCCGCCAGTTAAGGCCTTTTTCCTCGTGAACGGCTAGAAATGCGAACTTAAAATAGACAAACTTTAAGGTCTGCGGTCTTGTAATCTTCTGAATTTAGATTTCCAAAGCAATAGAAAAAAAGATATGGCTTTATTAAACACGTATTCTCATACTGACTCATAAAAAATACTGACCGATCATCGGAATCTATGGTATTCCAGTTGAGCTAGAATTTAGACGAACGTACGTCTAATGGGGCAAGTAGAAAGTCTTATGGGACAAGGAGTAGTACTCGTAGTAGTCTTATGGGACAAGGAGTAGTACTCGTAGTAGTCTTTTGGGACAAGGAGAAAAATTAAAAATTAAAACTTAATTTTTTTTTTCACATACTGAACTTTGAGGTTCTTCATTCTCTTCATATGGAGTCGACCCAAATGGCTGCATTAATAACTTTGCATATCTCGCGTGAACAAACTTAGTTATGCACCCGGGTCAGTTCTTATCCATGGTTCGAAAACCTCCGGTTTAAAATATCTACAATTATGAAAAAATCGTTTTCGGTTTTACTTATGGAAAAAAAATATTAAGAAAGCTACAAATTATCGCAAAAACATTGATTAACGTTCACGTTTAATGAATGATCAGATTTGAGGAGGTGAAAGAAGTATGTCCGTCCTTTCTGACTACCCTGTTATGAATACAGCATGAAGATAATATGTATGTATATATGTTAAAAAAGAAAATGTCATGTCATCATTAATTCTAGATGGATTTAGAATTAGGAAAAATGTGTCTTATTGTCTACATCATAATAACGTAAATATCCTCGGTGTGTTAGTCTGACGTTTTAGAATTTATTATTATAATAATGTCTACATATATCTTTATATCTCAGGATAATAATTGTTGCAATTGCAATCGATGATTGTTAACAAAAACAATATTTTATTGTTATCACTTTTAATTTAATTATAATTTTTTTTTCATAACATAGACCACTTTTTTTGTACCATAATTCAAAAACGTACAATTTAAAATACTTGTTCTTGCTGGAATCTTAAAAAATATTATGTGGCTTTATAATTAGAAAAGATAGAGGAAATGTTTTTTATGTGCCAATTTATAAGGAACTTGTTTTAGCAAGATTAGAACATTTATGAAAAAAATGCGTGTATCGGATACGCTCACGAATCATAGTTCCGCAACTATTCTAACGCTTCTTGGGGTTCCGAACTAAATGGAAACGAAAATCTTGTATTATGTAAATAATTTCGTCAAGTGGTCATTTATCTAGATGATGTTTTCTCTAGATGAATGAAGATGTAGCTGTTTGGCACACAGACTTAGATTAGTAACTCAATCATAGAAATAAAAAAATAAATATTCGGTATTTTGGAGCCAATTTATTTAATTTAATTTTTTTGTCTGAAAATGCTGCGCAACCCTAAGTTAACATGTGATTTGAATCTTACATTTCCAGTTTTTCCAACCTTTACAGATACCTCAAATACTACAACACGCTACAGAAACAATAAACATAACAATTAATAAGAATTAATAATTAAGTAAATTATCAATTTTTATTAATTATTATGTTGTATTATTATAAAGCTAAATTAGTTAAATTTAATTAACTAAATTAGTAACGAGAGCTATTTCATCTCGACAATAGTTTCTTATGAAAGATTACAAGAGTTATTTCTAAAGTTTGAATGAATTATTTTTGTTGTATAGTGCTAATTAATAATTACTATTTTACTTATATTACAGACTAAAACAAATTTCGTCGGACTCAATCATTTCAAGCCGAGGGCAATGAATTTCTATTTCATCTTGTTTCTATCTTTTTAGATTTGGTTGAAGATAAAACAATAGTCTGGAAATGATCTTCTCTGCAAT
This sequence comes from Zeuzera pyrina, assembly GCA_907165235.1. Classification (NCBI taxonomy): domain Eukaryota; kingdom Metazoa; phylum Arthropoda; class Insecta; order Lepidoptera; family Cossidae; genus Zeuzera; species Zeuzera pyrina. The sequence goes on from OU015623.1 coordinate 4,735,646, forward strand.
TGAATTTACTAGCTGACGATGTTGAAAAAATGATTACTGCCTGAGTTTCTTGTCTGTTCTTCTCGGCGTCCAGGTTTTCTTTTCGAACCGAACTAAAGTAGATTAGACGTTCGATAACACCTTGTAATTGGGTTTACTTTAATAAATTGATTGATAAATTGATTTGAGTTTGACTTTAAGTCTTAATTTTATTTATTTCATTAATTCGCTTTTCACATCTTCTGGTTTTTTAATTGTTTAAATTTTCTAATTACAAATATCACGGGTCTCAACTCGGAATAGACTGTTATTTGCTAGGAACTTTGAGTAGCACTTGGTGTCGGTGACGCTACATCAATGCGGTTTTAGTTCCTGACACAGTGTCCGTAAATTTCTAAGTGTTTAACGATCACATTCTTCAAGCTCTCTTTCTAATGAAAGAGAGGAATGTACATCTAAGGATAACTGTATATCTAGGGAATGAGTTTTCGGTGGATCGAAGATGTGAGCTGGATGTTGAGAAATGAATAGCAGCTAGTAATAAAGTTAACGGTGCTCTATCCGCGTTAGTAGGCAGTGTCAATATATAATATAATATATTATAATCTGCCAAAATGGCCATGTACAATGCAGTGTCAAACGCAACTTTATTGTATGGTATTCATGCCTGGACATGGCAGAAATTAAGTTAAAATAAGACCAATGAAAATGCGAACACCCTCGTGATTCAAAAAAGCAACGAAGAAATACGCAGCACGAAAGGGTTGGATGACGGTGTCATTGTAAAAATGAAGAAACGAATGCTCAAAATGAGTGGTAGTAGAAGTACAGGAAGACTAAAGCTGATTTATGAAAATCAAATCACCAGTGTTAACTGACAGAAGCGTCAAAAGCACTCGCAAACCTAGGCGAGAGTGCGCGAGAAGGCAAAGAAAAAGATGAGATTTGAGGAAGCGAAAGAAGTACGAAAGAACTGCCATTCTTGACTGCTCATCCGCAAGCGTGAAGATGTGTATGTATGTATTTATTTTTATATATGCTTCCAAAAATATATTCTTTGATTAATACATATTATTACTAGAAAATATATATGTTAAATATTTTAAATATTTATCTTTCTTCTGCCTGAAGATGTCTACATTTATGATGTCATGCCAGATGCTCGTACCATATTTTTTAGAAATAAAAAATATTATCATCAAACCATTTTAAGCAAGTTGTAATAGGAACTTATGAGTCCTGTTATGGAGCAGGCATTTGCTAACGTTTCCATATCTTTTTAATTTCGAACGGGGTATCAATAATTTTTAAGTGTAAGTACATATGTACTACAAGTTTTTGAAGAAATGGTGATGTAGCTACAAATTCTAATAGAGTTGATATATTTAATTTGCTTGATGCTTGTTTAATTAATATTTCAATCAGTAAAACAATGGTTGTTATTGTCACGCATTGTTTTCAAGGTTATATTTTACGTAATAATGAATGTATTAGAAGAGTTGCTAAAATTTGAAGTTTTTCGCAATAATTGCCAATTAGGTCTAAGATCAAACTCATTATAAAAGTTATAATGAAATAATTGAGTAATTAAAATGGAATTTGAATTTTCGAAGGACGCGACAATGTGCGATGTTTTGGCGTAATTATTTTTTGTAATATCAATTCAATTTTGCAAGTCATTTGAATCGCGCTAGATCTTTAAATTCAAGAATTAATTCTTTTTTTTACATCTATGGTAGCGTAGTAGAGATGGGCCGTAACATCACTTAAAAGCATAGGGGAAACTTAACTGTTTATTTTGAATAATCTACTAGTTGAAAAACCGGATAATTTGGTCAATTATTCTCTTAACATCAACAAATCAAATCGTAAATGAACGAAACGTTCGATAATGTGAATTCATTTCACTTCCTTGTTTCGTTAAATAAAATTATAAAACCGAAAATGTGAAGAGAATGATGAGATTTGAGGAAGTGAAAGTGGTGTGTAAGGACCGCGACTCCTGGCACTCCGTCCTCTCTGACTACCCCGTTGGGGATACAGCGTGAATATATGTTATGTTGTTTATAAAACCGACTACTGTTTTTTTTAAAAAAAAACAGTTAATTCTTTAACTAATAATAATTAACCGTTTAGTTATTTCGTTACGTCAAGCTCATCTCTACAGCGTACGCTAGCGGTCGGTGTGTTGTTGGTGTAATTTTGTAACTACAGTAAATATAAGTAGGATGTATATCTCAAATAACTTTAAGAAAGTCATAGATATAATAAAAACATCATGTCGTGTATCTACTTTAAAGACGAAGCAACTGAAGTAATTAAAAATGACATAACGGCTGTCGATCGGCTTATTTCGTGTAAAATGTATAATTCCAGCCAACTTTTTTTTTTAATATTTGCACTACGAAGAACAAAAATTAGCGAAGAATCCACCTCATGGCTTTTTTGCGATCTCACTTTAAAATTGAAACAGCTAACGGTTTACAGATTCCATTTTATTAATTAACATAATATTTATAGTCCGGTCTCTGAGAGAACACGTTCCTCAAGTCTATCAATTAGTTTATGTCTATGACTAGTGATGGACAAAAAGTAACACTGTTATATTATTTAAGTGGACTAAGGTTCATAGATATTTAAAATATCGATAACAATATCGAATATAATATTGTAAATATGTTGGCAACTCTGAGGACTGCAATGTGCGCCTTTTATTCCAGAGATTTCATTGCTTGTCATAATCTACACACCAGAACAACGTAACCGCAAGCACTGCTTTTCGGCGGCAGGGTGACGAGTAAGACGGTGGTAACGATCCGGACAGACTTAGTGCAATGTCCAACTACCCGCAAAAGTCAAATTAAAATTAGCCGAATTAGTACCGAAGGTTCATTAACAATTGAAACATAGAACAGTGATTAGATCTCCAGGATATATGGACCGATTTTCATCGACTACAGCTAAGAATATTTTCAAAAACTAGCTTTAAAAAACAGCATCCGAATCGATTCAAGAGATATAATGCCACAGTCAAAAAACGGTATTGAACAGTAACATATAACACCTCTCTTTTTCTCTCTTTCACAGGTAAGAATTCGTTTACTTAACGTTATAAATATTGTATTAAGCAATGAATACTAACCTTTAGGGAAGAATTTCGCAATGTGATTAGCTTTTCGTATGTGAATGAAGAATGCAATCCACATTGTGAGTTCGATGATTTATTGCCAACAGTAATTGAGATTAAGTGCCAATAATATGTGGAAATATGCTTCGTAATAAATAATTTATTTCAGTTTTGTACAATTGCAGAGCTATATACATATCTATAACACGACAAATTTCTATTCCTATTGTAGTGCTCTTTTATCTACACAAGAAAATAACGTGTCCTGAAGTCCTGAGAGATCTACCATGGCTAAATTTGAATTGTGATAACTAGAAATAACGCAGATAACAACTTCAACTTAAACCCGGAATGTGCTAAGTTTACTATACAACTGAAACAAGTTTAAATTTGTTTTTATTTATGTGTACTCCTTTTTCCCCTAACATGAATGTCATAGACATATTTCAACTCGTTTGCCTTTTTTATTTCTTCTTCTTTTAACCGTATTTTATTCCTTTCTTTTCAATCATCACTCTATATTCTTTGCCAAATTTATATGTTATTAGTAATGTTTATTTTTTAATTTCCGTATACTAATTTATTATTATTACATTATAATTTGCATTATGTATAGTATAGTCTTATTGCTAGTTACATTTATTCTCTAAATTAATTTTTGCAATTAATCAACAACATTTTTCTGCTTATTTCTATATAGATTCAGACTTCTCTACTATTCTTAACTCTATTTATTCTATTATATTTTCGACATATTATATTCTTAATGATACATTTCTCCGTTTCAACTTAACTTATGGCTTCATATCATCTTATTTTATTATTTTTATACACTATTATTAACTACTCGTTACATATACTCTTTTACAATATTTTATAAAGCAATTCCTTATATTTTCATTCCTCATTTCGCTTATTGACTTTTATGTTTATGCCAATTTTCATCTCAGTGTTATTTCTTTCATTGTCGTATATTGGGCACTCGGTTAGGACGTGTAGAATATTTTCACCCAGCATCGAGTCTCAGGAACACGCCGGGCTCTCCTTGCACATGAATCGAAACAAGTACTCAGATAACCCCCCATTAAGACGCACTAATTTAGGATTCAGTTCGATTTAATTTAAGACTAGCGTCTTGCCCTGACTTCGCACGGATGCAATGTACTAATGTGGCATCATAAGTGTTCCAATGATTTAGGCACATGTGCTAACCGACTTATTTTTCCATGTTTCATGGGGCGTTTTGACGTTGACAGTTCGTCACAAAATGTTTTGTTTTCTAGTTTATTGATAGGGCCAGGTAGGTCTTTAAACTTTGAAAACCAAATAAGTAATATTTTTCAAATTCACAAACACACGACACTATTCTAAAGGTAATTATATGATAAATTAAACAAAATATTAACATTTAGTGAAATTTTAAACGAAATAAGAAATAGAGTACACCAGGGTGTGTTAAAAGCATGTAAATAAACTCTACCTAACTCTCTATCTACTTTACGAATGATATTAGATATGTCTCTCCCTACCCCGTCAGGGATACAACGATAGAATATGTATGTATTTTCTCCTCATTCCATTTATTCTAAAAACAATGATTGGACCTTCGTGTGAGACCAAAATAAGTCTTCTCGCTTGAAGATTTTCGTAGAGGTCAAAAACGAATTTGAATAAAAAACGCGAATATTACTCCTTATTGAGAAAAAAAAAGAAGTTAAAAATTTGAAATACACTCGAAACCCCTGAATCCATCGTTCCGCTAAGGATAACAAAACATCGACTTTTCTGTATGTTTACCAATAAAATATGCATATATTATACAAATAAACCTCTCAGAAGAAACTCTGTAGATAATGGTGAAAACCGTATCAAAAGTCGTTGCGTGGTTTAGAAGAAATAAGCGGAGAAACAGACAGACATTGACAGTGACTTTGTTTTATATTAGTTTGATAAGAGAAGAGATAATATAATATACTCAGACATTTCACACAGCGCCATCTAGTCCCAAAGTAAGCTGCATAGCGCTTGTGTTATGGGTACTAGGCGACTGATATACTACTTATATACTTTTCTTTTGTAAATATATACATATTATACATAAACACCCAGACTCGGGACGGGAATCGAACCCGCAACCCCCGTTTACTTTCCGACGCGCTAAGCCGTTGAGCCACGGAGGTCGTCGAGCAATTGTATCTCAGAAATTGAATCTGCAGCTAAATAACTTCATTCCTGACCAGAGTCCCCCGACCGCACATGTTTTTTTTATCGAGATGTCCACGTTTAAAGATTACAAGATAAAGAGTTGAAGTTGTATGTATCCAAGTATTGAACCCTCAGTCATCTTAGATATCGAGATCTAGGTTACCAAACACAAGAAAGGCTGCATAAGCGGACTGTTAATGATTGTTTTTATTTTTATCGCTAACGGATGAAAGGAATATCCGCAAATTACTGTTTCTAATGCTGACCAAGAGTCACCGTAGATACCAACAGAACACGCCCCGCTTTTGAATGTGCATTCAGTAGCTACAGGTAGGGCCAGTAGTATGGACGGTGCATACTGTTCCGGTTTCAGTTTCCTGGTATTAATCTCCGCTGCATTATTCCTCAAGGACAATGTGACGTCCACTTTTACTGCCGTCTGTATAGATTTTAGCCTGTGGTCTTGTGTGTGGTGGTGTGAGCTGATCCTGAATGATTTTTCGGCGCTGAGCTGAAACTGTTGTAGCTAGAAGCGTGACGACTTCGGGTTCGTTTTGCGACCTAACAGCACCAGCTAAGGCAGAATTTCAAAGAACTGTCGTCTAAAGGGATGGAAAAGAAGAAAAACTTTTATATGAAAATTCGAAACGTCTGATTTCAAACGCAGGAATTTACATTATTAAGGTAGACTCTTTAGAGATTAAATAGACGTTAGTCTATTTTTGCTCTGAGTTCTTCTAAACTATGCAACAGATCTTGATGCGGTTTTCACTACCATTTAGAGAATTTATGAGAGAAACAGAAAAAAAAAAAGTACTGAATTGTTTTGTTCTTATCTATTTAAATATTATAGATAAATCTATGACCACGAGGCCTGTTATTATATTAATTTCTTCTAATAAAATCCATTTCATGAAGCTACCGCCCAAGTAACACAAAACAGCTGCTCTAGGGCTTTGGAGCCTATTCTATTATTCCCTAAGGTGCTAGATGTAAGCGATAGAGCGTGCTCTACAGACTTAGTGCAGCAGCTTTAGCACCATTTTGGGCACAATTTTATGCAGCTCTCAGTTCGATTTCAACTACATAACGGTGGCAAAAAAGTGCCACAACAGCTGCAACAAATGATTAACTCCCTACTACAGTTGTTGTGCCACTTCATCTGGAATGAGTTTGAACGAGTGAATGAACTAAACACGTTAAATTTTCTTTACATTTTATAAAATCTTTTTTGCGTTACAAAAATGACAGTGAAGTGCTACATGATCGCCAAATTTTATAAATTAATATACACTGTTAATGTTTATGTACTTGATAATATTTTATATTCAAGCTGCTTAAAATGCAGTCAAGTTTACTGTGCACAAAGTCGAATTTATTTGTGTAACTTTAAAGCGCTTTCAAAATTAAATCAAAATATTAAAAAAATATGTAACAATTTTATGTGATATTCAAATTAAATATTCTCTTTTATTTTTTTACGTACTATAAGCTTTACTATCTACAAAACGCCATTTGTGTGTTCGTTAATTAAAAGAAATGTTTGTAAAAGTCGTCTAATTTTGCTTAAAAATCATCGAATAACCTTTAAATTTTGTAAGTAAATAAATACTTCGATAAAATAATCATGGCGTCTGTGGAAGTTTAGATGCTTAAAAGAGTTGCTATTACATATTTTTTGCAAGTATAAGAACTAATGTGATGTGGTTTGCAGGTTTATGCTTTTGACTGTGTTATTTTAGGGATCAGTGAACTAATAAACTTATAGCGAACTAACAAAAACGTCCAGAAAAAGTACAAGATTTAAATAACAACAATGTGTCTAGAGTGTTTACCCAATAAAGATTACTTTTTTTTTAGGTTTTATTTGTATTTGTAAAAATTTGATTGTTTGATTTATTGTGTTTAATGAAACTAAAAATTATTGTATTTAAATAATATTGTTTTATTAAATATCTGCATCACTTCTGCATCTGCATTAATTCTATTGTACTACTTAAGGTAACTTCTACTTCTTTTTTAAAGGTTAATGTGGTCTTTTGCAACATTGTGTTTGATTTTATAACTAAAGTCGGCATAAGAGTATATAATTACTTCTGATAAGAAACTTTTAGAGCATAAATAGTAACTATTCTAACTCTTATACAGCTTCATTGAACGCTCTGTAATTAACTCTTTTACGTAGGTGTGCAGCTTGTAATAGCGGCAATAGAAGCCCGTATACAGCTCAAAGTTCCAATATACGTTTTGCAACTCTCATTTAAAGGTATAAGCGGCGGCGGGTTCTAGAATGAACCGATATGAAGGTTAGGGTGGTATTTGTTTCGGGTTATGGCACTTACAGTAATTTTTGCAGTTAGAGACAACTGCAGAAGCAGTTATACAACTTCAAGTAGTTTTTTTGAACTCTTACACGGCTATTATACAACCTAAAGTTACTAAACTAGCTGCTATTTCCACCAATGTATTAGTTGGGCAGTTCACTTCGTCATCTGTAAACTTAAATACTTGCTTATAGCTAGAAACGACGTCAAGGTAGTGATTTTGTCGTCGTTCTGCACTTATACATACACGCATATCCTCACGCTGTATTCCTAACTGGGTAGTCAGTTCTGCCCTTATCGACAAAGAAACGGCAGAACGCTTTGTGTAGATATATATAAAGCATACTTTATGTTTATATTGCATATTTGTATTCGATTATTCCAGAAACATTTCAGATTGCGCATTCCAGAAATAGATTGACAAAAAAAAAATTGTTTGGGAAATAATCGAAAACATTGTACATCAAAAATCACGCGTACACTGAAACAACTTTTTAGCTAAATATTCTTCATTTACAGACAATTTTCTTCATCTGTGAACCGAACAAAACAGAAACAGTAATGCGCATCATTTTAAAATGTCCCCGATTTGGAATCAAACGATATGAAATTGGAAGTAAATTAAATATTAAACTCAATAAAAAGACAATGATTTATTAATAACAAAAAAGTACAGACATATGTTAATATTTACAAACTTAAAACTACACATTATCTTAATAAGCTTCCTCAAAGTTGCCGCTTAGAAAGCTGTCATTGCTTAAGGTACCCAGCAGACTGGCAGCATTGCCTCTTTGAATAGCCAAACTGATTCATTGGCGGAAGAAGCTGCCAGCCCGGCGGTCTCCCGAAGCCTCGACCAGTCTCTTACAAATATCAGAAACAATCGATGGGCTTCGGGGCCCCAGGGACCCAAAGTTTCAACTGCAAAGGGCGTAAATATGAAACTCTCAGAGAGAGTCGCATACTTACGCCTGCTGGAAGTCGCCGGCACAAAAAAAAAGATAATTAGTGAAATAATAGAAAATAATGAAATTCGACCAGTATTTTTAGAGTAATGTACAGAAATAGTTAACATTTTCAACATAAGAAATGGTAAAAATAGTCTCAAAGCAACTAAAAATAAATAAAGAGTGAATGTTATAAGCTAATTATTATAATATGATACAGTGTAATAAGAAATAGAGGATAATATTTAATGTAAATAAAAAATTGAGATAAAGGTTTGTAAATTAGCAAACAAGGAAAGGAACAAATGCAAAAGACATAATGACTATGTACACTATATTACAATTAACATAAAATGTAATTAATGAAGAATAAAATAAAGGAGTAAATGTAGTAGAAGTAAGAAAGAAATATAGAATCGAAAGAGGAAAGGAAAGGAAGATGAAGGATCCAAGAGTTAGGGTATACAAGAAGAAAAATAGAAACAATAATATAAAGTAAGATAAGGTCTCTGACAGGCAAATGATAGGGTAAGCAGATTAAATTAAAAAAAAGTCGCATAAGACCAGATTCATTATGTTAGTACAGTATAGTAGATCCTTATTTACGACCATACCACCTACATAGTTGAAGGTAAATTGTCTGACGATTAATTTTATTTATCAAATTGTACAATGAATAACCTCTTTCTGTTGAACACAGTAACGAGCTGCCATTAAGGTACTGCACATACTCTGATATATCTTTTGTATGTAGCTGTCATTAATGGTCATTGACGACTGGTTTGAAGTACAAGTATTTCTACAATAATTTCATCGATTGCCTCACCTACCACTTGTCGTACATCGTTTGTAATTTGTAATTTTGGATAATCACAGATTCAGTCGTTTTTTAATGAAAAAAATTCGTTCTCAAGTGAAAATAATCGAATTGAATCGAGTCTACTCCCAGCACCGAGTAGTCTCCGAGACCGCTAGATGTCTTTCTAGATTTCTAGATGCCCTACATTCTAGCTTGTGTGCAAAAAGCTAGGCAACAGTCAGACTTACTTCATAGTAGGTATAAAACTTAAGATTATTTAAGTGTGGATAAGAATGTGCGGAGGTTACAAACCTTGAATAGTGCTTGCTTGTATCAAGCAAAGAAGATGCTCAAAGTCACGGTATAAAGCCTAATTTTTAGCGTTACGTAGTGAAATAGCTAAAAATGGAAATCTTATAATTTGGTCTTGTCCGTATGTAATATGTCGCAGCTATTTTATGAGGAGACTATTGACATTACATAGATGAAGTTTGGAACATAGGTGTATTCTATGAGAATGATGTAGTGAAATAAAAAAAAAATTAGGGGTTTCGCTCCAGACATGTAATTGAGGGAAGAAAATTAAAAACTCAATTGCACGAAATCGTGTGGGATAACTCCAGATAGATTTTCAAACGTGATATCGAGGTTTTAAGTTAACTTTTTTTTAACTCAATATTTGATGGGACATGCGCTTCTAAAGTTGAAAAAGTGTGCTTGCCCCTCTCTAACTCTTCAACTATGGGGTGGAAAAATAAAATAAAAATTAAGATGGCATCACATTTTTAAAGAGATGAATAATAATATTTTAACCATGTTCTAAATTCTAAGTACTTTTAAACTTTTTTTAGCCCTTAGAATTTTACAAACACCACAGATTACGTGTAAAGACCTTTGCTATAATACTGGACTAACAAAATCGTGCGCTTATGTTGTACTACTGTCGTTTAGTAATACGTTATTAACGAAAATGATTATTGTAGATTTATTGTAAGGAGCGTTACAAACGATACAATAATCATTACTAAATAAATATCTATTTTGCAATACTGTTGAAAGCATTCGTGGAGTATATATGTTATGTGTATACATCTCCAAGGTAAACGTGTAATACTAGTGGACAATTAAGACATGGTTATTCACTCACTAAGGTATCTTTCGGAGTTCATATGATGTAATCTTGATTTTTAGCTTTGTTCCGCCCAAAATATCAAACTAGTAAATCTGTACGTGTTTCGCCTCTCAACGAAGTATCTTCAGAAAATATTTGAGATTCCTCAGGATATTCCATAGATCAGATTCAGAAATTTCGATTCTCAGAAATTCGGTATTCATAAATCTCAGGAAATCTTCGGATTCCTCAGGACCTGAGGAAGCTTCGTTGAGAGACAAAACACGTGTCGATTATAACTCGAAGATTTTGGGTGGAAGAATTCATCGCGTGAAATGGATTTCTGCAAGGTAACCTTCGCACATCCAAAAATAATTAATAATGAATACCAGTTCGACTAGCGCGAAGTGGGTTCCGTACGATATTTATTAAATTTCTAAACCTAATTTCCGAAGAACTCAGGTGATCTGTGGAATTCTCAGGAAATTCCAGAGATCAGATTTGGAAACATCTGACCTCTGGAATATCCCGAGGATGCTTCGTTGAGAGGCGAAACACCTAGGTCTTTCTAAAGAAGTTGTGTCAAAAATTCATAGCAATCGGTGAAGAATTTTCGGAGATTTAAGATTCTGAAAAAACGAACATTCACATTTTTATTTCTACAGATAAAATGCAGCGGGACATATTACGGTACATATTCTATACAAATCTTGGACTCTATGGTCTTTGACTTTGATCTTTTAATATTTGTTTGCTTGTATGGTGAAGGTAATCTCTGAATCTACTGAAACGATTTTAAAATTCTATCACTAGTAGAAAACTGCTTTATCAGAAGAAAAAGCGTTGCTTGGCTGCTTTATCGGCGTGCACTTACCAAGTGGTCGAAATACATAAAAATATTGCACTACAAAAATATGACGGATTAGGGGTCCGTAGATAACATGTATATACTTAACTACATGCTTATTACTTACATACACTTTCAGTAAATAGTGCACCTACATACGTTAGTGAACGAAACGCGATTACGAACGCGTCACAGAACAGAATAGTATTTTCGTATTCTACACGGGTAAGGAAACGGGACGCCACTATTAAAAACATAATGCTTGTATAAGATTTAAATTTTATTTATTACTGACATAACTTCATAACTATATATATTAAACGGTTAATTTAAAAATACTAATAACCTCTTTAGTGCAAAATTTCTGTCAACATACCTGAGAATTTTGTTCTATGACTTTTTTCAAAACTCGATACGTTCCTCAAAAAATATTTGTTAAGTTTTGTTGTACTGTGTGAAACGTAATTACTCTGTACATATTTGCAATGGCGCACCGGGCCTCAGCTCCGTCCTGCGTGTGTGCCACTTTAGCGACTGGGTAGAGTAGGTGCCATTTTCAGAAATGTTTTTTTTTTCATTTAATATATTTTTATTTTTGTATGAAAAAAAAACTTATGAGTTTTTGAAAGTCGTAAAACAAAAGTTATTGGAGATAACGTTCAGTAGAAAATACTAAGAGGTTATTAGTATTTTTAAATTAATCCTGTATAATAGATGCGTAGGTATGTGACAAGTTTTATGCTATGGATAATAAACAGAATAATTGTGTAATATTTAGTCATAGACTTTGTAAATCCAGACAGCCTGTCCTTTACTACGAAGTAAGGTAAATAAAATCAAATAAATTGCAAATGTGTGGGTGCTGTTTTATAACGAAATGGCGGCGGATCAGCTTGTCTAATGGAGTGAGCTTATCTGATTTATCTCACCGTTGCTGCTGAGACACGTCGCCTGGAGTTATATTTATAAAGTCAAGCATTCAGCATTAGTCAAATACTTATTAGACAAATAAGTATTAATGATTTTATTTAGGATTGGCTTGCTGTCAAATGACACAACCAATAAAATGTTCCTCTCACAATATTACTATGAGAACAACAGTTAAAACTGACCACATTCATTATACGTGTGGTCAGTTATTCTTGACACCAAATTATATGTTAAACACCTGCTACTATTAGCTATAAATGTTTAAGCGTTAACACTTGTCGATTGTTTTATGATATAGAAAGGATGTTTTGTAATAAGAGGTACTGACGAATAAAAGTAAAAACATTGTAACCTGGCTTTCAAGACTAAAAAAACTGGCTAAGTGCGAGTCGGACTCGCACACCAAGAGTTCAAAAATCTAAGTCCGATTCACAAACAAACTGAATGTTGCAGTTGAAAGACGAGTTTTCCCATACTTTCCAACTGCAAGTTTGAAATTGGAAAAAAATTTTTCATGTGATGTAACGTGGATGTAATTTTAAATTCGGATTTTTTTCCTTCACTTGACCTGTGATACCTTTCCTTTACTTAAGCTTCTTGCTAAAGGTTATTGTAGATCAATGCAAAGTACCCTATAAATTTTGATTTACTTGTGAGTGTCAAAATAGAAGGTACAAATGACCGTATTTTTTTATGAGTTGTTTTGTTACAGCTCCAAGAGAACGCTGACCTAAGTTTTGATATTAATTTCGACATAATATCTACACGCATTTCATGAAGAAATGTATTGGCAGCCGGACAATGAAGTGATCCTATTAGGGTTCTTTTTTTTCTTTTGAGGTACAGAACCTCAATAGGATGTCGGTTTGTTATACAATATCAGGTTCCTGTTGAAAACATATTCTCTCCCAAACCAAAAATCCCAACACATAAATTTTTTGAATCTTTTGACAACAAGAGATGTCCGTAATCGATATTTTTTATGTTATTATTTGATATGATATTAAGTTCTTAACGTTAGATTATTAGGAACCTAACATTTTGCTAGCTTATCGCCCGCACCATTTCCTTATAATAAGCAGTATCCTTCGATATATAAACAGCAGACAAACAACTGGCGCATTGCAGACAACCTGTTATTTAGTTGGCTTTGGCTGCTTTTTTGTGGGAGGCGCAAGTGGTTTTAGAAACGGTAGGGATTGTATGGATCACTATTTCTCGCTTCGCGTTATCGTGGGGAAGTTTCGAGCCATAGGTCAGAAAGTGCTTTCGAGGATCTAGAAAAAGAATTGGATAGAGCAGCGTGAAAGAAACTGTTGGGTTTACTGCCTGAATATGGCGTGAAGGATTCCTTACTGCAGGCTGTGAGGTCATTATATCGAGCCATAGAGCCTAAGTATAGATGGTGACAATTCGCCCTGGTTCGATGTCTGTTCAGGCGTCAGAGAGGGCTGCGTGATGCCTCCCTATCTTTTCGTGCTGTATTTGGACAGTTGCCTCCAGACATTGAAGGGTAGTATGAGTGGTATAATATATGATGAGACAGCGGTTGTATGAGTGGTATGGGATGTGATGACACAGTGGTAAATTGTCTATTGTGCGCTGACGATGCTGTGTTTATAGCACCATCAGAATCAGAGTTGCAGGCACTAATCACGTCCACGAAAGAAAAATGTGAAGTGAAAGATTGAATATGAATGTGAACAAAACTAAGATTGTGGTGTCCGAAAGGAAAGCGGTACAGACGAAATGTGAGATTTGGGTAAATGAAAAATGTGTAGAATAAGTGAATGAAATTGTCTATCTGGGGAGCGCGTGTTCGAAGGATGGAAAATGTAAGTTGGATGTGGACGCTCTCTCCGCATTAATATGCATTATGTATATATCTAACACAGCTAAAATGGCCATCCACAATGCGGTGTTGGTGTCAACTTTATTGTACGGTAGTGCAACCTAGATATGCCCGAAATCGAGTGAAAGTATGATAAATGCAGTAAACATGCAATCTCTTAGAAATATGTGCGGTGTCACACTTGCGGACAGGATAGACAATTGAGGGATACGTAGTATGACAGGATTGCACGACAATTTTATTGTAAAAATGAAGAAAGAAATGCTTAGATGGTTCGGGCACATAGAAAGAATGAGTGATGAAAGACTGACGAAGAAAATCTACAGAGCGAAAGCGAGTGGTAAAAGAAGCCAAGGAAGACCAAAGCTGACTTATGAAGATCAAATAGGCAGAATGTTAGCCAACCGAAATGTTAAAAGCAAACGCGTACCTAGGCAAAAACGTGCGAGAAGAATGAAGAGATTTGAAGAGGCAAAAGAAGTATATAAAGACCGCGAACTTGGCGCTCCGTCATCCCTGACTACTCCGTTACGAATACAGCGTGAAGAAATGTATGTATGTATGAATGTATTTAGTTGACTGATGCTAAGTTCAGCGAAAGCGAAAAAGATCAACAGGTATGATTTAAATTGAGCGAAGTGTCGTCCAGATATTACCAGAGTTGTTTGAATGTGACGATGCATAATTGTTGAGGTACAAAAACCGCTTTGAAATAGTTAAAAAAATAACCACGAAGTTTAAGGCAATCGCTCTGCTACGCTTTGCGGTCATGAGGTCATTTTAGGCTAGGAAAGATTCTGTAAATAGATTAAACCTAGGGATTAAGTGGTCGATCGGATATCTTTTGCTGCCCTCTCCGAGGTGCGGAGGTACTCGTCAGGGTAAATCCACATTTCGAGTTTTTTTTTTTCAGGCTGTGACGACGGTATTGGTCACACTGATCATGTGCGTTTTCATATATGAAAGCCGTTCCTTGATTAAGGCTTCCACTCCCTCGTAGCTCCCAACACTTCTCTCAATCCTCCGAAATTGTAGGAGCTCACTCGGTGTTAGCTTATGGCTGACGTTGGGTGGTCTGGCGTGGAGCGAGGCGAAATGCGCCAGAGCCGCATCGGACTCCCTCACTGACTGGATAACGATATCCCTCGTATGACGTCTTTGCGTGCGTGTCGTATGACTCCCCCAATCTCTCAGAGTTTTACATTCTGCACAACCTGCATGCGGTTTCGCTGATTGCTGGAACGCAGCGCGCACTACGCTGGGGTACCATAATGTAGAGCAAATGTAGGACTTGTATCCCCAATTTCACTCTAAGTGGTAGTCTCGACGTTAAGACCAGTTGTAGACCGGCCAGCGCCGCTTTCGCGAAGTTAAATGCGCTGTCAAGTACAGTTGAGCGACCGGTCTATTATGCACCCCGGAGAGCGCATGGTAAGGATCCAGCCTCTATCCTGACTAGGAATTTAATGCTATTTGATAATGTGATCGTTCAATTAGGGATATACCGATAAACTAAACGACCTTTCGCTCAATACGGATTATACCTAGAGGACCCTTCAACACCTCCATATGGATGCAAAGACGCATATAATGACACAATATTACGATAATGATATATGAAATGTAACCTGTTATGTTATTAGTAGTTTTTTAAACACAGGTCTTTCGAACAGTTTTCAAGTGAAGCTTAGGCAGACAACCGACAGATATTAATTTATTTTGAATTCAGATAAATTTATTTTGAATTCAGATAAATTAGCATTAGGATCTCGAACTCGAACACGTTTTTAAAGTATAAACGCAGATCTGTTACTGTGCCTGCGGGTTTTCATTCCTAGATTTCTAATATACTTTGACTGGTGCAATAGGGAGTTATTACCTGTTACTGTATAACATTAGATTGTTGTAGACATTGTAGACATTACTATGTAAGTAAAACGTATCCAGGTTTTAATGTTTTCATTATTAACTACAATTAGTTAATTCCATTCTCGTACATATTTCACATTTATTTGTCGTACATTCCTGTATTAACAAATTTGGACAATACGTTTTTAATAAGTTAAATACTCGTACAAGCACAATAAAAAACTAACAAAAATGTAGTACTTGTATGTGGTAACCTGTATAAAACTTCCAGAGGATTCGTCGTTGATATCTAAGCAAAATGCGTGTTGGTAAATAGGTACGGATATGACGAAACAAAATAAATAGATATAGATATTATTTTTTGAATTTTCCAAAGCCGTTTTATTACCTCAATAATTATGCATCGTCGCATTCAAACAACTGGTAACATCTGGAAAACCCTTCGCTCAATTTAGATCATACCTGTTGACCTTTTTCGCTTTCGTTCAACTCACCATCAACCAACTAAATACACACATCATCACGCCATATCCCTAACGGAGTAATCAAAGAGGACGGAGCGCCAAGCGTCGCGGTTCTCACATACATCTTTCGCTTCCTCAAATCTGTATGCGAGTACTTTTGACATTTCCGTCGGCTAACACTCTCACTATTTGATCTTCATAAGTCAGCTTTGGTCTTCCTTATTTAGATATTATGTACAAATATATTTGTAGATATTATGTATTTACATAATTTAGGTTCAATGCTATAAAAGAGTCTGATCTAGATCCACGTCTATAGATATACATATTATGTACATTCAGATTCAATGTCTACCGACATGTAACTGAACATATTGTAACGCATTATTCATTCAACGCATTCATTTACTCCACTCCGTTAGCATACATCTCGTAACTACGAGGGTACGTGTTCGATTTGGACTTGATTCAAACAGTACCGCAACGGATAGGCATTCTTAGATACATATAGATCTGGAGCTACCTGTTTAATAATTCAAGCAACTCCGACAAGACGAAGCTGGCAAAGCATGTGGTCTGCGTTGCTGTAAGTTGTAACATGGCTGTATTATTATGAAAGTGCCGCTATATGTTCGGTACAGATCTGGGGGAGGTACTGGTACGTTTTGTTGGAAATATCGTACTAAACCCACATTTTACATGTCAAGGGTTAGCACCGCAAGGGTTTTTGTGGGCAAAATCCAGTATTGCCCTTAGAGATCGAGCATCTAGTTTACATGATTTCTCTCAAGTTACCAGGTTATCAAAAACCTCAAGTTATGAAAAAAATAAGATGAACAACCGGAAGTTACAAAAATTAATGAAGTGACGAATGTGTTAATTCCAAATGATATCGTTAGCAGAACAACGGAATTCAGAAATTGTGTTAGTAATTTATGAACAAAATGGAACTCACTAATATTTTATCCACTTTAAAATTATTTTAGATGAATTTTTAGAAATCCGGGTACGTTAAAAATAATGATGTCACTCAAATGGATAAATCAACAACTGCTTATAAATTACCTAGAGCGCAGGTACATATATTAAAATATACCTCCATGCTTTTCTGAGAGACAAAGAGAGAGAGCTACAAAACCACACCTTGACACTTTTTTGGTGGAATATGTTCAAGCCTACAAATGGCAGAATCGAAACTATGTATAATGTTGATTGATTGCAAGATCATTGCTAGTAGCACTGTTTTAGTATAAAGCCTTTATAAACCCCATTCTTTGGACATTTAGAACCTGCGCAGGAAGAGAACCTGTCAACAACTGTCCCATTATTATATTTTATTCAGACCAGTATGGAAGTAATACGTAACTTATGCCTTAGGGAACTTTGGTGTTTGCATTTATTGTGTGTTATTTAATTTACAGCAAAATTAAAACTATTTTTTTGAATTAGTTCTCATATTATGTTCTTACACGTTTACTAGTCTGGTGAAACTATATCACATACATACATACATATCTTCACGCTGTATCCCTAACGAGGTAGTCAGAGAGGACGGAGCGCCAAGTATCGCGGTCCTTACATACTTATTTCGCTTCCTCAAATCTCATCATTCTCCTCACACAATTTCGCCTAGGTATGGTAGTGCTTTTGTCATTTCTGTCAGCTAACACTGGCTATTTGATCTTCATATATATATATATATATCGTCGAAAAGCATAAATTCAATCCGACGACTTGGATTGATAATATGATATATCGACGACGATCGGCCTTTCTGCCACGAAAAGTTTCCGACGTTTGTGAATAACCCGCAAGATCTCATGCTTACCGCTTAGTAACAATACCGCCCGACAAAAAAATATTATATATATATATATAAAAATATTATATATATATATATATATATATATATATATATATATATATATATATATATATATATATATATTTGATCTTCATAAGTCAGCCTTACTCTTCCTTGGCTTTTTTTACCACACGCTTTTGTTAAGTAGTAACGCTGGCTGGTAGTATTTATATTATATATATATAATATAAATATAATACGATTTCGGATTTGTGAATCGCGTATAGACAAAATCATCAAAAAGTTTTCTGTCGGATACAGAAAGTCGAGTTTCCGACGTTTGTGAATAACCCGCTGATAGTTTATTGATCTAGGGTCTTTCGGTTCTTGTAGTCCGACCTGACCGAAGTGCCGTATAAATTTATGAAGAGGAATATATATACTTACAAAGCCCCCTTTCTCTCTTTATAATGTTAGCACAATGTTATTGTAGATTTTTAGTAGAAAAGAAGTTGTGCTGCCATCTATTAGTTAATAGTTGAAATCTTCAAATACTTCGTAAGGTGTATATTACTAATCCTAAAAGTTAAATAGTTATTAGTAGTTTGCATAGATGGCGCTAAAATTAATACCAAAAAATTACTGTTTTTTAAATATGTACACAAATAAATTATTTATTATTTTTAAATTAATGTATGTGTCCTGTCTAGCAGCTAGCAGATAGCAGTATTAATAGTGATATAACAGTTGTTGTAGTTTTATATAATATGTTTTACTAATCGTTCTAGCTAGGTCTCAAATCTGGGAATTTTTCCGTTCGTTTTCACCGTCTTTCACACACTTAAAACTGCTATAGACTAAACTTTTTAAATTTCGTAGTAGAGTTTACTTCTCAATAGCACATGAGTGTAGGTCTACAACGTCGACGTGCACGGGTTCGAATTCTGCAAAGTGGACAGACCTTTTTTGCTTTTTTTTAATAAGTCGAACTATGTCTAAGTTTAGTTTGCAATAAGTATTAAAAACACATATCATTTTAATCATGTACATATAATAGGGAAATAAAATAAAAAATAACGATAAAAGTATAGACTTAATAACTTCAGAGAGCCCGCCCGTACTACGAAGTGAGGCAAATAACATCAGATAAAATATAGATGTGTGGGTGCTGTTTTCTAACCAAATGGCGACCGATCAGTTTATCTGATAATAAATGTGTGTCGTATGTTGTTAGTCAGGTTATCTGATTTAGCTCACAGTTGCTGCTTGGACACGGCCAATGTCTGGCTTTGAAGTTATTTATAAAGTCTATGGCTAAAAGTCATGGAGAAAATCCTATTTTTTATTTACCAAAACAATTAATTTAATGTTGAATTTCATGGAGTTCCTTTATTTAAAGACACAATGTTATTTAGAAGAGTAGTATTATACGAGCAATATTTGTATATTTATAATCACCTTCTCTAACGATTTCGATGACATTTACAATATAAAGCTTTACGGCGCTCAAAAATTGATCTAGCTAGCGTCCAGTTCTGAGTAAATTCATTTTCTCTATGTTTTCATACACTTACAAATTCTAAATTTTACTCTTCTGATTTTACAACAGAGTTTACTTTCTTAGTAGTACAGAGGCTAGAGCGTAGAAATACGAAGCTGAAATACGCGGGTTAGAATTATATAATGTGGTTAAAGGTTTTTTGTTATTTTTTTTGAAAGACATCGAGTAAAGCTCGGTCGCCCAGGTACTTACTATAATTTTTTTTTTTTTTTTTTTATTCATTTAGGTAACAAACAGTCAATATACAATTTCGTACTTAAAAGTTTAACAGAATACAAACAGACCTAAAGTACCATAAACTTACATACATTAAATGGTTTCAAGAAAAACACAGATGCCGAAAAATATCTAAAGAATTTATACATTAACAAATACATATTTTTAATAAATATAATTAAACTTAATTAGACATAATTAAATTGAATATATAATTTACTATATACATATATAATATAATATATATTTTTACATATATTTATATAACAAATACATAATTTATAAATAAAACTTTCAAATAAATTAATACTTACACATATCATTTGAATAAAATTTTACCAACTTCTTTTTTATAATTATTTAATGATTTGCAAAAAATATCCACTTCATGCAAATTCTTATTGTAATGTTGGCACGAGCGTCTAATATACATAACACGGTGTCAGGTGTATTAAAGTAATAAATAATATAAAAATGTAATAAAAAATATAAAAAGAAAAAAATCATTACAAATAAAACAAATAACGCAAAATGGGTGTTCGAAATGTGTCGTACTCGATTATTCAACAAGCGGCAGTCTTATAAGAACAAGGAAAAATGGTAGTCAATTGGAGTGAATGGAAAACAGCTTTCGATTATTATTTGATTGCATCGGGAAGAGAAAATGCATGTATTTGGTGGGTAAAGAATAAATATTATCAACAGAAAAATTATTAAAAAAGCTCAAAGAACTTTATCCTGCATTCTACAAAAGATAACGTCGTTAACGCAAATAGAAAACAGAGAAAGAGGAATTTAAACTAAATAAATTTCTTGCGCGATACATGCTTTTGTAATTACTCGATGTAACAGAATATTAGGTACAATTATGGATATTTATTTTTTCAGTGATTAAGTGTCGTGGTTAGGTTAGGTTAGTAGGTATAAGTAATAGTTTAAGCAGAATTTTGGTCGATTTATTTTATTATATTCATTTATATGAATAACATTCGTCAGCTCAACCCTTGCATAAAATTATTATTTTCATTTTATAACAACTGAATTTTTGAATAAAAGCTTATTTTTAAAAAGTTTTTTTATTTTTTTTAATTAATAGTTTTTCTATTCCTCAAAACAAGTATTAGGTCAGTTAAAATTAACATATCATCAACGTCCATTTTCAGTGACACTATGGCCCCAAATGTTTAACTTGGTTAAACTGTGCAGGCAAACCCTAGCGTGTATGTGCTCTATGAAACTCTGTTATGCCTGTCGGGTTTGCATGAACGGTTATAACCATCATGCATGCAGTAGCATGTATGGCCGGCATAAGAAAAAATGTGCATTATTTTACACATGATTGACAAGTACGGTCGCCAGGTCTACGAAGAATTCGATCTAGACAAGAAGGTAGCAGAAGAATATGAAACATTAGTGTATCAATACCAGCAATGTTTCAACCCAATCAAAAATGTTAATGCTACGAAAAAAGCGCGACGTTCATACTTCGCGCTTTTTTCGTAGCATATCAGAAAGAAGAAACAACCGACAGATTATTGAGCGTCTTGAAAATAAAAAGTAAAAGTAGTGAATTCGATTCGTTACAGAACAGTCTAAAATTAACGCAAATAATATGGACTTAAAAGATTCGCAACTACGTGAAACATTATTATCACAGGCTACATTACAATTAGAGAAGGCAGAGTTGTGTTATCGAGTGGCAGAGCGTGTGAGTACGCGGGCGGCGCGGGACCCTCCGGGAGCCGCGCCTGCGTTCGAAGAGGTGGCGCGCCAAGTGTTATAAATGTGAATGTGTGGGGCATTTTGGGAAGTGTTGTAAATCAAAGTTTATACAGTGTATAATTAACAAGGACGAATATGACAGGGAGGTTGAAGAGGAGTTTTTCGTACAAGGCGTATCGATAGACGCGACGGACAGTGACAAACGAACGTGGTTAATAATGTGTTGATTAAATTTAAATTAGATAGTGGGGCCGTTGACGCCGTAATGAAAAAATTTCTGGAGGCGGGGTTCAGCGTCGATATGTTGAGAAAGACTGACACCTTACTTAAAGAAATTAGTAAAAATCAATTGCCAGTTATGGGTTATTTTATTGCAAAATTAAAATATGAAAACAAATGTGTTAATCAAAAAATATATGTAGTAGATGTCGATTGCAATAATTTGCTGTGGTTAGATTTACATTTAATAACTCGGGTTAATGAAATAATTAAATATGATTCAGATGAAACTGTTTTTCAAGTAATCGGGTGTTTACCTTCGGAAGTCGGATATCGGTAGATGAAAGCGTGCCTCCGGCTGTAATTGCCACGAGAAAAATACCTATGCGGCTTCGTACGCGTTTAAAAGACGAACAGGATAACATGGAGAGATTGAGCGTGATCGTGCGAGAGGAAGGACCTACGGACTGGGTGTCGGGATTGGTAATAGTAGAAAAACCGGATAAAAGATTACGGGTTTGTTTGAATCCGTTTCATTTGAAAAGGCGGTACGTCGTAGCCGTCATTTTCAGTCGCTTACCTAGGATGAGATAGCGAGTAAAGTGAATGGTGCACATTCTTTTCTAAACTTGACGCTAATAAAGGTTTCTGGATGCTGAAGCTGTACGAAAAGAGCATCAAGTTATGTACCTTCTCAACGCCGTTTGGAAGATATCGATTTTTAAGATGTCTTTCGGTATAAACTGTGCACCAGATATATATCATAACGAAATATAAATTGTTTAACATGAAGGGTGTTACGGTCTACATCAACGATTTATTGAATGCAGGAAAAAATAATACTGAACACGATGCGAGGTTAAATGAAGTACTGAAAAAAGCTAAAGAAAATGGAGTGAAATTAAATAAAGAAAAATGTGTTTTTGCTGCTAAAGAAGTTAATTACTTGGACCATATATTTCATCCACAAGGCATGCGACCAGATAGTGACAGCTGTTATGAATATGCCTCTTAGGAATTGCAATCCGGCGTCATTTTCAAACCGATTGTATCCGGCCAGATTCCCATCGACCGGACCGACCGGAGACTCGACCGGCCGGAGTGATCAAATCAGAATGATTTTCCCTTTTCAGTGAAAAATTAACTGTTAATGAGTTAATCGAGTGTATTGTAGAACTTATATGTAGTTAAAAAACATGCATTTAAAATAAATGTTATTTCCGATGTTACAATTAGACAATGAGCAAACATTTAAAATCGTATCAATTTTAGAAAGTAACTTTATAAAATCTAACATAATTAAAGTTACGTAAATTACTAAGGTCACAATAATCAGGTATTTTAGAATGCTAACAAATCTCATTCTTATATTTATGACAGACATCATGATGAATGAATCTGTCTAATGTATGACACAATTACCACAGTAGTGAGTTTATACACTTCCATGGTCTATACTATAATTCTTTAGTTTAATAAACTTACGATAAATAACTATTTTAGGTAGGTATTTATCAAAAAATCTATTTTAAGTTTGAAAAAAAAAATCGTAGAAAACTAATAGCGTCAATCGTGTCATCCAGTCGACTTCTGATAGATCTATGAATACAGCCTGCGGCCGAAAAGGCCTTTTCGGCTTCTACACTTGTTGGCTTTAGTGTCAGCATATAATCATGAATAACAGACAAGTATTCTCCTCGAACTTCTTTACTTTCAAATGCAGTCATTTTCTTTTTTAGCACTTTATTAAAATCTTTCTCTATTTTAGTATGTATAATACGTCGTTTCTTGCTGGATTTGTAATTGTAATTCTTCTTGTAATGTTAAATCTTTTTTAGATTATGGTGAATTTAACTTCTTCTCTACTAATTCTTCCACGTTTTTGTTAGAGTTATCATCATGAATAAGTCTTTCTAAGATTTTTTTCATTATTAATCGTATGACTTTTTTCTTTGGTATAGTAAATGTTTCATCAGCTCGGTTTGAATCTTCATGATATTTATTTGGTTTATGTAAGTATATTAATGTTATTGTTACTACAGTGCGGCGTTCTTTAATCGTTATACGTAGTGCTTCTGATACTATGCTTCTGATCAGTACTTAACACTGTGTCATAATTGAGCAACTTCTCTAAAACAAATTTTAATGTTGTTTTGGCAGTTAACACGGTCGAATCTCTTCTGCATAGGGCCTGTACAGCCAATTTAAATGGCTGCAAACTATCAATCAAGCCTTTTATTTTACAAGAAAAAGGTCTATTTACTTACATTTTGACGAAGCAGCAACAAAACAAAACACATGTGTTGACTCGAGCGAGTCGAATGATCTAAGCACCGTGGCGCGACGCGGCAGCACTGGCGTGGCGACACAAGCGGCGCGAGGTGAGGCAACTCAGTATCGAACAACTCGCACGCACACGCACGCACCACGCATTTAAGTTACAAACTTATGCGATAGCGCGATTGTTTTGACAAAATTTGCTGTCACCGGATACGGTATATTGGTACCGGATCCGGTAAACGTTTAGTGATGCCGGAATAGCGGATCCGATTTTCCAGATTGCAATCCCTAATGTTTGTGCCGTTAGATAAAAGGAACTTGCGAGGTTTTTGGGGGTTACCAATTATTTCGCAAGATTTGTACATAATTATTTAGATAATACAGTTTCGGTCCGTGAATTATTAATAAAGAACAATTATTTGTATGGAATGAACAACACAATATATATTTTAAAGGTTTAAAAGAAGAAATTAGTCAAGCGCCGGTATCATTATATTCACCATAGGAAGAAATTACATTATCAGTAGATGCCAGTACACGGGGCCTCTGTGCGTCATATTATAGGCAGGTCGGCCTAGCACATGCTATGATGTGCTCACGCCCGCAGAAACGAATGATAATTCTGCGAATGCGTAGATACGATGCGTAGGTCCTTAAATAAATAGTAAAAGGGAAGCTGGCTACGAAAAAATTATTATCTTTATTAAGTACAAAATAATAATTATTTTTCACTATATTAATCAAAACTTAAGTGGAAAAGTGATTTCACAAAAAATACGATACAAATGCCTGTAAGTACATATAATTTTTGATAGGTACTGAAGCCAGTGCCAAGCCTACTAAACTAGTACCTAGACTTTCTGTTCTTGCTTATTGATATAGTACAGACTTCAATAACTGTCCAATTTAATTATATGGGTTTACGCTAGTAATTAATTATAATTAATTTGTGATATGGATATTACAATTGTACTATATTTATGAAGTTTTTTCGTACTTGAGTTTTGAATAGTATTGGATAAGTAATGTGTAATTATGTAGTCTTTTTATTTTGAAGTTGCTTTAATTTTTTCTTGAACAGTTAAATATTTATTTTACTATTTTAAGTAGTCTTGTCCTAAAAAAATATTTAAGGTAAGTCTACAACTAATTATCAATTTCTAGAACGAAATATTAAATAAAAGGATCATCGAAATGTATAACTCGTTGAGGATTTCTTTTGTTTAAGCAGTACTCCATAATCAGATCTTTACTAAATTTCTGTGGGGCAACGCTGGACATACTTCCTTTTAAATAGAAAAATAATCAACAAAATTGGTGCACAAACGGCGTCTAAATCGGCGAACATAAATATATATGTAATAAGAAGAACTTGAACTTTGAATATCGAGCCTCCCAATTTTTTCTTTTTTCAGGATTTACGTATATTTTTAGCGTAATATATTATAATAAGTGAGAGCGCACAAAACTGTTAGTGTAATTCATCGACCTTCATCTGCGAAGTCTAGACAACGACTGAGTAAAGCGAACATGTGGACGGTCGACGCTCGTTAGCGCTTGCCTCTACAACGCCCGCTCGAGCGCCTCGCCGAGTGACTCGTCGTCTGGAGGCACCATTAAAACCCGGCGACGGAGGATCCACCAGGCTGTTTACTGGTGATAATGCACCTTATTACACTAGGTGTGGTCGACCAGTCCGACCGCCACAAAGATTTGTTTGTATGATAGCGATGAATACAATATACAATAAATTATTTATATGATAGATATTAATACGAGTAAATGCATGTAGGTATACTATAAAATAAATGAAATTAAAATGGAATGATTTATATAATTATATGATGATGATATTGATAAATGCATATATACTTTGCATATATTTTATGCTATAAAGCAAATGAAATGAAAATGGAATAAATTAAATAAAGAAATGAAATATGTAATACATTACATATTTCATTTCTTTATTTACAATGTTAAATGATACCTATATTGTGCCTATGTACGTATGATGTGATATATTTGCTTTATTTATAGTTAGTTATGTATAATTATGTAATTTGTGAATTTATAATAACCAGGCTACAAAGCAATTAAATAATATTAGTTTGAAAGTTAAGTAACAAAATAAGATTTAATTTGGAAGGAAACATGTATTGGTATTTATGAGAAACATGTATAATGTGTGTGCTGGTGATATTCTAATATTTGAAATGTCATTATGTAATATGTTTTAATGGTTATGTATAATATAAATAACTTGAGTGTGTAAAAAAAATCAGTCTTGGTTTGCACATCACATGGAGTACTCATTTCATTACTTAATAGTTAATATACATAATTATACAAATAGTAAATCTGTTACAAAATATAATAAATTATACAAATAGGATATCTATTATAGAATAGGGTTTTTTTAGATAACGAGTTAAAACAACTTCTGGGTTTAATTAAAAATTATGTAGTTATCTGCATAAAAGCCAAGTGAGGATGTTTTCAAGACCAAACTGTAAATACAATTTAAAATCAACTTTGCGCTGTATTTTTTCCGCTTCTCGGCCAAGCTTCGTTGAAGCCCATTAGGCGGCCGACTTAACCAAGTTACTTCATCCGGACCTTAAACTAAAAACATTTCCAAGTCAAAAACAAAATCCAGCCAACGTTGTCGATTGAAACTCGAGTAAACAGCTCTTAATCAAAAATCCTTCTACAACTTTTACGGTTAATACCACCGCAAAATTTCATTTTAGCGATTTATCTCAATGTAATTGCAATTTTAAATACAGTAGAAGCCAATTCTAAATCCGAAGCTTAAATACATTTTAACAAACGCCTACGAAAAATGATCAGCAATTTGTTTGTAATAGGTTATGCAAGAGTGCTCATAGTCCTTACAATAAATCGTTATTTTACTCTCTCCACAACTTTTATTGTTTTATGACGGTT
This sequence comes from Zeuzera pyrina, assembly GCA_907165235.1. Classification (NCBI taxonomy): domain Eukaryota; kingdom Metazoa; phylum Arthropoda; class Insecta; order Lepidoptera; family Cossidae; genus Zeuzera; species Zeuzera pyrina. Next base: position 4,762,854 of record OU015623.1, read on the forward strand.
GGTCCCTTTTTGGGATGCGAGAGTAATAATTAATTTAAATACCTTCATCCTCATTTGTTTCGCATTGACCGTTTTTCATTACATTGTAGTAATGTTGGGATTATGAGAGCTTACAATTAGAAAGTTTATACCTGGTTATTACTTTGTTGCTTCTTGAAATTTAAACTTTGTTTCCTCCATTTAACTTAAATGATCTTAAGAGATTACAACAACATAAAAATGATTAAAAATATTAATCGTGGATTTGAAGTATAATAGCTCTATAGTAATTAGAATTAAGAAGATGGGAATGTGGATGGAAATTACATTTTGTTCTGAAAAAAAAGTACGACCGGAAAAGACAGATACCTTTTGATTGGTCGAAAAACTGGCGATAGTTAACTGTTGTTACTATGGTACAGTCGGAATTAAAAATAGTCGATCAAAACTGTAAAAAAGGTGACATTATTATTACACAAGTTACTGTCATACGTGTTTTTCTAAATCTATACGTACGTCTGTACGTGAACCGAAAACTTTGGTTCCCTTTTTAAGAAAATTGCGCGGACGGAGAAGTGTGAAATTTAGTACACTTAAAGTTTGTACGGAGAAGGACTGGATAAAGCAAGTATTTTTATGTAATAAGTGTTACTAATTACATTAAGGAAAAAGAGTTTATAAATTTATATGTATATTTACAGTCGAATTTTGACCCCCGTGGCGCCCTAATAATAATATACCTAACGTAAGTGTCAAAAGAGATTCTTCAGAATTATATGAGCTTCTGGCCATGACATTGTACAGTATCACGTATGGTAGGTCTAATTGTTAGTTTTGGTCTTATTTATTTAATTTCTTGGTAGTAAATTAGTTTTTAAAGCACGTGAGATACTAAAGAACAAAAAGGGGCGTATATTTAGTCTACCTCGGCAGTCTACCGTAATGATATTACGTTAACAGATAATACATCAGTGTTGTAACATTTGCTATCTGTTGAGTTTGTTATCTAATAAGTATTCAGTTTATATATAATCATGATAATTAATAGATAGCAACACCATCGTTCGTGGGTGTTCCTACTCAAGTTTAATCGGTAATACTATTAATGATTTGACAGCTGGTATTTTGGAAAGGCAGTTTTAAACATTAGTCAGTCGAAAATTATACGAGCTAGCGAAAATGCGTCTTTTCATTACACCTCCATCTCTTTCCTTATATCCAAAGTACCCACCCACGTTGATATCCTGGAAAAATTCTAGAATAATAAATTTTCATCTGGGATGAAAGCTTTCGTTTCAGAATAATCTAGATATTTAGTGAACGATAGATACAATCAGGTACGAAAGCTTATCCTTTTTTCAGGATATCAACGTGGCTCGGAAAGTTGGATATATGGAGATATAATGAAAAGATGTACTTTCTCTAGCTCGTCTGATTCTCGACTATTTTTTAAAACTGCCGCTCAAAAATACCATCTGTCAGATCATGAATAATATTACCGATTATTATCGTTAAACAGCAACACTCACAAATGACGGTGTTGGCATCTATTATTGATCCTAATCGTAACAAGTATAGCAATAGCTAACACTTTATTGATGTTTTGACACTGAATTAATTTTTTACACTTGTTTTTAACCGACTTCAAAAAAAGGAGGAGGTTCTCAATTCGACTGTTTGTTTTTTTAATTTTTTTGTATGTTTGTTATCTCATAACTCCGTCATTTATGAACTGATTTTGGAAATTCTTTATATGTTTGGTAGATAATACTTTAGAAATGGTCCCATTTAAATTTCACCGATATTGAAACTTGAACTTCGAAGATACACCAAGTAACGGGACCTAGTTATATTGATGATTCTCTTGTATATCGTTGCGCTCCGGAATTAGAATGAAGTTAATTGCAGACCTGCCCTAGATATTTATTCAGGTCAAGATCACTAAAAAGGAAGACATAAAAAATTTTATTAAAAAAAATCAAACCGTCTTCAAAAGTAAAAACACTGAAAAGTACAAAATAACTATCCTTTACTAATCAAAACTCAAGTACAATAAAATAACTTTATAAATACGGTACACATACCTATATAATTAAATTCGACAGTTATTGAAGACTTCAGTAACTGTCAAATTTAATTATATAGGTATGTGTATCGTATTTATAAAGTAATTCTTTATCTGGATTTACCGTTGCGATTGCGAATTTCACCAATGTCACGCCAATGCCCAATAAGCAGAGTCACAGAAAAGACCGAATAGTTTTAACTTTTGTAACTGCTCTTACTAGGATTCCTATTGATGTATTTTCACACACGAGAGGAACGCATAAAACCTTTCATTTTTTATGAATTTGAACAGTTGAGCAAATTATCATTATGATATATTATGATCTTGTTTAACAAAGTATAAATTTAATAAGTATGAAAATATACCCTGTTTTTTTATAAAAAATAGATATATGTAGATACAAGTGAACAGCCAAGAAACATTAATTTATAATAAAATAATCGTAAATGAATTACTCGACCGAATGGTTGATCCAATGATGGCGATATGATACGTGGTGATACCACGAAAGGTGTAAGTGACGTGGACTTCCGCCAACAAGTTTACGTACGCAAGGGCCTCTCAAAAAGTTGCAAAATTAAAAGAAAACTTTTAGGTTCTCAACTATCAACCAAAGCTGAAAAACCCGAGAACTGAAAACGTTTTCCAATATTTTTTTGACGAGCCTTCTTTTAAGAAAGAAAGATGTTTCCAAAAGCTGTTGTCACTGACATCTCCGTTTGGTCTTCCGAGGGCGCCCTGAGTCATATACAGGAGAGTTAAGGCACTCTTCCAATTAATCAAGTGAAATAATTGATATATTATTTTCTGACGCTTCAAACGCGGAACTAGCATCCATATTCGTTATGTAGCAGTTGGCTACACCGATAGTGCGAGCAAGAAAGAGCACGTAATTTCAAATCGTTATTATGCAATTTGAAAATGAAAATTGAACATTTAAATTTCGAATTCTTTCTACATCCAGTGCTTTATAACAACTACCAAAATGAATACTGAACACAAACAAAAAGGATTATACGAGTACATTACCTACTGGCGTCATGTGCGCAGGGTCTTACTATAAAGTGGTCTAAAAGACATATATGAATAACGATGTTTTGATTTGCTTCCGGTATTATTTTTTAATTTTTTATTTTCATTAGCCAAAATGTGAATGTCATTTTAAGCATGTCAGGACCTTGTGCGAGGTTCGTCAGAATCGCTACCACCTTGTCAGTATCAGTAGTCAGTATCAGTCCTTGTGCTGCTGTTTCAATGTCAAGCCATACAATTGAAATACCTAAGGAATATAACCGTTAAATTATTAAAGTCTAGGCATTAGTGCATTTGATAAAAACATCTTTTTTATATATCATTTTTATTTACTACATAGAAAATACGTACAAGCTAAATTGAAACACAATTTTTGCACATTATAATAAGATTAGTCCATTATATTTTAATCACAAAATAATTAGCTTCTTTGGCAGCTAAGAAATATAACCTTTAAATAACACATTTTACATTTGCCTCGAAAAATTTCTGACGCAAAAGACAGGACATCTTAAATCTCAGTTTTGCTAACAGATTTACAATTTCAAAATGGTTTCTTGGCTTTGATATTCTTATTGACTATGGATCTCAAGTCCACTTACCATCAGATGGACTATTTTTTTGTTTGTTAGTCTTCTTCGTAATAAAAAAAAACATACAAAGTGAAATGAGTAAACAGAACGATAAAAATTTGTATATTTGTGCTAAATATAGAGCAAACTAGTAACTTTAATGCATTCGTATAATTCGTATTACTCTACAGGCACTTTAGTGTTGAATGTAGTGTGACGAGCACTAGTTTGGAACCTCAATAACGGCTTAAGATTCAATCACGACGAGCGACTCACCACAAAGGATGTATAATGGATTCCCCCGATATACAACGACAGTGTTAGCAAACTAGAATTTGTAGTATAGAGGACAATGAATTTAATCTACTACTTGTATATACATTATACATATACCTTAGCCTCTTAATGTAAAGTAACACACCATGAAACGAAGACGCAGATATAAATCAATTGTAATAAGAGTATTACAATTGATTTATATCTGCGTCTTCGTTTCATGGTGCATGGTGAGAGCACCATGCTAGTTTACATCAAATATCTTCCTCTCTATAAAGTGCAAAGATCTCACAACAACTTACAATTTGTTCATATTACATAGAGCATCAATTAACAGAAAAATCCACTTGATGCCATTTTCAACCGACTTCCAAAAAAGGAGGAGGTTCTCAATTCGGTTGTACGTTTTTTTTATGTTTGTTACCTCATAACTCCGTCATTTATGAACCGATTTTGGAAATTCTTTGTGTATTTGGTAGATAATACTTTTTTTGTTCGAAAGGATACACTTCCAGATTAGTCCCATTGAAATTTCACTGGTATTGAAGCTTTGGTTTCGAAGATACACCAAATAACGCGACCTGGTTATAACCTTTATTTATATTGACGATTCTCTTGTATGTCATTTGTTAACTATCGTTGTCCCCACATGGTATAATGGTAGTATGGTATAATGGTTAAGTAGGGAAAAGATATAAATTGGCTGTAATATAATAAATTCAGTCAGTAGAGTCAGTCTTGTGGCGGATAGAGAATACGGCTGGTGGCTGTCGTCTTCGGATTGTAAGAATACTGCTGGGTGCGGGTGTAATTATGATGCAACCTTTACACTGTTCTTTTATAACTGATTGATATTGATATGATATTATATGGATGACATTGATAATGGCCACTTAAGTTTCGATCTGTAAGGGATAGTTATTTCATATTTTTCAGTGTTATTTTTTGAAGTCGGTTTTTTTTCTATAAAATTTTTCTATAAAAGTTTTTTTTCACAATGAAGTTTACATCCGATCTTAAAACAATAACACTCAAAACCCCATTAATGGCACGAAACTGAAGCAATTTACTAAAAGCCATAAATGGCTTCATTTGTCTTATAAGCAATTATCGCTTACATTCCTCTAATAAAATAGAAAAAATAAAGGCTAGTGCATTGAAAAGATTTCATAATCGTTTCAATAAAAAATCAATTCATTGGAAACAGAAATAACAACATGCCATTACATTGGCAAGTAAATACTACATTAATAAAAACGCTGCTAAATCTTTGAAACTTAATCGAAATTGGAGATACCGTAGCTGTTATTCCGGGTTTACAGGGGTAAATTATGACGTAACGGTTACGTCGTAACCTAATCTTACCTATTTTTAATATTCATGATAACTGTTATAATCATAATCATTAACGAATGGCAGCATTATTATTTTGAAGGTGTTGCCATTTAATAATATTGATTTGTGATTATGCGAGTTGGTATTTTTGAATACAAAACGGTCGAGTCGAGTCGCTTAACGAGTTAGCGAAAGCACGTCTTGTCATTACATTTCAATATATCCAACGTTCCCACTCACGTCGAAGTCCTAGAAGAACAAAAAGCTTTCACTAATCTACTACTACTACTAAATGTTACCCGAAAGACTCACAATTGTTTACGCAGTTAATATTATATACATATAGGTATATATCTACAGAGCGAAAGTGAGTACTAAAATAAGCCACGGAAGACCAAGGCTGATTAGCAAGGCTGAATAGCAAGAGTGTTAGCTGACAAAAATGTCCAAAACACGGATACCTAGGCGAAAATGTGTGAGGAGATTGATGAGATGAGATTGATAAGGAAGTGAAAGAAGTATGTAAGGACCATGACGCTTGGCGCTCCGTCCACTCTGTCAACCCCATTAGGGATACGGAGTCAAGATATATATGTATGTATATAATATACTCATATATATGCACATATATCGGTGAACATTACACTCATTTTTTCGTAGTCCGTATTTTCATAATATCGCTGCTATCACACTAAGTATACTGCATTTTGTCTATAACAGATTAATAAACCGTTGAACAACCCTGACCTCTCGGCTCGTTTGTAGCGACGACTCTTGCTCGAGAAACTCATTTATTAAGCCACTTCATTATTCACAAGTAATTTCGGGTTAAGATAAGGAAAGATGAATTTTAGTTTAGGAAATGACTCCTGAAACTCGGAATTCCGATTCAGTGATGTAATTGAAATTTTCTAAAATTTTGCCGCTTGAGTGTACCTAATTGTAATTTTAATCGAGTTTCTCGAACACATTCTTGATGTTCGTTTCAATGTTGAACGGACCGCCCGCGGGCAGTGTTCTGGACTTGTTTCTTGATTCCTCGTTTCGTTGAAATATCCCTTTTGGTTACTGTTCAGTTTATTCTAATAGAGGATTTCTCAGAATATAAAAGTAACAAAATTCGAACTGTATTAGCGCCATTATTGTTTTGTATTGATAATCGATAGTCATCAACTGCAAATACGATGTTTATAGCAGTTTTCTTTGTATATGTAAAAAAAGTTCATAATCTAATATATCAAAATCAATGTTTGTTTGTTCGTATTTTATGGACTGCCATACCGTTTATTCGATTGCGATGAAATATGGTATGGAAGCTTAAATCCTGAGAAAGGATAGTACAAAATGGCCTTATTTAAAAAATAAAACACGCAGACTAAGTCGCGGGCATCAGCTAGTGTGTAATAGTTCTGTTATTCTCTCTCTCAATGTTTACGATTTTACTTAGATTTTTTACATAATTATACTCTGCGTTCGGATTTCCATTTCCGCTAAGTTCACTTATCGGAGTCCGACAGACTGGACCGCCATATTTTAGTGTTTCTCCTGTAATCAACTAATTATTTTTTAATAAAATAGTGAACATAAACACTAAATGTAAAAGGATATTATGAATTAAAGAATACAAAGTTTCTATAGATTTAAAGAAATTTAATTTGACATAAAATATCACTTCATGACCTTAAATAATTTATTTAGCTTTTTTTTGTGTTTTCTACCAGCCTAAAGCCTTAGAACCGGTCTAATCAGACATAGTCAAAACTTAACTTTTGAAGCGTATCTGTATATAAGATATTATAGATTTATATTATGGATTACTCATTATCTGACTTATGAAGATCAAATAGCTAGTGTTAGCCAACGGAAAAGTCAAAAGCACTCGCATACCTAGGCGAAAATCTGTGAGGAGAATGATGAGATTTGAGGAAGCGAAAGACGTATGTAAGAGCCGCGACGCATGGCGCTCTGTCCTCTCTGACTACCCCGTTAGGGATACGACGTGAAGATATGAATGTGTGTATGTATGTATCTACTCATTACAACTATTGACCTAAACAGCTGTTTATGTTAAGTAGTCTTTGAATAAACGGTTGTAACAGACCGAAAGATAGACACAATCCTCAGGAAATTTCAGAGTTTAGAAAACTCCAGAGTTCAGGATATTCCACAGTTCCAGAATTCCAGAGTTCACTCAGTCAGCTGTTTAGCACCAAGCGCTGGCTAGCTGACCGAGTCTAAATTTGAAACTTGGTCAGCAAGATTTGTATGGGTTGGTAACAACCATTATGCGTACACTTATAATATATGTACGTTAAAGTTATGATTCATTTCAGAATGTTTCAAGTGGAAAGTTTGTGTAATTTTACATCAAACTTTTTGCTTTGGAATGTTTCTTTTCTTATAACAAGTTCACATCGGGGTACGTTTAAAATGCAAAAATAAAATATAACGATCAAACTTGTTTATTTACCCCGGGTAATAACTTAGGAAATTTCTTTTGGAAGAATGAAGTGACATAGTTGACGGTTATAACTTTTAAATTATTATAACGAAGTCGCTTTTGTCGGCTTAAAAATATCTGTATATTATGTTCACTTGTATATTATGAAGTATTTGTTTATAATTCACTGTATCAGAGCGTTGTGACAAATGACAAACGGACACGGGATAATTTCATATGTTCCTTTGTTAAATTTTTAAAATGAACAATTACATATTTATTAACACACTAGCTGAACCCGCGACTTCGTGTGCGCTGAAAATTTTTTCGTGGCTGTCCCGGATTAGGTTAAATTATATGTACATGTACATAGTATGTTCAAAGATTGTTTTTGAAAAAAAAGTCTACGTCTAGCCCTCGTCTGTCTCCGAATATAAACTATCTCTTTACCAAACATCATAATTGGTTCGCTGGTTCATTATTTTCCATTCAAGGTTTCATCACCCTGTTCCACCCCTTAAAGATTGTTTTTTATAAAAAAGTAGCCTATGTCCGTTCTCAGGTGTCAAACTATATCCATGCTACATTATAATCAGTTCGGCGCTTTAGCATTTCCCATACAAAGTTTCGTCCCCCACCCTTTCGTTCCTCTTTTCACAGATTTTTTGATAAAAAAAAAAGCCTATGAGTTTCTGATAAAAAAAAGTCTTATCACCGCACGAAATTTTATCACTACTAAAATTTAGCGTTTCCCATACAAAATTTCATCCCCCTTTTCACTTTTTAAGCGGTACATTTTTGATAAAAAAAGTAGCCCATATCCGTTCTCTGATATCAAACTATCTTTCTGCCAAGTTTCATCACAATCGGTTCGGCGATTTACCATTTCCTATACAAAGTTTCATCCCCCTTCTTACCTCTTTAGGGGTAGATTTTCTAAAACATAAGTAGCCTATCATTACCGACTTTCGTCAAGATCAGTCAACTCGTTCTTCAGTTATAAAAGGATATACAGACAGACACACACATTTTAAAAATGGTAGAATCGAAGTCAGTGAGTCACAAAACGACTATTTATCATAAAATTTGACAAAAAAATTGAAATTACATACAAACGCAAGAAATTTATATAGTAATATAGATGACCGTTCTTAAAAGTCTAGTAGATACTTATCTCAAATATTGAAATACCATGGCGCATGCATACACAATTGAGTAGGTAAAAATATTAATGTCGTTCCAGATTACAAACAAAAGAAAATTATTATGCATATTGATATGATTTTATCAAATGAATTGAAATTTACCCTTGAATCATGCTGCTAAAATCAAAACTCACCTTTTTGCTTCGCTGTAGTGCGGTTAAAAGGAAGATACAGTAAGGGTTCCTCGCGCGTGGAAATCATAAATGTAGCCTAAACGACACAACGTGATTTGTACTTACGAACGATGCCTTGTCTTGATCCTACTTTAGTATTTATTGCCTTATTATATCTCTTTCGTTGCCGCTGTATGTATGAAAAACATGAAATGACAATTAACCTATATAGTAGAATGTCGGACCATCTTTCTCGCTACTGATCAATTTTTTGGCACTGATAAATATCAAATTTCGCCCGCATTAAAACAGCGTATAACAAACACTAGACATTCATATATCTCCGTATATTCCGTCAGATATTTAGATACTTATAATATAATGGCTTATTGTTCCCTGTGGCTGTGTATTCCGAATTCTAATTCCTAAATTTGTGTTCTGGATATACATATATAGCGACTCTCTCTCGTATAATATTTTGTTAGGTGCTATAAATAATTCAACAATCAGCATTGCACATGATATTATTTGATATTTAAATTTATCGCTATTGTATTTATTTCTTCACCCAACACTAGAGTTTTGTTTGATGTAGGGTTTACCAATCGGAAGGCAGAATCCGTCGCAGTGTTCACACATAATTGTTTTCAAACAAAATGAATGACGCTTTCACTCTATAGGTTAAGCGCTGGATGATGATACATGTTTGATTTGATTTATTACTATGTGATAACTGATAAGGTACTGCATATACCCTTTCATTAATAACAGTGGATACACACATTATTATAATATTAAAAACGCTATTAAATATTAAATTTTCTTTACATTATCACAGTTTCTATTATAATGTTAGCTAACAATGCCGACAAGCGTCAATCGTCAAGCTACTTTAGACACATTCGTCGTAAGGTAAGTTATTTTACCTAGCTTACCATAAACTGTTACGAGTCAGGTTGACTGCTTTAATTCTTATTTTTGTAATAACAAATTCTTATATTTGTAATAACAAAAATAAGAATTCGGGCCCTAAAGACTACTTAATGAAAATTTTTAGTAAAAGAAATTAAACCATCTTCAAAAAAAAAACTGAAAAGTATAAAATAACTATCCTTTACTAATCAAAACTCAAGTACAATTAAAATAACTTTATTAATACGATACACATACCTATATAATTAAATTTGACAGTTACTGAAGTCGGTGCCAAGCCCACCAAACTAATAGACTTTATGTTGTTGCACATTGATTTGGCACAGACTTCAATAACTGTCAGATTTAATTATATAGGTATGTGTATCGTATTTATAAAGTTATTTTAATTGTACTTGAGTTTTGATTAGTAAAGGAAAGTTATTTTATACTTTTCAGTGTTTTTTTTGAAGGCGGTTTAATTTTTTTTAATAAAAATTTTCTATTTCTCTCTTTTGAGTGGTCTTGACTTAAATAAATATCTAGAGCAAGTCTGCAATTAACTTCATTCTAATTCCGGAGCGCAACGATATACAAGAGAATCGTCAATATAAATAAAGGTTATAACCAGGTCGTGTTATCTAGTGTATCTTCGAAGTCCAAGCTCCAATATCGGTGAAATTTAAATGGGACCACCTCTGAAGTATTACCTACCCAACGAAAAATTCGAATTTTCGAAATTGGTTTATAAATGACAGAGTTATGAGGTAACAATCATACAAAAAAAAAACAAAGCAACATACAGACGAATTGAGAACCTCCTTCTTTTTTTGAAGTCGGTTAAAAACTTAATCTGAACGTTATTAAAACACGAGTAAGGCTCACATTAAAACTATGAATAAAGCTCTCTCTGGTCAATCCGTCGGTTGTTTCAATGTGAATCTAACATTCGGCTGCATAAGCTCCACAATAAAATGTTTATCGATCTGTTTCTGAGCCCTAAATTTCGTCATTTTAGAACTCTAGTGGACTTCCAGTTTACAGGGAACCTGTAAATGATTTAAATGCACTAAAAATGCATAAATTTATACTTACTTTTAAATGAAATAGTATTTGCACTTTTATACCTTGTTGTATCATGCATATAATTAAAAGTGCAGGATAATAGATAGAGGATAATAGATAATAAATAAATACCATTATGGCCGACCAAATATTTTTCTTTACTTGCAACTTTTTCCTAAGCTATTGGTCCAAAACTTGTAAAAAGAAGATCACGAGGCTTCCATCAAGTCCTACTGACTCCTTTTTACTTACTGACTTGACGAAAGTGTACACGATCTTCTTTTTATTTACGTATTAGTTGACCTTTGAAAGAACAGTGTAATTACACTTTACAATAAACATTGTCTTGCCAGAAATAAAAAAAAATCCTATAACCCGATTGCAGCGCCACCTATCAGGTCCAATTGTAAATCTAAACCATCCAGGGACTCACTCATACACACAAAAAATTACATCGAAATCGGTCCAGCTGTTTAGGAGGAGTTCAGTGACATACACACGTACAGAAGAATTATGTAAAATATGAAGATTATAGTCGAGGCTGTTGCCTTTTCTTCTCAGTGTAGTATGTTTTCGAATAGTAAATTTCTTTAACGTTTTTAAAATAACTTGGATTCTTTGGCGGGAACGGGAGAAGTGAGGTTGTCAATTTGTTTAGATTTTCTGTTTTTTACATTTTTGGGAGTTTTAATGTTCTGTATAAATGAAAAGAATGGAGTAGGTAAAAATAAATTTAATGTAGCTGAAGTTCATGCGCTCTTCCAAGAAGTTCTTTATAACTTCAGTTAAGCCTACTATCACTTTACTGGAGGAGTTTTACGATAATAAAAAACGAATTTACTTTGAACGTGGTTCATGTACATTCTATTTATCATTACCTGTCATTGACAAGTGCGATAATCTGTGCGCCATGCCATGACGAAAGGAAAAAAAACCTTTGAAATGCCACCAACTTATACAAGGTTAATTTAAATATACTAATAACCTCTTAGTATTTTGTTGTTAACATTCTCTCCAATAGCTTTTGTTCTAGGACTTTTAAAAATTCATCTTTTTATTTCATACAAAAATAAAAATACATTTAATATCTCTGAAAATGGCACCTACTCTACCCGGTCGCTAAAGCGGCACACGCAGAGCGGGGCGCGGGGCGCGGCGCCGAGGCCCAGAGCACTTGCACTGTACCATTGGAAATACGTACACAGAGTAATTACGTTTCAGTCAATATAAAAAAATAATAAACATTTTTTGAGGAATGTATTAAGTTTTGAAAAACTTCGTAGAACAAAAGTTGTAAGGCATGATGACAGGAATTTTTCACTAAAACATTGTTAGTATTTTTCAATTAACCCTGTATACGAAGTCTAAATTTTCTATAGTCTTATGTTACTCGTGTTTGCGGACTCCTCCAGTTCGTTGTGTGGTATCTGTAACATACTTATTGTCATATCTATAGTGAAACTTAGTTTGGGGCCATAGTGTCTTTTACTGTCTGAAGGATTGTCTCAAGGTTAACAAAAACTCTCGACTGATTTCACTCGGTCGAAGTTAGATTAAAGAAAGCGATTATAACAGTCCTACAACAACAAAAAAATGTAAACTTTTTTGTAATCAACTACGAGTAACTTTTTATTTTGAGACCAAATTTTTCATTTACGTTACGTTAATTTCTATTGAACAATAATAATTTCAGTTAAAGTTCTTTTCAAGTTTTTTCATTTGTACTAAAACTGTTCAAATTTGCTCAGTAACATCTACCACAGCTGTTCTTGCAACTTGGTTAATACAGTTTTATATGTGGACCGTTGACCCCAAGAACTTTCATATTTTTTCGTAACAATGATCTCACGGAAAATTATATTTACCTTGTTTTTGTGTTGCAAATTATTTAATGCTCATAATATTATTTTATTCTTCACTTCGTTTTTTGTATTTTTATAAGAATTTGTACAATTCAAAATTGGTCAGACATTTGATTCATTTGAAATAAAAAGGGATAAATGTGGAATAGTTATCTGATAATTATCAATGAAAGTAATTATATGGATAATTTCGCATCTAAGATCTCATACACAGATAAATCCGAAGTTCAAATCACTGTGGAATTACTGTCGTAAATTACAAAGGGAGACCCGTGCCTAGCTAGAGAAATTAACAGGAAAATTAGACTTGATAAAAAGTTATCTTAACTGCTAGTCTAATAAGAATAAAATGTTAAAATATGTACATATTTACTATACTATATCTCTGTAATGGAGTAATGGAGAATTAACTATAAATTACATCTCTGCAATGGAAAATTAATTTTAAATTATGTGTAAATAAAAATGCAATTATATTTTCGTATTTACTTCTCCAATATGTGAAATTAATTTGATTATTTCTCGAAATTAATTTGACAACATTTTGAAAGAATAATATTTCGTAATATTGCACTTATAGTCCAATCAAATAAAGGTTGAAATCACAATTTCGATAACAAGTGTTAGCAATCGCCAACTGGCAACCCTAAAAAGAAAGTCGGCGGGGAGAAAGACAGCGACATGCGGGTCGAGCTTGCATTGTTCGTTCGGCAAGTCTCGGAGACGGTACGGTGAAATTAAGTAATTTCTTTAATAGAGTATTTGAATTAATCAAGGAAGAGCCTTCACGTTAATAGGTTAATCATCGTCTTGGAAAATCGTTAATACAAGGTTGAATTTTTGATATAATGTTCATAAAAGTGTTTTAAACATGCATCTAAAATTTCAACACGCTAGACTCACGGCTTCTTTCCAAAAACAAACAATGAGACATCTTACAATATTTACTAACGGGTCTATGTCGCGTTTATACTTTAAGGCTAATTATCTATTTTATCCCAGCACGACCACGATCAGTGCAATCCGGTCGAAACGTCGGGATAGAATAGGTAATTAGCCTTAAAGTATAAACGCGACATAGACCCGTTAGTAAATATTGTAAGATGTGTAGAAGTCGTGAAAGTTTAAAAACATTAAAAACAATGAGAAGTCAAAACAGAATTATTTTCTAAATTACTCCACAATGGTAAGCCATAGAAAAAAGAGTTCTAGGCGAAAATTATAGAACACAAAGTTTTACGTAAAATTGCTTTCACGCTTTTTGTTGTAAGTGTCATATTAACGGAGTTAAGGCAGTTTGAGGCACATGAAATGAGATTTTTTTTGAAAAATTCGTAGAATCGTATTAAACTATTTACTTTTAACTTGTTTTTATTGTAATCGGTTCACAAAAGGTTACAATTTCTTTACACATAAATATAAATTTTACATTTTTGTTAAAAAAAAAATAAATAGCATATTTATTTTTTAATCTACAATTTTTGTGAATGGTTTAGCATTTTTTTTAGTAAATTATACAAAGAAGCTAATGAAAATAAAAATTAATAAAAAAAATATTAAAGTTGAAAAAATGATGGCATCATCCAGTCGTCCCTGATGCGAGTGTGGAAATTCATTAGAGATCCCTATGGTATTCGCTTCATCGCCGAAGAACATGTTTTTTATCTGTTAGCAGGTCGTTTTCTTTCGAACGCACTTTATTCATTCTGCAAGGTGCCGGACCACTTGGGTACTTACGTACTTCTTTCCAAAATAATTTGGAATTTTGCTTCTTGAGCCTGCTATCCATCAGGAATAAATCAATCATACTTCTCTCACCCTTTCTTTCCCACGAGTACTGATGAATTTTTGTGCTTAAATACGGTATCAGCTACAAAAATATATATCCTTTTTCATACACGCTCCTAACACAATCCTACCAGCACCATTCACTTTCTTATCTTCATACTTGCCTAGGACAGTCTCAAATTCTGTTCGAGCTAACCCCCTAATTATAATTATATATAACATGTATATAATTATAATATATATAATTGTTTGTGGACACCAATAATAATAAAATTATAATTATATATAACATGTATATAATTATAATATACAGGGTGTATATGAAAACGGGACAGTTACTTTAATGGATGAAAGGGCATAACTTTAGTATGTAGTTACAAAAGGAATTATCGAAAAAAACGTATCCGTTTAAGAGTTATGACCGTTTTAATTTTCAAGTGTTATCCCCACTATTTCTCGTAAAATTGGGTTGATCGTGTACAGTTACAGATTTTAAATCTTACGTATTTTCTTATTTTGTAATAATTTCATCCGTTACTGAAATACAGCCTGAAAACCCCCATTGGGGTATACGCATTATTTTCGAAAATGGTTTTCAGGCTGTATTTCAGTAACGGATGAAATTATTACAAAATAAAAAAAAACGTAAGATTTAAAATCTGTAACTGTACACGATCAACCCAATTTTACGAGAAATGGTGGGGATAACACTTGAAAATTAAAACGGTCATAACTCTTAAACGGATACGTTTTTTTCGATAATTCTTTTTGTAACTACATACTAAAGTTATGCCCTTTCATCCATTAAAGTAACTGTCCCATTTTCATATACACCCTGTATATAATTGTTTGTGGACACCAATAATAATAAAACTAATGAGGTTATTAATTTATTAAATTCACACGATCACCTTGTAATCCTAAGAGGGTAGATAGATTGACTTCTTAATAAAAAATTTTTCTTCATCGTGACTTTTTTGACTCCTATTTTCAGATTTTACCAATTTTTTTTACTGTTATGTATATTTTATTGACCCATTACGTTGATAGGGTGGTTACAGCATATTTTCTTTTTCAAGCTGAGGGTCCTATTATCTATTTATTTTTAATATGTTTCTGAGTCCACTTCTTGGATATCGCTGTGCGGTAATATGTGGTATGTACCTGTGATACAAGCTTATCGCTTAGCTTGGCGTTGGCATTCAATTGTTATATTTGTTATTCTTACAACTTAAGTCAGTAAAAGTGATTTATCTAATAGACTTCGACGGTGTTCTCCAACAGGAAAGCTAAACCGAAACGTAAGTCCTTAATATAAGCTAAAAAAAGACATTTTTGTCGATGCATCAATTTATTCCACGTCCGCTCTAAAAATCACGTTGCCCTTATTTTTCGCACTCACAATAGGAAGGAGAGGCCAGAAGCCAAATAGGGGACATTAATAAGAGTCGTGTTGACACGAGGACCCTTGTCAAACCATCGCATAGCCCCAGACATTGATCACTGAAGGCCCGTCGTTTCCCATCGGAGAACTGCTTGCGGGGATATAGAATTTAAAACCAATGTGTGCGTGGCTTAAGGAAAATATTTTATTGGCGAAATTGTATAATAATAGCGCGAGTAGGCTTTCATGCGGACAGGTAAACAAAAGTTAAGATTTCAATTCTAGTATGCAGGCTACTTTTGCTGGTCAATCACAAAGTTTTTGTTAAGTAACTCACTTTTTAGGCTGGTTTGCTAAGAAAGATTTAGAATCACAAATAATATAATATAGGTATGAGACATTTTATTTTTGTAAGAAAAGAAACAAAATGTTTTCCCTCAGACTTAAGCTTATTGCGTTTTTCGTTCTACTTGCGTTTTCCTAGATACTAACAAAGAACTTATTTTCTAATATAATTAAGTTGGAATGTATTACAAAATGAATTCTTCAGATACCAAAAATATTGTATGAAATCATAATTATTAAATAGGCGGTTCAATAATTGAGACGTTGGTTTTCAAATCGTGCACCTATAGGGTTTTGTTCCGGTTAGGTACAACCGGTTAGGAGAAATATGACTCAGAGTACAACACAGAGTTATACATATTTTTGCGCTGTATGCCAAACGTAGTAGTCCGAGAGGGCGGATGCCAAGTATCGCGGTATTTACATACTTCTTTCGCCTCCTCAATCATCAGAGAGTGACCATTAGTAGATAGAATAACAATAGAGCAAGACAAGGTATAAAGATATCATATTATTATGTACTATTGGTCAGGGACATGTCATACTTCTTTTAGATTGCATTTATAAGATCGATGCTCAAGCCACTTACACCTTAATTTTATTTTCTATTTTTTCATTTCAGCTTTTCGACTTGACGTAATTTGACGAAAAATTACGTGATGAATGGTGATAAATTGTAATTTCTGACATTGAATCCCATCCATAGATAGACTAATGAATTTCTATAAGAATGACAGGGATGATGGTAGTAATACAGCAGATAACTTTTAACGCTGAACACAGGTTGATTGTAATGGCATAATAGTTTTTGCTAACTAAAGTTAGTTGAACGCGCACATAGTTCTACAAATATTTAACCGCCTTATTAATCAAACGTTAGCTAATTTGGCTTGCAAATACCTTAAATCATAATGAATAAAACATCATCTTTGTACTATATAAATGTAACTTAAATTGTTAGTCTGTACTAATATTATAAAGACATAAACTTTGTTTGTTTGTATGTAATGGATAAACTCACAAACTACTCAACCGATTTCCTAAATTCTTTCATCTATAGATACCTACATTGTCAGTGAGTACCCGTGCGAAGCCGGGGCGAGTCGCTAGTATAATATAATTTGACGTATATATGTAAGTACCTACATAAGTAACGTTTAGTGACAAAAAGAGCTCTAGTTTGAACGTGACTATCGTAGTAGGTATTTCATATTAAAATTAAAAAATCGTCATTTTTAACCGACTTCAAAAGAAGGAGAAAGTTCTCAATTCAAAACGTCTGTATATATGTTTTTTTTATGTATGTTCGGGCATAACTTCCTTGTTATTTATAAACCGATGCGTTTTGTATGCAACAATAGAAAGTCTTTAACTGCAACTTTGTACTTTTCAGTGTTTTTTTTTGAAGTCGGTGTAATTTTTTCTTTAAAAGTTTTTGGAGAATGAAATCCAAAATAATGTACGAATTAATTAAGGTGTTACTATGTAGAGGTACATTTTGGTGTCGGTTAATTAATTGTTTATTGGTTTTTAAACCTATAGGTATATCGTTAAAACCTCTGACGTTATAGTCGTCTTGGTCTGTGAAATAGCAATACGATTTATAATATATGACTTAATGTGACCATATCCTTACATACCATGACATGTCCTTACTTATCCTAATATAATACATCTATTACTATCACTATAACTTGTCTTTTACTATTTTCTTATTCTATTAAACATATCCTTAACAATATTCGCCCAAAATCGGAATACGTTTCGTCTCTCAATGAAGCATCTTTGGATAGTTCTCGTAACGAACAATTTGGTGGAATACATGAAGTTAGTATAATATACTGGCGTATAGACGTACAACGAATGCTAGTGAGAATGTAATCTTTTGGGAAAGTGCCACAAGTAGGAAAGGGACAGCGAATGGGATGCTATTGTAACCCATTTTGAACACGACAGGTCGTCACAAGTCGTCACGCTGTGGAGAATGCTGTTGACTTATTTTATAATTTTGTGTTATTCTTGTATTATTTCAAAGAACTAGTGTATTTTTCGTTAATGGTCACGTGTTCTGTATGTGATTATGATGTCGCATATCCCAATAATCAAGGGAATCGTTCATTTCACAGGTGGCAACGACAATTTAAAAATCGTCAAGCGTAAACGAGCTCTATGTTCGTCTATACGCCATTATATACAAAGGTTATGGTTGTATATTAAAATTCACGGCACAAAATAAAACTGAATTTAAAAAGTTATGTATTAATGACAGTAGAAATAATATTTTTACGTATAATTGTAATATACAAATATCAATTAGGCCATTGGCACGGTGGTTAGAGCGTCTACGATACTTTCTAGGGTCTAATAATATTAATAGTAATTTATAATATGTGAAAGGCCAATCACAATTTATCTTAACCTACTTTTCATATAACAATATTTTATTACAGTATAATAACATCTTCGTATGAGTGTTAAAGTTATCAGTTAAAGTTATGGTCACCGAATCTATATAATGTACGAGTGTTTTTCATTATTACGATTAAAGACTACGTGACAGGTGGTATCGATTTCCGACAAGGCAATTAAGAAATATATTTTTCCCCATGATGATTCCTCCACTAGAGAATTTTCGCTACTTTGTCGCTCTTTACTCAGAGTACTTTGTGTTCAGACTGAGCCTTTCAAAAATCAAAATTGTTATGTAGTACAATAATGGTGGGAAAATAAGTCAGCCAGGTTAACTGCGGTGTAGAGTGGGCAATGCAAGTAAAACTGCAATACAACATTTTACAGTGCTGCGCTCTTTAATTCCCTGATATTATGTGTAAGTGTCCGTATTCTGTAAATTAAATTATACTGACAATTTTACAATTTTATATCATGTAGTACTAGATCGATATCGTATACCTAGGCGAAAATGTGTGTGGAGAATGATGAGATTTGAGTAAGCGAAAGAAGTAAGGACCGCAAAGCTTGGCGCTCCGTCCTCTCTGACTACCCTGTTAGGGATACAGAGTGAAGATATTTTATGTTATGTTGTTACTAGATCGATTGATCGGAACAGTGGCTATGTTTCAATGGACTGCGGTTCGGGGCTCACACTTAGCTCAGTGTTAGGAAGACTCAGCTAAGTGTAAGCCTGCGAGTCTGCGAGTTTCACTTTCAATTCGACGCTTGTGAAGTGAACAACGTGTCGCATTTTACTTCATTTCATATTTAACGTAGGTAATACTTGCGTAACAATTTTATAATAAGTAATTAAAAATTTGATGTTCACTTTAATATTATGCTCCAAATATACATTTAAAATAGATTTTTAATGAATTTAACTTATTTTATTACACACGATAATTCGCCTCTTAAGCAACGTTTATATTAAAACCACTGTGCGTCTAGGAAATTGCTACGAGTATCATACTCAATATCAAACTGTCACTTTGTGAGCTATTACAACGTAACAAGCGAAACGATAAGCAGAGCGGTTTTAAATTATTATGTAACTTGTGTAATTTGAATTGGTGGAGTAAAAATGTGACAATGTTTTTGTATATTTTTAAAACATAACCATATTTGAAATTAAAACGCCGTGAGCAGATCTCGCTCATTCGGGGTGTGACACAATAGCACTGTCTCGCTTTTACTAACGGCGAAGCGGCAATAGCGATTCCCACGCCCTGCTCTGTCAGCGCGAAGCGGCCTCGATTATTGTTTTGATGTACTATTCTAGTATTTAGGGTGGCTTGCACCAACTACTTAAACTCGATTTAAGAATTTGACAATTTGTCAAATTCTTAAATACAGTTTAAATAGTTGGCCACATAGCAAGCCATCCTTCGTGTTACGTATATTCAATGGTTTTTGGTCTGGGCAGTTAGCTCGATTCACAAGAATTCTCATGTCACAGTGCTCATTATTTTAGAAAGAATTATGCTTCCGTATTAAAATCACATTATATTTGAAGTAACATTAATTAATGTTGTCCGATAAAACATAACTATTTTTTCAATGCAAATTGACATAGAAAGAAGTGATAAATTCCTAAAATCTTTAGCTATCTTCCGCTCAAACTCTAAAAATCACCAATAGACACGTGTTTCGCCTCTCAACGAAGCATCCTCAGGATGTACCAGAGATAGAATTCGGCCACCTAACCAGCACCGAATAGATTCTAGATAGCTAAAGATTTTAGGAATTTATCACATGCGATGGATTTCCGCAAAGTAACACCTGAATCTATACAATATCATAGAAAGAAGTATTTCTTTTTTTATTCAACATTGACAAATACGATAAACATAATATTGTACATGTTATTGTTATTACAAATTATTACACACATTATTGTACAAGTTTACAACATTAATATAATTCAATGTGTATTAATAATTACAGGTAGGTGCAATGCAAAATGTTGAAGTTTAAAATTGTGGTTATATATAGAGACTTCGTAGAATATATTATGTATTATGTAGCGTATTGCATGACATAAAAACTTTGATTGAGGTGGAGAGAGAATTAAGTCACCTTGATACCGATTTATTTATTGGTTTTTTTTTATACCGCTTTCAATATATGAAAATTTATTAAAATATATTAATTATATTAAAATTTAGGTTTGTATTTTAAGTAATTGTAACAATCGTAATGATCATCACTCGGACGATCTCTACGACTTGTACAGGCATATTTTATATTTTATTTGTCTGTTAAACCAGTATGAAATTATACAATTGTTTGTATTAAAATACATGCAGAATAAGGACGTCGAACGGATTACAGAGGTTATTGTTTTTCTCGTTTAACACTGAAACTACTTTTTTTCTGTTTGGATTTCCTTATTCTGTTTTCCATAACAATTAATAAAAAATAAAATAGCAGATATTTTTATGTTACAGTTCTGGAATTTATGTTGTGTCTATCGCGATCCCTTTTTATGTATTAAGGTAGTTTTTTTTACAATTTAGCCTACCTTCTTTTCTATTAGACTATGTTTTGAAAAACATAATCTAATAGAAAACGAAATAAAATGCGCTCATAATTTCAGTAGAAGAATAATATTATGTACTTACAATGTAAGTTAATTTTATTTATACGTATGTGATAAGTAAGGAACGGAGAAAAAATATATTAATTTTTTCCAATTTTTCTCAGTTTAATTTGCTTCCGCCACTTGTAGACCAAAGTAAACTCAGTGTATTTCTTAATGTAACTTAAAACAAATGGTAATTTTGTAAAACTTCGAACAAATTACCAAGAACGCTAACTTAGTTCAGAATTAACAAGTTTGCAATTGAATGTTCTCTTTTGTTACGAACGATTCGTTCTTTACTTATTTCTCATTTAGGTGTGTAGATGAACATAACTTCAGTACGTATTGTATTTAGTAAGTAAATAATTATAAATAATTAATTATATTTGTTTTATCTTCCTATCGTAGATGAAGGCTTATATTTATACCTACTTTGTTCGCGACGTAGAAAAATAAAGAATAGTGTCCGTGATAGATAATGCACAAATGTAAGTGAAAAATAATAAATAACGCAATAATGTAAATATATAGATATACAAATAAAGAAATAGTAATAATAGTTATAGATAGTTATAAATATAGACATACTGAGAGTAAAATAGATATAGAGGTCAACAATAAAGAGATAGATATATATATATTTTTAGGTTTCTGAGAGGCGAAATTAAATCCCCGCGGATTACCCAGCCGGTCTCGACGCCGACTGGGGAGTGTCGGACTCGAACCGACTAAACAAAACCCCTCTTTGCTGTTAGCCCTAGTGGCTTTTACAGTGTCACAGGTCGCGTTGGGGCGAGCGCTGAAGGCGCCCTGCCAGATGGTCGATCGCCTGAGGGTTCCTCCAGCTGAGAGATGCCTCGTATGGAGGGCGGACCTCGGGCTCAAGGCGTCGCCAGGGGAGATTTCCGCACCTACGTGCATCTTAACGGGCTTCCTATTCGGCTGAGGGCCGGGCCTCTAGCGGACCCGGCCGGCGAGGCGGCTGAGGGCCGGTTAGTGTGCCTAGTGTTCCGCGTGGCAGTTTACAATGTGGCTTTTGAGACAAACACTCGTGCATGCAACAAATGTGCCGCCTCACGAAACACATCCTGGAGGGCCTTAACCGCCCGAGTCGCACTATAGGCACGGTGGCCCTCTTCTTCGATGTAGCGAAGGCGTTCGACAAAGTGTAGAGCTCGCCCTATTCGCGGATGATACCGCACTGTTCACATCAGACCGTAGTCGCCTCAGAGTCTCCCAACTCCTCCAAGTCGTAGTCACGAGCCTAGGCGAGTGGTTCCGTCTTTGGAGAATCGAAGTCAACCCCGAGAAAGGGTTTTGTTTAGGGCTCGGAAACCAAAAAAAATAAAAATGAGCGCTACCGCTTTCGCCACCGCCATTGCAGTCCACCGACCACCACCACTACAACAAGAACACAAGAAGCTCATCATAGAGAAACAATAGAAGAGTCTCATTTCACCAACCACCCCGCTCCGGTCATCAGTTGCAGTTAGCGGACTGGCGTACACGCGGTTCAGTTCGGATGTGCATAGTGGCCTCGAGGCTATCGGGGATCGTATCCCAGCCGAGTCACGCACATACTTCTTCAAAACGCATAAAGAATAAATATAAGCATATAATGCTTTGACTGTACCTTTGCAGATATCTCAATAGACAATAACGAACATTAAATAATTTTGGTACTTTATGAATCATTTCAAAATGTAAACAAACTTTGATTAGGCAGCCATATTTGCTAAGATGTGAAAGTTATTATTAGTATATTTTTTGTTCGTTCATATGAATAAAGTGGGATTTATTCTTCGATCACAAATAAAAAACTAGATACACAATCAACGCTCTAAAAACGTCCGAACCAAATGTGCGCTCAAATAAGTATTTGAGTGCATATTGAGTGAGTCACAGATTATGTGAATTATACCTACTTTACACACGAGACGTAAGATTGCATTTTAAATATTTTTTTACAAACATCGTTTCAATGTCATGTAAGAATCGTTTACAAGCTTTTATAACCTTATGATTTGGTAGTAAGGTCTACTTTAGATTAACACAATGTTACCGATAATACTATACGGTATTAAAAATATATACGTCAATTCGGACAATCATTTGTTTAGATTTTACCATGACTTTACATGAGATTGTGCATCTAGTTCTTTATTTGTGATCGAAGGATTTATTGGATACCGCATGTAAAGTCCTAAGTATGTTACTGCTAGGTAAAGTTTATAAATTAAAGATAAAATTATTGTGTAAATTATATACATATTGTAGCATATTATATTGAAATTATCATGAAAGTGAAAAAATAATAATATAAAAACCTCGGACCAAATAACATTGAACGGAGCATTTGCTCTAAAAGCGTGTCATTAAAGTTTTCGACCGACTTTCTTGATTTCTACTAATGTGTGTGACCAGGGAAGGTCACAGTACAACGATACACAGCTGAACATGACATATTACTATTTTTGTGAATACTAGTAGCCAAAACACTTAAGATTTACGAGTATTTTGCAAATAATTATTGCACGACAGACTCATTAACTGACACGAATTACACTGACAGTGCGAGCTTGCCATATTTACTATACTTAACTGTTTTACTCCTGGTTACGCTCAATGAAACAAAAAGGGACAGGATAATTTGTTGGACACACGGTGGTAAGGGCGGCATATTATTATAGTTCCGTCCAATATTTTTATTGGTCCTAGGGCAAAACTATAATGTGACAGAATTGAAGTTTAAAAAGAATTGACATTAAAATATGTCAAAATATATTGTAGACACCGAAGAAAAATAGAATGAAAGGTACATAAAAAAAGGAATACAAAAAGGATACAAAGAGATACAAGAAAGATATAAGAGACGTGACAAGGATACATGAAAGAAATGAAACGATACAGAAAGTATAATAAGAAACATATACATGTAACAAAAAAAATTGAAATATATAATAGAAAAAAAGTCTAAAATACCGAGACTATTTTCCTGTAGTCTTTATACGACCATTGTTACTTGCTAGCAAAGCGACACGTAATATCGCCTCTTAAGCAACGTTTATCTTAAAATTACTGTGCGTCTAGGAAATTGCTATCATACTCAATATGAAACTGTCACTTTGTAAGCTATAACAACGTAACAAGCGAAACGATAAGCGGGAACAGATTTATATTATTATGTAACTTGTGTAATTTGAACCGGTAAAAAAAGTACCGGAGTAAAAATATGACAATATTTTGGTATAATTTTAAAACATACAACCAAGTATAACTTCAATTGATTAATATTTAGAATATAAATCATTATGTTTGCCTATAAAATGTGTTGTCCTGGGATTTGTCTATACTTATTTTATGTTGTTGTTTTCTTTCCTTTGTAGGTATGGATAACTGCTCAACTCTCCAAATTATAAACAAATGGAAGATTTTATGTGATCCCCATCGTGTATTTTTCTACATCAATTGCTGAAATCTTCTTAAATTTGTCATTTACGGAATGTTGGAATTCGCTATCGCCATGGCGCCATTAAATTATAGAAGAAGAAGAAAATTACAAATTAGACGACTGTTAGAGATTTCTTTGGGTAATGAGTTTAAATTGATCATGTATCAAGGGCAGACATAATTCCAAAGAGGATTAGCAAATAACATATATTTTTAATGGATTTGAAATATCTATGATTTACGATTACAACATTTAAATACACCCTCTAACAGATGTACTCTCGGAAACCCTTGCTTGAACACAACGGTGCCCATTTGTTAACTGGAAGAGCCGCGAGATATCAGCTCGCTGTTAGGGTGGTAAATAATCTTCGACCGTTATTCGCGAAACGCTCCTCTTGTCGCTCCTTTTATATTTTACTATTCGCATACCTATAATGCTTCACTGCGTCTCTGATATCCAGTTGTTGAACTGTCATAATTCTTATGCATTTCTGATAAGGTCGTTTTCAGAATAAACGCATAAACTAGTAGTTGGATTTGCAAAATACAATATAATGGTATTTGAATGCTGTTTCGAGACTTATTTACGTTTATAGATATCAATTGAATAGTCAAAGCTAAACATTAAAATGTGAATTTTTTTGATTTTGGTGCTACATAAAGCCTTATTTTATTGAATAAAATAATGTCGCTGTTTTATGACACATTCACATTCACATAAGTAAGACTACTTCTTACTTATTGTAATCTATAGTTCGTAATGTTGATATCTGGTTTTTATAAATCTGTGTTTTAGGTGGACAGTTATGTAATTTTTGATCAAAAATTACAAAATACTTTTAAGTGTCACGCCATTGAATATAACCAATGATCTCGTTTAAAATAGTGCATGAAATGGCTGAGAAAGCTGAGCAAGTTGACAGAGGCTGTCACGTAAACATACATGCATTGCATTGACTGAATTTCACGGATTTTACTGTTAATTTTGACTACGAGCAATGATTTTAAAGTTATTTAAGTTTTAAGTTATAAGGTAACATAATTATTTTTACCGTTTACGACTCACATCTATGTAATTGCACACTACGATGATTGGGATTAGAGGTAGAATGAGACTACCTCTGTTACTCATAATACCACTACTTGATGACTACTGGGCGATTACTTCACGACTACTTGACAACTACATTCTTGACGGCTATGTGATAACTAGTTATTGCAACGGTCAGTCATCAAAATTTCTGAGCTGGCAAGAAGACACGTAGCGCAATATAGAATGGAGGCAATGGGACCAGAGCAAACCATAAGAGACATCTCAAATAAGGTGAAACCAAAACTTCAAGGCGATGGTAGGCAAGCAATTGAACAAGAGAGAGGTAAATAAAGATGATAAAAGGATTAATGTACCAAGCAATAAAGTAATCGGCTGTTTTGGAACCAAGTATATTTTATACATACATTCATACATACATGCGTCAAGCGTTACAGTCCTTATATATTTTTTTCACTTCTCTCGTCGCAAAACTCATCATTCTCCTCACACATTTTTGCCTAGGTATGCGAGTGCTTTTGACATTTCCGTCGGCTAACACTAGCTATTTGATCTTCATAAGTCAGCTTTGGTCTTCCTTGGCGTCTTTTATCGCTCATTTTCGCTCTATAGATTTTCTTCGTCAGTCTTTCATCACTCATTCTTTCCATGTGCCCGAACTATCTTAGTATTCCTTTCTTCATTTTTACAATAACACTGTCGTGCAACCTTGTCATACTGCGTATCTCTTCATTGCTTGTTTTGTCCGCGAGGGTGACACCACACATATTTCTAAGAGATCGCATTTCTACTGCATTTATCTTACTTTCACTCGATTTCGGGTATATCCAGGGCTCACTATTGTACAATAAAGTTGTATATTTCATACATTAAAAAATAATTAAACTATTTCAAGTCAGTAGGTGCCGTGGCCAGCACTGCCGAGAACTTGAAGCGGCGTAACTGTGCTACTCTCAGAATCAGTTTGGCTGTTCAAAGAGGTAATGCTGGCAGTTTGCTGGGTACCCTAAGCAACGGCAGCTTTTTAAGCGGCAACTTTGAGGAATTCTATTATTTAAGATAATGTTTAATTTTAAGTTTGTAAATATTAACATTAGGATGTGTATGTACTGACTTAAATACATTATATCATATTAGCATTACATATGGCAGTTATTGTCTTTTTAATTCCAGAAGTGATTACAGAAGGGAGACGATGCTATCGGATTGTGACGTCACTAACTTGCAGCGTCTTCACCCAGCGCTAGTAATGAATAAATAAGAAATAAATTAAAAAAATACTCCAGAAAATTACATAGATTGTGTGACCCCAAACTAAGCAGCAAGCTTGTACTATGGGTACCACACAACGAACTCTGAGGGAGTTCCCAGTAACACCCAGACTCCAAGCCAATTTAGAAAAGTTCATCTCCTAAATTGACCTGACGGGGATCGGAACCCGGGACCCTAGCTTCGGAAAGCAGATGCATATGCCACTGCGCCAACAGGCCAGTCAAAATGGCAGAGAAATAACTTGTCCAGAGTATTACTTCAATATTATGCAATGAAAACCAAATACTTTTTACATTGACCGTTGAATGATTTTATCATCACGATGTTACCGTTCACGGAATAAAATGGAAGCAAAATATATGCGATAGTATGAAGACGCTTTTACATTTCCGTCGACGATAACGTCCACGGTATGACGTTATCATCAACGGAAAAAGCAACTTTTATGCGACACAATAGGACACAATTTTTCTTACCTATTGTATCGTAGACGATAGAATCGTAAAGATGAAAACGTTCAACGGTAAATTATAACAGCCGCCATTATAGGCTGTATAATTATGCTGAAGTACTATTTCTGAGCGACCTAATTAAAAGGTAAGTTTAGTAATCATGAAATTATGAAATAATATTCGAAATACAGCGAAAATTACAAAAGTTATTCGCTTTTAAACTCAATTAGTGAAAACAGAATGGGGATAATTATTTACTGGAACAATGGAACTGCTAGTTCGGACGTCATAACTCTGTGACGCTACCTCTCTAGCTTATACGCAAAGTATTTTCACTACTGAGGTTTAAAATCAAATAACTATTAACTATTTTTCAAATTTCGAATTTAATTTATGATCGAAGATTTCAAATGACTCATAATTATTAATTCGAAAGCAGTAATTGATAATGGACACGAAACCATAATTATAAATATTATTATTGACGCAGAACAATGTATCTAGAAAATATGCAGGCACATTGCACATGTCGAGTAATTTTGATCCTGAATTTAAATTTTTTGTAGAATTATTTTTAAGATTTCACGTATTATCATATTGTACTAAAAGGTATTGAGTCTTTATAACGTCCATGAATGTATTATGTATTGATAACAATGCGGAATAGATTAGAGATTTTAAAATCACCATAAATGTTTTTGTTTAGACAAGTAACTCTACGGAATCGACGTTAGGAACTTTGAAAATTTAGAAAGTGCTGGTGGATTTGCAAGTATTTTATATAAATCAACCTTTATTGGCATCGAGAGGGTCGTATCATTCCGCGAGATATCTATTCAGAAGCTACGCCAAGACGACGTGGTTGGAGTACTAACTATAACTGCCAACTTACATTTGCTATCCGGAAAACCAATTTTACACCTACAGAACTTTAATGCCTAAGGTGTAAGATAGGATTTTCTTTGTTGAATTATTATGTTTTGTGAATTACAACATGTTTGGTTATCTACAAGATGTACTCTGCACTATCTGTCAAACCATAAAATAAAGTGAGAATAAGTAGAAATATTTTTACCGTTATTATAAGGCACTGTTTTCTAAAGTTGTTTAAAGAGATAAGCATTGCTTATAATGTGTGTATCATGTATGAGAAGTTTATGAAAACAGTAATTTTTTGTAACCTTTACAATGGGCTTTATTCGTCTGTCTATACATAAGTACTATATAAACCTCGGACTTACTTGAATGAATTTTCATAAAAACTTTTGCTTTGTAGTATTTATACCTATATTAAAATATTTACTAATTAAAAATTGCTATATAAAATAAAAATACGGACATAGGTATATGTACAGGCATGTCATGTTAAGTACATTGCAAGCTCAATAAATTAATTTTATGCAGATATTTATATATATATTTATGTCGTGTTAATACTGAAGCATTGTAAAGAATATTTATTTATTTGGTTAATAAATAAAAGTTAAAAATTACTGAAATTAAATTCGGTCAGTTTCGTCAATAGTCATTGTAATAATGTAGACTTCTTAATACGCAATCTTCTCTCCAGCAGCTTTATAAAAGTTCATTTAAAGTAATTGGTAAAGTCAAACTACCAGTTACTCCACTAATAAGACTACTGTGTTCTTCGCCTATAAGAGGCTACTAAAGAGACCTTTGGGATCCCAGCCGATCGGAGTGGGGGCTCGGTTCGTCCATCCACGCGACTTCGAGGAAGTCGTTAGCGCTTGTGGTCCGCGTTGTCGTGGTACTGCGAGAATGCGTGGGGGCTTCGTAACTGCCCCTCCAAAACTGCCTGCCTGCTTCAAAACAGCGCGAGAAGAACTCTGGTGCATTCCGTAGGAGATCGCGAGGCCCCTCGACGACGCCCTGAGGACGACCACCCCAGTGGTTTTGCTGGGTAAAAGCTCAGCATACCCAGTCTCTCCCTCAGGGGGAGATTAGAGGCAGGGGGAAGAAATACCCCCTGAATATTTGTATGCAGATTTATCCTGCGTAACAAAAAAAATTCGCGTTATCGCTTAACTATGATTTTGTTCATATTTATGATATATGCTGTACTGTAATTATCGTAATTCGTATATCTTTTACATAAGGTGTATTTTTGTTCTGCAAAGAGTTTCATAACAACCAGAGCAATTTGAATGTACGAAGCTTCATACTAACCGCGATAAATACTACTAAAGTAAGACAAGGAAACCGAGCTCATAACAGCAAATGGCCCATTTAAAGACGAATACATTTTGAGGTTTATCGTCTGGATATGATTTTAGGTGTTGAGCTTCATTCATTTTTTTACATAATCCGCAAGTTTATATGCCAAGTTGTAGTTTGTAACACGCATATTTCATTGTCTTCGAACTCTATGGGACCACATAAGGATTAAAAAACACCAGAGAATCAAATTTAAGTAGATTGATTATGTGTATATTCATTTTAGCAATTTTTAAATTTACATAATATATATTCTCACGCTGTATGAGTATTTCTTCGCGGTCTTTAATATACTTCTTTCGTCTCCTTAAATCACATTATTTTCCTCAACGTTCTTAAATTATATATTTATAAAGTTTTGGAGATAATGAGCGGGATATAGTCAACTCGACTACAAGTATCCAAATTGACCTCTCATTAAATATGAATACTAGAAGATATTAACTAGCGCACTATATACAGGCTGAAATTGACTTCATTGGCATCGATCAAATGGGGGATTACGTTAACTTTTGTTTATGTTTTAAGTAAATTAAATTAGTGCAAAGTTGCACTATAAAAAGATAATTAAAGAATATTAATAATATGACAAGTTTCAAAACCGTGTGGGTTTTCCCCCGTGTGTTGAGGCCACGTTTACGCACTCAACTGAATCTACACACACACACACACTGGCATTAACCTTTCTTGTACCCACACGTGTACCACAGTACAAGTAAGCAAACAGTATTCTATCTCGGCAGTGTCCTAGAGATAATTACCTACGGTCGCTACGTAAACACGCAATAGGGCTACCGACTTGGACTGAATGTTTTTCTTGGGTTACGTATTTGATAATAGGTACTATATTAAATTATCATATTATCTTATCATTCTATACTATTGCAAATTTAATAAATTTTTATTTATATAATTCTATTAGTATTTTATTTCTAGTTTCAAAAGTTTGTGAGTTAGTACGGTGGAGACAAAAAATGCATTTTGTGTGCAGTATAATTAAAAATCAGCAATAAATTAACTAGATCATTATGATAATATATTTCCTACAAATTAGCAACAGAGAAATATTTCCGGTTTCGATATAGATGTATTCAAATATCCATTCACTGAACATTATGCTCGTAAACTTGATTGACAGAATATTTAGACAGTAAATGCGCGAGAGCGTCTCATACCGTACGACGACAACCGCGGCGTACTCGCGACTGTTGTATGCCGAGAATTGCCGAGATTTCGAGCGCGTCGTTTGTGAGCGTTTGTATGAAGATAGAATACTGTATGCTTACTTGTACTGTGCTTGTACTGCGCATTAACTAATTCCACGACGAATGCCCGACGATCCAGTATGCAAGATCAAGCCCATCCAAATTGCATGAAGCATATTTGATCGTGTGTGGGTACCTATTAGGAAACGTTCGCGCTAGAAAGAGTGAAAGAACGAGAAATAATGTATTATGCAATTTTTGATTTTAAACATTTTGGAAATAATTCAGTATCATGTAATGAATGTTTGTTTTAATGGTAGGTACATACGTATATGTAGGTAAACACGATTGTATTATGTCCTGTAGTTTCTGATAAGATCAACTCCGTCTACATATCGATCGATCGATGGTCGAACGCACGATGAGTGATTATTTGAGGGTTTCATTTTTCGTTTTAAGATATGAAACTCTAATAGTTATTAGTGACGCTCAATTCTGGTTAATTTATTTCATACTAGCCGGTTTGCGGTTTCACTTGCGTTTTTGGTATATTTCCGTTATAAAAAGTAGCCTAGTTTACTCTCTGAAATGTCCTCTCCATGCAAATGATAGTCACGTCAAAACCGGTTCAGCCGTTTCGAAAATTAGTCCAGACAAAGAAATACTAACAGACAAACATTCTAAAAAGCGTGTTTGGGTTTTGGTCACGTGCAAATAACCACATAAGCTTAAGAAAAACTTTTATTTCCATATCACGTAGTTAAATTTTATTTATATATGGGTAAAGATGCCATTTATTATATATATTTTTTATACCACTATTGTGGCAACAAGCACACGACCTGACGACATAAGTACAAAAAAAATCAAAATCGGTCTAGCCATTTAGGAGGAGAAGAATTACGAATACAAGCACACCAGAATTTTATATCAAGATTAGTGCTCATAAATTATTTAAGTAACCCAAAAGCTTAAAAATAGTGCTACAAATTCAGGGTTGTCATGGTTGTCAGCTAAAACATTATTTGTTCTATAAACATATTAATTCCCACTTAGGGTTCGGTTTTTACACTCCATATGTGTTTGATCCGCGGCACGTCTCAACAATTTTTTTTTGCTTTTTTTTCGTCACCACATCTTTAGAAATGTGTTTCACGTGTCAGATGTATAATTGAAAACAGTTTACTGCAATTTGTTAGAAAAGCAGCTGTATTTTTTTTACTAAAAAAACTATGTAGCAATATATCGCTCTCCTGGCCAAGAGCATTCTAAATTCAATATCCATATTTTTTAAATGAGGAACGCATCATGCATACCGTCCTATTTCGAAAGAGAAGAGGCGGTTATATCAGATTCCTACTGACTAAAACTTCAAGATGACCTTCGTCAGTGCAATTCAGGAGGTTCCGGGATCGCTAACGGCACGCAACCGGAGCACCCTGGACATTAGGGAAGTTGAATTTCAGCTCCTTTTCACAATGGTGGTCACGATGAAGTAGACCTCGTAGTGTCCATGCGGACGACTAGAAACCCCGCTTAGGCTGCCCGGTGACTGCGAAGGTAATCTTTCTATTTGTGAATGCGACTACGAAGATAACCTTTCTAATCGTCTTTACATCCATTTTAAAACGAAAGACTTAACCTTTAATTAGTCAAGATCGAATTCGAAATGCTCGTAAAGAATTACGTAATCATAACTTTATAACATTAATTTCTAAAGAACTGTAAGAACCAGTGTTATCGGTATATTTTGTCTATCAATTTTAGATAAGACTTTACTTTGCCTGAAATTTTTAGACATCTGAGTTTTATAGTGTCGATGATAACTCCATGGAATAATAGAGTACGAATATTCAATTTGTACCCTTTTTAATATTTCTATGAATAATGAAATGTATGTCACTTCTGTAAATATAGTATTGTCTATATACATAGTATTATTAGTAAGCTTCAAGTAGCCCAACGAGCCATGGAGAGGGCTATGCTCGGAGTTTCTCTGCGAGATCGAATCAGAAATGAGGAGATCCGTAGAAGAACCAAGGTTACCGACATAGCCCAGCGGATTGGCAGGTTGACGTGGCAATGGGCAGGGCACATAGCACGGAGGACTGATGAAGTTCTCGAGTGGAGACCACGTACCGGCAAGCGCAGCGTAGGACGTCCACCCACAAGGTGGACGGATGACCTCATTAAGACCGCAGGATCGCGCTGGATGCAAGCCGCTATTATGGTAAAAAATATAAGGTCTTATGGGAGATCTTTAGGGGAGGCCTATGTCCAGCAGTGGACGTCCTATGGCTGAAAGGAAGGAAGGAAGGATATACATATTAATTCAAAGTCCAAGTCAAATCAATTTATTCAAATAAACCTATAGTAAACCCAATTGCAAGGTGTTTTCGAACGTCAAATCTACTTTAGTTCGGTTCGAAAAGAAAACCTAGATACTGAGAAGAACCGACAAGAAACTCAGTCAGGTATCATGTTTTCAACATAATTCTACATCAATCATTCTACAATAGTTATTTAAAATACAGTATTTATGAAGCCAATAAAAACAAAACACAATAATGCGTGTGCAGAAAGGGTTATTTCCAGACTGTTGTTCTTTCTTCAATGAAATCGCTAACTTTGTATTTGTAATGTAATTTTAAATATTTACGTGTATATATATGTATTCACTGTGATTTATGTTCTATTGTGTTTTGTTCGATTCATACAAATTTTATTACATATAACCTTCATGACAGGGTCTTCATTTTGGTAACGTAGTAGAAACGTGAACAAAGGTCTCAGTCTCAAAGTGAGACCGGGTTATGTGGTACTTTTACCCATTAAAACTAAGCTCATCTCACTAAGCGTTATTGAGAGACTCCAGGATCTACGGAACGCACCAGAGTATTTCTGGCGCTGTGACAAAGCACTTCTTGAAGAGGTGGCAGTTACATAGTCTGTGCATCCTCGCATTGCCGCGATAGCACGGACCACATGCGCCCTTGAATTAACGACCAGAACCCCCACTCTGATCGGCCGTGATCTCTTATGCGCTTTTATTCGACCCTTACAATAGGTCGACCAGGCTTTACGATTTCATTTTAACCGACTTCAAAAAAAGAGGTTTTCAATTAGACTATGTTTTTTTGTGTGTGTTTAATACGCGATTACTCCGCCAATTATGGACTGATTACGATGATTATTTTTTTGTTTGGTAGGTCACCCTTCAGAGATAGTCTCATTTAAATTTCACCGGTATTGAAGCTTGGACTTCGAATATACACTAAATAACACGACCCAGTTATAACCTTTATTTATATTGATGATTCTCTTGTAGATATGTCATTGCGCTCCAGAATTAGAAAGAAGTTAATTGCAGACCTGCCCTAGATATTTATTTAGGCCAAGATCACTCAAAAGATAGAAACGAAAAAATTTTAAGAAAAATTTTAAGAAAAATTTTAAGAAAAAAATTAAACCGCTTTAAAAAAAAAATACACTGAAAAGTACAAAATAACTATCCTTTACTAATCAAAACTTATGTACAATAAAAATAACTTTATAAGTACGATACACATACTCATATAATTAAATTTGTCAGTTACTGAAGTCAGTGCCAAGTCTACCAAACTAATAGACTTCTGTTGTTGTAGATTGATTTCGCACCGAATATCG
Source organism: Zeuzera pyrina (assembly GCA_907165235.1). NCBI lineage: Eukaryota > Metazoa > Arthropoda > Insecta > Lepidoptera > Cossidae > Zeuzera > Zeuzera pyrina. The sequence continues at coordinate 4,797,596 of OU015623.1, forward strand.
TACTTATAAATGAAATGTCAAAAGCTCTCGCATACCTAGGCGAAAATGTGTGAGGAGAATGATGAGATTTGAGGAAGCGAAATAAGTATGTAAGAACAGCGACGCTTAACGCTCCGTCCTCTCTGACTACCCTGTTAGGGATACAGCGTAAAGATATGTATGTATGTATCGTAGTTAAAAAGTTATTTTTATTGTACTTGAGTTTTGATTAGTAAAGGATAGTTATTTTGTACTTTTCAGTGTTTTTCCTTGAAGGCTGTATAATGTTTTTTTAATTTTTTTTTAAAGATAAAGTAGGTAGTTTTGTAGGCTATCGCTTCATTTAACTCTTGTCTGCGTGCCTGCATAAATATTTAAATAATCCGCCAAAATATTTTTTCTTTGATATTTTCGGTATGTACAATATAACAGAATTACCAGTCTCTGCAGATTTATTTCTTACTTTATTTTAATAGGGAAAGAAAAAATTTAATCGCGCAGAGTAGCAAAAATGTTTGAAATTTCATAATCAACAAAAACGTTCACTATCGTAATGAATAATGCAAGATGGGTTTAATTAAGGGGGAGGGAAGGAGAGAACAGTTTAACCCTTAAATATTCTTCAAATAAAATGCAATTACTTTAAAATAATATTGTAAATTTCTGTACCTACCTACTTGAATGTATAATTTTTATGTACATATAGGTAATGTATTCAAAATAAAGTTAATGGAGAAACTATAACCAGACTACGAAAAGAACGAGACAAGTTACGAGGCACAACTGCGATGCATATAATAGCTATAACAATCGTGGTCTTCGACTACGAGAAATAATTTCATTAATGAGACATTGTTTTGAGAATTTTAAGACAACATAATGAATTTTTGAAACATAATTTTTTTAATTTAAAAAACCATCTACCATCGTCATTTTTGTTTGTAATGGTTGGAATTTAATAGTATAAAACGTTATTATGCTCTTCAAACTTCTTTTGTGCTTTTTCATAGCCAGGTTACATAAAAAAAATGTTAGGCTTTTTAATAGTTACGTGATTTAGTTAAAAATGATTCCATTACACACGCACATATTATTCTTATATGTCACAGAGTAATAATACCTAAATTTTATATATATGTACTACATATGTAAATAAGAAATGATAGAGCCTTTCATTTAGTACCATACTCGATGCATTTGTGAATTTTTTTTTTTCATGTTATATCCGCCATATTGTATTTAACACGACCCCTATGACAGGTGGAACTGTAAGACAAGTCTTATAATTTGAAGCGCATAACAAATAACTACAGATCTAGAAAGAAAATCATACTCGTTTTTAAATCACCGTGTCGGATAAGAATTAAACCTTGTTGTTACTGATAATGTCATAATTTCATTTTGTAAACATTACGAATAAACCCTAAAACTTACCTGTTCGTTAGATATAATTATATGGGCAGATTAATTATATTATTATTATTATAAAAAAACAGTAAAATAATATATTACGTGAAATTACATAATTTAAGTAAAAGTTCAATCGATCTCTTGATCAACGAAAGGTTAAATTGGTTTAGTACAATGGATGGACTTTCAAAGAACTTTATTGGAATTTTTTGCTGGCTTACCACCTTTGAGTCAAAGGTAAGGTTATGGATTCAAATATGAAAGGATTTTACATCGCTTTCTTGAAAGAGTAAATCTTCTACTGCGGAGTACTTTTTTACGATTTAATTCAAGAAAGCTAAATCAGGAAATGAAATTTGCAAAAAAAGCATTTCTATAATATTCAAATATTTCTATGCTGACCTTGAAAGAAATAATTATGTCTATATATTATGTATTTAATGTGTCGGAAATTTGTCGTCTGCCGCAGATTGTAAAAGTTTGCCGCAGAAAATGGTTTATGAGATTTTAAATAGGACCAAGTATCAAAATGGAAGAGCATTTGATCTAACAGCGTTATCGTTTTTTTAACTGACTTAAAAAAAGGAGAAGGTTCTATGTTCGTCTGCATGTATTTTTTTTCTATACATAATATGTTCACCGATAACTTCGTCAATTGTGGACCGATTTCAAATATTCTTTTTTGTTTGATAGGGTATATATACTACGGAGGTGGTCCCATTTAAACTTCACTGGTATTGGAGATCAGACTTCAAAGATACGCTAAATAACACCGAATAACGCTAACTGCTTATAAGCTAATTTATATTGATGATTCTCTTGTATGTCATTGCGTCCAGAATTAGAAAAGAAGTTAATTGTAGACCTACCTTATATTTAGATTAGATATTTATTTAGGCCACTCAAAAGGGTGAAATAAAAAATAATTCAGAAAGACTTAAACAGACTTAAAAAATTATGTAAGTATTTATATCGCTTTTAATAAAGTTATTTTACATGACATATTTTTATTATTTTTTAATATTAGTAACCAAAATATTTAAGATTTACACGTGTTTTGCAAATAATTATTTCAGGAATGTACATGAACTCGGTCATGAGCTGACATTAACTACGCTGACAGTGCGATTTTCCCATTCTTACTATAGTTAAGTGTTTTACTCTATGAGATAGAACAAAATATGAAAATTCGTTTTACACACGGTGGTAAGAGCGGCGACTAATTATGATTCCGTCCATTAAGTTTCTCAGTCCGAGAATTATAAGAACTTAAGTGATACAGAGGATCGCTGACACTGTATCGTGTTTTTTATGAGTGATGTTCATGTGGATTAGGCTGTCGGTGTTATTTTCCTTGGTCACAGATTGACGCTAGAAAAACTAACAAAGTGACATTTTGCCACAGATCTACCACTAGTTGATATTACTCGTTTTTGGCGGGAACGGGAGTAGTGAGGTTGTCATTTTATTTAGATTTTCTATTTTTATATTTTTGGGAGTCTTAAAGAACAAAAGTGATAGTATATTGTGTATTAAGGTTCTGTTTAAGTGAAAAGAATGGAGTAGGTCTAAATAAACATGTGTAGCTGAAGTTCTCGCGCTCTTCCAAGAAGTCCTTTTTGACTTCAGTAAGGCCTACTATCACTTTACTGGAGGAGTTTTACGATAAGAAAAAACTAATTTACTTGCGATTGTGATTCTACTTATTGTGCTACTTATTAATACATGACATTGACAAATGCGCTAAACTGTGCACCATGCCATAAAGATAGAAAAAAAAAGAAAAATAGAGGATGAGAGAATGGCACACGACCTGTCGTTATAAGGTTCAGTGTTGCCATCTACAATCTCAAATGCTTGCTTATCGATAGAAGTGGTGTCAAAGTAGGTATATTGTCGTTAAGGTTACAAACCTTTACATTATGACTAATAATGTCATCACTAATTTTACTGTTAATTACATCAGTGGTTTTCAACCTTCTTAAAAAATACGTGACCCCTTATAAATAAAAAGAATTCTGGCGACCTCCCGCCCAAGACCATAATAAAAGTATGTCAATGATTTTAAAGAGGACGTACTATATTTAATTTCTTTTCAGTTCTATTTTTCTTTCTTACTTCCTCTTTTATATCCTATTCTTAATTATATGACATAACACGTTGACAATTTATTTTACGTTGTTCTAGTTATTACAATGACATACAATTGTCACAGATGGCTAATTGATGTTATTAAAATGGTTGTGAAGCTCACAATCGTTGCACTTTGTTCCATGAAGTTCCATTTATTTGAAATAATTATTCATACTATGACACAGTGCTTTGTTTTCATGTTGTGAGGTTTCCGGTTAATAGTATGATCCTACCTCATCTTTTGTGAGTATCACACGCGGTGATTTAGGGAATGAAATATTTTAAGCAAAATATTCATCTCCTAAAGCAGTCTGTTTATGAGACGGTGACTTTGCGTAGAACAAAAATAATAATTTATATTTTTGTTAAACGTGCCTACGATATGCCTTCTTTGTGAAAGTTGTTAGTATGTTTGTTTTCTAAACAGAGCATCCCGGTTTTAAAAGTGAATGTGCATCTGCCGTTCAAAATGTGAAATTGATATTGTAACATCTATTTTCCATTTTTCGGGATTAAACATTTGTTGCGAAAATGTTTAATCCCGAAATTGAGTGAAAGTAAGATATATACAGTTGAAATGCGATGTCACAGAAATACCATGTATGTGGTGTAAGACACGCATTTAAGAGATACGCAGTATGACAAGCTAGGATGATAGTGTTATTATAAAAATTAAGGAAGGAATGCTGGTTCGGACACATACAAAGAATGAGTGACGAAAGATTGAAAAAAATGTATAAAGCGAAATTGAGTGGTAGCAGGAGCCACGAAAGACTAAGACTGGTTTATGAATATTAAATAACCAGAGTGTTGGTTGACTGAAATGTCAAGAGCATTTGCACAATGAAGAGATTTGAGCAGGTGAAAGAAGTACCATTGTAAAGCCCTGGCTAGCACTTCATCCTCTTTGACTACACCGTTTGGGATACAATGTGAGGATAGTAATATGTATTTGGATTATCGATGTATTTGCTATTTTTTAGATTGGTACAGTTTTTTTAAACATTTTTCCAACTCTTTGTTCATTAAGTTTCTTTGAACTAAAGAAATTTTAATTTTCATGCAGTTAAATTATGTATAAGTTATCTTGGACATTCAATTAATATAGAATAAAATTAATTACTCTGTGCATTAGATATACATAATTTAAATGAATACTTTAGAAGATATCACAGATTAAAAATTAAGCACAACAAAAAAAGTTATTATCGATATCGGTAGTACAAGATTAAGGACGAATTCTTGACCGATACAATATTAATTGTAATCTAATTAAACATTTTATTACACCGATGCGAAATATGATTTCATTATTTAACGAGTCATCGCTCAAAATCGATCATTGGCTTCAGGACCGTGAAATTTGGATAATACAAAGAGCTTTCCAAAATTATGTTTCCAAGGGGTTGAAAAGCGGTAATGGAGCGAAGAAACGGGGGTTGCTAAAGTAAATAATGGAATGTGACATCTAAATACAACCTCAGAAGCTCTTGTAGGTAGACGTAACATTGAACATGTGATAACAAGACTAGCTAGCTATAAGACTATATATAACTATAGGATAGAACTGTGCAAGGCGTAAGCTATATATACTTATTTGCGTTCCTATTCCTATTATCGTTACTTTATACCTTAGAAATAGCGCAAGCTATTCATCGTGGTTAGTTGCCCAACACACGCTGCTGAATAGCTGACAGAATCTGAAAATTGGAATGTCCTGAGAAGTCTTCTTTAAGACATGAACACGTGTCAATTAATAAGCTTATACAAAAATAGTCATTTTAAGTTGACTCATGACTGACAACCAAATAGCAGTAAATAATTGTAAAAAGCTACTGTTCGATGTTACGTAGAACTTACCTGATATGCAAATCAAAATTAAAATGACTTGTGACTTATGACTGACAAGCAAATAGCAGTAAATAATTGTAAAAAGCTACTATTCGATGTTACGTAGAACTTACCTGATATGCAAATCAAAATTAAAAGTAAAAAAATATATGTTTTTTGTACATAATATGTTATACGTATATTAAAAGCTATGTAGATTTCTTTTTATTCAACTTTAAGTCGCAATATTGAAGAGATGCTTTCTCGCAAATGTGAAAATCTGGACGTAAAACATTCGACTGCAGAAAAGACCTCTTTGCGAACATGCTCCTACATTACAGTTGTAGCGAAACTTGCCCAAACTTGTCCTGTCCGAAGAAACTTCAATGCGAAACTCGGTCTACGATTCGTGTCTTTAAGTACCTTGCTGAAGTATGCTGCTCATATATGCAAACTTACGAAGTGATATAACCAAATATTATAACAGCTTATGGATATTATGTTTTCTTAGGTACTGCACATACTTGCTACTTTTCGGACGATTCGGACGCTTGATACTGTGGTTGTTGAACAGAGAGAAGAGAGAACCGCGCGTGTCACGAAATGGACGTAGTCGTATAGATGCCACAACGCGATGTTGTGTAGATGTAATCAGAAATCTGCTAATTGCCGGTGTTAAAAGTAGAGTGTGTGCTCAAACCCTTAACTAACTCATCTAAGAAGTCGCTCAAATTAAGCAGGTCAAATTAGTAAACAATTGTTTCTATATTGGTTTGGAGTTTGGGTTTTACAGGAAGTTCCTCCATAGAACTTATAGTAAAAGCCCAGTGCTAAGTTCAAGGTCACATAATTGATGTTTATGTATGGAGTAATAAAAAAAAATCGAACTAATAATAAGCATGGAGCATTGTAGTCTCGCCTTTACAGAAGACAACTGTTCACCCTTGCCTCGCATTGTACAAAGATGGTCCCTTTGTTTGTATACTATCTGTGATCCAGGTCTCATTTGCTTACACATATTTCGATCAAGAAAAGCTTCCAGAATCGTACCGACACTGGCTGTTATATTAATCAAAGTTCCGAACGGACTAAAGTCATGGATATAAATTGTTCTCTAGATACGTTATTTGAATATTGTATGATCTAGTTGTGTTAGTTTACGCTAGTAACTAATTGATTTGTGGTTTTAGCATCGCAGTGCGTACTTTTCACGAGAAATGTTATTAACTCATGTGATTTAATGATAGAAAATCTATAATTTTTTTTAGTTATGTACCGACTTCAATAACTGTTACTATAAAATGTAATTGTAAAGGTATGTATGTCACGTCTATGAAGTTATTTTTGTACTTGTTTTTTGATTAGTAAATGATAAGTATTTTGTACTATTCAGTGATTTATTTCGAAGTCAGTTTATTTTCTTCTGAAAAAATTATTCGTTTTTTCCTTTTGAGTGGCCTTTTCTTAAATAAATATCTAGAGTAAACCTACAAGTAAGCATTTTTTCAATTATTTTAATCATCTAAATATTAATGAACCGGTGAGAAAATTTTCGATTAAGCAGTACTCCATCACCAGATCTTAATTAAGTTTCAATGTAACCACTCTGGACATAATGTCCAGAGTAATTCCACTGTTTATACCGTTTAAAATAAAATCAAATAATCATATAATAGATAAATAAATGACGAAGATATTGCTTAACATAAACATAAAAAAACGAAAAAATCATGTTAATGGAAACTTTCTCTCTTTTTACAGTCGGTTAAAAATAAACCAAGATCAACTAATTCTACACATTTTTTAGATATAAGTTTATACGCACCTAAATATATGTATATAAATTAATAAATTTTCGTTGCTGACATTTATATTTATAGGAATAAACAAAAATCTAGCGATCCTGCATTTAAATGTGGATTAAACTTGGTTCCGTGTATGGAGTTTCCATATAACTTCCTGGAAAAATTTCGCGTGAAAGAAACCTCAAAGATAAATTACAGTACTTAAGTGCTTAGTAACACATCTAGTCACTTTGCTCTCATTCCACATTTTTCTGGTTCTGTATGCATTGGATGGTCGATCCCATTTGTACGGGACCCCGTAGATAGGCCCATAACTTACGTCGACACGCGATCCATCAAACATATTCTTTTAGTTATTTACTATGTTTGACTCTTAACTCCGGAACTATGTCGAATGAACGATTTATATTTGAATAGAGTGGCTTTCATTGTGTCAGTTATAGATACGTATAAACATATAGGTATGCTCCGTCTTTAACATAAATATGACAGAATGAACAAAGACAAAATATGCTGTTTATTTAAAGTAATTAGCATTATCTCTTTGCTCCATGCTTTCCAAGTCTCTACTCACTAGGAAAGGACTTGTTCAATTTAGTTATAATTATAGATCAAACATCGTAACACGGGAGCTATACTATGTGATTGTGAGTTGAAGTGCGGAACAAACTGTGAGTACAAGTTAACTTTGAAAAAATATTACTTTGCAAAAATCTTTAAAGTTAATGCATGGACTTAGAATAAATTTAAAAAAAAAGTGACAAGACGGGGAATCCATGCCCGATTTCGGATCGGATCGAAAGACATTTTAAACACTCGTAAAATTTAAAAAAATATTTTTCGGACTTGTACAATTTTTAAGATAAAATTTCTTGGACTTAAAATTTTCGTATGGTGAATTCTACAACACAAACGGTGACTTAGAAGAATTTGAATTTTAAGAACTTGTGATATTTATGGACTGTTGCAGAACTTAGAATATATTTTGAAAGTGTATTGTATTAATTTTGGTCAGCATTTCATTTATATTATTTTATTGTATTTTAAATTGAAATTGTTCACTTTTTAGAATAAGGCATTTTTGTATCTAAATATTTTTAACTGTTTTTGGATTTTCAATCTTTTCTATTTTATTTACTATAATTATTTACAATGGATTCTTTAATTAAAGTTCAAATTAATATCAGTAAAACAATTAGTAAGGCTAAAAGCAATTTTAAAAAGTCACCTAAGGAACGCTTAAGTTTTTCTTATATCGAAACAAGATTAGAAGCTTTAGAGTCACAATGGTCTATGTTTGTGCAAACTCATAATAAACTCATTGGTGATTATAATGATGAGGATTTAGCAGATACTAAGTATTATGAAATTGATGTTTACCAGGCTACCGAAGAATTGTATTTTGATTATAAGTCTGAACTTAAGGAGAAATTTAATCAAACTAAAACTAGTTCGTCAAATGTGTGTAATTTGGGCAGCAATAATTCAAATGATCAACCGCATAACAATGTTAGATTGCCTAATATCACTATTCCCACATTTTCTGGCAGCTACTCGGAGTGGACAAGTTTCAGAGACTTGTTTATTTCGCTGATTCATAGTAATAGTTCACTTGATAACGTACAAAAATTACACTATTTAAAATCACACATATCGGGCGAAGCTGAGCAATTATTACGTCATGTTTCTATAACCAGTGACAATTATCTTGTTTGCTGGAATCGATTGGAGAACAGGTACAATAACAAACGTTATATTGCAAACTCAGTTTTAAAAAGATTTATGAGTCAGCGAAATGTTACATCTGTGTCTGCAAGTGCCATAAAAGAACTATTAGACACTAGTAATGAATGTATTAATGCATTAAAAAAATCAAGGTTTTCAGATAAGTACATGGGACATAACTGTTATTTACATTTTATCTTTAAAAATTGACACAGAATCTAGGAAATTATTGGAGGCAAAATTGAGCGGTCAAGAAGACCTGCCCACTTATACACAATTTGCTGATTTTTTACATCAGAGATTCAGATCTCTTGAATTCCTTGATAACAAAGTATCAAAGAATGTCGTTAAGGCTAAAGCACTTCACGTAACGCAATCTGTAAAATGTCCGTTTTGTTCCGATAATCATAAATTAGGAAACTGTAAGAAATTCGCAAAGGAAGAGTCTGACACACGTCGTGGTTTTGTACAGTCTCAGGGCTTGTGTTTTAATTGTTTAGGCTCTAACCACGCGGTGTATTCATGTCATGTACCAACCAAATGTAGAATCTGCAAAAAGAAGCATCATTCGTTGCTTCATCTTAAGACATCGCCGAATCCAACTGGTGATGCCGCGTCAAACGTGTCATCAGTTGAGAGTAACATTGTTGCTAAAACAACAACTGTTCAGCAAGACGAATAGACTGAACATATAACCACTTGTCACACCAATTTTCAAAGCCAAGTTTTACTTGCGACGGTGTTGGTGGAGGCAGAGTCACAATCAGGCATATATATAACTCTTCGGTCCCTTGTGGACCAAGGATCGCAGGCTTCGTTTATAACGGAGTCCGCAGTTCAACTGCTTGGACTGCAAAAGAAAGCATGCAAGAGTTATGTATCCGGTCTAGGGAATGAAAGAGATTCCTCAGTAATCTCCAAATATGTGGTCTATTTTAGAATACAGTCACGCTATAATCCTAACTTTGTAATGAAGGTGAAGGCTCACGTTTTAAAGAAAATCACCACATTGCTGCCAGATAAAGAAATTCTAAGTTACAAGAGTTGAAATTAGCGGACCCCACCTTCAACACGCCTAACAAGGTGGACATACTTCTGGGTGCAGATGTATATGGAGATATTTTAGAAGAAGGATTAATTAGTGGTGGACCAGATATGTTAATAGCACAAAAGACGAAATTAGGATGGATATAATCGGGAAAGGTAAAAACCAATAAAGAAAAAGTAGACAATATTCTTATATCTGTCGTTTGCATGCATGTAGTAGAAGAAAATAAACTATTACAAAGGTTTTGGGAATTAGAAGATGAACCAAGGCTAGAGAATAAAAACAGAATGACAGAAGAAGAAGAGAAATGTAAAAGGTTGTTTGAAAAAACTACAAAAAGAGATAGTGAAGGAAGATATGTTGTCAAACTTCCTTTTCGGGATGATAATCCACAATGTCAGCACGGGAATTCACTGGTTATTGCTACAAAGAGAATAAAATCATTAGAACAAAGATTAGCTAGAAATTACGAACTGAGGATTCAGTATGCTGATGTTATACACGAGTATATTGCATTGGGTCACATGGAGTTAATTCCTGACATGGAAGTGCAATCAACTGCCGTCTATCTTCCTCATCACGCTATAGTGAGGGAAGATAAAACGACAACTAAAGTGAGAGTTGTCTTTGATGCTTCATGTACAGGAACAAATGGTGTGTCATTAAATAATGACTTGATGATAGGGCCTAAACTGCAACCGGACTTACGTCATATTGTTATGCGTTGGCGTGTCCATCCGATCACACTCAGTTCCGATATCGTTAAGATGTATAGACAAGTAAAAGTGACGGATGAAGACGCTGATTTCCAACGTATAGTCTGGCGCGATGATCCAAAAGGTAAATTAAAACACTTACGTATATTAAGGCTCACGTTTGGCACAGCATCAGCTCCGTATTTAGCGGTCAGGGTTCTCCAGCAACTTGCAAAAGATGGGGCAGTGGATTTTCCATCCACGTTTGGAATAGTTTTAAGAGATTTCTATATGGATGATCTACTGACAGGCTGTGAAAGTGTAGAACAAAGAAAAAGAATATATAAAAAGCTGAAAGAGCTGTTGAAGCGAGGTTGTTTTGAACTTCAGAAGTGGGCAAGCAGCAGTCAAGCACTTATGAAAGCAATTAATGAGAAGCAAGAAGAAAAGACTTTAGATTTTAAAATGGATGCTGTGATAAAGATTTTGGGAATTACCTGGAATCAATGGACTAATAAGTTTCAATATTCAGTACAGCTTCCTCCAATAGATACACCAGTAACTACAAGAAAGGTTATTTCTGATATAGCTAAGCTGTTTGATCCACTGGGTTGGTTTGCGCCAGCGATTATAGTTGCAAAAATATTCATACAAAAATTATGGATATCCGGAATTAATTGGGATGACTTCTACCTGAAAAGCTACTAAAGGAATGGATTACATACCGAAATGAACTGCTGAGGCTCCGGGATGTTGTTATACCTAGATGGATAAATACTTACAAGAACGATGCTCGACGAGAACTTCATGGATTCGCTGACGCTTCCAACGACGCTTACGCAGCTGTTGTATACATGCGAGTTATCAATAATGAAGGGGACGTTTTTGTTCATTTGGTGACTGCCAAGACTAAGGTTGCTCCAATTAAGCAAGTGTCGATTCCTCGTTTGGAGTTGTGTGGAGCGGTACTTGTAACTAAGTTGTTGCGGGAAGTAGCTGAAGTCATGGATGTCAGAAAGGAGAACTTTCATGCCTACACCAATTCCATGGTCGTACTTGCCTGGTTAAGTAGCCATCCAAGTAAATGGAAAACATTGATTGCGAATAGAGTTTCTGAAATTCTAACTGCTATAGATCGCAATCAATGGTCTCACGCTAAATCACAGGACAACCCGGCAGATGTGGCATCCAGAGGCGTCAAACCATCTGAAATAAAAAACGCTGAATTATGGTTTTCTGGTCCAAGGTGGCTGAAAGAAAAAGAAATGAAATTGGATGAAGCGATGATATACGAAACAGAGACAGAGAAAAGAGTTTGTAATTTTGAACTGAGCAATGAAGTTAAAGAGCAAAGCGAACATGACAATATAATTAATAGATTTTCAACACTGCGGAGATTAGTAAGAGTTCTTGCATATTGCAAAAGGTTTCTTAAACGAAATCAATCAAATAAGACTAAATAGTTAAAGAGTAACGAGATAAAATAAGCTTTAGATACATGCATAAAGAAAGTACAGAAAATGGAATTTAAGGAAGAAATAGACAGTCGAAAGAAAACAAAAAAGATAAATAAAAAGAGTAAACTTACCTCGTTGAACCCGTTTCTTGATAACGTTGAAATTTTGAGAGTTGGTGGACGTTTTTTTTTTTTTTTTTATTTTTTTTTAGCTGCTTCCCCTAACATATTTAGATTAGGGACTTTAATTGCAAAACAAATTTTTCTCCTCTTTCAGTTTTCTTCTCTAGGGTAATCCTTCATTTCAGCCGTAATTCTTACATACTTTGTCTAATTTTTGCCCTTTTATTATAACTATTCTAATAAGTTACTCCTTGCATGTTCTCTATTGCGGTCATTCATACTTTCCATTCATTGCCTGGTATTCTTAATTTTTCCATTATCGCTTCCTATACATTTTTATTTTCTTTATTTATTGACAAGATTTTACGGTATTCTTTACATTGCCTTAGAACTATTGCTTATCTTCTATTTATACTTAATCTTTGGTTTCCTTATTTTAATACACTTATGCTTATTGCTATTTACATATTTCTTTATCTCTATTTATTTTACAAGCTTATTTTTATTCTTATGTTCATTTTAACATATACTTTTATATTATCTAATATTAACTTATACTATATCACAATATTTTTTTTTTTTTCTATCTTACTTATTCGCTATTTATCACAGTTTTGTAGCTTATGTATTGCTTATTTGCTTTTTTCAGTTTTGTTATTTTTTATGGCTCTACACGCTATGCTTTTGCAATAGTTCATGAATTTTTTACATTTCATTTTGTCTTTCATTATTATGCTAATATTGTCCCTCTCTATCTTAATATCTAATTCTGCCTCTATAGAATTTCTTTCTTTTTCAAATCTCTGACACTCTACAATAATGTGTGGCACAGTTTCTTCATATTTTGGGTCACATGGGCATGCCGGGCTCCCCTTGCACCTGAATCGGTTCAGGTATTCGGAGAACCCGCCATGCCCCGTGAAAATTTGTGTTAATACCGGGTCCAGGCCAATTGCGCGTACTACCTTGTAAGCCCCTACGGCTTCCGGAAAGAAAATTTTTGTGGTGGAGGCGGTGGTTTCAGTTCTGTACCTCATGTCCCATTCGTCAATCGTCATTTGTCTAATTTGACGCTTGACGAATAAGACCGGGCACATATCATAATCGGGTTTTGTTTTTTTGTTAAGGGCTGCATTCTTTGCCAGCTCGTCCGCCCGCTCATTTCCCTCCACCCCCACGTGCGCCTTGACCCAGAACAGTTTAATAATTCGATTATCCTCTAATATCTTCATGATCTTTTTCCGGGTCTTGACCACGAGGGGGTGAAGGGATCTATATCCTACCACCGCATCCAACGCCGATCTCGAATCACTGTAGATTCCGCAGCTGACCGAGCCACAGAGAAGCACCCTCTCCACAGCCGCTGATAAGGCCAGGAGCTCAGCCTGGAAAACGGTGCAGCAATGGTCCAGTTTAAACTTTTTAGATCCAGTTTCCGCCGCGCCATCCCAGACAGAGCGCCGCGCCCACCTTCCCCTCCAGTTTACTCCCATCTGTATAAATTACTCTGTCTAGAGATTCTTCTTGATCCATTGCTGCACCGTCCCCCACGCACCGATACTCCAACTGTATGTTTTCTGCCGGGTGAGGCAGTTTCGAGTACTGGATCGGTCTCTCCACCACCCGGTCTCCTACTACACTCCGGGAATATCCTTTCCTTGTCTCATATAAGAGGGCCGCTTCGCGAACCCTCATGTCCAAGGGAAGGATCCCGGAGAGCAGCAGCGCCGAGTTCAGAGAGACCGTCCTGTACGCTCTCGTTATCTTAAGGGCCATGCTTCTCTGTACCCCGTTCAGCCGCTTCCTTACTCCTACTTTGTTAGATGCGGGTGCCCAGGCGGACGCTGCGTACAATATTATAGGTTCGATCACCGCCAAGTATATGGTCCTGATGATCGCCGGATCCAGCCCCCAGTGGATCTCAGCGGCTGTCGACACCTGTTTGTAGACGTTCATTGCCCTCCTACATACGTAGTCTACATGGGCATTGAACGTCAATTTGGTGTCTATTATGAGCCCCAGGACCTTAATCTCCCGCGAAAGACCAATGCCCACCCCGCCCATGTCCAAGAGCGGCGCATCATACTTTAGTTTATTAGTTAGGACCATTGCTTTGGTTTTTTGTGGCCCAAAGTTTAACTTATTTTTGATGCCCCACTCCAAGACATGCCGGAGAGAAGCATTGGCCCTTCGCTGGACTTCCCGAGTGCTATCACCGGAGAACACCAGGACCACGTCGTCCGCAAACGCTTGGCAGCGATCACCCCTACTAGCTAACTCTTTTAATAGGGGGTCCAACAAGAGATTCCAAAAGGTTGGACCCCCTATCGAACCTTGTATGCAGCCCTTTCTCGTCTCCCTGGTGCAGTCGGCCCCTGCATACCTAACTCTTACCATCCTATTGCGAAGGTAGTCGTCCACCAGCCTTCTGAGGTTTACCGGGCAGTCGGTCCTCGCCAATTCACACCTCATCGCGGGCCATCATGCGTTATCAAAGGCCCCCTCTATGTCAAGCGATATTAAAAGCACTAATTTCTTTTTATTTATTTCCTCTCTTATATAGCGCAGCATGACATAGAGGGAGTCCTCCGTCCCCCTCTGAGGTGTGAAGCCGTACTGGTTCGGACTGGCCTTGGGCAATGTGTAAAATCTTACTCTATCTATTATCATTCTTTCTAAAATTTTCCCAAACACCGGCAACAGTCCGATTGGCCTGTACGACTTTGGCTGTGTGTAGGACTCCCTGCCCGGCTTCCTCAGAACGACCACCGCTGCCACCTTCCATATATTGGGGAAGCAGGAGAGAGCTAGACACCTATTATACAAAGCCAGAAACATGACAGGATCCAGGGCAATCGCCGCTCCACATATATCCGCCGTGAAGCCATCCAGCCCAGGCGCCTTTTTAGGGTTGAATTTAGACACGGAGCACTTCAGCTCGTGCATAGTGAAAGGTGGATCACATAAACCATTATGTTCTCCACCGTTCACTCGCTCTGCCAATAATCGTATCGCTTTGTGCTCCGCGTTATCCCTATCTTTGTCATCCAATGGGTAGAAGGTCTCCGCCAATAGGCTGGCTGACTCCTCGGCATTCATCTCTTTTCCATCCACAGCCATAGGTACATCCTCTTCCCTTTCTCTCGTGCGGCGAATTACCCTGTAGATCCCGCCCCACATTGTTTCCCCTTCTTGTTCACTACAGAACTTCTTCCAACTGGAGATCCGAGCCCTACTCGCCGCCGTTAAGTAGTATTCCTTGGCTTTTAGGTATTGCTCTACTACCCACGCCCTGCGCGTCTGCGCTGCCCACCTTATTCTTCTCTTCTTCCTCAGCACATCTCTCTTGAGGGTGGACAACTCCTCGCTCCACCAGGGCAATCCTGCTCGCCTTCCCCCGGCCACTTTGGGTATACAACCATGACATCCTTCTGTTATGGTATTCGTAATTTTTTCAACCATTTTTTCTAGCTCTTGTTTATTTCCTATCTTATTAACCTCGTCAGCATTTATATGCCTCTCTTTCCACAGTTGGGCCAGCTCCTCTTTGAGCTGGCTCCACTTGGCCTTCTTTGTGTTGTATACCCTAGTGGCCGTTACAATTTTTCCCCCAACCCTTTTTCCAATATTCATCTCAAACAGGATTGCCCCGTGATCCGAAGTTATCATGTGTTTGTCCACCCTCCAGTTCTGGACTGCGCAGAGCATGGGAGCAGAGCACACCGTCAGGTCTATGCAGCTCTGAAAGATTTTATTACCACGAACCGTGTCAAAAGTGGGCTCGGATCCCCTGTTCACTACCTGAAGGGCATAGGTGTCTAGGAAATTCGCTATTTGTTCTCCTCTAGTGTTTGTGCTCCTACTTCCTCACCACACACTCCAGGCATTCACATCACCTCCTATCAAGATATTCCTCTCATCCATGCTTTCGACTACCTTCTCTAACCACTGGATGTACGGGTCCAGCTCTCTTTCACCCTCAAAGTATACTGACACCACCCCCACCCCACCGATGCCAGTACCTAATTTTAACACAGCAAAATTCTCTGACATCAGCGTTGGACTGGGAGCGATATCAACCCTCTGATTAAATACTAAAATAGCTGCTTTCACTCTGCCTTCCGTTCCTATCCTACCTTGCACTACTCTCACTCCAGCATACTTCTTAACTAACCCCGTACACCCAGTGTAAGGCTCCTGCACCAGAGCTATGTCAATTCCCCGTCCTACCGCCTCCACTATGAGCTCTGAAGTGGCTTGTTGGGACCGCTGCAGATTGGCCTGGCACACCTTGATTACTTTACGATCCCTATAATCCACGTTAGCAATAGGCAACTGACACCCGTGCCAACATGTCCCACTTCTTCCTTACCATACACTCTTTGTCGAATGCGTTGTGGGCATGGTCATCCATGCTGGCCCGGACGCAATTGCTGCATCTGGGCTCGTACCCTTGTAACCTTCTTGGGCAATCTTTCCTAAGGTGTTCATCACCACAGTGACTACATAAATCTCCTTTTTCTTTACATAGCCTTTTCGGGTGACCGTAGGCCAAGCAGCGAGTACACTGGATCAAGGGGGATTGATCCTCGACATAAATATTTTGTAAATCTATCTTTACTCTCCCCTGATCCAGCGCCCTCCTCCATATTTTAGGTGAGACTGTTATTATAACATGTCCGCATAGCGGGTTCCTAGCCTTTCTTCTATACTTCACCGCAATCCTCTTTTCCTCTTTTCCTATCCCCTGAAAGATACCCACATTCTGTTTCTCAAGGGCCGCGATGATCTCCTCATCCTTATGCACCAATAACACGTCCCTGAGAATCAGCTGTGGGTCCTTATTCACCACTTCTTCTACAGTGAGGTGTTTTCCTGCCTTTTTAATCCTCTGTTGCACTTTCTCTCTTTCTTCCGCTGTCACACATCCCACTATTACTTTCCTATCTTTCACTTTCTTCACTCTTTCAATGCTCACCCATCCTTCCTTTGCATCCACTGCCTTCCTTATTCTTTCCAACACTTGTTCGCTCGTTTCTTCTTCTTTTTCCCGCACCCTTAGGAGCTTCAGGTCTAGCTGCCGCCGCACCCGCGTAAGTCATACCAACTTTAACCATACTTTCTCTTCCTTTTGTTAACTCCTCTTTCATTTCTTCCATTCTATCCCTATTTTCCTTCATTATTCCTACATACTTACCCACCTCTTCAGAACTTTCTTTCATTATTTTTTCGTGCTCTTTCATTTTTTCAATCATCTCTCTATTTTGTTTCCATATCTCTTCACTTATACCCTTGCATTCACTCCTCTCCATTCTTACTTCTCCATCTTTACTCTTCAAGTTTTCCATTCTACTTTCCTCTGCTTCTTTCACTAACCCATACATCCTCTCTATCGCATCTAACACCTCACTCTTTATCTCGCTTTTGAGATTGCGACTGTTATTTAAATGAAGCTTAGCCTTGGTGAGGCAAGCTTTCGCCTCGTTAAGCCGACTTTTGTAGGTGACTTCGGTCTTTGGCGATTTTTCTGCCGCAATCTTAATTTTAAGTGCGCTACTCTTTTCCACTACTCTAGGCCTAGCTTGTTCACTTTGTTTCCCTGTATTTACCTTCTTTCTATCTATTACTGGGGATTTTTGTTTTTCCTCAATCTCACCTATACTTCTTCTGACTTTGCCTGCTGTCACCTCATTACCACTTTCATCACTTAAATCAATAGTCCCTACTTCTTTATTTTTAGGTGCTTCTATTTCGTCACCTCTATCACCCTTTTTGTGTGGTGTTCTGATACCTATTCCGAACATTGTGTTAGGATTGTCAGCTACGTCAATTGTTTAAAATATTTGTATAAGTTTTAAATGTGATTCAATCAATCCGTCGATTTACTTATTCCTATCAATTTTAATATCTTAATCTATCCTTGCTTGTCAATAAACAGGCAAGGAGGACGTCACTATACAATTAATTTAAACAAAATACAATAATTATAATTGCTTGTACTACTGTAATTGTCAATAAGACCTCATCTACTTAATAATATCACAATACGGCAGGTGTATAAAGCCTGCCGTAGTCAACTTAACTACTCGGGTGTAAAATGCCCTTGTCTACTTATTCTTTATTTAAGCTACAGTCTCAGATTGCGTCACTGCCCCGACTACCTCGATCCCGTCCTCAGGACTTCTACACCTATTTATATCCTGTATACTACGCTAATTATATAATATATATATATATATATATATATTCATATATATAAAATAATATAAATAAATATGTCTAATATATACCCTATCTAAGTTTTATATGCTGCCCTATACTTTATTTATCTGTTAAACTGTTTTCCTATATAATTTTCCTATTAAAAAATTTTTTTTATATAAATTAAATATAAATATATATAGTATTATATGCACCTGCTTATACTTTATACGCTACCCTATAATTTAATACTGTTTAAATTTTTATATATAAAATAAATATAAGTAAATATATACCCTATCTATGTTTTATATGCTGCCCTATACTTTATTTATCTGTTAAACAGTTTCCTATATAATTTTCCTATTAAAAATTTTTATATAATTTATTCGGTTTACACCGTGTGAGCGAGGGCCTTAACCTCGCGTATATGTTTTACCAACTTAACTTAAAGTTGCAGGAATATTTCTTCAATTTTCACTTTGTTATATCTCATCCAAAACTTAACTTTTTCAAAATATTTTTTCAGAATTCTATGCGTTATTACATTATCTTTACTACTACAATTTACAATTTTTGAAAAATATTAATTAATTCAGGATAAATCACGATAAAAACAAAGGGCGTGCCCGATGTTCAACCGCTAATCTTTACAATTTTATCTTAAGTTTGTCTGCTACTTTGGTCACTTATAACTAATCTATATTCTAATATTTTCCTGCAATTTTTTCTTAGTATTGTTTAACTAGATCTGCTCTTATCGTCCCGGTCTTCCCAAGTCTTCCCGATGTCTTATTTACTGCTTTTCTAAGTGATTTAATTTCTGCCGACCGCAAATACACAATTTTTTAAACTTTTGTCTGTAACTTTTTCCCTTTTAACTTTTTGATGATTTTCCTTCTTATCCTTATTAGTGACGTTTTGCTCTATGTTCTATTACTCTTCCTACCTTGTAACTATCTCCACTATCCCGTAATTTTGAAAACCAAGTTATCTTGAGGTTAGTTTTTGCAGAGCCTTGTTATTTCCGTTGTAACTCCTTACTTTTTAAAACAAAATTTTTGTATCTTACAGGTATAATTGTCCTTGCACTGAACTTCCTTCTGTGCTAATTTTAAAACAGGTCACCGATTTCCTTTAGGTTCCAGGAGCGCCCAAAAACGAGCAAGTTTTTGACCAACCGCAAAACGCGATTTGTCGTCACACCCTTTACTTTTTTGAGGTTTTTCCTTCAGGACGCTATTCCCTGGCACTTACTTTTGCTATTTTTCACTTTTTAATAACTAAAAATCTTCACTTTTAACCACTTTTGAACACGTGTTTTTCACCTTCAAAAACAATGTACTTGTTATTACAAGGAAAAAAAAAAATACGACTCCGGTTTAAGAACGTTGGTGGACGTTTAGATGGAGCAGCTTTGAGTGATTCCGCCAAATATCCTGTTATTTTACCCAGCAAGTCACATTTTACATCATTAGTTATAGCTGACGCTCATGAAAGACTTCTACATGGTGGACCTCAGTTAACTTTGAATTACTTGAGGTCCCGATATTGGATAATTAATGCGAAGAATAATGTAAAGTCTCATATTAGGAAATGTGTAACTTGTGTTCGTTATGCTGCTAGAACGACGGAGCAACTAATAAGACAGTTGCCTTTTGCTAGAATCAAAGCTTGTAGACCTTTTTATCAGAGTGGTGTAGACTATGCAGGGCCTATAAATATTCGCGTGTCCAAAGGAAGAGGTAACAAATCCTATAAGGGATACATTTGTTTGTTCGTGTGCATGGCTACACGAGCTATTCATCTCGAAGCAGTAAGTGATTTGACTACTAGCGGTTTTTTAGCTGCCTTCAAGCGTACGATAGCTAGACGTGGACACTGTGCCGATCTTTATAGCGACAATTGCACAAATTTTGTAGGAGCCGCCAAGGAATTAAAATCATTATTAGCTGAAGAGAGGTCAGCCACAGCTATGGAAATAGCTGAATGTTTGGCTACAGAGGGTACAAATTGGCACTTTATACCTCCCCATGCTCCACATTTTGGTGGACTATGGGAGGCAGGTATAAAGTCTACCAAGTATCACTTAAAAAGAGTGATTGGGAATTCCACACTCACTTTTGAGGAGATGAGCACAGTATTAGCTCAAATTGAGGCGTGCCTCAATTCAAGGCCTGTCTCCCAAATGAGTAATAGTCCAGAGGATCCAACTCCACTAACGCCCGGTCATTTATTGGTTGGAGAACCACTTATACTTGTTCCCGACACCAATTACGAACAATCGAGTATCGGTAGTCTTAAGAGGTGGCAACTGACACAGCGAATGGTACAGGATTTTTGGCGTCGTTGGTCCCAAGAGTATTTAACTCAATTTTCAAATAGATATAGATCACTGGTTCCCAAACGACTGCATGAGCTCTCGACTCAGTAGACAAAATACTGAGTCGAGAGCTCATGCAGTCGTTGTCTAAGATGCCTCCTAGCTAAATGAAATTACAAATCACCCCCCAGGCCTCTACACAACGCCCCCATTTTTTTTCTGGGTCTCTTACCGCCCCCCTTTAGGCCTGCAGCGCCCACAAGGGGGCGTTATCGCCCACTTTGGGAATGGCTGATACAGATGGTCACACCAAAATCCTGAACCAAACGTTGGAGATGTTGTGCTCGTTAAGGAAGATGGTCTTCCACCAGCTAGGTGGCTTTACGGGATTGTTGTTGACAAGTACCCTGGCACTGACAATATTACACGTGTGGTCAGTTTGAGGTGCAAAGGTTGCATTATAAAGCGGTCTGTTACAAAACTTTGTATTTTACCTATTAGTAAATGAGATTGCTGTTACAAGATTTGTAGTATTTAAAATCATGATATTTTTTTTATATATTGTTAAGTTTTTGTTTTATCTTGTTAACATTTCTTATGAATTAAGAACTGAAGTTAATAGCTAATTTTTTAAACAATTTTTGTTTTTTTTTATTTTTGTTGTACCTATGGTTATTGAGTTTTGTTTTATAATGAATCACCCATTCTTGATAATATGTTTTTACTGGTTGTAATGCACGTACTATTATGTTACACTCACCATGAAATTGTACGACACTTTCTACAAGGTTTTTTCAAATTTTTTTTGATGTTTAGTTAACTTATTATATTAGAAGTTATATTTTTTTACATACAGTCCACTTAGAAGATTTAAGATTTAACAGTGTAATGTCATGGTGGGCGGTGTGATGGACATTCTGTCCATGGTGGGCGGAATGTTCAATTTAGTTATAATTACAGATGGTGCAATGCATTTGTGTATTACGATGTTATCCATAATGTCGATTTATACATGTTAATGTATAAATCTTAATGTTAATGTATAAATCTTAATGTTAATGTATAAATCTTAATGTTAATGTATAAATCTTAATGTTAATGTATAAATATGTTAGCTTAAAAACTTTTTAATAATACAAGAAGATTAGTCTCCCAGATTTAGTGGTTTTATTTTGCGCTAGTCTGGGATTTTAGTCAAGGGCGATTTTGTTCAGACTGTTATCTTGTTATACTGTTAATGCTCGGACCAAGAATAATAATAACAATTATGGACGGAGTCATAATAAGTTGCAGCTCTTACCACCGTATGTCAAACGAATTTTCCTGTCTTTTTCTATTTCATTGAGCGTAACCACAAGTAAAACAGTTAGCTATAGTAAATGTGGCAACTTCGCACTGTCAGTATATTCCGTGTCAGCTTATGAGTCGGTCATGAAATAATTATTTGCAAAATACTCGTAAATCGCAAAGTGTTTTAAATACTAGTATTTACGAAAATAAAAATATGTCATGTTCAGCTGTGTGTCGTTGTACCTTCCCTAGTCACGCGCATTAGTAAAAATCTAGAAAGTCCTAGAGACAACAAAAAAAATTACACTTTAAGGAAACGCATTTAGAGCAAATGGTTCGTTTTTGATAGTTGGTCCGAGTGTTAATCGTATGCCAAATATTTTAAAATTTATTGTCTGTGAATGAAATTTATGCCTATAGATAGCTTTCATCATCAGGGGAAGGGAAAAACTACATATGTATCTAAACAAAATGTTACATTTCATTTCGTTATTAGCTGCAACTTTTTTTTCGGATGTACATATGCGTGTATGTATGTGTAACTGTCGGAGGCTACTAATCTATTTATATTTATTTAGATTAATATTTGTAGGCTCCGCTGCATGTTAAGATTTAATAGCATGAATTTTTGAAAGCCTACGTAGATTTTTTACCAGGTACTCCTTGAAAAAGTTTATTATATACCTGCCTTGTTAACAACATCTTAACCACCTTTTATTTCTTTTTTAAACTTTACAATTGGTTTCTTTTTTTTTTTTAATTAAGTGGATAGTACATAGAGCACTCAACCTGGATACTATTATTCTTGGTTCATTCACTCATAAATTATATGTACACGTCAAAAGCATGTTCGAAACGACGTATTTTATTTGAAAACCCTTTCATTTATTTATAACTTTACCTTTTTTTCTACGGCATATAGGTAGCTCTGTGTTTTCTTGGTCCCATAGTAAAAGTAAAAGGTTTTATTCATGGACAACGGTTTAAGTAATTTCGAATCAAGCGAATAGGGAAAAGTTGCATTGCAATTACTTTAAATAATGGTGGACAAGAGATACAATCGAAATCCTTCTCGAGCTTATTTCAAACAATGAGATAGCAGACAGACTGCTTTAACTGAGAGCTTTGTTTTATAACTTACCCTACGTATTACTATTTTTGTATGCTATCATATCACTATACGAACAAACACAACAGCTACGTATATATTTTCTGAAATCACGAGTTTGTGCTTTTGAATCACTGACGCTGCACTTGATGTAGGTATGTAAGTTCGATTGCCAAGTCGAATAAAATAGTCGATGTCGCTTAATGGAGGCCACACACGCTATGAGAAATTGTTACGATTAGGCGGTACTGTTTTAACGGTACCTACCGTTTAGTACATTGTATACACCCTCCACAGTTTATTGCAACGAACTTTATTTTTTTCGCGATGGCTACGACAGGTAACGTATTAGCGACTGTTGGTTTAATACTTGCGTTAAGAAAAAAGAAAAAAAAAAGAAAAATCGTAAGAATCTTAGCGTCTGCCATCCGATGTAAAGATTAGCTAATAAAAAGAAGCTCGTTCTCATGAGAATTTGTAAAAAAAATTTAAGATGTTTAATTATTTCAACAAATTCGCATTTAATTAAATTCTAGGTATTCGTAGTTAGACAAGATACCTAGAATTCGCTTCTAGGTATTCGTAGTTAGACAAGATTTTGTTATTTAAACCCACGACCTTTTACAATGCCATCGCCGCAAAAACTGAGGCCGGTAGACACACATATCTCCAATTCCAATTTATCTATTATAAATTTGATACGACGGTTTTAAAAAATTGTATAAAATTGTAAAGTTTTGTTACACACACGTTTTGCCTATCATTTCTATTTACTGTACTGCAGAGTACGATCATTACGATTTCTCGTAGTTTCTGTGGTATTCATAAGATATCGGTGCGTTTATGGAGGACGCTTACAAATGGTCTGAACAGTCGGTAATGTATAGAGATGCAACGACATGCTTCGTAAACAGTTATGAGGGATTACCGAGATGTAGGGGGTGAAATCGCGTGCGAATATTTTGGACGGGTAATAGAATTTATTATCATACGAGCTCTGCTGAAGTATTTGGTATATGCAAAAATTTTCTAGATATTTGAATCGTAGATGCTGTATCTAGTATGAGGTACAGTGAAACTCATTTTTTTATTAATTTTCTGTTATTCACAATCACCTCGGCGTATGATTGTCTGTCACAGACTTTTTTCTTGCGACTATTTGAAATAAGCAGTTGAAGGCGCATTTGTAGTAAAGTTTTAGTCAAAGATGAAGACATAAACTTGAAATTGAATCTTAACGACGGAGGTTACATTTCGGAGCTACAGTATAAAATTAAAGAAAAAATCGTCGAAGGCTTCGTGTCATATGATGTATGTAGGTATATGAGAAGTTTGCACCCCGTTTTTAATTCAGATGTAACAATATTGACGTATTATTTCGATTCATAGCAAGTCTTTCATTTTAAGGAGTGCCATGAATTCAAAAATCACATGAATAATGTTTCTTAGTTGTTTTATTTAAAGAAAAAGAAGAAAATCAAATGACCTTGAATTACTTCTGGAAGATTGTCTGGTCAGTCCGAACCTGGTCAGTATCCGACAAGACAAATGGAAAGCCGTCAGATTGGTACGATAGAGAAGGACAATGTTTCTCATTTTGTTTCCAAGAGCTCGGAAACTTTTGGATATGCTCTTTGAAAATTATATTTACCTATTTAATTTCTCACTGGTCTGGGGTAGCAAAAATACACTGCGTACTTGTGTCCTTTTATTATTTTATTTAATCAGAACTTAGTCACACTTTTATAACGTGAGATTCTATGTTTATTTATTCTGTAATACTTCGATCACGAGTAAATTGAAGGTATTTCAATGTTATATTATAGGATCATTCTTCTGCCAGTCGATGCATTACATGATCAGTCTAACGTCAACCTGGTTAGATAGATGCATTGATCTGTTGTCAAACTGGATATATAGCCTCTATCTTAGGTCATAGAATGATCTGGAAGCTATTGTAAATTGACTGTAGCTGGTTAATAAGCCAGTGGATGTTATTGCAGGAAAACACCAAGAAGTGCCGCTTTGTTTTAGTTCCGAGTTTGGTCACTATCGTATCGTATCGCTCAGTGGTTTACATGTCTAATAGCGCGCAGGGAGGCAGTACGATTATGAAACAAGGGAAGAATGTGATCAATAATTTGAATTTTTTGTGAAATCTGGACGCAATGACGTTTGTGGATTATGTCAGAAAGACACTGAGATTTGAGGAGGCGAAAAGAAATGATAGGTCTGCGATTCTAGGCGCTCCGTCCTTTCTGATCACCCCATTAGAGATATAGCGTGAGAATACGTATGTACATGTACATTTATGTCTGTATGTATGTCAGAGGGTGAAACAGTATATCGCGGCGCCCCTACTTGTGCAGCGTAGCCGCTTCGCAACGCACTAAACTAGCACCAACTTGCGATCGCGTTCTATTTGTATCCTCACTTAGAAGACCTTGTTACAGCTAAGTTTCAATTACGACTAATACTATTGATTAATGTGTTATACAATCATATTCGACTAGTATATTGACTTCGATAATTGGTATTATTGTACGTTAGTGTTTTTAATGAATTTATTTGAGAATTACCCGAGCTAGCAAAAATACGTCTTATCATTATGCTCCTATGTTTTACGTTTATACTCACGTCGATGTCTTAATAGAGGACTTATATCTTTTATTAGTTTTGGGTAATCGGTGTGTTTGTCTGGAGGTTAACAATAAAAAATATTATATGATAAAATGAGGAGAACCTATGACAGTTTCTCGAAGGCATAAATCTGTGTTGAAACATCGTTGATTATCTCCTGCTTTCCATTTCAAAAATGTACCATAGTAGTTTATGATTGTTAAAATTCTAAAATTGGATATAAAAACTTACATTAAATAAAGACGGTGTAGCACATGAACCTTGTCCAACCTCCACCACACTCCCCGTTTCTGATTAGAGGGCTGCGGCGTTTGATTGATGACTGCGCGAATGTCGTCTGGAACAAATGACGAGACGAGAATCGGATGATCGATACAACATCTGCGTCGCGCGAATCCATTTGTTGGGGCTGTAATTTACACAGTACTTTACATCATAATTTACATATCTGTTCATGTATGTATTATTTCAAAATTGGCCTAAAATATAACTTCCTTTATTATTCGCTATTAAAATTTAAATGTCTCTGCCTTGTCTTTGCACCAACAAATATGCACATATGTTTTCGAGTCTGTCAAAATAATTAATTATTAATATCTCTTTTTTACCTAGTTATTACATTTTCCAAGGAGATAAAAAAACACATTAACTGGGGTACTGTAACTAACTCGAGTTCGATCTAATTAG
The DNA here is from genome assembly GCA_907165235.1 of Zeuzera pyrina. NCBI lineage: Eukaryota > Metazoa > Arthropoda > Insecta > Lepidoptera > Cossidae > Zeuzera > Zeuzera pyrina. The sequence continues at coordinate 4,824,049 of OU015623.1, forward strand.
TTTTAAGCTCATTTTATATAACAAATATCGTGTTTAAATTTACATGATGTCATAGTTTCTATAATATGAAAAGTGAGGTTGTAAAAGTAAAGTGAAGAAAATAATCAACCTGGGCCTTTTTTTTAATATTTATTTCTTAACATATATAATATACATTATACTCACCCACATTAATATAATACAATTTGACAATTTATTACACACCAACATATACAAAGAGAGATACATACAGAAAAAAGAGCAAAAAGTACCGTTTATTTCTTTAGGAAACTTCTCCCAGCAGACCCGCCACAGAGACATTTTATAAAAAAGAAAGAAAGGTAGACACTGTGTGTGTAATACAATATTATTATACTAAATATAAATAATAATTACATAACTTGAAATTTGAACTTTGTGTTGTACATTTAAAATATTATATGAAACCAAAAGGTAAACTTTTTTGATATTATTTTTATTATTATATTTAAGATTTGTGAAACCTAATATTTAGAGTTTAATTCGCGTTGTAACGTTTTTTAGATTAAAATTTGGTATTGGATGTAGAACGTCGCGACAGTAGTTAGTATTCAGGCGACAATTCCACGAGCATTTCATTTTAATCGTAATCATCACAATTTACTTAATTCAATTTAAATCGTTATAACGATGTCTGACTTCTAACGACGATACAGTGCTCTTTAATTATCAAATCACCTAGTTCCATACAATTTTGTTGAGTTATACAAATGTAATAAGGGTCTTATTATTACTACTATACATTAAACACTATTGCTTTGACACTGGCATCTATTTATGAAATATATGATATAAAAGATATGTTAAGGATTCAAAATTGATAAAAATATCGACAAAATTGCTATTAAAAAATGTAATGCCGCATAATTAAATGTTACAACCTACTTCATTAAAATTTTAAACCTTTAAAAAATTTTTAGACGTCAAATAATCACGGCTAAAAAAAGCTGTGTGATTTTTTTCTGTGCTTTCCAAATTTCTAACAATTTCTTCTCCTAATTCAATTCAGATTCTTCACAACTCATTTTATTAATTAAGTTAATTAATTCTTAATATTAATTGATTTTTTTAAGATTATTAAATAAATAAATAACTTGTTGGTTAGTTACGTAGTCAAAGAAACGTAAATCTAAAACATGCTTTATCATGATTAAAAAAATTAACGCATGCGCACTAATTATAACTAACCTGGTTCTAAAACAAAATTATCTGTACTACTATATAAATCTCTTACATCTGTCTGTAATTTCAGCTTTTCTGTCAAATTTTGCGTTGTTTGGAAAGGGGGATGAAACATTGAATGGGAAATGCTGAACCACCGAACCAATTATGATGTTTGGTATAGAGATAGTATGTGCCCGGAGAAAAACGTAGGCTAGATGTAGACTTTTTTCAAAAACAATATTTAAACACACTATGTGCATGTACATATAATCTAACCGAATCTGGGAAAACGTCGAAAAAATTTTCCGCGCAGATGAAGTCGCGGGTACAGTTAGTATTAATTAAATTTCAGTTGAACATTCGATCCTGCGGGCTTATTCACAAACGTCCAAAACTCAACTTTCCGTATCCGACAGAAAACTTTTCGATGATTTTGCCTATACGCGATTCACAAATCCCAAATCGTGTTATTATTATATTATATATATATATATATATCACATTATCTTCTTCTTCTCAGTCGTTATCTTCATTGCTGAAGATTGCTTGTCTAGTCTGAGGTATTGATCACCCGATGCACTATGCTCTTCCATGTCTTCCTATCCTCTGCGGTCTTAAGGGCTTCGGCTATTGGTAAGCCAGTGAGCGTTTTTACCAGATCTGACCAACGGGTAGGTGATCGACCGCGTGGTCTTTTCCCATCGACCTTGCTGACTACTACAAGCTTCTCAAGGTTGTCAGGGCTCCTACGAGCGACATGTCCAAAATATTTGAGAATTAGGTGGAAACAAACAGCGGATAGCCTTTTAGTAATTCTTAGCTCCTTAATAATAGACACGTTGCTCCGGCGTGCAGTCCATGGAAGTCGCAACATCCGTCTTCAACACCACATTTCAAAAGCGTCAATTTTTAAAATTGAGAATACCAGCGTACGTACCAGCCTCACTTTGGTTTTACAGGATATATTGCGATCTTTCCATATCCTAGTGAGTTTCGTCATTGCTGCTTTGGACATTTGGATTCTTCTTGCAATTTCTTCTTCACTGCCCCCCCCGCTACTAAGAAGATAGCCACGGTACACAAAGAGCTCAACGAATTCTAGGTCCCCGAGTTCATTGGAGCGAATTAGTGAACCAGATCTGTCTACCACTAACACTTTGGTCTTCGACTTGTCAATTGTAAGGCCAACTAATTCACTCTCTTTCTCTACTCTACACAGGAGTTGAGCCAATTCTTGCTCAGACGATGCAAATAAAGTTGTGTCATCTGCGTACCTATTATTCCTCCTTCCCAGCCGTCTAAGGCTCGTCTCATTATGTATTCTCCATAGGTGTTGAAGAGAATTGGAGACAGGATACATCCTTATCTAACGCCTTTTTGCGGCTTAAAGGGCTTTGATAGGACATTGTTCACCTTTACGACTGTGTTTTCATCCTGGTAGAGGTTTGCGATAAGAATGACGAGGTGCTCAGGCACTCCCATTTCTGTTAGAATATTCCATAGGCATTCCCACCTAACACAAACACTTTTGAGTAATCGACGAAGCACATCAGCATTGGAATGTTGAACTCACGACACTTTTCAATAATCTGTCTGACATTCACAATCTGTTCCCTTATTCCTCGCCCTTTAACAAATCCCGCTTGTTCTGCTGGAATCTGCCATTACAAGAATGCTTTTAGGCGTTCATTAATCACGTACAGTAGGACCTTGCTAGCGTGGGATATGAGCGCCACAGTCCTGTAGTTGCCACAAGACTTAGTTGATCCCTTCTTGTGTAGTGGTATTAGAATGGATTCCTGCCAGTCACTAATCCACTCGCCATTTCTCCATATCTGATTACAAAGCTTTTGTAGAATGCATATACTATCATCTCCTATCAACTTCAAACTTTCGGCATAAATACAGTCACTTCCGGCCGATTTATTACATTTAAGCTTCTTCAAAGCGAAAACAATTTCAGACTTTAAGATGTCGGGCTTTTCAGGGATATCGGACATGTTGTGGCGTAGGTTTGTTGATGTAGCTGTCTTGTCAGCATACAAGTCTTCGCAATAACATCTCCACCTATCTACCACCCTGTTAATCTCTGTAAGGAAACCTCCATTTTTGTCTTCTACAGCCCAAGTTTTTGCTTTGAAGTCCCGCGTTATGGACTTTATTTTCATAAAAAGATCTCGGGTGTGCATCTTTTGGGCATGATCTTCAATTTCAGTACAAATGTTATTAAAGTACTGGTCTTTGTCTTCCCTAGCTCGACGCTGCACTTCCCTCGAGAGCGATTTATATTGCTCACGACTGCCATCCTTTAAGAGGTTTTTTAGTAGCTCTTTTCTTTTCTTAATTACGTCCCACGTCTCATCTGACAGCCATGAACTGCGGGGTAAGTCGCGCGACTCAACTTGACTTTCTTTGTAAGCTGTAAGCATCAGTTCTTTGAAACTTCTCCAATTTGAGTTCACATCAGAGCTGTCATCTATCTATATACCCGTCGCCAGTTTCTGCTGAAATCGTGCCTTAAATATTGTTTGCTCTCCAGGTGTCAACTTACGTCTCTGCTTATTACCAGCTCGGTGACACTTCTTAAGCTTGATGATCATTTTTGCCACCAACAAGACATGGTCACTACCGCAGTCAGCCCCTGGGTAAGTTTTGGTGTTTATTACGCTTGATTTCCACCTTTCGACGATCGGCCTTTCCGCCACGGAAAGTTTCCGACGTTTACGAATACCCCCCCAGGTCTGATTAAAAATTGTAAACGCACCACGGGAGAAAAGTATGACATCACAACCCGCGTTCTTGCCACCATCGCCTTCGGCTCAGGTGACAATATCACGCGGGTTGTAATGTCATACTTTCCTCCCTAGGTGCGTAATATAGATACTAAACGAAAGTACACGTGATTTAATTAAGAAGTAACAAATTAATAATGAAAACAATTACTTTTAAATATACATGATAGGTTGTAGTTTGAATTACTAATTCTGTTGTTTATTTGTATGTAGTCAAAGAAACGTAAATCTATGTAAATCTAAAAATCTAAGTAAATATATATCTATCTCATGTATTAACTCGGCGTCAGTGGAGTGAAAAATTATAACACCGAGTATCAAGTTGGGTCAAGATGACCCCTATTTTAAAAATTAATGTGATTCCAACATATAATGGAATTTCAAGAAACTGTAAACATTATAACATAAGACGCTTAATACATACATAATTACATGATATTATAATAATGTCATTATTAGTTATGAACGAATTAATTGCATATTAATACTTATTTAATAATAATAACAGTGCGACCAGAGCTGAAAGACTTACAGTTAGCACATCTCGTATTCTTATTTCTTCCCTAGATCAGTGAATTATGATGAATAGCCGACATATAGGTTTTTATTTATAAAACGGCTATATTAAAACTATTCTGTTTTTCAAAAACAGAATAGTTTTAAAAGGAGAAAGGGGTTTGAATATTTTTGTTCGGAGCCTGACGTACTCAATAGCGGAAAAAAATTACTGAGGTTGCTATATCTCAAAGTGTGACGTTACAGAGTTATTGACAAAAAAAAACTATGTATCAGAATTTCAATAATCATGAAAAAACTACAAATATGTTGTAATGTAAATGCACGGGTTATGTAATCGTATGTGTAACAAGTATGAAAACAACTTTTGAATAATTATTTTTAAAGCTAAATAAATTTTAATTTCTTTATTTTTAATATTCGCAAATCAAGCGATAACCTTTCTTTATAACATGTAATAAGTATGCCTTCTTTTTATTACAAATAAAAATTATGCGGCGTCTATGTGAAGTGAACCCATAATCGTAAAGTTAACGTTAATAAATATTCAAGCAGTAACGACATCGCCCCCTTACACAGGGTGGTTATTTTATAGATGAAGGCTCTGTAATTTACTTTAACAAAATAATTAGAAGCCCTTTGTAACTTCCTTATAAAAAATGTGTTGTTTTTTTATTGAAACAGATGCAATGGTATAGTTACTGAAGACAAAAATAAGAATAAAGTGCAAAAACTGTCTTAGAAGAAATGTCGATTTAGAATAAGATCGATGTTGAATATTTGGGAATATCAAATTTTTTTATTTAGACATACAAAAATACCATCAAAATTTCCGACTTCCGTGGATTTTCCAAAAATTTTCTTTTACATAAAATTGTCCTGACAATTACGAACACAAAAAAAAAGAAATCAGTCAAATCGGTCGAGCCATTCTGTCCGTGATGCTCCGTCATGCATGTGGCAATTGATTCTTATTTATATAGATAAAGCTCTAGGAGAATGTTGAGCGTACCGAAATTTCAATTTGCATTAGTATATAAAACGGTTTTTTTTACATTAAAAAAAAATATATATATATATATATATACTTCGACATGTCACACAGCGTCCTCTAGTCCCAAAGTAAGCAGCACAATTGTAAATAAATACTCGTAGTACTTCTGGCACAACTGTCAATCATTGCTTGATCTTACATATAATTATGAACCAAAAAATGCAATAATAATAATACTATGCTCTACATACTACACTATACACTGTACTACAGACAATTTACACATGTTACATGACCCCAAAGTAAGCACTATACTTGGGCTAAGGGTATCACGCAACGAACTGGGGAAGCTTCCAGTAATACCCGTCGACTTCAAGCCAATTAGAAATATTCATTTCCTAAATAATTGACATGACTGTGTCTATCTTCCATCAAATTTAAGCGTTGCGCTGTATAAACGACTACTTACTAAATGTTTCTTTAAGCACTTAAATTATGTAATAAAAAATATGGTTTTATGGCATATGTAGTAAGTACACCTACTGTAAAACATGTAACGGCAAAGCCAATGAAGTTCAAAGTTCTACATAAACGTACTTAGTGCATTCTGTATTATTGTTGGTTAACACTTAGTGGGCCAGCAACACTTTTCCCTGGGGTTCATGACGACCCTCTCCAGGATCGCCAATACCTTCGCTACCCCCATATATGCCGTCAGATCATACCATCTAGTTTGAAAAGTTGGGGGTGACTGAAGAGGAGCTGGACCTAGCCGTGCGGTGGCTCAGAGCCTGGAGCTCTACATCTGGTCCGGAAGCCTACAACGCAATCTTTCGGGTCGATCTTCCTACCAGTGTACCTCGTCTGCTATACAGACGACACTCTGTTGGTTGTCGAGGGAGAAAATTACGAGAAGGTCATCCGGCTCGCCAAGCTTGAGGTAGCCCATTTCTTTGGGAAAATCGAAGAGCCGGGACATTGGGTAGCACCGCAGCAAACAGGCTCTGTGGATTACTTACTCCATCGAGAAAGTAAGCCATCCAGCTCGACGATTCTCGTGGGCGATGGGCTAGTCCAGGTGGGGCAGTACATTAAGTTCCCAGGCCTCACCTTGTACAGTCGTTGAGGGTTTTAATTGCCTAGCCCCTAATATCGAGAGAGCAACGGCTACTTTGCACTGGTTGCTTATATTTATGAAAAATGACATTTCATTAAATTTACAATACTCATAAACATTGATTACATACTTGGCTTTTTAGCCGTGATTACGTAATCCGCAGGATTTGGCGGATTACCAGCGTTTTAAACATGAACCAGAGCCCTATCACTTGTACTGATTGATGTACCTATTATTATTTATACATGTTGTGTCTGTGTAGATAATAAATAAGTAATTCTATTTTAAAATGATCACGAAGACTTTTAGAATTTTATGTTTAAATGTAACCATTTGGAAAACAATACCAATATTACTTCCCACTTTCTGAAATTTCAATTTTCGACAGTTTCTTAGAATAATTACAACGAATTCATTAAGTACAAGTATAAGGTAATTCCGTCTGCTCCGTAATTTCAATGTAACGCACAATAAGCACTTTTACACAATACGCTTATTAGACGCTTATTATTAAATCCGCAATTAAAACGTTCTGTATATAATGTAGATGTGTAACAATATATAGGTTGTATATATCGGCTCCTTTCTACGTTACCTCGATAAGGTAAATTGATGGCCATCTTTTATAAGAGATTGCAATGAGATTTATTTATTTTCACATAGAAATCTACGTTCATTCGCTGAGAAGTAACGTAATTTTTTAAATCAAAGCTTAAACTTAGTACTATCAAATCAAAAATACAATTTCAAAATGCACGAAATAATTTGGACCAAAATTCACTAAACATAGTAAATATTTTCGAAAACTGCAGATATTAAACGAAAAAATAAATCGATTAGTCCGTTCAAGAGATAGCATGCTACAAACAAATATACAGACACACAGACGACGGTATTTATCTTATTTAACATTTCTGTCAAGGTTTACAAATTAAATGGAGATGTAGAATGAACTTCCTGTTAAGGTTTCCACAAGAGACTATACTATGGAGTCCTCAAGCGTTTGAAAAGGTTTCTACGTTTCTAAGGTGGGCAACGCATAAAATATGTCACTCATGTTGCCGTCCATAGGCCGCCGGCAACACGATGTCATAAATGTAATCGGTAATTATCAGGAGTCGCGTCACACATCTAGCATAATTAAAACTAAAGTCGCTATCAATACTATAATTTATTTAACAGTTTACAAATAATTATCAACTGTCGAACTTAAAAAAAATATCAAAAATTTATTAGACGTAGTAAAAATAAAATAACAAAGGAAACTCTTCACTAATGAAACTAGTAAACAAATAAATTAAGAACAATCATGTTATTGAAATAAACAACTTAATTTGAAAAATAATTTGATTAAGAAGAACGAATCTCATTAATTTGTTAATTAATTTGTAGACAAAGAAGTCGTTCCGACGTGTAAAAAACACATTTGACTCCACACAGTGATTTCGCTATCAAACACTAACGTACGAACGTGACCACGACTTTTCTTGCACTTTGAACACTCAACCGCTCCTCACACTTCAGAGGGTACACGAATACCAACTGAGTAGTGTCAGCCTCGAACTGTCTGAAAGAACCTTTCTCTCGTTATATGACCCTAGTGGTTGTCACAGTGAATCGGACGGGGGAGAGCAGTGGAAGACGCTCCGCCTAGAAAGATCAACGAAGCTTGAGAGCCCCTCCGTAGAGTACCCGGGGCGGAAGATCTTAGCTCTTATCATAGCCAATAGATTCGCACCTGTGTGCTGGTAAGTACCTATTAGGGTTAGTATCTGTAGGGGTAAGTATGTACAAGAGTAGAGTATCTGTACGTATGTCCACGATTTGCGTCGATAGTGTTTTAAAACCTACTCACTTGCCTGCTTGCTGACCAAAGACTGAGATTACCGAACTACAAATTATTTCCGGTAATAATGTCTCTGCGCCGCATATATTAAATAACCAGATACTACAAAAAATTTACAGAATTTAATATACTATTTGGTTTGCATATTATTCAATCTGTTATTATTTTTTAACGGTTATCCATTTTTTCAAGTTACTATATTTTTAACGAAATGGTATCATAGTTCTGTATTAATTTTAAAATGATTTTAAACGGATGTAGGCATTTAGAAGTCACACCATTGTCTCAAGTTGTCTGTCACAAGTTGTCTGTCACGTGTGTCAAAAACTCGTTCAAGTCGCTTAAATCTCAAAAATAACAAAAATACAGCTACATTTGTAGAACACTTCATTATTAGGGATATGATGGATGATAGCAAAAACGATTCTCATCTTAGTAAAAGCCACTCGTTCCGTCAACAAGAGGGTCTACAGTTTTTTAAAAACTTTTTAAGGCAAAAGCAAAACAAAATGCTAGGATTCATTAGCATTATAAGTATAACGAAATGGGATTTGTTGCATTGAAATTTGTAATAACATGTGTAAAGTTAAGTATTTAAAAGAAAATATGTGAGAAGTGAGAAGAGAAGGGAGAAAGAGAGAAATAGACAGGGAAAACTTGATATTCGACTTCAAAAACTGGACGCATATATTACGATATTTAACGATATTAACCATATATACATGTACGTGTACATATTATGTATTAACTATATTTTCAATTTATTCGGTTGATCCAGCGCTACTTGCCTCGTATCTTTTGAATAAGGCCAAAAAATGGACATCGAACGTATCAAGAATAAGGCGAGGCAACGGAATACGAGAGGAGGAAAGTACAGTGTCCAGGCTCTCGCGCTCACGTCGCTCGTTTTGCCTCCTGAAGAGTATGGATCGAGCTTTAGAGGTCTCGCAATTACCGTCGCGAGTAGGATCGAGTGCTAAATATACATACGTTTCTCATATTCATACATTATTGAACAAAACAAATCAGAAAATTTGGTTATTTATAAAAATCTTTTTTTTGCACGTTCTTGATGTTACTTCATTTCTTTTTTATTTATTAACTTTGAACATGAGGACGATGCCATAACATATTAATGCAATGTTGCATTGCTGAAAGAATAATTTAAATCAGTTCTAGTTTTTGAGAAAAACTTATGCATATCACATTCTTACTTGGGAAAATAGATCCGCTCTTTTTAAAGTTGGCTAAAAGCAGTTTCATATCCAGAAATGCATAATCATAGAGGATTTTGGACTATGTTAATTTTTATGAGAATTTAAACCAGAATGCTATTTAAATTTCTTGAGAATATAGATTAATACGAACGAGATTCTATAGATTAAGAACTTTCATCTTCATGGATTTTATTACAGCACCCTATTTTGCTTGTGCAGTGAAGAAAAAATTATGATATCATCAAGAAAATGCATTTGGATTCGCCACATCTCGTATTATACTTTTGTTTATATCCTTACATTCCATGGAGAGGGTGCCTTTGTGTGACGTCATCACCCCACAAAATATTAAATCGATGTTGGTCATAAAATACAACTGTAATGTATTTTGGCATTAAATAAAATGCGTTGAGGAAATATAATTCTCTGTTTACGATAAAATGAGTCTCAAACGCAGGAATGCCCAAAACTCTCTGCTATACATATACAAAAATCAATGTCAGCATGTATGTGATTTATAGACATGATTATCACTCAATTGATTGAGTTCAAAATGGGTTTTTTTATCACATCATTTAAAAGGTTTAGAAAGTAGTTCGAGCTAAGTACTTAATCTAATCCCTGTGCGAAGTCCAGGCGAGTCGCTAGTTAGAAAATAAATGTTACGAAGCACTACAATTATAATTGTCAGTTTCAAAAACAACAAATATATATGCACTTCCTTTTATGTTTTTTATTTATTGTATAATGTCAGGTAAATCCACTCTCCGATTAAGCGTAATCCATATACTTTAAGAGCATTTCTGAAATTATATTTCGCATAATCTCTGCCTTTGTATTCGCAATTTATTGCGTCAACATAATATATTTACTTATAAATATGTAATAAGAATTTACCTTTACTATCATATAATAAAACAGGCGCAGAACTGTGTCTGTACTTAAATAGAATGTATTGTTTTCGGGAGGAATACTGGGTTAAGGTTGTTTAAGATTCTCTAAATTCTTATTTCTGTTTGCCTTTAGTCTGTGCAAATTTCATTAATTTCAATGACTAGAGTTCCGTTTAAATAATAGGGTACATAATATCATTACAATATCTTCCTTACTTTATAGTGGAATAGTGGTGTGTGATCATTGTATAAATACAGTAATGTCGAATTATTGTCAGGGCAAAGACACCTTGACATTTATTTCTCTTGAAAAACGGACAAAATGAAATGCCAGGCCAAGTCACTGGCGTGTATTTTGATGCTGCTTCAACACTTGGTCCTCAAACCAAGAAAAACAATGCACGGAGCCATAATAAGTTGCCACTCTTACCGCCGTGTGTCTCTTTCTATCTCATTATGCGTAATCACGAGTAAAACAGTTAGCTATAGTAAGAATGGGAACCTCGCACCGTCAGTGTAATTCGTGTCAGCTCATGACCGACTTAACATATATTACTAAAATAATTGATTACAAAATAGTCGTAAATCTTAAATACTTTTGGTACTAGTAATCAAAAAAATTAAAATGTGTCAACTCTGTATTGATGTACCGTGCCTCTTTCCTAGTCACGCACATTAGCAGTGGCGTGCATTCCATAGAGACAAATAGACACTACCTATCTACCCTGACAATTCGCAAATTAAATAAATTAAAAAAAAACATCTCAACCAAAAATGTGATTTCAAAATTCCCGCGCTCGCCTTACCTTCATCCCAACACGACAAGAAAGCGTCACGGCAACCGTTCGCTTGAGATACAAATTCAAATCGCGGCTTGATTTACACACATTCAAAACTTTTCTAACACTGTGTTTCGTATTGTTACGGTTGGACCTTATGCGTAAGGAATAAGGTCTATTTTACGAAGGAAAATAACCTATCTGCACCCTTAACTGGCATCTTATTACCCTTAGCTCGTAACAGTATAATTACACACGTGCATCTGTAGTAGTTGTGAATGTTTACCTATCTCAAAACACGTACATAATTTAATAAAGAGACGGAGTCTGTAGCCAATAACAGCACCGGAGTAATAAATTGTCAACGGTTTGAATCTTATTAGTTATAGCTTAATTTAACCTATTAGAAAAAAAACATATTTGCTTCATAAAAAATATTAACATGTTCATTAAATGTTATAAATATTTTGAATTAATAATACGAACGATCTCATTTCTTATTGCATTTTTTCTTATTTTAGCGCACTCTGAACTTTTTTATTGACGGTCTCTTCCTTACTTATGAAATTTTTAATAGACACATAAAAACAACAGATGGCGCTCACCAGCATTCAATTCAAACAAAATTATATTTCATTTTTCTTTGTTGTTGTAGCTTTATAAGGTAATAAGAAGCAATTTTGCTGCAGTTGAAAGGAAGTTGCAGTTTTTCAGAATAGTTCCAGTAAATAAATAATGTAAAATTAAATCACATTAACATTATTTATTACATATGAATTATATGATAAATGGTGACTGCACAGTGACTGCAACTAATTAGGCGTATATGGAGACGCAAGCCGCACAGGTGACCCATTTCAGCACAACACAGACTGTTATTACGTGTCCGTGCCCGCACATGCACGTGTTGTATACATGCGTACATGACTTTTTGGCGGGAATGGGAGAAATGAGGACGTAATTTTATTTATATTTTCAATTTTTTACATTCTTGGGAGTTCTAAAATACAAAAGTAATTCATAGCATATTGTATTTTAAAATTGTTTTAAAATTCTGTTACAAGTGAAAAAAATGGAGTAGGTCTAAATAAACATGTGTAGCGGAAGTTCCAGCGCTCTTCCAAGAAGTCCTTTATAACTTCAGTAAAGCCTATTCTCATTTTACTGGAGGAGTTTTACGAGAAGAAAAACACTAATTTACTTGTTATTCTACTTATTAATACGTGATATTGGCAAGTGCGCTAATCTATGGCATCATAAAGAAAAAAAAAGAGAGTGTGATACATTCGTACATTAAGTACAAAAAATTGTGTTGCCCTACTCTGTGCTGTGCTGCGCGCGTGTGCTGTGTGTGAGACTGCATACACCTAGTCTTACAATTGTTTTTTTATTAAAGCATGTGCTTGTGTGGTTGTATATGATACAAATTCATACAGAGTCATTACTCTGTATGAATTTGTATCATATACAACCATTCGTTATGTACATAATAACGCATTCGTTATGTACAAAAACCTGTGCTAGTCTGTTCTGTGTCACATTGTGCGGCTTGCTTCTTCTGCGCTTAGGTTTATATTAAACTCTATGACAATAATGGAGAAACGCGTTTCTTATCACGTTTCGACGCCACCTTAAATCTTGCGTGTTAGCAATCGGCCTTGGACTTATTTTCTGCGATCTACGCACCGAAAGTCGCGAGCTACATGTAGTATTTTATATAAACTACGTATTTACATCATAATTGAAGGGTACGTGGAAAATATTGTTACCTACGGCTTCAGATTAAACTCAATAACGAACGTTAAGGCTGCACGAGTAAGATCTTACGAATATTTAAAAGGAAACTTTTACCTTTGACTAAGATTACCTTGTTATATAAAAAGAAACATTATTATTTCAAAACTCCTATAATTTGTTTTGAAATGTCCCCAGCCTAGTAATTTGAGAACGGATATCAAAAGGTGATTTGAGTCCCATCGTCTTTATGGAATTACTGTCGTAATTTGCTTAAAACAAGCAACAATCTGTAATTATTATTAAAGTCTTTCATTTACTCACCCAAAATTTGATAATCTTATATAAATAAAAATGAATGTTCGTCTGTATGTTTGTCTTCTATGTGTTCCTAAATCCTTCATCCGATTGCAATGGAACTTTGATAAGTAGTGGTCCTGCGTTGTGAGTTGTTACGTAAAATACCTATAAATTGGTTTTATGAGCTTAAATCCATTCATTAATTCTTTTATGAAATATTTTAAAATGTTAAGTAATACAACATACCTAAATGGCTTAAGGCGAGGCTTGCCTAGAATACCTCTTATATAGGGTGTTTTTAAGAATGTCGTATTCGTAAAGCATAGAGAATTAGTATTTTATTGAACAATCTTTTAATGAACAGAATTGTATTGTTTTCGACTTCATACACACATTCATACACTCTGATATTACCTAAAGGACTTTCTAAGACAGATTGCTGACGCGTATCTAATTGCGCTGCAAGAAAATATATCTGCCATCATCATACCATATATGTTCTTATGCGACGTTCTTGCCCTCTTACTATTAGATTACTTCTATACACTTACGAACGCTTGCCTTATGGAATTGTAATACTATGCAAAATATCAAATATGTACATCGCTTAGTTTCTGAGAAATTCGACGGTGACAGACGGATAGACGCGTGAGTGATCTTGGAAGGATTTTATGTTTCCTTTTAAGGTAACCCTAAAATAATATGTAAATGTATAACTTATAATAAACATAAGCTTAGGTGTTGATCTGAAAAAAAAAACAAAAACACTGACCGTACCAGCTCAGCTTGTAACATCGTAGAATGAATAGGACTTATTACGAAGAACATGAATAGGCAATGTGGTGCAACAAAGGTACACACTATCTAGTAACCATCTCTTAACTTAAATATAGTAACTAATTACCTATTGTTAGAAATATACATCATTATATACGATTAGTTAGAAGTAGTGTCTCATGTTTGATCGAATTGTGCTATTTATTCTACATACCTTCTTCCATCCTCTATCATGGCACCGCTCGCCACCGATAAGAAATTCATCCTTACACTTTAGAAGCGACTTGATCGCGCACAGTACAATTACAAAAAGAGGCGTAACAATGTGGGCGTAAAATGGTTTTTATGGGGTTGAGAACGTGCAATTAATCTACAACCTCTGGTGTTGTAGTCGTCAATAGGCTACAATAACGCTTACCTTTAGGCGGACCCTGTTAGCGGGTCGTATGCTTGTCTGTCATCTTTGTGATATAAAAAAAATCCTCAAAAATCTGAAAGATGATACTCAGGTCGACTCGTTTTTTTGAAAGACTGGTTATTTAATTTTTTTTACCTGAATAATGATTCTATAATATAACAAGGCGCAGAAACGATATTATAGCGTCACAAATGAAGCGTACAAAAGATTATAATTGTAGTCTCTGGCCTCAGTTGCTCTCAAATAACTAAATGACAGAAGCTGGCAGTTTTTTCTTATTGCTTAATTACCCTGTTTCTTTTAGATTATTTGGCAATCTATTAAAATGTGAGTAAAATGAAAAACGTACATAATTATGTGCTTTCGCCACATTTTTTTTGGTTGCTTTGTATTATAAAATCGTTATTATAAATTAATTGCCTCTGAATCCATAAATCAGTACCGCTTTTTGAACCGAGAGCAGAAAAGAATTAATCAGATTAATCTTTCGATGCACTTCCACCGTCCTGAATTATCGATATCGAATTAGCGATAAGTGGTGCACTCTTTTATCGGGCAGCTGTCGATACTGGCACTAATCGAGTGAATCCTCTATTGGAAACGAGTTAATTTCAATTTACTATAGAGTGAAGTAAGAAAAAATTACATTGAACCGAAAGAGGAATTTTACAGATGTCAGCTTTGGCTCAAGCGGAGTCTTCATATAATTTTTTCATTGGCATCATTTTCAGGGTTCTCCAATGGCAAAAAGGAATCTTTATAGTTTTGTCCGTAATCTTGTTCATTGTCTATCTATATATCACAGTAAATATATTCCGTCAGCTTTACACTTACTGAACTGAGCAAGGAGCTGTAAATTGGTGAGGATACATACATATTTTCACGCTGTATCACCAAAGGGGAAGGACGGACCGCCAAGCATCGCAGTCCTTACGTATCTACTTCTTTCGCCTCCTTAAACCTCATCATTCTCCTTACGCACTTTCGCCTAGGTATGTGAGTGCTTTTTCCGTCGGCTAACACTCTTTTTGATTTTTATCTTCATAAGAGCTTAGGTCTTACTTGGCTTCTGCTACCATTCACTTTGGCTCTATAGATTTTCATCGTCAGTTTTTCATCACTTGTACTTTCGATGAGCCGGAATCATCCATGCGTGGATATATAAATATTAAATAATGTTTACGCTGGACCCATTTTCATTTTTTTAATAACTAAAGTTGTAATAAATTAACTTAAGAATTAAGTTAATTCATTAAAGTGCTTAGTTGGAAATTTCTAAGAGTACTCTATGTTACTACGTGTCCGACATGCTCTTAATCATTGAATTATACGTTATACTAGAAAATAATCAAAACAATAATCGTGTTCCTACGAGCTGGCAGGGCGTGCGCGGGAACTGCCGCTTCGCCGTAAGTAAGAGTGACAATGCTATCGTGTCTTCGCTTCGAATGGGCAAGACCTGCTCACGACGTTTTAATATAGAATAATAAAATATAATAAAATAAGTTTAATTCATTATACATCCATTTTAAATGTAGTCTTGTAATAGTCCAGTCTTGTAATAGAGCATCGAGTTTTTAATTATTTATTGTATAAGCATCATAATATGTACATTAAATATGAAATGAAGTAAGATACGCTACTTTGTTCACTGCACAAGCATCGAATTAAAAGTAAGTTAGGTGCAGTCCCCGGAGCCTCAGTTGAGTGAAACATAGCGCTTATTTCGAACACTCAATCTAATATTTAGATATCGTTGCTTTTAGCCGATTTTTTTGGGTAATGTGGTAGCAATCTTTAAAAAGGACCCAGATCTTTGCCTTAACACCAGGGGGCTGGGCATTCGGAGATTTTACCGCGTACACTGGATTATGTTTGGCTTTTACCTGCTAAAAATTCCGCATTGATCGTTTTTGACGCTTGTCGAGGGCTCCAGAATATACCATTCTCTATCGAATAGATCTAATAGATTACACCGTTATCCACCTACCATTCTCCGCATAGTAGCCAAAGAGAATTTTGGTTAATTTTTAACGGTAACGCCGGAAGAAACTTTAAAATGTTACTCGGTTTCCCGGAGATAAAACTGAGCTATATGAGGGGTTTGACCTCATTAAAAATGCCGGGGGCTGATTTCGGTGTTCGTCGATTTTCTACAAAACGCACCGGAACTAAATTATATATATCTCCTATTTAATAACTGATCTCGTTTGTAATTATTGTAACCTACGTGAAAATCTGATACTCAAACCGCAAAGTCATGTAAGTTTTTTGGTATTTTTATTAATCAATCTTCTTTGATAAATTACACAGAGCATTTCGTATATTAGTTAAATATTCATTTCCTTTGTATTTCGAGCACATAACTAACAGATGAAACAAAAATAATAACATCAATCTGCTGATTCCGCGAGCCAATACATCAAATAAAAATGATTGAATGAATGATATATTGTACATATGTCAGCAAAAATATACAGTTAATTTGTGCGCTGTCATACATTGCGTGATTTGCTTCAAATATCATCACAGTTGGTCGCTTTTGATCAATATTGAGAGTGTAAGGCTCAGTTAGACTACTGTCACATAAGCTTCTATTTTTAACTCCCGAGAGAAGTAAGTTTTTTTTTATTAAGGTGTACCTACTTAAGTACATATACCTCTATGAGACCGTAACTTAACCTTTACAGACTAATAAGTAATTTCGATAAAATTCTTTGAAGTATAAACTGAGAATGCGTCCAAAAAACTTTATTTTTCTTTAGAGGAAATACAATAATATCGTCATTAAATGTTATTATTCATTAAATGAATATTTAAGTGACTTAAAAATTATTATACATATATTTTGTATTATTACGATGGTCTTAATTTTGAATACATAATAAAATAAGAATACATAATTATCACCATGTAAGTGATAACTTTTTTGACTAATATAATCATTTTAATTTACAATTATGTAAACGTTATATTGCATTGACATTATATTGACTTTGAATTTCATTGACGTTATAATGAAAGTAATTAATATTTATATTTTGTTATAAATGTTTATTTTCACGTTTACATAAATGTTATGTATTGATATTTGCACGTCATAGCGTAACCACAGATTACTTAGTTTACTACCGTGCGTAACTATGTGTAATAACTAATAACTCTTTATAAACGAACTTACGTGTAAGTGATGTTCGATCATCATTATATTGTCCTTCGATAATCACTAATGTAGTCTCCACTTTTCCGTCGATTTGGCGTCACGAAATTCAAAGCAATAAAAATAATATTGCTAAATCTAAACGCACCGTTAACGATGCCCGCCTATTTTACTGTCATCTGTCAACTTCATTTCTTGAAAGCTATATACCATGAACGTTTCTGTATACACATTTATGACAATTTGTATGGGACAGTGAGAGAAAGGAAATGATAATATTTCTTCCACTGGGTTTTTGGGAGGGCTGGAGTGATCATCGAAGGACAATGTCTTCATATAATGATGATCGAACATCACTTACAGGTAAGTTCGTTTGATCACTCGTTACATTTCAGACTTCCTTCGATGATGTAGATGTTTAAAGGTTTATTTACGAGTATATTAAAAATTGTAATCAAATGTGTAGAAAAGAACTCCAGTTTTTGTTAACAATAACTATTGTTTTATTCAATAAAGTTTTATTTGCATAATTATATTATTAATTTAAACATATATTATGTTTTACATGGATGTTAATTTTATTAGTACTAGCTTTTTATTCTAAATCATAAGTTTTAATATTTATATTAATCAAGAAACGTAATAACTAAAATAAAGGTGAATCTATCAACATCATATCAGTTAACAATTAGGTGTTAATTTCCTCCATCACTGATTATTTATCGCTGTTGTATAATCTGTATGAGTAATTATAGGACGGTTATAAAATCTCGCGAAAGTCTGTGATTGAGCGGTCCATCCTGCCATTCTCCTAATTTCGTCAATACTATCTCCTCGCCTAAGTGCGGCCGAAGTGGACGCATGCCTAGTAGTATATGCCGTGAAAATATCAATGTGTATGCCACTATTTTTACGAGTTCCTTTAATCTATCTACTGATTGTTGATACTGAGGCTTTTTATATGGTTTTTTATATGTTAAAAATAAATTATCAATGGCATTTCTGTGACCTTTTGTCCTGTTTATATAATCTAAGACAGTCTTAGCTGGGCAAACTTTTGGTTCATTTAAAAAGAAGGGAAGTATTAAGTTGGGTAGATATCTACCTGTTGCAGTAGTTTTAATAGCGTCAGTTATTTTAATTTCTAGTTTATTACTATAAGACGCAAAATTAATCAATTTAATCAAGGCTATAGCACAGATTAATTAGTTTAATAGCGTAAAGCTATAGTTTGAATTCTATGTCCTGTGGATATGGCAAGTAATGTAACCACTTTTTCAGTTAAGGTTATTAATGAAATTAGGTCATTGGATTCTAGGTTTCGGAAGTAATTTAAAACTACTGAGACATCCCACATTTCATTAAATGTTTATGCATAAAATATTTAGGCATTGAGGTTCGTAATTTAAATACGCCTTTCAGAAATCATTTTACTTTATCGTCTTCAGACAATTTTGGTCCTATGATAAGAGTTAATGCTGACTTCATTGAGTTAAGAATACTGTAGGATGAACCGCTATGAAACTTATGTGTTAAAAAAGCAATCACATTAGGTATTGAACAATTAATAAATTCTAAATCATTTCTTAAACAATACTCACGCCAGGCATTAATTGCTGATTGGTATTGTGTAAGCGTAGACTCAGTGATGGAAGCCAACATAATCTCAGCAGAAGCAACAGTGATCCCACGCCTTATAAATGCTTCCCGGATAAGATCCGTACAGCAAGTCGTAGTGTCGACCTGAGAGGGTGCAGGTTGCCTGCATCTGAACATAAGAGATTATCCTTAGGCTTCAAAATTAATAGTTCTGATGTTAGCATGTTAGTAAATAGTGGGAACCAGGGTTGTGTATTCCAATATGGTACCACTACAATGCCTTCAGCCTCATCAATTTTAATTTTTCTGAGTGTCCTGAGGATTAAGGAAAATGGGGGAAATGCATTCTTTTGGGTTGTAGTCGGATCCCCCGACGTGTTTTACCCACTGACTTTGCTGTCCTAATTTTATCATGAAGATTATCCCCAAACAGATATTTATCTGGTTTTGTTTCCAATAAGGTGTCTCTGATTTTTTTATCTAACCCAGACACAATTAAGGCTCTTCTAGATTTGTTTTCATTAAAAATAATGTCAGTAAGGATCTTAGAGAAATTATTAAGAATTTCTAATAAATTCAGTTTTAACTCTTGCAATTCTACTGATAGAAGAACTTTGTCAGTACCGTGTGCAAGTCCAGCAATGCTGGCACTCAGCAATTTTTGACGTGTTTCAATTAGGTAATCTCTTTTCTTGTTTTGTTCTGTGCACGCTGCTAGTGTCTCCGGATTCACTTTGTGTATGGTCAAATGCAGACAATTTTCGGGTGGCAAGCGGTATTTTTGTTTCAAAATATTTTCTTTTTCTTATTTATCTAGTCTTTTTGTATAATATTCTCCCATCTGTCTGCTAATTTGTTATGAATTTTTGGTCCCATTTCCTGAGGTTTTTCATATTTTTTTCCCAATACTTTCATGATTGATTCATCCAACTCCTCTACATTAGGAGTGGTGTCTGAAAATGATATTTGAAATATAATGTTTGACCTAGAAATGTATCTGGTGAACTGTCTAGTAATTCTAACTCCACTTCCCCCCTTTCTTGTTAAATACATTTGTACTTCATTGCAAACTAAATCATGGAACGTCAAAAAAAGAGAAAAGAACAAAGGGGGAGCCTCAACCTCTCCTGTGCAAATTATGCGGAGCAACGAAGAAATAAGAGATAGGGCGTTCCCCGAACGCGACATATACCGGTTTGTCCCCCCTGGTGTAGGTAAAGTGCAGTCCGGCGTTGGGGACCGCCACATAACACGCTGTGTACCTCGCGGCGGGAAGTGGAGGGAGGAGTGCGTGGAATATGACAGATGGGATTGAAGAGAAGATGAATAAAGCTATTGATATTATGGAAAAGAAAAGATTGGATGTGTTATGTTTGAGTGAAAGTGAGTGCCCCAGTGTCCTTCGTCGGTTTGAGCAAGCTAGAGCAGTTTTGGGCGAATGTTAGGGAAGTTCTAGAGACGGTTGAAAAGAATGAGAGAATTATAGTGTGTGGAGACATGAATGGATGGGTTGGGACAGCTCGGACGGAATTTGAGTCTGTCCTAGGCAAGTATAATATGAGGTAAGAGAATAAATGATGCTGGTAGGATTGTATTACGAGTGTGTATGGAAAAGGATCTTTTTGTTGCTAATACGCTATTTAAACGCAAAAGTATTCGTCAGTACACATGGGAAAGGAAGGATAAAAGGAGTATGATTGATTTATTTTTGTTGGACAGCCGACTTAAAAGACTTGGACAGCGTCCAAACCTGCTGCGGTCTGTCGCATCAAGAGCTGGGAACTGCAAGATGCGATCTCCAGGAATGAACATGAAAAGGTAGTATTCGGTAAGCTTGACGATAGATTGAAAGTGACGAGTCAGGAAGTTGAAGAATGTTGGCAGAACCTTAGAAATAGTATGATCGAGGCTGCGAAAGAAGTGAGTGGAACGAATATGATTGATAGTGGTAAAAAGCGTGATGTGTGGTGGGATGGCTAGGTGTAAGAGTCTGTGTACACGAAGAAGAAAACATGACGAGACTATCTTGACGCCAAAAATAGATGTAGTATAAAGAATATGATGAAAGAGAGATATAAGCTGCAGAAAGCAGAAACAAAAGCATTAGTACGTACGTATGTAACTACATGCTAAATACTACTAATACTAATATTTTTACAAATGAGATATCATTAGAATAGGGGTATGTAAACTGGTGCAAATGGTAGTTACCCCAAGTTATTAGTAACACAGACATAAGTCCATAGAATTGAATAAACTTTGAGTAATTTTATAATGGAAACAAACGAGTCAAAATTTTGCGGGCGCTGGACGGTATTCTGTGATCTCATTGGTCACGTCGACATCTGATGTTGAATATTACAGAGCTGATAGAGAGAGCGGCGCGCGTGGTTGCCTTTTAAGTTATTTATTATTAAATTATGGTCAGTCGCAGATGCCTTCATAGGTGTCATATAGGACACTGGACTGTGATTTGTAACAATGTTATCCATTACTAATATCATAAACATAAAGGTGCCGCTGTCTTTCTGTTACGTTTTAGACCGATTTTGATGAAATTTAGAATGGAGATGGACAAAACCCAGAAGAAGGACCGAAGCTACTTTTTTCACGTTCACAAGTTCCACGTGAATAAAGACATAGGCAACAGATGGTAATAAATAAATATTACGTAAACGAATGAAGGCGAAAGCGATACTATATTATTTAAAGTAACAAACATTAAATAACTTTTAGATTGGGTAGTACTTCTAATTTAAATGCAACATAACCAAAATTCAGAAGTGTAATTCAGTATTTGTAAAAATTATAAGCATTAGAAATTTTAAACTGCTCTCCTGCGAAGTTGTGTATTTGCTCTTGCATTAGTATACGTAGGAAACTTCAATATAACCCTTATTAAATCCTGCTTTACTGTCATGCTACGTAATATCTCTTCAATGTTTTTTTTGAGGGTGAGAAGTGAACACCGCATGTGCTTTCAAAAGATTGCATTTCCCACAATAATTTTTGTACATGATTTCGGGCATATAGAGTTCAGATTGTTTTACAATTCGCGGTACAATAAAGTTCAAACCAACACAGCACCTTGCATTTGTTTGAGCAATAAACAGATAAAGTAAATAAATGAACAAAGAATATTGAAATAAAATATTTGTTTTATGTACATCTGAGTATTCAAATATTTCGTGGTCTCCACGTCACTGATTTTGGCAAGCTTTCTATAAGCAGGCTTTATCTTTCAGTGCAAGCTTTCTTCCGCTTTGGTTGTTTGTTTTAATGCTATGAACTGAAATTATATTGATATTGCATGGTAAATTAATTGTATATCGTGTTTTACTACACTGTTATATCTCAAGGCATGGATTTATTTTAATAAAATATGCACTCAATTTGGCAACTTTATTCCAAATATTTCAAATCTTTATTCCAAATCTCCAAGCTTTGTCTCTAACGGAATAGTCAGAGACAACGGATCTTACATACTTCTTTCGCTTCTTTAAATCTCATCATTCTCCTCACACATTTTCGCCTAGGTTTGCGAGTGCTTTTGACATTTCCGTCGATTAACACTCGGGCTATTTGATCTTCATAAGTCAGTCTTGGTCTCCTTTAGCTTCTTTTACCACTCGCTTTTGCGCTGTAGATTTTCTGTGTCAGTTTTTCGTGACTCATTCTTTCTATGGGCCAAACCATCTAAGCATTCCTTTCTTCATTTTTACAATAACACTGTCGTACTACCTTGTCATACTGTGCATCTTTTCAGTGCTTATTTTGTCGCAGGGGTGACACCGCACATATTTCGATGAGATCGCATTTCCACTGCGTTTATCTTACTTTCACTCGATTTCGGACTTATCCAGGCACTACGACCGTACAATAAAGTTAGAACTAACACCACATTGTGGCCATTTTGGCTGAGTTGGATATATTCACACTGTCTATACTAATGCGGACAGGTCACCGTTCACTTTTTTGTCAGTTGATATACCCGTCTCTCCACATCCAACTCACATCTTCCATCTCTCGAAAACGCTCTTCCCAGATATACAATGACGTTCACTTTTTCTAGACAATTGCCATTTACCCATATTTCACACTTTCTTTGTACATCGTCCCTTTCAAACACCAAAACCTTAGTTTCGTGAAATATTTCTTCGTTTTAATCAAGTTTCCGACTTAGACAAATTAATTTGAATGTAGAAAATATTCTAATCGAACTCTTATCACAGTTTTAAAAATTGCTTTGCGATTTTTGGTTACATACATATCCTCACGCTATCCCCAATGGGGGTACCATTGGGGATACCATTTTAGTCAAAGAGGATGGTACTCCGAGCATCGTGATACTTACAAACTTCTTTCGCTTCTACAAATAACATTATTCTCTTCACGCACTCGCATATGTCAGTCTTTTTGACACTTTTGTCATCTAACACTGACAATTTGATCCTCATAAGACAGGCTTGGTCATCCTTGGCTTCCGCTACTACTCACTTTCACTCTGTTTTTGTATATATTAGCGTAAAAACAAATCGATTGCTTCCTCGTTAAAAAAGTGAAAATTCCATTCCATTGTATTTTATTTGTAATTGGAACTACTTACTCCTCTGCTGAAAAAATTACATAATGTAATAATCCTTTAATAATATTGTAGGTAATATATGTACGATTTAATTTAATGTCATTGTTAACTCCCGATCAAGTTACATTTAAAACTCGGAATTTAAATAATTGGATTTTCAAATAAAAGCCATGAAATTTTAAAGATATAATAACTTAATATCACGAATTTCGTATGCATCAAACAGTAGTTGTTGGCGAACATTTTAATACCTAGCGTATTCCTTATCTATTATAAAAGTTCATTCGTCCGTTTCACCGTTTGTGTAGTTTGACTCTACCATAAAAAGTAGAAGAAACTTCAATAGTAATAAAAACGCTGTTATTACCATAAACTCAACAATCAAAATTTAATAATTTGGTTTCGTGTTTGTATTTATGATTTGTATTTGATTGTATTTAATTGGTGTTTAGTTTTATGTATTGGAATATTACTTGTGTATCGTTTGAATTAACACGTAATAATTACAATTACTCACATAGAAGTATAACTCAGAGGTATTATATAGACTCAAGTGTTACTTTACGGAAATCCATTTCATGTGATGAATTCCTAAAATCTTTTGCTATTTCCGCTCAAACTCCAAAAATCAACTCTAACTGACCGAGTCTGATCTCTGAAATATGCTGAAGATGCTTCGTTGCAAGGGAAAACAGGTGTCGATTGGTTGCTTTTTTGCGTTTGAGCGGACAATAGCTAAACATTTTAGGAATTCATCACATAAATCAGGGGATTTATATTTCTCTTTGAGTAAATGGTTATGCTTAATTTAATTGAGTAATAAATACACTCTTTATAAAGGTATTTGTGCATATGTATTAAGGTAAAAATGTCAAAAAGACTAAAAGAAAATGCTCTCTATTGTTTTAATAAAATTATAAAAAAAATTGAGTTCAAAATCGGGTTATCAGACATTCAAAATAACTACAGCCACTGAACTGAGATGATAAATTTTAGCTCAGTATACCTACCATAAAATATGTAAAAACTAAGAGGCAAACAAGTTGCTGATTTAACAGAATCTAGTTTACGGAACCCTTAAAATAATATTCAGATAATTTCTACGTGATGTCACACGGAACTTCGTCAGGTCGGAATTAAAAAATGTAGCCTTTGTTTTTCCAGGGCTTAATCTATTATTCCAGGGCTTAATCCATTATTATTAAAATCGATCTCTCTAAAATATCTCGAAAAATCAAGTTCCGAAAGTTTTGTAACGATAATAGTATGTAATATAATATGAAACATTCATAACGCATTTCACTTTAAATTTTTAATTTTAATTCATATCATATAAAAACTGCTCTACAAATAATTTGTTGAAAGGATCACATTAGCACAATAAATGTACAAGTGAAACCGCAATACAACATTAGATTAAATGTACCCGACGCTAGCAGTGAATATTTTTATTGTTTGGGTCAAAGCAGAAAAGACGTAAACGGAAAAAATGTAAAAAAAATGGAGATGGAAAAGACTTACTGAAAAACAACTTCGAAATGCATAATAACGTACAATGTATAAGTATTTAATGACTGTACAGTACATGTCCGATACGCAACAGCTGGTTATGTATTGTAGCAAATTAAAAACATTGATTCAATATCCGTGCATTTAATTATTTTCTTCATAACTGGTTTAGAATTAGGTAGCAGTTTACACTTCTCTGTCGAATTTTGCTTAAGTAGGTGTGAAGATGTCAGCTGCGACATACAAATAGACAGACAGGGGCATACATGAAACTCTAAGGGTTCCGTATAAACTTTTGCGTAGCATTATAAAACGTTTCGACCGAGTTGCATCGGCTTGAGACCACGGCCGATGCAACTCGGTCGAAACGTCAAGCTAAAATAAAAAGGCAATCGCGTCAATTTTCCCGTTTTATATATATTCTATAATGGTTACGTCTTTGCCATTTTAGCTATGAAACCTTCGATCACTACGAAACCCTAAAACTGTGAATCGTGAAAAACCTGGTAAAAATAATTGAAATCTATAAGAATATTGACTTCTAAATTCCGGTAGTAGAATCGGAATACGCTAGAGGGTGATTACGCATGATTCCACGGAGCTGTGACGTCACAAATTCGGAGTTTGATTTCTATACATTTGCAATGACAGAGACAGAGCTCTATGTGAGTTTATGGGCAAATAAATCTTATATTGTTCAGTATATTAAGAATTTTTTTTTTAACACTTCTGATACAGATTTACGGTTGTAGTTTTTTTTACAGTTGTTGTTCATGAATACTAAGCTTATCTTTCTCTGGACATAATAAAAAAAACAAAAATGGCCACTTCAGGGGCCTTCGATGAAATCATATTGCTTATTATCAGTTGTCATGCTAGAACAATATCATGTACTCTAAAAATGGACCGTGTACACACACAAAGGTACTGCTCAGTGCTGACGGTGTAACTCCAAATTGCGTATTACTTTAGCGAGAGTTAGGGAATTAGTCGTTAATTGTGCAGTTTCGAGTTGTTTCGATGTCTCGGCGACATTCCGTACCACATTGAAAGCTTTTCACAGAGCGTTTAGTCTGATTCAGTTCTTTACAGAGCGGATCAGACTCTTTTCCAGTTCATGATATTTTTTTAGAATTAGAGTTTTTGAAACGTGGAATAATACGTTTTTGAAATTTTAGACGCAAAACGAGCCCTCTAGACAGTTTCCCATGTTTTTTTTGTGTGTTTCAGTAGATTATACCGATGGTATTCACTGAGAAAGAGAATAATCTCTGTTCTTTTCGAATTAATTACAAAATTTGAGACTTGGCTTATTATCATACTTTGAATTTCGAATTCCTTTTAAATTTGTGCTTTGATGCCAAACAGAATACTGAACAAGCGGTTTATACCGGTTTGAACAAATAAATCAATTACTTGTATCGATATTAATAAATTTATTAATACCCGATTATTTCTAATAAATAAGAACTGTTTTTAATTTTTATATTGTAACACTGTATATTAGTTGATCCATCCAGTAGGTGACCACACGCAACATTATGTAACCTCAGTGGTCGTATTAAACATCGAAGTGATGCTCTGCTACGATTATCTCAACAGAACGCTTGCTTCTTTCTCATCCTATCTGATCTGTAACTCTTTTTCCTGTTACTTGTTCCGCGTCTCGTCTTTAACAATATTTCTCATGCCGCACGCCACGTTCTAATTGCATTTATTTGCACATCCTCAGACTCGGGAATGCATCTCGTATGTGAGCGTGTACGTGCCATGTAACATTGTTTATGAATGTGTGTGTGTGCGGTCGTGAACATTTTTGCGCACTGCCGAGCTTCAGTTTAGTCGACTGTAAAAAACTATAGGTATTATTGAATTAACGCTTGGAATATTGTTCACAAAAACGAAATTAAATTTTAGCCAAAAGTTGTAAACAGCTTTTGTTTGTACTGACAGTTAAAAATTAATCATTAATACTTGTTTATTACTTATAAAATTAAATTTATAAACAACAATGGAATAATCGGATCATTGGTGCGAAATGTAATTGAAATAAACTCATTTCGTAACTTACTTAGTTATACTAAGTATTAGGCTATACACATATACTAATACTAAGTATTATGCTATACACATATACTAATACTAAGTATTATGCTATACACATATACTAATACTAAGTATTATGCTATATAATATACACCACGGCTCGCCTCTCCTCGTGTCATCTTGATCCTCTTGATCTCTCCGTTACAATGGCATTTGTAGATTCTCATAGCGTCCCGCGCAAGGTAGTAACAATCGGCGAAGCGATAGACTTACTAAAAAGACTTATGTAAAAATGGGCTATCAATCCGTCTCCTTTTTTTTTGCTGCCACCTATGTGTAGGATTTGCTCAACACTCATATATAACCTCTGTGCCGGAACAGAACCGTCTCACCGCGCTCCATCGTTGTGAACGGGTGGTTGACTAGGCTCTTTATACTAATTGACTCCTCACTTTCAACAAGTACATAGGCGAAAAACTTTTTTTGTTTTTTGGAGGGAATAAATTCTCATCCCTATGAGTTTCCCATAGGATCACTTAGCCAGACTCTGCGCCGAGTAAGCAGCGTCGGACTCGAATTAACCGACTAAAAAAATTACTCTTCTTTGCTTAAATAGCGTCACCAGTCGCGGTGGGACGAGCGCAGATGCTCTGCCTGATGGTCGTCAGCCCAAGTGTTTCTTCAGTCGAAGGGTAATTCATATGGAAGACTGGGTTCAGAGCGTCGCTGTCACTAAAAAAGTATCCGCTTCTGCGTGCACATTAGTGATATCCTATTTGGGTGGAGGCTGGGCCGGCGTAACAGCTGATGATAGATTCTAATGTTTTACATAGCGAAACTATGTGACTTGAAAACCCGCATGTGTGCGTGTAGTATGACGTGGTCGAGTTCTAAGCATAAGTTACTACGGGTATGGGCGCGCGGCAAACCTAACACGAACAACTCGCGAGCGGTGTACAGACGGCGCGCGGTCCAACCCGACGGTGGATTTTCATCGAATGGCTTACTTGCAGATCACATTTTGACAGCCTGCGAGCTCGAGGTTCTAGCGACGATACAGAGTTGAAAGTGAGCCTATGTCTATATTATAATCTCGCTTAAAGGAGGCTGCCGTGCTCGTTGAATGGTGGTTTGGTGAACAGCTTGGTAAAATCTCAAGTCGTATGTTGCCGTTTCAGTTGTTTAGTTATAATATTATAATATAGCTGGAACTACCTATAGCTGCAGGTGGAGTTGACTCGCTACTCAACATCCCAGTTACTGTCTTACCAGATTAATCCATGTGAACCAGACGTTATTGAAAGTCTCGTGCAGTAATAAACTATTCTTGATAACTCCTCTGAGAAGCCCACTGTCAGAAAAATGAAAATTTTTTAAACAGTTGTTTTGATTTTACAAAAAAAGCATGTAACGATAATCATGAGCTGTTATCGTCACATTGCTAATATAATATTTCATTATAAGTAATAAAATAATGTTTAAAGTTACGTCGAAGAAAAATTATTTGCTCATTTAATTAAAACAATTCATTGACAATAGTATTTCATACGAAATAAGTATAATTTTATTTATATATCGTAACTTCGTAGTAACTTTAGTAGATTCTGGGAAGAGGTTTTAAGTCGATTTTTGGTAAAAAATCGTCAGTAAAAAAACCTAAATCATATATGATCATCATCAGTATCATGTGTGACACGTGAGTAACACTCATTGGAAGATCGGACGGAGTTTGTCAGATTACATGTCCTTTGTTGTCGTACAAAATATTTTTAGATTATAATTTCGTTCTTTTAAGTATTTTTGAAAATAATGGCTGAAAACCGTCATCAGCCTAGTCAGAAACAATACACCGAAAGTTATTCAGTTACTCATACTCGTAGTTACAGTACTCGTATTTTTTTCTTGAACATGAACTCAGATTTAAGTCAATTTATTTAAGAAAACCTAGTTATAAAGTATTCTTCAATGTAAATCTATCGTTTTCTTTAGTTCTTTATTATTCATTATTGTTTTACGGCAGACATTAATAAAAAAGTTAAAACAGATAAAATCACTGCCATAGCTAGTATACACCAAACTGTTTTAGTAAAGCTTAAACATCCATCGAATTTTCCGCTGCCAACCGCAGAATTTGTGCAAATGTGTGCAGAGAACAGATTTATTATTCAGGGTACGGTTTATGTTGGAAATTTTCATCTTTAAATCATAATAAATATTACGCATTTCTCGCTTTTGTAAATATATTATCTCTTCTATCTATATATACACACACGCAAACACATACACAGACACACACACACGTTTATCATAATATAAAACACATCAGACAAAAATTCTCAGTGTTTTTTTTGAACCAGAGATCAAAAAGCCTATCCAATTCATTTTTCAATATTTACGTTCAATTTACAGAGACGATAGTATATATAAATAAATATAATACGTATTAGATATATCTCTACAGATATTTTGTACCTATAAAGTAGTGCCTGGCCACACGACAGCAGAAGACAGAAACTTTACAACTAAGGATAAATATGGGTGTTTCCAGCGAACAAGAATTTATTTTATTCCGGTGCAATGTTTTTAGTTACAGTGTAGTAAGATATACGTAAATAACAACAACTTAAGCAATACAAGGGAAATCCGTCACTGACACGGGTAAGTCAATACAGCTAGCGTCTTGTAACGTACACTGACGGCGCCGAAAACGACGCGCTACTTTTAGAGTAAAATTAATAAACATGAGCAAGTCTAATTATTTTATTTACTATTTATGTCCATTAGCAATGTAATGAGTTGGAACTGATGTTTTGGTTAGTTTTAGCTGTAAAGAAATTGCAAAAATTTGGGATAAATAAAAAGCAGCAAATACGCGCATATTCTGCACTTGTTAATCTTACAATTTTATCGAATTATTTATAAGTTAAAGCGTTATTATTAACATATTATTATTATTATTCTATTTTTTTATCTAGTGATGCACTAGACAGCACTGCACGGCCCCAAAATGGATTGGCGAGGGTAGACTAGTGGTGATCCGCGTATTATAGTTTTAGAGCCACTAATACATAACCTTAGATTCCTATACTTATGTAAAAAAAGATTCAAGAAGTAGGTACTCGGTGCTCTACACACAAAACCAGGATTTTATGCCAGACATACTTTTGATTGTTTTTGCTTCTACAGTATGCGGTGCCGTTTACATTTTCGAGACTCACATTTCGAGAAACACAACATTTTCGAGAATTTCCCTAAAACCGATCGTGGACGTGACCCATCCTAATGAGGAGATCCTTGACATCGAATGGCAAGGACAAACGTGGATATCCCAATCACAGTGAGCCGTCATTGTGACTTCTGTGTCACTGAGCTCTACGGGGAATTCTACACTTGTAAGACGAATGAAGACCACATGAGAGTCGAAAAGGCCACGGACATGTTTCACCGCGTTTCATGTTAACTTTTCATGTTCTTATTATAGTGGGTAGCGGTAGAAAGTACTCACGTAGACAAAAATAATGTTTATTTTTCCTGGCAACAATGACACTTCGTGTTTTTTTTTCACATTAGTGCATAAAGTTTATTTTTAAGTAACTTAAACTTTTTTTTACCAGTTTATCTTTTTTAATGTCAGTCTCCGATGATATTTCAAGTAATATGACATATACTAAAAGTCCAAAACAAACAAAGACAAAACCATTGAAAGTGTTCCTAACGAACAGCGAATGAATTTTTATCTCGAAATGATTCCGACGCCCGATTAGTCGGCGGACGCTAAGTTGTAATTGATTAATTTGTGCATATAATTTTGTCTCTAACTGTAAAAGTCAGTTCGTAGCGTCCGCAGACTTGTAATGCTGACAAATCGCCGGTGGTTTGCGCCGCGTGCGATGATTCATGTGTATTGGCGGCTTGCCAGACACTCCCTACTCACTGTTATGGCCAAGCTTGTCCAACATTTGTCCATTGATCACCAGTCTTGCGTCCACTACAAGTTACGATAAATATTGTGACAAAATGCGTCCTTGACATCTTTATTTGAATAAATTTGTAATGTATCATTTATTTTGGACGAGAGCAAAGATGAGCTAGGGTCTAAGTTATTAGTACGTTGTCGGTCTTAGAAGCTGTGCTTCATTTATAATTATGACATAGGAAGTTGTAAGTTATAACTTATTAGCTTATTATACAATAATGCGAATTTATAGGTTATAACTTATAATACTGAAAATAATCGATCATTTGCCATTGAATTCTGGAATCACAGTGACGTCATGTTTTGTTTGTTGTGTCTGTAATTTCAAAAGTAATTTATTTTAGTTTAGTGCAATATCACATCTTCAACAAAATATTCCTATTTTATATTTTAAAATATATGCACATATAACTTTACGTCACATCCCTAACAGGTTTATTATTTTTTACAATTTTTGTAACAGGAAATAAAGGGTACTTAATGACAGTGTATACTTTTTTTTTTATGAAAATTGCAAAAATACAAAATGTCACGCAATGTCTATTTAGAGTATGATTCTTTTAAGTACAATAAAATCCATGTTGACACTACTTCTGGCAGTAAGTATTTGTGCTTACAGATGGAAAAATAGAGGCATCATGTAAATACAGGTTAGTTATCTTATCACCTACACAAGTTTATTAGCAAACCCCTAAAAAAATGGAGGTCCACTAACGATGAAAGTTAGTGGACCCCTATCTTTTTAGGGATTCGCTAAGTATTAGGTTACTTTGGTGAAATCGGGCATTAGACGCTTAAATCGGTGACGTTAGTTCGAAAGATGTAAAATATATTTTAATATAGGTTTCGTTAAATTTTTTTTGCTAAAAATAAAACCAATCATGTAACTCAACTAGAAAAATGAAGTTAATGAAATGAAGAATCAGGTTACTAAATATAGCTTTCATACGTTTTGTAACCACTTAGAAAAATAGAGATCCCTGCCGTCATTATTTCCAAAGCTTCGCTGTAAAAACTGTGTTGCGCCCGCGGTTGACAACACTCACCTCCAGTTACAATAATTAACTTTTAACTATGGACGTGGAATCTCACAGGCTCCGCGCTTTTTAATGAATTCCTGGAATCGAACGCTTCGTCCCGCTTGCTGCGCCCGAGCATCTCAGTAGCTTTTGTTTGAGTAGTGAAACGATCATGAAAGGAGACGTCGCCGGATGTGTGACACGTGAGTAACACTCATTGGAAGATCGGTCGGAGTTTGTCAGATTACATGTCTATTGTTGTCGTATAAAATATTTTTAGATTATAATTTCGTTCTTTTAAGTATTTTTCAAAATAATGGCTGAAAACAGTCATCAGCCTAGTCAGAAACAATACACCGAAAGTTACTCAGTTGAGCCCTTGAAAATAAAAATATTACGAATAGACAATCTGTCTTTTGAAAAGCAGATCAGTGCTCTGATGCTAGCTTCTGATCAATCAGATACAGAAGAGTATTTTGAAGAGTTTATGATATCTGAAAGTGAACTTATACGGCATCATGATAGTGATCAGGAGGAAGATGCAGAGGAAAGTCACAACATTCCAGTAAAAGCAGGTTGTGATATTTCCGAAAATGACGAAGATGACGAGCACATTTATTTAAAAATTCAAATTCAAAATATAGATCTCACGTCAATTACGGCTGAACAGTTGATGATTATTTATTTTTTTCAGTAATAATACTTAAACATGATTACATTTATTTAGTTATCTATTACTATATACCTATAATAAAATATCAATAGGCTTTTTAATCATACGAATTTATTTTGATGAAAAAAAAATGACTGAAAATAGGAGTTTGTGAGACTCCACGTCCAGTGAAGTGCTATAAATTTAACGTGTCCACAGTTTATTTATTTATTTATTTTATATAAACTAAGTATACATTACACGACATCAGATGTAACGATGACAACTGCACTAGTCCACAGACTGTGTCGCAGTTGACAACGCCCACCCCTAGCTTCAAGGAATACACAATAATTAAGTTCCTAAAAAATTACAGAAAAATTACAGAAAAGAAGAGATAATTAAGTATGAACTTACTAACAAATAAAAAGAGGGTAGCAATGTAAGAAAACTTATACTGTGTATGTGTCTGCGAGTGTAAACGAGAGAGTGAGGTTGTATGTGTGTGTGTGTGTGTGTGAGTGTGTGCGTGCGTGTGTGTGTGTGTGTGTGTGTGTGTACGTGTGTGTATGTGTGCGTGTGAGTGTGTATTCGCTAACATTTACAAGCTTTTCTGTGTCCTCATATGACAACGACGTTAACCACTTCGAAGTCACTCTTTTACATTGTTTATGAAAATGCATAAATATCCAGTTTTCTATTTATTACATTGTATAATGTTGAGCTAAGATGGTAAAAACTGTGACCAGCGGCAGCAGTTCCGAGAAGTACACACACCCTGTCAGATCTACGCTTTGTTATGCTAATGTTAGGATCAAAGCCTATCAGAGAATGCTTACGAGTAATAGTCTGAAGTATGTATAATTGACGAACAGAGAGAACATTTAAGTTAAAGGTTAAGTTCCTAATTAAAACATACATAATAAATAAAAATGAAAATAAAAAAGCCCGTTTATTCCTCAACCAAAAATAAAAAAGCAACATGAAAAACATTACATTAAAATTCATTTTAAATTTTTAAATTATTTCCGTTTTAATTTACAATAAATATAATAAAAATATGCAAAAATGTTCATTTACAACTTTTAGATTCTTGCAGTACCGAAAAAGATCGGTCTCGCCTCCTAGCTGTTTCTGAGAAGGAGTCAGGACACTTGTTGAAGGTAATACCTTCAAAAAACTTAGGAACCTTAATCGACAATACCACGCTTTCTCTCATAGTATCCCTTCGTCTGGGGGCCAGGACTAACCTTCTTCACCGTTGCCGCTGTGGTGATCTCGTCGATGTACTAGGTCACCACGGTTTATCCTGTTTACGTAGTGCGGGCCGCATATCACGCTGCCTTGAATGACGTCATTCGGCGGGCTCTTGTCGCCGCTGGCGTTCCTGCAGTCTTAGAGCCTGTAGGTATTGCACGCAGCGACGGCAGGAGACCGGATAGTTTGACGCTCATTCCTTGGAAACTTGGAAGATCGCCGGTGTGAGATGCCACTTGTGTCGATACACTTGCTGTTTCCCATGTGCCGGCGACATCTAAGTCAGCAGGTGCCGCGGCCAGCACTGCCGAGAACTTGAAGCGGCGTAAGTATGCGACTCTCTCTGAGAGTTTCATATTTACGCCCTTTGCAGTCGAAACTTTGGGTCCCTGGGGCCTCGAAGCCCATCGACTGGTTTCTGATATTTGTAAGAGACTGGTCGGGGCTTCGGGAGACCGCCGGGCTGGCAGCTTCTTCCGCCAATGAATCAGTTTGGCTATTCAAAGAGGCAATGCTGCCAGTCTGCTGGGTACCTTGAGCAATGACAGCTTTCTAAGCGGCAACTTTGAGGAAGTTTATTATTTAAGATAATGTGTAGTTTTAAGTTTGTAAATATTAACCTATGTATGTTCTTTTTGTTAATGTAAATAAAGTCAAAATAAATCTAAAATTCAAATCTGGTAGACAATAATAATAAATAATAAATAGATAATCAATTAAATACAATATCACCACTATTCAATATCAGTCATCAATAATATAAAATATTTTTTTTGTAATAGTTATAAGAAAATGTATATATACAAGAAACTGTATAAATATTTGTATAATTATCTGTAACTAAATAGAATTGAGGACCCCTCTTCAGGTAAGGGCCTGGTAAACGTACATATTATGGTTTTAATGTAATAAAATTTTATTTATTTAAAATTAGTTTTGCTTATCATGTGTTTGTTTCAATGAAGTATTAGGTATAAAAACAGAATTTATCTCCAGTTGCACTCACAATATTAAAACCGAAGTCAAAGCCAACGGTAAGTGGGTACTGGATACTATCAAAACAACGGAGTAGTTTGATCTAGGTCTCGAAATAGATTCCCGCAAATGATTCATATTCATG
Organism: Zeuzera pyrina; assembly: GCA_907165235.1. Lineage (NCBI taxonomy): Eukaryota > Metazoa > Arthropoda > Insecta > Lepidoptera > Cossidae > Zeuzera > Zeuzera pyrina. The sequence continues at coordinate 4,859,537 of OU015623.1, forward strand.
AAATGTTTAAGTTGTAGAGTGGAGACGTAACTCGTAGTACTTAGACACCTTCGGTTATAGAAGAGATTTCGCAGCTTTAGCACGAAATTAACTTAATTCAAGATTTCAGAATTTGGAATTTCAATCTGCGTCAATATGTCTATTCTTTTGAAATCTATACATCTATACATACAATATAGTACACAAAGTAAATACATATCTTAGCGTTAACATTTACAAACTAAACATTATCTTAAATAATAGACTTCCTCAAAGTTGCCGCTTAGAAAACTGCCATTGCTTAGGGTGCCCAACAGACTTTCGATAATGAACGAATTTTAATAATAAACTTAAATACTGTATAATTACCTAGTATAGAATAAATTTACTTTCAATACCTACCTTATTAGCTGCATTGTATGATGATATTTGTGTATTTATTTGTGAATAATCTATTTTATTATGTTGTAGGTGGATTAATGTTGTGGTCGGTTTTTAGTAACATGTCGATAATTTCCAAACTTTCAAATATTTTAATTACCTTTTAACTGTCTAAGGTTGACTATTACATTCTCGGCCAGTTTTATCTATATATGTCAATTATACGAATTCCTATGAAGTAATTTAATTGTAGTATTTTTTGTCTGTAAAATTTTTAAAAGATAATTTTCATTCAGAGTGGACATATTGCAGAGGTACTTGCATGGTATTTATACAGTTCTGATATTTCAATTATTATTATTATTATTATTAATTATTATTAATGTTTGTTAGTAAAGGATAATTATTTTGTGCTTTTTAGTGTTTTTATTTTGAAATCTGTTTGATTTTTTCTTTAAAAAATTATAAAAGTTTTTGAACGAAATGTTAGGAATTAAAAGTCATAAGTATATTTAAATATTTTTAAGATTATTACACCAATACAAAATATTGAACATTATAGGAACTCGATAAATTAAAAAAAAATTTAATGGAAAAAAAAATTTTTTTTTCATACTGTAGATGGAATAAGAGAGCTTTATCACAACGGATATCTATAACCTTATAAGTATTGAAATTGTTCAGAATTAACCATCCGATGACAAAAAATTCGAAAGATTTTATATGGGCTCTTAAATTCATAGATGATTTAATTATGTCCATGGATTTTGTTTCAAAAATCGAGTTTCTCTGTTTCTGTTTAATTTGCAAAGTTTTGTGAAGCGACTTTGTCAGCCGAGTTTCACAATCAATTTTATTGTAGAAACGGTACAGCTGATCAACTTTTCTCAGTCCCGAAATCGTTTTCGAGTTCAAATCAAACATTAAAAGTTGGAAAACCACGTTATCACGAAGTTAGAAATACTTCCCTCGCAGAACAAACACATGAGGTTAGATCAAAGGTTATTTAAGTTCAGATGATCATGTAATAAGGCCCACCTCATATTTACAACACCATCCTGTTTATGCTTGAATAAGTTTATTGCTCGGTTGAACGTGCCCGAATCTTGGCTCGTAGCGAGTTGCAACTTTAACGAGCGTGGTTCACTTCAGTTTAGTATTATCCTGACTGACGCACGGGTAGGACGTGCGTTTAGTTTCAGTAAAGTTGATACACGAAAATAGGAACGCGAGGGTCGACACATTGGCGCGACATTCGATGCCTTGTGTTACATGTGACAGTGGACAATTTGATGGTGAAATTGAAATGTTTCAATGTGCAGTGTTAAGTTTTGTCGAGTTAATATACGCACTTTGACGTAGCTGCAAGAGTTTTCCCGGACTTTGGTGAGTATTTTCGTCTTTTGTTCATTTAATTAAATCGTGATGGTGAATTCGAGATTTGTGCTTATACATGTTGAAATTAATATGACATTTTAAACTTCGGACCGATGAATAAATGTCTAATTATGTCGAAATTTATTATTTCGGATAACCTTTTTTTTCGTCATTTTATAACTGATTTAAACCGCTTAGTGAATTCATTGTAATTATTTTTATGAAATAAACTACTGAAGTTATGAGTGAAATATTTTTATATGATCTTAGTACTAAAAATATTTTTATAATTATCATATCTTTTTTTCGGATTTTCAAAGTAATTGTCTGGTTAGATATTATGTAAATTTATTCATGGAGTAATGATATCAAAGGGAGATGCGATGAGCGATGATTTCTTTGGTCAGGGTTTGGATCCTCGCCTGTTAAAAAATAAAATAGTCGTTTCTCGTAATTTGAAATTGGAATTTGGAACGAATCTTGTGATAAATTATAATTATATTACATACCTAATATTATAAATATATGTTTGCGTATAAGCAGAGTTGCAGACACTAGTAAGGACACTAGTAAGTACGCTATGAAAGGAGAATGTGAAGTGAAAGGATTGAATATGAACGTGAACAAAACTAAGGTTCTGGTGTTTGAAAAAGAAGCGGTGCAGACGAAATGTGGGATTTGGGTAAATGGAAAATGTTTAGAACAAGTGAATGAAATTGTGTATCTGGGGAGTGCGTTTTCGAGGGATGTAAAATGTGAGTTGGATGTGGAGAGACTGGTAGCAGCTGGCAATAAAGTGAACGGTGCTCTGCCCGCATTAGTAGGCAGTGTGAATATATCTAACGCCTAAATGGCTATCCACAATGCAGTGCTGGTGCCAACTTTATTGTACGGTAATGAGGCCTGGATATGCCCAAAATTGAGTGAAAGTATGATAAATGCAGTAAAAATGTGATCTCTTAGAAATATGTGCAGTGTCACCCTTGCGGACAGGATAAGCAATGAAGATATACGCAGTATGACGGAGTTGCACGACAGTGTTATTGTAAAAATTAAAAAAGGAATGCTTAGATGGTTCGAGCACTTGGAAAGAATGAGTGATGAAAGACTGACGAAGACAATCTACAGAGCGAAAGTGAGTGATAAAAGAACCCAAGGCTACCTTATGAAGATCAAATAGCTGAGTGTTAGCAGACGGAAACGTCAAAAGTACTCGCTTACCTAGGCGAAAATGTGTGAGGAGAATGATGGGATTTGAGGAAGCGAAAGAGGTATGTAAGGACCGTTACGCTTCGCGCTCCGTCCTTTCTGATTACCCCGTTAGGGATACAGCGTGAAGATATGTATGTATGTATGTTTGCGTAATTGTAACTTTCACAGAGATTTCAATTGCTTTAAAAACGAAACTTCTTTTTAATTAGATGTGTTATTTTTTGTACTTTTATTTTTCTTGTGCTACTATTGTGTAGTGTTTCTCTCTTTAAATTGTGTTTGAAAATTTTTTGTTACATCGATATGTAAAATTAAACTTATAACACAGAAAATAGTCAATATAGGTGAATGATAAGCGTAAACTATTAATGCATATGTATGTTTAAAAATCGCGATACTCTAAACATTCTTTGTCTGTCTACCTCGCTGGGAATGTAGCATGAACGTAGATATTTACGTGTTAATAGAATTCTATTTGGTGTTTTTGACCTTTTGAGGAGATTGCTGTGCATATTATTTTTATTAAGAATGAAGTTATCATTTTAATATTACAAGCTTTTAAAGTATTCTAAAAGAAACATAATTCTTTTCCCACCAATTTGAAAGACTAAAAAGTGATTTCGCAAGCGAAACGCTTAACTTTTTTGAATGTAAATTATATATCTTTACTCAAGTGAAAATACCACTAAAAGATTTTTAAAGTTAAATTATGTACGGTTAGGTAAAAATAAAATTGTCCGTTAAGCGTAAACGTACCGGTTAAGGTATCGTAAACAAAATATCAAAAACGGACCTCTAAAATTTTTGTCATATTTTGTTTCTCGTCTGTGTGACACTAAAAATTCATTTCTTTTTTACACCTACTAAAGACCTACTAAGATAATATTTTCCAAACAGACATAAAAAAACTGGCAACCAAATCAGAAATGAGAAGAAAAAATGTTGACCTTATTTGACTTTTTTAATCAATTTTAATTAGTTAAATTGCATTTTACTTTGTCTAAAATTGATACATTAAGCATATCGATATGCTAATGACTATTTTTAACAGGTTCAGCCAAACTAGAACATTATAATTACATTGAATTCGAAGCTAGGACGTTTTCTTCACTCCAACGAGCAGAGTGAGAAAAAAATTCGAAAAAGAAACCGCATCATACTTTAATAAAAATTCCCATTCCGTATAAGTAATTATAGGGTGTGGGTTGTCTAATGAGATCGCAGATGTGACAACTGATGCGTGGGGTGACATGTCAATTGGAGTTGATGATGAGTCAGACCCCCAAATTAGGGTTGGGAAATCAATAATCAATGTCTTATTCATATATCTTGAAATTTGAGGGCTGCGGAAAAAATAAACCACATAATTCCACTGATTAAAAGATGAAAATATGAAAAGCAAACTTTGGCATTCATACTTCGGTGAAAATGTGTGAAAAGAATTAAAGAAATTGCATTACAGATACCAAAATTCACAAACGTGTACTACAAAGACCCAGTAACATTTAATGTACAGATTTATCCACACAAACAAATAGATAAACACATGCGAAACATATTTATTATTTCTGAAATTCTGTTTGAAAAAATGTATAAAATTGTACTTTACAATTTCTGCTATTAGTCACTTTTCCTCTTGACGCAGTGATAAACAATAATTAATCTAAAATTTTTAAGAAAAAAAAATTAAACCACTTTCAAAAAAAACACTGAAAAGTACAAAATAACTATTTACTGATCAAAACTCAAGTACAATTTAAATTTAAGTTTATAAATACGATACACATGTCTATATATTTAAATTTGACAGTTACTGAAGTCGTTGTCGTTCTGAATTGGTAGTACTGCCGAATTAATGCATTTGTAGCTAACTAGGTACAACAACGATGATGGAAACTTGAAACTGTGTGTATGGTATGTGTAACGATCTGGAATATCTGTTTAAATATTTTGCCGAGAATCGAATCGCGATCTAGTAGTAACCTAATAGTAGATAGAGTATTAGCAGGATTCACTTATTTATTCACCTATTTATAGAGCAATTCTCTTGTGTATAAAATCGCGGCCTTTATATAAAATTGATTATAAGAATCTCAAACTTTACATCCATTACATTAAAAACAAGTCACTAATGTTAACTCAGACGGATCGCATTTTCGTTTGCATATCATTCAATGGTTATGGTGATATTATTCTACTAATCAATCATTTTGTAAACTGTTCTTGACTGCTTTTCATAATGACTTTAAAGTGTATGTAGAAGTGACTACTTTGATACATCCATACATAATATACAGTTTCATGTTGTATCCCTAATGGGGTACTGCTTAGTGAGGACGGAGTACCAAGCAGCGCGGTCCTTGCATACTTCTTTCGCCCCTTCAAATGGCACTATACTCCTCATACAATTTCGCCGAGGTATGTGAGTGATTTTGACGTTGCCATAAGCTAATAATTTGGTTGTTTGATCTTCGTAACATTCGCCATTCAAATACGTAAACACGAATTAGATTTGAAAAAAATATTTGGTAGTTTCTGCTGCCACTCACTATGACATAATATTCTCCTTTTTCACAAAAGCGTTACTTATTTAAAAAAAATTAAACTACATTTTTTGAAAATTATATGAACGCATCATTATTTACTTGTAAAGAACATACTTACGTAACACGCAAATATAAGTATCTAGGGATTTACTTGAACAAAATAAAAAAAATGTGAAAAATATCAAAATATAAATCATAAATAAACACAACCAACTCTCTTTAACGACTATTCTGATTAAAATGAACTGCACTTAATTTATAATTATCCGTCTATTTTTATTTAACGCTGTCATTAAAAATACAAATAACAAAATCAACCAATAAGGACACTAAACACAAACTTTACAGAGATTTCGATTATAAAGTCTTTTATTATTGTAATTTACATTGAATTACAAATGTAGTTGGAAGTACTTCCGATGCGCAGTTCGCAGTAAAGCCATCGTGTTTAATTTAAATACGAAATTGATTTAAGGTAAGTTACCGGAAGTAATCAAATTCAGAGAATTGATACGAAGTGGTCCTTGGGAGTTGACATCAGTGTGACAATTAACCAAAGTCTACAAACAATACGCCGCTGTTCTAAACATCATTTCCACTTAGAATACAGAAGTAAAAGATTAATATTCCAGTTTGTAAGCAATTAAATTTAATTCTAACAAAAAGACCATTAAAGTTTAATTTAAAAACTTTGTAGCGAATTACGAATTTTCGGCTATTAAATCTGTTTTATAATTGTATTGTTTGTACTGAATAATAAGAGAGAATACTTGAAACAATTAATCGTTAACATTTGTATGGGAATAATAGACAAGCATAAAATACTGAAAATCAAGCTAATTGTTTGATTTTGTTACAAATGGAAGTAGTATTATAAAATCAACAAATAGATGATTTATTAGTACATTCTTTTTCGTTGTCGTAACGACGTTCTTGAGTTGTAAGCACTTAAGAGATTCTGTATACTAGCTTTTTGTGCATTGTATTGTAATACTTATTGTAAACAATGTTAAAAACTGCTATGAGCGTATGCGCACTCTTTTTTTGCCAACTAAAATAAATTTTGCCAAGAAAAAAAGTTAAAATAAAAAATGTTTCGAAAATATGGATTATTTAATTTTCTGTTTCTCGTTTTAGAATCTAAGTTACCATTTGATTTTTCTGTGCTAAATTTCAGTTCAATAGGAGTAAAACTGACGTAATAAATCGGTTGTGACATACAGATGGACATGACACAACTACAACGCTCAATTCGAGACTAACCATGACTACTCATCAGAAGAACGCAAAGTCAGTTACCTATTATAATGAATATATAGTAATAATACATAATATATACATATATATTTATAATATGTATGTATATGTTATGTATTATTTCCTTGTAGCTCCTAATTTATGAGAAAAGGTATTAACTGAACGATAAATATTCAATTAATTACGAACTGAAATCTTCTTAATATCATGTCTAAAATATCAAACGAATATTTCTACCAAAATAAAGTAACGCGTGCTTCCAATAAGCAGTTAAATTCTGTGTAATTATTATTTCCTGTAAAGATTTGATTTCATGAATGTGTGTGTATACATAATACATATATCTGATATCCTTTAAGATTATCACGGAAAGCCAATAATAGCGACTAATATGATGCTATATAATACTCGTAGCGACGAATATTAATTTAATTCAGTTACTGCCTGCTTTTCTTTCGTCAGCTTACAACACGGATCGGTTGAGGTGCCGTGCTTGACTGATACTCGAAATGCTTGGCTAAGTGCTTGTCCTAGTATTAACCTTGTCAGAAACACTTGGATGAGCCTCTATGCAGAAATGTTCATTTACAACTTTTAAACACTTGTAGTACCGAAAAAGATCGGTCACGCCTCCTGGCTGTTTCTGAGAAGGAGTCAGGAAAACTGGATGGAGGTAATACCTTAAAAAAACTAAGGAACCTTAATTGACAATACCACACTTTCTGTCATAGTATCCCTTCGTCTGGGGGCCAGGACTAACCTTCTTCACCTCGATCTCGTCGATGCACTAGGTAACCACGGTTTATTCTGTTTACATAGTGCGGGCCGCATGTCACGGCATGCTGCCTTGAATGACGTCATGCGGCGGGCCCTTGTCGCCGCTGGCGTTCCTGCAGTCTTAGAGCCTGTAGGTATTGCACGCAGTGACGGCAGGAGACCGGGTGGTTTGACGCTCATTCCTTGGAAACTTGGAAAATTACTGGTGTCGGACGCCACTTGTGACGATATACTTGCCGTTTCCCATGTACCGGCGACTTCCAAGTCAGCAGGTGCCGCGGCCAGGATTACCGACAAGTATGTGACTCTCTCTGAGAATCTCCATCAAAAGATGCGGCCATTTACGCCGCATATTTTGACAATCGCAAGGAAATAAAAATCTATGGGGTACTTCCCGTTGACCTAGAATCATAAAACTTGGCATGAAGCAATGTTTTATAGCACAAGTAAAAGGAAATATCTAAAAACCGTAAATTTGTAGTTATATCATATGAAAAAAAATTTTTTTCTTTACGAACTTACATTTACAGGTGGAGAGTTGGGAGAACATGTCTTTTAAATGCAAAGTTAAGTTTCTTTTGAAACCGACTTATAATTTTTGGTAAGTATATAACATAAATACATTGTATAGTAGTACGGAACCCTCAGTGCGCGAGCCCGACTCGCACTTGGCCAGTTTTTTTTTTACTTTAGTGCTACTTTGGTTATCTAAGAGACAAAGTACTTTCAATTGTTCAAGACTAAATTTTATAACTCTGAAGTTTATTTTCGGTTTTATAAGAAATAACATTCATGAAAGTACGGCATGAATTATAAATTGTAATTATCTATACTTATCAATAACTAAGATTTTAAATAATTAAAAAAATATAATATTATACCAAATTAACCAACCTGTACACACAAAGAAATAGTCGATCAGCCTATAAGTGCTATAAGGATAGGTCTTTTTATATAAAAAAGTGCTAATTGCAATGCAATCCTGATATTTTTTTTTTTAATATGCACCTCATTTTTGATGTTTATAACCTTTCCTGATGTTCTGAATAATTAATATTTTTAGAAATAAGTTAGGGCGACAGCAATATTTAAGCGTTTTTTGTAAGTAGTAAGTATTATGAAAGATGCTCAAATTAATTCGATATATAAACTTTTAAACTTTCGTGTTTCACTATAAAATGTCTAATACGCGAAATTAATGCAATTATCTTTAATTTTGGCTTGACGTTTCGATCGAGTTACATCGGCCGTGGTCTCAAGCAAACTAAACTAAACTCAGTTTGCTTGAGACCACGGCCAATGCAACTCGGTCAAAACGTCCAGCCAAAATAAAAGGTAATCGCGTTAATTTCCCGTTATAGATATTTTATAAAGCGCAATAATTTGTAACCGACTTCAAAAAAAGAGGTTTTCGATTCGGCTGTATGTTTTTTTTGGATGTTTGTTACACTATTACTCCGCCAATTATTAATTGATTTCGATGATTCTTCTTTTGTTTGAAAGGTCATACTTCAGAGGTGGTCCTATTTAAATTTCATTGGTATTGGAGCTTGGACTTCGAACATACAAATAACGCGACCTGGTCATAATCTTGATTTATATTGATGATTCTCTTGTATATCGTTGTGCTCCAGAATTAGAAAGAAGTTAATTGCAGACCTGCCTAGATATTTATTTAGGCCAAGATATTCAAAAGGAAGAAATAAAAAAAAAATGAAAAAAAATTAAACTATCTTCAAAAAAAAAACTAAAAAGTACAAAATAATTAACCTTTACTCATAAAACTGAAGTACAATAAAATAACTTTATAAATATGATACACATACCTATATAATTAAATTTGACAGTTATTGAAGTCGGTGCCAAAGCAATGTGCAACAACAGAAATTTATTAGTTTGGTAGACTTTGCACAGACTTCAGTAACTGACATATTTAATTATATAGGTATGTATATCGCACTTAAAAAGTTATTTTTATTGTGCTTGAGTTTTGATTAGTAAAAGATAGTTATTTTGTACTTTTCAGTTGTTTTTTTTTAAAGGCGGTTTCATTTTTTTTTATTAATTTTTAAGTTCGTAATTTAAAGAGATTTCATTTGATTATCTACACCATGAATCCAAAATAGAATTTTTTTTCTTTTTAAGTGTGTATATCTAACCCTCTAGGCCAAAATTTAATTTTCAAAGTTCATTTCTTGGTAATGTAACTGTTTGCAATAGTTGTTTACATCAAATAATCTTTGATAAAACTGTGACTAAGAGACAGACTAAGATATCGACGAAAATCCATATCTATTCTACTTTTCCTATTCTGAAATGAAACACTAAAAATCATATAAATAAACCTTTAGATTTGCATATGTCAAAGTTTCGATAACCGCCCGCTATTCCATTGCTCAGCTAACATCTAAACTCTTACCGTATCAAAGAAAAAGCTTTACGTTCACAATAAACGTTTGAGCTCTTTTTGAACTTTGTAAGCACGTGAGTCTATATCCCGATCCGTTGAGTGGAGAGTCCTTTTTGACTGTATCCCGAATATAGCCGTAGAAAAGGAATGTGATTTTTGAAACGTTTTGTTGGATTATACGGGACTTGCCTAGCTACGTATTTGGATCAAGTACGACCTTTTTCTCGCAAATCCTGCATTACTTCGGTAATCTTGGACGAAATCGATACGGTAAATGATTCTAATCCATATCTTTTTACGTTTACGTAGAAGAATTCTGTAATATTAAACGAAAAATTCGTAACGTACATGTAGATAGATACGAGTATATCAAATATTTATTTATACAGTCACAAATTGCAGTATTTTTTATAGACTTGTTTTTTGTCGCTAAATATAACTATATAGTTCTAATAACATACATATAGCTATTGTATTATACAAATAAAAAAAACAGGCCAAGTGTGAGTCGTATTTCTGTTAAGTATTTAGCGTTTAAATACAAGTCGGATTAAAAAACTAACTTAACTTTGCCGTTGAAAGACATGCTCTTCCATACTCTCCAACTGCAAATGTAACTTTGTAATGGCAAATAACTAGTTTAACAATTTTTGCATTTTTCCCTTTACTTGTGCTGTGAGACTTTGTTTCTTGCCAAATTTCGTGACTCTAGATCAGCCATTCCTAAAGTGGGCGATAACGCCCACTTGTGGGCGTTGCAGGCCTAAAGGGGGGCGGTAAGAGACCCAGAAAAAAAATGGGGGCGTTGTGTAGAGGCCTGGGGGGTGATTTGTAATTTCATTTAGCTAGGAGGCATTTTAGACAACGATTGCATGAGCTCTCGACTCAGTAGACAAAGTAAGTTTGGGAACCAGTGCTCCAGATCAACGGGAGAAACCCCATGGGTCTTTATTCCTTTGCGGGTGTCAAAATATGCGGCATAAACGGCCGTATCTTTTGATTGCGTTGACTTGAAGTTTGATTTTTTACTGCTCCAAGGGATTAAAAACCCTTGTATGTAAAATAGTATGTGATAATAATTTCAACTTGATAACTCCACGCGTTCTCGAGAAAAAAGGTATCGACAGACAGATGGACAACGAAGAAATCCTATAAGGGTTCCTTTTTTCCATAGAGGTACGAAACCCTAAAAAGATTTAAAACTATAAAAAGTGGAAATTGAACAATTTGCAACTGTACAAGAACAAAAGTTTGATACTCTGCCACAACCGCTGGCAAATAATTTTTGACGACATCCGTGGCTCAACGGCTAAGCGCATCAGAAAGTAAACGGGGGTCGTGGGTTCGCTTCCCGCTCCGAGTCTGGGTGTTTATGTATAATATGTATTTATTTACAAAAGAAAATTATGTAAGTAGTACCCATAACACAAGCGCTGTGCTGCTTACTTTGGGACTAAATGGCGCTGTGTGAAAATGTCTGAGTATATTATTTTACATATTACTAGCTGACCCCGCAAACGTTGTTTTGCTCGATATTAAATATATATAAATATAGGGTTGTACGTATTTTTCAATGCCGAATCATAAAAAAAAAATGTGTGCAAAAAATTTAAAAATATTTTTGGGATGGACCACCCTTATCACTTAAGAGTATAAAAAATAGATAACAACCTATTCACAGACCTACCGATTATAGACATTAAATTTCATCAAAATCGGTCAATCCGTTTCGGAGGAGTATGGTAACTAAAACTGTGACACGAGAATTTTATATATTAGATATATTATAAATAATAGCAATAGAAACAATATATTTTTTTTATACATATTGAAATGAAAACTGAGTAACAGTTATGTTCAATTATTCATGTATGCAAGAGCGCAAAGGCAGGCAAATAATTAAGCATAGGTTTTAATACATACTTACATACTCGTATCTTCACGTTGTAACCCTAACGGGGTAATCAGAATATTAAGTTTTAATATATGAATATAATTATGTACATAGTTGTGTATTGGCATTGTCGAAAAAAGCTATAAGCGATTTATATAAAGACATCGATTGGAGGTTTTTTGAGTTTAGAAATAACCGGTTCTTATAAGTGGATATTTACTGTAAGAAAAGTGGGTTATTTGTTTTTTCTACATTTTTTGTCGGTTATTTATTTTTGAGTTTCATGCCTGTTCTTCTCAGTGCAATTTCTTAGCAAACTACTGATAAACTTGACGTACAAAAATATATCGAAATGTGGTTAAAATATTAAAAATATTTGTCTTCCATTTTTACTTCGATTATTATTTGAATGACCCACACGCCTATTACCTTGATATCTGCTGTCAAAATGCGAATTCGTATAATGTAATTTGTATAGTGGCGCTAAATCTACCGCGAAAAGTGCATTTTATGGTCATGGCGCACTAGACACGCAATTTTTTAATACAATTAGTCACCGGTCGCGCAGTGATCGCATGGCAGTGGCAGAGCCTTCCAGACTGGAGCTTCAAGTTTGATCCCCGATCTGCTCAAATTTGGAATCAAAGTTTCCTAAATTGACTTGGAGTCTGAGTGTTACTAGGAGCTTTCCTTGTTCGTTGTGAGGTGCCCATAATAAAAGCTTAGTGTTTAATTTGGGGTCACCCAATTTGCATAAACAATTGCGTAAAAACCCAATTGCGTTTGGAGTACCTATTATTATAGTATTGAAACAAAGTTCCTTAACGCGGCTTGCAGGATGTGTGAATTGGTAGAAATCGTCACATAACGAAAAAGCGTTACGCCCCCTCAATGCTCAACGACACTCTCTTCCTAACACACTAGTTAATTGAACAACGTGGGGTGCGGCACCCGCACGCCGCGCGACGCTGGTTTGGTTAGATTCTAGGTTCCCAAACTTATTTTGTCTACTGAGTCGAGAGCTTATGCAGTCGTTGTCTAAGATGCCTCCTAGCTAAATGAAATTACAAATCACCCTCCAGGCCTCTACACAACGCCCCCATATTTTTTCTGGGTCTCTTACCGCCCCCCTTTAGGCCTGCAGCGCCCACAGGGGGGCGTTATCGCCCACTTTGGGAATGGGTGGGTTAGATCTTTCTGTCTCTTTCTATTATATACGAATGTGTGTGTGTTCGTGCGAGTATCGAGATTCGAGCTGACGAGTAGTTTGAAGCAGCTCATCAATTTACACGAGGAAATTTTGTTACGTCTTTTTTTGTTTTTGTTTTAGATCATATGAGACTTTACTTTAGCTAAGGAACTTCGTTCTTGACGGGGGTCTCCCGACCACGCACGCTTTTTACTACACATTATGTAATTTACATTGATTGGAAACGGACAAATCTATCGTAGTTCATTCATTCCAATATATCCATTGTAAAATGTAAAGGAAAATTGCTGACATTCATGTACCATGTTTTTAGGATTACAAAAATTACTAAAGTGGAGTTAAGTTGACATTAAGGATAAATTTGACAGTTTAATGGCTACTTTAACAGGCCGCCAAAATTAGGTTTTAATGTGTGCCTAAAGTTTTTTATATATTCGATAGCCAAAGGACACATTTAATTACCAAGAACGTTAACTGAAAAAAAATTACAAAACCATAACCTCATTTTATTGAAGATCAACACATTAGTCTTCTAGACTAGAGTTTCTCTCGAATTTGATTTCCAGCCAAATTAATTAAATTAAAGTTATCTAAATTAGCTTGCAGTACAGACATTACAGAGTCCCGTCCAGTTCGTTATGTGACACCGTTAAAGCTTTTAGCATTGTTAGGGATCACACAATGTTTTCTAGCGATTAAAAAGAACATAATTTTGAAAATTATCGAAAATGAATTTCCCTAAATTGTGTCAGGTTATATATAATTTGAGATGAGGGTTGACTATCACGACATGGGGTTCACCCTTCAAATAATCTCTTCAGAATACGCGCGTAAAGTTGTAAAGAAAACGCTATATTGTGCCTAATGTAGGTAAAGTCTTCGGTACCTATTTCACTTTTCAATAAGGCAACTCAAAGAACTGTATGAATCAAAAGTTGGTGCACAAATATAGCGAATCAATCCTCCTCCTTCATCCTTCAGAATCGCTAAAGTGAATAAGAGTTATTAGTTATTATTATAAGTACTAATTCATCCCTGTCAGTTTTTGTAAATGTCATAGAATCTATGCTTAAGTAAAAAAGGAAGAAATTCGAGTTTAGAGAAAATTTTTAATGTTTTTTCTCTGACTGTCCGAAAAAAGGTGTATGTTCTTTGGGTGTATATTATATTTATGTATCTACGTATATTTCTTTGTGATCTTCGGAAGGCTACACAGCTTTACAGATTTTAAGTGCGAGGTATCGTTTGATAGCTATTTATTCCAGAAGTGTCATCTAATGTATAAAAATCCACGTTTGTTTGTTTGTTCGTTTTTTATGTGCTGTCATACATACCGTTCATCTGATTGCTATGAAATTTGGTATGGAGATGGCTTAAATCCTGAGAAAGAAGATAGGCTTTTCTAAAAATGAAAAACGCAGACGAAGTCGCGGGCATCAGCTAGTCAGCTATATTTTATTCTTTGATTCTGAAATTCTAGCGCTGCGGTGGTTCAACCTACCTAGAACGCGAGGTTCAAAGAATTGTTCATTTTAATAGTGTTGAAGATATCAAACTATAACGTGGCTTCGGTGATGTTACCTTTGAATGTTCTATTATTGGTAGGCATGAACTACTCAGGATATTGGGTTTCTTTAGGGCCACCCTGGAGAGGAATACAGAGTAAATTTTTATAAGGGCGCCTTCCCTGTATTGCTACAATCGATTTCAGTTGTGAAATAAATACACACTTTAATACAGCCTTCACCAATTTATTAAAGAATTATAATTATCCCTAAATGAAATCTTAAATGTTATATAGAAGAATTTTAAATGAGATTTTACATACAAAACAAACAAATTACATCTGTATTGGAAATTACAAAAATGAGTACTGTAACCAATAATAAGTGTAACTGTTTCTTAATATTTGGTATAACTAAAACATTGAGATGAACTACAATAACAAAATATAAGGTTAGTTATGTAGATTTATTCTTGAATGTTAATAATTTTTATATATGCTTGTACATTACCATCTAAGGAGATAACCATGTATATATATAGCCAGTCGAGTTGTCCCACCAATGGTCCATAAGAATATCCACGGTGTTCACTAAACCCTTAGTGACTGCACAATTAAGTTAGGTCTTCTGCAAGCCGAGTTGTCCCTCCAATGGTCTCAAAGAATTTCCATGAAGTCCACTATACTCGTAACTCACAAATAAATCTCAAAGAAAAGAGATTAAATATGTGTTAAGGTAATCCAACCTCATACTGCAATGCACAAACAAATGATCCGAGAAAGTAATCCATCTGATCATACATCTTTAAAGGAAAATATCCAACTAAATGTGGAGTACACCGTCATTCCACGGTGTTTATGAGATTAATAAGATAACATTAGTCCACTGGGTTTATGGAACTAATATTTAGAATTAAACTTGGAAATGAAACGTAGAATTAACTTGGAAGTAAACATGTAATCACACATGGAATTACACATGAAACTTAGCCAGGAATTTAAACATGGAACTTAGCCTGGAATTTAAACATGGCACTTAGCCTGGAACCCTGTAACAAAATTCCTGGGGTTAATACACGGTACTAAGCACCAAGGAAAACAATTTTAAAAGAAAACTACAACTTCTACATTCTACTTACCATGAGGTCTATCATGGGACTTTTACATATTAAACATAATAAAAAAAAAACTTCTCAACACTACTAGAAACATCCTAAATATATAGGCATGTCTATTCTATTTCTATATGGGCATTTTTGTCTGCCACTTAACCACCACCAAAAGTGAATGGCTCCCTCCATTTTGGAATCACACCTCCACATAATTTGTACCCTCTAACGTCATTATTAATGTAACTGAAAACTACTCAGATTTCAGTCTGGGGTTTCCGACATAAGAAAGAGACAGCAAGTCTCTGAAAAGACATCGACCAATGGGAAGTGTCTGAAAATTTGTAAGTGACAACATCAAAATGTCAGATTGACAGATCCACAATAGAATTAGAAAGATCTAGATAAAAGTAACCACTGAAAAACAAGACGGAAGCAATGCCCATTTGCTCGAACATTCCATTTTACTTGATCTGTGAAACAGATATAAATCAACACTCGTCTCTCTCTCATCGAATACAATCGATTATTAGGAATTACTCGTATTTAAATTTTTACAACAATTTATTTATCTCATCGTCAAAATGGGAAAGCAAACCTGGACAAATTACATTAATATCTAATAAAAGTATTATCACCCACAATTGTTTTATTTTGTTTATAACAAAACTATATTTTTATACAAAAGAAAATCGATTATCGATTTATTACCACGATACTTATTACTATCGATGTTTCCAAACATTCAATGTTATTACTGAACGTAACGTAAGTAAATGTAGATTTTAACGAAAGTACCAATGAACTTTATAATGAAACAACTAGATAATTAAAAGTTTAGTATATTATGTTCTGGTTTAAATAATATACACTTAAAGTGCAATATTCATTGATTTTACCTGAGAAGAAATGAAGTAGTACTACGTACTCGATTGCGAACAACTTTCCGAACGCGTTACCTATTAATCATTGTATCGTAGACAATTGTCATCTGTCACCCACTAATCTCAACAAATATTGCTGTGGAATGAAATGAAATTTGTGATCGATTCTAATTTGTATGTAATTAACCGTAAGTATATATCTACGAAAAAAAAGTGTTACAAAACAAAGACTTTTCCAATAAACAAGTTAAAATTTTACTAATACTGATGTTTGTAAACTTTCACGTGTTGCACACATCTTACAAATCTAACTAACAGAGTATGTACTTACTGATATACTGAAAATTAGATTTTGCGTACTTTGCGCCGCTATTTGTGTAGAAAAACATGTAGCTGCGTACCAGTAATATTTACGTACGAGTAACAGGAATATGCTACATTTGTGTACCATGATCCTTTTACCTTTATTCTGAGAATTTATTTTAATTATAATAATTACTTTTGATGCTTACTGAACTATGAACGTTGACATCGAAAGATACTGTAATTAACATCCGCGAGGGTACATGTTTCTCTAGTCCAGAAGTTGCGACAAATCTAGTCATCTATAACAACCTAGCTGTACCTAGCTACCCATGTTATCTCAAAGATATCTAATAAAACTTTTCCGCTGTATATTATGTTAGAATTTAAGGTCTAAATTCTGGCACATATTTAACACCTTACGAAAATATAGTATCTAGTTACAAACCCTACTCAGGAAAGGCGTAAGTGACAAGTGGAAAGCAAAATGCTTATAAGTAATTCAGTCGTGGTACAAATGATGCGAGTAGAGTCTTACACTGCATAGTGTTTGATGATATAAAATACAATCAAGAGAATTAAGGACTTACGGCACGATGTTCCGCTCTTTTCTAGTGATATTGTAGCGCTATGGCGAATAGTGAGCTTTGTAGAGAGGAAAAATATGTCATGAAGCGTAACCGTTCTATTTGCCGCATTGCGTCTGCGACCTTAGCCGAGAACGCTACATCTACTCAATTGGGTCAAATCCCTAAGCGCTAAGGACCCTCTATAAAGTTGACCCGAAAACAAAAACCTTGTGAAACTTTATAGGGTGGAATTACATCGTGTGATAAAGGTCAGTCGTACTCACTCGGTGTTTCAATTATGAAGGACTCTGTACCCTCCAAAAATAATGACGTTAGTGTTTTCCTTTGCAACAAACACAGCAAGTGAAATTTTTAGGTACCTGTACATTTTCATGAAAGCTTTTATTTCCCTAATTAGATTAATTTCAAAAATGTATTTACAATCAGTCCATTAGCGTGATTGTAGTTTCCTGGAAGTTAATAAAGAGTGTTTTAAGAAAGTATAAAAACTAGCTACACGCGTTTCATTGTTTTCATGGAATTTCAACTAGGGATGCAACGATATATCGGATAACTGATAAATAGCGATATATTGACGCTAAAAAATATTGAAATCGAAAAAGACTCAAAATATCGAAACGAAATATCGAAAGAGCCCTACTAAAATCGAATACAAAATATTAGGCTTAAAATGTTTTTTTTTTCAATAAATTGATGATATATGATGATTAATGATACCTACAACAATTACATAATCGATGAACGATGAATACAATTTAAAGAACTTTTTGGATTTATATACGTTTTTCGAAAAAAAAAAGAAAAAATATCGATGTATCGGCGTTCTAGACCGATATATCGATATCGATTTAAATCGATATATATCGTTATCCATAAATCGAGATTTTCTATATAAATACTTTGCATACCTAATTTCAACCGCTATTATTCTGTTACTATTAATGTTCCTTAAGGATTTTTTGGAGGGAACGGGAGATGTGAGGTTGTCGTTTTATTTAAATTTTCTGTTTTAAATTTTTGGGAGTTTTAAAGTACACAGTGATAGTATATTGTGTTCTAAAGTTCTGTATAAGTGAAAAGAATGGAGTAGGTCTAAAAAAACATGTGCAGCTGAAGTTCTTGCGCTCTTCAAGATGTCATTTATAACTTCAATAAAGCCATCTTGGTACCTCTTACTATTACTTTACTGGAGGAGTTTTATAATATCTTCATGTGTGCGCCATGAATTATAACAATATTGTGATGTGTGCATTGCATTGCCTAACTGTTTAATTCATGTTTAACTATGTTTAACTCATGTTTAACTACGTGTGACACTGGTAGATGCGCTAATCTGTGCGTCATGCTATGAAGAAAAAAAAATGTATCTTGAAATTCGGGATATGTATTCATATGTTATATATATACGTACGTACGTAATGGTCGCTTCTCTTATTTTATTTAAAATGCTCGTAGGAATTTTTGCACAATTGAATTGTTAACTTCACTTCTCTCATTTTCTTTTTTGCACATTGGAAAAATTATAATCTTGTGTAAATTATAAGTAAACTATAATGATAAATTGTGTCTCATTGTGTAAACCATATGAGGTACCAAGATGGCTTTCAGATCCCTCAATATTGCAGTGACTCGGTATTATGAAAGGAACTCTTTTGTTGCCTTTTACAATAACACTGCAAAATATACAACAGTATTTAGAGCAGAATAGTTATTTAATATTGCGTCACAAGGTTTAAAAATACTTATTAACTTACAACGGTCTAAATTAGGTATGTTATAGTTACAAGTTATAGAATTAATAAAATGCAATGTTCACTTAGAATCCAGTCTATGTTTTATTATTCAACCGCTCGATTATATCGAATATTAAATATTTAGATTCAAATTACATAGAAAACATATTTGCTATGTAATTATATTTTTATGTACTTAGATATTTGCGAATTGAAATATTTTAGATAATAAATTTTAGATTCGAAATAGCTCCATGAATTCAATGAATTCGTACGACATATCGATTACATAATCATAGTTGTAAAATGGTTTATTTCCATAATATCTTTTGTACATACGTACCTACATACATATCTTCACGCTGTATACCTAACGGGGTAGGTAGTATATCTTTTATAGTATATTTTAATACTCATTCGTAATATATAAATCTGCTATCCTATTGTACACATTAAACTTTTCCATCAGGCAAGTCAAAATGCAATGGTCGAGTACACTATGTGTGTATAGTTAAAGTGCCTAAGCTGTAAGAATGCATAAATGAAAAACTGACGCCGTAAGTGTTTAATATTTTATCTTTATGTGAATAAAATGAAGAATATAAGGCATAAGAAAATAAATTAGTATGCAGACCTCTACGTTCATTTGTTCATTTTTTCTAAGGTAGAATGGAGACGGTGTCGGCGGAACTTGATGATATAAAAGAGATCGTAATACTCGACGATTCGTGCCTCTGAATGAAGCACTTCTCTCCTTTAATGCATGTATTTATTTAACTAATTGAAATGTAAACCCACATAATAAGTGACTTCTCAAGGGTTATAAAAGCTACTTGAATAAACTAGATGATTTAAAAGAATACTCTCCTCGAAGTGTCGAAACAATCTAAAAGACAACCGCGCTCACTTTTCAAAATGAGAGCGCTCGCACCGCCTCGCGCTGTCGTGTGGAGTGGCGTTTCGCTCGGTTTATTAAACCGCGCTCAGCTCGGAGCCAAGAACAGGAAACGTCGCGAGTACGTGAGAAAAGCTTCACTGGAAGAGACAATAGTCTTTTAGGAAGTAGTACCATACTGTGATATATTTTCACAATATATGTGTGTAAGTGTATACCTACCTATTCATACATGTAGAATAGGTCTACCTATGAAGTTGCCGTTTTTGCGCCCGAAAACTAAAGTCAACTACGACGAATTAAAGGCGATAGTGGAAGCTAAGGATACTCAATCTACTGTTGAGTTAGCAGCAGTTTTTGGTGTTAGCATCAAAACAATATTGATCCATTTGCATCAAATTGACAAGGTAAAAAAGCTTGAGAAGTGGGTGCCGCATTAAATCAACGATCGCCAGCGTGACGAACGCGTTGAGGTATGCATTGCGTTGCTTAATAGACACAAAAACGAAGGGATTTTGAACCGCATTGTCACTTGCGATGAAAAATGGATTCTTTTTGACAATCGTAAGTGGTCATCATGTTGGTTAGACCCTGGTTCAGCACCTAGGTAATGCCCCAAACGAAAACTTACTCCTAGAAAAGCGATGATTACTGTTTGGTGGTCTAGTACCGGTGTAATTCATCACAGCTTCTTACTAAATGGCACGAGTATTACTGCAAATGTGTACTGTGAGAAACTGGACACAATGATTGAGACGCTTGCAAATCTCCGGCCAGCCTTGGTTAATAGCTCGTCCCCGCTGCTCTTGCACGACAACGGTCGACCTCATACGGCACAAGAGACGGTCTCTAAGCTACAAGAGCTAGGGTTTGAAATTTTGCGTCATCCATCGTACTCACTAGATCTTGCACTGACAGACTTCTACTTTTTCCAAAATTTAGACAACTGCTTGACAGGAGAATAGTTCTATACCTGAAAGGCAGTACAAAATTCCTTTGAAGAGTTTATTGCCTTCCGTACACCTGACTTCTTCAAGAAGGACATTGAAAAATTACCACTGCGCTGGCAGAGATACATCTATAACATGGTTAATAGCATACTTTGATTAATAGAAATAAAAAAAAATACTTTAAGTTTTTGTATACTAAACGGCAATTTCATAGGTAAAGACCTAATATTAAGTCTAATATCTATCCATCCATAACAGTAGATCAAATTTCAATAATGGTACCGAAAATTATTTAAAATAAATAGACACAGTTATACGAAATTATACGAAAGATGTGTAATGTAGTCGATATAACGGAAAGGGAAATTTTAAATCCTAATTGATTACTCGGATTTACAGAGATTTGGCTTAGCAGAGAACTAGACTTAAAGTAAATGCATTAGTCGGCATTGTATTTGATTATTTGCGTACAGATAAAGTTAACGTATTAGTCGGATTTGTAAATAGGTCCAAATACTATCAGACTGTGTATTAATGCTATTTTATATTACTTTCACGTGCTGACTAACAAAGTCTATTACAAGGGCGTGGTCAAAACTTTCGATTAGGTAGAGCCTCTTGATCAATTAATTTTCGGTTCTTCGAAGTTAGCTTGTGGCTAAATTAAAAAAGATCAACATTTGAGAAACACTGGTTAAAAGTGTATCAAACACGCCTTAACTGAGAGTTACCTTATGATTACAATTTCGTACTATGCCACAGTTAAATTAAAAAAAATATTTGGTCCAAAATACCCATTATTTCTTTTTTTACGTTCTGCAGCGATGAAGTGAACACTATAGACTATAGAGAACTGTATGAGTTTGGCGGCTCAATCACTGACAAATGAACGTATACAAAACTAAGGTGTTTGAGAGAAAATATACTAAGAAAGAGTAAGATATATATATCGGTGGAAATAATAAAAGGCACTCATTTGACTATACCATGGCAAAGCGCGACTTCCGATGACGCGCTAACGGAACGTCGGGGCCGGCGCTGAGAGTCTGTTAGACTACGGCAGCCGGTGCGATAGCAATTCTCCGATGGATCGTTTGCCATTATTAAATTTCCAATTACCTACGTAATAATTGTGATGAAGAGTTTTCTGTCGTTTGCACATTAACTTTGTCTTAACGTTGTATTTTATGGAGTAGTTCGCCTCTTGTAAGATTAGGTACCTATTTCTCATGGCTGAGTTGCAAAAGCACGAATTGCCCCGTGTCTTTTCCGACATATATATATATATATATGCAGGTAAATGGAAAATGTCTAGAACAAACAAACGTAAGTGTATATCTGCGAGAGCTTTTAATGTAATAATTAAGCAGACTATCATTTTGTGGAAGTTATCATCAGTTTAAATTACCTTTCTTTGATTAATAGTATTTATATTTGAAATACCTGGCATACCTGGCAAACCCTGAAAATTCTTCGAGTATGGCGTAAAAAAACATACATCGCTATGTATCACTTCCAAAATTTTTAAATCTGCAAAAGATACTGCCTGCTTGCTGCTTCTATCCGGCAGGCGATTTCCTACACGTTGAGTTTAATAAAACACGGAACAAGTTTTATCATGTTATAGTAGTTCTTTTCTTGACGTTTCTTTCATACGAGGATATATCCGGCATTTATTTAAATATGGAATATATTTCAAGAAGGATTTTGTTAGAGACTGTTGAAAATATTTGTTTTTCTCTTTGTTATATATTTATTTTGCCGAAAACGAAACTAACAACCCAAATTTTACTTATTAAATAAAGTAATCAAGCAATAGCTTTTGGTATTTGACGTAAAATATAAAATTATGAAGACTCTGTTTTCCATAATCGAAGTTCCTCAAATAAAGTAGTACTTACATAAACAAATAAAATATTATTTAAGAACAGTTAAATGATGTGTTTAAATGTAGAAGCTACCGGTTCGGCTCGTATGGCCAATATATTCAGTATTAAAACTACATTACACGTTACAGGTGTCAATTTTAAAATGTTCTATAACTATGTACCGCGAAGTTTTGAATTCCGAACCGAGAGGGTGATTCCACACATGAAACTGAACTACGCACAAAATAAAATGAACTGCGCGATTTTTGTTCCTAACTTCCAGTTAACATGAAGTTTCATTTTCATTTCATGAAGTTTGTATGAAAAATATAAAATAAATCGTTCGTTTAATTTTTTACGCATAACGTAGCGTATATCAAGCTCAGAAGCTACAAAAATTTCATGGGGTATATTTTGTGTACAAAGTGAATTTTAATCCATTCGACAAATTCATGATTAAGTACATATGTTTAAGTTTGAATTTGTGCAGAATGATATTACATTATCATTTCTGAGATAATTTTGATTATAAGATGTTTAAATAATTGTTTTAAAATTTAGTTTCCTTCTTTCTTTACTAAATAGAATCCATTCTTAATCATGGATATATCAGAACATAAATATAACGTCTACAGGCTAAACAAATATTTGAAATGTGCAGAAATAAAAAAAACAAATATTAAGCGTCATACATAGTGATTTTATAATAAGGATCAAATTTAACAAGAACAAAACAAATTATTATGTTTTAAAATAGAAGTAACGCAAACTGATACAATATTAAGAATACAATTAACAATGTAAAGTCAAAGCCAAATCAATTTATTCAAGTAATCAAATTGCAACCTGTTTGAGAACGTCGAGTCTGCCTCCGGTTTGAAAAGAACCGACAAGAAATTCAGTCTGGTACGTATCATTTTTTCATTAAATTTCGATTTAAAAAATTACAGATTCGTAACAGATTTATGCAAAATCAATTTACGTATCTTTTACAGTAAGATCCTAGCGTTACAATCATGGAATCCTGTTTAATCTCGGGATCATACGAGATTTCGCTCCTCTCGGATCTTGTCAAATTAATTTTTAATATTACCTATCCTAAATGTTGATTTTCAAAGCTCGCTTTTAGCTCAATGTTAATTTAATTTATGAAAATAAAAATTTGTGAAGCGATGTTTCCATATCCAAAGCTCATAAAAATGAAAGATTTTTAACGAGTGTATGTAAATAAGATGAGTAGTATAAGAACATTAAGTTGTTGAACATTAAAATGTGATTATTTTTGATGTATCTAAATCTAACACGTGGGGCTGTGCGGTGGCTGTAAACGACATAAGTACACTGCCTCGATGTAAGTGGTAGGATTATTACCTAAAAATTTATTATCTTAAAATTTGCAAACAGCAACAGCCACACGATCATTGCGCAACATGTGACTAATTGTAATAAAAAAATAGTATCATGACAATTGCATGCTATTGCGCCATGACCGTAAAATGCACTTTTCGTGGTAAGTTTAGCGCCACTATACAAATTACATCACACAAATTCTCGTTTTAACAGCAGATATCGCGCGATATTTGGATGTCGCATGCAGACTGCAAGTTTAACAAGCGTGCGGTTCGTCCTAGCGGCGCAAAGGCGGGGAACAGGGAGCAGTATTCAACAAACTTTTTATTCGTTTATTTTGTAACATGACATTACTGCTCTCGTATTATAGATTATATCCTTCAATAACTGTCAAATTTATTTATGTAGGTATGTTGTGTATCGTATTTATAAAATTATTTTAATTGCACTTGAGTTTTGATTAGTAAAGGATAGTTATTTTATACTTTTCAGTGTTTTTTTGAGGGTGGTTTAATTTTTTTAATAGAAAATTTTTATTTCTCCGTTTTGAGTGATCTTGACCTAAATAAATATCTAGGGCAGGTCTGCAATTAACTTCTTTCTAATTCCGGAGCGCAACGATATACAAGGGAATCATCAATATAAATAAAGGTTAAACCAGGTCGCGTTATTTAGTGTATCATAGAAGTCCAAGCTCCAATATCGCTGAAATTTAAGTGACTACCTCTGAAGTATTACCTACGAAACAAAAAAATAATTTTCGAATGCGGTTCATAAATGACGGAGTTATGAGGTAACAAACTTACAAAAAAAACAACATACAGACGAATTGAGAACCTCCTCCTTTTTTTGAAGTCGGTTAAAAACAATAAGTGACAACGTAAACAGAAACTTAACACAATATTAGACAAGATAAAGATTATTATACATTATAATATATACTATCAGATACGAATGAGAGAAATATATATTTACTATACATATATGCACTTACTTTTGTTCTTTTTCTAAAACTAAAAAAAAAAATGAAAATCTGATAGACAAAGATCGCACGGCGAGTAGTAATGGCAGGCGGCGGCTGTGAGCGTGAACAAAGAAACATACATGGGACTCCACCAAGAGTTAACGGTGTAGGCACTCGCTATCGAAAGCTTACAAGAATATATAAGGAATTCCGCAGCACTTCTTTCGATAACTACAGCAAACTAAGGATCATAATTCAAAATATTGAAGCGTTCGCTATCGAGTATCGGTGGCCTAAACTCATAGTGAAGCTTCCGAACGTTTGCTTCATTGCTGGCGGAATGGGTGGAATTAAGAGAGGCAGTGGAATTTGACCAAGTTCGATAATTTCGTTCTGTAATCGCGGGTAGTAAATGCAGATTCTATCTTATACAGTATGCAATCAAGAGTTTCTACTCTCATTCTAGTATAATCAACGAATTTATTAAAGTATGCTTGTAATTCTTCATATAAATCGTGAAATATGGGCACAAATAAACGGATGGATGATAAGGTATCTGCCTGTTTATCTAACACAGTCGTTTTGTCCTATCACAAACGGTTCGTTTTGACTATTTGGCAGGAACGAAAAATCGATTGAAATAAAAAATTGTAGCTTTTATACTGGTTTAAATACAAATATTACAAAAGTAGAAATTTAATTTTGAGATGACATGTGGCGGTTTTTGTTCCTGCTAACCCTGGATAATTTCACACATGTATGATCTCGCAAATAGCGCGGTTAAAAAATATCACACTTTATTCCTTAATATGTGTGGGTCAATATTTGATAATGGGGTCTCTCTTCTTACATGCAGTGGTAACGATGTATCATATAGTTTCTCAGTGAACTTTTGCTATTTATGTCTTAATTATGTTACGCAAATGTACCTGTCAAACGGGCCAGATATTGTTTTTTTAAGTCCAGAGGAATTACACTACAGCAGAGGAATTACTTTTTATGCTTGTTTTTCTGCTGTGATCCAAAAGAACATTACTCTTTCTTACTTTTACTAATAACTTCTTCGTAATGTGAGCTATCTCACTATGAGCTTTGCATTATTTCACTAAATTATCAGTTACAACCCAAGTGAAAGTTTCTTTAGAGGATAATAATTTCGAGAAGTTTTCGTTACAAGTTTTTTTTTAAGACAAGTAAGCATGGAATTATTTAGTAATGTTGTTATTTACTAAAACATACACAAAAAGACTTCAAAAATGATATTTCATTTAAATTAATAATAATATAATTTCTCTGGATGACTAGCAATTACCCTGGTACAAATCCTCGCAAGGGAATTACACCAGAAGAATTTGATGAAATACTTTAATAAGTCTTGTTAAAGTAAGCCCAAACACGTTTCTCACAATGGCCGACCGTTTTACATATGATCTTGATGAACAAACTACGAATTATGTCACCAACAACGAACGTCACATCGCAATGATACCCATATAACAATAATTTTATGAATGCGTTCATATTTTCGTAAAATAATAGTAGTGAAAATATTGACAGAGGAATAACCGAAAAAGGCGGGGGCACACATTTAGTCAACATTTTGTTTCATGATTAGGAGCTTTTTTAATTTAGTACCTATCTAAATATTAACAGAATTTATTTTAAAGTGCTTGTTCATGGTGTATTTTTTTAATTCCTACTATTTTAATATTATGCATAAATTGATAGATGATGTCGAAGGTAGGACACAGCAGAGGAATTACGTTTTGCGATTAGCTGATTATTTGTGGAAAATATAAAATCATTGTCTGAACAAGATAAATAATGTCCTATTACCATTACTAATTATACATGCTCTGGGCCATTTGTAATTACATTGTTTCGTATAGGTAACACATTTATAAAAATATATGAAGATATGGCTTGACTCCATTATCAAATATTGACCCAGTTATCAAGATTTTGATCTGTCGAGATTGAAAGCCCTAATAAGATTATCCATACTAGCATTCCTTTTTTGTCTGCTATATTATAAACAAAGTATTAAGTATTAGTATAACAATTACACCTATGTTTGATTCTCATATAGTAATAATAACGTTACATAATAATATGCTTAGGTAGTAACCCAAACATATTGTCATGTAATGTAGCTATACTGTATTACGGTGGTTATACTATAAACTTGATAAAGATATTAAATTTTTCAAGCAAACGGCAATATTTCTTTAACTTTCGAATCTTTACCACAGCTCGAACGACTGATTTCGGATACCCATTTCTGAACAGCACGAACTTAAATCTCTTGGTCAATTTATTAAATCAGAGAGCGTAGGTGGCACAAAAGTTTCTCGCGACAAATAAACGGCTCCAACTGAAAATGCTCGGGTCAGAGATTGCATTATTGATTCTATGCACCGATTGTCCACTGCGACAGAATTTTTATAATGGAAACCTTACAGAAATTGAGATAAAAGCAAGTTATTTCTGGTAGTAAAGATAACACAAGGAAATTTTCTTGTTGGTTGAAAAATTTTACGACAAATATGTTTCGAGGGAGATCTTAGCTCAGTTTTATTCCCGTACCTCTGCTGCACACTTTCAAGCTGAATTTCTGCTCAATTCTCAGTACATGCTTTTTCCAAACTACATTCTTACTCTCTTTCACTCTCACACACTCTTGCACTCTCACACACACATAAAAAAAGAAATGTGTTATACTTTATCTTCTTTGTAGTTATGTTTATTAATTTTACCGTATAATTTTAGAAGAAGAGTTCTTTCTTGTAATGTATAATTTAAAGAGCGAACTCCTGAGATACAGTTTATAACCAATTCAGGAGTCAGAATATTTCCCATTTTTTGTAACATTGTTCTTGATTTAATAAATAAATTATTAAAATTATTATTATTTAACTTAATAGGTGTAACGGAGTAAATCAACTGTCACATACAAACAGACGAACAGACATGCCGACGAACAAACAGACAGACAGACGGATAGAGAGACATTATAACTACAAATGTCCCATCTTAACCATTTTACCACGGAGCCCTAATTATCTGTAATGAGGTTTAATGGATTGTATTTTTTTAATTTCTCTTCTATGTTGGTTTGGGACAGAAAAAATACAGATTGTATTTATCGTGCTTGTCGTAAAGGTCCACACATTAGAACAGAACTTGAGAGGAAATTATATAGGCAAGGGGCCAGCATGGCATTACTATTTGGTTCGGCTTTGCCAGCTGCAATCTTTATTTACCAGAGAAAATAAAATATAAATAGCAAATAGCTATTTTTGACATAGGTATATTTGATGCAGTTGGTAATGTTTATGTACCTATCTACATCTAACATATGTACATCTACATGTTTCTTCGTAAATCGATATAAAAGATATTATGTATACATAACATATCCTCACGCTATGTCCCCAATGCGGTAGTTAAAATGAACGCCAAGCATCGCGATCTTTACATTCTGATTTTGCTTCCTCGAATAATGTGATTATTATGCATAGGTTGTACGCTGAGGCGACAAAAGTGCTTCATATAACACTTTGGCCGGTTATTATGTTTGATCATAGTTTCTATTGGTCAGTAACGAACAAACACATTCAACGTGCAATCATCATTCGGCGCCCCTCGCAAGTTGGTGACTCGATGTAGCTATAGTGACTAAATATCGTGTAAATGAGCAGGGCTACGTGCGTCCGTATTTAGACGACAAGTGCTAAGTTTCCCTACTCTTGTTTTAATTTTTTCTATTACTGTGGCATCAAAATATAATTTCATTGCGCTTCTTTCCTCTATCTATTCTAAATGGAAAGTACGTATAGCTTGACATTATGTAATGTAAACAGTATAATTGCATTACCTCCACTTGTTGGAAATATTGGTAATTTTCAAAGGCTTGTTTTCTACTTTTAATAGCATTTCTCATAAATTATATTCGCTATTAGATTTCGTTTGAATTCTGGCGTTGCTCTGACGTCGCCACCACACGCTCTTGACTCGTACTCGAACGGAAGTTTAAATACTAAAGTGTGTGAGTGCAAATACCGTGCAAAGCCATAACACTTGAGATACGCGAAGTTTACTTAGGCAAGGGTCGTGGTAATGCGTTCTGATAGGCAATCGCTGTTACGTTACATTATGTATGTACAATGCAGTTACGAGAAGAACTTTCCATTTCAATATTAGGAATTGGTATTTTCACGACCAAGAGAAATGGCGATGTCCCAATTTTTTTAACTTAAACTACCAAACTTAAACACCGAAGTCAATATTCAATCTTTGATCTTCACATATTAGGGGCCATTTAGAACCAGTTTTAGCTGTTCAGATACGTTAATTAGTACCTAAGAAAAAATCCTAATACCAACAGAGTGAAGACGAGCAGTAATTCCATAATTGTTCCGGTATTAGAATTGCGTAGCCAAAATAATAATAATATATGCGCCAGACAATACACACCAAACATCTGGTTTCAAAATAGGGCGTTTCCCATGCTATAAGAACCAGACGACGACTACTAGGGACGTCTCCTAGTACGGCCAGACCCGATACAATCTAGAAAAGTTCGTGTCCTAAATCGACCCAACTGGGAATCAAACGGAATCTTCCACGCTTGGATCCAGCACCTAAACCACTGTGCCATCGAGGTCATTAGAATGGCGGAAGTAGTTTCCTTATATTTGTCTATCTGTCTGTCTGCCCGTAGGTATGTAGCTAAAATTTGACAAAGGCACGTATGTAAATTGGTAATCGAAAACCAGAAATGAGTAACTAAAAATAAATAATGAGCGTTTAGGCCAAATTTTTCGTTGGAACGAAGTTCTTGAACGCAGCTTGCGAGAGATGTGAGTTGGTAAAAATCGTCACGTAACGAGAAAGTGTTATGCCCCTTCGACTCTGAGCTACTCTATCTCTCTCTGACTCTATCTAGCCCTTGTTAGACCCTCGCGCCGCGCGGATCTAGGTTTGTTAGCTCTTTGCATAGATTTATAGCGATCTTTCTGTATCCTTCTACCATATCATACTAGTGTGTGTGATCCTGCGAGTATCAAGATTCGAAAAGCCGAGCAGCGTACGCGGCCGGCTGTAACGTACAACCTCATTACGTTAAAACTGATTTGTTTATTGTTTTTGTTTTAAGTCACACGTGAGTTTTATTGTTTTGTTATTGCAATTAAGTTTTGAGAAATGGTAATTGCAACTAAGAAACTTCGTTCTCGACGTGGGTCCCCAACCGTGCAGGTTTTTTTTTTAATCTAACTTCGACATTGTCTTAATATGCTAGGGAACCCTAAATAATGTCTATCTGAGACGTTTTTGGCCGGTTTTTCTCAATTTTGGCATCGACCAATAAAACTTCGACATACCAAATGACAATCCTATGAATTTAAATGTTGGATGTACTTTCAATATAAATACGTGATGTGATAGAAAGACACAGATATAATATTTTGGTTGCCATCCAAACCATCGCTGTTTTGTATTTCTTGACAACTCTGGCTTTAACCTCGTTAAAACTTAAAATTATTCTCAAAGCTCTGAACAATTAGTAAACAACTGAGTCAGGCAGCCATTCAATACCATGGAAGTTTCTGTGAACCAACTTTATTTCGACTTTAACGTGGGTTCTGCAGGAATTGTGAAAGACATTTGTAAGTCAAAAGAATGAGGTTAACTCAATCGATTTATAAAGCAATATAGATGAAATATTTCCATTGCAATGAATCACTGATTTTTAAGACTAAACGTAATATTACAATACGCGAATTTGTCAACCTCTGTGCTTACAAAAACCAGAATTCGATACAAGAGATCATCAGACTCCATAGGCTTCATTACTAACTTCCAATTACTAAAAGTAAACATAATAGTTAATTCGTTTCTGTGTTTCCTAAATGATTGACTCAAAAATTCCACATAATGTTCATCGTCATTTAACGGAAGTTACGAAATTAAGCTCAATCTTAAGGTCATAAAATTCATTTTCTGAATCGTTTTTAAATCTGGATGTTCTAAGTCAACGATAGACGATTCATGTTGAAGAGCCTAAATTATAACGGTAAGGAGTGGGTAATTCTAGTTACTTGGTATATTGTACTCGCTATGTACTAAGTACATGGTGGGGGTATAGTAAAGCGATCGCAGCGCATGCCGTGGCAGATATCTGCAACAATTCCGTATCGTCAATTTGTTTGTATTTACATCAGTGACAACACGAGAATCATTAATTTGTATTAAAAAAATTATAATGTTAATTAAAGTCGTTTACCTACTGTAAAATACTAACTTAACTGTGCTTCATTACGTTTAAAGTTGTGAGAGTACTTACATTTAAACTTGTTTTATAGGGTGTAAGGGTGGTTTGTCACAATTACTTCAACTCGATTTAAGGATTTGACATCTCGCTTGCATCAACTATTGAATAATTGGTGCAAGCGTTACCAGCTATTCAACCAACTATTTAAAGTCGATTTAAGGATTTGATATCTCGTTTGCACCAACTATTGAATAATAGGTGCAAGCGTTACCAACTAATCAACCAACTATTTAAAGTCGATTTAAGGATTTGACATTTTGCTTGCACCAACTATTGAATAATTGGTGCAAGCGTTACCAACTAATCAACCAACTATTTAAAGTCGATTTAAGGATTTGACATTTTGCTTGCACCAACTATTGAATAATTGGTGCAAGCGTTACCAACCAATCAACCAACTATTTCAATTCGATTTAAGGATTTGGCATCTTGCTTACACCAACTATTAAATAATTGGTGCAAGCGAGATGTTAAATCCTTAAATCGAGTTTAAATAGTTGGTGTAAGCCACTCTAAATGTCACCGATGTTTGACGAATGATGGGGGCTCATATTAAATAACTATTCAATATTTCTTACATGTTGTGCTTAAACTAATTGATTTCCTTTCATCATAGTTTAAGTTTGGAAAATTATATTATGTTTTATACTTTCGAAACTGGTTTTTATAATAAAATAAATTTTTCTGAGAACTGTTTTTAACAAATTCCTCTAAAAATACTATTTGTCGTTTTTCTATGTATCTTTTAATTACTTTGTTTATTAGAAAACAATAAAACGTTTTGATTAGAATAGGCGTTTACAGTAATTCTCTTCTTTTTAATCTGTGATCGCTAAAGTATTGAAGTAAAACTCTGTCTTTATTTCACGTCTGAATAGATGGATGAATTCCAATTAAATTTTGCAAAATAAATGTGTATTTAGGGAGGAATGAACTTTTGCGGTAGTATACAAATATAGGTAGATAATAGAAAATAAATGTAAAATTTTTGGTATCCTGTTGTATCTGTAGTAAAACATATTCGATATTATGCAAATAAATTATTTAATTTTCGGTAACTATTTAATTTTATTTGAGATTCGAAGTGGCTAAAGAAGTATGTAAAGACCCGCGATACTTGACGCTCTATCCTCTCTGACTACCCTTTAGGCATTACAGCATGAGGTACGTGAGTATATATATGTATAGGTATTTATTTTATTTAATTCTCACAAATTTCTTATTTCCATAACTATGTTTCCTAACGAGCTCGAACAATTGTATTCCGAATTATTATTTCGATAATATTATCAATTATACTAATGTATTTCTAATAGACAGTAATTTATTTCAATATTTTGATTACATAAGTAATGTCAAAGTCAAATTAATTTATTCAAGTAAATCCAAATGCAAGGTATTTTAGAACGTCGATTCTACTTTAGTTCGATTCGAAAAGAAAACCTGGACACGGAGATGAACCGACAAGAAACTCAGTCAGGTAACTTTGAATGTTAGAACAAAATATGTTAATTGTAATTTTGAATGTTAGAACAAAATATCCTAACGATGAGACAGACTCATGCTTACATAACAGTGAGAGCTTTTCATTCTTCTAACATATCGATATAGATAGAAACGTAAACTATATTGAGATATAATTAAAAGAAGCGCTTTCGCTAAATCGTATATTTTTCGAAAGATTTATTTTTTGACATTAAAAAATTCCACAATATTAATATTATCTTATACCAGCAACGCCATCAAAATAATATTGTTGCCATCCGTTAACGATTATGATAACGTAACAGTTAATCACCAATATTGACAATAGCTAACATAAGTCCAGACTAGTGGAACGAAATATCGTTTACAATATAAAACTGTTACGAATCACGAGCCCACAAAAAGTTACGTGTAGGACACACGTTCAATTCTAGTGAATTCAGTCGAAAATAATTTCCAACAATGAAACCCAGTTGAAATTCCAACTAGCATCGAAATGAAATTGGTTATCTATCGGAATGTTGGCAGACAAATAGTTGAACTTTTTTGTGTTACAAAAAATTCTGGCTAATTGGTCTATAATTTTTCCGTTAAAGTTCCATTAAAGTCTTTCATTAAAGTATAGGTAGTTTTACAATCGGAAACGGCACAATTGTGAAAAATCACTTTGGTGTCTGTCTGTCACAATATCGTAAGTAGTGATCAAAATATAGACCAGACATGATCTTCTGAAGTCAAATTTTATATTGGTGTTTATATTGGAAGTTAAAGAAAAGTAGAGGTTTATTTATTTTAACTTTAACGCATTATTTTAACAAATTAAACTATTTACACTACCGTTTCAAAATAATATAACGCAAAAATAAAGAAAAAAATGAATGGTCCGGCTGCTCATAGAAAGAATGAGTGATTAGAGAAATATTAACGAAAATAATCTACAAAGTGAAAATGAGTGATTACAGAAGCCAAGGTAGACTAGGGCTGACTTACGAACATTAAATAGAGTGTTATCTGACGGAAACGTCAAAATCATTCGCATATATAGGCGAAAGTGTATAACGAGAATGGTGACATTTGAGGAGATGAGAGAAGTATGTGTAAAGACCGCGATCCATTGCGTTCTGCCCTTGATTACCCCGCTAGGGATACAGTGTGAGGATATTTATGTACGTATGTATATAACACAAAAAAACTGTCACCCCACCTTTCAAAATTATTGCTCAGAAAATTCCGGTAAAATCAGGAACATTGAAGCTGGTCTGATAGGTTTGGTTTACGTGGAAGTTTTTTAACACGAAAAGAACGCTCGATAAGCACTTTTTTGCAGTTCGTAACAACTGATAGTACATTACATTAATTGCACAAATAATGCACTTTGCGTTGTTTTAAAATAAATGTTAGCGTATTACTTTTCTTCCTTTATAACGATTTACTGTATTTAATTCACAAATGGACCGAGAGATAGTCACGTTTTTCTGAATTCAGAAAAGGGCTATTTACTCTCTTAATGGATCACGTACAGGGTATATAATGCTCGTGATAGTGTAACTGCGGATTTAGAGGAGCTTCGGCGGGTTCTAAAGTTTTTAAGTGGTAAGAAAGTAGCTTTGAGTACGCTGCAGCGCATCGCTTATTTTTGAACGAGACGCGAATTATTACAACTAATTGTAGTTCAACTTATTTATAGACAAAATAAAGCGTGGACCCGTTTCAAATTTTGTCTCTCTTTGTGGGGTTTTATATAGAAATAAAATGTTCAATTTCGAATATAAGTATTACAGAATGTCACGAAACAGAAAAATCGATGAGGTGTTTACTAAGAGAAATGTCAATAACATAACTAGAAATGTGCGAGAAAATTGTCAGGATTTGAGAAAGTAAAAGAAATGTGTAAGGACCTCATTACTTGGTGGTCTATTCTCTCTGTTCTTTATGTTGAAGATATAATGTGAAAATATTCGTTTTTTGTATTAAATTAACTACAAATTTCTTAGTTTTCACATGTTACAAAGAAAAGTCACGAGTGAGCATCTATCTATATATAGTCAATCCGATATCTATTAAACGGATTTGGTTTCAGTTTTCACTGTAGCGATCTGTATTTTTCAGAAAAGTACGTTGTATCTAATTTGCATTATCTCATAATGGAGATTAGTGAATTAAGTTGTAGCAAAAGTTTGACTCAAGCGCACTCTCATGGAATATTTAATGCAGAGCTGTAAAAACTAAATCGTAATCGGAGCCGGACAAAGTCGTTCCGAGCCGCTAGTGCTGTAATAGTAATAACGGTAATTTTTTTTTTGTTTCACTTTACAATCCTTACAAGATCACTCGTGCATTCGACCGTCTGTCCGTTTGTAAAACTGTCACACTTGATACTTACTGATTTCACATTTAAAAATGAAATAAAATTTAAGAACATTTCAAAATATTTATAGAAGTATAAGGAAGGCGCAAACTGGTTACTCCAACTTCTATTTAAAAAATGGGGTACCCCAGTTCTTCAACCTGACTCTTCCCTTTTCCTCCATCTTATATGCATAATTAGTGGCTCTAGAATTTAAAAAACAGGGTCATCTAAGTTGACTCGTCCCTCCCCCCTCATTCTTATCTTCGTAATTACTGGTCCTAGAGTTTGAAAAATTGGGTACTCCAAGTTGACTTGTCCATACTCTTCCTTCTTATCCTCATAATTATTGATCCTAGAATTTAAAAAAATTGGAGAACGTAAAGCCTCACTTATAGTATAGGAGAAAAATATAACGAGTCTTTAGGTTTTATTTTATTTTATATTATTTGGTACACACAACAGGCAACAGCCACAATACACAATACAATAATGATCAAACACAACATAACTGGACTGCAACCCAAAAGCGTGCATACACATTTAACCATTACAATTTTATGAAGAGAAACAAACAGCAAAATAATCAAATATATAAAAATTTACAATAACTTAAAAACAATAATGTGGACAGAAGTAAATAATCTAATAATACTAATAGAATTGAGTAGTTGGGCGAGCGCTATTTGAGTGCGGTTTTTATTTTAGATTTGAAAGAAATATACCTTTTATCAAAAACGTCAATGTACTTGTGATCCGAGACCAAACTGTTATATTGACGACACATTCGCACAATTGGGTTATAGTACGATGTACTGTTATTAAAAGTCTGTAAAACGACGAATCTTCGGAAATTAAGTTTAGAAATTTACCATTTCATAATAATGTTGACTTGTTTAATTTTTTTACAGATGATACTTAACTAAAATACCAGTAGTTTTTTGGTATAATTGTTGTACCTATTGTATTTTTTAATGTGTTTTACAAAGACAAGATAATTGCTTTAACAAATAGAACTTCGTAAATATTTAAATAAATATAAATACCAATAAGTAGGTACTTTTATTGTTTCATGCTGTTTTTTACGAACCTTTATTCATTCAGTTATTAATCAAATAGCCAGAGTGTTAGTAGATGGGATGTCAAAAGTACTCGCATACCTAGGCGAAAATGTGTGAGGAGAATGATGAAATTTGAGGAAGCGAAAGAGGTATGTAAGGACCGCGACGCTTGGCGTTCCGTCCTCTCTGACTACCAAGTCGGGGATACAGCGTGAAGATATGTATGTATGTAAGTTCAAGAAAATGTCAATACTTTAAATACATACACTCTATTACAACAAGGCAAGAAATTGACAAACATATCTTCAAACAAATTAAAAATAGTTATTAGTTATCAAATTTTTACATTAGTCATCAATATTAATCATCATACCATTTCATAAAATCCATATTTCATTTCACATAATATTTATGACAAAAAAGTACATACATATCCTAACGTTAACATTTAGAAACTCAAAACCATACATTATCTTAAATAATAATTTCCTCAAAGTTGCCACTTAGAAAGCTGCCATTGCTTAGGGTGCCCAACAGAAAAAATCTTTCATTTATAATATAAAATATTACATTATTTACATTGTTCAACCTGTTAAGTAAAAGTTAATGTTAGAAACTGGAACCAAAATTAAATTAGTAATCACATTTATAACCATATGCCAGCAATGTTTATCCCAAAGTTTATAGAAATAAGACACGATTCAGTAATCGATTCAGGAGACCGACCTCGCAAGAGCGGCCGTATCATTTGAGAATTATCCAAAATATATTATGGACCAGTTTCGTGATATGAGATTTTGCTCAGATTTATGATTTATTCATGTGTTTGTGTTTATTTGTGGAAATGAGAATTCTGGAAAACGAGAACATCGCTGAAAAGGGTGATTTTATGACACGAGTAATGAATACGGACTACAATTAAATGTTTTACAATAAAATATGTATCGTAATTAAATAAGTTAGTATTGACTTTCATGTAGCTTTGGTAAACAGACTATAAAATTTGTCTGCCGCTTATCTTTCTCCATAGGTATAATACGACCTATAATGTATAAAAAAATATAAAGTCGGCAAACTATAGAGTGATTAGTTACTATACGGAAGTTATACGAGTACATATGGGTGACGGAATTTATCACATTACGTAAGCTCAAATGCTTAGTAATATGGGTGGTGTTAGGATGGCTTTTATTTCTTCTTCATGTTCGTTCCATTTCAAATTAAGAAGTAAGTATGAAGGTGTATTGTATGTTTTTTTTATTATTTTCTCAGTGCTGATTCCTTTCCAGCCAGTGCCTAGTAGATATGACTTAAAAAATTCTCGTAACAGAAATTATTTGATCAGAAATAGTTACGAATTCGCATCTGAAAAAGAAATAAAAATGAATTTGATACCTATTGATTTATTCGACAGCTATGAAAGATGATTAGTAACTCTTTATACACAAGTGTCAATCTTCAAAGAAACCAGATGAGTAATTCGATATCACTTGAACCGAATACGCATAAACCAACGTCCGATAATGAAAGCTTTAAGTCATCTAACAAGGAGTAGTTCATTCCTGACGAAAGCCAATAACGCGAGACTAAAATTGTAGAAACTAGTGTCGAAATTGCTTCATTTTCAGAAATTCGCTCTGGCCAGTCAGCCGAATGTTAAACTTCGCAACTGCAAAACTTCTAGTCGCAGTTTCCGAACTTTTCCAACACTTGCATTCTCTGCTTGAATTATTGCATAATACACTTTGCAATAAAAGTGGTCGTCGAATTTACTGTTCTCCTCGATTGTTTTTATTGGCACTTGTAACGACATCGCATTTAAATCGTTTGCTATGATGCACTTTATAGCCATACTTACAGATATTTTTATTAAATCAGTATTGTTTTCGTTTAACTAAAATGAAAGCAAGTATTGACTTTTTCTTCTTGGAATTAAACTTTTCCATCATTTGCATTGTTGCTTAAATTCTTGCATGAAATTCTTTGTCCACATTTTACAGATTTTTTTACAACTACCATATACTTTTGTACAATCAAAACTTGTTTTCGTTATTATCTGTATGTATAATATGTATTACATTGATTTCATTAGTGGGTTTTTATTCTTAAAATGAATTCATTATGGATTTTTATATATTTGTAATTAAAATATATTATGACTGATTTAAATATTACAATAGTGTTATTTTCATGTGTATTTCTAAAAAAATTAAAAAAAGAGTTTAATTTTGTGTTATTGGTATCTACTTATTATTTACTTATCAATTATTTTATATTAAAAACTTTTGTTGTATCTTGTTCGTTATTTCCTCAGTGCTGATTAACCAATTAAAAATTAGCTGGTGTTATTTTAAACGTTTCTCTCTTAATATTAACATATTTTCTAGGTCTATATTAACCTATGTCATATCATAATTTAGTTTTTTCTCTGTACGTTTTCTCCGCCAATTATTCTTAACTAATTTTTTCCGTATGCTTGAACTTACCTTCTTAATAATATATCCATTAACTACAAATACAATAAATATAATAAACAATATTACTGCGTATTCTCATAACTTAATTACTTCTTTAATTCGATCCTTGTCAATGGAGATATATCTTCCGATATTTCAATTTTTTATACCTTATCTATCTAGAGGCGACTGTTACTTTGGAATTTAATAATGCGCGTCGTTCTAACATAGAAGCCCGGGCGCCCTCCGGGACGAAATGTGAGGTAAAAATAGCACACGCCTTCGAAAAAACATAAGAGACGCCTTACCTTCTCTCCCTGAAGTGTAGATTATCGGCTGGGTCACGTAAGATTTATTTGTATATCGACGGTATTTTCCTATATGTCACATTTGTAAGATATATTCTGAACTTCCACTGCTTATAAATTGATGTTCTATTAAACACAACTAATAATACTTAAATACCTCAGACAATCACATCATTTACGTGACCGCAAACTAAGCATTTCGCTTGTATTACGGTTGCCACATTAGGTGTAATGTATACATACATGTACATCTTCACGCTGTATCCCTAACGGGGTAGTCAGAGAGAACGGAGCGCCAAGCGTCGCGATCCTTACATACTTCTTTCGCTTCCTCAAATCTCATCGTTCTCCTCACATATTTTCGCCTAATGTGTAATGTACATAACATGTATTGAAGGGTCATCACATGTTCATATTTTTATATGTCTTTTGTCAATAAACTGCGCTGACAAGACGCAGACACTCGTTTTACTCAACTCTTTGAATACTAATTACTCTCCTATGATTGTAACAGCAACCGTGAATATTGCCATTACTCTACTTCTCCGTGATTCCGTGATAACATCGTGAATACTGGTTAAATTGTTTCACCTGTATAATAATGTTAAATTAATGCACTTTTTTGCAACTTGCGTTCTCAAAATTTTTGTTTATATAATTTAAAACTAATATGTGAAATGTTACTGGCCGCATCTAATTCCATATTTAACATTATATCATTAATATAAATATCAATAGTGTATGGTGCATTTTTTTTAATGTTCGAAAGTTACAGATAAATTATTTACTTCATTACTCTCGAGCTAAGTATCACAATGGACGGAGTATTTGCTCTAAAAGGGTGTTCTTAAAGCGTCTTTTTTTCGTTGACCGACTTTTTAGATTTTTACTAATGTTCGTGACTAGGGAAGACCACAAACGATACACAACTGATAATGACATATTATTATTTTAGTGAATACTGGTATTCAAAACACTTAAGATGTACGAGTACTTTGCAAATAATTATTTCATGACCGACTCATAAGCCGACACGAAATACACTGACAGCGTGAGTTTGCCATACTTACTATAGCTAATTGTATTACTCGCGGTTACGTTCAATCAGATAGAAAGGGACAGGAAAATTCGTTTGTCACACGGTGGTAAAAGTGGCAACTTATTATGACCCGTTCCATTAAATTTCTTGGTTCGAGTCATCACTGCTATAGTCGTTTTTAATTGTGCCTATATTATCTTTTGGTTTTTCTTCTAACGTAACACCCAGATCCAAAAGTTTGTTTCTTAGGTTTACCTGGCAGGGAACCGAACTTGAAGCTTTGTAAACCAAGAGTGCTATTACCATTGGATCGTTCTTCTAGACGTTATTACATATAACAACTTATAACTACACCATTTTCCGATCAGCACGTTGATGAAATCTCTTGCTCTTTCGATTGTAACATTAATAAAGCTTATTTACAATACTGGTTTGGGAGAAAAAGAAAAGTATAGAATCTTATAATTATGAACAACCTGGTGTTACATCGTGTTAACATTTACTTTAAGACTTCGATCGGATGTCACCAATCGTGATAACGTGAACGGAAACATTAGGATAAAATGGTTTTAGCCCTGTAGCCTGGACCAGAAAGTAAGGGTACTGTGTTCCTGATACGTAAAAGGCAACTCAAGGGGTCTTTGTGGTCGGGCTTCATCAGAGTGAAGGTTTTGGTCGTCCGTCAATGCGACCCCGACAAGGACGATAGCGCGTGTTTTTCGCGCTGTGATAGCACTTCGCAAGAGCCTTTGGTGCTTTATTAGTGACCTCCAAAAAAGTATTTCGGTATAGCATGAGGGGGACGCCGTTGCGTTCCTTAGGGGATCCGGATCCCCTCGACAAAGTACCTAGAACGAGCACCACAGGAGGTTTAGCTTTTAAAAGCCCCTCATAACGTCGTCTCTCCCAGGAGGTTGAGTACCAGTATTCAGGTTTTCAAAAAAAAATTGTTGTTTTTGAAAGAGGGGGAAACGTGCAAGCGAGTCACCTGATTGAAAGTGATCACCGCCGGCCATGGACATCCGTAACGTCCGGGGAATCGCGGGTGCGTTGCCGGCCTTTCAGCAAAGGAGAGGGAGGAGGAGATGGGCCAACGGCACTCTCACTCACCGAACGAAACACAACAGCAAAACAAAACAAACAGATGCTGATATTTCTAGCCGATATTCTATAAGAGGGTGGCATTTCACCGGGCGAGCTGGCCCAATTCATGTTGCAATACAGCATGGTTCTACCACACAAACTTGTATTACTTATTTATAAAATACACAAAACATATATTATGAGCCTTAAAGTAAATATTAACACGACATGGACTCGGTTATTAATAATTATGAGATTCAAGTAGTAAAAGTTTAAAAACATTAATAAAAATATAGCATGTTTCAGCCCCTAACCTTTCCGTGTAGATCGTAAAAAACGGCTAAGTGATGGGCCTTATTACTAAAGAGATGACCAAATAAATATAAAAAATAACAAATTCAAGTACCCAGCAACCTGCCAGTATCTAATTTCCCAACTTATTTTGTAACCTGAATACTTATATAGAATCGTCGTGTGATTTTTTGCACATTGAGGTTCTGTCCATCCCAAGTTGAAAACGATCTGAACTTATGTATGTATCTATCAGAAATATGTCCATTAAAATGTAACAATAGCAGAAAAAGATATAATATAAAAAAAATAATCGCCTGTCCAGAATAATCTGGTGTCGTCCTCAATTATTATTCATACGCATGACAAAAGCGAGAGTAAAATAAACATAGCAGAATCAACATATTATATACGCTATTATTCATGTTACACACACCTATAAATAATAAAAGACATAAACATCACCATAGTTGTACACTATGATATTGATAATAAAAATTCCTTTCCCGACAACAGAGAGGATCCCTAAAGGCGAGCACAGAGAGTCGCGGGATGTTTTGTCCCAAGAAAAAATTATTTCAACCCTTTTTCTGTAAGATATTTGTGTTTTCTAGTCAACCTTATTTTAGCTCTGAATTTTATATTGTGTAACAGTACATAAGGAAAACATACAGATTTACATTTATGAGTATATTATAATTTTTACCTATTATCTGCATATCGTGAATTCAACTGTGCTCTTTTCGGTTACTAACATTTTTATTTAACTTCATCTGTATTTAACTCCCGACAGAAAACGGGATATTATAAATGTCAATTGTCTATTTGTCTGTGACATAGTACTTTTGACCCGTAGTAATTCGCTTTTTGTTTGAAAGTTTTTGAGAGTTTTCTAACCTATTTGCATGTTTGGTCAAAATCGGTGTAGATTATTTTTCGTGTCGGGGTTTTTTAAATTTTAAATTTTTTCATAACTAAACTGTATGTATATTACTGAATTTGATAAACAAAAATCGGTTAAGTGTGATCCGGACAAATACAAATTTATAAGTGTAATTTTTTGAAGATCTGTAAGGTCTAGATCTTTAGCTACATTTTTTTATTTCTAAATAGAAATAAAAAGGTATTGTACCTTTACGCTATACTCAACAATAAATGTCTGGATTTGAAGACGGTATCGTGACAAAATAGAGACGAATTATTTTCTGGTTCGATCAACTACATTTGTACTTATAGGTTATCTTGGCAAAATGTTTTTATTTATTTATTGTTTTAGTAAACGAAACAGATTAGGAGGATATTAAGGAGGATATAAATTTATATGTTTATAAATCCACGCTGAGCAACGTATTTTTGAATTATTATAAAATCGAAAAAAGTAATGAAAAAAACTGAAAGTTCTCTTGGACGATTGACAGTGCTTTGTCCCCTGGAAATCCACTAAATTAAGGACAGGTATCGGAATATTTTTAAAAGATAATTTAATATATTGATGGAATATATATTAGCTTTATGATGAGTACAATATTTATGCTGTATGAATTCAATAGGTAACTACTTTTCCCAAGTAATTTTTATCAGGAATTTGAGGACAGCAGTGACACAAAAATAGTCGAACCATCCTATCCGTGCCTGTACAAGTTTAACGGTCTACTTATAAAGATACGCAGCTGTTGCATTACTTTTTTACTGATTATAATACAAAATAAGAACAATGTAGTTTTACGATTTCATTTACAAGTATTCAGTCAGAGTTAGATTTCGGTTAATTTACTACTAGCGGCCCGACTTCGCCCGGATTGAACAAATATGTAAAGCCTAGTACATCTTGAATATTGTACCTTTCAAATAAGCGCAGTGGTTCCGGAGATTTACAAAGTCAAACGTACAAAACAAACAATCTTACAATATCCGCTCTCTCTCTTTAATATATTATAGTATAGGTGTAATTGCTAGTGATGATTACGAGTATCTATTTCTGTAATATAAAATGTAAATTCTAAAATAGGGTTTCCACTATGAAGTCTTTTGCTCGCGATATATTTTTCTCTAGCAAAAATTCCCTAAAAGCATTGTTCAAAACGCTCCCCTTATCTCCCTGTATTCCTAACGTCGTAAATAAAATAAACCACAATAAACCCATAAAACGATGAAATAAACTTAGTGTATTTCCCCTCGCGTGGGGTAACGGGACCATTGTTGATATTACGAGATATCTGGGTTTTATTCAATTTGTTTTTTCAGCCAGTGAGCATAAAGGCTACGCAGTTTGTTGTCGAGACAATGTCACTTATTAAATTATTTAACGTTTAAAGTGCAAAAGTAATGGGAGCTTCAATCTCTGAAACATAAATAATCAAGTATTTATTATGTTGTTGTAGATAAAGTAAATGAATAAAACTTTTATATATTATCTTCAAGCTAGTGCATGAAAATTATGTTGCTGTCGGTATATACCTACACATTTTAACGCCGTGTCTCCAAAAAAATAAAGAAAGCGAGGTAGCCATAGCCGTCCTTACATGACGGCTTTTGATTT
This sequence comes from Zeuzera pyrina, assembly GCA_907165235.1. Classification (NCBI taxonomy): domain Eukaryota; kingdom Metazoa; phylum Arthropoda; class Insecta; order Lepidoptera; family Cossidae; genus Zeuzera; species Zeuzera pyrina. The sequence continues at coordinate 4,903,673 of OU015623.1, forward strand.
CTCATCACTTTCTCTTATTTACATATTTTCACCGAGGTATGCGTTTAATTCTTACACTTCCGTCATCTAACACTACAGCTATTTGGTCTTCTTAAGTGTCCCTAGGTCTGCCTTGACTTTCACTACTTACTAAATTTCGCTCCATACATTTTCTTCGTCAAATATTCTTCCTTCGTTTTTTCTATGTGCCCAAATATAGAAATAAGTAAATATTAGTTTCTTTATACAATGACACTTCCGTTCAGTCCAACCGTATTACGTATAAACGTACCTACTTTGTTACGTATTCTGACCATGAGGGTGACACCGCACATATTTCTGAGAGATCGCATTTCCACTGCATTCATACTATTTCTTTCAGTTGATTTCAGGAATACGCAGCATATTGGATTATTTCTTGAATCGAAAAATTTATTTTTTACAAGTTAATTTACGAGAGAAATGCCACGAAAGATCTATAAAAAATATCGAATTATTCATATCAACAACGTTCAAAATTAAACGAATTACAATTCCCATGATGATCCATAGAATTTTTGAGTCATAAACAAACGAGAAAAATAAAAGACACTGTTTTGCGTTGTATTCGTTCAAATATTTCCCTCGACACAAATTTTCTCAAAAATATTCATTGTGTAGCGACTCACACACAGATAATGTCATCCCCCTACATTTTACCTACATAATATACATATGTGTATGTATTTAAATATAAAACATGTGAACTTGTAGGCGCATGTCTAATAACATCAATATACTACTTACGAATAATATTATAATTATCCTTGAGAATTTACGCCAATTGCATACATACACAACGTTTGCTTTTAAAATTGTTTGCCTTGAATGAAACTCTTAACTTGTGTTATGAATATGATTTAGAACGCAAACGTAGCTTTACACCAACTATCGAGACTGCAAGATTACTTTAAGACATAAGAAAACATTTTCGATAATATCTACGCAACTGAGTAAGAACTTTAAACAGTTGTTATTACAGCAGAAGTGCTCTAAAGAACATTTTAGTTTCACGAACTTGCAACACTTGAGTTTTACTTTATCAGTACCTACTGTGATTTTGCTCATGGTTTTGTCTGTATAGATTACGATAAAAGATGTTTCACTCCTGGCCTTCACTATCAACAGTATATGTATGTAAGAATAAAAATAAAATACTGAGAACTAGATTCTTACCAAAAAATATTAATTAATTGCTGTTGAACTGGCAGTAAAATTTTTTTGGAACTACTTGTTAACTACTGCAATAGCTATCTATCTACGCTTTTTTTTAAATTTATTTACGACATTAAGAAAATAAAAAAAAGAAATGTCATATGTCACAAATCACAATCTAAACAATTAAAATGTTATGTTGTTCTTTTCCACTTAGGTGTGCATCAGCAGATGCTGAATTGTTCAAATTCACAACAAAAGGAAGATTTTATGCGTTTCCTATCGAGTGTTTTTCTGCGTCCAAATAAAAAAGAACAGGTTTCAAAAAATAATTCAATATCATACCATCGGTAACGTCTCTGCACTGACGTTACTTCTGTCAAATTAGCGTCATCACGATAGACTTTTGAGTAGACGCCATCTTTTTGTACTGTGTCGTCGCGTGTACTTTGGATGATATGATATTCTACTACCAGGACATAAATGAGACCAAAAGTAATAGGTAGTCAGTGTTCAGTATCACGCAACGTACGAATTGTATGGACAATACTGAAACATTTCTTTTTGTTTAGTGTTAGTGCGGAATAGCTATACTCCCTCCTCAAAGATAGAGTAAAGGATAGAATAATAATGAATGCCGCCGAATGTTCAATATGCCCTGTTTAACTGGGGTCTTTCAAACAGCACAATTTGCATTTAAAATCGTCGAAATCAGTGAGAAGCTTTTTCAAAATTCAAAATACAATGTACTGCCACGGGAAGGGAATGTTTAGCACGTTGGCCGTCACTTTAAATTGGCCGTATTGTACAATTACGAGATAACACGATTGATGACGAATAGAAAGACACGAATTGCAGACGATGAGATGGCAGCTCAAATTTTGAAATTCAAATTTGTATTCATTTCAAGGTCCAACCTTGAACAGGTGCTTCCTCGTGTATATAAAAATAAATAAATAAGGCTACTTTCATAATTATTTCTAAGTCATGCATGATGTAACTAAAAATAATAGGAAATTAAAGAGTTTAAATTTGGTTAAACTCCGATCATTTATTTAAATATCACAAAAATAAAAATAAGGGTAAAAAAATTAAATCAACTTCACCAACCAAATTGGAAACTACTCTTGATAGTAATGCAGAGTCAAAGCTCATCGAAGCAAAGTTCTTATTTTAAACAAATTCCTAAATAGAAAATAAATGCGTGCATTCCACCAATTGCGCAAAACATTCAAAACGCGAAAAGTTTAATTCTTTTCCATTTGCGGCAGCAGAATATGTCTTTACGTATTCAATGAATTAACATCACAGACATCCTGCTTCCTAGATCTAACTGAAGCTATAGAAACACGTTTTTTTCATATAAAGAGGGGGCAAACTCGTGGAAGCGGGTCTTGTTCCCGGCCTTCAGGGAAATAGGGAAAAATAGGGAAAGGAGGGGGGAGGAGATGATGGGCCACCGGCACTCTCACTCACCGAACGAAACACGACAGCAATTGAAGTTAAAACCGAAACTTAAAATCGCCTAAACTTAAATATTATTTTTGCCTTTTATATTGTTGTTACTTGTTAATATTCCACCTCATTCGTTTTACATAACATACATATATCTTCACTCTGTTCTCCTAACGAGGTAGTCAGAGAGGACAGAGCGCCAAGCATTTCGGTCCTTATATACTAATTCGCCTCCTCTAATGTCTAAATTATCTTAATTCTAATTCGTTTTTTGTTTTAGAATTTCTAAAACCGCAACAAGTGGGAGATATGCGAGTCCTTATTAATATAATACGATTTAGGGAACATTGTTTTTAGGAGTTGGAAGTTATTTAAATTTTTTATAATGTACTGAAATTTTAATTTTTTGGTAAATTTTTTTAGGATTTAAATGCTTGTGATAAAATAAGTTTTCAAGAGGTACGAAATTTCAAACCTCATAATATATCTCACCAATAAAACAATATGTGTAGTAGAAAATGAAATAAAAATTTAAAATCTTATTTTTTAGCAAAAATTACAGGTACCGTGTGAATATTTGAAAACCTCAAATGCACATACTCGTAGAGGCTGTGACTAGGGTAGCCACCTTTTTTGTTATATTTACTTTTCAAAGTATATTCAACGATAAAAAGTAAAGTACCATGAGTTAAAATAAAATATTATTTTATTGGACTTGCTTTAAATTAGTATTTTTTGATTCTACTTTGAAAAAATTTTGCTACTTTAGTGATGCAAATTGGAGTTGACGTTTTAGGTAACGTTTAAAAATGAAATAATTTCGGATTATCATTTATTGATGTGTTCCTTATTGTTACAAACGAAAATCGCCTAACAAATTTGTTTCTGTAAGTAAACAATAATATGAAAGCCTTAAAAAGTCAAAATAAGTAAAATAATTCATTTGTCCGAAATAAACTACAATACTATATTATAAACTACCGGTGGCAACCCTAGCTGTGACGCGTGATAGAAAAACAAACAAACGGACAACACGAAACCCTTATTGTATTTTTTATTGAGCACGAGTAATATAATTTTAAAATAATATGGAAGAAAAAGCTTTGAGGAAGGTACTTATGTATATGAATTTTATGCCTTTTGTTTTATCGTTTTTGTTTTATTTGTAAAAAATAGAATATGAACTTTATTCAATATAATTTAAATAATGTAATAACATACATACTAAATTTTACCATTATATAATAAATGTTCTTTTATTATATAATGAAAAAATAATTAAGAATTGACGTCCGTTTCCATTCATTTTGCTAACAAAGGTAAATGAATATGAAATATTGCCTATTTTACTCAGGGATGAGTGTAGCTTTCTAATAGCGTAAGAATTTCTAAAATCGGTAGATTAACTCCAGAGAATACCCTTACATAAAAATTAACAGTGTTATATCTATACCACAGATTAATTAGTTTACTACCGTAAATCTATACTTAATATTACAGAGGTAAACTTTGTTTGTTTGTATGCAATGGATAAACTCAAAAACTAAACAGATTTCAAAAATTCTTTCACCTGTTATAGACAGCTACATTATCAGCGACTAAGTCATTTTCAAAAAATTTGTACTCGTGCGAAGCTGAGGCGGGTTGCTTGCGTGTAGATAAAGACAGTTTTCAATACATTTTATATCAATAAACATTCATTTTACAAAAACTACTTAACAAGATCGTTTATTATATGGTATAATGGATTGAAACGTACTACTATACGTACAAGATATTAGTAGATGCACATTCCACTTCATTATTCTAAATTATCTTGGGAGTCAAGTTGTTATTGGGTACTCTCTCAGATCATGGTGTGGTACCACTCAAACTGTAGTGTCAATGCCATTTATTTTGTAAGAAAACAATTTACTTCTGAACTCTGTTGCGTTGCTGTGTTCTGTTTTATAGTTTGATTTTCTGCTGTTTTTGCCACACCACCGAATAGAACTGTAAGCCATTACATATTTAAATATCTGCGGGAATATACAGAGATGTACACACAGGTCCAGTATTCGTTATGTACTGTATAATGTGAGCGAGAGTTGATATTTGTTAGTGTAAATAAACTGAGCAGTGGTGAATAAGATGGTCCGATATTTCGACTAGTATGTGGTACCCATGCTACAAGTCTAGTGCATATTTTAAAGTCACACAGTTGCTGTAATTATCTGGAGTATAACCAAAAAATGAATTGCACAATAATTTCAACTATTCTTTGCAGAAAAGAGGAGTGTTATGCGCTTGACGCGTTACGTGTTTGTCTATTTGTTTATCTGTTTGACTGTGGCTTTGTCAGTAGTGAAGCTATTCGTTCTTCTTGGATGTTGACATGGATGGAAACGTAGGATATACTGAAATATAATTAAAAGACGTGTTTTCGCTAGCTCGTGTATTTCTCGACTGACTTATTTTTTTCGACATTTAGAAATACCATGTCATTGTTAAGTAGCAACACTCTCAAAATAATAGTGTTGCCATCGGTTAACCGTTACGATTATAACAGTTAATTGCGAACATTCACAATAGCTAACAGTAGCTTTGTATAAATCGATCGGTATGCTGTTTTTTTGTTTGAAAGCTGTACTTAGTGTTCAAAAATGTTCTAGCGAACTACTTTTAGTGAAAAATGATCTAGATTATTTTCTTGTTTTGAAATTTATTTGTTCTTAATAAGTACATCAAATTATTTCGGATGTAATTACCATAATTACACAAATAATCAACCAGTTTTTCTCAAATATGCGTGATGCTTTTTTGTAAAATTAAATCCAGACCAAGTACCATTTTACTCTTCGGAATATTAATGAAACCTTCATAATACATTTTTATCGTTGTATTATTTATCTTCAAGTTTATTGTGCATAAAATAAATTGCTTTATTGTGCATAAAATAAATTGCCGACACGTAAATTTTACAAGAGTATAGTCCAAGATACTGTCACCCAAATATTGTTACCTTAGCTTTGCGTATGAATTCCATTTAAAAAAATTGTACAGTTAAATTTGTAAATTCGATTACATTATGAGATAAACTGATTTTAATTTTTATAGCGATGCATATTTGTACTGAAATTAACCTCGAATATTATTATTTATAATTTATTTACGTACATTTTGTGGCTACTTTCCGTCAACATTTCGAAACCATCAATCGATATCGTGATTCACTTCTCAACGAAGCATCCTCAGATAAATTAAGGCCGGCTACTGACGATCAAGTCTTATGTCCGCCACACACTATCAAGTATGCATGATCAAGCCCGTCCAATTAGCATAAAGCGGAGGTTGCATCAAGTAAATTTGATCGTGTGTGGCATTTTAGGGGGGTCATGCTAAACAACGCTATATGCCAATTGGACGGACTTGATCAAGTATACTTGATCGTGTGTGGCGGGCATCATACTTGATCAAGCCCGTCCAGTTTCCAAGAAGTTGAGGTTTTATCATTCGTGTGCCCTAGGGACGTCATGCAAAACTACGCTTCATGTAAACTGGACGGGATCAAGTGTTCGTTAGTGGTCATTGGTCGGCCTTAAAGTTTAGATTCGGTCAGCTAACCGACTCGCATCCAATGCGAGGTAGCTGGCTGAATCTAAACTTGACAGAAATTTCGCGCCAAGTATAAATGTATAAGATAACTGACCGAGTTTAAACTTTAAAGTTTTCTGAAGATATTTCTTTGAGAAGTGAATCACATTTACATTAATGAGTCTGTGATTTTGGTAGAATTTGGTAGCTAAAAAAGTACTACATGTTTTTGTCAACTTTAAACTCATGGAATTAAAAAAAAATGTAAACTGTGTCCAATGTCCATTTCCAGTATTCGATTTCTTCTTAAATCGGTTCAGCGGTTAGAGAATGACAGGTAGATACACTTTTGCATTTAATATTGTACGGACTAGTATGAATGTTTCTAAGTACAAATGTGTGTACGTGATCTCTTTTTTCTCATGCTTTTAAAAGTAACTAGCAATAAAACTAGACTTTTAATCTAATAAACAGAAGTTCTTAATCGGTTATGCTGGGAGCATCTGCTTTTAATATTATTAGAGCATATCACACGAACTGCGACAGATCGCTGCGGGAATTTGACCATTTGCTAAACATATAAATTGTAATTAACGATTTATAATATGAAAAGATTGTTATGATCTAGCAGGGAAATAAGAATTATAAATATAATTATAAATAGGACGACCTCCGTGGCGCAACGGTTTAGCGCGTCGGAAAGTAAAACGGGGGTTGCGGGTTCGATTCCCGTCCCGAGTCTGGGTGTTTATGTATAATATGTATATATTTACAAAAGAAAAGTATATAAGTAGTATATCAGTTGTCTAGTACCCATAACACAAGCGCTATGCAGCTTACTTTGGGACTAGATGGCGCTGTGTGTGAAATGTCTGAGTATTATTATTATTATTATTATTAACGCGACCGCGACGCGACTCCTGGCGCTCCGTCCTCTCTGGCTACCCCGTTGGGGATACAGCGTGAAGTTATGTTATGTTATGTTATGTTTATTATTATTAAAATGCCACGTAAGCACAATATTAAAATTATCTAAGTTCAAAATATTCTACATTCATAAACAATCGATGAAATACTGTTATTTATTTCTCCATATCTACCTACACTTATTTTATAAAGAGGTTAACTTTGTTTGTATGTCATGGATAAACTCAAAAGCTACTTAACCGATTTCAAAAATTCTTTCACCTGTAGAAAGCTACATTATCAGAAAATGAATTTGGTTTTATTTTATTTAAAAAAAAATCTACCCGTGCGAAGCCGAGGCGGTTTGCTAGATCTTTATAAACATACATATAATTCTCTGTACATGTGTTTTTCACTGAACTCCTCCTAAACAGCTGGCACGATTTTGATGACATTTTTTGTATGTTTAAGTGGTTTAGATGCACAATTAGAGCCAGTAGGTGTAGCTGCTATCGTGTTCTAGGACTTTTATTTTTTATTTCAAAAATTCCTCATTAACGGCTGGACCAAATTTGATGAAATTTATCGTGTAGGTTTGAGCTGCTATCTGGTTCTAGGACTTTTACATTTTATTTCAAAAACTCCTCATTAACGGCTAGACCGATTTTGGTGAAATATATCCTGTGTGTTTGAGTGAGTATCTGAATGGTTAAGGTTCACTATTGGATCGGATAGGTGGCGCTGCAATCGGGTTCCAGGATTTTTTTTTATTCCAACGTTTGGGCAGGATCACTAGTTCAATGATAAAAATACAGAATGTGCCGTAAAATTCGACCAATAATTACGGGTTTTGAAAAGCAACTTGTATAGACAAAAGGCTAATAACCTGACTACACTATAGTTACACTTATTGTAGGTATGCACAACGCTATATTCTAAAAGTTGTGCCTAACTGCGATTTTGTTCCACATCGAATCCACCTCGAATAGAAAATGGTGTAATGTTATGAAGATCAATTAGTAAGTAGTGTCTAATTATCGACTGAATTTATTTAAAACAAATTGCAAATAATTAGTATACGAAGCTCGATATCGATTATGTGTCTACAGTCAACGAAAAAATCAAAATCACTCCCATATTCCCTCCCATTTTCAGCGATGAGGAGAACAATGAAGTTCGAGAGTTATAAGAATTATATTGATTGGCGTTCCGTAATCTCTGTCTATCTTGTGTGAAGACGATTTTTATTTTATTTGCAATTTTAGTTTATTCTATTAAAGTTGAAATAAGTGTTCATTTAATAAATTTCACATCTATTAAAAATGTATCAAATTTAATAAATGTAAGTACCGATGTCATTTAAAAAGTGCTGTCTTCTTGTAAATGAAAAATATTTATTTTTTACAAAAATGTATTAATTTTATAGATATAATATGTATGTATATTAAGTTGAATTTCTATTTCATAAAGCTGACGGAAATATCCAAGCACTCGCATATCCAGGCGAATGTGTGTAAGGCGAATGATGAGATTTGAGGCTCCCGTTAGGGATACAGCGTAATTAATACATGTATGTATGTAAAATTTAATGTGTTAATAAATAAATTTTAAAATATTTGTCAAAAGGTTACTTACTTGAGATTTACTTTCGTTTTTATTACTGACTGACTTATTGATTAACATTTCAACGCACTAAATTCTCATCAAGCCGTTGGGTTCATGTACATTTTTGCAGAAGTTCCTTAATGTATCATTTAGTAAATATTTAATACTTACAAGAAACAAACACTAAGGAGAGATTTTTGGAGGTTCATCTCATTAGGAGTTGAAAAAAAACGATAAAAGTATGGAAAAAATGAATATCCCTTTTGTGTAGACAATCTACCAAACAAACATCTACGCTTTTTTAAATTAAGTTTTGAAAAATCTACTGCTGAAGCGTAAAAAGGGTACAAAATTGATATTGAAAAAAATTAAGTTCCATAAGGGCGAACTCGCGGCCGACAGCTATTATTACAGGCGTATAAATTATCCAATACGGAAGGTTTCTTCTTTATTATCATTATTAATTAAAGTATACAACGCAGTTAGCACGAACCATGTACCAGCGTAATTTCCAATAACGTTAATTTATGACGTTCCGTCATAACGACTCCCGTCTGTAACATCCTTTGTTCCTTCTAACGATGCAACTTCTAATTACTATAACAGTTCATAGTATCGACACAACTATCAATTCTCTTTTTCCACTTTAGATCAATTTAAACTCTATTCTTTTAAGGAGAAAATGTAATTTTGGTTGTTCACTATGGAATTCTTGGAAAGAGCATTTTTGATGGTTCAAGCTATTGATCTATTTGTAGAAAACATGGCGGCCGCTGTAATTAAAGATTGTTTGGGTGATCCTGCTTTGTATTTAACCGATCTGTTGCTGTTGTATAAACTTTTCTTACCGTGTGATAACGGTAAGTTACTTACTCTTGAAATGTAGGAAGCTGTTATTTTCCTTACCCCTGGTGAGAAAAGGGATGTTATTATTTCGACATCGTTGTCTCTTTATCTTGTTGGTGTGTGTTTTTTGTGGCAACATAGCTTTCAAACAAATGGACTGATCGATATATATTTCAGGGTTCAATAGTTTAAATGCTTAAAAATGGAACCCTTACAATTACATTATATCTGTCCATCTGTTCGTATGTCACAGCCAATTCATTTAGTCCTCAATACTCCTATTGAGTTAAAATTTGACACAGACATTAATAAATTGATATATTACTCAAAACGAACAATAAAAATGGGTATTTTTGGATCTTATTTATTTTACTTCTAATTCTTAAGCCAAAATTGTTACGGAACATTAAATTAATGCGTGCTCGACACTCTCTTGACCGGTTTTTTTAAAGATGGTTGTTTAAAAGGTGCATTTTTTAATAATGTTTTTTGTAACTATGATGTAATTTGGACCAGCCATTCTGAGTATCTTCAGCTCTGTATTGTTAATGTGAAGGATTACTGCAAATTTCAAAACATGCAATGTTTCGTGTTCAGGGGATTTTGAATTTCGATTATGAGACTAGAAAACTTACTATTTTTTCTATCGGGCGGGGGATTTTTATTGAATTTTGGATATTTTTGAACTAAATAAATCAGCTGTATGCTTTTGTTCTGAAGAACTGTTCATGGTTTTTTGAGTGCAGAGTCTCTTTTTTATTAGTTTTAATAGCGCAAATATTAGTTAAAGTAAAGTCTGAGATAAATTTAAAATATCTCGTCACAAGCGTGTGTTCTGAGTAGGTACTTCTTCCTTAACATTTTGTTAACTAGTTTTTAATTATTTACTCTTTTTCTTTAAACTACAAAAAATATCCTAAATCAATAAATAAATAAATTCATATCCTCTGAAAAAAAATCCACAGAGATAAATATAATTAGGTATCTATACTTTTAGGGAAAAACATTGTTTAGCTATAGTTTCTTGTAACGGTTTTGTAAATGGAATTATAATTCCAAATCATATTATAGATGGCGGTCCTGCCAAGGGACTCAAATCCTATGATTTCTGTTACATGTGTGTCTCTGTTATTAAAAAGATTTTTTGTGTACCGGAAAACTGACATCGGAATATTTCCTTCTTGAGCCATAAAGTAAATCACGTTTATATTCTTCTCATAGCAGAAATTATGTTTTTGTCGAGCTCCAACAGTGGTGCAATAAAGTGTCACACATGAATACAACAATTTCTTTTTCATCTTTAATTTATAACGAATAGAGTCCAGATTTTCTTGCCGCCAAGGACAAGCTTAGTTTCTACTTGTAAAGACGTGTCACGCTCGGCCGGAGGAGCGTTATGGTCCAACTGTTTTAGTGTCCACAATGGCATAGCTTCCTTCAGAGAATATTGAGAGTGGGTTATAATACCAGAGTTATTTTCCCCTTTACTTGCTACAAATTGAAGGTAAATTACTATTTAACCTTAAGAAAGGCACAAGATCAAGGTTAGTATTTGAATTTCCGAATATTATACTCAAACTCGAAGTCTAATGATATTGTGATGTTCTGGTTACTGAGTTTAATTGACGTCATGCCCGGTCATTTACCGGCTGCAATTGATAAATCTAATGGATTCCATATCAAGTGTATTTGCATCTCAAAAGACATGTTATGCAATTGGTACCGGCTGCTGCTGAACGTAGACGTAATCGTTAAGCCAGATTGAAGATTTGACTTTGATAAACTTAGGTAAACTTATTATTATATACGTTAATTCACACTGGGTATAGGACTTCATTGTATCCATTTTAGTCTTCCCTTTAAATATAGGGTTACAAACATTGCAGTTTTTGTTTGGGAATAAAAATATTTATTATAATTACAAGTTTCATTTTCATCAAATATATAGTTAAAAATATGAAACTTATATTTACGAATATATATTAACAACTATGAGACAAAATACTTACAATTCTACAAAATACTACAATAATAAAATATTTGATTCAGGTGGTTCCGGTTTTATTTTTGGGGAATTCTGGACAATGTTTAAGGAGAAATATTTCTATGTTGGTAACATTTACCCATTAGGTGGGGAACGATGTTTAAAATACGACTAATATTCTTCTCATCTCATTCGTCATCATGTCATCTAAGGCGAGTAGTGGCATATTCAGAAACAGTACATATTTACGCTAGTGTCCCGCCCCGGCATAGCGCGGCTGGATTCTATTATAATATACCTATACAAATACCTTCTTGATTAAATTCTTTAAATCAAAGTAAAAACCACATTAAAATCTATTGCTCAGTTTAAAAGAATTAAACGAACAAACATAAAGATGTACAACTTCGTTTTAAATATTTAAAGAAAAAAGGAAAGTGGAAGATAATCGTTGATGTGTCTAATAGTGATTAGAACTTCCGAACGACTTGACCGATAGAGCTCATATTCCCACAATATATTTATTTGTTTTGTTGTGTTGTCACAGTTATATTGGGATCCCATAGCTGGTGCTATAGTCAAGTTATTATTATTATTGATTGAATCAAACTCAACGAGCCACCTACCGGAAATGGCAGAACAAACATTTGTCAGGCAACGACTTTGGGTGTTGTATTTTTAATACACATACATTTACAGGTGTAACTTAAAGGAAATTTTTCTCGTGTTTTTTCAAGCGCTTCACACCAACGCCTCGTTAGTACACAGCTATAAAATTTGAGCAAAAAATATTAAGTAAGCAAAAGATTTATTTATGTTTACTAAGATAAATTGCTGCGGTAAAAAAGCCCTCAGCCAAATTAAATTCACTCCCCACATTATTTGCAAATAAATTGCTCCAAAGTAAATCGCGCCTCCGATTCATAGGCTCAATTCTCTAATTCAAATCAACGGACGGCCTTATCTCGGGCTCAAACAAAGCTTGCCCTCTGTTCTGGGATTAAAGATATCTGGAAAAACCTCTGTCATAGATAAAGAAGGTTCGATGGGGCATTCTTTTGTCATGGAGTTGTTTTTATTTGTTGGTATGGTTTCATTATGGTTCTTTTTGTCACCTCGCATTTTAGAAATGTTATTCGTAGAGCAATAAGATGATTACGTATTGAGTTGTTATACTTTGCACGTCTGCTGTCACTAGGGTTGCCAGATAGAAAAACTAACATAAAATATAAAATAACATAAAATTTTAAATATCGGAATGTTTGAGATTGTTGACAGGAGAAATAAATATTATTATATGAATTACAATGAAAATTCTACTTTTATTTTCAACATATTTTATGGACTCAATATTGTTCACTAATTAAAAAATGCTCGAACAAATTAAATCTTATCAAACAATGTAGGGTCCTAGTAATTTACTTTCCATAATGGAATCTCATTATGATTTTGCAGTGTTTAATTATTTACTATAACATTTATTTATAATTTGACTTGTCAAAATTTGAGCGATTTATTTACTTTTATCTTTAGGCAGACGTTGTAATACTTCGTGAACACAGTATTAATGGGAATTACATAAATTTCTTTTAAACTTGAGTAATTTTGCGAAATAATTATCGTTGGGAGGTTTTTTATTTTTTTGTGAGTCGGTAGAACATGCGAATAATGTCGGGAGAATCCAGCCTAAATCACAGGCTAGGATTCGTGGTCGGAATGAGATTTCAGTCATTAGAAAAACAAAAACACGAGTTCGTTAACAGCTACTTTATTATTTTAGTCCGATTTGGTATATTCGTAAATAATAGTCCATTTTACGTTTCCGCACTTTAAAAGAAAATACAGAACCCTTAGAACAACATTTATTTGTCTATTCCTCTGTATGTTTGTATAAAACATTTCTCAGAAATTGTGAGTCGGACTAACTTAAAATTTGCCATAGTTAAAGTGTAGGCCTTGTTAACCGAGATATTATATTGCATTATGTTGCACTAGTTAACGTTTATAAAAGGAAAAATTGTGTATTTGATCTAGAGTTGAACATTTTAAACACTATTGAAACATAAAGGCTTACCTAAAGTTTATAGGAACAATATAACGAAACTCTTAGGTTTTATTATAAATCTCTGAAAATTAAGTTTAGACTGTATTGACACGTGTATGGTAAATGTATTAACTTAATAGTTTAAAAATTAAGTGTTTCTTAGGCATCGAATGGAATCATGGAATGGAAGGCATGGAATGAAAAAATGGTTTATTTTGATACTCTAGGAACACTCGGCCATAGCACATGTTTATATCGAAAAATTAACTACATATTTCAATTTACCTCTAGCACATTTCTTGCCTTCTTGTTAGTCCTTGTGTTATCAGACATCAACCCTATATCACTTTTTAAATCAATACATTTGAAATTTAGGTACTCATTTCATTATGCACAGCGAACTAAACAATACTATTTTTGGTACATACAAAATTTATAAGTTAAAAAAATAGACGAAATGGATACAGATATCGGTATTTACATATTTTCAAATATATTATATTTTTTTCTCAATGTAGGTATACATTTTATTCAATTATTACAAAACGATGTTATTTGTTGATGTTTATTTCAGCCAAAACGCAATGTAATCCTTATCTCTCTTTTTATGGTCTGCATAATTTTACATAGTTTTCAATAATTCGATGATGTTAAAGTATCTACTAGTAAAATAAAGAAATATGTACATAATATCCTCACGCTGTTCTCTCTAACTGGGTAGTCAGAGAGGATGAAATAGAGAAATAAAGAAAAATTCGTGATATTTATAAATACTTAGGTTGATAGAATTCGAAATAGAAAAGGTCCATGTTTGTTTTTATTACGATCGGCTTCATACTTTTTAATGCAGAAAGTTGAATAAATAATTCGTACTGAAATGTTGCCTCTGGGAAAAGGCGTCATTTGATTTCGCATTCACTATACAATTTGACGGGCTCTTTTAAAGGTCGGGTTACGTCCGAATTGCGATCGCGACGTGCTCGCCGATTACGTAGAACTCGTAAATCTTTTCACTTGTCAGCCTCCGCTCCATTCCAATCTTAATGATTGATGCCTGATTTCTATTCGACAACGAAAATGACGCCATCACATATGTTTTTTATTCCAACCGAATCATTCTCCTTTGTTATACTTTTTCAGTGTTCTTTTTATTTTTATTCCGAGAGTCGTTCGAGCGTATACTGTTTGTAAACACAAAGGTATATACAACATATCACCATCGCTTAGTGTTTGTTTTACTTTGGTGTACTTCTGTTCTTTGAACTAAAATGTAGTAAAGGTTTATCTTTAGAACTATCGATATATAAAACAGCTCGTTAAAATATTTGTTAAGCTACGTTAATTGTAATTTTACGGAATGTACACATATATTTATATTATGTATTTCGAATGAGAACTGATACTTAGAATAAAGTAATGGTAGTTACTCTGGAACTGGAATTAGCGACAGATTATAAGTTCTAAAGCGGATGCCACCATCTATAAATAAGTCCCAAAACACAGTTCAGTAGTAGCGGACTGTGGCAGATATAAGGACACGTTAAGGTGGTTTAGAGACTACTAGGTACTCCATTTTGGGGTTACATATTTCAAAATTACTCCATTAAGCTCCTCGGAAGTTAAATTCTACCTACATTACTTTCACTTTCGATTATATAGGTAATAGCTTGTCTATAAGCGAGCACACGCTTCAACTTATTCCTAAAGTAATCTGTGGACAATATCGTGAGTTGAGCATGTACTAGTTTCAATTTTATGTAATCTTGTAGATAATTTTATGTAATGATGTACATACATATTTGACACTGACAGTTTAAAATTTTATAGGTGAATAAAAGAGGACCCGAGTTAAGAATTCGGACGCAATTTCTTATTATCCTATCTCTTATCTCTGAAAATATTTGATCTAGAATAATAAATACTTCAATAAATAATTTCAAAATTAGCTATTGTATAAGTATCGTACAATATGTATCGTAAATACTTAATACTTTTTTTCTTAATGGGAGTGTTGACTAAGAAATTTGGGAACTTCTGGTTTAAATACTGTTCTGTTCTGGTTTAAATACTTATTTAAACCGGATAGACTTTCTTATATTAAGCCTATGCTTTCTTGATGAAAGAAGAATGTATTGATGAGTATTTTTCTTTTTCACTCTGGTAATATCTACTCGTATAAATTTTTAGAGGCGCATGAGAACCAATGGTACAATATTAGAATATCTTATTACAATTCATTTAACTTATAATATTATATTTAACGTTGTCGTTCCCTTTTAAGATTATGACCTCCAAAGCCTTATCTTTTTGAGGCAATGAAAGGATATCGAAACATAACCTTTAAAGTTGTCTTTAAACAGTAATGGGTTTTATGTCTCACTTGTAACATTTCTTCTTTAAACATGGGTGTCATAATGTACACTATATACTGTGTCATTGGCAAAAACAGTAGAATCGCCCCAAAAAGGAGAATATAATGTGTAGATAATAATATATTCAATCTTGTATAGACGTAATGGTAATTATTTTAAAAAATAAATGCTTCTGTTAGCTTTACTACAAACGTATGTAAAGTATTAATTAGTCGTATATTATTTTAATATATTTTAAAATACAAAAGTGATAAGCATATTCTGTTTTAAAGTTCTGAATAAGTAAAAAGAATGGAGTAGGTCTAAATAAACATGTGTAGCTGAAGTTCTCACGCTTTTCTAAGCAGTCTTTTACAACTTCAGTAAAGCCTATTATCACTTTACTGGAGTAGTTTTACGATAAGAAAAAAGTAATTTACTTGTGATTCTACTTATTCATATGTGAGATTGGCAAATGCGCTAAACTGTGCGCCATGCCATAAAGAAAGAAAAAAAAGGCGTAAAATTTTCGTGTCGCGTGCCATTAGATATTCGACCTTATGAATTTGGTAATAGGTCCAACTGTAATAATATCTTACGGGGAAACCTTTACGCGCGAGTTAAACTCATACTTGTCAACTTTGTTTATTCAAACACAAAGACTACTACGTTAGCTGTCAATTATTATCCTTTCTAGGTGTAACATAGTTGGCAAAAAATACTCGAATCCAATGTAACCAGGAAGTAAAAGAAAACCTACAATAAAAGTCGAAAATCATGTTCGAGTAAATCTGAAAGAGCTTCTCCCAAGAGGTTAAGACGAGGTTACAATATATGGACTTTAAAAATAAATTTCAATTTAGAGCTTTTATGCTAGTTATTTCCGCGTCCAACTCCACGTCTTCAGTTACAACCACACTTCTTTAATTCTTGGAAAACGATAATAGAAAAAAAAATAAAAAAATGAAATAGAAAAAAAATATAACATAAAAAAATTAGAAGTTAGATTACGAAGACACGTAAAATTTATCACAGCTATAAATATTATTCTTCTAAGTAATATGGTACCTAAAATTAAAGGAAGTGTGTGAAATTTAACATTCAATTCATCGTTCAGGAAAATGAATAAATTGACTTTTCTCTGTGTCTTTTAACCACAGACTTTATAAATAACTCCAGAACTAGATGCCATGTCCGAGCAGCAACGATGAGTTAGATCAGAAAAGCTGACTCACCTGTACATGCGACACGCATTGTTTTATCAGATAAGCTGATCGATCCCCATTTCGTAAGAAAACAACACACACACACATCTACGTTTTATTTAATTTTATTTGCCTCACTTCGTAGTATGGGATAGGTTGTCTGAAGTTATAAAGTCTATGCTTTTGTCATTATATTTCATTATTATTAGAACAGAGTTCTTTAATGCGGCTTGCGGGAGTTTTGAGCAAGTAGAAATCGTCACATAAGGAAAAAGCGTTACGTGGAGCGGACCAGCGCATCGCGCGGCGCTAGATAGCTCTGTACTTACATAGTGATATTTCTGTCTCTTTCTCTTATTTACGAGTATATGTGTGCCTACGAGTATCGAAATTTTTATTTTTTGATTTTGTTTTAAATGATACGTGAATTTTATTGGTCTTATCATTGCAATTATTGTTTTTTTTATTATTGTTGTTCTTTAAGTAAGATCTCATTATTTCCCTATTACAAATGCATGATAATGTAATATTGTGTTTTTATTAGGTACTTGTTAGATCTTGGTATGCTTTGCAGTCAAAATATAAGATTTTTCAAAAGTCGCGTTAGTTATCAGTGCATACTTCTAATACGCCAGCGTCCCAATATAACCTTTTAATTAAATTAAACTGACACAAAAGCACAACACGAAAGCGTTTGTGATTGGCGGTCAGCGAAGTTCTTTTGCGATTGTCCGACATAGGTCGATCAAACGCAACCAATTGTAGCGTAGCGACATCTTTTAGTTGCAGTATACGCTTTTGAAGGGAGGAGGTACGGATATCGAAATTTAAATTGTCTCCACCGAATTTATAAAATTTTGAATAAAAGTAAATACCTGTATCTGGCGTCACCAATGATGAAAGTTATAAATACGTTACAGAACTTTGTATGTGTGTGTAGACTCTTTCATTAACTAAATATTGTTGTATCGTTCCTGAGTTTTATTACTATTGTACTCTCTTTACTATTCAATAACACGTTTCTTATTATTTTCTTGTCGTTACAGGTTATATTTCTCGTAGTTAACTCTTTGTTAACTTTTTGCTTAGATTCTGTATCTTTTAATGGAAAATTCAATTCTTAACGATTTATAAAAAGGTTTGGATTAACTTGGTTGTATATATTTTTACATAATGGACATCGTGTTATATTTTTAACAATATTCCGTCAAAATTCAGACGTTTCGATTCCGAGCAAAGCCATAATTAGAAAAATTGAGAGTAATTACCGAATTACCAAAAGAACAAAAAAACGTCATAATGATAATATAGCTTTGATGCGAAAATTCTTACTGGTTTATGAATATTGTTTTTTTTACAATTACGGAACCTTATTAAACCTTTCCAGGAAAAATATCGTAATCAACATTTTGTGCTTTATTATAGGAAATATTCTATTAAATACATAATTTTGAATTAATTAACGAATTAATTAAATATTCAATAATTTGCACATTAGCGCTTGTGGTGATTTTCTTATTACTGATAAAAATTTTAAATTTTAAAAATGTACTTAGATTATATAGACTAGTAATACAGCATTAATAAATTGCTCAATTGCTCAAGTCAGTTGACATTAACTTATAATAACCGATTACGAGCGAGTGACGGAACAAGTCATCTGATTTGTAAATAAACATTTGAAAAACATTAAATGTTCAAACAAAAGCTGTTTGTCATTTAATTGCTCATTTAGAGTAGTCTACTGTTTAGTCTTTAGGTACATATTTTATTTAAAGTACATACGCAATTTGTTGGGAAATTAGTGGCGCCATCTATTGGGGTGCATAGTGGAATCAGTGCCAGATCGGCATGACGAGAGTGGCAACCACTCTGGTGGTTGCAATTCTTATAATTAGGGGTTTACTACCAAATTCTTAACGATTGCTGCGTCTACATGATCTTAAACCCACACTAAATGAATAGCTCTGACGTAGGTCTTACTTATACCTAAGTACGTGTGTTTACACAAAAAGTATACTGTCGCTACGCTCACAAATTTATTCCATACATTACCTACATTAAATAATATTTGTTTTTTATAATAAAATAAAAACAGGCTCGATCATCATGCATCATGCTCTTTACTACACCGTATGGCATTCTACCTTTCTCGCTCTCTGCACTTACGCTGTGATGTGGTATGTGCTGTGACAAAGTTGTTACTTGCAATTACGTGTTTATGTAAACTTAGTCTCTGTGAAATTTATATGCGCTCCCATCACGTACTTAAACCGACAGAAGACCCGGTTAAAACCAAACACTTGTAGGGTTTCAATAGACAGACGACAAAACAACTGGTGTTTAATTTGTTTTATCGTCTGCTTGTTAAAATTCTTCATACTTTCAAAAAATCACAGGTAAGAGATAAATTCTCATAATGAGCTCGCTATCAACTTTCCATATCAAGTCGCCGATTAACTTTTTTTTGTTCATGAGAGGGGAAAAAGTTCCTAAGGATGCTCAGCAGGAATCTACGCCGAATGAGTAGCGTCGGACTCAAACCGTACTAAATAATCCCTCAAATTTGAAAAAGCCCTAGTGACTTTTACAGCGTCACCGGTCGCGTTGATGCGAGTGCAGAAAGCTGCTTGAATGTTCCTCCAAACGATGGATACCACGTACGGAGGATGAACCTTGACTCGGTGTGTCGCCATGGGAGTATCAGCACCTTCGTACATTTTAAGTGAAGGCCAATTTGCATGCCTAGTGTTTTATATGGCAAGGTTTACGATGTGAGTTACGGCGCATGTGTGTGCACGTAGTACGACGTGATCGAGCTTCTTAACGTGAGACTCTACGGGTGTCACAAGGGACGTCTTCGCCTCTCCCCAATTAAGACAAACTCTCCACCGGTATTTATAAATCTCCTCATACTCTAACAAGCTTTCACCGAAAACACGGGTAACAAAATTAACTAACAAGAATACTGTATTCTTTTTTTCGGAACTACTTTGTAACTACTACTGACTTTGTAACAAAAATTTATAAAACTAGAATGTTTTCCAACAATTTGTTAGTGTATTGCAAAATTCTTGTGAGAGATAATCTGGCAGACCAAACGCTCGTTGGACGGATGCAATCCAAAGAGTAGTACAAAATTGGCCGGAAGTAGCTCAGGACAGAGGAAAATGGCATGAACTGGAGGATGCCTTTACCCGAGAGGGGTCTAAACCTACCTAGCCTTTAAAGAAATAATTTGCAAATATACATTAATAAATATTATAATAAATGAGTTAAATAATTGTAATTGTAAATTTATATTTTCTATGTATAGTTTAAGTTAGTTACGGAATAAACGGTACTTTTATTTTATATTTATTTATTATTGCAAGTGAATTAAAAATAGCAAGAAAAAATATTGTGTTATAACCAATAACACATAACGCTATTTGTCATTAAAGGTAGACAGAGCATCAAAGGGAAATTGAATAACACTTTGATGCCTCTTCCGTTGCAAACCCATCGTCTATACAAGTTTTTCATAAATTTTGTTCGTCTCTTGGCATACATTTATAACCTGCACGAAAGGAAGCTAGTACGTTTTTTGTTTTTCTTATGCCCGATTTCAACAAAGTCTCCTAATACTTAGCGAAACTCTAAAATCAGATAGTGGTCCGCCAACGATGAAATTTTTATAGTATTTTTCGGTTTTAGGTGTTCGCTAAGTAATAGAGTACTTTGGTGAAATTAGGAATTACTCTCTCAGTCTAACACAGAACTATATTACCATTTTATTACTTTCGTCTTATAATATTATCCTTATATCTGTTGTTTTTGACAATACAAATCTACCCTACTGTGACTGCGTGAAAAATTTAGGGATATACATGGACGCAAGTTTTACCTGGAGCCCCCAGTTGAATGAGGTTGAATGTTTGCTTCTGTTGGATCGTTAAGAAGACTGCGTAATTTTCTTCCAATTGCTACCAAAATTGCGCTTGCTCATTCTCTTCTTCTGCCTGTACTGGATTACGCTGACGTTAGTTATTTGACCTTTCTGAAGAGCACCTTAACAGACTTGAACGGCTTCAAAATTTTGTTGTACGTTTCATATTTGGATTGTGCAAATATAATCGCATATCCGCTTTTCGCACTCAGCTCAAGTGGTTTCCGATTCGTCTTCACCGGAATGCTCACATTCTTTTCTTACCTTATAATATTCTATTTAATCCTACTGTCCCTCTTTACCATAAAAAGCGTTTCAAGTTTCTTTCTGAAACTAGTACTAGATTCTTGCGATCATCGGAAAAATCGAAATTGGAAATTTCTAAACATAGTATTACCGTTTTGGCTAAATCTTTTACTGTAGAGGGTGAGCGTTTGTAGAATTCATTGCCAGTAACTATAAGACGTGCACAACATTTGGACTCCTTTAACTGGTGAAAGAACATTACTTGTCAATATGATTTTTTTTTGCTATGTGTATATCCATGTACTGCATTACTGTCAACGTGTCTATATTAATCTTACACATGAAGTATTGTCATTATAAGTTGTAGTATGTATTGTGTTGTGTGTGTATTTATGTATGTTGTGAATGCCTATTTGTATGTGTGTATCTACATATTGTTGCTAAGTATATAAGTGTGTCGTATATGTTTACAGCAAAACCCACCTTTTCGGTTGTTTCCGACTAATCTGTCCATCCCTAGGTTGTCTGGAAGAGATCACTGTTAGCGATAAGACCGCCTGTTGTATTTTACTTTGTACGTATTAAATTAACTTTTATTTCTTTTGTTTTGTGTGAAATAAAGTGTATTATTATTCCTTGATTATTTCCTTGTCTAGATGGAACGTTGTCAACAATTAACATGTAGAAAAACGGCCCAAATTGCGGGTTATGTGCGCGTAATAGCGGTGTACTTATTTTCATAAAAATGTCAATATGTACGTTACTGGGGATAACAATTGAAACAAACTTAAAATGTACTTTTTATACATATATATATATACATACATACATACATACATATATATATATATATATATATATATATATATATATACATACATACATACATATATATATATATATATATATATATATATATATATATAATAAAGTTAAACAATAAACCTATACAATTTATCTCATATGAAAATATAAATGTAAATCTCTTCTTTTGAAAGTAGGTACTCTTTTTTCTTTTGAATTTTATTTCATGGGTTATATTGTCTGATTTATAAATATGGGAGCATCCTATTTATAAATATTTTTTTTGTTTCTCGTTTGGTGATGTATATTCGTCGCTGATAAAAACAAACACTGTAACAATATAAATTAATATTAGCGCTTAATAAAATAAAAATGAATTATTACTTGTGAAAAATTAGGTAACCTAAGGCTAATTTCACAATTTACATAATTTTTTAGATACGCGACTAATATAGTCATTTTCTTCTTTTTATCTTATAAATACCTTGCATGGTACAGATCCTTTTTTTAACATGCGTAACCTCTTATTGATAACATAAACGTCACTATCATTTAAATGTACAGATCATAGAACAGAAGTTTTATGAGATATCCATTAATCTTCACCTGTCATTTGCCGTATGACACTTATCCAGCTCTTAGTTAGTACAGGATCCACAAGGAATCTAAAAGATTTAATAATTTGTGAAATTAGTACTTGGCAATTATTTATTTTTTAGCAAATTGTAGTTATTCTGATATTGATTTGAGAAACGGCGAGAGACAAGGACAAGGAGAGACAAGGTGATCGAAAAAACCTAATCAGAACATTATGTAATAAAATTACAGTAATTATATTTGTTTCACACCTAAAACCAAAATTACCCACAGTTGCGGCGATTTTCCCATTCAAAAATTGGTATCACCAGGCAAATTCAACTGACATAAAAAATATGAAATTAACTAATCGTTTTTCTCAAAAAAACGTGAATAAATTTTATGACTTTCCGATGGAAATATATCTTTAGGTTCTTATAAGATTTATTTGCATAGTTGCGACACAATTTCACAGCACAAACCGATATAATAATTTATTATTGACAATCTCAATGACGCGTAATGTTTCCAATAACACTAAATGAGGCAATGATATTATAATACAAAAAAGGTAGATAAGTTACCTTAGTACTAATCCAAGTAAAATATTGTCCCAGTTACAACCTTAAAAAGTGAGACAAATATATATTGCACTGCTTCGCTACGCAATGTAAAACATAACTGCATTTCAAACTAACAAATCACATAGCTCTCTAAATCATTGTGATTGGTCAATTTCAATGTCTTACTACATTTTAAGTGAATCCGTGACTAATTCATAGAATATTAGTAATTAATTCCACAGAACAGACATTTAAAAAAAATATGATTGATACCTAATGGGATTAGATAGTAAAGAATGATGTTTGCTTTTTTCGAATTTCGTTTTTCTTGAATCATGTACATGATAACATATTTATTTAAAATGATCGCCAACATTTTTCAATTATAAATTTGAAAATGATGAATTATATATTATTTCTTTTAATAAATGTAAACGATGATTAAAATTGGGTGGCTGCGTCATCACATGATCGTGTATATTATAAAAAACGTTTGGATTATTAAAATATTTTAGAATTTTGAATGCGCAATAGACATTGCATGACATTGTTGGTTCTGTAACATTACTTTTCATATTCTTTGACCAAGTCCGGGTTGGCTAATTAGCAAAGTTTTGAGGCTGCCACTTTTCGAGTGCATATAACCTATCTACCTCTTTTGTATTATAACATCATTGAAATGAGGCGTATGTCTACAAATTTCAGTAGACATTTTTTGAGCGTTTCCAAGCAACCGAGGTGGTATCTGGACGAGTAAATAATCAAAGTTATTATTATTATGTATTATAACATCATTGATTATTATTATCAAAACTATTCGGTGACGATTTTTTTAATATAGTATATGAGGAAATGTTATGTATTAAGAAGAACGTTTTTGTGATAAGCAAACAATATCGAGGTTGTGTAATGGATATTGTCTCATACCATTATTAATACTTGAATTAACTTGTAAGAAATGATTTACTGAAATTTAGCTCACAAAGGATACGGTAAACATTACACAATATTCTTGCCAAATATGTATTAATTTAGTCCAAGTTGTCAAACTCTATTATTAAATAAGCCGAAATTCTATATCTATTTTTAGTGACAATTTATTAAAGGCGGGATAAGTTGCTTAAATTGTAGATCTATCCAACTCTACCGGACAAAATACTCACTGAAGCTACTAAAGATCTAATGTAAAAAAGGATACGTAAAGTCGTACGTAGAGTGGGTACGTACCGTTCAATTATGAGGAATTAGAAGTTAACTCAGAGAGATCGCTTTATAAAGTTTATAAAATATGACAAAAATTTACAAAAATGAGTTCGAGATTGATATGTAACTTCTTGACAGCAAGTGTTAAATATCTTACGGTTCGTTCCAGTCCAATTATCAAAAAAGATAAACGTTATTTTCAAGTGTTTTAAAGATAGAACGAGTCTTTTAAAATGAGGCCATGTTAATATGAAAAAAACTTTATGTGTGAGGAGAATCATGACATTTGCGGAAGCGAAAGAAGTATGTAAGAACCCGTGACGCTTGGTGCTCCGTGGGATACAGCGTGAAGATTTGCATGTATGTTATTATATTAAAGACCATTTTTATAGTTTTGTTTCCTAATTAAGCCAACATTTATATCTTAAGAACAACGATGTGTTTACATTGCAAGTCTCATATTCGATTATAAGATTTTTTAAGTTGTCGTTAAAATGGTCCGTCGTAGTTAATCTTAAGTGGAAGTAAGACGAGTGTTACGTAAACAAAATGAGAGATCAACTATCCAGAGCTTTTTATAAACTATTCGGAAATAAGATTACCGGCTTATTGAAAAAAAGATTTAGTAAGATATGACTTGCAGAAAATCAGCGAGTTACATGTCATTAGATAAGAGAATATGCATGAAGTTAACGTACTATCGTCATAAGCTTTAGATTACAAAAAGTGGGCAAAGTATATTAAAATTTACCTTCATGTTAAATACAAATGACAAGTATAATTATTAATTAGTGACACTATTTACCACAACTAAAGAACAAAGTAATGTAACAAAGACTATCTATAGGTTAAACAATGGATGCAAATGATGTCTCATTTAAAGTTTCCTCCACATTTGTATACACCAAACGTGGCAGACACGTATTAGCACAGTTCCGAAAAGTATTTGTGTGAATGTGGGCACAGAATGTCGATCGTATCTAAAAACATAAAATAAAAATGAAATTTATAATTTAAAAATCACCGACTCAAAAAAACCTATAAAAACTAAGAAAATAAAATGTACCTATCGTCTCTTTAAGTTTATGGTCAGATATAATATTTATAATTAGTAGTAGTAATATATCCAAGCGTCATCGCATGTAAATATAGTAACAACAGAATACAATTAAAAATTATAAAGTTTCAGGAAAACAGAGTTCCCCAGCTTCGACGCGACTACGCTTGGGTATATTATTACTACAACTATTTATATTATAACTAAACGTTATCATAAACTTAAAGGACCAATAGATACATATTATTGTTTTAGTTTTTAAAGGTTTTTTTTCAGTCTCGAGGTTTTTTAAATTTTAAATTTACAATAATATTATACCACGCGTCAGTGAAGTGATACATTATTAATCTTTGCAATTCCATGTATTTATATTTATTCTTTCATCTTTAAGCCTACTGAGTTGAAACTTAGAACAAGAACGTATATTGGTAACTAGTTACTGGCAAATTACATAATATGTATTTAGATACGTTTATATCAAAGTGTTTCAAATTTAACATTAATTTATGGGATATATAATGGAGCTACAGAATTAGTAATTTTATCTACAAATCTCAATATTTAAAATTGATGGTTTTCTCTATAAATTTGCTACTTTTGATATAAATCACATCTTTAAAGTTAATTAATGGTCTTTGCTATAAAAAAAATAGTAAACTTCAAAATTAACAGTTCACAATAAAATTTTGGTTACAACTTCAATCATTGAAACTTTAATGTAGCGTAATGGTGATAATAAATGTTTGGGAGGAAAGCGTAAGGACAAAAAATTCAGGCTAAGGTTTAGATTGTTCCACATTGGTTACAATTTTGAAAATTACAACAGAATTTTCAAAATTTTCAAACTTCAAAACAAATTTCAAAACTTTATACAAACACGAAGATATATTTATAACATTTCTTTGGTTAGGTTTAGGACTTTTTACCAAGACATGCAAGCCGAGCGATTGCAGCGAGCGTGCCGCGGTAGCGGCCGGCGAAGCGCCAGATCGGAATTCGCTTTGTGGAGCATGGAGCAGTATTGAACCATGACTCCGCACTCTATAGAGATAGTTGAAATCGAGAAATTTAATCTCAAAACATCTCTATAATCCTCCATTTTTTTTCATCTTTTGCTTTTGATATATCTATATATAGCAGTGTTATACAATGTAGTAGCTGTATTTCTGAATTATTTCTAAGAGCAGTATCAAAACAGGAGTCCGTACACTAAAGAGATTGTAGAAGTCGAGAAATTAAATCTCGAAACATCTCTGTAATTCTCCATCTCTTTTCATCTTTTGCTGTTGCTATGTTTATATTTAGAAATCTTATATAAACTAGTAGGTGTATTTCCGAGTTATTTCCAGGAGCAGTATTGAAATAGAAGTCCCCACTCTAAGGAGATAGTCAAAGTCGAGAAATTTGTTCAGGAAATATCTCTTATATCCTTCCATCACGTTTCATCTTTTGCTGTTGGTATATGTAATACTCTAGACAATTACACAAATTGTGTGACCCCAAACTAAGCAGTAAGCTTGTACTATGAGTAACTCACAACGAACTCTGGGAGAGCTCCCAGTAACATCCAGACTCCAAGCCAATTTAGAAAAGTTCATTTCCTACATTAGGAGTCCGCACTCTGAAGAGATAGTTGAAGTCGAGAAATTTAATCATCAAACGTCTCTATATCCTTCCATCTCTTTTCATCTTTCGTTGTTGATATATGTATATCTTATAGCAATCTTATATATGCTAGTAGGTGTATTTCTGAGTTATTTCCAGGAGTTAGGAAGAGACGTCGCGCAATGCACTGCGCCGGACATATCGGCCTTGTCAGGATGACAGCTTGTCAAGTTTATTTATTTAGTTTCTGGAAAATGTTATTTTTTATCCACAATCTATTATTTTAAATGAGTGCTTATTTTTTTATGGCAATAATTATTTTTAGCGTCTTCAAATTTTTAATGAAGGAGTAACATTTCATTGTATAACATTATATTTTTTAATAGGAATTCATAGCAATTTTGTTTGTATTTTCACCAATTTTGAAGTGTCATTAAATGCATCCCTTAATTTATTGTGTTGAAACTCCTACTAGTCTGAAATTACTGCAGAATCATAAGTTAGTACGTGTAGTTCACGCTCTTGGACGGTTTAATTAGATTTCTTCAATTGCTTTGAATACTTAAAATACGAATACGAGAAATTTAAAAAATAAGCCTCCTAAAAATAAACTCTAATTTACACCAAAAAAATAAAATTATACCTTCTCAGAAAATAGAAAATGGGATTAATAAGAAATTATTTATACATTTGTAGCATATCTTCTGAGCTAAAAAAAAATATTGAGATTTTAGATATTGTTTCTAGAAATAAGTACTGATGGCAAAGCCGATCCAGATATAGACGGGTTAATAGCTTTTTTTTAACCTACTTCAATAAAGTATGAGGTTCTCATTTCGTTTTTTTTTTATGTATGTTCGGGCACAACTTCTTTCTTTATGAACCGGTTTCAATGATTCTTTTTCTGTTGGCTTCAGTATAACACCAAGTTGGTCCCATTTGAATTTCACTGGTAATGGAACTTGGACTTAAAAAATACACCAAATAATCTCAACTGCTGATGAGTTTTATTTATATTGATAATTTTTTTGCATACCATTCCGTTGGTGTGTTATCGATGGGCTTCGCGGTCTTTTACAGAACGCACTGGAGCCCCTCTCGCACTGTGCTGAAGTACTTCTCAGAGGGGTCATAACAGAGCACTCTTCGCCTTCGCAGTGTCACGACGCGACGGCGCTAACTACACGCGATCTATTGTGGTCTTCCTCAAGCTCGTGTAGTTGGACGACCGAAATCTCCAATCGGTACGCTTATTACCCAACTTGCAGTCAGCATGCGACAGCCAAATATCCCGAGATATCTGCTGTCCAAACGAGAATTTGTGTAATGTAATTTAGATATAGTGCCGTTATATCTACCGCGAAAAGTGTATTTTACGGTCATGGAGCAATAGACACGAAATCGACATACGTGATATCATTTTTTCATTACAATTAGTTACTGGTCGTGCAATTATCGCGTGGCTGTCGCTGTCTGCAAATTTTAGGTAATAACCCCGCCGATTAGTTGCGACAAGGTCGCCTCTTACGACAAGAGGGGAACACCGTAGTCTTGTCCGCCTCAAGTTATCGGACTTGACGTCCGGGTGTAAACTGCCCCTTCCAACAGTTTGCCAATTTCCTTTGTCATATTGAAAAAATATGCAGAGTAATCGTTAGACAATCATACCAATTGCATAGTCTTAAATTTATTCTTTGTACGCTGAGGGGCATTCCGGTACCCAGATTCAAAGCCATTTGGAAAATTTTGTGTCTTAAGTCAACCGCATGATTATGGCCCAGAACTTTCTACTCATAACAGATCAATGAGTTAGTCGATACAAGAATACTTTCTCATTGCTAATATAGGTTAAAATTAGATTACCGTAGTATATTTAAAATTCAAATTTACCAACAGTTTGGCAAAGTATTTAGTTGTAAGTAAGTAAGTTATATTACCATTTATTGTAACCTAATGAAAGTAGCTCAGCTTAGAGAATGTGTAATGAAGCTCATAAGATATGAATATGTAACTTAAAGTAATATTATTTATTATGGTTATATATTATACTTTCCATCGAATTACAGTGTTCTTAACAAAAAGTTTCATGTACATTTTCACTCTTAGATATACGTAATTCCGAGAAAACAGATTCTCGAAAGAAGATACTATCCGTCAAGCAAATGAAGTGTAAAACCGGGATCTACCGTCCGGCCCCACCGATGTTGTGTGTTCGGAACAGTTGAGAAACTGTTTAGAACCGGCACTGTTGTTCACGCACTTTGCGGTGTTTATGTCTACTTGTTAGAAGGCTGATGGCTGGTGAGTGAAACTGAGAACTTATTTTACATAACATATAACAGATCAATTAGAAACTTTATTCAAAATCGTACAATTTCTAATCTAATCGGAATCGTCCTCTCTGACTACCCCGTTAGGGATACAGCGTGAGGATATGTATGTATCTATATATGTAAACTTATTATTGTTATATATAGCAATAGGAGCGCAATTAAACATGTCACTTCTTATCTATGGATTAAGCGATTTAAATCGAATAATAGACTGAAATACAGTTTTTCGGATTTTTTATTTAAGTACATAATTTTCTTGGTTGATACTTGATTTTATAAGTAAATAAATACTATCTCATACAAGCAAAATACATATATATAGTACGTAACTAAAAAAATCCATAATACTAGTTGTAATTCATTCATATTTCCCTCATTTATCGATCGTAAGATCGATCGAAGAATCGATGTAAGAGATCTATCGATATAAGTCGATTAAATATTTGCTCGACTTATCGTGTCCTTTATGTGTAGATGTGATATAATGACATAAAAAACATTTAATTTGTAGGGAGTACGTAAGTAATGATTTTTAGTCCCAGTTTATATTTAATTGAAAGTGTGTATACTGTGTTACTGAGGACTTTACATCGAAGCTCCACCGCCAGCCAATTTGTCCGGATTACTACGTATCGGACGCGACCGGACGAGCTTTTAACAAAAAATATGTAGAGCCACTCAATTTATTTCAAAACATTTGCGAGCGGCTATTCGTATTTTACGGTTGAATTTGCATATGTTAAATATTATATAAAACAATTATAATATAAAAACTATTTTTTTATTATTTTTTATTTTAACTTAAATTTAAAAAATAGATGGAAATGATCAAATAGCGCAAATATCACTACAGGTAGCAAATTTCAAAATTTATTACAAATTTGTTTGCTTATTAATACGACTAGGGATCGCCCAGTATTCAAAACTCGGCTA
This sequence comes from Zeuzera pyrina, assembly GCA_907165235.1. Taxonomy (NCBI): domain Eukaryota; kingdom Metazoa; phylum Arthropoda; class Insecta; order Lepidoptera; family Cossidae; genus Zeuzera; species Zeuzera pyrina. The sequence continues at coordinate 4,934,063 of OU015623.1, forward strand.
AACTCTAACAAAAATTATTTAGGAAGGCCGCGCCTTTTAGCTGCCCCGAGCTTTGAGTACCTTCAATTTAGTCGTGAATGTCTATCTAGCCTAGAACTGAAAGAAAATGTTTTGTCAATAGACTAGATGATTATTTCTTAACGACTAAATTAAAAGATAGGTTTAGTAATTGTAAAAAAAACGGTGACAAATATTCGAAATACAATGAAAAACATAAGAGCTATTCGTTTATAAACTTTAGTGGGAACGGAGCGAGGATAAGTTCTAGCGTTGTGCAATGTCATCGCGACTTTGTAACATCACAGCTAAGTAACTCTATCTCCCTCTAGAACATCCCCATTCTGTTCCCACAACCGAAGTGTAAAACCCCTATAACTCGGTTTCAATCAATGAATGTCAATTACTTTTATCTCAATCGTATTCAAAATGTTTAATTCAAATTTGTTTTAATGCAATGTATAAAATGTACCACATTTAAGTGCAGTCATCTAGCCCAGCGGTTCCTAAACTTTTAAGGTCAAGGAACACTCGATAAAACCATTTTAATTTATAGAACCCCATAGGCCATGGCAAACTATAACAAATAAAAGATACCCAATGCAATTTAAAATAAGAGTAAAAATTATTTATTACGAATTATCTGAAATAAAGAATAATACGATTAATACAATTATTTCACTTCTTCCTATAAAAACTATTAATAGGTCTGAAATCGAGCATTTTTATTGTGCAGGACCCACAATAGTATAAAATCGGTAAAATGTAATGTTGCCACAAATGACGGTAGCCATAATATTACAACGATTTAACGACCGATGTAACACTCGCGGAACCCTGATGTCTTTTACACAGAACCCTTGCGTTCTGCGGAACCCACTTTAGGAATCGCTGATCTAGCCTATTGCCAGTTCAACTTTAGTATACAGGGTTGACTAATATTATGAAGGACAGAGTGGATTTCGTGAATGTGTTTATATGTGGCGAATAATCTCTGGAACTGCTGCACCTACAATAAAAAAAAAAATTCGTAAATTCTTTCATCATGTCAAATGTACATTATTTTAGATAGACATAAGCTATATTATATTATACATTCTACCCAGCCGAAGTCGAAATGGGCGTTAGTTATTTATAAAATTTTTTTTTTCAACTGATTTCTTGAATTTTAAAAGTATTAGTACTCTTGCCATAACTATAATGTTGAAGAAAAGGAAATTCTGCTTATAATATTTCTCGAGATAAGGGGAGAAGTGATGGTTGAGTTGAGTTCCGAGTATCCAATGTGTCTATTTGGCTTTTCAGATGAATAAATAGACAGGTGTAAGAGCATGTAATCTATACACATAAATAAAATTGAAAAGTCTGTCTGTGCTTTCTAAATTAAAGAATTTCCTACGCTTTTTGTAAATTTTTGTCTCTGTCTGTCTGTTTGTTTGTTTGTCCAGGCTAATCTTCGTAATGGCTCAACCAGTTTTGATGGAAGTTTCATTGGCAGACAGACTTTTCAGAGAGTAATTGTGTAGAGAGGGTAAGAACATGTTTCTAGTTTCACTTCATTATTTATTTTTACTTTTTAAGTATGAAACCCCAGAAATATTTATTTGAAATAAATGTAATTGCATTATTTCATATGAATTCCATTTTTAAATACATATTCGTCTGTATCAGCCTCCCACAATCAGTCCTAAAGGTTAATATGGGATTCGGGCATTAATTGAAAATAAACTGTCCGCATTAGTAGGCAGTGTGAATATATCTAATTCAATAAAAATGGCCATCAATAATGCGGTGTCGGTGCCAACTTTATCTTATACCATTACTTTTTTGTAGCACGACAGTGTTATTATAAAAATGAAGAAAGGAATGCTTAGATGGTTCGGGCACATAGAAAGAATGAGTGATTAAATACTGATGAATAAAATCTACAAAGTGAAAGCGAGTGGTAAAACAAGCCACGGAAAATCAAGGCTGATTTACAAATATCAAATGTATAGCCAGAGTGTTAGCTGACGGAAATGTTAAAAGCACTCGCATAGCTAGGCGAAAACGTGTGAGGAAAATGAAGTGATTTGAGAAAGCGAAAGAACTCTCTGACTGCAGCGTGAGGATATTATGTATGCGTACATTTTAGTTTCGTTAAATGTGCTTGGAATTTGGAAAATGATTGTCGCTTCGATCGCTTCTATAAATCAATACTAACTTTTCTAAGTAGTGTAACGTACTGGAGATGGTGTTAGTGTAAATTAGAGGATTAACTGAGCCCTTCGCGATAAGCGCCGAGTCTCTCGCGCGATGTGAATTACCACTCTTCGCTTCCTGTTGTTATTATACTCAAGCAACTTTGATGTGAACATTCTACAAAAGAGGTTTTTTCTCTTTACCTTTCATTGAGATTTTGTACTAACTTCACGCCATCTTACATTTTTTTACTGTCATCCTCTAACATGGGAGATCAAAGCCTTTTCTTTCTTTTTCTTTCCTTTGCAGATTTTTTATATTATTTTTCAGTACATTTACAATGTACTCATAACATTTAATTTAAAGTAGTTCTTAATATACAAATTCTATACTATAAATTATTATCTGTTACTTCATTACAATCAACTTATTACTAATCGTTATGCCTTATGCACCTCTTCTTGAACATATAGTATAATTCCATTTCACCAACTTCCATTTTCATAGACTTTGTCCTGTAACCTAAAAAAACCTGCAATCTAGTCCTGCCTGGAAGAAAAATTGTTGTTCAGCAATAAACCCGCCTTTTATGTTGTAACTACATTTTTTTTATATTTATCTACTTGCGGTGCAATGAAGATCTCCTTCCGACTACATTGTACACAAATGCATTTTCTCCACTGTTCAATACAACTAATCGACGGCACTTGACGACTCTTGAAGCCAGTGTACTACACATGAAAAAGCTGAGGTCACTCTCATATATGACCTCAGTAACACGCAGGCAAGAAATATTATATCCCCTCGTGTTACTGAAATATTATAAAAATATCACAGGTGAGATGAGATTTGAGGAAGCGAAAGAGGTGTGTAAGGACCGCGACTCCTGGCGCTCCGTCCTCTCTGACTACCCCGTTGGGGATACAGCGTGAAGTTATGTTATGTTATGTTATGTTATATCACAGGTGGCTAATTGATTTGAGTAGCATTGTTGCGAAGCTAAGAATATGAAGTTTAATAAAGATAAATTCGTAGTAATTAATGGTTGGTGACCTATTTGCTCTTAAAATCCCTTCGATTTTTCTGTAATTATTCAGAACACGTTCAAAATTTGTCTTTTTTTATCCGAACTGTAATTGGCTTCATTATTTAATTAATTGCATTAATTAATCCATCGAATGAGTAAATTAAAGTGAACAAAAGAACAAGCGCACGTTGTTATCGTTGGAATTCGTGTTTCAGTTCAAAGATATTTTTTTTAAAACGGGCTTATATTTTAAAGTACATAAGATTATTGAATAAAATGGAAAATATTTGGCGAAATATTTGAGTAATTACAGACTAAATACTGAAAGAAAAATAAGAACTCTTTATAAGATTCTTAACTTTGTGGACGGTTGCTTAGGAGAGTTTTCTTGCAGATAGAAAATTTTGATGCCATCGGCTCAGTATTACAATGTTTTAAAATGGTGCACTACCACATCCGCAGAATTCATAACGTGCATGCACTAGCAAAATTAGGTATAAATACTTGAAATAAAAGCTGCACATGATTATGGACTTTTTTTCCATAAATATTAAATAGAAAATATTCACAGGCAACTATTATACCTTTCACCTCGTAACACAACAGCGCAAGCGCTGCTGTTTTCTTGTAGCGATAGGATTAGAGAGTGAGATGGCAGTAGCGATTTGAACGGACCCCACACATGGTCCTAACAATCCATTCGACACTAGCTGAGGGTGAAGTGAATATTGCACAACATGACGGTGGAATTGTGCAGAATATGCCGAAACGCTCTTGATTAAAAATACAAGCGGCCTTGAAATGTCTTTGAGTTACACGACGCGTTCAGTATTTCAGAGTTGAGGATTTGTTTTAATTTCAATTGATTTATGTAATCTGTATCACGAGTAGATAGATACTGGATAGTCTTATTTTAAGAGGATGCCGATATCCAAGAGTGTAACAGAATTGAACAGAAATCACAAAGTACTTGTTCAGAATAATGACCTGAATGCTTTCTTTTTGAATATTTTATTTTTGCTTCGAATGCTTTTACTTAAATATTTTCTTAACATGTGTTATGTATTTTGTGGATAGAATACAGAGTATATGTACTTACTGCAATTTCTCAAACTATAATTCCGATTTTTATATTTTTTTTAAACCATTTTTAATAAACCTTCAGAATTTTATTCTAAAAGCGTGGATACTTATTGTTAATACCGAATTACGATATTACGAAATAAATAAGACCCACTAAACTATTAAATTTACCTATCAATTCTGTGTGCTTATAAAATGAATTATTTAGTCAATGTGTTTGAGCTTTTTGATTAGTTCTGTTACGTGTTGGAGATATTACTCGTATGCCTTTATAAGAACTGTTTGTTCAATAATGTATGATAAGACCGTCGCAGTGATGTTCAATCCATAGTTTCTATGATTACAATTCTAGTGCGGGTTTAAACATTATCTGAAGTGACAGTCATTGGATAAAATGTTGATATTAAACTTGTTCTATTTTGGAATATTGTTAAGTTGTATGTAGTACTGCACAAAGTTTTATCATTAAAGTTATCTTCAACAATAAAATACATAATCGAACAATTTTACGTCATTTCTCATATTACAATTAGATAATACTACATCAAAAACAAAGACATATTACATGGTGTTACATGTGACTATAGGTTGTGGTAACCGCTTATTATCAAGTGAGCTGTATGCTTGTTAGCCACCTCTGTGCATGATTTAAAAAAACCAAAAACTAAATAATAAAAAAATAGACTCATCAGCAGAGTCGATGACCTTAATTAGCCGGCATTACTTGCGATGAATGCTTCAACTTGCATAAATAGGGGCTATTTACTTTTCACGCGAATTTTAAATTTCAAATTAAGAATACGCCTAGTTTGAGCTGGTTTTATATGTTATAATAATTCAAAAATAAAAAAAATAATAGCCGTTTGATTTTTTGGGGAGAACAGAACACACGAATGAAATGAAATTTTGTTTAAATATCTTTTTTTTTGTAATTTTCGGAATTTTAAAATTTTCTTTAAAGTTAATGAAATAATTGTCGGGTACGATAAAATTAAATAGTAAGTTAAATACTTATAGCAATGGAACAGCCCAAACTTTACTTAAATTATCGGTTAATTGATTAATATTAATATTTAATATCAATTAATAATTAATTAATTTGTATTCGAACACTTCGTGCTGCAGTCGTAAAGGTAAAATCAATAGAGAGACATGAAGCGCTCGAGTTTTGACTTATACAATCTCAAGCGGTAGTGAGGAACAAGCCGTTAGTCGTTCTTTTCTATGACGTCACGAACACCGTCATGCTCTTCTAGAGGGCGCCAGTTTATGTTTATTCGTCGGTGTTTAGCAACACCGACGAATAAACATAAACTGGCATAATATAATTAAAAATATAATATTGCGATTGTGATTCTTGTTAAGTTGTCTCAAATTATGAAGTTTTTATTAATCGTTAGAATGTCGAAACACTTGCATACCTCGGCGAAAGTGTGTGAGGAAAATGGTGACAGTTGACGATGATGATAATGGTGAAAAAATTGTTCAAAGGTCGCGATGCTTAATACACCATCCTCTCTGACTAACCCCTCAGGGATACAGCGTGAGGATATAGTGTGAAAGAAAATAGATGCATAATTTGTGATTGTATTGGCGAGGTATAGGCCTGTCAGAGGTTTGCCTAAGTCTATTTTATTTCATGAACTCACTCATTCGTATACACACGACAATTACAAAAACCGAGAAAAGAAATTGTATTGGCTTTTATTTTGGCCTGGCTTCTAAGCTGTTATATTTGTAAGGCTTAATAATATGCACCGTTACATATAGGTAGGTACTTGTACAATGAGATCTGAAATATTGCAGAATATCGAAGAATATGAATAAATACTAAATAGGGAAAGTTAGAGTTCTGTCCTGTTTCCTATCTCTGTCTTACAGTCTACTGAACATCGGACTTCAAACGTTATGCCTAGACTCTGATTTATTAATTTTCTTTCATGTCTCAACGTTCCTGTTAGAGAAACATATGACACTTTATTTATTGTTGTATATGTCGAACTTATTTCTCTTTCCCATTTAGCTGTAAGAAAACGAATTCGTGCCCTCATATCTGATTAGTATCATAGAGTTACTTCTAATCTACAAATTTATGATCTAATGTGAGATTATTATAAACATGTTCAAAAACCTGAAATTGTTTTTATTCCTAGTACAACAGCTTATTGTTTTGTTACCATTTTTTAAAATAATGTGTCACAAAAGAGACTTAAAGGCTTATGAATATTGAAGATAAAAAAGAAAAACTTAATTTTTAAAGTTGTAATGATAGGCATAATGAAAAGTTAGAATCCACGGCGTTAACTCCAAAAGCGAAGCTACCGAAATAAGTCGACATGTTTTTAAATACGGCACACATTTCAACCAAATAAGCTGCTACATGATATAATAGTAATAATACTCCAGTTACACAAACTGTATAATCCCAAACTAGGCTTGTACTATCACTACCGAACAATGAACTAGGGTAGCTTTTAGTAATACCCAGCTTCCGAGCAATAGAAAAGTTCGTTTCCTAAATTGACCTGACGGGGGATTGAACCCGGTACCACGGTTTGGAAGGCAAATGCCCGCCACCTACTACCAACGGGCCAGTCTCCATCTAATAGAATCTAATATCTATCTCAGTATACATCGATCTGATAAAAACACTTACTGGGCATTGTTGCTTAAATAAGCTGATGGTCAATATTTTTGGGGTTTCTCCGACAAAATTGTAATATGCCAGTACTGCTACGAAGAAGAAGATACGACTTGTCTCGGCCAGTTTTCCTGAGTCCGGTGAGGCTTCAGAATAAGCCAAGGAATATTCTGCGATTCCTGGCTGCAGCGGGATTTGGTAGAGTTTTATTACATAGCGGCGGTTACAATAGTCGTAGTGATATACGTCTGGCGTGGCCTGTATAGCCACATATGTTAAAAAAGTAATAAAACATTGAGACAAAGGCTTAGATATATTTACTTTCCTTTGATTGTGACCTCCGACTTCCACAACCAATTCGAGAAATTAAAATTATTTCATCTCGTTTCAAAGTTTGCATTATACGTAACCAGGGTTTAATTTCATAGTTTTTATTTTTATTTCAATTGTTTTAATCACATTATATCATTTAATCATAATGATATAAAAAAATCCAAATTATTGCTTATCGCACAGGCGCACAGATTAGCGCATTTGCCAATGTCACGTATTAATAAGTGGAATCATAAATAAATTAGTTTTTTATTATCGTAAAACTCCTCCAGTAAAGTGATAGTAAGCTTTACTGAAGTTATAAAGGACTTCTTGGAAGAGCGCGAAAAATGCAAAAATGAAGAAAATGAGAATATGGGACAGACATTATTACACTACGTGCAATAGTAATTTCAATTGTAGAAGAAAGCTAGACGGTTACTTTTTATTTTTTCTTTTTTTCTTTACAAGACGCTTAATGCTTTGCTTTGAAATTTATAATAACAATTAGCATGTATGTCTACTGACGCACTACATCCATTGTATAATCTAGTATAATCTAAATAAAATAACAACCTCACTTCTTTCCGTTCCCGCCAAAAAGTCTATTCCTTGTCTTTATATAGTAGGTGCCTCAGATGTAGGTGCCTACAACTACAGACGCCATATTGATGTTTTCAAAAAAAAAACGAAATAGTCTATGTCGCGCGTACACGAATATTCATACGTTGAAATCGGTATAGATAACTTTATATGTATACACTGCTATACTTATAATCTTTTGTTTAGCTTCTAGATAATATGTGTCGCAGAAATTGACAAATGCGTGTACGTAACGCGGAATTTTTCGTTGAATTAGGAATGTTCTTTTGTCAGACTGACAGTAATCTGTTTTCTTTTGAACGAAATAAACTGAAATATAGAAATTATTATATCTGAAATAATAAATTTATGTACTTACATTTGAGATCCCCTTATTGCGTCTGCGTAATGGAATAACAAAGAGCAAAATTCGTTTTTTTATTCTGAACTAGATGACAAATACGACGAACGAGATGGAAATAAATTCACATTAAGTTTACACTCAAGAGTGAAAAAGACAAAAGATTTACGTATTTTATTCCTTCGTAACATGTGACGCGGTATCCTGAGTATTTTATTTTTATAGCTTCTGTGAATTTCCCATTGTCGTTGATTGTCTCGAAGTTTCTGGGAAGTTTATAAAATTTTATTATTTGGAAGTCAATTCTTGTAAAAGATCGTGGGTAAATAATGATATGTTAAACCAAACTTAAAATTCCTACATTTACCAACATTTTTGAGTTTAATGTTTCTTACTTTTAATTTCCATAAAAATTAAACAATTTAAAAATATTTCTCATTTACTCTTTAATGTTTTTATAGCGTTCTTCGACGTATTTGTTAGTTTTCTAATTCCATTATATAATTCTCCAGATAGCAGAATTAATTTAGCTTGTGTTTGACAATTTTCAAAGTTTGATGAAAGAAAACTAGTACTTATTTTTAATTTATTTTATTTGTTATTATTTTAATTTATTCTTGACCATGGACAATGTAGTCCTTCAATCGAAATATTAAAGACTTCTAGAGAAACATTAACTGTCCCTAACACTCCTCCAGTAAAGTGATAGTAGGCTTTACTGAAGTTAAAAAAGGACTTCTTGGAAGAGTGCGAAAACTTCAGCTACACATGTTTATTTGGATCTCCTCTTTCCTTCCTTTTCTTTCACTTACACAGAACTTTAAAACACAGTACACTATCACTGTTGTACTTTAAAACTCCTAAAAATTTAAAAAATAGAAAATCTAAATAAAAATGACAACCTCACTTCTTCCGTTCCCGCCAAAAAGTCCACTTATTTTTAATAATGACTTATGTTGCTATACTGTATAGACTCAGGTGATATTTTATTTTATTCGAAGAAATACATTCGGTTTAGCTAAAGATTCGGTGCTGATGAGCCGGCAGAATCTGATGGCTGGAATGTCCTGAGGATGCTTCGTTGAGAGGCGAATATCGGTTAGTTATTAAATTTTGGGCGGAAAAAAGATAAATATAAGAATTCCTCACTTGATTATCATCAAGACCTACGTCTGTTAATAGAGATCAAACTCGAAGTTTTTAGCAGCAATACCGCTTAATATTTCTTCTCTTATAAGATTCAGATCTGAATATCCTCAGAATAGTTAGACCGATTTCCACCGAACATAGCTAAGAATATTTACGAATTCTTTGAAACACAAAAAAACCACGTGCAAGTTGGCTCGTAAATTCGAGATCTACGAGAGTGTATACAAATACACAGACAGACACATATATAGGCAGACAGGCAGACAGACTGTTGTCTGTCCGCCTGTCTGCCTATGCTGTTGCATCAAACTTATGAAACCCCTCTTTTCCGGAGAGAAATTAAAAAGAAGAAGACTTATGACGACTTACTCCTTTTCTTTCCATGAAGACTTGCAAGTGGCAACTCGACGTAGAATCCAACCACGCTAACTCGGTATAAGTTAAAACCCGTATTTTTTTAAATCCGTATATTAATTATGGTAACATCAAGTACCTATACGACGGAAATCCAACTTGATACTTTTGAATATTTTTTTTAATACAATTTTTATAATTTCTTTGTAATAATGCTATTTATTAAAACAACTGAGATCGTACAAATTCTATCGAAAAATAAAAGAAACAAACTATTATATCATTCTGGAATTCTATTCAAGACTGATTTATTGAAAAGTTTATTGTCATAATATTCCTTTTTAATAAAACACTCTTCAATTGGATCGTAATAGACATATACGACATTTTTTTTTTTTTAATAGGATTTTGTGATCTCGTATGTTTGAAATGCTATTACAAAGAAATAATAGATTGTATCAAAAAAATATTTAAAAGTATCAAGTCGGATTTCCATCGTATACTTGATGGTACCATTTATACAGTTTTTTAAAAAGTACAGATTTTTCACTTGTGCAGAGTTGAAGTGGTTGAAAGTCAACACTGGAATTTTCATGCCAATGAAGTACATTTACTCAATCTATGTATATTTAATAAATCATAAATGAAGTAAGTAAAAAGTATGTGGCACCAAACATCAAATTACATAAACGTTTTGTGTAGGTAACCCTTTCGCTTCTTTATCTCTTTCTACCGTTCTCTTTCTACCGTTTTGCAAATATTTTTAACATTCTCTTGAACCATCTATTTCATTTTATTAATAACTTTGATTTTAACAATATCAAACATGCATTCCAACCCGTCTGAGTAGAAATAAAATTATGATCGTAATGAAGTCATATCGTACGGTTATTAAGTAATATTAATGGATAATGACTATACTGAACAATTGACCCCCATCCATTGCGTCAATTGAAAGCGACCGAGATGCGGGGAACGGATCATTCTGATGCTTCATTAGTTGATCGCTACAGACAAACAACTATGTGAACGAATAGTATAAATCATTGGGAAAATATGTAATAAGTAGTAGCAATCTATCACATGTTCTCCATAAGATAACATGTTCTTAGTGATACATCATCTTTAAGCCGAAATCGGTAATGCTATAGTTACCTATGTTTAGTCAGTAGATTTCTTTTGTTACATAAGAGCCCAAAGAAAAAGTTTCAGAAAGTCTATTTAAAAAATTTATCTCATAAAGGGATTAAAAAGTAAAAAAAAACCGTTGCATCGAAATTCGACTTTTAAGAAGAGATGTCAACATTTTGTATTTGGACTTATTTAAATTAAAAAAGATACAGCATTTTAATTTAATTTTTTTTGATAACTTCCGCCCAAAAGTTCAATGATTGACGAAGCCGTTGAAAGTCGGGGACTGTTTAGATTGCTTCTAATGCTGTTTTCTTCTGTTTTTGTAGCGGTTTCCAACTTTTCCAACATCTCTGTCAAATTACGAGTCTTTCACAGGGCAGATAATATTGAAATACAATTATTTATTGCTTTTTAAGGGCGCCATCTTATTATTTTTCATTTTTATTTTAACTTTTATTCGACAATTTATAAATCGTTTAAGAAAAAACTAACAGGTAATTATTTGTTAAAAAGCCTGACTGGCATCAAACTTTCGGTTGCCAATAGAGATCAAACTTGAGGTTTAGTTGCAAAGAGCCTAAGATTTCTTCATATACTCATATAAGATTTAAAGCTAAATATCCTGAGAACGGCTGGACTGATTTCCACCGAAGATAACTAAGAACGCTCTTGACAAATGCAGCTTTCGAACAAAAAACACATACAAACACACAGACATACAGACACACAGAGATACACTGACTTCAAATTTATAACAACCCTCTTTCTGCATCGAGGACTAATGATATTATTTTAACTTTTTTTTGTTCTTTATTACATATTAAAATATTGTACAGCTGGCTTCAAAGTCACAGTTATTCGAATTTAAATGGTTATGACTATGTTGACATTTTCAATTATTAAATGTTTGCCGTTATACAGGTATTAGTATATTATAACTGCCTCGAACCCATTATACGCTTATTAAACACATAACTAATTCAAGCACATTGTTATTGCGGCATTGCTTATAAGGGGAATTTTGTTGAACGTTAATTAAGTCGATACAGACTGGTTGAATATTATCGCATTGTGGATTCACTCTTTATCACCCAATTATAGAAGAGGTGTAAGTTACGTTGGATTGTGTCGTCATTTTCAAATAAATAACAAACAAATACTAGAAACAATACCAATTGCGTGCCCCAAACTAAGGATTAGATTTATTGGTTTTGTACTGATTTTAGACACAAAACTGAGGATTACTCAGTAATACTCAGATTAGAGAATAATTCAGAAAAAATAGCCGTTTAACGAAATAATATTATGTGAGTACTGACTCGTACTAACCGTTGCTTCTACGGATCAGTCATATTTAAACTCGAACGTCAAAGGTATTTTTACACCTTAACTCTATTTTCGGTTCGAAGCGAAAAATTGCACACAGAGAAGAACGAACAAGAAGGTATCATTTTATAAACGTAAATACATTTAAGTACGAGTACATCTTAGTACAATAACAGTTGCTAGACGTCTTGACATTCTAGAATTTGGGATGAACCCAATAATATCTAGATTCCAAATTTATTCCCTAAATAGCAAGTGACTTCAATTGTTTGACATCATTATTTTGGATGGCAGATGTTATAACCTTTGCCCGTCTCGTAGTCTCATATATACATTCGTACAGTAAGTATTAAGCATAGAACATACAACTTATATTGACCTCAAAATAAATGAGTTATAGCGGCTCTTGAAAGAAATCTATAAAACTCATTCTTAATAGCACAGAAGAATATGAGTTAAGGAGCTGCAATTTCCTTAACCCTTCAAAATCACGTCTTGAGTAATTCAGTCGAAATTATGTGCGCGACAGTAATCTAACGCCACCCGGAAATTACTATTCGATATAATCTAATGGTAAGGGACGCCATCCATTATCTGTTATTAGGGTTACAATAGGAGATCATTTCGATTATGAGATACGAGATTTGGTTCGGTTGTTGCTGTGTTACCTAAGGTTATTCTAATACCCTGGAGGACATATTGTGTTGTAAATTTTATAAAAGGAAATAAAATCTGTACATTACCAACATATTTCTTAAAAAAATTGTTTTTTGGGCGAATATAATATTTCTTAACGCTGTTGGTTTAGATTTGTGGCCTTTTTCAGCATTCTTAATGTTCCATGTCGATTAAGTGGATTTCTAGTTTGATATGTCCGACAGTCCGTTTGTATGTTACAAGTTTTCTTTTCCGCCACTTCTATGATCATTAAGATGTTTAATGTAATGACGTAGTTTATGATTGAAAAATAGAAATTTAACATGTTTGTACAAATATTTTTTCAATAAACAACATTATTTTTTAACATTTTTTTTATTGTGTGGGGTATTCTATTATTACCCCCCGGTAATAATAGAAGTAAGGGTTTCCTGAAATTGAAAAAGAAATAGAATCCTTTTGTTTAACACTTCACTACTCAAATTTGCTTACGAAATGGTCATCCTTCGCACTCCTATCAATGAAAAATTGTGAAAAATTACTCGATGATTACTTGTTTTATGAATACAGTGGAAATGTGATCTTTAAAAATCTCAGTTTTTCGCCCTCTTATTTCTCTATCTTTCAATAAAAATAACGAATGATGAATGGGTGACGAATAAAATGTACAGAGCGATGATGAGTGGTTGCAGAGGTCAAGAAAGACCAAGGCTGATATACGGAGATCAGAGTAGTATCTGACGAAAATGTCTAAAGTACTCGCATACTAAGGGTAAAATGTGTGATGAGAATGATGAGATTTGAGGAGGTGAAAGAAGTATATAAAGACGCGATGTTTGGCACTCCATTACTCAATTAGAAACTTAGAGCAAGTATATATATAATAGAGACATAACTATTTTACAAATACTATGTAAACACAGTCATTCATGTATACATTGGCGGTACTTATGATGTGGTGTTAGAATGTCATGTCAGCTTACTCTCTTTCCATCTTTAACGATAATTATTAGATAATTACACTCGATGACGCAGGATGTTTAATGAGCGGCGTCGTGACGAGAGACATAGGTACTATCTACACATTATGTAAAACTGCGCGATTAAATTTCCACCCTTATTCGTTCCAGATAAGATTCATATTGGTAAAAAACGACTGTGTTTTTTTTATAGTTAAAAAGAAACGTAATAAGAAACGTGAGACAAAATTATAGGGTTTTTTTATTGTGAATAAAAAACTAAGAAAAGATACTACACATAAAAATAAAAAGTATTTGAAGTCTCTAACAGTGTCCAAGACACAATTATCAGACACACAATATTTTTATCTTTGACATATTTTAGTGTTTTCATCGATAATTTTTCTGAGATTACTTGAGATAAATCTATAATTTTAAACAGTTAAGAGGTAGCTGAAGGTACCTGAAGGTCTGACGTTAATTTCGGTTTTTAGTTTTTGGGGTGGTTTTGAGGATCACATTTTGTAAATCTCAAACTTCGTATGGGATATCAAAAGCTCTTTAAACCTCTTGACTTAGGGACCTTCAAGAAACGAGCCTACTCTTTCCTTAAAGGCTGGCAACACACCCGTGATTCCCCGGACGTTGCGGGTGTCCATGGGTGGCGGTGATCAATTTCCATCAAGTGACACGCTTGCTCGTTTACCTCCTCCGATATAAAAAAAACCTGGAATTCGGAAATATGCAACAGGTTACATTGCTTTAATATTTCCGCGAAAATATATAAATTGCTGTCCTCACAAAAAATTATTTCACAAAAATTTGCAATATATCATAAACATTGGGAATTAGGCGTTGATTGAGAGAATGCGTTATATTACATGCTTTTCTTTTCATATTACAAGACTTTAACATTAACTATATGCAGTTAAGAATTCCCAATTCAAAGACTAAAGTTGTTAAATAACACTAATCAGGCTATTTATTTTTCAAAATTTCATACCTGTTCTATTGATACTTTAATCAGTTTCCTACAAAGTCGAACTTCCAGCCTTATTACATTAGTGATTTGCGAGCATGTTTCCAGCAACGCGACTCAAAAACCTTTACGTGGCGAATACGCCGCGATTGTGCAACGAGATCGTCGCGATAACTGCGACGCAGACGCTGAGTAGTATCGTCACGATCGTAGACCGCAGTAAGCTGGTTGCGTACACGCGCCGAACTTGCTATAAGCACATTCACAAATCTTTCTTTCTCTTTCTTCTTTATATTCCTAAGAACTTAGTAACTTTTACTTTCGTCTCAGCTCAATTAGAACTTATAAGTGAATATTAGTGGTTTTGAATATAGCTACTTCTTTCTAACGCATTGGATGATTTTCCTTCCCTCGAACTGAATCAACTACCACGCAAGCATAGTAATATACATAACAGTAGAATGTCTTCATAGAAAGCTAGCGTACGCGGTTTGTATGTGTGCGCGCTAATACGCACGCGCCATGGCAATCACACAACGGCAATATTTTGGGCGGTTATGGGTAATTACTGTTACGCCAGTTGGGGTAGAACGTGACGCAAACATGCGACCGCTTCGCTTTGTCTTTAATTCACTCTTCACATCGATGAAAATGTCTAAATCGCATAAACGAACGTATCACAATGTCCTTAGATACCTAAATAATTTTAGTCATTGGAATATAGAGTTCTTCAACATAACTACAAGAAATTAAATCATTCTTCAACATAACTACAAGAAATTAAATTTAACAAACACAAAAAACTTATTGGTGTGTTTTTATCACTATGTACTTAATGTATAACTAAACGAAACGCTCTCTGCAACTCACACCCAATAAAACAACCCTACGCGACCAGCCGGGAGTAGGCAATTCCGTTGCGCATGAGGCGGGAGTCTTCCTTCTTTTCTACATATTCTTTGACGCAAGCGTCATTAACTTCGTTTTATGTTCATCTTCTACGACATCAACACATGCAGTAATCGGTTTTACATAAAAATCTTTCAGAA
The DNA here is from genome assembly GCA_907165235.1 of Zeuzera pyrina. Taxonomy (NCBI): domain Eukaryota; kingdom Metazoa; phylum Arthropoda; class Insecta; order Lepidoptera; family Cossidae; genus Zeuzera; species Zeuzera pyrina. The sequence continues at coordinate 4,949,854 of OU015623.1, forward strand.
TAAATTACCTACATAGTAGTGATAACTGTATGCGTAAATGTTAATAATTTATGTTTATAATGTCCAGTTTAACCCACGCATGGAGCACTCAACCTATAGAGAGGCAATATCATTTATTTTGTATGAAAACAATTTACATCTAAACACTGTTGCGGTTAAAGCGTTCTATTTTCTATTTTGATTTTTTGCTGGTTTTACCACACCACCAAATAGAACAATAAGCCAATGCATAAATAATGAAATATCTGTCGAAATATACAGAGATGTACACACAGGTCTAGTATTGGTTATGTACTGCTTAAATGTAAGCGAGAGTTGATATTTGTTAGTGTGAATAAACTGAGGAGTGGTGAATAAGTTGGTCCGATGTTTCGTCTCTATAGGTTAAGTGCTCCATGAACTCAAGTTATAAGCAGATGGACAAATAAAACCGTAAATACTAGTTAAAACATGAACTTATGTTTAATACATTTAAAGAAGAGAACGGACTATGTAAATACACGCCAGGGTATTTCTCATACGGGAAGAACAGAGGTCAAGTTGCGAGAAATCGCAATTTGGAGCCAATTTTAGAAAGTAAGTGGAACCAAAACGACAGCCTGTTAGCCCATAGCCTAGCCAAGTTTCTCACAATACGGTTTATCACTTAGCCAACTTTTATGTCTTGCATGATTGATGGATGGATGGACACATTTTATATCCAAACCAACATCGAAGCAAAAGAGACCACAATGCCTTCCTTTCTGTTAAAATAAATGAAAATAAAAATGGAGAATTTTGATATATAGTCAGCCACCTAGCGGGGAAGCTTCTCCATGAAAGCGGAAATGATTTATATTAATCGGTTGTTCGAAGAGAAATTTTGTAACATTTTACACAATCCAATAAAATTGATAATGGGTGAAAAGTTTCTTTGTACGCTACCCCATTATTTGGTGCGGCTTACATTCTTGATTTATGTTTCTGTTTTAAACAAATAGCCGGTACAAAATTCAGTTTCTATTATGTATCTTATGGATAATCAAAGGATCGAAACTTAATTGTGAAACCAAAACCAAGTTAACATGGTAAGTTAAAAAACGGACAGATGTTTGGCGAATTTCTTCTGCAAAAGACTAGTGAAGACTGGTACTGTTGCAGATATGGAAGGCAATTTCTCATTGCAGCAGACAGGTTTAGTAAATGTGTAAAATAAGTACAGAGTCTTGTTTGTCGAAAGTAGTCTTTTTGTACATGATAACATACTGGCCTTTCAAATAATTGTAATCAGTGTTCTTTGTAAAACAATAATAAAAAAATTATACACTAACATATTTACTTGCTGATGATATTCACAATGAGTTTTAGTAAAACAATACGTTTTTTTTAATTAACTTACGTTCTCAACTGTTACTGAAAACGATGGGATTGCAAATATTTTGAACGTTCATTACTTTTCATTAGACATTGAGACTTATAATAAGTCACAATTACACCTGAGATCTAACTGCGTAATTTCAAGTGACAGGAAAGGCTTAGACTACTTATCTTCTTTACTTCCTATTAATATAAACAAAAGCTTCGGTTTTTATTTACTCATTATCGTCATCAATGTAAGTTATCTGACCATTAAAAATACAAACGAAAGTACCGACGCGTCAAAAGAAGAGTAACAATAATTTCGAAATAAAAACAACTTTACGATCGCGAGCCATTTATGTTTTCTTATGAAGCGGAATCTCGAGCATTTTAATGTGACATGTCACTGATTTGTAAGTGCAGACATATTATTGATACGACTGTACGATAACTTTGAATGCCAGTATCGCTAGAACTCAGAAGTTAACATCGAACACCGCTTTACACTTTCACATTGGCTAAGAGCCAATGAAACATGAATCATTGGATGTTCTGTCAGTGAAACTCAATCCAATCTCCAGCAAGTGATTCGCTTACTAGCTAAACGAACGTGCGATTGAGCCTTGTTTGTATTCGCGGTGTTTGTAAATAGAAAACGAGAAATCGTATTGAATCGATTTGATTTATACATTGCCAATATTCACGAATCATTTTTATAATTATAGTCATTAATGGATGTCAATCATTACATTTTGAAGCTGTCAACATTTGCCCATAATTTCGCATCTTCTATTGGTAATATTTTTGGTGAATGTTTTGGAACTACGTATTACATACGATTACATGTCGTTGTCGATATTGTGTTGCTTTTTGTTACCAGAATCGCTGATTCAAAGTCAATTCGCTTGACTACCTTATTGACGTGGGAAGTGGTACTTTGACTAGTTTTACAATTTTACTCACTATCAGATGTTCCTTTTTGTTCTCGACCGACTACGATGGAGCTGAAGGAGAGTTCTGTTTATTCTAAAGAACTGGACGTTCTATTTTGTTGGAGCAATAATCATTGTGAAAATAGAAAACATATTTACGTCTTCTATTTTAAAAAAATCTTTTAAAAAAAATGAATGTAGACATATATATAAAATTTATAGACTCGGGTGTTACTTTGCGGAAATCCATTTCATGTGATAAATTCCTAAAATCATTAGCTATTTTCCGCTTAAACTCCAAAAACCATCAATCGACACGTGTCTCGCTTCTCAACGAAGCATCCTCAAGATATACCACAGATAGGATTCGGTCAGCTTTCGGTGCTGGTTAGCTGACCGAATCCTATCTTAAATAGAAAATGGCTAGAGATTTTCAGAATTTATCACATATATATACAAATGACATGAAAGAATCTACACACACAACAACTACATTTCTCTGAGTACATTTGTGTGGTAGAATTATGTGCTCATCCACCGTATTACCACCTAATCAACTGGTTTTTTTTAAGTTCTTCTCTGCCAGTTTGTTAGTATTAATCTCAAGATTAACTGAATCGGATTAGGTGGGATGTTTATTATTAAGTACGGTGTACTTTAGAGATTAATTAATGCACTTTCAGAATTAGAGTCTAATTTAACAATTTCATGTACACCGAATCGGGAGTAGTTGCTCGTCGTTTCATTCATGTACTAAGTATTAGACGTATTTCGCATTTGTAATGTGTAGAATATGTATAGATGTAGTGACTGGACTGGACAGAAAGAACTTAGATATTACCTGGGTGAACGGGATCCTGGCGGACGTCACGGGGTGGTTTGCTGTTAATAATTTACTACTGAATGCACAAAAAACCAAATGTATTAAATTTTCCCTTTCTAATGTACCCAGAATCCATGATAAAATAGAATTGGGTGGGAAACAGTTAGAATTAGTTAGATCTGCCAGTTTTCTTGGTTTAACAGTAGATAGTAAATTGCAATGGGCGGATCATATCGGGGCATTGGCTAGTAAGCTCGGTTCCGCGATATATGCCATTAGACGCATTAGGCAATTGACGGATGCGGATACGGCTAGGCTGGTGTACTTCGTATATTTTCATAGCCTAATGTCTTATGGCCTTTTGCTGTGGGGATCAGCGGCGCATATTAACTCGATTTTTATTTTACAAAAAAGAGCGATACGTGCTATTTACAGTATGAATGCACGAGAATCACTAAGAGATCGTTTTAAAGACATTGATGTACTGACCTTGCCGTCCTTATACATCTTTAAAATTATTATGTATACGAGGAAAAATATAGATCGATTTACAAAAAAAGGCGATATTGGTGGTATGGAAACCCGAGGTCGTGCTAAATTGGTTGTTCCAAAATTTAAATTACATAAGTCAAATGTTTCATTTTTGGGTAACTGCGTTCGTTTTTATAATAAAGTTCCTCAAGAAGTCACTCAATTAACAGAAAATATATTTAGATTAGTTATAAAACGTACATTGATTAGACAATCATACTATAAAATAAACGATTTCGTTGAAGATAAAACGAACTGTCCGTCTGGAAATGATTTTCTCTGCACATGCATTTACTGGCTCTCTGAATATTGTATTTTAATAAACCTTTTGTAAAATGATGTTGAAAAAATTATACCTGACTGAGTTTCTTGTCGGTTCTTCTCAGTGTCCAGGTTTTCTTTTCTCTTCTCTTTGAACCGAACTAAAGTAGATTTGACGTTCAAAAATACCTTGTGATTGGGTTTACTTGAATAAATTGATTTGACTTTGACTTTGACTAGAGTTTGCTTGAACTGAATGCTTATTGTAGGTCGGGGTCAATGGTCGCACTAACTCTAAAACATTTAAAATGGAATCAGCTCGCGGACAAAGTTCTAAGACGTAAATTAAAGCATAAATTTTAAGCCAAGTTAAATTATAGTACTGAACTTGTACTGTGGATTATTTTAAAACGCATTTAAAACTGGCTACACTCCAGCTCTTGAATCACTGAGACGGATCTACGGTGATTTGTTACAATTAGTATGCGATATCGTATTATGTAGGGTGTAGGTATACTTGCAGGAAAAAGTGGATCAGTTCCATAGGGAGTAATCTTCTACTGTCTTAATTAATATTGTTAATATACTTCACAACCATTTGATTCTACTAAGTTTTAATTTTTAACTTCATTGCATTTATAATAAATCACATATACTCATTGTAGCGCTCTTTCGCTTCCTTAAATCTCATCACTCTCCTCACACATTTTTGCCTAGGTATACAATATAGGTACGTACTTTATATTTACCTAATAAATCTATTATAACCTTTTTCTCTCCTGATTACAATTGTACGTTACACTTGTATGTGTCATGCTTTGTGCACAGTAATTACAAATGTAATTTTGTAACGGGGGTAAGATTGATGCGATCGTCATCCACGTTGCTTGTCGAGGGGTTCCAGAATTCCCCACAGGAACACACCTTACAAGGGGGGCAGTGACGCAACTGCTGTCGTCCTCCTCAGGGTCCCTTGGACGACTGGGGTCCCAACTACGATTTGCTGCGTTTTTGAAGATCTCTTTAGTCGTATCTTATAAGATGATAGATACCTTATAGCACCGTGGTCTCATCCTCTGCCTGGCCTATTATTCTATTATTACCCTTACCCAACTAGCTATTAAAATAATGATTGAGTCTCCGTTAGCAGTGTTTCAAGTATAATATGTAGTCAAGTAAACATCTACAAGGTCCAAAACTATCCCGAATATTACAACATTTCAGTCTTATAGTGGTTATGAAAGCACTTTTATATAACTTCTGTATGATTAAAGGTTGCATAGTATATTTTATGAAATACAATCTTTTTGTTAGTTGTGTGTAACACCCAGATTCAAAGTTCATTTTTCTGTTGCATTAACGAACATTTCTGTTGAATTTTCAAATAAATAGATGTGAAGTGTAACGTTATAAGTGGTGTGCAAAAACATATTAGATTTCACACAGATGTCTGAAGCGTAGGAAGTTGTTTCAATCTGAAAGTGTCGAAGTCCGACACCATTTTAACAGAAAATCATCAGTGCGTCAAATGTTTGATTGAAATTGACGCTCTTTGAATTCGATATTGGAACGGAAATTGTTTCTATTTTGGTTTTCTAACGCAGAGTTGATCAACTCCAAGGACAAGAACTTATTAGAGGAAACTAATTTCGAAATATGTTTTTTCGTTTTACACGAATTATGTATGTCATAAACTTGTATACATCCAATTGCCGGCGAACAGGCGTCTTCGTGTAAGACTTGCAGGTCAGACATCTGTCACTCTCCATCTATCGTTCGAAGCGAGCAGGGCCTTTAGTCTTCGAGTCGTCTCCGAGAAAAACGACAGCGTTGGTGATCCTCTTATCATAACATTTCGAAGGTGCTGGAGGTGATTCTTGATCCTCCCCCCTCCTGACATGCATCAACACAATGGTGGACGGTTTTCGGCGTATTCCACTCCGGAGTCTTTCAACAATGCATCTAAGACAACTACCGCATGAATTTTTTGAATTTTAGTTAGTTAAATCCCCGCTTAATCTAATTTCACCCCTGGAGACTGGGTACCTTTTGAAGGTTTCTCCAGTGTTAGCAAAAAAGGCCTTCTGCAAATTAGAGATGAATACATGTCGTATTCTACAACGCTGGCCTAGTAGAAAGGCACATTCTCTTAGAATCAGAAAAAGAGATTAATTTAAAAGAATAACGCGACTGTGCATAAAAGAAACTAAAAAGATATAAAAAACGATACAGATGAGACGTAAATTTAATCTAGTTTTTAAAGTTTATGACTTAAATTATAAATATAAGCAGTTTCATAGCGAGCGTGTGTAATAGAAAACATTCGTGTAGCCTTTCAAATATTCTTGCTGTTAAATTTTAATATGCAGGCTACATCAGCTACCTAGGTATGTACGTAATTCATAAACCGACCAGAATATTTTGTAGCCTACAGGGAGTTACAAATAAACAGACACACATACATACGCACGCATATATATAAAATTACACATGTATATGCACCTGAAAAGCACTACTCTTTCTCTCGGACAGTCAGGTAAAAACATTAGTTACTTTTCTATGTAACTTTTGTATAACCAGATTGTTTTTGTATGAGCACTATGCAGTCATCACACAAAAAACATCAATTAATTCGTAAAAGACAGGACCTGCATCCATAGGTTAGAAATAATTAATGTTTCGAAATGACCTGATCCTGTTTTATTTGATCTGCTTTTACTTCACTTTCAGAGATATTCTATATATGTATGATTTATGTACAACCTTATTACGAAAAACCTCCATAATATTCGTTAATCTTGCTGCATAACAAGTAATACCATGCACTGTTCTGTTTCGCTGTGAATGGCAAGACAGCCGTTGAAAGTACTGGCACAAGGGCACAACATCTTAGTCTTCTTTTTCAATCTTTGTTAACCCATTTGCAATCTGAAGCGTTTTTTTAGCTTTGATATTATAATGTCGATAGACCTTACGCCATTTACCGTCAAGCATAATGTTTGCTCGGTTGTCTTTTCGTCAGTTCTCTGTTTGGAATATCTATTGGCCCAACATAGGGACTTCCTCTGGAGACATTATTTGCTGTATTAACCTCCGGAAAACGAAATATATTTGACATAATTATACAGTTACCTCGTTCTTAAATTTAATACCTATTCTCTTCAATTCGACTCTCTCAAAGAATGTTTGCCCTAAATAAAGAAAGTTAATTGGTTCATAACCTGTTGAACACACGTGTCACAAAATAAGTGACTTAGAAATTCCTCAGTAAAAACAATACTCAGAAGAAAATGTTTATAGAACACTAAATTTGTTTATCTGAAAGTATATTTTCACCTCATTAAAATAAAGTCGTTAATCCTCAAACAAACGAGAGTCCGCAGTGAGGCGTAAAATTTAACGACACTAGTAATTATAATTATAGGTACGTGAGGAGAATAAAACACGGATACATAGAATATAGAACGTGTAAAAAAAATATTAGGTATGTGAAGAGTTACCGAAATTTAACTTTAGCGCCTGTGGTAATAATGAAAACTGGTTAGTGTACAATGATTGGTACGTACGTATTTCTAATGGTGCTGTGCAAGCGCATCGGGCCTCATGGCCGCGCTGTACTTGGTACAATGATTTATGTAGAAATACAATAAAAACTAACATTGTACATAGCTGATCTCACGTTATTGTTCATGTAATTGGCATAATGTTTAGAGATGTCATCAAAATGAATATAAGTGTGAATATATACATATGATAAAGTGGAACGTCTGTCTGAGATTTTGAAATAAAGGCTTTTTCTTAAGCTTTTATGGTTATTCGCTCGTAACATAAACACGCATTTTTAAAATTTTAGTTTATTTGTTTGTAATCTCCGATATATATATGCATATCCGATATACATATTTTTTGGCAGCTTTTGCATGCATGTACATGCATACAAAAGCTGCCAAAAAATCATAACCTTACTTATTGTTTCGCTGTAGTCAGGTAAGTGTACAAACAATTTTTTCAAATTATCCTTTTTCGTTGTTTGGTGACGCGGTAGATATAGAACTTCTGCATGTGAGACTTATTTACTAAAACTTACATGGTCGTCATCCTCGGCATATATCTAAGGGCTCCAGCATTCTGATAATAGAACACATCGTAGCTCCAATAACGATATGTTGTAAGAGTCCTCCTCTAAAACCTTGCAGGCTCGCAGTGGTACAGCAGCGCACCTCCCACCATCCTTTATTTACCTGATATCACCTGGTACTACCTGATAAAGTTGAGGAATACTGTAGCTTTATTATTTTTCTCCCGGGCTACAGGTATGGAGGGCTCTGGCCTGAATTAACCTTTATAGCTGAAGTCAACAATTTGATATATCTATTTTTCGAAACATGAAATCACTCAAATGGAGGCTACTAGATCATTTAATAGGTGGCGTTCATAGTTAAACTAAACTACTCAAATATCTTGGATGCTTTTAGATCACCCATCGAATAGGTGCCCGCTTGCGGCATTGCTTAACTTTAGTGACGAAAACTGAAACATAACTACTCCAAATGCACTTGAATAACATACCTCAAACACTTAATAACTTGAAACAAAATTAGATACTCTTTGAAACAAGAATGAAAGAATTATTCATATCGCTTATCATCCGTTGTTAAAAACTTTTTTCGCTTTGGTTTTACTTAATTAACTTTATCTTTTAACAAGAACTTAAGACTTTCAGCATAAATCTTCATCATTCGTGACTAAGTCACAAATTTTATAACTTACTTAAATATTTAGAACAAAGATTAGCTCTGAGATTATTAGGTATACAGGTTTAATTTAAAAATACTAATAACCTCTTAGTGCAAAATTCCTGTCAACGTACGTAACAACTTTTGTTCAATACGTTCCTCAAAAAATATTTTTTATGTTATGTTGTTCTGTCTGAAACGTAATTACTCTGTACGTATTTCCAATGGTGCTGTGCAAGCGCATCGGGCCTCATCGCCGCGCTGTGCGTGCGCCGCTTTAGCGACTGGGTAGAGTAGGTGCCATTTTCAGAAACATTTAATGTATTTTTATTTTTGGTTCAAAGAAAAAACTTTTGAATTTTTGAAAGTCGTAAAACAAAAGTTATTGGGGATAATGTTTAGTACAAAATACTAAGAGGTTATTAGTATTTTTAAATTAATCCTGTATATGTATATATGTACTGTGTACTTAATTATCTTTCTTTCACGTCTTTATGTTACTTAACTGTAGCCATTATGTGATAACTGAATTCAAGAATCTTTTAATCATATATCTCATGCAATATTTACTATCGAAGCAAGCAAAGATTTCACTTAACATCACAAATCACTAGTGCTGCCTCTGTCAGTTAAACAGCGAACGAAAAACTACTGCAAGCGTCGCTACTTTTGTAATACACTTAAGGTTTTCTACCGTCATGTCACGGTAATCGCGTAGTTGATTTACATAATACCAATTTTTGGCACCTGTCGCGCAATTGTGTTGTGGCTATCGCTATCTGCAAATGTATACGTGATAAACAGACAACTCTACGTGTGATACCACATCCGTAATCTATACATCTCCAACCCAGACTTAAATGTGGGTATGTTCAGTCCTATCATTATGAATGTCGTTTAATTCAAGTGACAGCTCCACCATGGCGTCATGCTGGTAATTATTGGCGTGAAATTAAATTTTCACTACTTATTGCCGAGTAGGTACTATTTATGATTAAAATCTCAAAAGGCTCTGCATATTAAATTTTGTAAAAAATGTATTGTATTACGAATGATTTTACATTACAACATTAACGGACAATATCATGAGTTACATTTAAGTTATATCTTAAACGATCTGTGCGGAAAAATAAGCAGCTGGCTCGTGCTGTATTATCGGTCATTCTTATAATAGCACAAGAAAAATTTTTTCACACTAGCCATAATTTTAACACGAGTAAAATATTTTACGCAAAACTTGAGCTTTAATAAGTTAACTGAGTTGTACTTTATTTTCTTGAATTTAATATTTATTAATATTGATAATATTAATTCTGAAATAATTATGCTTTATCACGATATCAAGACTCTCAGCACAACTCTCGACTCTGTGACTTCTGGGTATATCTAATATGTATTAAAGAGGCGAATTATGTATAATGTAAAGATTCACGCCTAACTTACCTCTCAATAAGAGCAAGTACTCATAGACTAAAGTGATGCTGAGGATGTTGTCTGATAGTAAATAAGTGCTTATGAATAATTGGTTAAGTTAAGCGAAGTGGTCGACTTACAACAGAAGTTTGGAATCTGGACTGTCATAAAGTGATGTTTGAAATTAATATGCTGTGATTAGCAGCACAAGATGAATATTGAGTAATCTCTACACACATGAATAAACCGGATTGCATTGTTATTGCGAAATAAGTGATTGCTCTTATTTCGCATATAGCAATGCAGTCCGAATTCTGGTAGTGGACGAGTAAACGTAACGCATGCGACGAAAATCTGTGAGACAACGCGCGTTAGTGCTGCAGACTATCGGTTCGATATTGAAGGAATGAAAAGGATAGATACATCGGATAATGCAGCTGTTTTTGTTTGCAAATTCAAGCGGCATCAATTAATTTCTTCATTGTCGCATGTCATGAGGAGTTCAAGGCTTCCGTGTTGGACTTTATTGTAATAGTATTTTAATTGATTTATGATATATTATACAGTTCCAACAGTATCATGAGTTTAATGAGTAGGGTATTAGTTCCAAAAGATGTCAATAATTTTATATGTATCTCTATCATAAACTGAACACTGAGTTTGTACTATATGGGTATCACAAAAAGAACCGGAGAGCATTTAATCAGATTTTGAGCCAATTTCAGAAAGAAAAAAGTTTAGAAGATTTCTTACATAATTTTATTTAATTAGTTAACTACTGAAAGCCTGTGTGTGCCTATTGAGTTTATTATAATATATTATACTATGAATTAAATTTATTTGCTCTAAAAACTTCGTTGAAAATATAGCAATATTTAACAAAAAATTTAACATATTTTTCGTTTTTTTCTGTCTTTAATGTATTAAGTTAGCAGGATATGCCGCAAAGTTAGCAACTTTTCGAATTTGTCCCGTGAAGCAATTATAAGTTTCGTTTTTACCTGAGACAAGTTAATAGCCATGTCTGTCTTTATTGAGAGCTTGAAGCTGTTATTAAGAAGATGGTTTTGAATCACCCAAAAAAAAAAGTAGGCGACTAATTTCTTTTTATTACAAATCATTTTTCGCTCCAATTAATTTGTAATCCAGTTTTATCACCTAATATACAAAATAATATCTTGTAGGTGAATATTAAGAATTTCGTGTTACAATTGGTAGGACTAAAAGATAAATACTATATGTATTATGTAGTTTTATCCAGTTATGGAAAGAATGAGAGATGAAAGAAGCACTCGCATACCTGAAATGTGTGAGGAGAAGGACGAGATTCGAAGAACCGAAAGAAGTATGTAAGGACCGCGACGCTTGGCTCTCCGTCCCCTCTGACTACCTCGTTAGGGATATAGCGTGATTATGTATATATGTAATATATATCCAGTTATAACTAGACGCAGACAGTGACTGGTTGGTTAAAATTAGGTTATATTTCAACAAAAAAGCAAGTCTCAACTCAAATCGTTTTTTGACCATGTCAATTAGGGAGTGAATTAAAACAAAAAAATAAAATAAGGAATAAATTTGTCTAAATTGACCTGGAAACTGAATATTACTAGGTATTCATCGAGTTCATTATGTGATACCCATATTACAAATCTAGTTCTTAATTTGGGGTCACGAAATTAGTTTAATCTCGTAGAGTAATTTATAATTATTACAAAAATCGTAAATACAATATATGTACATATTTCTTCAGTTTTTGCTCTTTTAAAAACTTTAGTAATATAAACTTGTAACTTTTATCTCCTCCTAAATTAATATTACGGTTCCTCACAAAATTTAAGAACCCTTACATTAACACTAATTGTTATAAACGTTGAACCACTCAAAACAAAATGAATCTGGCGCCTTCCAAATGATTGCAAATTGCAATCATTTTCTGAATACAAAGGCGGCAGACAATGTCAAACGGTTGCCACGGCAACGCTAATCCGGTTTGACCGCACCCGCAGAGACCCTTCTAACTAAACTGCCAGTTAACTGATTACTTGGTTCGAGTTACGGCAACTATACTTATTGGAATGACAGCAGTGACTTGTATTTACGCAGTCATTCCGGTCGAACCTCAATAAAATATAACGTATTTTTATGTGGCCATAAACGGTACGTTGAACTTTTGTATATAATATTTTACTGTAGAATGAGTAGCAGTTAGGATTTTTTCTCTTTCTCCACACCATTAGGAATACAACGTGAGGATTAAGGCTAGTTCGGATTACGCTAGTATTTTAGTCGAGTGCCGAGTATTTTAGTAGCTAATATACTCGCTACTGCCCGAAAATCTTTCGCACTTCGGTCGAGTACAGTTCACAAATGAGTGGTATTTTGCAAGATGAACTGCCTGAAACACAATAAAGTAAATAAGCTGATTAAGCTTATCGTAATGGCTATTTTAGAAGAGATGGAAGAAAAATTTTGTGATAAAGAAAAGAAAACTACATATATGGATCCGAAAATGGATTAATACAAGAGATAGACTAGGAGCTACGACTTACTAAATATCTTAAAAGCACACAAGTGCTTATAAGAATATTATCAAAATATATTATAGAACACGAGTTGTATAATATATTTATAAGTTTTAAAGTGATTTGTTCGCCCCAGTTAAATGACGTTTTTGCGCCAGCTAATGAACTCGACTAAAACGATAGATTCGGACTCGTTTAGTCGATGAACCACTAAGCAGTGACGCGTGGTGGGGGACGCTACTCGCCGAAAAAATAGAACAAAATGGATTGATTCGGCTAAATTACTCACTAAAATACTGTACTAAATTATCATTGTTCAGACACGTTTAGTTACTAAATTACTCGCCACTCGGCGATTTACTAGCCTAGTGTGAACTAGGCATTAGACGCAGTAATAACTTCATTTTTTACGTCAGTATGATGAAAGTTTCACTACATCTATTATGTTTCATTATGTCCATCTTCTGTCCGTCCGTAACATGTTACAGCCGATTCATTTCGTCATCTTTATGTCTAATGAACTGAAATTTGTCCAAAGATGTAAACTGATAACAAAAACTAGAAACGAGTATTGTTCCTTTTAACATGCATACATGCAAATTAATATACTATATTAACAAAATATGTTATTTTAAAAATTAATACATACATACATATCCTCACGCTGTATCTCTAACGGGGATTACTTACTTTTCCTTACCTCTCGGACTACAGAGAGGTAAGTGAAACTTTAGGTAAATAAATCGAGTACTGCATCTATAATATTTAACAGAAAAACAACACAAAGAAACCTGAAGAACGTTTCACAATCACGCATCGCTTGCATTATCATTTTTCCAGAAATACTCGAGTGTAAATCTCTGATTGAGTACAGTTAGAAAGCAGTTAGACGCATATCTTTCTGACTATTCTCAAGTTGAGATTCATACTCTAATATCGTTCTGAAATACGGGCTGGGCTAGGCCTTACATACGTTACTAACATTTTCCTAAAAATATGTTCAATTTGCAAACAAAGCTTTATTACTTATTTATAAAATATTGTAATCGTTTAAAAAAAATATTTTATTTAATCATGTGTAGAGGTATACAATTATATTCTATGTTGTTATGTACTTTGTAATTTTTTGTTTGTTATTTGTTTGTATTTATTGTCCATATTGTTCTAGGAAAGTAAGAATAATATACAATGTGTCAGTTATTTATTAATCTTTCGGCGCAGGTCGTAAAGATCTAGATTTATAAGTAACTGGTCTAGACAATGGGCTAGGAACTCGTAATTGTCTGGTTTTGTTTTACTATGTGTCAAACTCAAATGCCCATTACTGGAAGGGACTTACTGCATAGTTGCACTATAATGTCAAAGAATATGTAGAAAATAAGGCAGACTCCCTCCCGCCTCGAGAGTAACGGATTTACCTACTCTCAGCCGGAAACGTAGGGTTGTTACGTTGCCAGAGAGCATCTCGTTTAGTTATTACATTTAGTAAATAATAATAAAAAACAATGCACATCGTTTAGTATTTCCTGTTTGTAAAATTTAATTTTTTATAGTAAAATTCATTTATTAATAACAAAAAAGTATTTACATACGTTAATATTTACAAACTTAAAACTACACATTATCTTTAATAATAGACTTCCTCAAACTTGCCGCTTATAGTTATAGTTAGTTATAGTTTACAGTTAGTTATTTCTTATGGCTATGTTGAATAATCATAACTCTGCATTCTAAGTGAAAGTGAGTGGTAAAAGAAGCCAAGGAAGACCAAGACTGACTTATGAAGATCAAATAGAGTGTTGGCCGACGGAAATGTCAAAAGCACTCGCATACCTAGGCGAAAATGTGTGAGGAGAATGATGAGATTTGAGGAAGCGAAAGAAGTATGTAAGGATCGCGACGCTTGGCGCTCCGTCCTCTCTGACTGCCCCATTAGGGATACAGCGTGAGGATGTGTGTGTGTGTGTGTGTGCATTCTAATGACTAAAATTATTTAGGCATCTAATGACATTATAATACGTTCGTTTATGCAATTTAGACATTTTCGTATCTACGATGATGTGAAGAAATAATTAAAGATAAACGGAAGCGATCGCATATTTGCGTCGCGTGCGACTCCGGCTGGCGCTACGTCCATGGGCGCTACAATAAATTGCCGTAGTGCGCGTGCAATGGCCCGTGCGTATTAGCGCGCACACATACAAACCGCGTCTAGCCTTCTATGAAGACATCTACGGACTTTTTTGCGGGAACGGGAGAAGTAAGGTTTACATTTTGTTTGCGTTTTCTATTTTTTACATTTTAAGGAGTTTTAAAGTACAAAAGTGATAGTGAATTGTGTTTTAAAGTTCTGTATGAGTGAAAATAATGGAGTAGGTCTAAATAAACATGTGTAGCTGAAGTTCTCGCGCTCTTCCAAGAAGGCCTTCATAACTTCAGTAAAGCCTACTATCACTTTACTGGAGGAGTTTTACAAAAAAAAACTCATTTACTTATGATTCTACTTATTAATATACATTGGCAAATGCGCTAAACTTGCACCATGGCATAAAGAAAAAGAAAGAGAAGACATCTACTGTCATATTTATACTACGGTAATGATTTGTACATCTAACAAGAATTAGCGCTACGTTATGTGTATAGAAGAAGCTGTCTGACTGAACGATATATTAGCGTACAGTCCGGTTCACATTCACAGAGGTTTCTTATATAGATGTAAGCACCCGCTAAGAAGAGAATTTCGAAAATTCATTGCCTAAGGAGATAAAATAGTGAATGCAAATTTGCATTCGCACACATTTTTGAAGATAAATTCATAAACATTGCGTTTGCTTTTTGATTAGAAGCGAAAAAAAGAGTTTTAAAATGGTTTGTAATTAGTCCCTTATTGAGGTAAAATAAGAGATGAAACTTTGTATGACGATTCCCTCGTAAACCAAAGTGTACACCAGAAATGTAATTTACAAAGAGGTCGAGCCCGAGATTACCAACTTAATTATTTCTTATAAGTTTCAAAAGTATTTTTATTTATTTCGAAACCACGCGAAGTTGCAGATGGTTAATAAATATTATAATATATTATGTATATGTTTACCTACAACGTAAATAATGCTATACATTTGCTTATATGGCTATGCGATGACGAGAATTTTAATCAATTAAAGACAATGAAGTTGGACTCCATTTCTTTAATGAAACCAATTGAGAACACTCACCTACATCGGTTAACAATAATCTGAGTTGTACAACGTCCGTTCGACGCGGGTCACCGAGCGACTATTAATCACCGACGACAATCGCCGCAGGGAACAATACTCCACCTCCGTTCGCCATAGACAATGAGCTGCGATAACGTTCTTGACATAATTTCATGAGGAAAATTCATTAGCTTACACGTAAAATACATGCGTCTATGGGTGACCACATTTATGTATTTTCCGTAATAGCATCATATATGATTTCATCTGTCAGAACTAATATATCCATTTGACCGATAAAGATATAGAATTATGAAGTCTCATCCAAGATAGACTCGTACAAGCAGTATGAGTGTTAGTATGTTGAAATCCATCTTATAGGTATATAACTTCTGGTTCAATATGCTTCAAGCTTCTTTAGGAAAGTCAAAAGTCCACTGTAGACTTAATCGGTCACTTCCTAATACAATCCGCACGCTTATTACGTAACTTGCAGACAGCATGCGACAATCAATATTGCATGATATCTGCTGTCAAAATGAGAATTTGATAAATGTAATTTGTTTAGTGGCGCTAAATCAACCTAGAAATGTGCATTTTACGGTCATTGAATAATAGATACGAGAATCGTCATTTATGATATCAATTTTTTATTACAATTAGTCATAGTGATCGCGTGGCTGTCGCTGTCTGCAAATTTTTAGGTAATAACCTCCCCGGTCAAGGCTAACTGAGTTCGGACTCCGGGCTTTCGTAAGAATAGTACGTCGAGAGGCTAAGTGCGTGTTAATTGAAGAAGAAATATGACTAAAACATATAAATAAAAAATAAATAATGTACTAATGATAAATTCTACTTAAATTCAAGCTTTAGTAATTTTGGATCAAAATTAACCAATCTAGTACATCCATTTTCTTCATAGTTAACTATTTATTATCGTCGTATGTATTTTACAATTAATGATTTACTTTATTTTTTAACTAATTAATTAGGTACATACATAAGTATATAACATAACTTCGCGCCATTTTACTTTTAGGTTAGACAGAGCATCCATGCGCAACAACGTCGAATTCAAAGTCAAATCAATTTATTCAAGTAAACCCAATTACATGGTATTTTTAACGTCAAATTTACAGTTCGGTTCAAAGAGAAAACCTGGACACTGAGAAAAGCTGACAAGAAACTCAATCAGATATCATTTTTTCAACATCATTTTACAAAAGGTTTATTAAAATACAATATTCAGAAAACCAGTAAATGTAACATTATACCGACAACACTTTAAACAAGAAATGAATGTTAAATTAAACCCAAGCATGTACTCAAAAGTTTAACGAAAACATGAAATAATTAATTACTTATTCATATTATGTTATGAACGAATTAATAAAATTTCTTGAATTCGTTGTCGGAATCGAAGATTATTGTTCTTTCCGTTCCTTACTTCCGCTTCGGCAATGAACTCAGGAATCACAATTATTTATTTTTTAATTGCATGTTTTTGTGAACACGTACTCGAGTTTTACTTTTTTAACTTTTACTTTCGTTAACTTTTTTTTCCAGTGTTAGCTGACGAAAATGTTGAAAGTATTAGGCATTAAAAATGTATTAGTTTATTACGTAAGTAAAGGTCCCATTGTTGTTTTTCACAGAGTGAGATATTCTATCGAATAAATATTCTATCGAAAAATTAACTTATTTTGATTGGGATATGTTTCTGAAGAACAACACGTAATAATGTAAACCAATAGAAAAATCGTTTCTTAATATTAGATGAGGTAATGGAATTTTCATTATCGATCTTCTTGAATCTTCAAAATAGATAGGTAACGTTAACATTATTTTTAAATAATATACTACTTGTCAAATTTTGTATGTGGTGTATATTGTGTCTTTGGTTCTTCACACAAGATTAAAAATAACTGGATTGATTGTGATTATATGTGGTTTAATGATGGAAGAAAACACTTGATTACAATTATAATAAATATGAATAATAACAGGAACACAATCCGTTTACAGTTGCAGATTTTAAGCTTAGTAATATATTGACATTCAAAAATGACAATACAATTAATATATCCCTCATATACATATGTATTTACTTAAATTTTAACGAATAATAGAAATATAAAAAATGTTTAAGATTTTGAACACTACTGAAATGTTATAGTATTTATTTATTTCTTACAGGTACTAAATCCATACTTCAAAGGATACTTCGATGCCTAGTAACAGTGACAGTCCGATCATGATTCAGTGATTTGAAAAGACATACTCGACATTCGACATGTTGTCAAGATGAAGTTGTGGAAAAATCTCAAGATATCTATAGGCAGCCGGAACGACCCGAAATCGTATTCGCAGGAGCTGCCGCAATGGGGCGGCCAGGGCTATGAACTAGATGGTATGTACTGTCTTTGCTCACATGTTTTAATATAATATAATATTAAAAGGCATATCTAGCATGATGACATGATTTATTATGTAGGCTATACATTTGTGTAGCCTAAAATAATAAATCTAAATAAATGTCATGTAGGCTATACATTACAAAGCACGTATATTATGTAGGCCATACATTTTATCGTACGTTTATTATACGTGTCGGAAAAGACAGGACATTTCGTGCTTTTGCGACTCAGCTACGAGAAATAGGAACCTGATCTACGCAGGAGGCGAACTATTCGATAAAATATCACGTTAAGACAAAGATAATGTACAAATGACAGGAAGTTCTTAGTAGCAATTATTGGGTAGAAATTAGAAATTTAATAGTGGCAAACGATCCGTCGGAGCAAAGTTAACGCACAGGACGGCGTAGTCTAACAGACAAAATGACTGCCAGCGCAGGCCCCGACGTTTCGTAAGCGCGTATCCCTTTAAAGCGGAAGTTGCGCTTTGCCTTAGTATAGTCCAATGAGTGCCTTTTATTATTTCCACCGACATACAAATCAAATAAATACAATACTAAAAATACATAATGTAATCTACAATAGAATTAAGTAGTAAATTAGATACCTATAGCAATGACACATCCTAAATTTTACTTCTATTAATTATTAATGACCGCAGTCGTGAAGGCAAAAGCAAAAGAGAGGTGGGGCGTTCGAGTTTTGACTTATATAATCTCGCAGCGGTAGTGGGGAACAAGCCGTCAGTCATTCTTCTCGATGACGTCACGAACAGTCACGCTCTGCTAGAGGGCGCCAGTGTTCAGCAGCAGGTAGAGGACTTTTCAGAAATTAATCTAGGCCTCTTTTCGTACTGGCAAAATACCAAAAATATGGCGAAATGACAACTTCTAAACTTTACCTATAGACCTAAGATCTATAAGACCTACGACATTTAGTATTTTTTTCATGTTCTATTTATCATAGATAAGACTATAAATTCCTGAACCTTTAAATTCTTGTTCCATTAGTTTTGGAAGGGGGTGGATGATTCGGATTAAAGATAATATTTATTTCTTTTAATAACATCTTGTACATTCATTTATAGCGAGAAGTTAACATAAAATAAAATTACAACTTTCAATAAAGTATCCGGATGACTGCAATGGCAGACGTTAACAGTTCGAGTGCATAATTAAAAATTTATACGTCTATTATTTATAATATGTATGTTACGGAGTATAAGTACACTGATATAATTTTTTTACGGTTTAAATACGAAAAATCTAAAATCTAACTTGGATTACAATGGTTTATTCACAAATCGGAATCAGTAAAAACAATCAACATTATTGTGGATTATCCCCCATTTCCGCAATGGGTACGAGAAAATTCCAAATTGAGGCTAATTTCAATTTTTGTTTCGGATTTACCCGAAGCGTTTTGGCCGGATTCAATATTCTTCGTATTACTTTTTGCTCGGTTGAGATTGCAGTGATTCGCCTATTTCGTTCAAGTCTCGCTTTTGAATATTCTCTTTATTTTGTGATACAAATTCAATTGCTTTGTTTTAATCCAAATTTCCATTTGAATCGTTCCTAGAAAATATTTTACAAAATATTTTAAAGCAAATATTTGAATATGTTTTACGAAATATTTTGGTATGAGGGCATAATGTACTCCTAGCTGTACTTTATTTTGAAACTTATTACGCCAATCATTAATTTTTTATGAACTCTAGCTTTCGATTAGTTTTTTTATATTGTGGAACAGATTGAACTGTTTTTGTTTTAATCCGAATTCCAATTTAAGATAAATCATTTCTGCAGAATATCTCAGCGATTAATACATTATTAAATTTATTTTAAAATTCATTTCGTCGTTCTCTAAAAACTACTAATACTGTTATTTTTTTAGTATTTTTATGTTATCTTACAGTATTGTTATTATTATTTTTGATAATTTTGTTATATAATAGAATTGGACTGGACACTTATTTCTATAAGAAATTTCTCCCAGCGGACATGCAAGAAAAATATTTCATAAAAGATGTAGACACTATGTGTACTACAATATTATCATACCTACTGAAATAAAAGAATAAATATAGATACACAGCGCTAGGTTATATTAAAACAAACTTATTAACATAAAGTAAATACACATATATCATAAAATATACATATAAAATACAACAGAAATATACATACATAGAAATATAATATACACTCAAATAAATATGCCTATTGTGAATTCATCAAATAATGCTCTTTAACCGCTAGTTTAAAGCCTGCTAGCGATCGACTCTCCAGAATGCTGGGGGAAAGATCATTCCATAATTTAACTGCATGTACTGAAAAGGAATTAGAATAGAAAACTGTGAAACGTGAAGGTGTTTGAAGAGAAGTAGTTAAATGAGTACGACATAAATTTCCAGGTAAATAAATATAAAAAATGGAACCGCTCCTTGAGGTAAGATGGCGACGATGAAGAATTCAAAATGTTATAACGTAAGGAAACAATATACATATCCCTACGTAAACGGATGGGCAGCCACTTTAAATGTATCCTAAAATTGGAGATATAGTTGAACTTACTTAAACCAAAAATAAAGCGAATGCATAAGTTTTGAAGTCTTTCTGACTTATTCAACACCTCTTTAGTAGCATCGAGGAAACAAACATCAGTATAGTCGACGATAGACAAGATCAAAGTTTAAGCTAAATAAATTTT
Source organism: Zeuzera pyrina (assembly GCA_907165235.1). Taxonomy (NCBI): domain Eukaryota; kingdom Metazoa; phylum Arthropoda; class Insecta; order Lepidoptera; family Cossidae; genus Zeuzera; species Zeuzera pyrina. Next base: position 4,970,739 of record OU015623.1, read on the forward strand.
GCTACGCGATATTTAATAGTGTTTTGTCACTTGTCCGTGTCTTATTCATAAGAGAAAAAACTCTTTCAACAGCTGCAATACCCATGAAATACGTGCATTTCGAATGCAATTAATATAGGCAGAAATACAAGTAGAAATGAATATAGGTATAAATATAGGTCTGTTTGCAAAAACGAAACACTTTTGATAAGATAATTTATAATGAAATGAAATGTATTCTTTATAATGAAATGTATTCTTTATAATGAAATGTATTCCTCATAATAATATTTTTTTGCCCCAGTGATATCACATATGCTAGGACAATTAAAAAAATGTTTTTTTTTACTAGATTAATCAGACTAAAAATGGAACCAAGTCTTCTATTCGCATTTTACGCATTTTTAATATTTTAAGCAGTGATATCGACACAGAGACCTGTGTCGGATATTTGGCCAAGCGTAAATTATATAGTAATCTATCAGACTGGCTAAATTGAGGACATTTGCACAAATTGTGGTTCCCATGTGATTCAATTCAACCTTGTGAGCCGTGAAATCCCTGCGCAAATATTTCAACCTTTAGACACTAAAATAACAACATCAATTTGCGCTCCAAAATTACGTGTATTGGTGTACACTGCCGTGAAATAAAGATGACAAATAATTCTTAAAAACTGAATACTATCTGTCTTTTGCAACATTAATATACTCATGCAGTGTATTCGCAGAAAATTAAAATAACGTTACAATGTGATTTCTTCAATTTGTATTTTGGTTATGTTGACAATTGACAATTATCTATGTATATATAAACTGGTGCTGTGATGTTATTTATTTATTTAATACTCTTTATCAATTACAGCCATTCAATGCTCGCAAATGCGTCGAGTTCTTAGATCGAATTACTGTTTGTAACCGTGAAACTAGATCTTAGGTCTTAAGAGCTATTACAATTGCCATTGAGAGAACTGTCTTACCAGTAACCTGACTCCAGGAATAGGGTTCTAATAAAGGAATTTCAGTCCAGTCCTACTTTCCTTAGAAACTGAAAATATGTAGTTAATGTATACTACTGAATGTTTTAATTTTTAAATATCCACACAATTGTTTTTAGGTGTAATACAGATTTCTTAAATTGAGTTGAATTAATTTTCACGCTAGTTTATTTTGCGTGTCTTTGTTAATATTAAAATTAATCATATTCATCATATTTAATTTATCATATTTTATAATTAAAAAAAATTATTCAGTTTTAAAAAAATGAAATAATTAATAAATTTAACAATCTGGCACCAAATATTAAAGTCTTGTCAAAAGAATCGCTGTCACTCCATAGTGCTCCCGTTTTAGATGACTCCATACCCTGCTTTATCAATGATTAAATATAAAAATTTAGCCAGTCTTCAGATAAACTTTTCAAAATTAATTCCCACATGGCTCTCCTCATTGTTCGCCTTTGCCTTTTTGTTCCAAAATTTACATATGCTCTTCGCTGTTCTCAGCTTTTTAAATTTCAAACTCTTTTAAAATCTGTAGACAATATTCTAAAAAATACATTATCTAAAATATTAAATTGCTCCTTTGTTGATGACAGGGTCTGGAATCAAGCCTCGCTTCCTATCTGTTATGGAGGCCTGGGCATACGCAAAATCTCGAGTGTGTCACTGCCTGCTTTTCTTTCGTCAGTCTACAGCACGGAAAACATTTTCCTATCTGTTATTCGCCCTTCCTTAGGATCGGTTGAGGTGCCGTGCTTGACTGATGCTCGAAATGCTTGGTTAATTGTTTGTCCGAGTACTATGAGCCTCTATGCAAAAATGTTTATTTACAACTTTTAGATTCTTCTAGTACCGAAAAAGATCGGTCTCGCCTCCTGGCTGTTTCAGGAAAGGAGTCAGGACACTGGTTGAAAGTAATACCTTCAAAAAAGTTAGGAACCTTAATTGACAATACCACGCTTTCTCTCATAATATCCCTTCGTCTGGGGGCCAGGACCAACCTTCCTCACCGTTGCCGCTGTGGTGATCTCGTCGATGTACTAGGTCACCATGGTTTATACTGTTTGTTACGTTGTTGTTTACGTAGTGCAAGCCGCATGTCACGACATGCTGCTTTGAATGACGTCATTCAGCGGGTTCTTGTCGCCGCTGGCTTTCCTGTAGTCCTGCAGGCTTTCCTGCAGAGCCTGTAGGTATTGCGCGCAGTGACGGCAGGAGACCGGATGGTTTGACGCTCATTCCTTGGAAACTTGGAAGATCGCTGGTGTGGGATGCCACTTGTGTCGATACACTTGCAGTTTGCCATGTGCCGGCGACTTCCAAGTCAGCGGGTGCCGCGACCAGCACTCCCGAGAACTTGAAGCGGCGTAAGTATGCGACTCTCTCTGAGAGTTTCATATTTACGCTCTTTGCAGTCGAAACTTTGGGTCCCTGGGGCCCCGAAGCCCATCGACTAGTTTCTGATATTTGAAAGAGACTGGTCGAGGCTTCGGGAGACCGCCGGGCTGGCAGCTTCTTCCGTCAACGAATCAGTTTGGCTATTCAAAGAGGCAATGCTGGCAGTCTAGGTATCTTAAGCAATGACAGCTTTCTAAGCGGCAACTTTGAGGAAGTTTATTATTTAAGATAATGTGTAGTTTTAAGTTTGTAAATATTAACATATGTATGTACTTTTTTGTTATTAATAAAATTATAAAATATATAGGTATACATATTTATCATATTTATTTATGTGTGGTAGAGCCAAGCTACATTGCAACACGAGTTGGTCTGGCTCGCCCGGTTAAATACCACCCACTCACGGTATATCGGCGTGAAATAACAGCATCTATTGCTCGCCTTTCCCCTTAAATGCCGGCAACGCACCCGTGATTCCCCGGAAGTTTCGGTGTTCACAGGTGGTGGTGATCAATTTCCATCAGGTGATTCGCCTACTAGTTTATTTCCTCTTTTATAAAAAAGGGCTTCAGTGTTTGGTGATACTGCTCTCTGTAATTATGAGATTCATACCTGTCCTATTTTCTAACTACAAAATTTCTGAGAGATATTCAAACAAGTACTGTAACAAAACAAGCAATTTAATTTTTTTTTAACTCGAGATGGTTTAGTAGGCCTCTGAAAACATTTTTTTAACACCCTATATTCATTTGTTTAATAATATTTATAAATTTAATAGTTTGTTTTTAATTTTTAGTTTTTTTGCTCGTCAATGTAATATGCGGTTGTTACACACCAAGACAAAGTTATTATAACAAAATGGTGCACTTTATTCAAATTTTCTTCTGAAAACATTAATTAAGATTCTTTGACGGTATAATTTTAAAGGACAAGCGACAAAAGCAGAGGACAAAGGATGATTTGTTTTCGTCGCGAACGTTTTTTGTGGGCTACATGAAAAACTGTGGGGTCCCGGAAAAAACGATGGTGGATATTTTACTGAGTGGATTTAATCGTCTGTGGAAATATTTAAGTATTCCGTGTCAATAGAGACGTAGTGGAACGCTTACGCTTAGTATTGAAAAACAAACACTGATCATCTGGTGTTTGTTTTCCATTATTTCTCATGTAGAATTGCTCAAAAAAATTATAGTCCATTACAGGTGTACACGATAAAAGACGAAAGAAGAATGTACAATAAATTAAAACGTTATGAATTTTTTTTAATAAGCAAATTTTATTTAAAAAGTAAATAACATTGGCATTGGGAACTTGAGCGGGTTAGACATGTATTAGCTTATGATTCTTTTTTCTATTATTTCTCATTTCCAGTATCGATTTAATTATCGATTAAGGTTTTTATGCCAAGCAGCGCTGTAAATATGAATAAATCGATTGTTACGTACGAGCAGACAAACAGAATCGACGAAACTGTGAGGGATATTTATTATTATTTACTTTTATTCATGGGATAATTAATGAAAAACTAATGTAAATTAAGTACAATTGTACTGAACAGCGGTCATGAAATTAAATCGTGATTAACCGTGGTTTTTGTAGATTCATGTGGTGTAAACAGTGAGTGAAAGCTAAGTTATGGTTACGAAGGAAGACGCAGGTGAAGTTTGTGGTTATTCGACTTTTATCATGAATCTGAAACAGTAAAAGTAACTTACACATAAATATTCTACTCATTGAGTATTGGCTCAGGTGTTATTATACAAACGATTTTATTGAAGACGAAAGTATAGCATCTACTCTTGGTTTTCCTTTTCGAATATCATATTTAATATAATAAAAAATTATGTTGAAAAATAATATCTCACTCAAGTTTTTTGGTGGGTGATAGATTTGAGTTTTAAACAAATCCTAGTAATTGGGTTTCTTGAATGAACTCATTTCGATTAGTCAATAATAAAAAAAAAATGTTTTTGAGAAATCTGTGTTGTTATAATAAAGTTGTAATAAAATACTCAATGTTTTCCAGAGTTCGTTGTATGTTTAAAAAGTTTATGAATCTACAACCTTCTTCAACGTTTTGTATTGCTTTTAAAGTTACTTACCTAAAATAAAATAAAGTTCCTTACAGCATTTAAAAATATATTTTCATTATAAAAGAAATGTTTCAGAATTCAAGGGGTTCATGCCATGACATTGTCCTACGATATCAAATAAAGTGTTGTACTGAACACCGCCTACCTATTACTTTTGGTCTTTTCGTGTTCTTCCTTTTGCTCTTTTTGTATTATGGCTTTTGGTCTTTTTGTATAATTCCTTTCAGTCTTTCTGTGTTCTTCTTTTTGGTCTTTTTGTATTATTGCTTTTGGTCTTTTTGCATCATTCCTTTTGGTCTTTTTGTGTTATTCTTTTTGGAATTTTTGTATTATTTCCTACCAGGAAATCAAATAAACAAGAAATAACTACGTTGTGCTGTTTATAGCGGCATCTTTTTTTAACTGTGCTCAATCAGAGATTCGTAGTTGACTTCGTTCTGGAATACAAGCCTAAGTATCACAGGCCCGCTTCCACTGCTATATCAATTAACGTTCTGAATATCGTTTGCATAGGGCCTGTAACGTCATATGCATATTTTTACGCAATCTTTTTAGATGCATAGAGCATCAAGGTGTAATATATATACACTTGACGCCATATTCAGCGCTGAATATTTGAATTAAGTGGAACTAGAACCGATTTAATTAGTGACAGAAATTTAAGCTGTATGTCGTCTTTAGCCTATAATAAGCCTTATATTTGAGTTTTGTGACCTACGCCAAAGCATAAATTTAATTGGATTGGATTGGATAAATTGGAGATTTTATAAGAAAATAGCTAAAACGTTAAAAAAATGTCTAATGGTCTAAATTCTAAATAGATATCAAAGGTTGTTCTACAACTAACTTATTTCCAATCTGGAAGCGGATTGTATGAAATAACCATTAAAATATATAAACTTTTATGCCTATTCAGTGTCTCATCGAACTCCAAAGTAATACAAGTGAAATAAAAATAGGACCACCTCGGATCTATACTGAACCCAACATAAAAATAATAATTGAAATCGGTTCATGAACAAAGAAGTTATGATACATAAAATATATATTTAGACGAACTGAGAACTTCCTCCACTTTTTGAAGTTGTTTAATAGGAAGTCATCACATTAAATGGATTTTCGCAAAGTAGCGCCTGAATATATGTAACTAGCGATCCGCCCCGGCTTCACCCGCATGGCAAGTCAAATGTTTGCAAAACAGCAAATTTTTTTTATTGAGATGTTCTTACAAAAATACAATTCAAATTCAGACTTTTCCGGTGTATTTACCTAAAAAAATTTAATACCCAATAACAAACATCTGACAAGTACGTCGAGCCATTCTCAAGTAATGATCGTTCATACATGTGGCAATAGATTTTTATTAATACATACATACATACATATCTTTACGCCGTATCCCTAACGGAGTAGTCAGAGAGGACGAAGCGCCAAGCATCGCATCCTTACATAATTCTTTCACTTCCTCAAATCTCATCATTCTCCTCACACGTTTTCGCCTAGGTATGCGAGTGCTTTTGACATTTGCGTCGGCTAACACTCTAGCTATCTGATCTTCATAAGTCAGCCTTGGTCTTCCTGGGCTTCTTTTACCACTCACTTTCCTCTGTAGATTTTTATTTATATAATTTTTATTTATTTATGTAGATAATAAGAACACCGTGCAAATTAGTTGATCTATTTAAGAGCTACAACCACACTAATAGCAAAATGTTATAAATTACAACACGGATAGACGACGGGTCGCTGACTTTTCCATTATGAGTTGAAAACTTGAAAAAGCACGCAGTAATTAATAAAATTATTTATCTCTTCAAATAATTTTAATAACAGTTTCCACTGAAGTGGGAAGTTTAAGCAAATAATAATTAAATCAGTAGAATTTTGAATTAAGGAATTCTTCGCAATTCGTTATTCGTTATCCCAACCGTCAAAATTAGCATAAATTTTAAAACAGTAAAAATGACCGTTTTTCATAATGCTTCGTGATGGTAGAGTATTTTAGGGTTCCGTATCTTAAAAGGAAAAACGAAACCTTTGTAACACTCATGCATTCGTCCGACTGTCCGTCTCTTACAGTCAATTTTATTAGAAACTACGAGACGTGCTAACTTTAAATTTGATACTGTGGTACCTACATAATATTGTTAATCGATGTATGGGTTGCTCGAATAATATTCTTTGTCTCACTGCTACCTTCTTTTCTTACATAAATGTTATATTTATAGGAAATCTAATACCCGCCCTGTTGAGATATAAATTTAACTTTTAACAATATTTAGATATTTCTCTCTACTTTAGTGGTTGTCCAAAAGATACATACATACATACATATCCTCTTCACGCTGTATCCCCAACGGGGTAGTCAAAGAGGACGGAGCGCCAAGCGTCGCGGTTATTACATTTGTCCAGAAGATATTTACAATTATCCGAGTAAACAATTTTACAGTTCTTTGAGTGGGGTTTTTTTCGATATTATAATATTATAATTTCGATATTAGAAATATTTGTATGTATATAATATATATATTTGATATCGCTTTTTCGAAAACAGCTCATGCGCTTTAGATGAAATTTACAAAATTGGAGTTGTGGGGCGTGAAAAATTGATCTAGCTAGGGCTAGCTAGGTCTGAGAAAAAATGTTTTCTCAGAATTATCGCACGGAATCCTCTGTGCGTGAGTTAATACCCGCTTGACTATTTTTTCTGCGTTTTAGTAGAATATTGGATGTGCTTTTTCTTGAAAACTGTTATTCATTAAGTAAGTTAAACAGATGGAGTGCTGCGCGATAACGAACTTGTTTAACGAGTAAAAATATACCTACAACAGCATAGTTAAACTTTTTACTTAAATCTAAAATAGTATAGATACTTGTATAAGTAGAACTATATTCCTACTTTACAAATTATTATCCTATTAGAAGTAAGTCGTGAATGTCGGAACCGTGCTAGAACTAGATTTAGGGCTGATCCTTCGGATATGAATCGCGATAGATACAACAGGTACAGGAATCGCTGCAATACTATGATCAGGGACGCTCTACGACGCCATATTCATAAATCGGTAGAAAACGGTAGTCCAGCTCGGGCTGGAAATTTCTTAAAACATTAGGGATTGGTAAATCACACAGCACCTTTGTCTCCAAAGATCTAGATTTAGATCTACTCAATTCACATTTTTCCTCATCGGCCACTCTTGACGCTAACGTCAAGGTCAATACACTTAAATCTCTTTCATCGCTACTTAATACCAATTTTTCTCCCCTTATTCTTAATCAATTTACCGATTGTGATGTTAAGAAGAACATCGTTTCCATCGCTTCGAATGCTGTAGGTAGCGACTACGTTAGTCGTAGTATGATCATTCCTCTTGTAGACTTCATTACTCCTATTATAACCAAAATCATCAACCGTTCCATCTCCTCTGGTGTGTTCCCTTCAGTGTGGAAATATGCCCATGTTGTTCCTCTCCCTAAAAAATCGAAACCTACATCTTTTTCTGATTATCGTCCCATCTCCACCCTTCCATTTCTTTCCAAAGTTCTTAAAAAACTAGTACATCAACAGCTTTTCTCTTTCTTAAACGAAAATAATCTCCTTGATCCTTTCCAGTCCGGTTTCCGTGCAGGTCATAGTACGGCTACTGCTCTCGTTAAGGTCAGTGACGACATACGGTTGGAAATGGAAAATCGAAAGCTGACAGTACTTACTCTGCTTGATTTTAGCAACGCCTTCAATACTGTTGACTTTGATATTTTGCTGGGGTTACTACGTTCAATTAACATATCTCCAACGGTTATTGATTGGTTTCATAGTTACCTGCATGGACGCCGGCAGCGTATACGCATAGATGATTCATATTCTGAGTGGTGCGCAATTCCTGCCGGTGTACCGCAGGGTGGCGTCTTATCTCCTCTACTATGTTCTATCTTTATTAATGCTATATCCAAATCACTTACTTCTTCCTATCATTTGTATACAGATGACCTCCAAATTTACACGCAAGCACCTTTGCGTGATCTTCCAGCTGCCATTAATGACACGAATGCTGATCTACTAACACTAACCAGATGGAGTCATTCATTTGGTTTAAAATTAAATCCGTCAAAAACACAGACGATCATCATTGGCAGTTCCGCGCTCATATCTGGGATCGACTATGAAAATTTACCTCGGATTATTTTGGACGGTATTCATATTCCTTTTAAAGTGACTGTCAAGAATTTAGGAGTAATTTTTGATAGACACCTGTCGTGGAGACCTCAGATCGCCGAAATCAGTAGGAAGATGTTTGGAGCATACAGTTCCCTCAAACGTTTGCGTAATTTCATCCCAATTGTCATCAAAATATCTCTTGCTCAATCCCTTCTTCTTCCTCTTCTTGATTATGCAGATGTTTGCTATCCTGATCTCACTGTTGAGTCCTTAAACAAGCTTGAACGTCTGCAAAACCTGTCTATTCGATTCATTTTTAATCTGCGTAAATTTGATCGTGTTTCCACTTTCCGCTCCCAACTTAAATGGCTAGCTATCCGTCATCGAAGAGATTATCATGTTCTATCTCTTTTATACTCTGTCTTATTCCTTCCCACTACTCCGTCTTATCTGAAAAACCGTTTTGTTTTCCACTCCTCTACTGCTAATCGTACCCTTCGGCCTTCCCGTATGCTCACTCTTAATATCCCAGTTCACGCTTCTAATTTCTATTCCAACTCCTTTACTCTGCGAGCTACTCGTTTGTGGAACGCACTGCCTGATGACATCAAGTGTGTTTCATCTCTCAGTGTATTCCAGAAGCGAGTGAAGGAACATTTTCTGTCAAATTAACTTTCCTAATATTTTTTATAACAATGTGCTGTGCACTATGTACTTATTGTTAATATATTTATGTAGTAGGTGTATTGTATTTTATTTATATGTATGTATTGTATACGTATGTATTAATGGGTATACTATGTAATTATATGTATGTAATGTAATAAAAGCATACATATAATTCAAACATAGTATATGTATTTAAAGCATAGTTAAAGTATCTATGATACTCGTAGTTTGATTCCTCTTCGTCGCCTTCCTATTTTCATAATATATATCCTATAACCCAAAGGTTACCTGGAAGAAATTGCTGTTCAGCAATAAGGCCGCCTTTTGTATTATATTTTTATGTTTTTATCATTTGTTTTTTTTTGTATATTTATGGTGCAATAAAGTATATTGTATTGTATTGTATTGTAAGTGAAAGATTGGCTAATAATCATAATGATATTGATGATGAAAAATTATTTTAAATTCATTGATGTTATTGGCTTATAATTATTACAAGACCTGTCTTTGTTAGTGAGTGGTAAGGTGAAGTATACACAAAGTACGTGGTAGCAGAAGCCAAGGAAAACAAAGATTGACATCAAATAACCAGTGTTAGCTAATGAGGTTTTCTTAGAAGAATAATGAGGTTTAAAGGATCGCGATACTTGGCACTTCATCCTTTCCTCTCTGCCTACCCTGTTAAGAATACGGCATTACGGTGAGCGTATATGTACGTAAAAGACCATTATTGTTAAATCGGTTCCGACGAGGACTTCGTTTAAAATAATTGAAATATTGATGTATTACAAGCACTATATGTAAATTCATACCCATTACCACTGATTAATTAGTTTACTATCGCTATTACGTTGTTTTATTTATGTAGTATCATATTGTATATAGTATTTTAATATATTTTAGTGATACTACTCTTCGCTTGCTCTCAACTGATGTAGGTTACTTAGAAGAAAATGTTATATAACATTAAGCTGGCCTTTGTATATATGTTTAGCGCAATAAAGTATAAATAAATAATGAAATAAATAAATAAAACATACTTCTATAGTCTATACCTATCTCACAAATTTCTTTGAAATTTAATTATTAGTTATTACAAATAATTAAACTTAAACAACAAAACGTCAAATCTGTGATAAAGATTTGATCTAGCTAGATCTTCTTTGATTGACTCTTTAATTTCGAGTACTTAATAACGAAGCCATATGTGTATTAGTAATACTTTAGACGTACAAAGAGACGCAGAAGGGATTTCTTGAAATTTAGTCTCTAAAGGAATGAAACGGGATCAAAGTACGTATGGAAATAATGCCAAGCCGAAACTATTAAAGGTGGAAACGTTTCTTTTTATGACGTAGGAGCTCTGCCAGAAGGATTTTTTGAACGTTTTGCGTACCCACAGTTTACTCCACTTGTCACCTTTCCTTTTTAAATTCAACCAATTTTTATTTTATTATACTCAATGTAAGATATTTATGAATACGGATAGAATTTTTGCAGCTTTAATAACCCTCTTTCCGTGTCAACTTCATTTTAACTTAATGCCATTTTCTTCATTTATAATTTTTTTAATCATATCATAACGCCTCATTCATGAACATATTGTACTAGAGGTTTATGAATGAGGACATTTATCAATTACTTCAACTTCAAATTTTGAATAATGGCTTTTATCGCGGCAATAACCAATTACAGATCGTCAAATGCTAAAAGATGCTAAACGTCAAATACTCTAATGACAGCTGTCATTTCCACGACCAATCACAGTGCTGCATCGTTTTGTGCTTCAGTATGCTAATAAAATCATGGTAATAACAATATAGGCGACTTAACATATCACATAAAAACCAAATCACTATGCAACATTATCATAATGGACAAATTTAGCAGACAGCTACTACATAAAAAGCAATCATAGCACGGCATTACCTTCAGACTTCACTATACTTATCCCAGTAGTAACAACAACTTAACAAAGACTGTATGAAAGAAAGAGAGAAAGAAAGACAAATAATGTTTCTATAATGTAGGTACATTATAGAAACATTCAAAAACCAATCACAACACAGCATTTATATATCACTCACACATCTACACACTCTCAACTTTCAGATATACATACATATTTAAAATTGGCAGCGCTAATCTTCACATCCACCAGTTAAAAAATTCTGCACTGGTAAAAACCGACAAGAAACTTACCTTAACAATAAACGTTATCGTATTCTTTTTATTATAAGATTTGAGGAAGCGAAAGAACTACGTAAGAAACGCAAAGCTTGGCATTCCGTCCTCTGACTACCCGGTTAGGGATACAGCATGAAGAAATGTATGTATGCGTATATTATTTCCAAAAACTCAACTAAACTACTAATTCGAAATTATGTAACACAAAAATGAAGTAAGGAATGCTTAGATGGTTCGGGCACATACAAAGAATGAATGTTGAAAGATCGACAAAGAAAATCTGCAGGAAGAAAGTGTGTGTTAGTAGAAGCTAAGGAAGACCAAGGTTTAATCTAATAATCAGAGAGTTTGTTTAAATGTCAAAAGCGCTCGCATACCCCGTCGAAAGTGTGTGAGGAGAATGATTAGATTTGAGGAGGCGACAGAAGTTATACTTGGCGGTACTTAGCGCTCCATCCTCTCTGACTATTCCATACCGGATACAGCGTTTAAATATGTTATGTTCTTTCTTCTTTCATAGCATGGCGCGTAGATTAGCGCATTTGCCAATGTCACGTATTAATAAGTAGAATCACAAGTAAATTAATTTTTTTCTTACCGTATAACTCCTCCAGTAAAATGATAGTAGGCTTTACTGAAGTTTTAAAGGACTTCTTGGAAGAGCGCGAGAACTTCAGCTATACATGTTTATTTAGATCTACTCCTTTCTTTTCACTTACACGGAACTTTAAAACACAATATACTATCACTGTTGTACTTTAAAACTCCTAAAAATATAAAAAATATAAAATCTAAATAAAATGACAACTCTCGTTCCCGCCAAAAAGTCCAATATGTTATGTTGCAATCCTCAAATCAACATGAAAATACATTCAATAGCATTTAATATAATACTTTTTAAAATCCGACCAGTGGGCTAATTGTCTAACTTCACTCGCAATCGTAATTGACATAGATACTGAAGGCGATCACGTTCAAAGCGATTACGTTGGTAAAAATAAATGGAATTGTGTATGTAACACGGACAACAGCTAATCACCATCGTTTTCAATATTATCGACTATTTAATAAAGAATGAATAATTTATAGGCGCACTAGCAGGAAGTATTATACGACTAAATTGTCAATTTGCTCAAGTTATTTATTTCTTGAGCACAAATTTACCTCTTCATTTTAAACCTATTTTTTTTTTTATTGCACACAAACAAAAATTACATATAATTGAAATTGGAAGCAGTAATCTACAAAAGGCAATGCTTATCTCTTTAAGAGATCTCTACCAGCACACCTCCTTAATAAGAAAACGTGTGAGGGTAGTGCTCATTAAAAATAATAATATATATTATGCATAATATTATGTACATACATATGCCCATATATACACATAAACATACATACAAATTCAATACATCCCTAAAAATATAACATATATACTGTAAACAATATATAAATATATACATGATATGTGTAATGCATATTATGTAATGTAAAAAAATATATATATGTATACAACATAACCAAACCTAACAAAAAATATTATAAATATAGAAAACATGATAATATATAAGGTACATATTAAATACAATAAATCGCTATTATGCAAAAGACAGATAATGTAATTTCAAGTGTCTTTTGAAAGATGCTAGCGTTAGACAATTCCGTATAGATGTGGGCAGAGAATTCCAGAGTCTGACAGCTTTACAAGAAAAGGAACTATTATAAGCAGCAGTGTTGTGAATAGGAGTTTTCAAAAGGGTACAAGTACTGTTTCTGAGATTGTGATCTTTGGAAAAAGAGAATGAAAACGATCACGAAGATATGAAGGGTAGGAAGGATTACGAAGAATATTAAACAAAAGTGTAAGGATATGAGAGTCCCTGCGCAAACGGATAGGGAGCCATTTTAACTGTTTGCGGAAAGTGGAAACATGGTCGTATTTACGTAGTCCGAATATAAACCGAATACAAAGGTTTTGAAGGCGCTCGAGCTTATCCAACAGCTCCTCAGTGATGTCCAAGAAACAAACATCAGCGTAATCCATCAAAGGCAAAAGAAGTGTTTGTGCCAGAGGGATTTTAGTTTTTTGAGGGAGAAAATTTTGAAGGCGTCTCATAGAATGATTAGCATAATTTATTCGTTTAGAAATTTCATTAATATGGGCCGACCAAGAAAAACTAGAATCAAATAACAGCCCCAGATTTCTAGCTGTACTAACATAGGGAATAGGAAATCCGTTATAAACCACAGAAGGTACGTCTGAATCTTCCAGTAATCGCAGCCAGTATCTATTACCTATTAACATAGCTTGTGATTTAGTAGGATTAACGAGTAGCCCATGAGAATGGGCCCACTGGTGGATGTTTAACAAATCATTATTCAATGACGAATCCGCTGATTGTAAATTTTCAAAATTAAAAAACCGATATATTTGTAGATCGTCAGCGTAAAGGTGAAATTTAGAAGAAATAATAGAAGAGATACGAGAGATAAATATAGAGAAAAGCAAAGGGGAGAGGACACCACCCTGAGGTACACCAGCAGTAAGTTCACACCATTTAGAACGTAAGTTATCGTCAGCACGGATGCATTGTTGTCTGCCTTTTAAGTAGGAATCAAACCATTTAACTGTACTGGAAGAAACATTTAAAGATAATAGAATATTTAATAAAATGTCAAAATCCACTGTATTAAATGCATTGCTGAAGTCCAATAGACAGAGTATAGTAAGTTGTTTATTGTCCATTGCTGACCGAATATCCTCAGTGACATTCAATAATGCGGTGACAGTACTGTGTCCCTTCCTGAAACCTGATTGTAAAGGATTAAACAGAGAATTACTGGTCATGAAATCACAAAACTGCACATAGAAAACTTTTTCTAATATTTTAGAAAGGGTAGAAAGAATAGAAATAGGACGAAAATGAGAGAAAGTAGAGGGATTATTACATTTGGGAAGAGGAATAACATAAGCTTTTTTCCAAGGCACAGGGAAAGAACCAGTTTCCAAAGAAAAATTAAACATGTGTACTAAAATGCCTATCAGTTCATCCAATAACAGCCGAATCATTTGAATAGAAATGCTATCATCGCCTAAGGCTTTTGAAGAGATATCATTGATATACTTAACAATCTCCTCAGCACTGACTGACCTGAAACTAAATGTACTGCATTCAGGTTTAGGTAGGCTATGCAAATCCGCTATAGTTTGAGTCTTGGTCGAAGTATCCATAGTTAAAGGAGGATGTGAGAAATGGTTATTGAGGGAATCTAGATCAACACCATCATATGATAATGACTGACACTTTCCAATGCCAAGAGATTTGAGAAACTTCTAGACCTGTGCAGAGTTATAATTGAGACTCGATTGAATCATGAATATAGCGTCTTTTAGCATCTCTGTACATTCTATTACAAGCATTACGTAACTTTTTATAATGAGCAAAATTTGATTCTGTTGGAGATTTCCTAAATTTACACTTGTCTTTGTCACGTTTGGACATATATTCACGAATCGATGAATTTAGCCAGGGAGTAGGAAAATATCTGACTCTAACACGCCTGGAAGGGGCATGTTTATCATATAGTGAAAGTAATAAATCAGAAAACAGCGTGACCTTGTCATCGATGTTATTGCTATTAAAAACAGATGTCCAGTCCCCTGCAAGAAAATCAGACCTAAGCGCCTCCAAAACGATTCCCTTAAAATTTCGCAAGGTAAGATATTCCGGCTTCCTCTTTGGTGGTCCAAGTTTATACGACAGGAAAACGAGATCATGGTAAGAAAAAGGAGCTTTAAATTGACCATGAACAGTGACTTTAGAGGAATCAGAAACTATCATGAGGTCAAGCAAAGAAGGAGAACAATTAGGGGCATGATGAGTTGCAGATAATGGAAGAATATGTAGGTTATTGGAAGAGACAAGAGATTGAAGTTTACTAGAACGATTATCGTTTTTTATGAGACATGTGTTAAAGTCGCCAAAAATCAATGTGTGATCATATATGGGACAAAGGTCTTGAAGTAAGGAATCTAAAGAGACAAAGTAATTATTATGTAGAGATGGACTATAATAAACTCCAATAAGCAATTTAGCATGATTACAAAGTACTTCTAAAAAGAGATATTCCAATAAGCAATCCGGTTCGTTGTTAGAAATGTTGATAACTTTATATGGAATGTTATCACGTAGATAAATAGCAACTCCACCAAAGCCTCTAGAGGTTCGATCATTACGTATAAGTTTGAATCCAGGAAGACCGTACAAAGAAGAAGAAAGGGAAGGCTTGAGAAAGGTTTCGGAGATCAAAACACGATCCACTCCACTGCCGCTAAATACTGTCAGAAGATCAGAATAATGTGCAGGAACACTCTGTGCATTAATGTGAACCAAATTCAGATTACCATTCAAGGTTTGGAATACACTACTTAGCTTATCCTGCAAGGGTACTGTAACAATAGAATCATTGCAAGCATCAAGTGATGAAGAACATGAAAAAAAACTATCATCGAAGTCAAAAACACTACCCATATCTTTTACAAATACATGTACAATAAAGAATTAAAATAAAATAATGTTACTAAAAATAAGATGCTAAAATATAAATAATAACAAATAAATATTATGGTATGTAATATATATAATACCCAATAGTAATTACGTGTATATATATACATATTCGACGACCTCCGTGGCGCAACGGTTTAGCGCGTCGGAAAGTAAAACGGGGGTTGCGGGTTCGATTCCCGTCCCGAGTCTGGGTGTTTATGTATAATATGTATATATTTACAAAAGAAAAGTATATAAGTAGTATATCAGTTGTCTAGTACCCATAACACAAGCGCTATGCAGCTTACTTTGGGACTAGATGGCGCTGTGTGAAATGTCTGAGTATTATTATTATTATTATTATTATTATATATGCATGTAGCCCAACAATGAATAATACTAAAATATACTAACCTAATATAATAATACTAAATACAATTCAACTAAGATCGCACTAACAATACTCATTCATTTTCACCCAACCCTAAGCCATACTACTAAATGTATAGAAATTAGAAAAACATAACAACAACAATAATAAAAATGAATAAGCATAACGTAACATGTAACAATCCGAAATTAAAAGTTACAAAATAAAAAATATGCTTAAAACAAAAATAATTTGCAACAAAAAATATAAAATCTATAAGCAGAAAAGGCGCTATGGTTACCGTACACAATATTAAAAGCTTTTTATAAACAGAAAACCAAAACAATTATAATATAATTAAACAGCAAAAAAGCATAATGAAACATGTTTCTTGGTCCGAGGTAACAGACCAAAGTTATTTATGCGAAATTAGGATGTTCAGTTTATGCCATTGCCCAACCTCTATATGACATAGTTGTCAAAGCATAGTGTCAAAGTCGCTGTGACAGTTTCGTCACTGTGAAAGCGTATTTATATTATAATAAAAATAATAGGGTAAATTTTTTCTTTATAAAGAATACAAATAAAAACATTCCAAAGGTACCTGCACAGTAATAATGGTAAACACAAAATCAGCTACACTATTTAATATCCCTACGCCGATTGCCAGTTCTGGATGCCGATGACGCTGGCACAGCAGTATTTCCCCCTTGTGTCGAACCTTTCTCTAGTGTTTGTTTTGATGCAACTGTACCTTGAGATGGAATACGCTCCACGAGGCTATGCAAGTCCAACATTCGTTCGATCTTGTGTCGCGTTTTATCAGGCAACGATATGACTATTCTGCCTTCCTCGGTCCAACAGCTATTAATGCCGAAATGCTTTCTCGCAGCTACGAATACATCGTAACGGGGCTTTGTTAGAAACTCAGAGATCGTTAAACCAGTACCCTTCAACATTGTCTTCGACTTCCACACCTGACACCTGTCTTCAAACTTACGAAATCGAATCAATATGGGCCTTGTCTTATCTCTTCTGATACCCAAACGATGACAAGCCGAAAAGCAATTGGCTGAGATGTCACTAAGGCCCAATTTATTTTTAAACAGCAAAGTAACGATATTAATCACATTATCATCAGAAGTTTCTGCGGACCCATGTAGTAATAACACCTTCCTTCTTGAAATAGTCTAAAGAGTCTGCGATCAAGAGCTAACGAAAGAAGCTCCAACTGAGATTTAAATGCTGACAGTGTCTTCAAAACAAAAGATTTAAACTCCATAAATTCATCTGCTAAGGTCCTTACGTCAGGTGTCTTGCGAACCGATGATGATGTCTCCCGAAGTTCAGCTTCATACTGTCCCATCCTCGAGTTGAACATTTGAGCCAATTCGTCCAGGTTAGCACTGAGTGTGTGATACAGATCCATCATGAAAATGTTGAGAAGTGATAATAGTGGAAAAGCAATTTACTTATAAAAACAGGTAGGAATACTGTGAATGTTGTTGTCTACAATAGCTTAAGGTTGAGCTTTAATAATAAATAAATTAAAACATTTATAAATAACTATTACTATTTTTAAAATAAATAAAACACAGGGATAATTTTTCTTAGGTGTTCACTTTAAGTCTACCCTCCTTTTTTCTCCTTTATTTTTAATGACAGATGACATTCAAGTCACAATCTAAAATCTAGGTTCCCAAACTTATTTTGTCTACTGAGTCGAGAGCTCGTGCAGTCGTTATCTAAGATGCCTCCTAGCTAAATGAAATTACAAATCACCCCCCAGGCCTCTACACAACGCCCCCATTTTTTTTCTGGGTCTCTTACCGCCCCCCTTTAGGCCTGCAGCGCCCACAGGGGGGCGTCATCGCCCACTTTGGGAATGGGTGATCTAAAAGCTACACATAAACAACGCCCCCATTTTTTTTCTGGGTCTCTTACCGCCCCCCTTTGGTTCTGCAGCGCCCACAGGGGGGCGTTATCGCCCACTTTGGGAATGGGTGATCTAAAAGCTACACATATGACAGCTATGAACGACTATACTACGTAACGACAACGAAAATTGCAAGCTTTTCGAGTTAAAAAAATCTAAAGAATTATTTCCCGCTTTCTCTAACGTGATCAAATATAAATCTAAGTAAATTCACCTAATATATCGCTTTTTGTCTAAAATAAAACACTATTTATAGTCTATGAGGTTGGACACAGTTGTTTCTTTTTTTTTTTAATTTAGTGTTGTATGTAATTTATCGCAGTATTTTATCCGACTCAATCGATAACTCAAACTTATTTTAAAATCGTGTAATGTAATAATTAATGATGATTTCGACAGAGATATACATTTTGACAATTTGATTGAAAATGAGATAATTATAGATGTGAATTATGATGAAAGTACAAGTAGTGAGAGTGAATAAAGTGATTTTAATCAGATTATGTCCCTTTTATTTGGTACTTTCAGTACAACTACATCAAGGTCATTTTGAGTGACTCAAAAAAGTTTAATCCTTCGTCTATACTAGTCCTGTCAGTAGTAAAGAACAAAGAGGCAAATTTATAAGTAAAAGTGACAACATCTAATGACATTTATTGCGACTTACTGGAAAGTCTCAGGGCGTATGTATTTAATCAGTTTTAAATTTGTAACAGAATATCGACAAGTACCTGTTCAATCAATTTGCAACTACAAGTAGTTAAAATCGATACTTCGCAAGAATCGAATAACGTAGGTTATGAATTTTTAAGCCCCATCCTTAGGCTGCATCTGTCATACCGTACCTATTACATTTTGCGGAGTAGTTACAAATACAAATCATCTATTATGATTATAAAATTGTGATTATAATTTACGGATTAATTACATTCTCTTTGATTACAATTTAATAATTGTTAGAAATAGTACATATTCAACATTTTTTATTTTACATTCAAATATAAAAGTTTCATTACATACGTTATTTAAAAAAAATGGCGGCAAGAAGAAAGGTTAGTGAGCAACAAGTTGCCCTTTTAGTCGGAGCCATGGAGGAAAACCAAAACTTAGCAGCAGGTCGCTTTCCACATGGGGCTTTGGGCAATGCCAGTACTGCTAATATGTGAAATGCGCTCGCAGGTAAGCTTAATGCTGTTGATGTGGGTGTCATGATAAGAGGCAAAGAATAGCGTGAAGTAAGGAACGCATATTTGTGTCATTGTGAATTTATTTACAAAGCATGGACTTCGCTTATAATTGTTTGCATATTTTCTTGTTTGATATTTAAAAATTCTTCTCTTTAGTTTTGGCATGATCTGAAATACATCAGGAAAAAGCAAACCGCTCTTCACATGCACACTAATAGTACTGGTGGTAGTCCTCTCAAGAAACCCCTAACGGAGCTAAAAGCACGGATATTAGCTATAATTGGCGATATCGCAATGTCTGGCATTTAAAGCCTTCGTATATCTCTAAATGTAAGCTTTCGAGACTTTTAAATATTGAATTTAAATATCGAAATAACGGGCCTCCAAATTGGGCCCGCATCATTGAAGAGCGACGATTTCGCATAGAGGCCCACAGGGTTGAGGAGCTTCTGCTTTCAACTGCACATATGGCAAATATAAGCTTGTCAGAGCTGTTAGTTATGTAAAAATCATTTGAAATAAAAAATAAACAGTTATGTTGTTTTTATTTATATACAATGATAAAAATGGTATATACTAATCAATTTTTGTAAAAATTTATACTATCATAAATAACTAATTAGACAATCCGTTTTCTAAACAAGTTCTTAAATTATTATCTGCTAGCCCCACTATTAGCGATATTTTTAATTTGACGACGTGTATCTTGCACCTCATCATATTCCGGTAATACCGATACAGGCAAACGGTGTGCGCTTGCTATGTTGTGCAACACCACACAAGCAATATCTATACAACCAGCTTTTGCTGGTTCGTAATGTAATACATGATGTGCTAGAAGACATCGACAACATGCCATCAACACTCCGATGCAACGTTCGATAGTATTACGTACGCTGCAATGGAGACGTGTGTAATTTTCCTCGCTATGTGTATTAGCATGAATGATGGGCGTCATTAAATACGGCCTCTGTGCATAGCCAGAGTCACCTGTAATAAAAATATATTACTAATTGTTAGTAAAATTATAAGAATCGGTAAGAACTAGATTATAAAGGAGCCAGCAGAATTCTCCATTGTCATGTACAATTTGTAAATGCGTTTGTATGGGTGATCGATTCCATATATGTATAGGAATCATGGCTTTGACCACCAAATGAGGCGTCTATATGTAATATATGCAAATCAGCATCACGTTTCTGAAGCATATAATAAATATAAGTATAGGTACACAACAAATAATATTAACTTAAAGAATTACAAAAAAACGCACAGTTACCAACATCATATTTATTTCTGATATTACAGTATGATTGTGACATGCTTCCCATCTATACAGCCCACAACACCAGGAAATCTAAATTTTTCCATGAACCTTTGGAAGAAATCGAAAACATTATATCAATTTAATCATTACTTTTATAATTGAAAGCAATTTCATTTTCCACCTTTGCATAACTGCAGTTCTTTCTTGAGCGTTTAAAGAAAACCTTATGAATTTAAATAAAATTTCACTCCGATTTAGTATTTCAGTCACTTTTTTAATGGCCTTGTATACTGAACTTTGAGACATGCCTAATAAAGCATGTGCGTCAACATTCTTCTGATGGAAGCCATTATCTAACCTATGTTTCAGGTGTTAGCTGCTTAGGTAGGTACTCAGCTAAATAAAATAAGACTTAATGAATTTGATGATACACATCCTACAAAAAATGCATATGTTATGTTATAATAACATAATTTACTTTTAACTCTGGTTGAAATGCGTTATCTCGTTGCGGACGGGGTAATAAAGGATAAATTTCACAGCATAGGCTATAGAATATGGTCGTTGTTAATCTAAAGTTATTTACAAATGTGTTATTCGGTAAACAGAAAGGCTGGCTATTTAATCTCATTCGCCGACAGCGAAGGAAATTTAGGGCATAATTCCTCCTCTCCTCTTTTGCAGCCGCCAATAAAAATGCACGAGCCATTCTATAAAGAAACTTAGTATAATATGCCTGTATAAAATCATTTATAAGAAACACTTATTATCTCAACATAAAATATGATAATTAATGATTAGCTGCTCATGTAAAATTAAATATTTAATAACAAAATTCATTACTAACCTTGAAAATTTTGTTATAATGGTTAACAATATTGTAATCGTAATAAGTCGATCACTATCGCAATCATTTATTGCAATTACGAATGTCAAAATCGCTATGCAATTGAAAAGTTTTCAACTTAATATGGTGTCACGTGGTATCGATAACTGTTATTCGGTCACAAACAATTAGGCTGCTGTACAAAAAAATATAAAACGACGATTATATTAGTGTGGATTTAGCAGACAGGATTTCATATGTAAGAATATAGTAGTTTAATTCAAAATGCAATTTGAACACTTAACTAACTCATTTTTAATTTAGCTATTTCAGTTAATCGGTGTGCCTTCTCTTTTTCTTTCGAACAGTATAAAAATGTCGTATGCGATAGAAAAGTGATTTAGCAGGTTTACAATCCGAGCCGACGATGAAGACCGTGACGCTTTGCACTCATTCGTCTTTAGCGTGAAGATGTGTAAGTATGTAATGTAGTTATCTAGACTTCTGTAGAAAAATGAAGAAAGAGTCGTCTTTATTGGAATTATTAGTTTATAGTATGTTTCTAACACTACTAAAATGGCCATCCACAATGCGGTGTTGGTGCCAACTTTGTTGTACGGCAGTGAGGCCTGGATATGCCCGAAATCGAGTGAAAGTATGATAAATGCTGTGGAGATGCGGTCTCTCAGAAATATGTGCGGTGTCACGCTTGCTGACAGGATAAGCAATGATGAGATACGCAGTATGACAGGGTTGCACAACAGTGTTATTGTAAAAATGAAGAAAGGAATGCTTAGATGGTTCGGGCACATGGAAAGAATGAGTGATGAAAGACTGACGAAGAAAATATACAGAGCGAAAGTGAGTGGTAAAAGAAGCCAAGGAAGACCAAGGCTGACTTATGAAGATCAAATAGCCAGAGTGTTAGCAGACGGAAATGTCAAAAGCACTCGCATACCTAGGCGAAAATGTGTGAGGAGAATGATGAGATTTGAGGAAGCGAAAGAGGTGTGTAAGGACCGCGACTCCTGGCGCTCCGTCCTCTCTGACTACCCCGTTGGGGATACAGCGTGAAGTTATGTTATGTTATGTTATGTTATGTTAGTATGTTTCTATATTCAAAAAAAATTTAGTAAAAATCATTGTTCCGTTAATAGGATAACTCATCGAGTAATGTTATTACCCACTGGTCAAACGCAAGTTGCACTTGTGCAATTACTATAATGCTCCTTACCAATTGCCATTAATTACAAAATAACACCTCATTCTCAATGTTCATTAATTATTCCAGATTTTCTGAGTTATGTTTTTAAAGATAAGGTAAAGAAATAGCAATTTTTAATGTTCGAAACGGGTTACAAATTTTTGAATTCTTGATTTAAAGAGTTTTTATTCGATTTCTTAAGAAGGACCCAATAAAAAATCTTTGTATGTAAGCCCCTAAATTTCCTATCACTTGCGGAAATTTTATGGAAACAGCTTATAGCTGCGGTATTCTTGGACTGTTACGACTTAGGGACCTTAAACAAACAAGTCTACTCTTTCCTTAAAGGCCGACAACGAATCCGTGATTCCCCGAACGTTGCGGGTGTCTACGGGCGGCGGATCACTTTCCATCAGGTCTCACTTGCTCGTTAGCCTCTTCCACTATAAAAAAAAACTTCCAAAAGTCAAAACTCTACTCTCAAAGTTCACTTATTTTACTATAAACTCTTCTTTCTTCTTTTTACGTCTCATAATTTTAATTATACCTTTCATACGTCACATAATTTCACTGAATAACATCTGCGAAAGACATACTGATATATTTCTATGTTTAAATTCAGACCGAATAAAAAAATAAAGATAACGCCGTCACGAATAACACAGTAGGTAGTAAAAACTATGCCTTCTGACGTACGTACAAAGCAACATACACACACATGCAACCAAACTATGATTAATTTTAGCTAGTATGTCATAGGAGCATGACCTAATCATAAAATCCATTATTTTACTGCGAAGATGTCAAATTATATATTGTAGACTCAGGTCTTACTATGCGGAAATCCATTTATTATGATAAATTCCTGAATCCTTTGCTATTTTCCGCTCAAACTCCAAAAATCACCAATCGAGACGTGTTTCGCCTCTCAATATTCTCATATTTAGAAAATTTCAGAAATCAGACTCTGTCAGCTAACCAGCATATTCGGTGCGGTGTCCTGAGGATGCTCTGTAGAGAGACGAAACACGTGTCGATAGGTGGTTTTTGGAATTTGAGCGGAAAGTAGCTTAAGATTTCAGGAACTTATCACGTCAAATTATATGGTTAAAGGATGCAAAAACCAATCTCCGAGAAGGAAGAATGGAATCACGTTTCGTACGTAAATATCTTAGAAACTCGTAATTTCAATAAATCGAAATAGAAACTGCTTAAAATTTTAAAACATCGACAGGTAACACCATTAGTAGGTATTATAATTACTCCGATTGTTAGGTAAGTAAGGTTACATGTAAGGTAAAGTTATGTGTTTTTTGTCTACTATAAAGGATGATGGGTAAATTGTTTTAAGGTGTAAGTAAATGTCGGGTTAATACTATTATGAAATTGTACGGCGACGTATCTGTACAACGTACAATACGCAGTATCGTCAACGGTAACTGTATTTTTATAATAACTGGGGTATTAGGAATCAATACAGCAACACTGCTCTATGTACCATACAACTAAAAACCTGCACGCTTATTATCTAACTTGCAATGAGCATGCGACAGCCAAATCTCGCCGGATATCTGTTGTCATAATGAGAATTTGTGTAATGTATTTTGTAAAAGTGGCACTATACCACATCTACCGCGAAAGTACATTTTACGGTCACGGCGCAATCGACACGCAATTTTTATACATGAAATCAATTTTTTATTACAATTAGTCACCGGTTGCGAATGATCACGTGGCTGTCGCTGTCAGCAAATTTTTAAGTAATAACCCCCGCCGGCCTCACTGTATTGTTCGCAGCGTTACGTCTTTCTTTTTTATTTGGTGTGCGTTTAAATTATTCTAATTTAGGAACAGAACATGACACAATTACCTATAGTTACTTATTATAGTGACTTATTTAGTTTATGCATATCTAGGACTTATACTTAGCATATTTAGACTTTTAGCTTCGGGCTTGCATGTTTCAACTGATATATTTATAGCGAACTAAACTAGTAAACTATGCCTCGGGTTCCTTCAAATGTCTCTCTTATAGTACGTCGCCGATCCGATAAATGAACGTATTTATGTTTACTTGCACACATACTGATTGCACCATTCACGTTCTCTTGCTATAAGCTCGCTATAAATCTTTTAAACTAAATAAAAGTGCACGGTGCTTACAAAACAAAGAGAAGGTATACATCCAAACAAAAACTCGAGTAAATTACATTATCATAAATTTTAAACTTCCGTTTTTAGTAACTTAACTGGACATCCCTTAGTCAAGGGATAATGGTAATTAGTCAGAATTTAATTAAGCGTGAAAACAGAAACGTGAGTAAGGACGCTACTCTGTGAGATTGCTCTTCGGGGATTACTTCTGAAAGCTTTTAAATGAGGGTAGCAAGTACTTTTTTTAGCGAAAGAGATTTTGTTGATACGAGATCTCCTTTTATTAGTGCAGCGCAGTGTTGATATGGATTCGCTGTGTCTATAAAGAATAGTTAGTATACTGCTTCATTTTGAGGAACTACTCAAGGATTTTGTTAGACAAATATTTAATTTTGGGCATACTGTAATCTTTATACAATGTAATGTAAAATACAATGTAATGCAATTTGAAATGTAATGTAATATACATTATTATAACGTAACTTGATTTAACTTTTGTAAAGTTGCTTGAGGTACTAAGTTGTTAAAAGCACTTAGGAAACCTTTTTTTTTAATTGTCTTGTCTGGAAGACTCTTAATTCATGGTTAGAAAGACGATTTAACGGTTGAAGGACTGGGAATAAATCGATTCGCAGTGGTTATTCCTGATTACCTAAAGGAAATCGTACTAATATCTTGCTGTACTCTCTCGGAATCCGTAATTTTGGATATGAAGAAACACGAAGCGGGCTATATATTATCCAGCGCAGATCGTGTAATATGGCCACGAGAAACACAAATTCATGTGTGTACTGACTACACCATTCCTAGTTCGGAGTAGACAGAGCTCTGAGGTCCAAAACATTATATTTCTTGTCATGGCTAGCAATAAGTGTTTGTTCTTTTGTCGGGTTTACAAGTTACAAGTTAGTTAGTCGATAAGTAGTAAGTTATGTAGCAAGTCAACTAAATTCCGCTTGTCAACAACTCTGTAAGTAGCGAGTCGTAAGTTACCGTTCTAATTCTATAGTTGGTCATAGCGAGTAGAGTAGCATTGGATTCTATAATTGTTTACTAGTAGAAATACAGTTGACTTACAATAAGGAGTAACTAATTAACTTACAGGATATAACGTGTAAATTAGACATTACAGATAACAAGAAGAAGCAGGTAGCTTTTTAGCACTTGCATCAATTCCTGAATAATAAGTCTCTGGGTCATGGCTCAATTTTAGGGCCTTTTCATTTAATATTTTTTTCTTTTATTCCCTGATCACCAAGGAAAAGTATAGGTACATGATGTACTATTTTCAATAATTTTAAGTATGCTTAGTCAAAGTCAAAATTAAATCAATTTATTATTTTTCTCAAATAATTGACTTGGTCGGAAATCGAACTAGGAACCTTTGATTTATAAGTTGCACGAACCATAACGTTCAAAAACGAAGTCGTTTCAGAAATATGTTATAAGTGTATGAATGACTACGTTTTATATTTATACATGTAAAATGGTTACTAATGTATATATGTATATGTTAACACTGTATCACTAACGGGGTAGTTAGAGAGGACGGAGCGCCAAGCTTCACGGTTATTTATAATGGTTATTACTAATAACCGTTATAAATATATTTACCCGTAAAATGTCGTTAAAATTAATCGATTAACAACGAAACAAAGAAGTTACAACAGAAAACAGGCAAGATTGGATTGGAAGTGGTTAAAATATTTAGACCGCTTGCGAATTTATGTATGCGTTATCGGTTTTTACCGGAAAAATACCTTGAAATGTCTCGCAGTTAAGGAAAAACTCGCGGAAAAGTGGGACATTAAAACTCTGCAGTGCTTTCGGGAAAATTATCTCGAAATTGAACCTTGTGAGTGAAGTTTGAGCAGGAGGAACTTGAAAAGTTTTAGAGAAGTTTAAAAAATGTATTATCTTGTCAAATTAATGTTGTAGGTTTAAACCACGGGTTTAAACTGTCTGGCCAAAATTGCCTTATAGCGTTCTCATGTCCGTCTGTCTGTCCGTATGTCACAACCGATTTAATCTATCATTTTTATAACTATTGAGTAGTCCAATCAATCTACGGATTCACAATTTTAATTTCTAGACAATTGAGGGCAGGAAAAAAAAACAATCATCTTGATCGTGATCATCAATTCTAAGAAAGAGTTTTTTTCCGAGGTTGCAATGACGTTCCAATAAAGGTTCCTAATAAAACAGAAAGTTGAACTTGTATCTAAAAAAGATAAATAATAAATTATCTTTTGATTGATGTCTTGTGCAACATCGATTTTTGCCTTGAACATGGAAAAGCCATTATTGAATGAAAAAATGCGATTTTTAACGGTTTTTTGCATTTTTCTCCATGTATAAGGCAAAAATCGATATTGCACATGACATCAATTGAAAGATATTACTACCCACAACTTTTCCATTCATCTTACATATTCATCTTACATCTTACATCTCATCATGGATACGAGCTCATCTTTTTGTTTTATTAGTGAAAAACCGTTTTTTTAGACTTTCGCGAATTTTTTAGGTTAGTTTTGTCATTGAAAATCTGGAAAAAAAACGCTAGCTTTCTTCGAATTTATTGTTCTACAAAATTTTTTTTTTCTGCTCTCAATTGCCTGGAGCATTATCGTAGAATGATTGGGCTAGAGCTCAAATTTTATATAAGTACGTAAATTGATAACCTAATTCTAGAAACGTAAAACGAAAATTAATCAGAGGATATTTTTAAACCGTTACTTTGTTTTTTTTTTGTACATAATATCAATGGTGTAAATACTGAAATCGATTTTTTAAGTATATCTATTTTCAATAATTTAATGACTATGAATGTTTATGTTATATTATTTTGTAAAATAACGCAAATTCTTGAATTTTGCTTTGGAAAGAAAGAAAAAACTTACTGATGAAGCTACTTAAGATACTGGCACCGATAAAGGGACAGAAATCACATCATGGCGTCGTGTTATGGATGTAATTTTAGTAATGCTATATCCACTGACAATGTGAGATAGTGTGTAGTTATATAAGTAGGAATGAGTAACCACAATCAAGTTGATTGACTGACTCTTACTGTTTGATAATTTAAGCAACAGTTTTTGGACGCAAGTTACACTTAATAAAAGATGCAAGACAAGGGGGCATCGCAGATAGGGCGCGGACGAGGCACGGACTCGACTTTAAAGCTGCAGACTGGACGCAAGCGGACGACGACACGGCGCGTTTGAAATGGCTCGTTTTCATTGCTTATATCGATAAAGTTTTCTATGAGATTTCTTAGTTCACTGTAGTTACCGCTAGGTGCGCTACTCAATTGTTCATAATAAATAAAAAAGATACTTTTAGACGAACAGACGCATGCTGTTCGTCTAGACTACTCATCTGTTCCGTCTGATTGTCTGTCCATTTGTTGTTTGTCACAGGCAGTTTTCTTAAGAATTCTGTGATGTACCTACAAACTTGAAATTTAACGAATAACAGCTCTTGTTAATTTTTTGCACTAGCTATTTTTTTTTACTTTCATAGAATATTTGAAGAAGAAAAAAATGAGATAATCGAACTCGTTTTAACTATCCCCCTTGCCTCTGAAACTACTGGACCAAGAAATATGTTATGAAGGATTATAAATAAGTTCAAATAAAAAAAATTTAATCAAGTTTAGAAATTTACCATTTTATACATATAGTACGGAACGCTCTGTGCACTGGCAGTAGAACTGGCACTCGTCGACTGATGTTTGGAATAAAATCTTAAAGTGAAATTGTCTATTATTGTATTAAATAAAAAAAAAATCTCTGCATCATGTTTCGCGGCTACAAACTGGCTTCAAAACAAAACGTCTGCTACATATGTGCACCTATTTATAACAAACTCACAAGCCGTTAAGCTCGAGCATACTTCAGAGACATTAAAATGAAAATTGAAATTATGCGTCGAAGATTTATTAAAGCTATAAAAATGTTACAGAGCGCATACCGACCGCTCTGAGTGATAATGAAATTTTAGGTACAATAATAAAAACGATAATACCTGCTATTATTAAGAGACTGTTACGCTTACCTTAATGTGCAAATAATTTCTCAATATTAAGAAAAAATAGGACCTATTTGTCAAAATATATGCTTTTAAAGTATTCGTTTTGTTAATAGCCCTAAAATTTACTTTTTCAAAATTAACTCGGGTACACTTCGTAAACCTTGATCTCGTCGTATAGCTGTGAATAGATTATTTAAGGTTGCTCGTGCAAAGACAATTATTTCGCCATTCTTCCGTTGCGCCCTGTGATCTCCATCTTCTCTTTCGCTCAGTATTGAATGTCCCGATACGGTGACACATGTCATCTCTCGCCCTTTTCTATACATGTTCTGAATTTATATTGTGGTATATACATGGAATAATAGGTTCAATTGATGCTGTTTCACATTCATTTGTATTATTTAAAATTAGGTAATGCAGACAAAAAAGAAGGAATCACAATATAGGGTTTGGTTTTTCGCATGACAGGTTAGGATAACACGACCGCTCAAAGAATTCTAAACTTAGAGCCTGAATGTTGATTAGTACATTTGCCTTTCAAAAATACTTCGTAATAAGGTTCGTTTGAATAAAACATTTTGGTTTTAAAAAGTTCTCATTTTTTCATCGCAACTACTTATACATTGTTCAACTGCGTCATCACAATCATTACTGACTAAATAGGACTTGGTTTTTACAAAGATACAATAAGTGTTCAACGAGAACGCTCGGGCAGTAAACTTTTCTCCGACTTGATTAACGAACGTCGCAAATGATCAAGTTAGTGATAAAGCTGTTGTATATTACAATCGATTATTTAATTATATTTGTATGGCAATACTAACCCTTCTCTGGCATTCTTCCGCCCACCGCCAAGTCGAACACGTCTTTGTTACACATTAATAAATAAAATTAAATACATAACAGTCGAAAGCCTTATTAATAAAGAACCCCAAAATACATTAAAAGCAACTTTTAATTCCACACAAATGTACTTATGAATTTCGAGAAATGCAGATTACAAAATTTCAATTTTAAAAATAAAAGTTATAGAATTTTCATTCGGAGTCGGAGTCGAGGTCACAATGAAATCAAGAAATTAGAGTCATTTAACTTTGTTTGCAAGTTAATCATTAAATAGTCGTGTTTGTTGAATAACTTTTTTATGCTTAATGTTACAATGGTAACTGTTTCCTGCGATAACAAACAAATTTAATTAAACATGAATTACTAAAGAGAAAAAGATACATGAAGACTGAAAGACTTGCCCTTTTATATAATTTATACGGTCGTAAGCACGTACATGAATTCCTTTTCAAGTGACACAGGATGTCTGCATGATTCATGAGCTTGCGACTAATTATAAAAGCGAAGAGTTTAGACGTTGTTTGTTTGTTACCTAATTCTGGCATTCATCCGGTTTTTGTATATTTTGTTTTAAGTTAATAGTATGTGAAAATTACTGATTTCTCCTTACCATATCTTAGTTAAAATCCGTCTGTCGGCGTCTATTTTTATTACAAAAAGAGAAAATACTCGAATTCAACTTAACAAAGTCGAAGTTAAATCAATTTACCTGAGAAAACTTAATCACAAGGTGTTTTGAAGGTTAAATAACTGCCAACTTATTTCCTCCTTATTTTCGCCTTATTCCCCTCTTATTCGCACTTAACCCCCTGGTTCGGATAATATACCCGAAGATAATTCCGTAAACCTAGGATTTTTAAGTTTACAGGAGATATAAAACCTTAACCTAGATTTAGGAAACTAAAGAAAGTTCCTCGCACAATTATTATTTAATTAATATCCTACAGAAGTCTCTGCGCGTGTGGAACTCGTAATTTACAATTTTTTTTTAACATGAGGTCTGAGGTTCTGTAAAACGCATATTTTTGGAATTTTTATTCCTCCTCTCCTTTTATTCCTCCTTAAGGTACGATGCCTCGTACGTTATGTGAGGGATAGCGTAGTACTATTCTATTGTTAGTGGGTGAAAGTGATAGATCTGTAACGCCTACGATAGCATATATGTTACTAGCAATCCGCCCCGGCTTCGCACGAGTAGAAAATTAAAAAAAAAATACAGCCCATGTTACTTGCTGATAATGTAGCTTTTTATAGGCGAAAGAATTTTCGAAATTGGACACCCAACAAAGTTTACCTCTGTATAATATAAGTACAGACAGGTATCATAGCTACAAAACTTGACTTATTTTCGTTATAAAATGCTAGCTGACGAAAACCTCTAAAGCATTCCTATACTTCAACGAATGTATGTGAGAAGCATGACGACATTTGTGCAGGAGAAATGAGTGTTAACTACCGCAATACCTAATGCGCCACCCTTGTCTGTTTATGGACAAGCGTGATGATGTTGCATGTATTTTCTCCGAAATTCACAAGATCACGGCCGAAAGCCATTTGATGTGTACAAATTGGTACACGTATTCGTTATTTGCATGTAATCTGTAAATAGAAAAGACATGTCCTTGTTCTCGTGGTTATCTGTGTGAAGGAAAAGCATAATTTCTATCCACTATGAAATAGTTTTGTAAGGTTTTGCGAATCTTGACATTATCTCGAATAAAAAAAGTTTTAAGAAAAAAAATTAAACCGCCTTCAAAAAAAAAAACACTGAAAAATACAAAATAACTATCCTTTACTGATCAAAACTGAAGTATAATAAAAATAATTTCATAAGTACGATACATAAACTTATATTTAATTAAATTTGACAGTTACTGAAGTCAGTGTAAAATCAATGTGCAAGAACAG